>CM038673.1:725480177-726957677 GCA_021605145.1 Aegilops bicornis
ACA
This sequence comes from Aegilops bicornis, assembly GCA_021605145.1. NCBI lineage: Eukaryota > Viridiplantae > Streptophyta > Magnoliopsida > Poales > Poaceae > Aegilops > Aegilops bicornis. The sequence goes on from CM038673.1 coordinate 725,480,181, forward strand.
TATAAACCGTGTACAAACCTTTGATACAATCTGCCAGTGGCACTGGCACCAAGCAACATAAAATTGAAAATATGTTTATTAGCAAGCAACCTTACACATGATGACACATGTTCTCAAGAACCCCACCTGATGGGAATCATGTGGCCAGGACCGAGGCGCTGGACATGCAGGGAGATGGGCATGCACACGGAGAGATCGCCCACGTTGGGGCACCCATCCTGGAACCCCAGGTGAACAAGGGAATACTTGTGATCCATCAAGCAGCAGAAGACACAGAAGGGATGATGGCCCAGGAGGCCATTGCATATAGCAAGCTCAAAGGATTCTGCTCCAATATCATCAAGAAACTGGCGCCACCACTCCTCAAGGAAGTACAAGCAGCGAAGCTTAGGCCGGAGGCTACACCATTCACCCCAAAGCGCACGCACGAGGGCGACCAAGAAGTCAGCCACAGCTAGCCGGACCAAGGACAGCCTCGCGGAGAATGTACTCCTGCACGCACTTGGCCTTGTACCGGATGATCTTGTGGCTGATGAGGGGATGGTACATGAGCTCCAGACCCTCTTCGATTCGCCACTGCGAGAACAGCACGTCCGGATCATTGCAGGTCTATTCGGCAAGGTGCTCCCAAGCAGGCAAGAGATGGATGGCAGCAACGCGGCAATGATTTTCCATAGCTAGGTGTGTGGAGCCCCGGTGACGGTGCCAATATCTCATTATGGATGTACACCCGCAGATACTATGTTGGAATGTTAGAGGGCTAAATAAGCCTGCCAAGAGGAAGGCGGTTAGGGAGTTCGTAGCAACGGTGAAGGTGAACTTGGCTTGCTTCAAAGAGACCAAGATGGATGTAATGGACCACTACAATGTTATGCAATGTCTAGGGCCATCCTTTGATGGCTTTGTGTACTTGCCGGCGGAGGAGACTCGTGGAGGGATTTTGGTGGCTTGGGACAGCACGGTACTTACACTCGACAACGTAACGCTCGATGCTAACTTCCTCACGGGCTTGGTGCATACCAAGATAGGGGAGCCGTGGTGGATCACGGTGGTCTATGGGCCACAGGAGACGAGGCCAAATCACAGTTCCTAAACGGCTCATGGACCAGACGCATTTCTCTGTCCGGGACCCTGGATGATCCTTGGGGATTTCAACATGATACCTGCAGTTTTGGACAAGAGCAACACCAACATAAATAGAAGAATGAGGACCATGTTTGAGATTTTGTGGATGACCAGGAGCTAAAAGAAATGTACATGCATGGACGGAGATACACGTGGTCTAACGAGAGGGATGCCCCCACCCTGACAAAGATTGATCGCATACTTACTTCGATGGATTGGGAGATGAAGAACACTGACTGCCTCCTGCAAGCGCTGTCAACTGGGGTATCCGACCACGCCCCGCTCCTCTTGACTACGAGCGCGGGTTTCTGCACTAAAAGAAGATTCAGGTTCGAGATGTTCTGGATGAAGTTGGAGGGATTCGATGAGGCTGTCCAGGAGGCTTGGGTGTGTGACCCGGAGATTGTGGATCCGTACAAACGTCTGGACTGCTTACTAAGAAACACGGCCGCCTACCTTCAAGCTTGGGGGCAGCGGAAGATTGGCAATGTCAAGCTACTCATGCGAGTTGCCACTTGGGTGATCCATAGGCTCGACTTGGCACAGGAGCAGCGCTCTCTTGAGAGGCCGGAGACCTGGCTGCGCCGAACGCTGAAGCATGCACTGCTCGGGCTCGTGGCGCTGGAGCGCACAATAGACCGTCAGGGATCGCGTATGAGGTGGTTAAGGGAAGGGGGTGCCAACACAAAGCTCTTTCAAGCAGTGGCGAACGGACGGAGAACAAAAAACTTCATCCCACATATCAAACGAGACGGGGAGATCATCACGGATCAGAAGCTCAAGGAGGAGGCGTTCTATCAAGCTTATGAGAATCTGATTGGGCGTGGCGCATGAGAGAGCACTCCTCGATCTCCAGTTCACAGGAGTGCAGCAGCACGATCTCGACAGCCGCTTAGAGGAGATGATTACCGAAGAGGAGGTTTGGGGAGTGATCAAGGAACTGCCATCGACCGAGCGCCGGGCCCGGACGGTTTTGTTGCTGCATTCTACCAGAGGGCCTGGTCGACCATCAAGGGGGATGTTATGGAAGTGATGATGAAGTTCTACGTTGGGGATGGCAGGGGCATGGCAAAGCTAAACAAGACACACATTATCCTCATCCCCAAGAAACCGGACGCGGAAGAGATTGGAGGTTTCCGACCCATCAGCCTAATACATAGTATACCAAAGCTCTTCGCCAAGGTGCTTGCAAACCGACTACAGAAACAGCTACCGGAGATTGTGGAAGTGAACCAATCCGCGTTCGTCAAGGGGCGACACCTACACGACAACTTCCTGCTAGTCAGACAAGTTGCCCGCAAGATTCATGCTCGGAAGATCCCAGGAGTGTTTCTCAAGCTTGACATATCACGCGCTTTCGACTCGCTGTCCTGGCCGTTTCTCTTCGAGGTCTTGACTGCCAAGGGTTTTGGTCTAAAATGGAGATCTTGGGTGGCAACTTTGCTGCAAACTGCAAGCACAAAGGTGATTGTTAATGGGGTGCCAGGGAAGAGCCTTGGTCATGCCTGTGGGCTGCGCCAAGGGGATTCCATCTCCCCTATGCTATTCATCTTGGCAATGGACATGCTCACGAAAATGGTGCAGAAGGCCTTAGATCAAAGCGTAATAAGCCCCATTCCAGGAGTTGCAGCAGTACAAAGGATCTCGATCTACGCAGACGACGTGGCTCTGTTCATCAAGCCGACAAACCAAGATCTTGACTTTGTCAGAGCGGTGCTTGCTGCTTTTGGGGAGGCCTCTGGATTGCACGTGAACTACCGGAAATCCTCGGCGGTAGTGATCAGAGGAGACCGGAGGATAAGCAAAGGGTGGCAAACTTATCGCAATGCGAGCTGACGGAATTCCCTTGCAAATACCTCGGACTCCAGCTAGCCATCAAGAGCCTCACAAGGGCAGATTGGCAACCCATGCTGGACCAGGTGCGACACTATATCCCCGCTTGGCAGAGAGGAATGATACAACGCCATGGTCGTCTCATTCTTGTCCAATCGGTGGTTTCAGCAAGGCCTTTGCATCATCTCATGGTCATGGACGCCCCGGCTTGGGTGTTTGAGGAGATAACTAAGTGGATGCGATCTTTCTTCTGGGCTGGCAAAGAGAAGGTGAACGGAGGACAGTGCCTCGTCGCGTGGGATACCATTTGCAGACCCAAATGCTACGGTGGACTGGGGATTAAAAACATGAAGCTACAAGCGGTGGCATTAAGGGCCAGATGGGAATGGCTTTAGAAAACTGACCCAAACAGGCCATGGCAGGGCCTCCCAATGGTCGAAGACAGGGTAGCTCGGGCGGTGTTCGACAGGCTCGTACGGATAGAGGTGGGCAAGGGAGACTGCGTCTTATTCTGGCGAGATCGGTGGATCGGCGGGCTTGCTGTCGCGGATATCGCGCCGCTGATCCTGGCCACGGTGCAAACAAGAATCGTCAACTCGCGCACGGTGCAGCAAGCACTTCAGGATAACAGGTGGGAAGCTGATTGTCAGCCGGAGGTATCATTCACGGCACAGTTGCAGTGCATGCACCTTTGCCAAGCCATTGGCGCGGTCTGGAGGAACACGCAGGAGCCGGACAAATTCAGCTGGACTTGCTCGGCGTCAGGTCAATACTCTGCCCGCTCGATATACAAAAGCCTTTGCTCTACTTTGCCGAGAACACCAATGGCGAATTGCATCTGGAAGAGCTGGGCACCACTAAAGTGCAAGATATACGCATGGCTGGCAATGCAATATAGGATCTGGACGTCGGATAGACGTACCCGACATGGTCTGCAAGAAGAACCCTCTCCTTGCTACACATGCTTGCAAGACCAAGATAATGCCGATCACATCCTGTCCCGCTGCACTTACGCGAGGGAAGTTTGGTGTACCATTTGGGAGACTAACCACTTAGAGGGAGCTGACCCAGCAACGAACGACACCACGCTGCAATGGTGGCTCAAAGAGAGGGAGAAATACCACAGAACGGAGAAGAGAGGCTTCGACACTTTATTCATTGCAACAATTTGGGCCCTTTGGAAACAAAGAAATGTGAGGGTGTATAACAGGACGGAGCAGCAAAGGAGGCCAAGGGAGGTGGCCGTGATGATCCTTGCGGAACTGGCGGAATGGAGGCAAGCGGCTGGCGGAGTTGGAGGTTTACAATGGTTCGTGAGAGAGTAGCCTAGAGTCCTCTTGTAGGTGTTGGAGTTGGGGTATTGTGTCTCACCCGATTGTCCGCAATTGGAGTGACACTTCTTGTAAATACTCTTTCTACCTTCTATAAAGCTATGGTACGCCATTGTCGTACCCTTGAAAAAAAAGAAAGATGAATCTTTGAACATCTGGATACCTAGTGTGGTTGTATCATGCAGGTTTTGCGTCGTGGATTGGGCGGTGGAAGCCGGGGCGGCGGCTCCGGACGGTGGAAGTACGCCGAGGCGGCGGCCTCGGATGGCGATGCAACGGCGGCTCTATGGGGTAGGTTCGCGGCTCTGCATGGCTCGGGCGGCGACTTGGTGCTACAATGGTGGCGAGGTCGGCCCGGTTGGACGCGCCCGAGGGGTTGGTCTGGCAGGAAGTCGTAGGCGGTGGCTCGAATGTTTGGCACAGCGTTAAGTGGTCTGCGGTCGGTCGTCTCGTGTAGCAGGCTACAGGCCCTCGAACCGTCTTGGCGCTATGGCTCGTGAGCGGGCGGGGGATGTCGGAGCGGCGGCTCCGGAGCTGGGGTGTGTGTTTGTTGCGATTGTGGCCTTGTGTCGTGTGGTCGACAAGGCTTCGTTGCTTGTGCGATTTTCGGCTCGGTTTTCCTTATAAACCGGCCATTTTGTGAGGTTTTCGATTTGGTTTTCCTTATAAACTGGATCAATTCTCTTCTTCTATAATGCAATGCCAGAGCTCCTGGCCCTCCGACGAGGTTCCGTCAAAAAAGACTTGTCGGTCCTTGTGGTCGGTGAGTAAGCAAAACGTACATTCAGTTGAGCCTGGTTCATCAGTGAATTGATTTGATGTTGTGATTTTCTTAATGGGAACCGGCAACCTGCTATGGAAAAAGACATGAATATCATCATCTAGAGTAGAATTCGCAGTGTGGACAATTTGATACTTTCTGAGCATGTGTCCTTCTCATGTTTTTGTCTCTCTGTTTTTCTACCAGAGAGGTTACTCTTGTCCTTAACCCTGCCGAGCACGGCATATACTGCATAGGCATTTCTCCACAAGCAGACGATGAAGTGTGGAATCGACAATGCACACAGTAGCAACTTTCTCCACAAGCAGGCCATCGAAGCAACTGGACTGGTAAAAACCCGCAGTTAAATTTCTCGGCATTGTTGCGGAAATGCTTGAAATCAAACTTATGTTTTGCGTTGTCCGTCTGAGTTACTGTAACATGAAGGGGAGCAAAAGCAACTGACATTACAAGTTCAGTTCAGATTTTGGTGGGGTTTTCAAGCATCGCGGACCACGCAGCTTTTGCGCTGAAACATGAAGACTGAAGAAGAGTAGTGCTTGGGATGAGTGTTCCTGTAAAACCTTCGGTTGCACTATTGCACTAAACCATCATTGCCACTAGCTAGTCTCAAGTGTCAGCATCAGCAACTGACCAAACGAATGGGCGAATTAGGCAAGTTAATTCTTCAGAGAGCCTCCGAATCAAAATCAAACTCAAACTCATCCTTGCTGTTTGATTCTCCGGAGAGCCAGAGCTGCTTCCTGATCACCAAGCATGAAGGCCGGCCAGTCCTGCTCAACTTCTGAACCCACATGCCCATGCTCACATCGTCAGGCTTGCTCTATTGTCTCACCACTTGGACCAAAATGCTCTTATGGCAAAGATTATGCATGACGGGATCAATGGGGTATTCTCCGAACATGTCCTCAGATTTATTTTTTTATTTTTTGCATTACAATATACACAAACTCGAATCAAGAATTGTTTTCATTACGAAGAATAAACATCCATGGAGTGGAAAAGTTTGTTCACGTAGCACGGAGATAATGTTTTATCAGTAAGGGAAAATGTGCTATCAAATAGAAATTTAGTTCGATTAAATAAGAAAAAACAATGTTTTCATCTCACGATGAAATAAGTATAGCAGTATATGTAAAAAAAATTGTTTCCACCACAACAAAGATGCATGTTACATTACATGGCCCGGAAATAAACCAGGAGTTAAAGCAAACACACACCTGCTCATCTAAGTTCCACACTCTAGCTCTGGAGACATGGATATATTGTTTTATCGGCAAGATAAATGTACCATCACACGGAAAACTGTTTTGACTAAATGAAAAGAAAATGATGTTTCCACTTCACAAGTAAAAATGTGTGTATTCTAAAAAAAAGTAAAAATGTGTGTATCACAAGAAAAAAAGGAGAGTAATGCTAGACATGTAGATGATTTACGGTTTTTTTACAGACTGATTAGGAATGGATGGTTGGGATTAAATTCCTGAAGACAGGCCCACCAGTGAAATTCAGGGGAGGGCCAATTAGAGAAGCACACACGCACCTTCATCGCCCATACCTTCCGTAAGGCAAGGCCTGGAACTCTGGGATTATTGGGAGAAGAATGCTTCCACCATAAAAAATGCATTTTGAACGGCTTGAAAATAAATCATGGGTGAATGCAAGATTTTTCTGGATCAATGTCCTATCCGCCTGAGATCCCCTCCTATGTCTTCGATCTGGTGCCCCGCCGCCGCCGCAAGTATCACTCTGTTTAGGAGGGCCTCCACTTGCGATCTTGGGTTCAAGTCATAGCACCGCTCTGTTCGAGAGGGCCTCCACCTACGATCTTGGGTTAAGATATCTACGGTGCGCTCGGTCCTACCACCCTCGTCTAGTACGTCGATCTATGGCGTCAGGTCAGACTTGTGCGCCTCTCGGACCCCCCAGATAAGCTGCAATGGCGTTGACCAGCTCTGGATCCTACACGGCAAAGTCATGCTATGATCAATTGTTTGTCGGATCCATTGTTGATCCGCACTAGCGCCTGACCTTGAAAACATGGGTGCCCCCTACGAATAAAAGTCTTCCTCTGGCTAGCCTTTCAAGGACGATGCTAGAACGATAACCGGCTTGCTCGTCGCAACTTGCCCCATAACTCCTCGTGCATCATCTGTGATCAAGAGATAGAGTGTATGCAACATTTTCTCAGCGGATGCCCCTTCTCTCGCCAAGTGTGGCAGGAGATCCTCTCATGGTGTAGGCTCACAGCAACCCTCATCTCCGTCGATGTCCCCTTCCTCGAGTGGTGGGCCGCTTCCTTCCTCTTGACGTGGGCTTTGATGCGCAAGGGGGTCACCTCCATCATCTCCCTCACTGCATGGTGGCTTTGGAAACACCTGAACGACTTTACCTTCGCCATCACCCGCGTCATTAAAACCATCCGCAATGAGGTGCGCCTCTGGGCTTAGGGCCTCTGGATTACTTAATTTTTTTTCTTTTGGGGCTGAGCATCCCCCTTTATGTAGTGCCCAGAATTTGCACATCGCACCGCCACGCGTGTTTGCGACCCCATGCCTAACCTTTTGTAACGCCCTCGATGCGGCTATATCTCCCACGTGTCGAAGCACGACTTAGAGGCATAACCGCATTGAAAGCAATGTCGCAAATGAGGTAATCTTCACACAACCCATGTAATACATAAGGAAAGAGATACATAGTTGGCTTACTTGCCACTTCACACAATACATAAATAAACATCCATCATCCAGATTACACTCAAGGTCCGACTACGGAACCAAAATAAAAGAAGACTACCCCAAATGCTACACAGATCCTCGATCGTCCCAACTGGGCTCCACTACTGATCATCAGGAAAAGACACATAGTAACGACCACGTTCCTAGTCGAACTCCCACTTGAGCTCGGTTGCGTCACCTGCACTGGCATCGTCGGCACCTGCAACTGTTTTGGTAGAATCTGTGAGTCACGGGGACTCAGAAATCTCACACCCGCGAGATCAAGACTATTTAAGCTTATAGGAAGGACAGAGTTGTGAGGTGGAGCTGCAGCAAGCGACTAGCATATATGATGGCTACATTCGCAAAATAGAGCGAGAAGAGAAGCAAGGTGCGGTCGTGAAGCTAGTAGCGATCAAGAAGTGATCCTGAAACTACTTACGTCAAACATAACTCCAACACCGTGTTCACTTCCCGGACTCCGCAGAGAAGAGACCATCACGGTTACGCACGCGGTTGATGTGTATTTTAATTAAGGTCAACTTCGGGTTTTCGACAGCCGGACATTAACAAATTCCCATCTGCCTCATAACCGCGGGCACGGCTTTGAAAAGATAATACCTGCAGGGTGTCCCAACTTAGCCCGTTATAAGCTCTCACGGTCAACGAAGGATATTCCTTCTACCGGGAAGACCCGATCAGTCTCGGAATCCCGGACTACAAGACATCTCAACAATGGTAAAACAAGACCAGCAGAGCCGCCCGATTGTGCCGACAAATCCCGATAGGAGCTGCACATATCTCGTTCTCAGGGCACATCCGGATGAGCAGTCCGTACAACTAAAACCAGGCCTCAAGTTTCCCCAAGGTGGCGCTGCAAAGGGCTCTAGTTTGGACCAACACTCGGAGGAGCATTGGCCGGGGGTTAAATAAAGATGACCCTCGTGCTCGCGAAAACCCGGGGGTATAAGGCTTAGGTGGCATATGTTAAAACCAAAGTTGGGCCTTCTTTGGAGGAGTCTTATTCAAAGCGAACTGTCAAGGGGGTCCCATAAATCACCCAACCGTGTAAGGAATGCGAAATCAAGGAACATAACACCGGTATGACGGAAACTAGGGCGGCAAGAGTGGAACAAAACACCAGGCATAAGGCCGAGCCTTCCACCCTTTACCAAGTATATAGATGCATTAATTAAATAAGAGATATTGTGATATCCCAAAATAACCATGTTCCAACATGGAACCAACTTCATCTTCACCTGCAACTAGCAACGCTATAAGAGGGGCTGAGCAAAGCGGTAACATAGTCAATCAACGGTTTGCTAGGAAAGGATGGTTAGAGGTTTGACATGGCAATATGGATGGCATGATATAGCAAGTGGTAGGTAACGTAGCATAGGCATAGCAAAAGAGCGAGCATCTAGCAAGCAAAGATAGAAGTGATTTCGAGGGTATGGTCATCTTGCTTGCAAGGTTCTCAGAGTTGTCGAAAGCTTGATCCTCGTGGCGTTCTCAACAGGTTCCTCGTTCACGTACTCGTCTCCCGGATCTACCCAAAGCAAGAACACAAGCAAAGGACCAACAATCAATCACGGGCGATGCACAAACAACATGATGCAAAACATGGCATGATATGCGAGATGTGAGATGCAATGCATATGCATGCTCCGGAAGGAAAATGATGAACAAGGCATCAACTTGGCAAACCAAGTATGCCGCTGGAAAGGTGAGATGATTTCGGTTGAAATCGATATAAAGATCACTGGAATCGGATGCACGGTTTGCAAATGACAAGCAAAACAAGAATGACACAATTCTGCCATTAACAGCATGATACCACATAGCAAGCAACAAGAAATTAAGCTACTGCACCCAAACGTACCAACAAAGCATATGACAGTGATCTACTCAAGATGCTTGACAAAATATGAACACTGATCTACGGCTAAATCACACCATAACAGGTCCAAAAAAGCATGGCAAAAGTGCAAAATATATCAGCTTCACAGACTTGGTGAAAATACAAACATGCCAGAAATTAACATCAGGAAGGCATGTTTAGAGCAAGAAAACAACCTGCTACAGGAACAAGACATAGAAAAACAAGGCATGGCATGAATCAACTCAAAGCATAGAGAAAAAGTCCTTTACTGACCATGAGCCAAAAAGGATCAGAAGAAATGATGGCACCCATGTAAACATAGCAAGTTTTGTTAACAGATTCAGCAAACAGGGCATGACATTGACAGAATTATGAAGGCATCTTCGCGAGCTCGATGCACTCACTACAGAGCATTTCATGATAAACTAAGCATACATCCATCAAGAATACATGGCATAGAATCTATACATGGCAAGAACAACATCATAGCATACACGGATCAACTACAACAACCTTGGCAAAATTGAATAACATGTAAACAATCTGCCAGGAAACATTTTATAGCAAAAGTAGAGCTCGATTGACTCAAGCTAGACTACTCCATAATTGCAAACAGGGGCATGGAAGGGTGGAGAATAACCATATGTTCAAAACATCCTTACTGAAGTATCTCAAAATAAGCATGGATCTCTCTGTAGCATCAAGTTTACATGGCATAAAAATATCAGCAGAACAGGGGCTGAAATCAGCAACATCATGAAGCCTAGTTTGCATGCTTGTGCTAGTCACCACAGAGATCACAAAAATACATAGCATACACCCCTGTAAATATGGCATGGCATATTACAAAACACATGTAGGACTCAAGTTCATAGGATGCACACATCAATCATGGCAAAAATGACAAAAGTGCATGTTCTGTTAAGAATCTGAAACTAACATCACATAGCCCTCTTCTAACAGCTTTTCGGGCATCAAGATGAGACCAAATGAAAATGATGCAATGAGATGAAATGATGCACTCGTTGATACGAACAATTCGGTATGCTACACGCCCAAAACGGAGCCACGAGTACAGAGTTATGGTGCGATGAAAATACAACAAATAATCTGCAGAATAAATAACTTAAGAGGATTTCGGGGGTCAACCGGATGGATCTAGGGTTCGTCGCCCGAACCGAGGCGGCGGAGCGGATCGCCGGAGAGGCGCCGGAGAGGAGGACGGAGGGCCGGGGAGGCACGGGCGGACGGATCCGCCGCCGCTTTGCCGGATCTGTCGGGGCCGGGTCGAGGGAGGCGGCGAGGAGGCGGCGTGGCACGCTGGCCTTTGGCGCCGCAAGGCCGGTGAAGAGAGGCGGCGGAGCTCGCCGCGGACGCGCGCGGCGAGGTCGGCGGCGGAGCGGAGGCGGCCGGCGACGGGAGGCGCCGGCGGAGCGGGCGGCGGTGACCCGGGAGGGTTTCCCACGGCTCAGCCGGGCGCGGGGCGGCGGCGGGGTGACCCGGACGTGTCCGGCTGCGGCCGGGCGTGTCCGGTGGCGGCGGGGACGAATCTGCTAGGGTTAGGGGTGGAATGACCCGAAATTTCGGGAGGAGGGGTGTTCTTATAGGTAGGAGTTAGGAAGCTCCAAACGAGGTGTGGTTTTCGCCCACACGATCGTGATCGAACGGCAATGGACATGGAAGTGACTTAGTTGGGTTATGGGCTGTTTTGAAGAGGTGTTGGGCTGCAACACACAAGAGGCCTTTGCGGTTACCCGGTTAACCGTTGGAGTATCGAACGACCTCCAAATGGCACGAAACTTGACAGGTGGTCTACCGGTGGTGTACCAAGGCCACTTGGCAAGCCTCGGTCCATTCCGAGAACGTACAACACCCGCTCACGAAAAAGTGACAAGAGGGGTGCGCCGGTGCATGTAGGAGTGTCGGATTGCAAAACGGACAACGGGGAATATGCTCGGATGCATGAGACGATCACGTATGCAAATGAGATGCACATGATGACATGATATGAGATGCATAACATGAACAAAATGCAAAACGAAAGACAAAAACCCAACCACGGAGGGAATACCATAGCACATAGCCGAAAATGGCAAGAGTTGGAGTTACAAATATGGAAAGTTACATCCGGGGTGTTACACCTTTCCTGTATCAACTCTTCCTACCCAGAGGCGGAGCTACGTTATAGCCTGCAGGGGCCATGCCCCCCGCCTGGACAAAAGACAAGAAGGATTTTTTAAGTGATGTTTAGATTAGAAGAAAATACAATTTGACCCCCCCCCCCCCCCCCCCCAAAAAAAAGAAAACATTTTGCCTACCTCCGCCACTGTTTCTATCTATCAATGAAAATGCGCAAATTTTGCGTATTTGCGAAAGAAAATACAAGAGTTTTAGTTCAAAACAACTCACAAGATTTGATTTCAAAAAATATTGCATGCAAGAAGCCATTCCAGCATTGGTTTTCCATATTTATTTCATATATTTTTTAACAAAAAAATCATGTGTGTTACACAGATATTTTGTCGAATTCGTGTTTCTTTTTTGGGAAACTCTTTCCTTCACCCGATGGATCGCACGTGACACGTGTACACGCATCCTTCGCGTCTTTCTTTCTGCAACGTCATATGTGTTGCAAAACTGTCTTCCACAACAACACCCATGTTATGAAAAAATGAAGACAAAAAAACGAAAAAATGAAGACGAAAGAAAATAACAAATATTTGTGCAACATTGTCTATGTTGCAATTTGGTTTCCGCAACAACACTCATATTGCAAAAACAGTGATGAAAAAAAACCTGCAACATCAACTATGTCAGAAAAAATTTCTGCAACATAACCTTTGTTGCAAAGTATTTCTGCAACACTGTCCTTGTTGCAATAATGAGAACGGTGTTGGATGTTGGATAGCTATACAAATGACACTTGCCGAGGCGACGGATCTTTTAGAAAGATCCGCCGGCCGGCGTGTAGCGTGGCCCTTCTTTTTTAGGCGAAAATCCGTGTTTATTAACAATGAAAAACTTGGACCTGTTTTGAATCCCGCTCTCACTGCTTCCGGGGCCCACCTAGCAGACCCTCTATTCCAACTTATTTTTGTTTTTCTTCAAGCCACGCGGCCAGCTATACCTGGCCATGCCTCGGGCCGGGCCTAGCCAAGCCCGACACAAAAAACCCAGGCCCGAGCTCGGCCCGGCCCGGCCGACAGGCCTGTTTTTTGGGCCTGAGCCTGGCCCAAACACGTAAAAGCCTGTCGGGCTTCGGGCCGGCCCGGCCCGTCCTTTAGGAAAACGCAAAAATGATGGGCCCGGGCGCGGCCTTTAGGCTCAAAATCTAGGCCTGAGCCTGGCCCGGGAGCGGCGTCGGGCCGGGCTGCCCATGGCCAGGACTACAGCCAGCACACAACACAACACAGCGCACACATACACAGGAAGCCTCACTTGCTCCGTACAGTGCCCACACTCCTCCCCACCCAAACCCTCGCCTCCGCCGCCGCCGCCGCCCGCCGGCGACGATGGGCGAGCTCGCAGTCGCAGAGGACCTCTTCCTCCGCCTTGCGCCGGAGCTGGTCGACGCGGTCCTCCTCCGCCTCCCGCCGGGAGAGCCCGCCTGCCTCGTCCGCGCCTCCGTCGTCTGCAAGCCCTGGTTCCGCATCCTCGCCGATCCGGGATTCCGCCGCCGCTACCTCGAATTCCACCGGACGCCCTCCGTCCTGGGGCTCTACGAAGACGACGGCGCCTACGTCAGCACCTCCGCCCTCCCCTCCGTCCACCCCGGCCGTGGCCGCTTGGCCGACAGGCCCCTGGACTGCCGCCACGGCCGCGCGCTCCTCGCCCCTACAGCCGCTCCTTCAGGGAAGGGAATGCCGTCATCCTGACCGTCCTGGACCCTCTCACTGGCCGCCTGCGCCGCGTGCTCTCTCCGGTGGACGAACATGTGCTCTGGTTCAGTGCGGCGGTGCTCAGGAGGGCCTTTCCGTCTGGCCGTCGTGACCACCGATGATGTAGGAGCCACGTCGGGCTGGCTGTACTCGTCGGAGACTCGCGTGTGGAGCGAGCTCACCACCGTTGGTCACCCCAAAGTCGCCTACTATGCCAACCAAGGTGCTCCAAGCGTCCTTGTCGGGGACACACTCTACTTCGACATTGATGGCATCATCGAGCTTCACCTCGGTAAACTCTGCGCAAGGCGGCGGGCTTGGATTCATTGCTATGGTGGATGTCACAAATCTAACCCTGTGGTCAGGGGAGGCTGGGCCAAAGGGAGCCATGGTATGGACAAAGCTCAGGGTAATCGATTTTAAGAAGCTGCTCCCTGCCGGGGCTCTCATGACCCAAACAGTTGATTATGGGATTAATGGCGTCGCGGAGGGCACCCAAGTCATTTTTGTGAGCACATTTATTGGTTCCTACATGGTCGATCTCAAGTCTCGACAAGTCAGGATAGTGTCTGGTCGTGCCAGAAACACCACTCCCTACATGAGCTTCTACATCCCAGGTACTATTACTTATGTGCATATATATAACCCTGTGCAATCCTTTCACACAGTCTGTTAGTGACACTAAGCAATATAGAATGAAAATACGTTTCTTAGCAAGTAGCCTTACACATGACGGCACATGTTGTGCTCAGGAAAGATGATTCTATGAACATCTGGACTTAGTAGTGTGTATGGGTTAGTGCCACTTGTTGGTCTTTGTGATTGCCGGGTAAGCAAAATGTACATTAAGGTGAAACCGATTCATCCATCAATCGATTTTATATTATTCTGATTTTACAGGTTTTATATATATGTCAAATGCACACATATAAACCCTGTAAAATCCTTTGATACAATCTGTCCGTGGCACTAAGCAACATAAGATGAAAATATGTTTCTTAGCAAGTAACCTTACACATTATGATAAATGTTGTGCTCAAGAAAGATGATTATATGAACATCTGGACTTGGTGGTGTTTTTGGGTTAGTGCCACTTGTTAGTCTTTGTTATTGTTGAGTAAGCAAAATGTACATTAAGGTGAAACCGATTCAACAATCACTTGTTTTTTATTATTCTGATTTCTTTCATTTCTACAGCAATTAAAGCAGCTTCCACTAGCCAAGGGCAGAGAGCTGGTGCTTCAAGTGTTTGCCGGGCTGGAGCAAGAGGGAGGCGGTAGTGCTGTTGTTAGATGTGGCGCAAGTGTGGCTCTGGATCTGTGAGATCATCACTGGGTGTTAGTGTAGTAGAGTAGGGTTATGGAACTTAAACTTTGTTTAGGAGTATTGCGTTCCCGCTTGTATTTTGTAAAGACCTTTGCAGTCTTCTTGTAATCGTGAGAAGTATGGCGGCACGAAGATGGTCTAACAGAAACCGACTGACCTACTATGAGAAATGACCTGAATATCTTGTCGGATTCGAAATGTGGGCACTGGTACTTTTAAGCATGTGTACTTCTCATGCCTCTGATTCTGTTTTTCATCTGAGATCTAAGCAGTTACTCCTGGGCCAATACTGCATTGGCATTTCTCAACAAGCAGATGCTGAAGTGTGGAGTTGGCAGTGCACACAGTATTTTTTATTTATTTTTGACAGTGCACACAGTAGCAATTTTCCTAACAAGCAGAGACCATGTGATCTGGGGACTGGTAGTAGCCATCGGCATCGAAGCAACTAGACTGATAGAAACTGCCTGTTAGATTTCTGGAGAAATGCTTCAGATGAAACTTATGTTTATGTATGTTTTGCAACGTGCGCGTGAGTACCAGTAAAACATAAAGGGGAGCGAAAATAGCTGACTCCCTAAAGCACGGCTCTTTACAAATTCAGTTCAGGCTTGTGGCCTTGTGGGGGTTTCAAGCATGCAGACCCTGCAACTTTTGCGCTGAAACATGGAGACTGAAGAAGAGTAGTGCATCACCATTTCCCGGTTTCACTGCAAATCAAGACCAAATCCTTGTTTTGGAATGGGCGTTCCTGTGAAATCTCTGGTTGCCAATAAAGTTGGTTCATATAGGACATGCATATTGTGACGTGTAAGGGCATCTCCAACGCCGACCCTCAAACCGCCTGCATACGCATACGTTCGGATATCGGTCTGCCGAGCGGTCCGGACGCACTTTTTCCGCAAACGGGAGGCTTTGCGGGAGTCTAGACATTCATCTGCCCAGTGGAAAGCCACCACGCGCCCTCGTCCGTGCACGATGGCGGAAGGCCGATGCTATTTGGCAGAATGAGAAAACTTGATTATTAACTGATTAGCACGACGTTTTGGCCGAAGGCTTCAAGCTAGCTAGTTTGATTTGGCGGAAGGCACATTGTGCGAGCGGTAAACGTCTTGCCCTTGTCGAGGGCGACGTGTTCACGTTATATAGCAGGGGAGCCAAAACCCTAGATGGCTTACATGCGGTTTGAGAGAGAGATAAGAGAGAATCTAGGCGAAAGTACTGATGTGAGCACGAGCACCAGTGATCCTGCTATCTGCGCCATTGTTTTATCTCGTGATTGATGCAACAGCAGGTACCTGTAGGGGTATAACATTTGTACTCCTATTCTTTATAGAGGCAGTGGCCCACATCTCAGATACTTGGCGTCATAACTCCGTCAGTTATAATTTCATGGATCAGGAGGAGATTGACGATGTGAGTCTGCTTGCCACAGATTCTGGACTAATGGGACGGGTAAGCACATTTATTTCGACACAACCGTTGGACCTACCAATCTTTCTCAGCGCTCCATCTCTCTCTTCTTATCCTGTTGGATTCGACACAGCTCGCCCGGAGACCAGCGTTTGAATCACCTTGAACCAGTGCAACTAGATCGAATCATTTCCTTGAGCATGTCTGGAACGTCCTCCTCCATCGACCGAGTCCATCCATTCAGCGAGCAAACATGTCATGCAGATGTCTTTCGTCCCTCAAAGCACGTGTCATCTGTTTTCTGGAGCAAATCAAAGCTGGTGATCAACTTCAACTGACCACATCAGCTATAACTAGTAACTGAAGCAACCAAAATTCAGTTTCAAACATGGTATCAAGTTCAAATGAACATCAAACGGCAACAGGTATGCAGTGAATCAAACACTAATATCTCTTAATCAGGGCAACAGTGACCCCTGAACATCACTATCTTCAATCTGCCCATTGATTTTCAAATCATTTTTCGCAATCAGTTAAAAAATAAAGACATCAGCGACACCAGCAAGCAAGTTTTATAAGTCTGAAACCGCCCCTTGTCCACCATGTTCGATGAGTTATGTTTAGGCAGAGTACTAACACACATTTTATGATCATCTAGGTCCAACAAATCGAAATTTTACAGGTACAACCCAATCTAGTATCTGCCTAACAAAGTGGTACAATTGGCTAATTAAGTGATAACCATCAAATATTTTTCAGTATGAGCTCGGCCACCCTTTGACACTTGTTCCGGCGGTGTCCTTCGACATCAAAAATTTTGTATCGTGCTGGCTTCCAAGGCTGCTTTGGAACATCATCGCGGCGATCAGGGCAAGTTGTCCGTTTGTGGCCTTTTGAGTTTTGACGTCAACATATGTTGCAGAATCTTGTTCGTTCACTCAGTCCTTCATATGGGGCCTTCTCTCTACTTGTCGTAGGCTTTCCGATCACCTTCCGCTTAGCTGGTGGCAATAACCCTACAAGCATGTTCCCCTAGTCGTTTCCTGAATTGTTGTCCTCATTGGTCACAACACAATGTGTTCCAACTCCTACAGCGACCACTACGCCTTCTGACTGAACTTTGTTCAAAACATCTCCGTTGTCAGCTAGCCTGTCTTCCAATCCTAGCCCGTCGCGTACCTCTGTAAACTCATAGGCCTCTCCAGGTGTGTGAAAGGCTTGTTCCTATTTTTGGCACAATTACAATGTCCCCAGGCAGCTCTGCAAACTGTCTGATTGTTTTTTCCAGGGCTGAAATCCTAACAGGACATGGTGCTCTGCCTAGTGCAGCAGCCACAACTCTCACTCTGCAGATCAATGACAGTAAGTACACGTAGTCAGCCCCCTTATAGATTAAAATTTACAGATTCGATGATTCCACTACGCAATCATTTAGTGCATGTATTAATAATGGCAAAACATAGTATTTGTTTTTCCAGTCCAGTCTTGTTTATTAAATGCACACATACAAGGTAAATTCAGGCCTACAGCTTACCAAGTTACCAACAGTAAGCTTCAGAATCTACTCAGATTTATGCTAAATACTACTGGCATATCCATGCAAATTTCCCCCAGAGTCGCATGATTTCTGAATTAAGTGAGATAACCGAAACAAAAGTTAGTTCAACCCATCAGTAAGTACCTTTTAGTCCAGCCAGGAGTTTTCGGATCAACTTGCTCTATGGAATTCTCTGAACCATAAGGCTTGTCTCCACTGCCAGCCTTTGTAGCAGCTACAGCAGCAACAATCTGGGCGTCTGCACTCGATGCCGTCTCGGTCGGCTTCTCAACTGCCGGCGGCGTCCTCACTCGATGCCGTCTCGGTCGGAACCTCAACAGCCGGCGACGTCCTCATCGGGTACTGAAGAGGACTCGCGGGAATGTTGTTCTCGTTGACCTCCTCTAGCAGAGTTCTGCTGCTCGCACAAATTATGGGAATAATGTTAGATCTATTGACAAACATAAATCTAGAAGGCCGCGAGCAAGCAACAAGATCGATACCCGTACATGTTTATTGGCTGCATCAAGAACTCCATACCAGGCGGATTGGGGTAGCCGCTTCGTCGCAGGAGCTTTCTCGATTTCTTTGCCGCTCTCCAAAATCCAATCCAAGATCCAAGGATGGGAGGTAGGAGATAGCTGCACCTGCCGACCGGCAACCACATTTACTGCACCCACTGCCGTTGTAACCGGAAAACATGAATTCTGATCCACGGATCAGGACGCCGGCGACTTCTCGAGCCACGGCTCTGCCTCTCGCCGTCTGTCGAGTACAAACGTACGTCCAACATATGGCCCACTAGACAGGCAAGTATCTGGGCCCGCGACGCGTCAGAAGCATTGAATAGACAGAATCACAAAGCTGAAACGAGCGGGATAGATACCGAGCGCCTGTGTGCTCGTGATCACATACTCCACGTCCGAATCTAGGATACATCTTGTGAGAGAAGAAAGGAATATCTCAATACAAACTACCTCCTAGCCTTATCTCTAATATGCCTGGCCTTATCTCTAATATGCCGCATATGATGGTGTTTAACACCCCCCCTAATCACAACTTCATCAGGCTGAGATTATGCTTAAACTCTTCAAAGCTTCTGATAGGCAAGGCTTTAGTAAACCCATCTGCAACTTGATCTCTAGAGTGAATGAACCGAATATCAAGTTGTTCCCGTGCAACTCTTTCTCTGACAAAATGAAAGTCTATCTCTATGTGCTTTGTTCTGGCATGAAAGACTGGATTTGCAGATAAGTAGGTAGCACCAAGATTATCACACCACAAACATGGAGTTTGAGAACTTCGGATACCAAGTTCCTTTAGCATTGATTGAACCCATATGATTTCAGCTGTAGCATTTGCTAATGCCTTATACTCTGCCTCTGTGCTAGACCTAGACACTGTGGCTTGTTTTCTTGCACACCATGAAATCAAGTTTGGTCCAAAAAATATTGCAAATCCACCAGTGGAGCGCATGTCATCCAGACACCGCCCAATCGTAATCGGAAAGCACTAACAAGAGTTGAGGATGACTTGCTGAAGTTAAGACCAATGCTCAAAGTATGTTTGACATATCTGACAATGCGTTTTGCAGCAGTCCAATGCACAGTGGTAGGAGCATGCAGAAACTCCTGTACTTTGTACTATCTTCTTGATTCAAGAGTTGCCCTTCTGTGAGAGATAGCTTTTCTGAGCTAGATAATGGAGTGAAGGAGGGTTTACAACCTTGCAGGTCTGCCTTTTTACCAAATCGGTTGCATACTTCTCTTGAGAGAGAAGAAATCCATCTTTGTGTTTCTTCACCTCAATCCCAAGGAAAAAATGCAAATCTCCAAGATCCTTGAGAGCAAATTCTGCACTTAAATCCTTCAACAATGATGCAATGGCCTCACTAGATGAGCTTGTAACAATAATATCATCAACATAGATGAGAACAAATATGCATGTATTGAGCTTATTGTAAATAAACAGTGAGGTATCTGACTTGGAAGGGGCAAAACCAAGTGATTGCATCTTGTGACTAAGACGGGAATACCACGCCCTTGGGGCCTGCTTCAAGCCATAGAGTGCTTTATCAAGTTTGCACACAAACGAGGGATTAGACTTGCTCTCAAACCCAGGAGGCTGTTTCATATACACCTCTTCTTCCAGAACACCATGAAGAAACGCGTTCTGTACATCTAGCTGTCTGAGACTCCATCCTCTAGAAACAGCAATAGACAGAACAAGGAGAATGGTGGCAGATTTTAGAACTGGACTAAATGTATCCTCATAATCAATACCATATCTCTGTTTAAAACCTTTGGCAACAAGCCTAGCCTTGTATCTATCAATAGTTCCATCAGATTTCCTTTTAACTCTGAACACCCACTTGCAATCTATAAGATTTTTACCTTGCCGTGGGGGAACCAAATGCCATGTTTCATTTTTCTTCAGTGCCACATATTCTTCCATCATTGCTTTTCTCCACTTTTCATCTCCAAGTACCTCATCCAGAGTTCTTGGTTCAGCATGTTCATTTGTAGAACAAACAAGGCCATATTTGCTTAGATTTTTGTAATTAAGGGGTTGAGTTACACCTTTTTGTAACTGTGTGAGCCGCCTAGACTGCACTGCTGAATCAGCCGGCACAGAAGATCCGGAGCCGCGCACAGGAGTCTCTAGTGCAGGCGATCCCGAGGCAGATTCGCCTGACACCCGCACTGGATCCTCTGTGGCTTCAGCACGTGACGGCGAAGTTGTATCAGCCACAGAAGATCCTGGCGCACCTCCTGACGCACCGGTGGGCTCATCATGAGCCAATGATTGCGCGGGGCCACGAGGATCAAGACTGCCCGCGCCTCTGGCCGATCGGGTCATTGGATCCGCGCGCCGGTCGGCCGCGCTGGGCCCGCCGCTTATAGCAAAGGCGGTTGGTCGGGAAGCGCACGCCGCCGCTTCCATCGACGCCCGCCAGGCATCGGGCGAGCCACCAGCCGAGGGCTGGTCCACACGCGCGGCAGATTCCGTCGCTGGCCGGTCTGGCGCGTCTACCAGCGCGGATCCCGGCGCGGATCTGCTGGACTGCAGCTGGTTCGGCGCCGATCCCAAGGAGGATTTGTTCCCCAAATCTGGACACGGCCAATATGGCACTTGGGAGCCATTTTCTTCATCATTTTTTTCGCTGGTTGTTCCTGCAACGTCACAAGAGAACTCGGGTGCACCATTAGGAGGGTTAGTCGGCATTGAATCATCAGAAGTAATTCCCCCATGATCAAGGCCGGTGAGAGAAGAGGGTAGGAGTAGAATTTCTTTGCGAAGTAAAGCACCGGCGTTGGGATGAAGATCAGCGAAAGGAAACTTTGTTTCGTCAAAAACTGTTGGAAATATGCCCTAGAGGCAATAATAAAATGGTTATTGTTATATTTCTTTGTTCATGATAATTGTCTGTTATTCATGCTATAACTGTGTTATCCGGAAATCGTAATACACGTGTGAATACATAGACCACAACGTGTCCCTAGTAAGCCTCTAGTTGACTAGCTCGTTGATCAACAGATAATCATGGTTTCCTGACTATGGGCATTGGATGTCATTGATAACGGGATCACATCATTAGGAGAATGATGTGATGGACAAGACCCAATCCTAAGCATAGCTCAAAGATCGTGTAGTTCGTTTAGCTAGAGCTTTTCCAAATGTCAAGTATCATTTCCTTAGACCATGAGATTGTGCAACTCCGGATACCGTAGGAGTGCTTTGGGTGTGCCAAACGTCACAACGTAATCGGGTGACTATAAAGGTGCACTACGGGTATCTCCGAAAGTGTCTGTTGGGTTGGCATGAATCGAGATCGATTTGTCACTCCGTATGACGGAGAGGTATCTCTGGGCCCACTCGGTAATGCATCATCATAATGAGCTCTATGTGACCAAGTGTCCGTCAGGATCATGCATTACGGCACGAGTAAAGTGACATGCCGTAACGAGATTAAACGAGGTATTGGGATACCGAGGATCGAGTCTCGGGCAAGTAACGTACCGATTGACAAAGGGAATTGTATACGAGATTGATTGAATCCTCGACATCGTGGTTCATCCGATGAGATCATCGAGGAGCATGTGGGAGCCAAGATGGGTATCCAGATCCCGTTGTTGGTTATTGACCGGAGAGGCGTCTCGGTCATGTCTGCATGTCTCCCGAACCCGTAGGGTCTACACACTTAAGGTTCGGTGACGCTAGGGTTGTAGAGATATGAGTATGCAGTAACCCGAAATTTGTTCGGAGTCCCAGATGAGATCCCGGACGTCATGAGGAGTTCCGGAATGGTCCGGAGGTGAAGAATTATATATAGGAAGTGCAGTTTCGGCCATCGGGAAAGTTTCGGGGGTCACTGTATTGTCTGGGACCACCGGAAGGGTCCCGGGGGTCCACCGGGTGGGGCCACCTGTCCCGGAGGGCCTCGTGGGCTGAAGTGGGGAGGGGAACCAGCCCCTGGTGGGCTGGTGCGCCCCCCCCTTGGCCCCGCCTCCGCCTAGGGTTGGAAACCCTAGGGTGGGGGCGCCTCCACTTGCCTTGGGGGGCAAGCCTCCCCCTTGGCCGCCGCCCCCTTGGAGATCTCATCTCCTAGGGCTGCCCCCCCCTAGGGGGCCTATATAAAGAGGGGGAGGGAGGGCAGCCGCACCCAAGCTCTTGGCGCCTCCCTTCCCCCTTGCTACACCTCTCCCTCTCGTAGAAGCTCGTGAAGCTCTGCTGAGATCATCAGCATCCACCACCACTGTCGTCTTCTTTGGATCTCCGTCAACCTCTTCTTCCCCTTGCTAGATCAAGAAGGAGGAGACGTCTTCCTCAACCGTCACGTGTGTTGAACGCGGAGGTGCTTGTCCGCTCAAGACTATGATCATCGGTGATTTGGATCACGTCGAGTACGACTCCCTCAACCCCGTTCTCTTGAACGCTTCCGCTCGCGATCTACAAGGGTATGTAGATGCACTCCTTTATCTTGTTGCTAGATGAACTCATAGATTGATCTTGGTGAAAGCGTAGAAACATTTTATTTTCTGCAACGTTACCCAACAGTGGCATCATGAGCTAGGTCTATGCGTAGTTCTCTTTGCACGAGTAGAACACAAATTTGTTGTGGGCGTAGATGTTGTCAACTTTCTTGCCACTACTAGTCTTATTTTGCTTCAGCGGTATTGTGGGATGAAGCGGTCCGGACCGACCTTACACGTACGCTTACGTGAGACAGGTTCCAATCGAAGACATGCACTAGTTGCATAAGGTGGCTAGCGGGTGTCTGTCTCTCCCACTTTAGTTGGAGCGGATTCGATGAAAAGGGTCCTTATGAAGGGTAAATAGAAGTTGGCAAATCACGTTGTGGCTTTTACGTAGGTAAGAAAACGTTCTTGCTAGAACCCTATTGCAGCCACGTAAAATATGCAACAACAATTAGAGGACGTCTAACTTGTTTTTGCAGCATATGAGTTGTGATGTGATATGGCCAAGAAAAGTTGTGATGAATGATGAATGATATATATGTGATGTATGAGATCATGTTCTTGTAATAGGAATCACGACTTGCATGTCGATGAGTATGACAACCGGCAGGAGCCATAGGAGTTGTCTTTATTTTTTGTATGACCTGCGTGTCATTGAGAAACGCCATGTAAATTACTTTACTTTATTGCTAAAAGCGTTAGCCATAGTAGTAGAAGTAATAGTTGGCGAACAACTTCACGGAGACACGATGATGGAGATCATGGTGTCATGCCGGTGACGAAGATGATCATGGAGCCCTGAAGATGGAGATCAAAGGAGCTATATGATATTGGCCATATCATGTCACTATTTGATTGCATGTGATGTTTATCACGTTTTTCATCTTGTTTACTTAGAACGTCGGTAGTAAATAAGATGATCCCTCATAATAATTTCAAGAAAGTGTTCCCCCTAACTGTGCACCGTTGCGAAGGTTCGTTGTTTCGAAGCACCACGTGATGATCGGGTGTGATAGATCATAACGCTCGAATACAAGGGGTGTAAGCCAAATTTACACACGCAATACACTTGGGTCGACTTGACGAGCCTAGCATGTACAGACATGGCCTCGGAACACGGAGGACCGAAAGGTCAAGCATGAGTCGTATAGAAGATACGATCAACATGGAGATGTTCACCGATGTCGACTAGTCCGTCTCACGTGATGATCGGACACGGCCTAGTTGACTCGGATCATGTTTCACTTAGATGACTAGAGGAATGCCTAATCTGAGTGGGAGTTCATTAAATAATTTGATTAGATGAACTTAATTATCATGAACTTAGTCTAAAATCTTTACAATATGTCTTGTAGATCAAATGGCCCACGTTACCCTCAACTTCAACGCGTTCCTAGAGAAAACCAAGTTGAAAGATGATGGCAAGAACTATACGGATCGGGTCCTAACCCGAGGATCATCCTCATAGCTGCCAAGAAAGATTATGTCCTAGAAGCACCGCTTAGGTGAAGCACCAATCGAAGAACCAAGACGTTATGAACGCTTGGCAGTCTCGTCTTGATGATTACTCCCTCGTTCACGGCATGCTTTACAGACTTAGAACTGGGGCTCCAAAAGCGTTTTGAGCAACACGGAGCATATGAGATGTTCAAGAGCTGAAAATGGTTTTCCAAGCTCATGCCCGGTCGAGAGATATGAAGTCTCCGACAAGTTCTTCAGCTGTAAGATGGAGGAAAATAGTTCACGGTGAGCACATACTCAAGATGTCCAGGTTGCACAACCGCTTGACTCACCGGGAGTTAATCTCCCGGATGACGCCTTGATCGACAGAATCCTTCACCGCTTCCACCGAGCTGCAAGAGCTTTGTGATGAACTTCAATATGCGAGGATGGAAAAGACCATTCTGAGGTATATTCAATGCTGAAATCAGCGGAGGTAGAGATCAAAGAGGAACATCAAGTGTTGATGGTGAATAAAACCACTAAGTTCAAGAAAGGCAAGGGTAAGAAGAACTTCAAGAAGGACGGCAAGGGAGTTGCCGCGCCCGGTAAGCCAGTTACCGTGAAGAAGTCAAACAATGGAACCAAGCCTGAGACTGAGTGATTTTATTGCAAGGGAAGTGGTCACTGGAAGCGGAACTGCCCCAAGTACTTAGCGGACAAGAAGGCCGGCAAAACCAAAGGTATATTTGATATACATGTAATTGATGTGTACCTTACCAGTGCTCGTAGTAGCTCTGGGTATTTGATACCGTGCGGTTGCTCATATTTGTAACTCAAAGCAGGAGCTGCGGAATAAGCGGAGACTGGCGAAGGACGAGGTGACGATGCGCGTCGGGAATGGTTCCAAGTTCGATGTGATCGCCGTCGGCATGCTACCTCTACATTTACCTACGGGATTAGTTTTAAACCTCAATAATTGTTATTTAGTACCAGCTTTGAGCATGAACATTGTATCTGGATCTCGTTTAATATGAGATGGCTACTCATTTAAATCCGAGAATAATGGTTGTTCTATTTATATGAGAGATATGTTTTATGGTCATGCCCCGATGGTCAATGGTTTATTCTTAATGAATCTCGAGCGTGATGTTACACATATTCATAGTGTGAATACCAAAAGATGTAAAGTTGATAACGATAGTCCCACATACTTGTGGCACCGCCGCCTTGGTCACATTGGTGCCAAGCGCATGAAGAAGCTCCATGCTGATGGACTTTTAGAGTCTCTCGATTATGAATCATTTGACACATGCGAACCATGCCTCATGGGCAAAATGACCAAGACTCCATTCTCCGGAACAATGGAGCGAGCAACCAACTTATTGAAAATCATACATACTGATGTGTGCGGTCCAATGAGCGTTGAGGCTCGCGGAGGATATCGTTATGTTCTCACTCTCACTGATGACATGAGTAGATATGGGTATGTCTACTTGATGAAACACAAGTCTGAGACCTTTGAAAAGTTCAAGGAATTTCAGAATGAGGTAGAGAATCAACGTGACCGAAAGATAAAGTTCTTACGATCAGATCGTGGGGGAGAATATCTAAGTCACGAATTTGGTACGCACTTAAGGAAATGTGGAATCGTTTCACAACTCACGCCTACCGAACACCTCAGCGTAACGGTGTGTCCGAACGTCGTAATCGCACTTTATTAGATATGGTGCGATCTATGATGTCTCTTACTGATTCACCGCTATCATTTTGGGGATACGCTCTAGAGACAGCTACATTCACTTTAAACAGGGCACCGTCTAAATCCGTTGAGACGACACCGTATGAATTATGGTTCGGAAAGAAACCTAAGTTGTCGTTTCTAAAAGTTTGGGGATGCGATGCTTATGTCAAGAAACTCCAACCTGAAAAGCTCGAACCCAAGTCGGAAAAATGCGTCTTCATAGGATACCCTAAGGAAACCATTGGGTATACCTTCTACTTAAGATCCGAAGGCAAGATCTTTGTTGCCAAGAACAGGTCCTTTCTGGAGAAAGAGTTTCTCTCGAAAGAATTAAGTGGGAGGAAAGTAGAGCTTGATGAAGTACTACCTCTTGAAACGGTAAGTAGCGCAACTCAGGAAGATGTTCCTGTGGTGCCTGCACCGACGAGAGAGGAGGTTAATGATGATGATCAAGATATTTCGGATCAAGCTCCTACTGAACTTCGAAGGTCCACAAGGACACGTTCCGCACCAGAGTGGTACGGCAATCCTGTCTTGGAAATCATGTTGTTAGACAACGGTGAACCTTCGAACTATGAAGAAGCGATGGCGGGCCCAGATTCCAACAAATGGCTTGAAGCCATGCAATCCGAGATAGGATCCATGTATGAAAACAAAGTATGGACTTTGACAGACTTGCCCGATGATCGGCGAGCAATAGAAAACAAATTGATCTTTAAGAAGAAGACGGACGCGGATGGTAATGTTACCATATATAAAGCTCGACTTGTCGCTAAGTGCTATCGACAAGTTCAAGGGATTGACTATGATGAGACCTTCTCTCCCGTAGCAAAGCTAAAGTCCGTCCGAATCATGTTAGCAATTGCCGCATACTATGATTATGAGATATGGCAAATGGACATCAAAACGGCATTCCTTAACGGCCATCTTAAGGAAGAACTGTATATGATGCAGCCGAAAGGTTTTGTCGACCCTGAGAATGCTAAAAGGTATGCAAGCTCCAGTGATCCATTTATGGGCTGGTGCAAGCATCTCGGAGTTGGAACATTCGCTTTGATGAGATGATCAAAGCGTTTGGGTTTATGCAGACTTATGGAGAAGCCTGCGTTTACAAGAAAGTGAGTGGGAGCTCTGTAGCATTTCTCATATTATATGTAGATGACATACTTTTGATGGGAAATAATATAGAACTTTTGTACAACATTAAGGCCTACTTGAATAAGTGTTTTTCAATGAAGGACCTAGGAGAAGTTGCTTACATATTAGGCATCAAGATCTATAGGGATAGATCCAGACGCCTCATAGGTCTTTCACAAAGCACATACCTTGATAAGATATTGAAGAAGTTCAATATGGATCAGTCCAAGAAAGGGTTCTTGCCTGTATTGCAAGGTGTGAGATTGATCTCGGCCCAATGCCCGACCACGGCAGAAGACAAAGAAGAGATGAGTGTCATCCCCTATGCCTCAGCCATAGGGTCTATTATGTATGCCATGCTATGTACCAGACCTGTAAACCTTGCCGTAAGTTTGGTAGGAAGGTACCAAAGTAATCCCAGCAAGGAACACTGGACTGTGGTCAAGAACATCCTAAAGTACCTGAAAAGGACTAAGGATATGTTTCTCGTTTATGGAGGTGACGAAGATCTCGTCGTAAAGGGTTACGTCGACGCTAGCTTCGACACAGATCTGGATGACTCTAAGTCACAGACCGGATACGTGTATATTTTGAATGGTGGGGCTGAAGGAAATATGCCCTAGAGGCAATAATAAAGTTATTATTTATTTCCTTATATCATGATAAATGTTTAATATTCATGCTAGAATTGTATTAACCGGAAACATAATACATGTGTGAATACATAGACAAACATATAGTCACTAGTATGCCTCTACTTGACTAGCTCATTAATCAAAGATGGTTATGTTTCCTAACCATAGACATGTGTTGTCATTTGATTAATGGGATCACATCATTAGGAGAATGGTGTGATTGACATGACCCATTCCGTTAGCCTAGCACTTGATCGCTTAGTATATTGCTATTGCTTTCTTCATGACTTATACATGTTCCCGTAACTATGAGATTATGCAACTCCGTTTACGGAGGAACACTTTGGTGCTACCAAACGTCACAACGTAATCGGGTGATTATAAAGGAGTACTACAGGTGTCTCCAAAGGTACATGTTGGGTTGGCGTATTTCGAGATTAGGTTTTGTCACTCGATTGTTGGAGAGGTATCTCTAGGCCTTCTCGGTAATACACATCACATAAGCCTTGCAAGCATTGCAACTAATAAGTTAGTTGTGAGATGATGTATTACGGAACGAGTAAAGAGACTTACCGTAATCTAGATTGAACTAGGTATTGGATACCGACGATCGAATCTCGGGTAAGTAACATACCGATGACAAAGGGAACACCGTATGTCGTTATGCGGTTTGACCGATAAAGATCTTCGAAGAATATGTAAGAACCAATATGGGCATCCAGGTTCCGCTATTGGTTATTGACCGAGAATAGTTCTAGGTCATGTCTACATAGTTCTCGAACCCGTAGGGTCCGCACGCTTAACGTTACGATGGCGACAGTTTATTATGAGTTCATAAGTTTTGATGTACCGAAGTTTGTTGAGTCCCGGATGTGATCACGGACATGACGATGAGTCACGAAATGGTCGAGACATAAAGATTGATATATTGGAAGCCTATATTTGGATATCGGAATGGTTCCGGATGAAACCGGAATTTTCCTAACACCGGGGTTACGGAACCCTCCCGGGATGTTGGGCCTTAATGGGCCATAAGGGAGAAGAGGAGGGCCGGCCAGGCAGGCCGCGCGCCTCCCCTAGTCTGAATAGGACAAGGAGAGGGGCGCGCCCCTTCCTCTTTCCCTCCCCCTTCCTTCTCCAAGAAGGCAAGAGGGGAGTCCTACTCCGTGGGAGTAGGACTCCTCCAGCGCACCCTAGGAGGGCCGGCCGCACCTCCCTCCCTCCTTTATATCACGGGGCAGGGGGCACCCCATGACACACAAGTTGATCTACGTGATCGTTCCTTAGCCGTGTCTGGTGCCCCTCCACCATATTCCACCTCGGTCATATCGTCATGAGCTTAGGCGAAGCCTGCGCCGGTGAAGCATCATCATCGTCACCACTCCGTCGTCTGACGGAACTCATCCCGACACTTTGCTGGATCGAGTCCGGGATCGCCATCGAGCTGAACGTGTCGAACTCGGAGGTGCCGTATGCTCGGTACTTGGATCGGTCGGATCGTGAAGACGCGTCGACTACATCAACCGCGTTGTTATAAGGCTTCCGCTTACGGTCTCACGAGGGTGCGTGGACATATACTCTCCTCTCGTTGCTATGCCATCACCATGATCTTGCGTGTGCGTAGGAATTTTTTGAAATTACTGCTCCCCAACAAAGGGCATCCGAGCCAGGTTTTATGCGTTGATGTGATATGCACGGGTAGAACACAAGTGAGTTGTGGGCGATATAAGTCATACTGCTTACCAGCATGTCATACTTTGGTTCAGCGGTATTGTGAGATGAAGCGGCCCGGACCGACATTACGCGTACGCTTACGCGAGACTGGTTTCACCGCTTGAGCACTCGTTGCTTAAAGGTGACCGGCGGGTGTCTGTCTCTCTCACTTTAGTTGAACTGAGTGTGGCTACGCCCGGTCCTTGCGAAGGTTAAAACAGCACCAACTTGACAAACTATCGTTGTGGTTTTGATGCGTAGGTAAAGAACGGTTCTTGCTCAGCCCGTAGCAGCCACGTAAAATTTGCAACAACAAAGTAGAAGACGTCTAACTTGTTTTTGCAGGGCATGTTGTGATGTGATATGGTCAAGACGTGATGCTATATTTTATTGTATGAGATGATGATGTTTTGTAACCAAGTTATCGGCAACTGGCAGGAGCCATATGGTTGTCGCTTTATTGTATGAAATGCAAAGCGCCATGTAATTGCTTTACTTTATCACTAAGCGGTAGCGATAGTCATAGAAGCAATAGTTGGCGAAAGCGACAACGATGCTACGATGGAGATCAAGGTGTCGCGCCGGTGACGATGGTGATCACGACGGTGCTTCGGAGATGGAGATCACAAGCACAAGATGATGATGGCCATATCATATCACTTATATTGATTGCATGTGATGTTCATCCTTTATGCATCTTATTTTGCTTTCATTGACGGTAGCATTATAAGATGATCTCTCACTAAATATCAAGAAGTCTTCTCCCACAGTATGCACCGTTCGCGAAAGTTCTTCGTCTTTGAGACACCACGTGATGATCGGGTGTGATAGGCTCTACGTTCAAATACAACGGGTGCAAAACAGTTGCACACGCGGAATACTCAGGTCAAACTTGACGAGCCTAGCATATACTGAGATATGGCCTCGAGCACGGAGACCGAAAGGTCGAACGTGAATCATATAGTAGATATGATCAACATAGTGATGTTCACCATTGAAACTACTCCATCTCACGTGATGATCGGACATGGTTTGGTTGATTTGGATCACGTAATCACTTAGATAACTAGAGAGATGTCTATCTAAGTGGGAGTTCTTTAGTAATATGATTAAATGAACTTAAATTTATCATGAACTTAGTACACGATAGTATTTTGCTTGTCTATGTTTCTTTGTAGATAGATGGCTCGTCTTTGTTGTTCCGTTGAATTTTAATGCATTCCTTGAGAAAGCAAAGCTGCACGATGAGGGTAGCCAGTACACGGACTGGGGCCATAACCTGAGGATTCTCCTCATTGCTGCCCAGAAGAATGACGTCCTGGCAGCACCGCCGGGTGCCGAACTGCTTTGCTAATACTGGCCCGACGGCGTTAAGAACGTCTGGCGAGCAAAGTGATGACTACTCGATAGTTCGGTGTGCCATGCTTTACGGCTTAGAACCGGGCCTTCAACGACGTTTTGAGCGTCATGGAGCATATGAGATGTTCCAGGAGTTGAAGTTAATATTTCAAGCAAATGCCGGATTGAGAGATATGAAGTCTCCAATAAGTTCTATAGCTGCAAGATGGAGGAAAATAGTTACATCGGTGAACACATACTCAAAATGTCTGGGTATAATAATCACTTGATTCAAGCTGGAGTTAATCTTCCTGATGATAGTGTCATTGACAGAATTTTTCAATCACTGCCACCAAGCTACAAGAGCTTTGTGATGAACTATAATATGCAAGGGATGGACAAATCTATTCCCGAGCTCTTCGCAATGCTAAAAGCCGCGGAGGTAGAAATCAAAAAGGAGCATCAAGTGTTGATGGTTAACAAGACCACCAGTTTCAAGAAAAAGGGCAAAGGAAAGAAGAAGGGGAACTTCAAGAAGAACAGCAAACAAGTTGCTTCTCAAGAGAAGAAACCCAAGTCTGGACCTAAGCCTGAAACTGAGTACTGGACACTGGAAGCGGAACTGCCCCAAGTATTTGGCGGATAAGAAGGATGGCAAGGTGAACAAAGGTATATGTGATATACATGTTATTGATGTGTACCTTACTAATACTCGCAGTAGTACACAGGTATTTGATAATGGTTACATTGCTAATATTTGCAACTCGAAACAGGAACTACGGATTGCGAAGATTGGCTAAGGACGAGGTGACGATCTTGGCGTGGGAAATGGTTCCAAAGTCGATGTGATCGCGGTCGGCACACTACCTCTACATCTACCACCGGGATTAGTTTTAGACCTAAATAATTGTTATTTGGTGCCAGCGTTAAGCATGAACATTATATCTGGATCTTGTTTGATGCGAGACGGTTATTCATTTAAGACAGAGAATAATGGTTGTTCTATTTATATGAATAATATCTTTTATGGTCATGCACCCTTGAAGAGTGGTCTATTTTTATTGAATCTCGATAGTAGTAATACACATATTCATAGTGTTGAAACCAAAAGATACAGAGTTGATAATGATAATGCAACTTATTTGTGGCACCGCCGTTTGGGTCATATCGGTGTAAAACGCATGAAGAAACTCCATCTTGATGGACTTTTGGAATCACTTGATTATGAATCACTTGGTACTTGCGAACCGTGCCTCATGGGCAAGATGACTAAAACGCCGTTCTCCGGAACTATGGAGCGAGCAAAGGATTTGTTGGAAATCATACATACTGATGTTTGTGGTCCAATGAATATTGAGGCACGCGGCAGGTATCGTTATTTTCTCACCTTCACAGATGATTTGAGCAGATATGGGTATATCTACTTGATGAAACATAAGTCTGAAACATTTGAAAAGTTCAAAGAATTTCAGAGTGAAGTGGAAAATCATCGTAACAAGAAAATAAAATTTCTACGATCTGATCGTGGAGGAGAATATTTGAGTTACGAGTTTGGTCTGCATTTGAAACAATGCGGAATAATTTCACAGCTCACGCCACCCGGAACACCACAACGAAATGGTGTGTCCGAACGTCGTAATCGTACTTTACTAGATATGGTGCGATCTATGATGTCTCTTACTGATTTACCGCTATCCTTTTGGGGTTATGCTTTAGAGACGGCCGCATTCACATTAAATAGGGCACCATCAAAATCCGTTGAAACGACACCTTATGAACTATGGTTTAGCAAGAAACCAAAGTTGTCGTATCTTAAAGTTTGGGGCTGCGATGCTTATGTGAAGAAACTTCAACCAGATAAGCTCGAACCTAAATCGGAGAAATGTGTCTTCATAGGATACCCAAAAGAGACTATTGGGTACACCTTCTATCACAGATCCGAGGGCAAGATTTTCGTTGCTAAATTCGGATCCTTTCTAGAAAAAGAGTTTCTCTCGAAAGAAGTGAGTGGGAGGAAAGTAGAACTTGATGAGATAATCAGATCTGTTCCCTTCTTTGGAAAATAGTTCATCACAAGAACCGGTTCTGTGACAACTACACCAATAAGTGAGGAAGCTAATGATATTGATCATGAAACTTGGATCAAGTTTCTCTTGAACTCGTAGGTCAACTAGAGTAAGATCCGCACTGAGTGGTACGGTAATCCTATTCGGAAGTCATGTTACTTGACCATGGCGAACCTACAAACTATGAAGAAGCGATGGTGAGCCCAGATTCCGCGAAATGGTCGGAAGCCATGAAATCTGAGATGGGATCCATGTATGAGAACAAAGTATGGACTTTGGTTGACTTGCCCGATGATCGGCAAGCTATTGAGAATAAATGGATCTTTAAGAAGAAGACCGACGATGGTAATGTAACTGTCTATAAAGCTCGACTTGTTGCAAAAGGTTTTCGACAAGTTCAAGGGGTTGACTACGATGAGACTTTCTCACCCGTAGCGATGCTTAAGTCTGTCCGAATCATGTTAGCAATTGCTGCATTTTATGATTATGAAATTTGGCAAAGGGATGTAAAAACTGCATTCTTGAATGGATTTCTAGAAGAAGAGTTGTATATGATGCAACCAGAAGGTTTTGTTGATCCAAAGGGTGCTAACAAAGTGTGCAAGCTCCAGCGATCAATTTATGGTGCAGTGCAAGCCTCTCGGAGTTGGAATAAACGCTTTGATAGTGTGATCAAAGCATATGGTTTTATCTGAGACTTTTGGAGAAGCCTGTATTTACAAGAAAGTGAGTGGGAGCTCAGAGCATTTACGATATTATATGTGGACGACATATTATTGATTGGAAATGATATAGAATTTCTGGATAGCATAAAAGGATACTTGAATAAAAGTTTTTCAATAAAAGACCTCGGTGAAGCTGCTTACATATTGGGCATCAAGATCTATAGAGATAGATCAAGACGCTTAATTGGACTTTCACAAAGCACATACCTTGATAAAGTTTTGAAAAAGTTCAAAATGGATCGAGCAAAGAAAGGTTTTTACCTGTATTACAAGGTGTGAAATTGAGTCGACTCAATGCCCGACCACAGCAGAAGATAGAGAGAAAATGAAAGATGTTCCCTATGCTTCAGCCATAGGCTCTATCATGTATGCAATCTTGTGTACCGACACTGACGTATGCTTAGCAATAAGCTTGGCGGGAAGGTACCAAAGTAATCCAGAGTGGATCATCGGACAGCGGTCAAGAACATCCTGAAATACCGAAAAGGACTAAGGATATGTTTCTCGTATATGGAGGTGACAAAGAGCTAGTCGTAAATGGTTACGTCGATGCAAGCTTTGACACCGATCCGAACGATTCTAAATCGCAAACCGGATACGTGTTTTTATTAAACGGTGGAGCTGTCGGTTGGTGCAGTTCTAAACAAAGCGTCGTGGCGGGATCTACATGTGAAGCGGAGTACATAGCTGCTTCGGAAGCAGCAAATGAAGGAGTCTAGATGAAAGAGTTCATTTCCGATCTAGGTGTCATACCTAGTGCATCGGGACCATTGAAGATCTTTTGTGACAATACTGGTGCAATTGCCTTAGCAAAAGAATCCAGATTTCACAAGAGGACCAAGCATATCAAGAGACGCTTCAATTCCATTCGAGACCAAGTCCAAGTGGGAGACATAGAGATTTGCAAGATACATACGGATCTGAATGTTGCAGACCGATTGACTAAGCCTCTTCCACGAGCAAAACATGATCAGCACCAAGACTCCATGGGTGTTAGAATCATTACTTGTGTAATCTAGATTATTGACTCTAGTGCAAGTGGGAGACTGAAGGAAATATGCCCTAGAGGCAATAATAAAGTTATTATTTATTTCCTTATATCATGATAAATGTTTATTATTCATGCTAGAATTGTATTAACCGGAAACATAATACATGTGTGAATACATAGACAAACATATAGTCACTAGTATGCCTCTACTTGACTAGCTCATTAATCAAAGATGGTTATGTTTCCTAACCATAGACATGTGTTGTCATTTGATTAATGGGATCACATCATTAGGAGAATGGTGTGATTGACATGACCCATTCCGTTAGCCTAGCACTTGATCGTTTAGTATATTGCTATTGCTTTCTTCATGACTTATACATGTTCCTGTAACTATGAGATTATGCAACTCCGTTTACCGGAGGAACACTTTGGGTGCTACCAAACGTCACAACGTAACTGGGTGATTATAAAGGAGTACTACAGGTGTCTCCAAAGGTACATGTTGGGTTGGCGTATTTCGAGATTAGGTTTTGTCACTCCGATTGTCGGAGAGGTATCTTTAGGCCTTCTCGGTAATACACATCACATAAGCCTTGCAAGCATTGCAACTAATAAGTTAGTTGTGAGATGATGTATTACGGAACGAGTAAAGAGACTTACCGTAACGAGATTGAACTAGGTATTGGATACCGACGATCGAATCTCGGGTAAGTAACATACCGATGACAAGGGGAACAACGTATGTCGTTATGCGGTTTGACCGATAAAGATCTTGAAGAATATGTAGGAACCAATATGGGCATCCAGGTTCCGCTATTGGTTATTGACCGAGAATAGTTCTAGGTCATGTCTACATAGTTCTCGAACCCGTAGGGTCCGCACGCTTAACGTTACGATGACGGTTTATTATGAGTTCATAAGTTTTGATGTACGAAGTTTGTTCGAGTCCCGGATGTGATCACGGACATGACGAGGAGTCACGAAATGGTCGAGACATCAAGATTGATATATTGGAAGCCTATAGTTGGATATCGGAATGGTTCCGGATGAAATCGGGAATTTTCCGGAACAGGGGGTTACGAAACCCTCCCGGGGGATGTTGGGCCTTAATGGGCCATAAGGGAGAAGAGGAGGGCAGGCCGCGCGCCCCCTCCCCCCCTAGTCCGAATAGGACAAGGAGAGGGGGGCGGCGCCCCCCTTCCTCTTTCCCCTCCCCCCTTTCCTTCTCCAACAAGGCAAGAGGGGGGAGTCCTACTCCCGGTGGGAGTAGGACTCCTCCAGGCGCACCCTAGGAGGGCCGGCCGCACCTCCCCCTCCCTCCTTTATATACAGGGGCAGGGGGCACCCCATGACACACAAGTTGATCTACGTGATCGTTCCTTCGCCGTGTGCGGTGCCCCCTCCACCATATTCCACCTCGGTCATATCGTCGCGGAGCTTAGGCGAAGCCTGCGCCCGATGAAGCATCATCATCGTCCTGCCGCCGTCGTCTTGTGGAACTCATCCCCGACACTTTGCTGGATCGGAGTCCGGGATCGTCATCGAGCTGAGCGTGTCGAACTTCGGAGGTGTCGTGCGTTCGGTACTTGGATCAGTCGGATCGTGAAGACGTACGAATACATCAACCGCGTTGTTATAACGCTTCCGCTTACGGTCTACGAGGGTACGTGGACATATACTCTCCCCTCTCGTTGCTATGCCATCACCATGATCTTGCGTGTGCGTAGGAAATTTTTTGAAATTACTGCGTTCCCCAACAGGGGCAGTAAGCTGGTGCAGTTGCAAGCAAAGCATCATGGCGGGATCTACATGTGAAGCAGAGTACATGGCAGCCTCGGAGGCAGCGCATGAAGCAATCTGGGTGAAGGAGTTCATCACCGACCTAGGAGTCATACCCAATGCGTCGGGGCCGATCGCACTCTTCTGTGACAACACTGGAGCTATTGCACTTGCCAAGGAGCCCAGGTTTCACAAGAAGACCAGGCACATCAAGCATCACTTCAACTCCATACGTGAAAATGTTCAATATGGAGACATAGATATTTGTAAAGTACATACGGATCTGAATGTAGCAGATCCGTTGACTAAACCTCTCCCTAGAGCAAAACATGATCAACACCAGAACGCTATGGGTGTTCGATTCATCACAATGTAACTAGAATATTGACTCTAGTGCAAGTGGGAGATCTTTGGGAATATGCCCTAGGGGCAATAATAAAATGGTTATTATTATATTTCTTTGTTCATGATAATTGTCTGTTATTCATGCTATAAGCGTGTTATCCGGAAATCGTAATACACGTGTGAATACATAGACCACAACGTGTCCCTAGTAAGCCTGTAGTTGACTAGCTCGTTGATCAACAGATAGTCATGGTTTCGACTATGGGCATTGGATGTCATTGATAACGGGATCACATCATTAGGAGAATGATGTGATGGACAAGACCCAATCCTAAGCATAGCTCAAAGATCGTGTGTAGTTCGTTTAGCTAGAGCTTTTCCAAATGTCAAGTATCATTTCCTTAGACCATAAGATTGTGCAACTCCCGGATACCGTAGGAGTGCTTTGGGTGTGCCAAAGCGTCACAACGTAATCGGGTGACTATAAAGGTGCACTACGGTATCTCCGAAAGTGTCTGTTGGGTTGGCATGAATCGAGGCTCGATTTGTCACTCCGTATGACGGAGAGGTATCTCTGGGCCCACTCGGTAATGCATCATCATAATGAGCTCTATGTGACCAAGTGTCTGGTCAGGGATCATGCATTACGGTACGAGTAAAGTGACATGCCGGTAACGAGATTAAACGAGGTATTGGGATACCGAGGATCGAGTCTCGGGCAAGTAACGTACCGATTGACAAAGGGAATTGTATACGAGATTGATTGAATCCTCGACATCGTGGTTCATCCGATGAGATCATCGAGGAGCATGTGGGAGCCAAGATGGGTATCCAGATCCCGTTGTTGGTTATTGACCGGAGAGGCGTCTCGGTCATGTCTGCATGTCTCCCGAACCCGTAGGGTCTACACACTTAAGGTTCGGTGACGCTAGGGTTGTAGAGATATGAGTATGCAGTAATCCAAAATTTGTTCGGAGTCTCGGATGAGATCCCGGACGTCACGAGGAGTTCCAGAATGGTCCGGAGGTGAAGAATTATATATAGGAAATGCAGTTTCGGCCATCGGGAAAGTTTCGGGGGTCACCGGTATTGTACCGGGACCACCGGAAGGGTCCTGGGGGTCCACCGGGTGGGGCCACCTATCCCGGAGGGCCCCGTGGGCTGAAGTGGGTTGAGAAACCAGCCCCTGGTGGGCTGGTGCGCCCCCCCCTTGGGCCCCCCTGCGCCTAGGGTTGGAAACCCTAGGGTGGGGGGCGCCTCCACTTGCCTTGGGGGGCAAGCCTCCCCCTTGGCCGCCGCCCCCCTTGGAGATCTCATCTCCTAGGGCCGGCGCCCCCCCTAGGGGGCCTATATAAAGGGGGGAGGGAGGGCAGACGCACCCATGCTCTTGGCGCCTCCCTTCCCCCTTACTACACTTCTCCCTCTCGTAGAAGCTCGGCGAAGCTCTGCCGAGATCACTGCTGCATCCACCACCACGCCGTTGTGCTGCTGGATCTCCGTCAACCTCTCCTTCCCCCTTGCTGGATCGAGAAGGAGGAGACGTCTTCCTCAACCGTACGTGTGTTGAACGCGGAGGTGCTGTCCGTTCAGCACTAGGATCATCGGTGATTTGGATCACGTCGAGTACGACTCCCTCAACCCCGTTCTCTTGAACACTTTCGCTCGCGATCTACAAGGGTATGTAGATGCACTCCTTTCTCTCGTTGCTAGATGAACTCATGGATTGATCTTGGTGAAAGCGTAGAAATTTTTTATTTTCTGCAACGTTACCCAACAAAAACAACATCACGGGAGATATAAACTCGCCCTGTAGACACATCTAGGCACTTGACACCTTTGTGTTGGGCACTATACCCAAGAAATACACATTGCTTTGATCAAAACATAAGTTTGCGTTGATTGTATGGATGAAGATTAGGCCAACATGCACACCCAAAACACGAAGAGACGTGTAGTCAGGTTTGGTGTGGAGTAGCCGTTCTACTGGAGTTTCATTATTGATAACGCGACTCGGAAGCATGTTAATGATGTGAACGGCAGTGAGAAAGGCTTCATCCCAGAATTTTAAAGGCATGGAGGCGCCAGCTAAGAGAGCTAGGCCGACCTCAACAATGTGCATGTGCTTGCGTTCAGCAGAGCCGTTTTGTTGGTGAGCGTGGGGGCACGACACATGGTGAGAGATGCCGAGAGTTTGAAAAAGAGAATTTAATTTCTCATACTCTCCGCCCCAGTCTGATTGGACAGCAAGCCTTGCTGTCAAATTGGCGTTCAACGAGTGCTTGAAAGTTCTTAAAAACTTGAAAGACATCGGATCTATTCTTAAGAAGATAAATCTAGGAAAATTTACTGTAGTCATCAATGAAACTTATGTAGTACGTATGTCTACCTACTGAGTTGGGGGCAGGACCCCAAACATCTGAAAAAATTAATTGCAATGGTTTGGTAGACACACTAGTGGATATAGGATAGGGTAGCTGATGACTCTTAGCTCGTTGACAGGAATCACAAATAGTTTCAATATTGCGCTCACCAACAAACGGGAGCTTATTCTTTCGAAGTAATTTTTCAACTAAAGAAAAAGAAGCATGTCCTAGACTATCATGCCATCGTGTGGATGAAAGATTGATAGCACCACAAGCTTGTTTATTCAGTCTCCTAAGCTCCGGAATCAACGGGTAGAGTCCACGAGCGCATCTACCTCGATAGAGAATTCTCTTTCACACGATCCTTGATCAAAAAGAAGTAAGGGTGAAACTCAAGGAAGACATGATTATCAAGAGCAATTCTATGGACAGAGAGAAGACTTTTGTCGGCATTAGGAACATGCAAATTTTTCCTAAGATTGATTTTACGAGAAGGGGTACTAAAACTTGAATGACCAATGTGACTGATCTCCATACCTTCACCACTAGCCGTGTGGATTTTGTCCTTGCCGCGGTATTTCTCCTTCATGGTCACCTTCTTGAGCTCGTTGGTGATGTGGTTGGTGGCGCCGCTGTCGATGTACCAGTTGGTGTCGATTCCGTAGGAGCCATCTGCAGCCGCCGCCACCTTGTCATCATCTTGAGAGGAATCGTCGTCCTTTTCGTAGCGGTACCAGCAATCTTTTGCTGTGTGCCCCAACTTGCCACATATCTGGCACCGTGGGGCATCAGGACGTGCGTGATACGTCCATTTTGCATCATGCTTTTATATCGATATTTATCGCATTATGGGATGTTATTTCACGTTATGTCACAATACTTATGGTTATTCTCTTTTATTTTACAAGGTTTACATGAAGAGGGAGAATGCCGGCAGCTGGAATTCTGGGTTGGAAAAGGAGCAAATATTGGAGTCCTATTCTACGTAACTCCAAAAGTCCTGAAACTCCACGGAATATCTTAAAATAAATAAAGAAAAATCGTCGCCAAAGATGAAGGCCAGGGGGCCCACACCCTGCTCATGAGGGTGGGGGGCGCGCCCCCCTAGGGCGCGCCACCCTACCTCGTGGGCCCCCTGGTGGCTCTCCGACGCCCATCTTCTCCTATATGAAGTCTTTCGATGAGAAAAAATAGGAAGCAACCTTTCAGGACGAAACTCCGCCGCCACGAGGCGGAACCTTGGCAGAACCAATCTAGGGCTCGGCAGAGCTGTTACTGCCGGGACACTTCTCCGGGAGGGAAATCATCGTCATCATCATCACCAACGCTCCTCTCATCGGGAGAGGGCAATCTCCATCAACATCTTTACCAGCAGCATCTCATCT
The DNA here is from genome assembly GCA_021605145.1 of Aegilops bicornis. Classification (NCBI taxonomy): domain Eukaryota; kingdom Viridiplantae; phylum Streptophyta; class Magnoliopsida; order Poales; family Poaceae; genus Aegilops; species Aegilops bicornis. The sequence continues at coordinate 725,520,647 of CM038673.1, forward strand.
CCAAACCCTAGTTCATCTCTTGTATCCAATTCTTGTCTCCAAGTCCGGGATTGGTGCTAGTAGGTTGCTAGTAGTGTTGATTACTCCTTGTAGTTGATGCTAGTTGGTTTATTTGGTGGAAGATCATATGTTCAGATCCTTTATGCATGTTATTACCCTCTGATTATGAACATGAATATGCTTTGTGAGTAGTTACGTTTGTTCCTGAGGACAAGGGAGAAGTCTTGCTATTAGTAGTCATGTGAATTTGGTATTCGTTCGATATTTTGATGAGATGTATGTTGTCTAGCCTCTAGTGGTGTTATGTGAACATCGACTACATAACACTTCAACATTATTTGGGCCTAGAGGAAGGCATTGGGAAGTAATAAGTAGATGGTGGGTTGCTAGAGTGACAGAAGCTTAAACCCTAGTTTATGCGTTGCTTCGTAAGGGGCTGATTTGGATCCATATGTTTCATGCTATGGTTAGGTTTACCTTAATACTTTTGTTGTAGTTGCGGATGCTTGCAATAGAGGTTAATCATAAGTGGGATGCTTGTTCAAGTAAGAACAACACCCAACCACCGGCCCACCCAAATATCAAATTATCAAAGTACCGAACGCGAATCATATGAACGTGATGAAAACTAGCTTGACAATATTCCCATGTGTCCTCGGGAGCGCTTTTCCTATTATAAGAGTTTGTTCCGGCTTGTCCTTTGCTACAAAAAGGATTGGGCCACCTTGCTGCACTTTATTTACTCTTGTTACTTGTTGCTCGTTACAATTTATCTTATCACAAAACTATCTGTTACCATTTATTTCAGTACTTGCAGAGAATACCTTGCTGAAAACCGCTTATCATTTCCTTCTGCTCCTCGTTGGGTTCGACACTCTTACTTATAGAAAGGACTATGATAGATCCCCTATACTTGTGGGTCATCAGTGCGCGAGGATTGCCGCCCCCGCGGCGAGATCTGTTGCTGGTGGGAGCACGCCCGTTGTTGCGGGAGTTGGAGCCGCCGTCGTTGCCTCCTCCATTGGACCTCCCCCGGCAACAGGAGAAGCCACCACGCCGAGAGGAGCCACCACGTCCACGAGAGGCCGAGTTCGCGGAGGACTTGAAGCCGCCGCCGCCGTTCCCGTGGAAGTGCACCATCCGCTGATCGAAGTTGGAGAGCATGGCGAAGAGCTCGTCGATGGTGACGGGGGTGACGCGAGCATCCAGAGCAGAGATCAGCGGCTGGTAGTCGGCGTCGAGCCCATGGATGATGTAGGAGATGAGCTCATCGTCGAGGATCGCCTTGCTCGCCGAGGCCAACTCGTCGGCATAGCCGCGCATAGTGGCAAAGTAGGAGGCGACGGAGAGGTTGCCCTTCTGTGCATTGATGAGAGAAGTACGGATGTTGTTGATGCGACTCACCGATTGCGATGAATACATGCCGGCGAGCATCGTCCAGAGCACGCCCGTGGTGGTGACTGTGGTCACCGTGAGGAGCACCTCCTTCGTGAGGTTGCTCAGCAGGTAGCCAAGGACCTGCTGGTCCTCCCGGACCCAGATTGGGTGGAGAGGGTTGGGCGTTGAAGTCGCCTTGCCTTATTTGTCGGTGATGACGAGGAGCTTTGCCGGCTTCGGCTGGGTGTCGTCGACGTAGCCGAAGACCCCGACGCCACGCAGTTGGGGTATGATCTGCGTGCGCCATAGCACGTAGTTCGTGCGGGATAGCTTCTCAGTGACCTACCCATTGAGACTAGGCTGGAAGGAAGCGCCGGAGGAGGAAGACATGGTCTGGCTTCGACACAGGTGGTTCTGGTAGCTAGATGAGTTGAAGAAGAGGGGCTCTGATTACCATGCGCGAGCGGTAAACGTCTTGCCCTTGTCGAGGGCGACGTGTTCACGTTATATAGCAGGGGAGCCAAAACCCTAGTTGGCTTACATGCGGTTTGAGAGAGAGATAAGAGAGAATCTAGGATACATCTTGTGAGAGAAGAAAGGAGGAGATGGTTACAAGAATATCTCAATACAAACTACCTCCTAGCCTTACCTCTAATATGCCTGGCCTTATCTCTAATATGCCGCATATGATGGTGTTTAACACACATAACTATCTAGCCAAACGTGATTTACTTAACGGAAAGCTCTAATTATTACGAAATGCATTGCTTCCACCAAATGTTGTAACACCTTCCCCCAAACGCACACGGTCATCTCTTTTTGTTTTTCAAAATGCATTGCTTTGGCCGAAGTGTTTGGCGGAAGGTGCATGCATTGGCGGAATATCGCTTGGAGCACTCATGAAGATCTTACCAATGTACTACTTACAATGAGCTTGTACCGATGTAACTCCTTATAACAACCTATGCCTCCGCCATGATTGCCCCCCTCTATGCCAAGAGAGGCGTAGAGATGGACAATGCACATTACCCGCATAGTGACGATTATGATTCTGGTGTACGGTTGAAAAGGGCAACTCCAGTGTGGATATCCAAACAGATGACACTAGATATCCGTGGAAACATCCCAACATGTTGGCAGACAAAGGGCAGGGCGCCAGTCATCCAACTGTAGACACCAAATGTCCAGGCTATTTAAAATGAACCGAACACAAACACAAACATAATACATGCCAAATGGACGGAATTTGTTATGTTTTGATATATTTACAACCAAACAACAAAATTTAGCAAGTTCAAACTAATTATAATCAATGCTAAACTAGGCAAGGTACCAGAAGGAGGACTTGTAGGGACCTCCGTCATCGTCTGCACCATCACTCGAGCCATTGTTCGTGTCGTCGCCACCGTTGTCGTGCTAGCGGCAGAAGACCCGCCAGGTGTCACGACACTCCTGCGCGTCCGTCGCGGCGTGCTCACGCTTGAGATGCTTCACCGCATCCTTCGTGTTGATGGCTTGGATGAGTGCAGCGCGCTCGGACTCCGCCAACCCCACTTTGAGGAGCTTGCCCTTGAGGTCGACGGGGGTCTTGGAATGGTTAACGGCACAAGCCTCCGTGAGCACCCCAGGCGGGGGCAACCTGGCTTTCTGCAACCGCGGCCCTGCATTTTGTATTGCACCGCCTTCTTCTTGACACTGTTCTTGGATGACGAGGCGCCAACACCTTTGAGGTAGTAGTGGAAGCATGACGGGTGCGAAGGGGCGGGGACACGAGCTCCTCCTTCTTGACAACAGGGAGCACCGGGCACCACTAGTTGCCCAGCTGGTGATGCGGCGGGGAGGGGAGCTTCTCCTTCCATGACATTCGATCTAGACGCCACAGTTGCGCAGAGGGCACAACGGCTCGGCCTTCACGCGATGTCCGATTTGGACGCCGGGGTGGAAAGGAGGGGAGGGTAGCGCCTGCCCCCGGTCGAGCAACAACCGATGCAACGCCTCCTCCATCTACATCATGAACTCGTCATCCGTCTGAGCGACTGCAACGAGTAGGGGTGGCTTTTGCTCCTCCTCCTTGTCTGAGAAGATTTGTGCCGTGGACGACCGGAGGTGGTCGGTGCCGTGGACGACAAGGCGCCTCCCAACGACCGCGGGTGATAGTGCAAACTAGACCCAAAGCTCCCCCGTCCCCCGGAGCCGGTCCCCTAGCGCGGTGGCGGCTGGTCGAAGCGGTAGGTCCCCAGCAGCCACCACACCTTGGTCTTCTCTGCGCCAGACTTCTTGCCCATCGCGACAGAGGTGTTTTCGACATACGGCGACTTTGGGAGAGGAGTGAATAAGTGTAGGGTTTGTGTCCGAGGTTGACCGACTTTAATAGTGGGGGCAGGCCCGACGAAGTTTCAATGCAGCGTAGTAGGCTTCTCGGTCACCGCGCTTGGTGTGAATGCCGGTAGAGGGAACAACCAGTCAGCTGGTATGAATGCAGGTAGGTCGTCGTCCGGTCACGTTCGCTCTAACCGGACTGAATACAACACAAAGAGAGGGTTCTAGAGTGAGTGGACACGGCAGGGGCAGGGGTTTTGGGTGGATGGGTGGTGTCAAATGTACGACGTGACTGACGTTTGAATTCCCAAATCTCCCCTAGTTTGGTACTCCCTCTGTTCACTTTTATAAGACCTTGAAGACATTTCAGACAATGTACAAAACAGCCCATTTTGAATTGTCTGAAATGACTTACAAAAATGAACGGAGGGAGTACCGTTTTAAGAGATTTTTGACGACCGGACCAGTCTGAACATTTTTTATAGTCACGTTGAATGGCTAAAAATGTTCGGACCGTGTGGTCTAGACATTTGCAACCAATTAGGTTGTTGTGCAAAGCATCCTAGTCTCGCCACATATGGCTCGATGGAAGTGAATATGTGGAGGGTCCAGAAATGCGGGTGAGCAAAACATTTGTTCCTAAGGGCAAAACATAGTTTTTTTCTAATGAAAATTTATAAGTAGGTAATACTGAAAGACACCATTTTTTATTAAAAAATTAAATCAGTTTGTTTATTTAGTTTTAACAATCTTATTACACTGTTCAAAACGAGAGCACGAGCTCATATTTCTCCAATGCACCTTTTTTTTTTCTTTTTTCTTAGGCAGCTCAGCAAGCGCGCACACGTACGGCAACACGAACTCGAGCTCCCCACTTTTCCCCACCCGAAACCCTCGCCTCCGCCGCCGCACCATGCCGCCGCCGGAGCTGATGGACGAGCTCGTCGAGGAGGTGCTCCTCCGCCTTCCGCCGGACGATCCCGCCTGTCTCTTCCGCGCCTCCGCCGTCTGCAAGCCCTGGCGCAGCATCCTCGCCGGCCCGCGCTTCCGCCGCCGCTACCGCGAGTTCCACGGAACACCGCCCATCCTGGGACTCTTCCAGCAGGGCGGCCGCTTCGTGCCCACCTCCGCCCTCGTCCCTGCCCACCCAGGCCTCCCCGACTGGGTTGCTATGGACTGCCGCCATGGCCGCGCCCTCTTCGCCCACCTCGGGATCACCCTTGACCTCATCGTCCTGGACCCTGTGACGGGCCACCAGCACAGGGTGACCTCGCCCAATTACTACCATATGACCGGCAGTGCGGCGGTGCTCTGTGCCGAACAAGGCTGCGACCACCACGGTTGCCAAGGAGGGCATTTCCATCTGGTCTTTGTGTGCACCGATCAGGCCGGAGCCATATGGGCCTGGCTCTACTCATCGGAGACTGCCGAGTGGGCTAGGTTCACCTCTCTTTACCACTCAAATGATGTACTTCAACGGTTGGGTGCTCCGAGCGTCCTTGTGGGCGATGCACTCTACTTCAACATCGGCTACATCCTTGAGTGCCAACTTGGTACGCTCCGCATGTCAATGTTCGAGAAGCCGATCAATGGCAAGGGGCGTCTCATGACGGCGGAAGACGGCGGGCTTGGATTTGTTGCCGTGGTGGATGTCACAAATCTAACCCTTTGGTCAATGGAGACCGGACCCGATGGAGCCACTGGATGGGCAAAACTCAGGGTAATTGATCTTAAGGCGCTGCTCCCTGATGGATCCTTCTTGATCCGAGCACCTGAAGATGGGATTTGGAGCATCACAAAGGTTATCCCAGCACCTAAAGCTGGGATTATTGGCATTGCGGAGGGTACCCAAGTCATATTTGTGAGCACATATGCTGGTTCCTACATGTTCGATCTCAAGTCTCGACAAGTCAGGAAGGTGTCTCGTCCGGGCAGCATAATCTTTCCCTACATGAGCTTCTACCTCCCAGGTACTATTACTTATGCGCATATATATAACCCTGCACAATCTGTCAGTGGCACTTAGCAAAATGACATGAAAATATTGTTCTTAGCAAGTAACTTTACACATGAAGACATATGTGCTCAAGAAAGTGTTCCTCTTGAGTACAAGTCCATAGTATCTTAATGATTCTATGAACGCCTGTTTTTTTTTATGAACTCGTCGGTCCTTGTGATTGGTGAGTAAGCAAAATGTACATTGAGCTGAACATGATTCGCCAATTGATTGATATTACACTCCAATTTCTTGCATTTCTGCAGCAACGGAAGCAGCTTCTACGGGGCAGGGGCAGTGAGCTGGTGTTCAAATGTTTGCCAAGCTCCAGTTGCTGGATCATGCACTTCTGATCAAGGGGAAGGTGGTTGTGGTGGGTGTTTGATATGGCACAAGTGAGTGTGGCTCTGGATCTGTAGGAAGTAGTTGTTCTGTTAGTAACATTGTCTAGGCCGGGTTAAGGTGGGACCAGTACTGCCGGTCTTAGTATTGGTGTATGAACTTTGTTTAGGAAGCTGTTGTTTAGGGACGCAGAGCGGCACCCGATCCGCCCTGCTCCGTAGTCGAAATAGACCAGGTTAGTTGTAATCGCCCCGCTCAGACTTTAGTTCAGTTTGCTCCTTGTTTGGAAGTTGTTGCTTTCATGCTTGCAGTCATGTTGGAACTCTGCTTAAGAAGTGCTTGCTTCCGTGCTTGCAATTTGTAAAGATTTTTAAGTTCAGTCAGTTTACTTTCCCAGTCTGCGATAGAAGTACATGCGGACTTCTTAGGTAAATCAGACTTTCAGGTGGAATCGACATTGCATAGATGTGTCTCTGAATACACAAAATGATTGACTTGAAACATCTAATATGTATATATATAAGAACAACCGGTGTACAGGTGAGATCAGCAGAGCTGTTAGTTCCTAGGTCAAAAACAATTGACACATGTACATGGTGTCAGCATCTAGCTAGTGTCAGAATCAGCAGCTGAATTAACCAGCCACTGACCAAAAGAATGAGCGAATTACGCAAGCTAACTCTCCAGAGAGCCTCCAAATCAAGATCAAACTCGAACTCATCCTTGCTGTTTGGTTCTCCAGAGAGCAGAAGGTGCTTTCTGATTACCAAGCAGTTCATTGTCATCTGGAGTTGCAGCATTGAGCGCTCCCGGACTGCAGCTTCCTCCAGAGGCAGATCATGTGCTGCGGCGACTGGTAGTGCGCGGTGTAGTAGCCGTCGAAGCAGCCGGCCTGGAAGAACTTGACGTCGTGCGAATACTCCACCGGCTGGCGAGTCTTGCTGAACTTCTGAACCCACATGCCCATGCTCACATCTTCCATCTTGAACAGCTGCAACAATCAGGGGGAAGCACAGCCGTTTGTTAGGCTTTACACACACTGACACAAATGCTTCGATATTTTACTTACTGACAAGGATGGTGGTAATGACTTACTCTCAGTTTCTGGTTGTCAAACTCGGACACGATGTACTCAGCGATGTCTGATGAAATCACATAGCCCGGTCCGTTTGCGTAAGGTGGGTATACTTCCTCTTCCCATTCCTGAAGAGCAGCAGGACAATTACATCACACTCATGTATGCAGGGTGAAATATATCACTATCACTCTAGCAGTACCAGAACTTTGCCAGAAAGATGATACTCTGTTTTTTTTTCTAAAATAAATATGATACTCTAATACCACTAGTAGGCATGATAAACATAACACCCTGTGTGTAGAAGACGATCATTAGATTTGCAATCATAATCATAGTTCCAGCTCGAGTTAAACCCATGCTTGCTTTAAGAAAGGCAGAGGCTAGCATGAACGCACTAAAACATGACACTGGAAAGGGGAACTAGCAGATATGACCCGTAAAGCATTAATATGCTGAATAATGGAGGTCAAGTCACACCAATGAAGGAATTTGCATGGCCCAAGTGCCCAACACACAAGGATTCTTTAAGTTTTTTATTAAAAGGAAAAGCATGCTACAAGTAATTGCAAAGGAAGCTGCATCATATCATACCTCATACGTTACAGCCCACTTTCCAGATCGCAGAGGCCTGTGGTAGTAGTTTATGTTCCCCACATACATGCTTCCCCCATTCTTTACTTTCTTCACTTGATCCAACACCGCGTCAATTCTAACAAATGTGTCGTCGTCACATTTCATTACGTACTTCGCTTGCACAACTCGCACCTAAATAAAATAGACAAAGTCAGAATGAGCATTTTTGTCAGATGGAGCTGAAGCATGATCCAAGAACAGTTAAAAACGTACTAGTTTTCTTACCCCATACTCAGCAATGGCAATAGTCTTTAAAACAACAAGGTCATAGCTATCCATGAAAGGCACCAGAACAATGTCACCAAAGAACTCGGCCTCCTTCTTCAGCTCCTCGTTGACCTCTTTTTTCCCATTCTGTAAACAAGTCTTATATTAGAGTTAGCAGAAGTCAGCAATATAACTGTTAAGGTGTAGCAATCAATCATCCACAGGTGCTTACCAGAGCGACGAAGAACCGGGCAACACTATTAGACGATTTCCTTGTAGCAATCATCCATGACTTGCGAACGGCCATCCGCTCGGCGAAATGGTTGGCTGCAGAAAGGATGCCGATGAACAGCTCGACAGGTTCAGTCGGCAGAGGCGAGGCCTTCCACTGCTCAGACATTTCGAGGTACCGCTGTGGGTCGAAGCTAGGGTGTGATTTGGGCAGATGGGCGGCAGAAATCGACTCGATGTCAAGGTCCCCGTTCAACGACAGGCCCGTCGCGTCCTCGAGGTTGTAACCCTGTTGGTTAAATCAACAGATTGACAGCCCATCATCAGATAACAAGTTCTCCATCCGTGATATAGGAGTACCATGTAAGTAAGAAACGAGCAATCTGTGTAGAGGCATGGTAAAAATCTTACAGTGCGGTAAGGGAAGGATGCAACATGTCGGCCGTCGACATTGACATGGTAGCCCTCGAGACCGGCTGTGATGGTTAGGACAAAGAGCTTGCCCTCTGCAAACGGGTACGCATGTTGGACAGACACCTTGTCTGGCTCCGGTTTGCCGATCAAACTGTTGAGCAGCCATTTTATGTTCGACGATTCCTCAGACTTGGCGCCATCATCCCGAATCCATTCCTCACACTTGATTTCGCCATCAACTGAAAGATTAAAACCAGCATGTTATGATTCACAGCGAGATCAAGCAAATTCAGTGATGCAAATTCCCTTTGGTTTTAACGAACAAATAGCTTCCAAATTGAATAGTACTCTGCAATCGAAGGAGTAAAATTTAGGTCTGCAATGGACGGAGGTCACCTCTGTCCTCTTGTGGGCGGGACGGCGAGCCCTCGCAGCGCTGCGGCAGCGCCCACTGCATGCGGTAGCAGGTGTTGAGCTCGATGACGGGGCGGCCGGTGAAATCCCCGGCGAGCCTGGGGTTGAAGTGCAGTATCCTGGGCGGCTCCTCCCCCTGCACGGCCTTGGTGCCCAGCAGCTCCACCATGAACTGCGACGACGCCGCGCCGTCCCTCCTCCTCGGGCGGGCCACCACGGTGACCCGCGAGCCGACGGCCATCCCGCACGGCAGCTCGACGGCCACCGGGGTGGTCGCGAGGCGGTCGCGGGGCGCCGAGACGGTGGCGGGGCAGGACGCGGGGGCGGACGGGGAGGGGGAAGGGGAGGATGAGGAGGTCGCGGAAGGGGAGGGGGAGAGGAGGTTCGGGAGTAGGGGAGCCGCGGCGGCGAAGGCGGAGGAGGCGGCGGCGTCGATGGAGGAGGCGGAGGAGGAGGAGGGGTTTGCGCGGAAGCGGATGGAGGAGAGCGCGAGGCGGGAGCGGCGGGGCGGGTCGGGGGTGGGGAAGGTGCGCGTGTGTGGCCGGAGCGGCGCGGATGTCGTGGAGGAGGCGGAGGAGCTGGCCTCGAGCTCTCGGCGGCGCGGGCGGTCGGCGGTGGCGAGGGGCGCGACGGAGACGGAGGGGAGCTCGAGGAAGAGGAGGAAGCAGAGGTACCCGGCCGCCGCGAGCATGAGCGCCAGCCGGCACGCGCGCTTGGGCGGCATGGCGATGGCGGTTCGCGTGGCGGTGGTGGTCAGAGAAGGTGGGGGTCAGGGGGGAGTAGCCGTTCTGGACTGGGTCCGCGGCCGGGGTGGGGTGGGTTTATTGCGGGGCGAGGAGTGGTGGCCGCGGGCGCGGACCGGACCGTTGCGCCGGCGGCGGTGGCGGTGGAGGGGTTTCTGACGTGACGGGCCCAGCGGAGCGGCTGACAGCGCGCAACGGCTTGTTTTGGCGTGGCGTATAATCGGCGGGTCGGGTGAAGTGGGAAGAAAAACACGGCGAGCTCAGCAGGGAGGAATGTAAGTGCGTCCAAGCTCTAGAAAAAGACGATTGTATGTGTGTCCGTTTACATTCACATTTACACGTGACGTGCACACATACATAGGGCCTGCACGTGCGCTCTTTCGTGTGCGTGCTTGTTCTTTTGCTCCGGCGTCCACGGGATTGATTTTCTTTTCTTGGCCACGAAGGAAAGGTGCCTGCCCTTGTCCGCTCCATCCGATGGGTGAGGACTGACGCGGCGAGACAAGGAAAAGGGAGGGGTCGGACGGACGCGGAACGCACTGCTGGATGTGGCTGGGTCGTTGCGTTGCGTCGGGTCGGGGCCGCGTGTGGACGGTGTGGCGTGTGGTGGACTGGGCTGGGCTGGGCTAGTCGCCGGCCGGTAGGTTGGTTTGGTTTGAACTCAACTCAACGCGGCGGGCGGGCGGAGTCAGCTGCGCAGGTGCGACTAGGCTCCGAGTCCCACTCCCAGAGAGAAACTTGATTGATGGAAGCAAGAGCGGTCGTCCAGCCAGTTCATCTAGGCGTATCGTGTACGGGTCATGTGCACTGCAGCTGTCTGTCTCGCGGGGGAAGTGGGCAGGAAGGTTCGCCGGCTCTCGTCTCCAGTGTGCCTCTCTGCGTGACATGTGGACCGCTCCGGCTTGCTTCTTCTCTTCCTTCTTGGCTGGGCTGCCAGCCCGTGCCACGCCCTTCTTGCGGGTCGGCGCGTGGCACCGGCGAGCAGTTACGCGCGCACTCTGCGCGGCGCATGGCACCGTCGGTGCGCTACGCCAAAGGACGCGGCGCCGACCCGGCCAGCTATTTTGCCGACGTACTAGTACGTGCGTTGTGAGGCCGGTGCAAACATACATCGCCATCGCCCAACCCAAGGCTCGTCACCAGCAGACCCATTCTCCACAAGCCTGTTTGTTCCTCCACTGAGTTACTTTTTTTTAAAGAAAAAAAGAAAAAAAAACTCCAACGGACACACGTACGTGCCTGTGCAGCGTGCACACGCTAGGGCGTGGACGTACGTATCGCGGAGGAGGAGCAGCGCTGTATCCTAGTCCGAGATTCCTCAATCTTTTTTTTTTTGGAATGTTGACAGAAGAGCTGCCAAATTCATTGATTAGAAAGGAGTATCTTTGGTCCTGATTCCTGACCTGATCCTTCTGGTACGAGCAGCAGAAGAAAGACGGACACAAGTAGTGCAAAGGAGGGGCAGAAATCACATATTTGACCTGAGGCAGAAATCAAATCATGGCCCGGCACAGTCGCGAAAAAATTTCACTCTGACCCTTTGGTGTGGCGCCCGACGGTAGGCGCCGCACCCTCTTGTCTGCGCCCTTCCCTTAGGCGTCGCACATCCTGCCAGCGTGGCAGTCCGGGTCGATTGCCCCCACGCACCTATGCAGCGCCCTAAGGGCTAGGCGCCACACTTTGACGTCTGGCGCCTAGCCCTTGCCACGATGACTTAAGCTGGCCGACCCAGACCAGGCAGTTCTTCATCTCTCCCTCTCGACAGAGAGAAGCGGTGGCGGCGGCGGCGCCCCATCTAATCCCCCCACATCCCTCTCGGATCTGAAGATTTGATCCGTGGATTCGATCCCGATCCATCCTACTAGGTAAACTCTTCCCTTCTCTTTCTTTTGCTCCGTAAATTTGTTGCCATTCTAGAGATTTGTCCAAGATTTGATGGAACCCTTGATTTGTTTGGTTTGCTCGATTTAGGATGTGTATTCATATTGGTAGTACCGTAGTGTTATTTATTAGTTCACAATATATGATTCTTGTTGGTGAAACCCTAGATTGTTTAGTTTTTTAGATATGTATGAGATGCCTATTTTTATAGATAACTAGAGATGTTGATTTTTGTAGACATATATGAGAAGTTTGTTTAGATATATATTAGATGTTGAGTTTATTTCAAATATTAGATGTTGAGTTTATTTGAAACATTAGATGTTTAGTTTATTTAAACACATATGACATATTCATTGTGTGAGAAGGAGATATTGAGATTCTTGTAGTTGAACACATGTTATATGTTTAGTGTATACCGATATTTGAGATGAAGACGAACTCTTATATGTTTATTGTTTGAAATTGTAAGGATGGTTTGGCTTCGGGCGATGTCTACGACGTGCAACACCGGGCCTATATGATGCGCGAGAAGGATAAGGTAATAATGAGTAATCTAAATATTTTGCAAATTTGCCTTTAGTTGAAATTTACATGCCCTAAGATTTGTCATTACTTGTTTTTTGCAAAAGCTTGAACCTCTGAAGATTCGGTATCACGGGGTCTCTGGTCCTGCCATGCCTTACGATGAGCGGTAGACACTGTACATCAAGCAGGCAGGACTACTCCCGTGGATTCATTGGTCGGCCGGTCCACGCCGAATCTGAACGCTCCACCAGTGTCCGCTCTTGTTGATCGGTGGAGGCGAGACCCACATTTTCCATCTTCGGACCGGGGAGATGACCGTGGCACTTCGAGGATGTCTCATTGATCACCGGTCTTGCTATCGACGGAGGCCTCTGTATGAGCACCGATTACGATGGGTGGCGCGAAAGAATGATTGCTCTTATCGGTATGGCTCCTACCGAGGCCGAGGATGATGTAGAGGAGGGAGAAGAGAAGAAGAAGAGGGAAAGGAAAGCAGCCGGAGCTGCTTTCACGTGGATTCAAAATAACTTTGCGGCGTGCCCTCCGGATGCCACTGATGATGTGATCCAGACACATGCTCGTGTGTATATGTGGTACATTGTGTCGAGGACTTTGTTTCTGACTCCTTTGGCAAGAACGCTCCATGGATGTGGCTGAAGGCGTTGGACCGTCTTCGATAGCAAATGGAGCTAGGGTTCAGCCGACTCTTGCCTACTTGTACCGGCAGTGTAGTTGGTCTGCTTTGTGATCAACTCATTTCTTCATTAGCAATGCAAGCTTCTTTGTCAAGTTGACATTGTTTTTCTTTCATATGTAGCTGGACGATGCGTGTTGCGTGATCACACCTAGTGCGAGCATTGGTGGTAATCTGCTTCTACTTTCTGTATGGAGCTGGGAGCGTCTGCCTGTTGGACGCCCGAAGAGCGTCAAGTTTGATCCTTGGTATGCAGATGAACATGACGAATTACGGCGCCCCACGTGGGCTTACAAGTGGGATATCGTTTCCGAGATATCGTTTCCGAGATGACGAACGATGTCAATCTCATGTACCAAAAGTACATTGTCGAGTTGGACACGATTACGCCTGAGCAGCTAAGGAGGTCATTACTTTAGTCCTTTCTCATGCTTGCTTGAAAAATAGTCATCAAATTTGCATTGTTGCCCTGTTTCATAGGTGGAATGGCAGCCATATGGCGCGGGTGAGAGCTTGGGGTACACCGCGGAGTTCCGCCTCAACCCGATGTGCTTGCGGGATAAGGATCTACGGCTTATGCGGTGCCCACCGATATGCAACTGGGCGGTTGAGTTTCATTTGCCGCATCACGTGTATCGTCGGTTTGGTCTTTTCGGCCTCACCCGCCGGATTGGGTGGACACGGATAAAGCACTTAATAGGTAAGAGAGCATGTCTGCGTATTGTCTAATCATCGGGCTCCTTTTGATTGTGCTAATGTTTGGTTTTATACCACGCAGGTTGGACAGAGAAGGCAACCTTGAAGATAAAGGACTGGGACAAGCATCATTACTGCGTATGTTACCCGCTTCGACTTTGTGTGGAGCAAGCTCGTATGCACTGCAGCGCCCGCTTCGTGAGCACAACCCAATTGCTTTTGATAATTACGTGCGATGGTTTATTGGAACTACTCGAGTTGAGATATGCCCGCCGACATATAATGAGGATATTCTTGAAGAACCCGTAAACTTTGAGGATCTAGCAAAGGGAAGTACAACGAGAGATGTCGGGCAAGGGCAAGGAGTCCTGCTGTTCCGTGATTAACTATGTGGTAAAGTGTTCTCCTCTTTACTTTCCTGTTGACCGTATTACACATGTTTGAATGGCTAACGATTCATTCTTTCTCATCCGCAGCGCACCGAGATCAAGAAAGCGGTGATGAGAGCCAGTCTATTCTCGAGAAGACACCGGTTGAACCAGCAATGATGATGGTTCACTACGAGCATTTACGAAGGTACATATCACATTCACTATGAGAGCCAGTCTATGTTGCGAAGTTTGATATCTTACACACTTGTTCATATTCTGTTGTCAGGCCAAGAAGTTAAGGCGGTTATCGAACCTTCTCGGTTGTCGTGATCCTGAATATGATGAACCATCTGCCTCTAGGTCTGGTACACCATCAGACCCCACACCTCACCATGAGGGGGACAATGTGAGTTCCTCATATGCTTATATGGATGATGAGGGTGGGATCACCCAAGAGGTATGACTAATCCTTTAGATGTGATTCTCACTTGATTACGACATCGACCTTCACCATATTGTTTCGTTGTGTGATAGGGCGATGAGCTTGATGATGACATGACTTTGGCGGACGCTCAAGCTCGGTCCGCATATGTGTTCAAGCCTAGGCAGCCCAGACGCCGGTACACGCCAAACGACTATGACAACAGAGGCAACCCAAAGGTGGTCGTAGGGACCTCGCGGATGGCGCCTTGTCCATAGGCGCTGCACACCTGGACATGGCAGTCCAGAGAGCAACAGAATCATTCCAGAGAGCACCAGGAGCGTTCCAGTTGGTTTTGCACCCCAAAATTTGCTAAGTCAGTGTGCAGCGCCGAAGGGCAAGGCGCCACACTATACGGTGCAGCGCCTATCCCTTGGGCGCCAGATCAGATAGTGTGGCGCCTTGCCCTTGGGCGCTGCACATGACTTAGCAAATTTTGCAAAAGCTACTCGAATGATTCTGCTGCTCTGAACTGCCATCAGTGTGCAGCGCCCAAGGCCAAGGCGCCAGACTGTAGTGTGGCGCCTTGGCCTTGGGCGCTGCACTAATCGCTGTTTTCAAATAACTACTGGTTTTTTTGTTTTGTGATTCATAAAGATGCCACATAATCATATCCAAATTAAATGTAGGCGTCCAAAACACAGAAATAGTAGTCTAAATCACATAGCCATACACACATAGCACATATACTTGCCCAAATCACATAGTCATACACACATAGGGATCTCACATAGTCATACACAGAAATATTAGTCCCCTCACATAGTCATACACACATAGCACATATACTTGTCCAAATCACGGTCCATGTAGTTTCTTCTTCTTCTTATTCTTCTCCCTCCTCCCACCACCAAGGGATCTCACCTTCCCCCTCCGTGTCCTCCACCCCCTTCATTGTTTCCATACCTATGAAAATGGCAATATAATAGTTAGTCACACAATACAAAATGACAACACAAGCATTGAGCCAAAAGAACAAGATCATAGTAAGTCACATACGGCAATGGTCCATTGAGCCAAGAGAACATTCCTCCACTACGCCGCCGCCAAGGCCAAGATCACCACTGCCTCCACCATCACCACGGCCTACACCACCACCGCGGCCTCTACCGCCACCACCACGGCCTATACCACCACCACCACCACGGCCTCTACCAGCAGCACGGCCAAGACCACCACCACGACCTCTACCACCACCACGACCAACACCATCACCACGACCTCTACCACCAGCACGACCAAGACCATCACCACGGCCAAGACCTTCACCACGACCAACACCATCACCACGGCCAAGACCTTCACCACGACCAACACCATCACCACGACCTCTACCACCACCACGACCAAGACCATCAGCACGGCCAAGACCTTCACCACGGCCAAGACCATCACCACAGCCTCTACCACCACCACGGCCAAGACCACCACCACGGCCTCTTCTAAGGCCAAGATGACTCCCTCTTTGTTGCCTAGTTCCTCGTTGGCTTGTTTGATTTGAGTGGTTTGGCACTCCACCACTTGTTTGACTTGGTTGGCTACCCTTGGTTCACTTGGTTGGCTATCATTTGTTTGGCTTGTGCTTGCACCATTTTTCTTTGATCTCTTTCTTGGTTTGGGACAAGTTCTTGTGTTGTGTCCCCATTCTTGCAGCCCCACAACGGGATTGCTCACGAGGCTCTTGGAATTGGCTGGTGCCGTATTCTCCACTGCCACCACGGCCCCATCCGTCCATGTCACCTCTAAGACGCTTTGTCTTACGTCTTCCCCGTCCAACGATCTTCAATTCCATGTCCGGCCATAGTTGAACTCCATGATACTCCGGCCATTGTGATTGGTCCAAGTATGGCTGGAACCGTGGAGTCCATGTATTCTTTACCGTCATGATTGAGAACTCGGACTCCCTCACGGTAAGAGGGTGATTGACGTCCACATTCCTAACCCAGGATGCATTTAACAAGTGCGAGCATGGGAGATGAAGCAAAGACGGCCTCATGCAGCTGCAATCACACCGTGTTAGGGAGACCTTGAAAGCACGGCCTCCGTGTTGGCGGCCATCGTTTGTGGTTCCTCCGGGCTCTTTCACCTCACACTTCCACTCGTTGTCGTCATATAGTACAGCTTCTTCAGAGTCTGCCTTTCGTGATTGAAATTCCAACCATTCTTCAACCTTTGGTGGGAAATTGTACTTGTGCTTATCATTGTTCTCACCAAAGAATCGCTTATCAGTCTCCATTGAGTACTTTAAAAAGTATGCATTCATCATGTCAAATGTGTATTGAACTATTGCCGTCACGGGTAATGCACGTACACCCTTGAGCACCTTATTGAAGTATTCTGCCATATTGCTTGTCATTTGACCGTACCTCCGGCCATCTTCATAGAAAGCACGTGCCCACATATTCCTTTCGGCAATGTTCTTATTGAGAAACTCCTGACCGCCGGTCAAGTTTCTTGTGTCTGAAAGCAATGCATTGAACAATGCGGCAAACCGCTTGTTGGTGAAAGCGAGACAACAATCCACGAAGATCATTGGCCAACTCCTTGATACCACACGCCCTATAGAAGTTTGCACAAAAGTGCCTCATCCACCAAAGATGATGCAACTTTGTATGTGCAGGAATGTCAACCACCACCGCATTTAGAAATCCAGGATGGCGATCCGATATGACACAAATTTCCCTTTCAGTGAGTAATACCCTTGTTCTCGGTTGACGCAAGAACCACTCCCAATTATCATTGTTCTCCACCTCAACCAAAGCGAAAGCCAAAGGCAACAGCCGGTTATTGGCATCACTTGCTATTGCAACCAATAAAGTGCCCTTGTATTGTCTGGTCAAGAACGTGCCATCAATGGCGATGACGGGCCGACAATGCTCAAAAGCCCTCACGCATTGCTCAAAGGCCCAAAATGCACGGCCAAATACTCGCACGGTCCTCCCGTTATGAATCAATGTTTGGTGCCCATGAGGCTCAACCACGTGAACCATGCCCGGGTTTGTGGCAGCCATAGCTAACAACAACCTAGGAGTCGGTTGTATGCTTCCTCCCAATTGCCATACAACATCTTGAATGCGACTGCTTCGCCTTCCATGCCTTGCCGTACTTCACCTTGTAATGAAAGATGGCTTTCACAAGGTCAATGACACTCTTGATGCTCATTGTTGGAAGTGTGGATATTTGGTTGGAAAGCCTATAAGCGATGAACTCGGATGTGAGTTATGCGTGTTGTTGGTACACAAGCTTGCCATCCGCCCTCTTGTCTTGGCACATGTGAGTTGGTAGACAACTCACCATGCGCCAAGTGGGACCTCCTTTCCATGGCCTTGCACGCACAATCCATGGACATGTTGGCACTTCACATTTGACCGTGTAACGCATACATTCACGTCCGAGTTGGCCACTTTATGTGGACGATAATGTGTAACCGAGTAGTTGTCGAGCCACATCTTCAATTCCAAGAAGGATTGAAACTCACAACCGGATATATCCCGTTCTTGCCGTCTTCCAAATCACGGTGAGAACTTGGCCTAGCTCAAGAGATATGCATTTGCCACCATCCACAACGGCTTCATCCATGAGACTAAGATCCTTGAACAATGGTGTCTTGTGATCCCGCCCGAATACCTTCTTGAATGCTTGGCCTCCTTGGCGTGAACCCCTCCTCATCAACTTCTTCATCGGGACCATCATCATCCGAGTCCGATGCATATGCACTGAGGAAAAAGGGATGGATTGGTCCATTGTCTCTTGCACATGATATTAGTCGAGATCACCCACATTGTTGTCATGGAGGTCAACTTCGTTTGTCATCCTCCTCGTACTCATCATTCTCCTCTTCAAAACCTTCATTTTGGTTGTTTGGAGTCGGGCTCAATGTTGGCCAATCTTGATTCGTGAATTGAGGTTCACTCATTTGATCTTGGTACATGCTATCGGGAGTGCTAGCAACCAACGGGGAGGGGTTCCGGTTCAAGTCTACATTCAAAGTAGACTCAACCTTCTTGGAGGCAAATAACTCAAGAGCCTTGTCTAGAGATTCGGCAACCGTCTCCTTGTATGCAACCCAACGTTGCTCGGAGTTCACACGCATTGTCTTCCAACGGATGTGCATTCCAAAACCAACATTATGCCTTCCTCGAACTCAACAACGTCATTTGGGTCCATCCAATTCAAATCTTTCCTCACTTGTTCCAAAGCTCCGCATAGCTAGGACTACTCTCAAACACCATGTCAAGCTCATCCGGTCCGTCTCAACATTGCCTTTCAAAAAGGCCTCTTTATCCACATGATGAACATAAACACATGTTCTCCCCATCCCTGCAATAATCAAAAACACACATATATCAAGTAAATACTTAAGAAAAATATTTGCACACATATGCCCTAACATATATATGAATTAATAACCCTAATCCCCACATAACAATTACCACAACCCTAACCATAACATAACCCTAACACGAACATCAAACACACATAACCCTAACCCTAGCATACTATGGAAGCCTAAACAACCCAAATTAGCAAAGAAATATAACATCATTCAACACAAATTTGCAAATCCAAGCACAAACTAGGGTTTCCCCAAACTAGCAAGATTTGAGCAAATGTGACAATTCCTATGGATGAAAAGCAGGGGATCGGAGGAGATTACCTTAAGGGAGGGTTGGCTTGAAATCCACGGTCAAATACTCCGGATTTACAAGATTTGAGAAGGATTTGAGAGGGGAGAGGGAAGAGAGGAGGGCCGCAAGTCTAAGGGTTTGGGTCGGTGGGGGTGTGGGGGGTGGGGTGGGGGAGAGAGGGTGGGGCCAGCCCAAGTGGAACACAGACTGTGCAGCGCCCAAGAGCTAGGCGCTGCACATTACAGGTGTGTGGCGCCTAGCCCTTAGGCGCTGCACAGGTGCGTGTGGGGCCGCAACTGGACCAGGGCTGCCACGCTGGCAGGATGTGCGACGCCTAAGGGAAGGGCGCTGCACAGTAGGGTGCGGCGCCCAATTTGTCGGCGCCACACCAAAGGGTCGTGAGTGAAATTTTTTCGTGACCAGGTCAGTTTGTGATTTGATTTCTACCTCAGGTCAGATATGTGATTTCTGCCAAAGGGGATCCATCTGACAAGAGTCCAACTCGGGAGGACGCGTGGCCGTGATCGTTGGTTTCTTGAGTTCGTTTCTTTTCAAAGTTAGCTTAGAGCAACTCCAATGGGGCGACCCATTTCGTCCGCCCGCGTTCGTTTGGTTCGGCGCGGACAAAAGTGGCGGCTCAACGCGCTGACCCAAATGAAAACGCGTCCGTTTTTGTCCGCGGGCGACCCATTCCCAGCCCAATTTAAAGCCGGATTTGCGTCGGCGCGGACACAAGACGGACGCGCGCGCCCCTACTCCTCCACCCGGGCCTGCCGGTCGGTGGCAGCCACCACCATTTCCCCCATTTTTCCTAAAAACACTCCCGCCTGCGCGCGCTCCCGCCCCCAACCAGCCATGAAGGACGCCATTGACCACGACCTCGACGTCGCCGCCGGCCTCGCCTCCCTCGCCTCGTCCGGCGCCGTCGCCTCCTCCGGGAGCCTCCCTCGCCTCGTCCGGCGAAGTCGCCCCCTCCAGGAAAGGGAAGCCTCGTGCCCGCGCAAGACCGCCGCCGCGACCAAGCCAAAGAAGGTGCTGACGCCCGAACAACGGGCAAGGGAGTCAACCAAGAGGAAGGGCCGGAGGCACGCTTGACGCGCGAGGATGAGGCCGCCAGCGGCCGCCGCCCGTCGTCGCCCAGCAGCAGGAGTTCACCAACGCCAGCGTCGCGGCGGCAACGAGGGAGGCGCTCTACATGCTAGGGGTAAACCCTAGCCAGCACAGCCTCGTCCAAGCTGCCGTCGCCGCAGCCAGCACCGGCTCGTCGGTGTTTCCTCGGATGGTGCTGCCCGACTCACCCCGCGCGTCGGCTTGCAACCCGGTCCCCGGCTTCCACATCTACCCGCAGGCCTTCCACCTCTCTGGGGAGTGCTCGCCTGACGTGAGCGTGGTCGCGGCTTCCATGCTCGCGCCCGCGCCCATCGACCTCAACGCCACCCCGGTGGTCGGTGGCTCGTCATCCGGCGGCACGAGGAAACGCGCGCGGCAGACGCCGACCGTTGGGCTCCCGGATGCCCGTAACCTGTTCGAGGAAATGCCGTCAGCCGTTGACGAGGACTACATGCAAAACCTCATCTTCGAGGGTGGTGCGCTGGGCGCTGGCTATGATCCCGACGAGACACAAAGCCAGGACGGCCGCGGGGCATTCACGCCGGCCGCAGGCTATGATCCCGATCAGGCGGCCTTCATGCGTGATCAGGTCGGCATCGACCTGGATGGCTTCCCCCTCGACCACGAGTTCCCGGACGACTATGGGCTAGAGGAAGAGGACGAGTGCGACATCGAAGTGGAGCCTTTGTTCGAGGACGAGCTCGCCAACCAAGCCGCTGGTCCTAAGCCGAAGCGCAAGAGCAAGCGCACGAAGGCGTACACAGCTACCGAGGCCAAGCTTCTTTGCGAGTGTTGGCGAGACATTGGACAAGACCCAAAGATGGGCGCCGAGCAAAAGCATTTAGCGTTTTGGATTCGTGTGCACCGAGAGTTTCATGAGCGCAAGAGGTTTCCACCTTACCAATTTGTGAGCACGTGCGGGTGGGTCTCCATTTCCAAGCGGTGGAGGGTGATCCAATAAGAGTGCAACAAGTTTTGCGCCACCCTTGAGAGCGTCAAGGCCCGCCCCGTGAGCGGCATCGGCATGCAAGACTTGGTATGATAGCAAGCAAGCCACCCTCTTTTGTGTCATCAAGATCATCCTTTTACGTGTTCATTTGCTATCACTTGCCCATATGCTTGCATGGAAACATTTTGTAGGCATTTCAAGCTTTGGAGGCATTCAAGGTTCAACACAATGCCAAGTGCTTCAACCTCTCCCATTGCTATCGGATCATCAAGTACGAAGAGAAGTTCAAGGCGCAATATGCCGCACTCAAGGCACGTGGGGGGAAGAAAGCCGTGGAGGATGTTGGGGAGGGAGAGCCGGCACGGCCGTGGGGGAAGACCAACTCCAAGAAGGAGGAAAAGCGAGATGCGGCCACCAACGCCTTGATCGCAAGCGTGGACGGCATGATGAATAAGGACTCAAGAGAGGAGGAGCGCCGACGTTTCAAGGCGGAGCAAATGGATGCTTTCATGGAGATCCAAAGGAGGAGGCTTGATCTTGATGCCGAGAAGCAAGCCAAGATGTTCGAGCTCGAGGCGGAGAAGCAAGCCAAGATGCTAGAGATCGAGGTCGCCAATGCCAAGACCAAGGTGAAAGAAGTGGCTCTCGCGAGCATGATGACCGGGGTGGAGATCATGAAGGTGGATCTCAACACCGTATCGCCAAGGAAGAGGCCGTGGTTCGAGAAGATGCAGGCCGGCATGCTCAAGTTCGACGACGAGTGATCTATGGCGGCGAGGGCCATCTTTTTTGTATGCGGGCAGGTGTGCCAGCATGACCACGGGGAGCCGCGATGGCGTGGTTGAACTCAAGTCCCACCCTTTTTTGTGTGCTGGCATGTGTGCCGGCCGGCTGGCGAGTGCGCCAGCATGAACTGTGGTGATATTTTTTGAAGCCGGCATGGTGCCGGCATGAGACATGGCCGCTGGCATGATCGGCCGCGGGCCCTTTTTATTTAAAAGTTGAATGCGTACATGAAATGGGTCGGCACGTTGGGCGCACTGCCGATCCAAATGCAAAACTGGACGGACGCCAGGCTGGCGACCGATCCAAACAGACAAAAAGCGGACAAATACGCCGTCCGTTTGGGTCGGCCCGTTGGAGTTGCTCTTACCTCGCTCGTTTCGACCGTCTCTCGGCGTGCAACAATGCCAAAGCCATCTTCAAAATTTAGAGCATCTCCACCCCCCAACATGCCCTCATGGCTTTTTTTGGCGCCGGCGCCGAAAATCGGCCCAGTCGCACCCCAAGGACATTGTTTATCGCTGGTTTGGGCCAAAATAACAATCGGCGAATCTGAGCTGAAGCCAAAAGGCGCATGGGTCCGCTCTGTCAGCGATAAACAAGCCTTTTCCTGTCGTTCCTCCACTTTTCTCTTCATTTGCCCATTGCTCCCCGCTTCTGCCTCTCTTTTCCCGCCGTTCTCCTCTCGCTCTCCGCCATCCAGCCGCCATCCCGCCATGCCGCCGAAGAAGTATTCAACCCCTCGCGTCACTGCCGATTCCACCAAGCCGAAGCAGAGGAAGCCGAGGGCACCGATGGGAGGTTGTCACCACCGACCGGCGGACCGGGACACGGCGACGTTGGCGGCGGCGTCGGCGTCAACAACGGAGCAGGCAAGGCGTCTCACGCGGGGGATGATAAATCCGCCCGGCGGCCATGACCCGCAAGCTACGTGGAGCGAGCATAGCGTCGCGTCGCCAACCAGCTTCTCACCGCCGTCACCGCGCTTGGGGTACGCACCCTCGCCTGGCTACGCCGACGGCGACGTGCATGGTGGATTCAACCCCAACATCACATTTCAACATGGCCAGCGCGCCTCACCCTCTGGTCTGAACCCCGACCAGTGCACTCCCTCGCCCGCGTTCGCCGGCCTCCAGTACCCCCGTACAACTACTCACCGCCGTCATACACCGCCTCCCCGACGCCGCCTCTACACTGTGGCGCCCTGCCCTTCTCGCAAGCCTCGTCATCACATTTCGATAACCCCGACGCGACGGAAGCCGACATGGATGAGATCATCATGAGCGGCTCGGTCGCCGCCGCCTCCTCTCCCGGGTTCACACGCAAGACGACACAATGGAAACCACCGGCGACATGGACGACGAGCTTGACGACGGCGAGCAGGAGGAGGAGGAGGAGATGGAGCCGGCGCCGACGCCAGTGAGGAAAGGGAAAAATAAGAAGCATGGGGCCAGGATGGGCGAGCCGTGCGTCAAGTGGACGTCCAAAGAAGACGAGTGCCTCGCCGAAGCATGGAAGACCGTCAGCCTCAACCCTATCACCGGCGCGAACCAGAATACCGACACGTACTGGATGCTTATCAAGTCGGCGTTCGATGAGCGCAAGCTGGTCGACCCCTACTTCGCCACCATCCACATGCAGCGTGATGTCTACTACACAACTTTATTCTTGTAGACTCGTGTTGGGCCTCCAAGCGCAGAGTTTTGTGGGACAACAGCAATTTTTCCTCAAGTGGATGGCCTATGGTTTATCAATCCGTGGGAGGTGTAGGATGAAGATGGTCTCTTTCAAACAACCCTGCAACCAAATAACAAACAATCTCTCGCGTCCCCAACACACCAAATACAATGTTAATTTGTATAGGTGCACTAATTCGGCAAACAGATGGTGATACAAGCATTGTAATGATAGTAGATATTGATTTTTGTGTTGGTAACAATAAGAAACATCAATGTAGCAAGTAACAAAAGTGAGCACAAACGTTATTGCAATGCTTGAAAATGAGGCCTAGGGTTCGTACTTTCGCTAGCGTAATCCCTCAACAATGCTAATCAAACTGGATCATATAACCACCCCTCAAAGTGCGATGAAGAATCACTCTAAAGTTCTTATCTAGCGAAGAACATCAGAAGATATTGTTTGAAGGTATTCTTCTCGATCGATCTATCCAAGAGTTTGTACTAAAATAACACCAAGTTATTGTTTCCGATCGATCTATCAAGAGTTCGTA
The DNA here is from genome assembly GCA_021605145.1 of Aegilops bicornis. Lineage (NCBI taxonomy): Eukaryota > Viridiplantae > Streptophyta > Magnoliopsida > Poales > Poaceae > Aegilops > Aegilops bicornis. The sequence goes on from CM038673.1 coordinate 725,544,752, forward strand.
CTAAAACAACACTAAGTTATTCTTTCTGATCGATCTATCAAGTGTTCGTACTAAAATAACACCAAAGCAAATTCAGATTCATAATACTCAATCCAACACAAAGAATCTCAAAGAGTGCCCCACCGGAGAAACAAAATACGAGAACGTGCATCAACCCCTATGCATAGATTACCCTAATGTCACATCAGGAATCCACGAGTTGAGTGCCAAAACGTATCTCAAGTGAATCAATATAATACCCCATTGTCACCACGGGTATTCATATGCAAGACATATATCAAGTGCTCTCAAATCAATAAAAGTATTCAATCCGATAAGAACGAAATCTCAAAGGGAAAACTCAATTCATCACAACAAGATAGAGAGGGGGAAACACCATATGATCCAACTATATTAACAAAGGTCGCGATACACCAATATCGTGCCATCTCAAGAACACAAGAGAGAGAGAGAGAGATTAAACACATAGCTACTGGTATAAACCCTCAGCCCCGAGGATGGACTACTCCCTCCTCATCATGGTGGCCGTCGGGACGATGAAGATGGGCACCGGTGATGATTTCCCCTTCCGGCGGAGTATCAGAACGGGGCCTAGATTGGTTTCTCGTGGCTACAGAGGTTTGCGGCGGTGGAAACTTCTGATCTAGGGTGATCTTCGGGGGTTTCGGAATATTTGGCAATTTATAGGGCGAAGAGGCGGTGCGGGAGGCCACCGAGGTGGGCAGAACCCACCTGGGTGCCCAGGCGCGCCCTGGTGGGTTGTGCTCCCCTCGGAGCTCCCATTTGGCACTTCTTTGGCCCACTGGGTGTCTTCTGGTCTAGAAAAAATCTCCAAAAAGTTTCACGGCTTTGGACTCCGCTTGGTATTGATTTTCTGCGATGTAAAAAACAAGCAAGAAACAACAACTGGCACTGGGCACTATGTCAATAGGTTAGTCCCAAAAAATGATATAAAGTTTCTATAAAATGGTTGTAAAACATCCAAGAATGATAATATAGTAGCATGAATACTTCATAAATTATAGATACGTTGGAGACGTATCACAGTGCGGTGCAAAGGTGATACGTCTCCAACATATCTATAATTTTAAATTGTTCCATGCTATTATATTATCTGTTTTGGATGTTTTATATGCATTAATATGCTAATTTATATTATTTTTGGGACTAACCTAGAACCCGATGCCGATTCATTTTCCTTGTTTTAGCGTTTGCATGAAAAGGAATATCAAACGGAGTCCAAGCGGAATGAAACTTTCGCGATGATTTTGTTGGACGTAAGACATCCAGAGGACTTGGAGTGCAAGCCAGAGAAGCCACGAGGCGGCCACAAGGACGGAGGGCGCGCCCAAGGGGGTAGGGCGTGCCCCCACCCTTGTGGGCCCCTCACACTAGTAGAAAACGGAGCTTTAAAACCGGTTTGTAAGGGCACTAAAGCCCCCCCCCCCTTTAGTACCGGTTCGACACGAACCGGCGCTAAAGTGCCACCACGTGGCGTGAGCTCGCGCCCTAGTATGGGGGACCTTTAGTACCGGTTGGTGTTACCAACCGGTACTAAAGGTTTTTGAAAATTTTGGAAAAAATTTGATTTTTTTATTTTAAATTTTTTACGAATTATTTGATGATTTAGTCTCTAATCACCTCTCTTAACTGCTCAAGTGTGGATCACTCATTCCAAATCATCTAACTTCCCAACCGGTCACCCATCCCTCTCACTACTCCAGCCCGAGCACGCTTAACTTTCGGGTTCTATTCTCCTTCGTTTCCGAGTCTGCACTTATTGTTTTTCTGACAATAGTGAGATGTTAATCCTATTAACCCTCAGGAGTTTAGCTTGAGCATGAAGTCAAACATTTCACCGTTTGAGTTTGAAACTATTATTCTAAAAAAACAGTAATTATTTAGTAACGCTAATATTTCTTGAATAAGTTTGACCATAGTTTGACCACAGTTTGACCAGATTTGACCAAAATTCAAAAAACTGAAATAATTATTTAGTAACACTAATATTCTTGAATAATTATGTAGTAACATTAATACTTCTTGAATCAGTTGTTTGACGGTTTGACAAGATTTATCCAAAATTCAAAAAACATAAATTAGAGCATATCTTTTTTCCTTTTACAATTTTGTCATTTCAAAATTGTCCTAAACTCTAAACCGGGACTTAAAAGCGTCGGAAACTCTATGCTAAACAGTAAAAACTAAGGGTTTAAACCATAAAACCTAACCCTAAACTCTGAAATCTAAACCCTAGCACTAAGCGCTAAAAAGCGTCTAAAAAAGCGTCTAAAAGCGCCCAAAAACTCTATTTTCCCTTTGGAATTTTGTGATTTTAAAAATTGTCTAAATGGAAAACTTGTTGTTTCAGCGAATTCGATCTTTTTGTTACGCAAATTTTGATATCTTATATGTATTTTTCTGAATTAGGATGATTTAATGATGATTTTTTCAAGTTTGAAAATTGCCCTAGAGTCCCGGTTTGTGTCTCCAACCAGGACTATAGGTTAGACCCCTTTAGTGCCGGTTCGTGGCGCGAACCGGTACTAAAGGTTAACCCTTAGTACCGGTTTGTGCCACAAACCGGGACTAAAGGCTCGTCGAACCCGGCTTTGGCCTTGACCTGCCACCACCCACATAGTATCGGTTCGTGGCACGAACCGGTACTAAAGGTTTAACACGAACCGACACTAATGCATAGCTGTTCAAACCGGTACTAATGATACCATTAGTACCGGGCCAAAATCGAACCGGGACTAATGTGTCTCACATAAGGTCCTTTTTCTACTAGTGTCATGACTCCACCGACCTATTTCTTCTACCTATATATTCTCATATATTCCATAACCAACAGAGAGAGCCACGAAAACACTTTTCCACTGCCGCGGCCTTCTGTACCTGTGAGATCCCATCTAGGGGCCATTTTCGGCGTCCTGCCGGAGGGGGATTCGATCACGAAGGGCTTCTACATCAACACCATTGCCCTTCCGATGAAGCATGAGTAGTTTACCACAGACCTATGGGTCCATAGCTAGTAGCTAGATGGCTTGTTCTCTCTCTTTGATTCTCAATACCATGTTCTCCTTGATGTTCTTGGATATCTATTCGATGTAATACTCTTTTGCGGTGTGTTTGCCGAGATCCGATGAATTGTGGATTTATGATCAGCTTATCTGTGAATATTATTTGAATCTTCTCTGAATTCTTATATGCATGATTTGATATCTTTGCAAGTCGCTTCGAACTATCGATTTGGTTTGGTCAACTAGATTGGTTTTTCTTGCAATGGTGCTTAGCTTTGGGTTCAATCTAGCGGTGTCCTTTCCCGATGTGATGAGGGGCAGCAAGGCACATATTGTATTGTTGCCATCGAGGATAAAAAGATGGGGTTTACATCATATTGCTTGAGTTTATTCCTCTACATCATGTCATCTTACTTAATGTGTTACTCTGTTCTTCATGAACTTAATACTCTAGATGCAGGTAGGAGTCGGTCATGTGTGGAGTAATAGTAGTAGATGTAGGCAGGAGTCGTTCTACTTGGCACGGTCGTGATGCCTATATTCATGATCATTTCCTTAGATATCGTCATAATTATGCGCTTTTCTATCAATTGCTCGGCAGTAATTTGTTCACCCACCATAATATTTTCTATCTTGAGAGAAGCCTCTAGTGAAACCTATGGCCCCCGGGTCTATTTTCCATCATATAAGTTTCCGATCTACAATCTTAGTTTCCTATTTACTTTCTTTGCAATCTTTTACTTTCCGTTCTATAAACCAAAACTACCAAAAATATTTACTTTACCGTTTATATATCTCTATCAGATCTCACTTTGCAAATAACCGTGAAGGGATTGACAACCCCTTTATCGCGTTGGGTGCAAGTTGGTATTTGTTTGTGCAGGTATTCGGTGACTTGTGCGTTGTCTCCTACTGGATTGATACCTTGGTTCTCAAAACTGAGGGAAATACTTACTCTACTTGCTGCATCACCCTTTCCTCTTCAAGGTAAAAACCAAACGCCAAGCCCAAGAAGTAGCAGGAAGAATTTCTCGCACTGTTGCCGGGGAGATCTACGTCGAGTCAAGACATACCAAGTACCCATCATAAACTCTCAGCTCTTGCATTACATTATTGGCCATTCACCTCTCGTTTTCCTCTCCCCCACTTCTAAAACAATTTTCAAAAAGATTTGCCCTTTTCTTTCGCCCTTCTTCCGTTCGATCTTTTATTTGCTTGTGTTACCATGTGCCTTCTTTTTGCTTGCATCTTCGCTTGTTAAAAATTTATGGATCCTCATCCACTTGCTAATCTTTTTAAGAGATCCAATTTTGATGAACCAATTGCTAGTGAGTTGTGTGCACTATATTATCTTCATGAAGTTTTGCTTGAAATTCATGAATCTGAAAATTGTGATGAAGAAATTTATGAAGAGATTCACGATCTCCTTGAATAAAAAGCATGATTGCAATGATGTTATTATAAATTCTATTAATGTCAATTGTGCTAATATTATGCAAAACCCTAAGCTTGGGGATGCTAATTTTGCTATGTCTACTACTTGTTGCAATGATCATGATTGGGGTGATTGTTCTTATGATCTTGAAAATTTATTTAAGCCCCATGATGAATATAAGATTGATAATAATGTTTGCAATAATATTGAAAGTGGGTTTGGAAGAGTGTCGACTTTAGATCCAACATATTTGGAGAATATTCAATCTTATGAAATTTTTGATAAAAGTGGGCTCAGAGAGGTCATGACTTTATTTTTTGATAATCCCACTATTTCGGAAGAGTGTCAACTTTGCATGCATGTGGATCATGAAGAGAAAATTTTATGTGATAGTTATATTGTTGAATTTGATTAGGATCCTACATTTAACTATTATGAGAGCGGAAAATATGGTTGTAGAAATTTTCATGTTACAAAATTACCTCTCGTTATGTTGAGATTGCTATTGTTTCTTTCTTCTTCCTTGCATATGGTGGTTTTTGCTTGTCTTGATAATTTTTTTAATTATAAAATCCCTATGCATAGGAAACATATTAGACTTAAACTTGTTTGTTACATGTTTTATGATGCTCTCTTTGTGTTTCAGTTGCTATCTTTCATGTGAGCATCATTAAAATTATCAATGCCTAGCTAAAAGGCATTAAAGAAAAACGCTTGTTGAGAGACAATCTAATATTTTTATTTCCTGTTTTTCAATAAATAATTCATATAGCCTATGGTTAGATGTGGTTTTAGGTTTTAATTAGTGTTTATTCCAAGTAAGACCTTTGGGATAGCTTACGGTGATAGTTGATTTGATCTTGCTGAAAAACAGAAACTTTTGCGCTCAGTCCCAGAATTGTTTAAAATAACTGAAGCGTGATAAAATACTTATTCTTTTTGAAGAAGATTAATAAATAAATTGCTTAGGTCTTCCTAATTTTTCAGAATTTTTGGAGTTACAGAAGTATTCAAAATATCCAGATTGCTACAGACTGTTCTGTTTTTGACAGATTCTGTTTCTATGTGTTGTTTGCTTATTTTGATGAATCTATGGCTAGTATCGGGGGGTATGAACCATGGAAAAGGTATAGTACAGTAGATATTATACCAATATAAATAAAGGATGAGTTCACAACAGTACCAAAAGTGGTGATTTATTTTCTTATACTAACAGAGCTTATGAGATTTTCTGTTGAGTTTTGTGCTGTGAAGTTTTCAAGTTTTGGGTAAGGATTTGATGGACTATGGAATAAGGAGTGGCAAGAGCCTAAGCTTGGGGATTCCCAAGACACCCCAAGGTAATATTCAAGGACAACCAAGATCCTAAGCTTGGGGATGCCCTTGAAGGCATCCCCTCTTTCGTCTTCGTCTATCGGTAACTTTACTTGAGGCTATATTTTTATTCGCCACATGATATGTGTTTTGCTTGGAGCGTCTTGTATAATTTGAGTCTTTTATTTTTAGTTTGCCACAATCATCCTTGCTGTACACACCTTTTGAGAGAGACACAAATGAATCATGATTTATTAGAATACTCTATGTGCTTCACTTATATCTTTTGAGCTAGGCAATTTTGCTCTAGTGCTTCACTTATATATTTTTAGAGGATGGTGGTGGCTTTATTTTATAGAAATTGATGAACTCTCATACTTCACTTATATTATTTTGAGAGTCTTTAAAACAACATGGTAATTTGCTTTGGTTATAAATTTAGTCCTAATATGGCAGGCATCCAAGAGGGATATAATAAAAACTTTCATATAAAGTGCATTGAATACTATGAGAAGTTTGATTCCTTATGGTTGTTTTGAGATATGAAGAAGATTATATTAGAGTCGTGCTAGTGATTAGTTGTGAATTTGAGAAATACTTGTGTTAAGGTTTGTGAGTCCCGTAGCATGCACGTATGGTGAACCGTTATGTAACAAAGTTGGAGCATGGGATATTTTTTGATTTTCTTCCTTATGAGTGGCGGTCGGGGACGAGCGATGGTATTTTTGTACCAATCTATCCCCCTAGGAGCATGAGCGTAGTACTTTGTTTCGATGACTAATAGATTTTTGCAATAAGTATGTGAGTATTTATGACTAATGTTGAGTCCGTGGATTATACGCACTCTCACCCTTCCACCATTGCTAGCCTCTCTAGTGCCGAGAAACTTTCGCCGGTGCCATAAACCCACCAAATACCTTCCTCAAAACAGGCACCATACCTACCTATTATGGCATTTCCATAGCCATTCCGAGATATATTGCCATGCAAGTTTTCACCGTTCCGTTTATTATGACACGCATCATTATTGTCATATTGCTTTACACGATCATGTAGTTGACATCGTATTTGTGGCAAAGCCACCATTCATCATTCTTTGATACATGTCACTCTTGATTTGTTGCACATCCCGGTACACCGCCGGAGGCATTCATATAGTCATATTTTATTCTAAGTATTGAGTTGTAATTTTTGAGTTGTAAGTAAATAGAAGTATGATGATCTTCATTATTAGAGCATTGTCCCATGTGAGGAAATAAAAGAAAGAAAAAAAGGGGAAAGAAAAAAGAAGGAAAAAAACAAAAAATTGGAAGAAAAAAAAAATAAGAGAAAAAGAGAGAAGGGGCAATGTTACAATCTTTTGTCCATACTTGTGCTTCAAAGTAGCACCATGATTTTCATGATACACTACTGGAATCAGGATCTTTGCCTTCAGCCATGGCGGACGACAAAGACTTTTGCCGTCAGCCAGCTGACGGCAAGACGTCCGGCTAAACAGGCCACGGCAAAGGCTTCTTTGCCGTCAGCTGGCGGACGGCAAAGATACAATGGTCTTTGTCGTCCGCCAGCTGACAGCAAAGAGCCTGGACAGCGCACGTGTCAGCTTTGGTCCATTAAGGGGTTAACGATGTTCATTGCTGTCGGCTGACGGACGGCAAAGATGTTTGTATCTTTGCCGTCGGCCAGCGGATGGCTAATAGCATTGAATCATTGCCGTTGGCGGGAGGACGACCAAGCATGCCACATGGCAACACCTGGGGGCTTGCCTATTTGGTAGCTTTGCCGTCAGCTGGCTGACGACAAATATTAAACGATCTTTGCTGTCCGCTGGTGGACGACAAAGCAACAAAATAGGCAGCCTACTGCCCCAGTTTGCACAGGTAGCTGACACGTGGCATTTTTGCCGTCAGCTAGCTGATGGCAAAGCCCTTTGCCGTCCGCCAGCTGACGGCAAAGAGTCTATATAGCCCCTGTTTTTTCTGTTTTTTCTTGAAATCATTCAGTTTGACAGAATTTCACATATATATATATACACACACACACACATATGAAAATACTTTTGACAAGCATACCAACACATATACATACCAAATCATATCCCTGCCATATGGATATGATCATCCAACACATATACGTAGCAAATGGTTTCATCCAACACATATACATAGCCAACATATCCAACAACAAGCATACAATGGTTTCATTCATACATACATATATAGGTAGCAAGTTTGACATTGTTCATCGTACAAAATCAAAACAAGAAGGAAGCATAAAGAGAAGAGTATACTCCATCAACGCAAGCTTTCTCATCTAAAGCAAATCTGCAAATTGGGAAAGAAGCAAGTTAGAAGAAGAAGACTATCTAGAAAAAGAAGAAGAAGAAGAAGAAGAAGAAGAAGAAGAAGAAGAAGAAGAGGAAGAAAAGGAAGAAGAAGAAGAAGAAGAAGAAGAAGAAGAAGAAGAACAAGAACGAGAAGAACAAGAACAAGAAGAAAAGGAAGAAGAAGAAGAAGATTTTTTCTTCTCTTTCTTTTTCTAAGTGTACGTCATTTTAGAGCTAAGCTAGGTAAATATCTCATTTTGGAGCTTACTAAGGTTATTATGTCATTTTCGAGGAAAGTAATGTAAGTCTATATCATTTTGGAGGTAACAAAGATTATCATGACATTTTTGAGGAAAGAAAGCTAAGTATAGCTCATTTTTTGTCTAACTTAGGTAGTTATGCCATTTAGGAGGAAAGTAAGCTAAGTATGCATTTGTTAAGCAAAACACTAGAGAAAACTTACCCTCAACACAACAAATGTGATGAAGATCGCAACTAAGGTAAAGATTGATCCAATGGCATAATGATACCAAGCCTCATTATCAATGGCATATTTTCTAATCTTCTTAAGCTTCAGGCGCATTCCATCCATTTTCAAGCGCATTGCATTCATCTTCATCTTGTGATCATCGACGACATCGGCAACATACAACTCCAATGTCATCTTCTCTTCTTCAATTATTTTAATTTTTTCTTTGAAATACTCATTTTCTTTTTCAACTAAATTTAACTTCTTGACAAGAGGGTCGGTTTCAAATTCCGGTTCACATACCTCCGTGATTAAAATATCTCTATGTCAACTTGATGGCCATAATCGTCATAAATGATAAATGCAACAAATAGTTATGAAAGAGAATTTACCACATCTGAATTATAAAGCGGGCAAGGGCCGACAGGGATGGACATCAAGACCATGGCACTATGTATAAGAAACAATCATACAAAGTAAGAAAAATATACAAGTAACTATATAAATCATACAATCATAGAAGTAACTATATAAATCAAGTACAACATAAAAAATTGAATACCTAGTCATAATCTGGTTCAATAAATGCTTCGGGATCAATAAATGCATCATCATCACTATCAGTAATGACGTGCTCATCATCATCATTAATAAATGCATCATCATCATGTGGAAGGCCACCTCTATGTAATCTGTCAAGCATTGACGGGTCATCCTGCAATGATAACCTCTTCTAGTTCAGGTTCTTCTTGTTAAATTTGAGGGTGAAGTCGGGTTCACTGTCGCTGTCTACTTCAATGTTCTGGGGGTGAAGTAGAGCGGTTCTTGAAACGTTCTTTTGGAAAGACGCGTTTATTGGAAGAATTCTCCTTCATATGTGTCTAGGTTAATGTGAGGTGCATAATCATCTCATTGGGGGGAGGTGGTCTAACACGTGGCGGCACTTCATAAACGACATCCCAACCTTTGAGATTAGGATCACTTTGATAGGCCCACGGTAGATAGAAAACTTGGGTTGCCTGTTGAGCCATAATATAGACATCGGGAACATCCAAATGAGTGCGTTGATTGAATTCCACTAGCCCTATATGTTCATGAGTCCTTCTAGTCTCCTTCGGTTGGAACCAATAACATTTGAAGACTACGACGTTTGGTGAGTTTGCACCATAGAATTGAAGTTCATAAATTGCTTCAACTCTTCCATAATACTCGGTGTCTCCTTCGCCGATAGGAGAGACACAACAATTTGTAGCCTTTCTGTCGGCCATAGATAGCTCTTTGCCATATGTACGAAAGCGATACCCGTTGATGTCGTATTTGTCAAATGAATGGACCTTATAGTCAAAACCAGTAGCGACTTGTCTCAATTCGGCGTCCATAAGCTCTGAATTAGCCTACAAGTTTAATACGAAAGGGATTATTGCATTTGCCACAAATGAGACGAAGAAATGAAATTATCTAATGGAAATTACCGTTTGTTTGAACCAAGAGATGAAACCAGGATAGCCGCGTCCATGCTTTGCCAGAAGCTCATACTCTTCGACGGAATCCTTTTGGATCACCGCTCCATACGATAATATGGCGACGTATCGACTGTATCAAGTTTATCCGGGAATAAGAGTAGTTCAAAGGAATTAGAAGTTGTGAAACAATGTACCGAGAACTGATAATCCCCAAGTGCAGGTAACCATCATAGAAATTTCCAAAGGTGGAAGTGATAAGTATGAAGTGTCGAACCCACAAGGAGCTAAAGGTAGGATCAATATTCTCTCAAGCCCTATCTGCCACTGATAGGACTCTACGTACACCGAACATTTGCTTCCAACTAGCTACGAGAAATAAAACTACGTTGTGGGTATGAAGAGGATAACTTTGCATGATATCGGAGAGCTAAAATATAAAAGTAGGTGTTGTTATCATAAAGTTAGAATATATTACAAGTATTATAAATAGCGAGTGTGGAATAATGGTGGATCGGTGTGAGGAATTGTCCTAGGCAATTGTTAACAAGATCGTTAATCACTATTGCAGTTTCATATGAGGGATAGGCATAAGCTAACATACTTTCCCGTCTTGGATCATATTCACTTATGATTGGAACTCTAGCAAGCATCCGCAACTACTAAAAATCACTAAGGTAAAACCCAACCATAGCATTAAAGCATCAAGTCCCCTTTATCCCATACGCAACAATCCGCTTACTCGGGTTTAAGCTTCTGTCACTCTAGCAACCCACTATAAGCAAATCATGAACTTATTGCAACACCCTACAGCGGGAGTCCCTCACGCTTGCAAGACACGAAGGGCACCATAGGACAGCACCAAAATAAAACATACAACTCATACCAATCTAGATCATCAATCAACCCAAAGACAAAGGATATCTACTCAAAACATCATAGGATGGAAACACATCATTGGATCATAATATGTGGCATAAAGCACCATGTTCAAGTAGGGATTACAGCGGGGTGCGGGAGAGTGGACCGCGTAAAAGAGATGAGGATGGTGATGATGATGGTGATGTTGATGAAGACGATCATCGCGGCGATGATTCCCCTACCGATGGCACACCGGCGCCACTGAGAGAGAGGAGGAGAGGCTCTCCCCCTTGTGCTTCATCCTCCATGCCCCCCCCCCTAGATGGGGAGAGGTTCTCCCTCTGGTCCTTGGCCTTCATGGCGATGATGGCCCCTCCGGGATCCTCCTCCATGGCCTCCGGTGATGATGGCCCCCTCCGGCAGGGTGCCGGAGAGGGCCTAGATTGATTTCTCGTGGCTACAGAGGCTTGCGGCGGCGGAACTTCTGATCTATGTTAATTCCCAAAGGTTTCTATATTTATAGGAGAACTTGGCGTTGATTTCATGTCAGGGGGGCCTTCGTGGAGTCCACGAGGCAGGGGGGCGCGCCCCAGGGGGTGGGCACCACCCCACTCTCATGGGGCCCCCGTGACTCCCCTCCAGTAGATTTTTGTTCCAGTATTTTTCATATTTTCCAGAAAAAATCTCCGTTGGTTTTCATCGCATTCCGAGAACTTTTATTTCTGCACAAAAACAACACCACGGTAGTTCTGCTGAAAACAGCGTCAGTCCGGGTTAGTTCTAATCAAATCATACCAAAATCATATAAAAATATTGTAAACATGGCATGAATACTTCATAAATTATTGTAACATCCCAAATTTTCAATTTGGAATGTTATACATTAAGTCATCATGCATATCATATTTTCTTGCATTTTCCGATCCTAGAAAATTTCACGCAACTCAAGGACCCTCGGAGAGAGTTGGAGATTTCATTATTTTCATATTTGGGTTTTTCTCAAATTTTGAAAATAGGATCAGTCGGATTTATTTGTATTTATCTTCAAATATTTTTCCGATAAAAAAATAAGAGAGGGAATAATATGACTTTCCCAAAAATTTAGGAAAAATGAAGATTTAATAAATAAATCAAATTTTGGATTTTTCGGAGTTTATTTGCTTTAGGGAAAAAATGCGTATTTTAAAAATTTGCATTTCGCCCCGTATTAAAGTTCATTTTGTTCGACTCATTTTTAGGAGCCGGGGAAAATTTATTTTATTAAATTTGGGGTTCGTTTAGATTTATTTTAATTCGTTTTCGGTTTAAAAAAAATACCCGCTTGGCCAAGGCCCAGCCAAGCCCGCCACCAGCCCAACCAGCCCCGCCGCCTCCGCGCCCGGAGGAGTCCCCGCCGCCGCCGCCACCCCGAGTCCCCCTCGGCCACGCCTCGCCGCCGCCCCTCCACCAAGGCAACCCCTCCCATCCTTATAAGCCGCCACCCTCGACCCACCCCACGCTCGGCGCCGTCGGACCCCCCTTGCCGCCCGACGCCCGAGCCCGCCGCCCGCCGCCGCCCGCCGTCGCCCGGCGCCCGTCGACCTCCGCCGCCGCCCGTCGCCCGACCCGCCCGACCCGCCGCCGCCGCCGAGCCCACCCCACCCGCCGGAGCCGGTGCCCGCCGGCGACCTCGCGGAGGTAGCCACCGCGCCCCTCCCGGTCCGGTTTTTTTCTAAAAAAACCGTCCGGTTTTCTTTTGTTGTTCAGTTTTTTTTAAACCCTAGATCGGTTTATTTTTCTTTTTTCGGTTTTAGCTACTTAACGAACGTTCACCGATCCGTTCGTTTTAAACGAACGTGTTCACCGGTTAATTTCTGTTAACGAACGTCCGTTCGTTTAACCGTTCGTCGTTTTTCTTTTAAATCGGATTTAATCCGTTATTCTCCGATCTCGATTTCAGATCCAATCTTCGAATCAGTTTATCTTCTCACTCGTTTATCAGAATCAGGTGATTCAAGCGCCTGGTGTTTCGTTTCGGAACCGCCGTTCCGACTAATCAACTTAAACAAAGTTTTGCTACTGTAAGATTTGACCTAGTTTCAAATTGCTAGAACCGAGCCATTTTCTTTCGACGTTCGACTTTCGTTGCTTTATTTGGTTCGATTCTTTTTGCAACCAGGGTTGCTAAGTTGAACTTTCTGGTCAGATCTTCTATTCGAGATTTACCTGTGCATTAGATGAGTACTTATTGTATGCTTGTTGTTTGTCTGCGTTAGATCACCCGGAGTGCGCCGCTTGTTACTTCGAGTCTCTAGGTTTCGCGGATCGTCAGCAAGGCAAGTAACACTTGATCATACTTTTTCTACTACCCAGTTTTATGCATTAGATCTATTCCTCAAACACTTGCATGATTAGGATCTAATTAAATTGTGGGATGGGAAGTAGATTGAGGTAGTACCTATTACTGTTTTACTTATGAAACCTTGGGAGTTACTTCTACGTTTGCTTATTATGCCATGCTATGCTAGTAGACGTGGATTGGGTGAGCGAATATCCATGACGGATGTGAGATTGTTAATTAATGGTTTATTTAAGGTGGCAACTTAAATACACATGCAGGTGGATTGAGGCACACAGGGAACCCAGTGTTATGCTTTGTTGGAAATCCCGGGTACCCGTGTGATCTTCCTATGGACCGCCACCTGTGCTCAAAGGGATCATAAGATTATTCAAACTAGAAACTTCCGTGTGCAGCCACAAGCCATTATGGGCTCTGGCATAGTTGAGTAAGTCGTCGTGCGAACTCTTATAGTGGTGGACTAGCAGATGTAGGGGATGTAGGTGTCTTGGTTCACCCATCGTAAGGTGCTAAGCGCTTACGAAAGGCATGTCTCCGTCATCCGTCTCTCAAACACCCTGTAGTGCGAGAAACCAACGGAGGCGATCGAGTCTTGTGGGTAAAAGTGCGCAAGCCTCTGCAGAGTGTATAAACTAATCATGATTAGCCGTGTCCCCGGTTATGGACATCTTGAGTATCTAGTACTTGAATATCATGTGAATCTCAACATGTTACTCTAATTAATGTTATTGGGTTTTAATGAGTACTTTTAATTGGGATTGAGGATGCTGTCAACCATTCTCAATGTTTAACAACCACCATGATAGTTAAACAAATTTATTCCTTTGCGATCGGGAAAAACTAGCTTTATGCAAAAGCTGTAATCAGAGAGCTTTACCACCAGCCATATATGCATGTAGTATAGGCTTATTTCCTTCATTACTCTCTATGTGTTACATTGCCAGCATATTCCAGGTGCTGACTCGTTTTCGGGCTGCAACTTTCATGTTATGCACTTTTTAACTGACGAGTAAGGTGTTTTAGGTCGTGGTTCTATACTCAGTGATGCCGATGGAGTTGATGGACTCACTTATCTTCCAAGTCTTCTGCTGTTATCGTTATTAGATGGCGATTTTTGCTTATGTTTAGGAATAAATCTTTGATCTAGCCTCTTGTTAGATGTGTTTTTATGTTTTAATTAGTGTTTGTGCCAAGTTAAACCTATAGGATCTTCTTGGATGATGGTTATTTGATCTTGCTGTAATTTCCAGAAACTTTCTGTTCATGAAACAAATTGTTAAAAATCACCAAAACGTGATAAAATATTGATTCCAATTGCTGCTAATAAATAAACAAATTTCCTAGGTCTTCCTATTTTGGCCGATTTTGTGGAGTTCCATAAGTTTGCGTTAGTTACAGATTACTACGGACTGTTCTGTTTTTGACAGATTCTGTTTTTCGTGTGTTGTTTGCTTATTTTGATGAATCTATGGCTAGTAAAATAGTTTATAAACCATAGAGAAGTTGGAATAAAGTAGGTTTAACACCAATATAAATAAATAATGAGTTCATTAGAGTACCTTGAAGTGGTCTTTTGTTTTCTTTAGATTAACGGAGCTCACGAGATTTCTGTTAAGTTTTGTGTTGTGAAGTTTTCAAGTTTTGGGTGAAAATATTTGATGGATTATGGAACAAGGAGTGGCAAGAGCCTAAGCTTGGGTATGCCCATGGCACCCCCAAGATAATCTAAGGACACCAAAAAGCCAAAGCTTGGGGATGCCCCGGAAGGCATCCCCTCTTTAAATCTACCTCCATCGGTAACTTTACTTGGAGCTATATTTTTATTCACCACATGATATGTGTTTTGCTTGGAGCGTCTTGTATGATTTGAGTCTTTGCTTTTTAGTTCACCAAAATCATCCTTGCTGTACACACCTTTTGAGAGAGCCATACATGATTTGGAATTTGTTAGAATACTCTATGTGCTTTGCTTATATCTTTTGAGTTATATAGTTTTGCTCTAGTACTTCACTTATATCTTTTAGAGCATGGTGGTGGATTTGTTTTATAGGATCTATTGATCTCTCATGCTTCACTTAGATTATTTTGAGAGTCTTAAATAGCATGGTAATTTGCTTAAATAATCCTAATATGCTTGGTATTCAAGATTTGTAAAAACTTTCTTATGAGTGTGTTGAATACTAAGAAAAGTTTGATGCTTGGTAATTGTTTTGAGATATGAAGATGGTGATATTAGAGTCATGCTAGTTGAGTAGTTGTGAATTTGAGAAATACTTGTGTTAAAGTTTGCGATTCCCGTAGCATGCACATATGGTGAACCGTTATGTGATGAAGTCGGAGCATGATTTATTTATTGATTGTCTTCCTTATGAGTGGCGGTCGGGGACGGCGATGGTCTTTTCCTACTAATATATCCCCCTAGGAGCATGCACGTAATACTTTGCTTTGATAACTTGTAGATTTTTGCAATAAGTATATGAGTTCTTTATGACTAATGTTGAGTCCATGGATTATACGCACTTTCTTCCTTCCACCATTGCTACCCTCTCTAATACCGCGCACTTTTCGTCGGTATCATACACCCACCATAAACCTTCCTCAAATCAGCCACCATACCTACCTATCATGGCATTTCCATAGCCATTCCGAGATATATTGCCATGCAACTTTCCACCGTTCCTTTTATTATGACGCGCTCCATCATTGTCATATTGCTTTGCATGATCATGTAGTTGACATCGTATTTGTGGCAAAGCCACCTTTCATAATTCTTTCATACATGTCACTGTTGATTCATTGCATATCCCGGTACACCGCCGGAGGCATTCATATAGACTCATATTTTGTTCTAAGAATCGAGTTGTAATTGTTGAGTTGTAAGAAAATAAAAGTGTGATGATCTTCATTTTTAGAGCATTGTCCCAAGTGAGGAAAAGGATGATGGAGACTATGATTCCCCCACAAGTCGGGATGAGACTCCGGACGAAAAAAAAGAGGCCATAAAAAAAGAGAAAAGGCCCAACAAGAAAATGAGAGAAAAAGAGAGAAGGGACAATGTTACTATCCTTTTACCACACTTGTGCTTCAAAGTAGCACCATAATCTTCATGATAGAGAGTCTCTCATTTTGTCACTTTCATATACTAGTGGGAATTTTTCATTATAGAACTTGGCTTGTATATTCCAATGATGGGCTTCCTCAAAATGCCCTAGGTCTTCGTGAGCAAGCGAGTTGGATGCACACCCACTTAGTTTCTTTTGTTGAGCTTTCATATACTTATAGCTCTAGTGCATCCGTTGCATGGCAATCCCTACTCACTCACATTGATATCTATTGATGGGCATCTCCATAGCCCGTTGATACGCCTAGTTGATGTGAGACTATCATCTCCTTTTGTCTTCTCCACAACCACCATTCTATTCCACATATAGTGTTATGTCCATGGCTCACGCTCATGTATTGCGTGAAGATTGAAAAAGTTTGAGAATGTCAAAAGTATGAAACAATTGCTTGGCTTGTCATCAGGGTTGTGCATGATTTAAATACTTTGTGTGGTGAAGATAGAGCATAGCCAGACTATATGATTTTGTAGGGATAACTTTCTTTGGCCATGTTATTTTGAGAAGACATGATTGCTTTGTTAGTATGCTTGAAGTATTATTATTTATGTCAATATTAAACTTTTGTCTTGAATCTTTCGGATCTGAATATTCATACCACAACTAAGAAGAATTACATTGAAATTATGCCAAGTAGCAGTCCGCATCAAAAATTCTGTTTTTTTCATTTACCTACTCGAGGACGAGCAGGAATTAAGCTTGGGGATGCTTGATACGTCTCCAACGTATCTATAATTTTTGATTTCTCCATGCTATATTATCTACTATTGGACAATATTGGGCTTTATTATTCACTTTTATATTATTTTTGGGACTAACATATTAACCGGAGGCCCAGCCCAGAATTGCTGTTTTTTTGCCTATTTTAGAGTTTCGCAGAAAAGAAATATCAAACGGAGTCCAAACGGAATAAAACCTTCGGGAACGTGATTTTTAGGAAGAACATGATCCATGAGACTTGGACCCTACGTCAAGAAACAAAAGAGGAGGCCACGAGGTAGGGGGCGCGCCTACCCCCCCAGGGCGCGCCCTCCACCCTCGTGGGCCCCCTGTTGCTCCACCGACGTACTCCTTCCTCCTATATATACCTCATTACCCCAAGCGATCGAGACGGAGCCAAAACCTAATTCCACCGCCGCAACCTTCTGTACCCATGAGATCCCATCTTGGGGCCTTTTAGGAGCTGCACCGGAGGGCATCCATCACGGAGGGCTTCTACATCAACACCATAGCCTCTCCCGATGAAGTGTGAGTAGTTTACTTGGACCTTCGGGTCCATAGTTAGTAGCTAGATGGCTTCTTACATCTTTTTGGATCTCAATACAATTTTCTCCCTCTCTCGTGGAGATCTATTCGATGTAATCTTCTTTTTGCGGTGTGTTTGTTGAGACCGATGAATTGTGGGTTTATGATCAAGATTATCTATGAACAACATTTGAATCTTCTCTGAATTCCATTATGTATGATTGGTTATCTTTGCAAGTCTCTTCGAATTATCGGTTTGGTTTGGCCTACTAGATTGATCTTTCTTGCAATGGGAGAAGTGCTTAGCTTTGGGTTCAATCTTGCGGTGTCCTTTCCCGGTGTGATGAGGGGCAGCAAGGCACGTATTGTATTGTTGCCATCGAGGATAACAAGATGGGGTTTTTATCATATTGCATGAATTTACCCCTCTACATCATGTCATCTTGCTTAAGGCATTACTCCATTTTTATGAACTTAATACTCTAGATGCATGCTGGATAGCGGTCGATGAGTGGAGTAATAGTAGTAGATGCAGGTGAGTCGGTCTACTTGTCTCGGACGTGATGCCTATATACATGATCATACCTAGATATTCTCATAACTATGCTCAATTCATCAATTGCTCAACAGTAATTTGTTCACCCACCATAAAATACTTATGCTCTTGAGAGAAGCCACTAGTGAAACCTATGGCCCCCGGGTCTATCTTCATCATATCAATCTTCCAACACTTAGTTATTTCCTTTGCTTTTTTACTTTGCTTTTATTTTACTTTGCATCTTTATCATAAAAATACCAAAAATATTATCGTATCATATCTATCAGATCTCACTCTCGTAAGTGACCGTGAAGGGATTGACAACCCTTATCGCGTTGGTTGTGAGGATTTATTTGTTTTGTGTAGGTATGAGGGACTCGCGCGTAGCCTCCTACTGGATTGATACCTTGGTTCTAAAAAACTGAGGGAAATACTTACGCTACTTTGCTGCATCACCCTTTCCTCTTCAAGGGAAAACCAACGCAGTGCTCAACAGGTAGCAAACCCATTATCCCAGGCTTCTTGCAATTCGTCCTTCAGCAGCTGCATGTACACATTCATATTCTTTCCCGGATAGTTGGGCCCTGGAATTATCAACGTCAGGAAAATGTTCTTTCTTTGCATAATCTGTCCGGGGGGGGGGGGGATTGAGTGGAAAGACAAATATGGGCCAACAACCGTATTGGGCTGCCGTCAGACCAAACACACCGAACCCATCCATACTGATGCCGACTCGAGGATGCCTCGGATCTGCCGCTTGTTCATCATGTAATGCATCGAAGCTCTTCCATGCTTCACCGTCCGATGTGTGCACCATCATCAGCTTCCCGTCTGCATCTAGTTGGGTTCTTTTGCCCGTTTTGTGCCATGTCATCTGTCTTGTCGTCTCTTCGACCATGAAAAGACGTTGAAGTCTTGGTACGATTGGCATATACCGAAGAATATTAATGGGGATTTTGGTCTGCGTCTTCTCACCCATACCATTGTCTACCACAACATACCTGGATGACTTGCAAATGGGACAATAGTTCAAGTCCGCATAGTGAAGCCTAAATAAGACACATCCTTTCTCACAGGCATGTATCTTCTCATAGGGCATCTTAAGAGCATGGAGAATTTTGTCTGACTGGTACAGGTTTGTAGGTAGTACATGGCCTTTGGGTAGAAAATGTCCAAATATTGTCATAATTGTGTCATAGCATTCTCTGCCCAAGTTGAATTGAGCCTTCAGAGCCATTATTTGTGAGATGGCATCCAGCTGACAAAGCTCGTTGTGCTCGTGGAGAGGACGTTTTGAAGACTCCAACATTTCATTGAAGGCCTTTGCAGATTCCTCCATCTCATCGTCCGAGTCCCGAGCATCATCAAAGTCTTGCACCATGTCTTGCATCCCGGTACCATGCTCATCGGTGCGATGACGAAGCACCTCGGCTCTGGCACGTTGGGCAGACTCGCCATGAACTGTCCACACCGTATAATCTGGCGTAAAACCTCACTTCTGCACGTGTTTGCCCATTTCATCCTCTATCCTCTTGTGCCAATTGTTGCACACGGCGCAGGGGCACCATGTTTTACTCTGGCCATTTACCGTCGTCTCTCGAAAACCCCTTGGTTTTTGTTAACCATTCAATGGTCATGTCTTTATGACTAGTGTAACCGATGTACATCCACGCACGATCAGTCATCTTGCCTAGCTACTGGACACATAAGAAATATATATATAAATCAGCATGTATATATTCATCAGTTAATGGAGTTTGTCACTTTTATTACGTCCATGCAACCTAGACGCTAATAGGTAAAGATAGGTCCTAATCCCGCCCGAATATGTGTAGATTGGGTTCATTTTCCCATGCTCTGCTCCAGATCCGACACAAAATTTTGGTAGCACCCCCCACTGTTCTCCTGATACATGTCTCTGCAATAAGCAGAGATGATGTGTACCCGGAGAACAACAAGGAGGCACTGACGAAATTGTGCATCGGATCTGGAGCAGAGCATATGGGAAAACGAACCCAATCCACAAATACTCGGGCTATCAATGGATAATGTTGGACAATTCCAAAGAATCATGGTTATAAATATGCAAATGCATGCATATTTATAGATGTAACCCTTTCGAACGGGAGATGCATAGTGGTCACGCATACTGATGATTGAAGACACCTATAGCTAGCAAGTTCCATCGGCACGAAGACCGGAACAGAGCAAATCAAAGGGGGGAGGAGATGCTATTTGTGCTAACCCACGAACGCAGGGGTAGAGCTCGTCGAACACTACACCCTCGCAGCGACGAAAAAACTGCACATTTAAATTGAAAGACGAGTTTCATAGCAATATTGTTTTTTCCGTCTACCTAACTAAATATTTACAACAGGACGAGCGGGTTAGGGGTTCCTCGGCGTCGATAGAACCCTAAATAGCAAGTACCATCGGTGCAAGATACATGAGGCGCTCGACGTTGAACACTAGATCCACATCCCACAAGTGTCGCCGGCGCCCGGTGTCCCGCAACAATTAGTACTGGTGGCCGATGACGGTGATGATTGAAGCCAAGTTTTGAAATTTCAAACAACCAAACCGACTTGAGTCAGTTTGTGTGTTTCAAGTTTCAACACTTAGCTTTCAATCATCATCTCAGAGGCTGCCAGACAAATTCGCAATGGTGTTCGACCGCCATCAACGCCGAGAACTGTTGCTGCGGCACGCAGGACCCCTGTGTCAGTTGTGGTATGTGGATGTAGTGTTCGACACCGACGGCCACATGTATCTCGCACTGATGATACTTGCTAATTTAGGGTACCATCCACACCGAGGAACCCCCTAACCCGCTCATCCCCAAATAAACTAAATTAGCATGCATTCAATAAGCAAAACTACATCATCTCTTGCGTCCGTACATCGTTGAATATTATCACTGATACATATCGAATAGTATCATACATATAGCATCGCTAATACAGCTAGAACCGTAGCGCCCGAGGGGTATCGGCGTAGGCGATGGACACCCAAAGAGAAGGAACCATCATAGGATCATAGCTCCAATGAGATCCCTGAAGAACCTGCCAGGTATTGTCGAACTGGCCCTCCAACACAACCATGTAGCGACGGACGTGCTCGTCCTCCTCGCTGACATGGTGACGTACCACCTCCGCGGTGTCCGAAAGCCTCGGCACCATCACTGGCCCACGCGACCGCCACCAAACAAGGTTCGGGTCAATGACGGGCTGACTCCTCACCAACCTGCGCCTCCGGAAGGTAGAACCTTGCACTACCAGCCCGACGGAGCCCAGTCTCATACATGGCCCCTCTGATCAAGCAGGCCTCCTCCGCTGAGTCGACGACGAGGATGCGGGATAGGCATCGTCGACGTCGAAGCAGGAATAAATGCTTGAACTAAAAAATAACAACAAATTTCACATGTTCAAAATAAACCAAAAACTTAACCTGAAGTAAACTAAACTAAACCTAAACTAAAAAAACTAAACAAACTAAACTAAACCTAAACTAAACTAAACCAGAAACTTGACCTAAACTAAACCTAAAGTAAACTAACCAAACTAAACAAAACCTAAACTAAATTATACTAAACCTAATTAAACTAAATCTAAAAAAACAGAAAAAATAGAAAATGTCTCACCTTGGGAGCGGAGGCGGAGGGCGGAGCGGCGAGGCACATGGTGAGGCGGCGAGGCGAGGCGAGGCGTGGGGTGAGGCGGCGATGCGGCTCGAGGTCACAAGAGGGCGGCAGGCGGGGTTGCTGAGGTTGGGATGAGGACAGAGGGAGAGAGAGGGGCAGGGCGCGAGGGCGTTTTCATACATATAGGGCACAACTCTTTGCCGTCCACTAGCTAACGGCAAAGAGCCTAGCTAATGGACGTTAGAACGGCCAATTTCTTTGCCATCAGCTAGCAGAGGGCAAAGAAACTGACCGTTAGCTGCCCCCCTATTGGCCCACCCTGCTTCTTTGCCGTCCGCTAGCTGACGGCAAAGAGGGAGCTGACGGCAAACACTTTCTTTGCCGTCAGGTTTCCTCAAGCTGATGGCAAAGAGGATCTTTGCTATCAGCTAGCTGACGGCAAAGAAACGGGTGACGACAAAGTTCCTGATTCCAGTAGTGATAGAGAGTCTCCTATGTTGTCACTTTCATATACTAGTGGGAATTTTTCATTATAGAACTTGGTTTGTATATTCCAACGATGGACTTCCTCAAATTTCCCTATGTCTTCATGAGCAAGCAAGTTGGATGCACACCCACTTAATTTTCTTTTTAAGCTTTCATAAACTTATAGCTCTAGTGCATCCGTTGCATGGCAATCCCTACTCACTCACATTGATATCTATTGACGGGCATCTCCATAGCCCGTTGATATGCCTAGTTGATGTGAGACTTTCTCCCTCTTTTTGTCTTCTCCATAACCACCTTCTATTCCACCTATAGTGCCATGTCCATGGCACGCACTCATGTATTGCATGAGAGTTGAAAAAGTTTGAGAACATCAAAAGTATGAAACAATTGCTTGGCTTGTCGTCGGGGTTGTGCATGATTTGAATATTTTGTGTGATGAAGATGGAGCATAGCCAGACTATATGATTTTTTAGAGATAAGCTTTCTTTGGCCATGTTATTTTGAGAAGACATAATTGCCTTGTTAGTATGCTTGAAGTATTATTGTTTTTATGTCAATATTAAACTATTGTTTTGAATCATACAGATATGAACATTCATGCCACAATAAATAAATTACATGGATAAATATGTTAAGTAGCATTCCACATCAAAATTATGTTTTTATCATTTACCTACTCGAGGACGAACATGAATTAAGCTTGGGGATGCTTGACACGTCTCCAACGTATCTATAATTTTTTATTGTTCCATGCTATTATATTATATATTTGTTATATGCATTAATATGCTATTTTATATTATTTTTGGGTCTAACCTATTAACCTAGAGCCCATTGCCAGTTTTTGTTTTTCCCTTGTTTTAGAGTTTCGCATAAAAGGAATATCAAACGGAGTCCAAACGGAATGAAAATTTTGCGATGATTTTTCGTGGACCAGAAGACATCCAGAGGACTTGGAGTGCAAGTTAGAGAAGCCACGAGGGGGCCACAAGGACGGAGGGCGCGCCCCCACCCTTATGGGCCCCTCGTGACTCCACCGACCGGTTTATTTCGCCTATATATTCTCATATATTCCATAACCAACAGAGGGAGCCACGAAAACACTTTTCCTCCGCCGCAACCTTCTGTACCCGTGAGGTCCTATCTAGGGGCCTTTTCTGGCGTCTTGTCGGAGGGGGATTCGATCACAGAGGGCTTCTACATCAATACCATTGCCCTTCCGATGAAGTGTGAGTAGTTTACCATAGACCTACGGGTCCATAGCTAGTAGCTAGATGGCTTCTTCTCTCTCTTTGATTCTCAATACCATGTTCTCCTCGATGTTCTTGGAGATCTATTCGATGTAATACTGTTTTGCGGTGTGTTTGCCGAGAGTCGATGAATTGTGGATTTATGATCAGCTTATCTGTGAATATTATTTGAATCTTCACTGAATTCTTATATGTATGATTTAATATATTTGCAAGTATCTTCGAACTATCAATTTGGTTTGGCCAACTAGATTGGTTTTTCTTGCAATGGGAGAAGTGCTTAGCTTTGGGTTCAATCTTGCGATGTCTGATAACCCACAAGTGTAGGGGATCGCAACAGCTTTTGAGGGTAGAGTATTCAACCCAAATTAATTGATTCGACACAAGGGGAGCTAAAGAATATTCTCAAGTATTAGCAACTAAGTTGTCAATTGAGCCACACCTGGAAACTTAATATCGGCAGGAAAGTATTTAGTAGCAAAGTAGTATGATAGTAGTGGTAACGGTAACAAAAGAGTAATGAAAGCGAAAGTAATATTTTTTGTGTTTTGTGATAATTGTAACAGTAACAATGGGAAAGTAAATAAGCGTAAACCAGTAGATGGAAAGCTCGTAGGCATTGGATCGGTGATGGATAATTATGCCGGATGCGGTTCATGTAACAGTCATAACATAGGGTGACACAGAACTAGCTCCAATTCATCAATGTAATGTAGGCATGTATTCCGAATATAGTCATACGTGCTTATGGAAAAGAACTTGCATGACATCTTTTGTCCTACCCTGCCGTGGCAGCGGGGTCCTAATGGAAACTAAGAGATATTAAGGCCTCCTTTTAATAGAGAACCGGAACAAAGCATTAGCACATAGTGAATACATGAAATCCTCAAACTATGGTCATCACCGAGAAGTATCCCGATTGTTGTCACTTCGGGGTTGTCGGATCATAACACATAATAGGTGACTATAGACTTGCAAGATAGGATCAAGAACTCACATATATTCATGAAAACATAATAGGTTCAGATCTGAAATCATGGCACTCGGGCCGTAATGACAAGCATTAAGCATAGAAAAGTCATAGCAACATCAATCTCAGAACATAGTGGATACTAGGGAGCAAACCCTAACAAAACTAAGTCGATTACATGATAGATCTCATCCAACCCATCACCGTCCAGCAAGCCTACGATGGAATTACTCACGCACGGCGGTGAGCATCATGAAATTGGTGATGGAGGATGGTTGATGATGACGACGACGACGAATTTCCCTCTCCGGAGCCCCGAACGGACTCCAGATCAGCCCTCCCGAGAGGTTTTAGGGCTTGACGGCGGCTCCGTATCGTAAAACGCGATGATTTCTTCTCTCCGAAAGCAAATATATAGAGTTGGAGTTGGCGTCGGAGGGTCTCCAGGGGGCCCACGAGGTAGGGGGCGCGCCCGGGAGGCGCGCCCCACCTCGTGGACAGGGTGTGGGCCCCCTGGTCTTCATCTTTGGCGAGGATTTTTCTTATTTTTACTAAGATGTTCCGTCGAGTTTTAGGTTATTCCGAGAACTTTTGTTTTCTGCACATAAGACAACATCATGGCAATTCTGCTGAAAACAGCGTCAGTCCTGGTTAGTTCCATTCAAATCATCCAAGTTAGAGTCCAAAACAAGGGCAAAAGTGTTTGGAAAAGTAGATACGACAGAGACGTATCAACTCCCCCAAGCTTAAACCCTTGCTTGTTGAAAGAACATGCGGTGCCCCCATGTTTGGTTTTGGTAATTGATGACAATTTCTATGGACTAATGGTTTCCTTGAGTTATATTTGAAGGTTTTGTCCATAGGCTTTTCTTGGAGTACATGTGTTGGTTTCAAGGAGAGTTTGTGTTGACCAAGGTGCTATTAAGGAATTATCCAAAGATTGGTCATGTGAGAGTTGAGCTTATTGAAAGCATGTCTTGAATAAGAAGATTGTGTGATCATTCATGTTTACCTTCAAGACATCATCCAAAAGAACGGAGTAGATGTGTTGGAAATATTCAAGGTTGATCAAGACTAAGTCAAGAGTGAATCAAGTTGATCAACTCACAAAGCGTAGAAGATGTACCGAGAGGGATCAAGTGATCCCATGGCATGGTAAGCATTGTCCATTGTGCTTAGTGTACTAACCCATGCTCTATGGAGAGTTCTATGTGGGGTTAGGTACGTGTTCATGGGCTTGCGTCAAGAGGAAGATATCACTCAACCCATGGAGAGGATGACATCAAGTGGTGATCGTCATCAAGATTGCTGTGTGCAAGTTCAAGTGGAGCATCACGAAGAGATCAAGTGCTTGAAGCTTTCCATCCATTGTGGTGTCAATGGACTTGTGAAGACGCGCCGAAGAGTGGCTCACCCATAGTGGAGTATGGGGGAGCAATCATCTAGTCTCCATCGACCCAATACAATCAAGAAAGGTGGTCCATATTGAGGAGGACAAGATCGTCATCATCTAGCTCAAGTGGATCATGTGCAAGGCAAAGGTTTGCCCTTGATAGGTTTTCTATTTTACCGGTATCATGGTGGTAGTTGGGAGACCGGGTTATAGGATCGATAGCCGTACTATCAAGGGGCTCTCAAGTGAGTATCTTGATCGTGTCGTTAAATCGAGAGCTCAAACCATTGCATCCTTGCATCATATTTCTTGGTTGTTGTTTGGTTCTCCTTGTGAGTCTTAGAGCTTATGGTCATATTGATGACAAGCTTGAGTTCATCAAAAACGGAGTTTGCATGCGTCTTCTATGATGTTTTCGGTGTTGGAGGTTTTACCGGTCTTATCCGAGGAAGGGTTCTCACCATTTTCTTTTGGGGCTTTTCTCATTTGCTTCTTATTGATATTTATATCAAGATTGTGTTAGCCCTTGTAGCTAGCTTTCCAACAAACTTGGTTTCGTCGAATTCGGAGTCCGTTTGCAGAAGTTGTGTCAGTTTTGGTGTTCTGAAAAGGCTGCAGCGGTACTACCGCGGACAGGAGCGGAAGTAATTTTTTACTACCGCTCTTGGGAGCGGTACTACCGCTTGGAGCAGTACTACCGCGGCTACTTCCGCTCGGGACCAAAAGCTCGTGTTTTCTCTCTCATTGGGCTGTTTTGACCGTGCTAAGCTGTAGTACCGCTCCTCCAAGCGGTAGTACCGCTTGTGCACGACTTGAGCACATAACGGTTGGATTCGGAAGGTCCTATAAAAGGGGGTCTTATTCCCCAATGAACCTTATCCTTTGAGCTCGTGTTCTTCCCCCATTGTTGACCTTCTTCGAGCTTGCTAACACTCAATCCCTCCATGGATTCTTGCTAGTTTTTGAGGGAAAAGAGAGAGGAGATCTAGATCCACATTTCCACCAATCACTTTCTCCTCTATGTGAGGGAACCCTTGGATCTAGATCTTGGAGTTCTTGGTGTTCTCCTTCTTGTTCTTTCTCTCATTTTCTTCCCTAGCATTAGTTGCTTCGGTGGGATTTGAGAGAGAAGGACTTGGGCACTCCGTGTGCCCTTGCCATTGCATTTGGTGCATCAGTTTGAGTTCTCCACGGTGATACGTGGAAGTTACAAGTTGAGAGTCTTATTACTCTTGGGTGCTTGGTGCCCTTGAGCTTGTTCTTCTTGGGTGCTTGGGCGCCCTAGACGGTTGGTGGTGTTCGGAGCTCAATCATTGTGGTGTAAAGCTCCGGGCAAGCGTCGGGGTCTCCAATTAGGTTGTGGAGATCGCCCTGAGCAATTTGATGATGCAGTGACCGCCCCAAGGGTTGCCATTTGTATGCGGGTTCGGTGACCGCCCTCAAGGGTCCCTTAGTGGAATCACGGTGTCTTGCATTGTCGAGGGCGTGAGGAGATTACAGTGGCCCTAGTGGCTTCTTGGGAGCATTGTGCCTCCACACCGCTCCAAAGCGGAGATTAGCATCCACAAGGGTGTGAACTTGGGATACATCGTCATCTCCGCATGCCTCGGTTATCTCTTACCCGAGCCCTTTACTTATGCACTTTACTTTGTGATAGCCATATTGTTTCTTGTCATATATCTTGCTATCACCTAAGTAGTTTTTCTTGCTTAGCATAAGTTGTTGGTGCACATAGGTGAGCCTAGTTGTTGTAGGTTTTGTGCTTGACAAATTAACCGCTAGGTCTACTCCGCATTTGTTCAAGCCTCAACTGTAATTATTTTAAGGCGCCTATTCACCCCCCCTCCAGGCGACATCCACGATCTTTCAATTGGTATCAGAGCCTCGTCTCTCTTTGTTAGGCTTAACCGCCTAGAGAGTAAAGATGTCGACTAGGGTATTAGGATTCTCTTACACTCTTAGTTTCGATGGCACAAATTTTGATGTTTGGGTAATTCGCATGCTTAATCTCTTTAGGGTCATGGACCCAAATCTAGAGCGAATTGTAGATATGGGTTTTTCTCCTCCAAAGGATCCCCAAAGATTATCTTTAGAGGATGAGAAAAACTCTTATCTCAATGCTCAAGCTTCTAATGTGCTTTTCGATGCTTTGAGCAATGTAGTTATATTTCAACTCATGCCGTTCCGGGATGCTCATGAGTTATGGACAAAGCTTCAAGATAAATATGGTGCGTCCAAGATTTGTGGAGATGATTGTTCTCCCTCCACCTCCGGCCGTGTTGCCTTCTCAACTTCTTCTACTTCACCTACATGTGGATTGCCACAAGGTAATGCTGGGGTGAGTAGTGGTGGTCATTGCAATGATGATAGTGTGCTTGTTCTTGGTGATCCTTCATCATTATCTTATTGCAATGGTCTCTCTTTGGACTTTAACACTTGAGCACCTTACATGCTTCACATGATTGTGTTGATAGTCCTTGCATATCATGTAGAAATTGCTTGACTAAATCTCATGATGATATGCTTGCTATATCTTGTTGCCATAATAAAAATGCATGTTTTTCCTCGAGTCGTTGTGCTAACAATGTAGAGGAAACCGAACACTCCATGGAACAAGATGTGGTCTCGAATGGTGTTTCAAGGGATCATCATCATCTATTGCATTTTGCCTTATGGCCAAGGCTTCAAAGGTATCTCCCACTTTGAATCCCAATATATCTTGTGATGATATTGATGATGGAAAGAATGATGATGATGTTGATTATGATGAAGAGAATGATAATGTTGCCTCCTTCAAAATTAAGGGGGGAATGATTTTTAAAGCTCTTCTTAAGAATAAAATTGCTCGTTCCAACTTCATGGAAATCATGTCTATTGCTATTGAGGGCAAGAAATATATTGATGAGTTGGAATCTCGTCTTGAGGAGCATGAGGTCACCATTGATCAAATGGAAGGTCATGAGCATGATTATGCTAATGAGATTGCATACCTCTCTCAAGCTCTTGAACTTGAACAAACCACCAAGGAATCTCTTGAGGAGACTTTTGCTCTAGAATTATCTAGAGTGAGGGAATCTCGTGATAGAGCTCTTGAGGTGGCCAATGATTTTGAAACTAAAAATGAGGAGCTTGAAGTGGCGCATGCTAAACTCCTTGAGGACTTTGAGCACCTCGAAAATGTCTCAAGGGTCATTAAGGGTGAGCTCATCAAACTCACAGAGTCTAATGCTCAACTTAAAGCTTCATATTCAAAAGAGCTTGCCAAGTTGTCTTCTCCTCTTGTTGCTAATGATGATGCTTGTGCTACTAACTCTATCTCTTGTGAAGCATCCATATTGAAGGAGAATGTTGAGCTAAGGGCTCAACTTGAGTTGCTATCTAGCAATTATGGGATGTTGGAAGAAAATCATGTAAAGCTCACAAGCTCTCATGATGATATCCTAGTATCCCATAATGTGCTAAAGTTAGCTCACGAGGCTATGATTGCTAAGGTAACATCGAGTGAGCCTCATGTGGACATTAGCACTACTTTTAGTCAAAATGCTATATTGCCTTACGCTAGTCCTCGTAATTCGTCTATGCATAACATTGGTACATCTTGTGATGAATTGCTTTCCTTGCCTTGTTGCTCCAATGATGAAGCTTATACTTCCTCTAGTACTTGTGTTGAGACTAACCATGTAGAGGAAATCAAAGAACTCAAGGCCCAAGTCACTTCCTTGAAGAAAGACATGGAAAAGTGTCATGAAGGGAAATCAACACTCAACAATATCTTGAGTGTGCAAAAATCCCCCAATGACAAAAGTGGACTTGGATTTAACTCCAACAAGAAGAAGAAGTCCAAGATGAACAAGAAGAAGGGCCAAGAACACGTCAAGAATTCGGCCAAGATTATTTGCTTCAAGTTCAAAATTGAAGGGCATCATGTTAGATCTTGCCCATTGAAGAAGAAGGCCGTTAGTGACAAGCAATAAGGGAAGCGGCTACAAGTGCATTCTCATGCTCAACCTCAAGTTGAAGAAAGGCCTCTTCCCAAGAAGACTCAAGCTAATGCTTTTCAAGTTGAGAAATCAAGTGAGAAGAAAGTGAAGAGTAGACGTTGGTACATATGTCGTGAGAAAGGTCACCTCGCTTCTTCATGCACTAGTGGTAACTTATCCAACCCGATTATTATTGATGATGTCTATTCTCTTGGGAAGGATAAGGTTGGCAATGTGGTTGCCAATTTTGTTGGTACTCAAAGCAAAGAACCATTTGGGTAGCCAAGCCTATTGTGATTAACCTCTTAGGACCCAACTTGGTTGGGGACCAACTAGCTCAAACTTGATCAATAGGTATTGTTGGAGGTCATTGGAGATTTTGCTACATTATGAAGAATTAAGGGGACTTCATCATTCTTATTGTCTCAAGCCAAGTCAATTGGGTTATCAAGTTTCTATCTTGTATCCAATGTGCCTCCTTGCGGTAACTTGTACTTAAATTGTTTACATTGAAAGTTACTTGCCCCTTTGCATGTTTTGGTTTTGTTCATTGCATGTGTTTGTATGTGTTGTGTCTCCAAATTGCTTTTCTTGAGTAATCAAGTTTATGTATGTTGGTTTGCACTTCATGTACATGTGTGTCGTTCGTTGAGCCTTTATGCATCTTGTTTGTATCTCAGTTGGCTCTTGTGAGAGATTAATGGAATATCCCATTATGGGGGAGTGATGTGCTTTGTACACCTCACAATCCTATAAATGTGTGTACATGAGTAATACCATCTAGTATTTATATTACAAGATTATCTAGTCTCTATGTGGTATGTTGATACGTCTCCAACGTATCTATAATTTTTGATTGCTCCATGCTATATTATCTACTGTTTTAGGCAATATTGGGCTTTATTATCCACTTTTATATTATTTTTGGGACTAACCTATTAACCGGAGGCCCAGCCAAGATTTGTTGTTTTATGCCTATTTCAGTGTTTCGAGGAAAAGGAATATCAGATGGAGTCAAAACAGAACGAAATCAACTGGAGAAGTTATTTTTGGAAGGAAACCCACCTGATGGACTTGGACTCCACGCAGAAGATACGGGAGGTGCTAACGAGGGTGGGGGGCGTGCCCACCCCCCTGGGCGCGCCCCCCTGCCTCGTGGGGCCCCCATAGCTCCACCGACGTACTCCTTTCACCCATATATACCTGCGTACCCTAAAACTTCTAGAACAGAAGATAGATCGGGAGTTCCGCCGCCGCAAGCCTCCAGAACCACCAAAAACCAATCGGGACCCCTTTCCGGTACCCTGCCGGAGGGAGGATCCATCTCCGGTGGCCATCTTCACCATCCCGACGCTCTCCATGACGAGGAGGGAGTAGTTCACCCTCGGGGCTGGGGGTATGTACCAGTAGCTATGTGTTTGATCTCTCTCTCGCGTGTTCTCTCTCGTGTTCCTCTATGGCACGATCTTGATGTATCCCGAGCTTTGCTATTGTAGTTGGATCTTATGATGTTTCTCCCCCTCTACTCTCTTGTGATGAATTGAGTTTCCCCTTTGAAGTTATCTTATCGGATTAAGTCTTTTATGAGAACACTTGATGTATGTCTTGGTGATCAACTTGCGAGTTTCGTGACATTGGGAGCCTATGCATAGGGGTTGGCACACGTTTTCTTGATTCTCCGATAGAAACTTTGGGGCACTCTTAGAAGTACTTTTATGTTGGTTGGATGAATCTGAGATTGTGTGATGCAAACCGTATAATCAAGCCCACGGATACTTGAGGTGACAATAGAGTATCTGAGATTGTGTGTAACAAATTTGAAACATGAAGTGTACCTGGCTTGTGCATCCTTATGAGTGGCGGTCGGGGACGAGCGATGGTCTTTTCCTACCAATCTATCCCCCCAGGAGCATGCGCGTAGTACTTGGTTTTTGATGACTTCTAAATTTTTGCAATAAGTACATGAGTTCTTTTGACTAATGTTGAGTCCATGGATTATACGCACTCTCACCCTTCCATCATTGCTAGCCTCTTGATGCCGTGCATTGCCCTTTCTCACATTGAGAGTTGGTGCAAACTTCGCCGGTGCATCCAAACCCCGTGATACGATACGCTCTATCACACATAAACCTCCCTATATCTTCCTCAAAACATCCACCATACCTACCTATTATGGAATTTCCATAGCCATTCCGAGATATATTGCCATGCAACTTCCATCATCATTATCATGACATACTTTACTTTTGTCATATTGCCATTGCATGATCATGTAGTTGACATCGTATTTGTGGCAAAGCCACCATGCATTATTTTTCATACATGTCACTCTTGATTCATTGCACCATCCC
The DNA here is from genome assembly GCA_021605145.1 of Aegilops bicornis. Classification (NCBI taxonomy): domain Eukaryota; kingdom Viridiplantae; phylum Streptophyta; class Magnoliopsida; order Poales; family Poaceae; genus Aegilops; species Aegilops bicornis. The sequence continues at coordinate 725,576,953 of CM038673.1, forward strand.
GGTACACCGCCGGAGGCATTCATATAGAGTCATATCTTGTTCTTGTTTCGAGTTGTAATCCTTATGTTGTAATCAATAGAAGTGTGATGATCATCATTATTAGAGCATTGCCCAAAAAAAGAGAAAGGCCAAAAAAAAGAAAGGCCCAAAAAAAAAGAGAAAGGCCAAAAAAAAAGAAAGGCCCAAAAAAAATAAAAAATAAAAAGGGCAATGTTACTATCCTCTTTTTCCACACTTGTGCTTCAAAGTAGCACCTTGTTCTTCATGTAGTGAGTCTCATATATTGTGCTTCAAAGTAGCACCTTGTTCTTCATGTAGTGAGTCTCATATATTGTGCTTCAAAGTAGCACCATGTTTTTATATAGAGAGTTTCATATGTTGTCACTTTCATATACTAGTGGGAATCTTTCATTATAGAACTTGGCTTGTATATTTCTATGATGGGCTTCCTCAAATGCCCTAGGTCTTCATGAGCAAGCAAGTTGGATGCACACCCACTAGTTTTCTTTTGTTGAGCATTCATAACTCTAGTGCATCCGTTGCATGGCAATCCCTACTCCTCATGTTGACATCAATTGATGGGCATCTCCATAGCCCGTTGATTATCCTCGTCAATATGAGACTTTCTCCTTTTTTGTCTTCTCCACACAACCCCCATCATCATATTCTATTCCACCCATAGTGCTATATCCATGGCTCGCGCTCATGTATTGCGTGAAGGTTGAAAAAGTTTGAGATTATTGAAGTATGAAACAATTGCTTGGCTTGTCATCGGGGTATAGAAGTTGGGAACATCTTTGTGTGTGAAAATGAAGCATAGCCTAACTATATGATTTTGTAGGGATGAACTTTCTTTTGCCATGCTATTTTGAGAAGACATGATTACTTTGATTAGTATGCTTGAGTATTACTATTTCTTTTATCAATATGAACTTTTATTTTGTATTCATTCGGATCCGAATATTCACATCAAAAGTAACAAGAGTTACATTGAAATTATGCCAACTAGCATTCCACATCAAAAATTCTTTTTTTATCATTTACCTACAAGAGGACGAGCAGGAATTAAGCTTGGGGATGCTTGATACGTCTCCAACGTATCTATAATTTTTGACTGCTCCATGCTATATTATCTACTGTTTTAGGCAATATTGGGCTTTATTATCCACTTTTATATTATTTTTGGGACTAACCTATTAACCGGAGGCCCAGCCCAGATTTGCTGTTTTATGCCTATTTCAGTGTTTCGAGGAAAAGGAATATCAGACCGAGTCAAAACGGAACGAAATCAACGGGAGAAGTTATTTTCGGAAGGAAACCCACCTGATGGACTTGGACTCCACGTCAGAAGATACGGGAGGTACTCACGAGGGTCGGGGGCGCGCCCACCCCCTGGGCGCGCCCCCTGCCTCGTGGGGCCCCCGTAGCTCCACCGACGTACTCCTTTCACCCATATATACCTATGTACCCTAAAACTTCTAGAACAGAAGATAGATCGGGAGTTCCGCCGCCGCAAGCCTCCAGAACCACCAAAAACCAATCGGGACCCTTTTCCGGTACCTGCGGAGGGGGATCCATCTCCGATGGCCATCTTCATCATCCCGGCGCTCTCCATGACGAGGAGGGAGTAGTTCACCCTCGGGGCCGAGGGTATGTACCAGTAGCTATGTGTTTGATCTCTCTCTCTCTCTCTCTCTCTCTCGTGTTCTCTCTAGTGTTCCTCTATGGCACGATCTTGATGTATCCCGAGCTTTGCTATTGTAGTTGGATCTTATGATGTTTCTCCCCCTCTACTCTCTTGTGATGAATTGAGTTTCCCCTTTGAAGTTATCTTATCGGATTGAGTCTTTTATGAGAACACTTGATGTATGTCTTGGTGATCAACTTCCGGGTTTCGTGACATTGGGAACCTATGCATAGGGGTTGGCACACGTTTTCTTGATTCTCCGATAGAAACTTTGGGGCACTCTTAGAAGTACTTTTATGTTGGTTGGATGAATCTGAGATTGTGTGATGCAAATCGTATAATCATGCCCACGGATACTTGAGGTGACAATAGAGTATCTAGGTGACATTAGGGTTTTGGTTGATTTGTATCTTAAGGTGTTATTCTAGTACGAACTCTTTTATAGATCGATCCGAAAGAATAACTTTGTGGTGGTTTCGTACCTGACCATAATCTCTACGTTTGTTCTCCGCTATTAGTGTCTTTGGAGTGACTCTTTGTTGCATGTTGAGGGCTTGTCATATGTTCTATCTATGTTCTTATTGTTGAGAGAACTTGCACTAGTGAAAGTATGAACCCTAGGCCTTGTTTCCTACCATTGCAATACCGTTACGCTCACATTTACCACTTGTTACCTTGCTGTTTTTATATTTTCAGATTACAAATACCTATATCTACTATCTATTTTGCACTTGTATCACCATCTCTTCGACGAACTAGTGCACCTATACAATTTACCATTGTATTGGGTGTGTTGGGGACACAAGAGACTTTTTGTTATTTGGTTGCAGGGTTGTTTGAGAGAGACCATCTGCATCCTACGCCTCCCACGGATTGATAAACCTTAGGTCATCCACTTGAGGAAAATTTGCTATTGTCCTACAAACCTGTGCACTTGCAGGCCCAACAACGTCTACAAGGAGAAGGTTGCGTAGTAGACATCATATGTCTTCTCATGAGAAATTCAAATTCTAATTTGTCCATTAATTATCTCATGTTGAGTCTTTATTTTGCCTCTTGTGTATCTTTAATTGGTATGACATTATGGGGTAGTAATATTCTATGTGTATATTACTAGCCTAGAAAATGTGTACATTTGAGATATTGTCGCCTAGAATTGATATTGTAAATTATCTTGTTCCTAGGTGGCATGTTAGCTCTACAAGTTGCAATTTGCTTGTGTTTGGTGTGAAGATGATGTCGGATATCCTTGCTATCTATCACCGGGAATTATTTCCAAATACTTCTTGTCTTTTGACAATTGGTACTCACTTATGTGTGGTAGAAATTATTGATCATCTTCACGTTGGCGTTTGCTTTTTATTTGCCTTATCTCTTGCCAAGTTGGTGTCAACTCCCATTGCCTTCCGTGCAACTTGAGGATCTTGTTGTTTTCTTGATCTTGTCTAGTGTTTTCCTTGATATAGTGAACGTGGTGATCCTACCTTGTGTATTTTGTATTCAAATGCAAATTCTCTATAATGCACAACTCGTGGGTGAGCTATCCTATTTTCTATAAAACACTAAACTTGTGATCCATTTTAAGTGTGTGTTGGTGGACGGCAAGCCGTTTCTTTTGGTACTTGTGCCATCATGAAACTTTGTAGAGAGCTTGGTTTGTTTGGAACCATCCTCTCTTTTGGGAGTTTGATATCTTTTTGTGGGTTCCAATGGATATCTCATTCCTTGATGTATCTTTTAATGATATCTTCCAAGTGATGATTTCTCCTTTTGGTATTCTTTTCACTTGGTATTTCCTTGTATTTTGGTATCGGTTCTTGAAAGTCTTGAGCATGCATATTAACTTCATGTAGTTTCCTTGGCATGCTTTCTCTCTTTGACCCAATATATATGGGAAACTCCACCAAGTATAAAATTGGATGAGATGTGCATGAAATTCATTTTCATATCTATATGCACATATTTATGTGGAGTTTGTCATATGTATTGTTGGTTTGCTAACTGAGGGAGTCCCGGATTAGGGGGTGTCCGGATAGCCGAACTATCACCGTTTGCCGGACTCCTGGACTATGAAGATACAAGATTCAAGACTTCATCCCGTGTCCGGATGGTACTTTCCTTGGCGTGGAAGGCAAGCTTGGCGATACGGATATGTAGATCTCCTACCATTGTAACCGACTCTGTGTAACCCTAACCTATCCGGTGTCTATATAAACCGGAGGGTTTTAGTCCGTAGGACGAACAACAATCATACCATAGGCTAGCTTCTAGGGTTTAGCCTCTCACGATCTCGTGGTAGATCTACTCTTGTACTACCCATATCATCAATATTAATCAAGCAGGAGTAGGGTATTACCTCCATCGAGAGGGCCCGAACCTGGGTAAAAACATCGTGTCCCTTGTCTCCCATTACCATCCGCCTAGACGCACAGTTCGGGACCCCCTACCCGAGATCCGCCGGTTTTGACACCAACATTGGTGCTTTCATTGAGAGTTCCGCTGTGCTGTCGCCATCAGGAGGGATGCCTCATACCGTCTTTAAAGACGACTCTGTTGCTAAAGGAGCTTTGGCTATCGGCCAAACTCTCCGGCTAGGTGGTTTTCTCATGACCGCCAGTTCGGCCACCGCGCCGACGATGACTCCTCGGGTCATCGAAACCAATCTCCACATCAACTCGGAACTCGCCAAGCAGTTAGATCTGATCGAGCTCTCCTCCGTAAACGAGCTCTTGGATCGCATCGCCGCACTGGGAGTCACCACAGACTACGACCAAATCGGGCTTAAAACCGATCTGAGAGAGATCAACTCTCCCCAGGCTACCCATCATGTTGCTGTGATAGAGGAGCAATACTGCGATTCTTCTTCTATCTTAAGGACTAGCTACGTCCGAATTCCCGATTCCTCCACGCCGGACTGCCGCAGAGGGACGGATGTCGATCAAGCCCTGAACTTAAAGTCAGGCGGTGGGTTGTACTCATTGGATAGCATTAAAAAATCCAAACTTCTGAGTTCGGAAATTTCTCGGCCCCTGAGTCTTAAATTGGACGGGGTTCCGGATCTAGTTTCACCCACCCACCCAAACACTAGCGATCTATCCCGAATCCGGCAAGAGCCCGCTGAAACAGTACATAATTACCGGGCCAGATTCCTCCTGGTTATGCACAGGATAAAGGACTGCCGAGAGGAGGACGCAATCTCACTTTTCTGCAATAGTTGCACAGACAAGGGAATCCTAAACGCCATAAGTCGTCGCGAAATTACACGCTTTGATGACTTGGTGACCATAGTAAAAAAAGTACTGTATGATGGAGAGTGCTTGGAAAACCGAAAGTAAATTTTCGGATAATCCGGCCCCGAATACATCCCTAGTCTGAAATAAAAGGGTGCATCAGCACCAAGCACCTGGGTTAAACACCAAAAAACCAAAACCCCCTAAAGGGTACAGAATCTGTCTTTGGAGGGTTGGCTAAGCGGACCTGCAAAATTCATAGCACAGGGCGCCACTCCAACTCATAGCCTTGAGCATGTTGGATACTACGGCAGGTGGCCAAAAGTGGCGAGGAGCTTCTAGCCTCGAGAATCCCAGCCCGGCCAACACCGATGCAGTGTTAACAGTCTTGAGACTTTCGCATCAAATAATATGCGGAAACAAACACTCCATAACCTTGCGAAGTCTACCAAGTAGCAACAATAAATCCATGGAGTAACACGGCTATTACCTTTAATGCCGTTGGCGAACCTAAATTCGAACAGCCCAGTACCGGCCAGACCGGTCCTCGGTCCAATAGTGGGCGGCTTTACGCCTTACTAAGGTACTCACGGATGGCGGCAGCGGACTAAACCTCATCTACGAGGAAACCCTCCGAAAAATGGAAATAGACTAGAACCGCATTGAGCGAAGCAGCACAACCTTTAGAGGAATAATCCCTAGTCGGGAAGCATGCTTTGCCAGGGAAAAATCACCTTTGGGCGTAGTGTTATTTCGCCGAGGAAAATTACAGGTCCGAGGAGGTCACATTCAAGTGGCCCGTTCAGCAGCGGATATCACGCTTTATTAGGGCAAGAGGCATTCACAATTTTTCAAGCTATACCCCATTATGGGTACATGAAGCTTAAAATGCCCGGACCTAACGGAATCATCACTCTCGCTAGTGATCCGAACATAGTGCTCCGTGCCGAAAACAAGACAGCCGCACTAGCCCTCGAGGCACTATCCGAAGCCTTAGCGGCCGAGGAATTAACTGCGATGCGCTCCACGGTGAACAGGGACGATGTGATACTTGATAAAAGATCCAAGTCCACCTCTTTTAAACCAGCGGACGAAATAGTCAAATTCCAAGTCCACCCAACGGACCACAAAGACCGCCTCCATTGGGGCACAATTAAACCCTGATGTAGACGCCAGACTACGAGAATTTCTACGAGAAAAGCGGGACATTTTTGCTGGCACCCTTCGGACATGCCAGAATCCCACGTCGGTGGCGAGCACAGCCTAAATATCCTAAAAGGATTCAAGCCGATCAAACAGGCCCTTGGTAGCTTTTTCGAACCCAAGAGGCGAGGCCATGGGAGAGGAGCTAGCCAAACTTCTGAAGCCGGATTCATCAGAGATATAAAACATCCGGACTGGTTAGCAAATCTGGTGATGGTACCAAACAAGGACAAATCCTGGCGCCTATGTGTTGATTTCAAAGACCTTAATAAGGCTTGCCCAAAGGATCCCTTCCCCCTCCCTCGAATTGATCAAATTATCGGCTTCTGACGAGACACGACTCATTGTGCTTCCTCGACGCGTACTCCGGCTACCACCAAATCAAGATGGCGGAGCCAGACCAAGCTGCAACAGCATTCATCACTCCATACGGCCCATTCTGCTTCAACACAATGCCCTTCGGGCTCAAAAACACCGGCGCAACATATCAGCGCATGATTCAGACATGTCTAGCAAACCAGATCGGCAAAACAGTGGAAGCATATGTAGATGACGTGGTCTTCAAATCCAAGCACGTCGGAACTATAGTAGATGATTTGAGGCTCACATTCGACAATCTTCGAAAATATGACATCAAGCTCAATCCGAAAAAATGCGTCTTCAGCGTTCCAACCGGAAAGCTCTTGGGCTTCATTGTGTCCGGTAGAGGAATTGAAGCAAACCCAGCCAAGATCCGAGCTCTGTCACAATTGGATATTCCAAAAGACCTCAAACAAATACAAAAATTGACTGGGTGCGTAGCGGCTCTAAGCCGCTTTATTTCCCGTTTGGGAGAAAAGGCGTTACCCCTTTACCGCCTTCTCCGCCGCACCGGACACTTCGAGTGGACGGATGCCGCCACGACCGGACTAGAAGAGATAAAAGCCATATTGGCAACAAATCCGGTCCTGGCCGCGCCCAACATGGGCGAACCAATGCTATTATATATCGCCGCAACACATCAAGTTGCGGTAGCGGTGCTCGTTGTCGAGCGAGAACGGACGGACACCGGTTCCCTCTTCAAAGACCGGTTTATTATGTGTCTACTGTCCTCACTCCATGCAAGTCCGGTACCCACATTATCAAAAGATAGCATACGCGGTGTTCATGGCATCACCGGAAGCTGCGACACTACTTCCAAGAGTGTTCGATAACGGTAGCCTCCGAAGTACCTCTTAACGACATTATAAACAACCGCGACGCGACGGGCCGGATTGCTAAATGGGCCATAGAGCTCCTTCCATTCGACATAACCTATAAGCCACGACGAGCTATCAAGTCGGAGGTTTTGGCCGACTTCGTGGCCGAATGGAACGAAGCGAACTCCCTAAAGAGTACGGCGCATACTACAATTGGATCATGCACTTTGACGGCTCCAAAATGTTGGCGGCACGAAATTTGGCGATCGTCACAGCGTCCCCAACCGGGACACAGTCCAATACGTCCTTGAGATAATGTATACGGACTCCAACAACGCGGCGAATCTGAGGCCCATACGCACGGCCTCCGGATGGCGATCTCCATGGGCATTAAACGCCTAGAGGTGCGTGGGGATTCGAACCTCGCGATATCTCAAATAAACGGAGACTTTGATGCCAAAGATCCAAAAATGGCAGCATACCGCAATGCGGTCCTAAAATGTCGGCCGGTTCAAGGGCTCGAATTTCATCATATAGCCCGGATAACAACCAAGCGGCGGACATATTAGCGCGCGCATCGGTGCAAAACGCGATGCCGTCCTGCCCAACATCTTCCTGGAACGGCTATTCAAGCCATCTGTACTATGGGAAGGGGAGTCCGGAAATAACAATCCGGACCCCACCGCACTGCCTGACGCCAAACACTCTGACACAATCAGAGGCTCTGCCACCGAGATAACACCCTCCGCCCATGAAATAATGGCGGTTATCGCCCCATGGACGGAACCATTCCTAGCCTACCTAACTAGGCAGGAACTCCCCGAAGACCAAAATGAGGCTCGCTGCATAGTACGGCGATCTAAAACCTACAAAGTCCATGAGGGAGAGCTTTATAAGAAAAGCACAACAGAGTCCTTCAAAGGTGCATCACCGAAGAGGAATGGCGAAACCTCATGTCTGAAATTCATGACGGACTGGGTGGGAACCACGCCGCAGACTGGGCCCTTGTAGGCAAGGCCTTCCATACATGATTTTATTGGTCGACGGCCCGGGCAGATGCGCAGGATTTAGTCCAACGATGCGTCGGTTGCCAGCTTTTTGCTAACCAAAGCCACATGCCACCCACTTCCCTCAAAACTATACCCATCACCTGTCCGTTCACGGTCTGGGGGCTTGACATGGTTGGACCCCTTAAGGGAGGAACCCACAAGCAAACGTACCTAATGGTCATGGTGGATAAATTCACCAAATGGATAGATGCCAAGCCTGTTAAAACGGCCGAATCCGGACCGGTGATAGACTTCATATCAGGGGTAGTGCACCATTACGGTGTCCCCACGGATCATCATCGATAACGGCACCAAATTCACGGCCGATGAGGTCAAATTATGGTGCAAAAACATGGGCATCAAGCTCGATTACGCCTCGATCTATCACCCTCAAACCAATGGTCAAGTCGAGCGAGCAAAGCGGTCTAATCATGAGCGGCATTAAACCCGGACTAGTGCGGTCCCTCAAGGAATCGACACGCCTTTGGGTTGAGGAGCTTCGACTCCGTACTGGGGCTGCGGACCACGCCGAATCGTACTACCGGATTCACACCATTTTTATGGTGTATGCGGCGCAGGCAGTCTTGCCCTGCGACATAATTCATGACTCACCTCGCGTGCGCATGTATGAAGAAAGAGAAGCCGAGCTCGATCGGCAGGACAGTTTGAACGCATTGGAGGAGGAGCGTGACGTGGAAAAAGCTCGTTCCGCATTTTATCAACAGCAGGCTCGAAGATATCAAAGCGAGAAATGCACGGGCCAAAGCTTACAACGCGTTGGCGAACTAGTTCTACGCCTGGGACAAGAAAAGGACAAACTCAAGCCCAAATGGGAAGGTCCCTTCATCATCGACCAGGTCCTGACCGGTGGAGCATACCGTCTGCGAAACGCATCGGGTAACCGACTCGAGCCGAACCCATGGAATGCAGCCCGTCTATGAAGATTCTACGCCTAAGCGCCGGACTCCAAGTTCGTCTCCTTCCTCCGTCCGCATTTTCTATTTTTGCTGTCTTTTATTTCTCTCCTTCCTCCCCTTTCTTTTTAAAGCCTTTAGAGGCTCGCTCGCGCTTTGTTCAAGCACATAGTTGACGCTGTCCGCGCTCATTATACACAGGGGCTTCTTTAACAAGCTTATTTATCTGAGCTTCATGTCCAACATGTGTCAAACTTCCGCATGTACCTTTTATTCACCATTATATGCATCGATATGACTTAAGTTTTGGCCAAGCTGGGTTGCCTGGCTCCTATGCTTACCCCTACGTTCCCGATTGTTCGGCTAGGTGGTAAAGGGAGCACCTCTGCGATTGTTACTGCCGGGTCAGCCGGATGTGTACCTCAGACTGGGTGAAGCCGAAAGCTAGCGTTATTAAGGGAATATTCGGTCGGTGAACTGAAAGATCATTTTTAAACTATTTATCCATCTGCCCCCAGATGATTTTCTGCTTTCTTAGCAGCTTTGACATGAACTTTAGGGCATGCATCCCAGCGAAAGGAACCCTTAACGGAACTATTCTCCCTGGAAGATGTTTCTTATTATCCATGTAATATAACATAACTAGTTGGGCACTTGTCTGATACAGCAACAATGATCCCTACGCCTTGTCTCCATGCGTGCCCCGGTTCTTATATAACCGCGAGGGTATTCGGACACACTCCGGACTGTTGGGTCCCGAGGTCGGGCGAAAACGTCCGCTATGACAAACGATCTACAATCCGGCTAGAAGACATTTTTCATGTCATATTTAATTACATAGTCAACTCGACTCATTGTATTCCTCCTCAATGCCATCTAATAGGTTATCTAATTTACAATCTTGCTGGGAATACTTGGAGGCCAATTCTACTTGGCCGTACACTAAGCTTACAGGGATCTCCTTCCCATCAGGCCCCACAGGTCCGACCTCGGCCATGTGGTTTGGGTCAGCCTTCGTGTACCGCGTCTTCACCATGGCCCAGGCCTCCCTGGCGCCCTAATGGCAGGCCGATATCTTCCATAATCGGAAGCGCCGCCGTGCTCCTTGAAGCCGCTCTGCCAGCTCCCCAATGCCTTCGGGCAGGGAGATAGATGGCCACAAGGCCTGGCCGACGCCTTTCATCACCTGCCAAACTCGTTCGTGCAGCTGACGCAGTTCGGGAAGAAGATCACCCGAAGAACCGGGCATCTCCTCTTCAGGACGACCTGTGAGCAAACCTACATAAATGTTTATGTTAGTCGCCTTCCTCGCCGAACTCTTTCAAAGTTCGCTCAAGCACTTACTGAAAATGCCGCGACAAAGCCGTCGATTCTCCTTTACGGAGTCAGACAACTGGGCACGAACATCCTTTAGTTCCTCACCCAGTTGGGTGTTGGCATCTTGGAGGTTATTTTTCTCCTGCCGCACCCTCGTAAGCACGCTCTCGCCGGCCTTTAGCTGGCGCAGGAGCTGTTGCTTGTCCGGATCTAGTCCGGTGCCATTTGCAATATTATTGTCAGATTTACACACACGCCGCACTTCATAACCTATTTATCTTTTGAAGCTTATATTACCAGAGGGGGTCTCTGTGGCTCCCCCTGTAGCGGCTAGTGTGGCCTCAAGTTGGGCCTTCCATTCTTCAAGCTCCTGGGACAGTCGGGTATTCTTTTTTGTAAGATCCTGCATAACAAATGATCCTTAAATCAGTTATTCTAACTATTTTAAGTCTCGGGGCTACTTGGCATATATAATCACAAATTTCCTTACCGTATGTCCTTTACATACTGCTCCGTGGCTCGCTAGACCATCTTGAGCGGCACGGAGGTGCGCATCTCCCGAATTGAAGGCATTCAAGGCCTCTTGGGAGAAACATGCGTCACGAAAAACTGTCCGGCGCCTGTGATTCATGGCGCTCTCCACCTCGGAGTTGGTGGCGGACAATCTGTCGGCATCCTCTGTCGGAGGAGCATCCGACGCACGCCTCGTGCTCGCCTCCGCTTCCGGACCCGGCTTTGGAGCCTGGCCGGCGGAGGTTCGATTGGCAACCTCTCCGGACTCAGTCCGGCGAGCGCTCTTTTTCCTGAAAGGAGCACCAGCGTTAGTACACCTCTCCGGAATCAATCCTGGGAATATGGTGACACGCCGTACCGTTGCGGCGGAGTGTCGACCTGGACCGCACTTCTTTTTAGCCAGCGGGGCCGTACTGCCCCTTGTTGGCCAGCCGCCGTGGGCTCGGCTTCCTGCCTCGAAGGTACCCCCTGCGAAACACCATTGGCATGCGGTGATCAAGAAATAAGCACAGATAAGTCATTATCAGAGTATTGGGACCTCGGTCTCAGTTACCTGTGAGGCTGGAAGTATTCCGGGGTAATCGGCCGTAATGGCAACCAAAGCATTGTCGATGCTAAGTTGGTGGAACACCCCGACGATCAACTCCACCTTTATATAAGGATCCTCATCAGAGTTCTGATAGAGGAACCGTTTAGGATCCTCGGGTTGTGGGGGCGGCTGTATCTTCTCCATGGCCGGTAGCAGTTCTGCAGAAACCATGAAATGAGATATTTAACTATGGGAACATGGATCGGACAGGCCACAAAGATGTTTGCTTACCCGACTTCGAGGATTATTCGAAGAAACGTCACTCAGGGGGTTGACGCGGAGAAAATCCTCCTCCTCCCCTTTATACATGGCAGACAAGGTCTTCACCAGTTCGGTGACCGATCCCGGCCCTTTGCGGCCATGGCGGGTGGCATCGTCCTCCCCGTTGAAGTCCCACATGGGTGGTCCCTATATTGAGCGGCTGCACTCCTCATAATGCAGATTGCCATGACTCCAATCATGGTCAATCCGGCATGAGCCAGTAATTTTATTCGGCTCATCAAGTAAAGGACATCCCGGTCATTTTCCCTCTAGGGGCTCCGCGGGCGCCAGCTTAGGCGCTTCTTCAGAGGAGCATTGCTAAACTCCGGAAGGCCGATCCGAACAGGGTCCGGCATGGGCGTCCTCCATGTAAAACCATTCAAGGCCCGGTCTTGGACGCCTTCTTCGGGGTTCCGGATATATATCCGGTCCCAGCGATGCGCCATAGTTCGGCTCCTCCCACTTGATATATTGACCCCTCATGAGAACAGGGTACTAGGCAGAATAATATCTTCCACAGCGCAAAATGAGCCTCAATGCCCAAGAACAGTTCACAAAGGGCCACGAAGCCCGCGATGTGCAAAATGGAGGCAGGCGTAAGGTGGTGCAACTGGAGGCCGTAGAACTTCAAGAGCCCCCGGAGAAACGGATGGATTGGAAATCCGAGTCCTCTTACTAGATAAGAGATGAAGCATACCCGCTCTCCTTTAGAGGGATTGGGGACGCTCTCCGCTTGCTTTCTCCCTTGTAGGTGGCAAGTCTGGCTCGAATCGGAACCATGAAGGCCGGGGAAGAAATCCCTTGGTTTGGAGTATAAGTAGCTCGCTATGCGGGACTGAGCATTTCTCCCAATTTCAGTGCCGAGGGCTGGAGCGCGAGAGGAGGAGCCGCGTCGACCGTCCTCGATGGAATGGGTTTTGGTCAAGTGCTTGATGAAAGCTCAAGGGGGATGGTGTGACTCAGATCTAGATCCTCGCCCCTTTTATAGGCGGCTCATTTGTGCAGCTAGGGGGGTAAGTGTAAAAATACCCTGGCTTTTCACATTCATTCAAACACGTGGAAGATGGCCATTATTGGGCGTAGAAGCCAAGGAGCGCATCATTTATCAGAAGCCGGACACTATTCGACGAGTGTATGGAATTTGGAGAAGAACCCCCTCGCAATGCCGTAGACAATCAACGCGCCGGACTCATCGTCATTGAAGCCTGGTTCGGGGGCCACTGAGGGAGTTCCGGATTAGGGGGTGTCCGGATAGCCGAACTATCACCGTTTGCCGGACTCCTGGACTATGAAGATACAAGATTGAAGACTTCGTCCCGTTTCCGGATGGGACTTTCCTTGGCGTGGAAGGCAAGCTTGGCGATACGGATATGTAGATCTCCTACCATTGTAACCGACTACATGTAACCCTAACCTATCCGATGTCTATATAAACCGGAGGGTTTTAGTCCGTAGGACGAACAACAATCATACCATAGGCTAGCTTCTAGGGTTTAGCCTCTCTGATCTCGTGGTAGATCTACTCTTGTACTACCCATATCATCAATATCAATCAAGCAGGGGTGGGGTACTACCTCCATCGAGAGGGCCCAAACCTGGGTAAAAACATCGTCTCCCTTGTCTCCTGTTACCATCTGCCTAGACGCACAGTTCGGGACCCCCTACCCGAGATCCGCCGGTTTTGACACCGACACTAACTCTTTGGTCCCAACGAGTTTGGGTACCATTTTGTTTGTGGTGTTGTTCTAGGAACAACTAGAGATGCATTGGATGCTCGGCTCATTCACAAGGAAGGTGGTGTCACCATGTGCTTATTGGAGTCAAGCTAGGATACTCAATGAACTACTATCTATTACCTTCAATTGGTTTCTTCTACATCCTTCCAATGATATCTCGATAACAAGTATCTATTCATGCATTCTTTTCTTGCATTCAACCTTGTGTAGGTTGCATCTTGGCATGATATTCATTCCATCTTGTGATACTTGTTTCCTTTCTCAAAGCATCTCAACGATGATCTCATGTTGCTAGTTGTGATGTCTTTGTTTGTTGTGTGGTAGGAATTCATTTATATACAATAAGACCATATCTAGCCATGTGCTATGCTTCCAAGCAAATATCTTATTGGTATATCTATGACTTCCTTTTGGATATCTTGTTCCTTCATGTTGTAGCTATTTTGGGTGTACATCCTTCTTTGTAGATATATATCATCATGATTTCATCTACCTGGAACCTTATACACTTGAGAGAAACTACATCTCTAGATGATATCCTTTCTTTCATGTCCACCTTGCCTTGAGTGCGTCTCTTATCTCATTGCATCTTGATGCACTCTTTTGTGGTGAAGATTATTTTCCTCGTGCTTATCTCTACGAGGCTTTTTCCATCTTAATTGGTATCCCTCGTCTTGATGAGGCTTTCATCTTCTATCTTCACCATGGGTTGTGGCAAGCTTTGTTGTTATCTTTTTAGTGAGCTTGTGAACCCATTTGCTAGTGGGTGTGTGTGGGAATGATAGGCCGTGCACCGTGTGCCTTATTCTTTCAAGACTTTATTGATGCTTAATGCTCATACGTACATTAGTCTTATCAAGTGCATTGCCTTGACTCACACACATCATTTTGGTTGAGACCACTCTTAAGTTGCCTCTCTTACTTGTTGCTCAACCATGTGTTTGTTGCAAGTACTAGGCTTAGTTTCCTATATGCTCACTTGCACTTGTTGTAAGTTTCTATTGATTTGGGGGAGCTATGATCCTATTTTGTGCACTTGGTATCCTAATACAAAAAATTCTTATGTGTGCACAAATCATGGGGAGATTCTCTAGTTTCTTTAGATCACTCCTTTGCTCTTATCATAATATCCTTTATTCATGTGGCTCGTAGGATCATTGGCCTAGTTGGTTCAATTGGTATCTTTTGATAGCTTGCTTCAATAGGTATCTTTTGATTGCTTGTTTCTCTCTTTGTTATGTCTTTGTGGCATATCTTCCTTTTGTAATCTTTGGGCCTCAATATAGTTTGTCTTCCTCCAAGTATTTACCATTGGATATGTGTATTGCAATCCACTCTCTTGTAGAGAAATACACAAATTATGGAGGAACACAATTTATATTGGCCTTCTAAGCTTTTCTCCCATTTTGGCAATCGATGCCAATGGGGGAGAAGTTTCAGAGAGTTTTGTGGAGAAGTTTAGAGAATTCTCTCCTCTTGCTTTGGTTTGTTCCTAAGCATTTGCATCTCTTACTCATGCATCATTGGTTGTTGCATTGCATGGTGATGCATAATTCCTTATATAAACTCTCTTGGAAGTGATTGTCATCAATTACCAAAATGGGGGAGATTGAAAGAACATGCGGTGCCCCCATGTTTGGTTTTGGTAATTGATGACAATCTCTATTGACTAATGGTTGCCTTGAGTTATATTTGAAGGTTTTGTCCATAGGCTTTTCTTGGAGTACATGTGTTGGTTTCAAGCAGAGTTTGTGTTGACCAAGGTGCTATTAAGGAATTATCCAAAGATTGGTCATGTGAGAGTTGAGCTTATTGAAAGCATGTCTTGAATAAGAAGATTGTGTGATCATTCATGTTTATCTTCAAGACATCATCCAAATGAAGAGAGTTGGAAATATTCAAGGTTGATCAAGACTAAGTCAAGAGTGAATCAAGTTGATCAACTCACAAAGCGTAGAAGATGTACCGAGAGGGATCAAGTGATCCCATGGCATGGTAAGCATTGCCCATTGTGCTTTGTGTACTAACCCATGGTCTATGTGAGAGTTCTATGTGGGGTTAGGTAATGCGTGTTCATGGGCTTGCGTCAAGAGGAAGATATCACTCAACCCATGGAGAGGATGACATCAAGTGGTGATCGTCATCAAGATTGCTGTGTGCAAGTTCAAGTGGAGCATCACGAAGAGATTAAGTGCTTGAAGCTTTCCATCCATTGTGGTGTCAATGGACTTGTGAAGACGTGCCGAAGAGTGGCTCACCCATAGTGGAGTATGGGGGAGCAATCATCTAGTCTCCATCGACCCAACACAATCAACAAAGGTGGTCCATCTTGAGGAGGACAAGATCGTCATCATCTAGCTCAAGTGGATCATGTGCAAGGCAAAGGTTTGCCCTTGATAGGTTTTCTATTTTACCGGTCTCATGGTGGTAGTTGGGAGACCGGGTTGTAGGATCGATAGCCGTACTATCAAGGGGGGCTCTCAAGTGAGTAGCTTGATCGTATCGTTTGTCGAGAGCTCAAACCATTGCATCCTTGCATCATGTTTCTTGGTTGTTGTTTGGTTCTCCTAGTGAGTCTTAGATCTTATGGTCATCTTGGTGACAAGCTTGAGTTCATCGAAAACAGAGTTTGCATGCGTCTTTTATGATGTTTTCGATGTTGGAGGTTTTACCGGTCTTATCCGAGGAAGGGTTCTCACCATTTTCTTTTGGGCCTTTTCTCATTTGCTTCTTATTGATATTTCTATCAAGATTGTGTTAGCCCTTGTCGCTAGCTTTCCAACAAACTTGGTTTCGTCGAATTCAGAGTCCGTTTGCAGAAGTTGTGTCAGTTTTGGTGTTCTGAAAAGGCTGCAGCGGTACTACCGCGGACCGGAGCGGAAGTAATTTTTTACTACCGCTCTTGGGAGTGGTACTACCGCGGCTACTTCCATGGCTACTTCCGCTCGGGACCAAAAACTCGTGTTTTCTCTCTCGTTTGGCTGTTTCGACCGTGCTAAGCGGTAGTACCGCTCCTCCAAGCGGTAGTACCGCTTGTACCAGTACCCTGAGCACATAACGGTTGGATTCGGGAGGTCCTATAAAAGGGTGTCTTCTTCCCCAATGAACCTTATCCTTTGAGCTCGTGTTCTCCCCATTGTTCACCTTCTTCGAGCTTGCTAACTCTCAATCCCTCCATGGATTCTTGCTAGTTTTTGAGGGAAAAGAGAGAGAGGAGATCTAGATCCACATTTCCACCAATCACTTTCTCCTCTATGTGAGGGGAACCCCTTGGATCTAGATCTTGGAGTTCTTGGTGTTCTCCTTCTTGTTCATCCTCTCATTTTCTTCCCTAGCATTAGTTGCTTCGGTGGGATTTGAGAGAGAAGGACTTGGGAACTCCGTGTGCCCTTGCCATTGCATTTGGTGCATCGGTTTGAGTTCTCCACGGTGATACATGGAAGTTAAAAGTTGAGAAGCTTATTACTCTTGGGTGCTTGGTGCCCTTGAGCTTGTTCCACTTGGGTGCTTGGGCGCCCTAGACGGTTGGTGGTGTTCGGAGCTCAATCATTGTGGTGTAAAGCTCCGGGCAAGCGTCGGGGTCTCCAATTAGGTTGTGGAGATCGCCCCGAGCAATTTGACGGGTATCGGTGACCGCCCCCAAGGGTTGCCATTTGTACGGGTTCGATGACCGCCCTCAAGGGTCCCTTAGTGGAATCACGACATCTTGCATTGTGCGAGGGCGTGATGAGATTACGGTGGCCCTAGTGGCTTCTTGGGGAGCATTGTGCCTCCACACCGCTCCAAACGGAGATTAGCATCCGTAAGGGTGTGAACTTCGGGATACATCGTCATATCCGCGTGCCTCGGTTATCTCTTACCCAAGCCCTTTACTTATGCACTTTACTTTGTGATAGACATATTGTTTCTTGTCATATATCTTGCTATCACCTAAGTAGTTTTTCTTGCTTAGCATAAGTTGTTGGTGCACATAGGTGAGCCTAGTTGTTGTAGGTTTTGTGCTTGACAAATTAACCGCTAGGTTTATTCCGCATTTGTCAAGCCTCAACCGTAATTATTTTAAAGCGCCTATTCACCCCCCCCTCTAGGCGACATCCATGATCTTTCACTTGTCCTCAAGCAATTCAGTTGACAAACTGAAAGAGAAAAAGAAAAACTTTTACAAACTCTGTTTGCTCTTGTTGTTGTAAATATGTCAAGTCAACATTCAAATTTTCAGCAAAGATTATAACTAACCACATTTGCAATAATTCTCAGGTCTCATGTTTACTCATATCAATGGCATAATCAACCAGCGAGCCAAAATAATAAATCTCGGATGAAAACACTTTCTCAAAACAATCATAATATGATATAACAAGATCGTATCTCGCTAGCCCTTTCTGAGACCGCAAAACATAAATGCAGAGCACCTTTAAAGATCAAGGACTGACTAGACATTGTAATTCATGGTAAAAGAGATCTAGTCATAGTCATACCCAATATAAATTAATAGTAATGAATGCAAATGACAGCTGCGCTCTCGAGCTAGTGCTTTTTAATAAGAGGGTGATGACTCAACATAAAAGTAAATGGATAGGCCCTTCGCAGAGGGAAGCAGGTATTTGTAGAGGTGCCAGAGCTCGGTTTTGAAATAGAGATAAATAATATTTTGAGCGGTATACTTTCATTGTCAACATAACAACTAAGAGATGTTGATATCTTCCATGTCACACACATTATAGGCGGTTCCCAAACAGAATGGTAAAGTTTATACTCCCCCTCCACCAACAAGCATCAATCCACGTCTTGCTCGAAACAACGAGTTCCTCCAACATACATCAGGTCCCAGGGGGAGTTTGTTTGCAATTAATTTTGATTTAGTTTGCATAAAGCATGGGACTGGGCATCCCGGTGACCAGCCATGTTCTCGTGAGTGAGGAGCGGAGTCCACTCCTCTTGAGAATAACCCGCCTAACATGGAAGATAAGGACAACCGTAGTTGATACATGAGCTATTCGAGCATACAAAATATAATGTTTATTTGAAGGTTTAGAGTTTGACACATACAAATTTACATGGAACGGCAGCTAGATACCGCATATAGGAAGGTATAGTGGACTCATATGGAATAACTTTGGGGTTTAAGGGATTGGATGCACACGCAGTATTCCCGCTTAGTACAAGTGAAGGCTAGCAAGAGACTGGGAAGCGACCAACTAGAGAGCGACAACAGTCATGAACATGCACTAAAATTAATAAACATTGGATGCAAGCATGAGTAGGATATAATCCACCATGAACATAAATATCGTGAAGGCTATGTTGATTTGTTTCAACTACATGTGTGAACATGTGCCAATTCAAATCACTCAAATCATTCAAAGGAGGATACCACCTCATCATACCACATCACAACCATTTTAATAGCATGTTGGCACGCAAGGTAAACCATTATAACTCATAGCTAATCAAGCTTGGCATAAGCAACTATGATCTCTAATTGTCATTGCAAACATGTTTATTCATAATAGGCTGAATCAAGAACGATGAACTCATCATATTTACAAAAACAAGAGAAGTCGAGTTCATACCAGCTTTTCCCATCTCAGTCAGTCTATCATATATCATCATAATTGCCTTTCACTTGCACGACCGAACGATGTGAATGATAATAAGAGTGCACGTGCATTGGACTAAGCTGGAATCTGCGAGCATTCAATAAACAGGAGAAGACAAGGCAATATGGGCTCTTGGTTAAATCAACAATAAAGCATATAAGAGCCACTTCAACAATTTAATCATAGTCTTCTCCTATCGACCCCAAAGAAAAGAAAAGAAATAAAACTATTTACACGGGAAAGCTCCCAACAAGCAAAAGAAGAACGGGAAATATTTCTGGGTTTTCTTTTTAATTACTACTACTACAGCAAGAAAAGTCAACTAACTAGAAGCTACACTATTTTTTTGTTGTTTTCTTAAAGTTTATCAAACACACAAGAAGAAAGCAGGAAAAAGAAAATAAACTAGCATGGATATTACAGTGAAAGGGTATGAGCACCGACATCTAGCTATGAGTGTGTGTGAACATAAATGTAATGTCGGTGACAAATACGTACTCCCCCAAGCTTAGGCTTTTGGCCTAAGTTGGTTCATTGCCAGGGATGGCCTGGCGGATACCCGTAGGTGTAGCTGGGGTCGTACTGCGATGAAGAGGACTCTGACTGCCACTGACTGGCAGCCACCTCCGGATCCCAAGAATAAACTGACTGGCATGGAGGCTCGTATTGTGGTTCCGGCTCCGGGGCTGGTGCAGGATTCCGATAGGCTTGAACGGCCGCCCACGGAATAAGGTGAGGACCTCCTCACAAATGAACTAGTGAGATCATGGTACTGTGGGCATCTGTCTGCCTCGAAGTCCACAAGACCGGCATTACGCAAATATGCGTTAAATTCTTCTTTGATTCCCGCTTTGATCCATAAAATTTTCCGAAGGCCATTCACAAGGCCTCACGGGAGCGTCCCTTGGGGGCTCCTCATCGGCATCACGAATTGCAAGCCTAGGGCCTTGGTTCCTTGAAGAACCACCTTGGAACATCTTCCTAAACATATTGTTTTCTCTGAAAAATTTCTGAAATTTTTAGTAACTTGAAACAAAAGTGACCCAACTTCAATAAAATTGATAGCAACTACTCCTACAAGTTCCTAGAGCCTATATCAAGCATTAGAACTACTTGGAACCATATAAATTTGACATGCAAGCTCAAGAACATGGTCACCTATGCAGCACAAATTTGCAATGAATAAAGCACTAGAACAAAAACTAATTGGACTAATGGAGGAGTCACATACCAAGGAACAATCTCCCCAAGCAGTTTTGTGAGAGGTGCTTTGAGCAAGGAGATCGAAAATCACAAAGAACGGGGCCGGAACTCGTGTTTTAGCCAGATATTCGCGTTTGTGGGAGGAAGAAAAAGAGGATGGGTGCAGGAATAAGTGGAGGAGGGCCACCGTGGGCCCACGAGGCATGCGCCACAGGGGGTAGGGCGCGCCCTCCACCTCGTGGCAGTGGCAGCTCCCAGCAGTAATTTTTGCACTAAAATCCTCAAATATTCCTGAAAAATCATATTAAATTGGCATGGCATTACGAGGACTTTTATTTTGGGATATTTTTATATTGCACGGATAAATCAGGAAACCCAGCAGAAAAAATACTATTTTTACTTTATTTCAACTAAATAACAGAAAGTATAAAGAGGGTACAGAAGGTTGTGCCTTCTAGTTTCATCCGTCTCATGATCATCAAAAGGAATCCACTAACAAGGTTGATCAGGTCTTGTTAACAAACTCATTCCGACTAACATGGAACCGGAGAAATTTCGAATAATACTATGTTACCTCAACGGGGATATGCACATACCCTATAATAAGTATATCATATTTCTTCTTGACAGTAGGAAGAGGAAATTCAAAACCTCCAAAAATAATCGATGGAACTTTTCCAATAGAATTGATACTATAAACTTGAGGTTGTTTCCTCGGAAAGTGTACCGTGTGCTCATTACCATTAATATGAAAAGTGACATTGCCTTTGTTGCAATCAATAACAGCCCCTGCGGTATTCAGAAAAGGTCTTCCAAGAATAATAGACATACTATCGTCCTCGGGAATATCAAGAATAACAAAGTCAGTTAAAATAGTAACGTTTGCAACCACAACAAGCACATCCTCACAAATACCAACATGTATAGCAGTTGATTTATCAGCCATTTGCAAAGATATTTCAGTAGGTGTCAACTTATTCAAATCAAGTCTACGATATAAAGAGAGAGGCATAACACTAACACCGGCTCCAAGATCACATAAAGCAGTTTTAACACAATTTCTTTTAATGGAGCATGGTATAGCGGGTACTCCTGGATCTCCATGTTTCTTTGGTATTCCACCTTAAAAGTATAATTAGCAAGCATGGTGGAAATTTCAGCTTCCGGTATCTTTCTCTTATTGGTAATGATATCCTTCATATACTTAGCATAAGGATTTGTTTTGAGCACATCAGTTAATCGCATACGCAAAAAATAGGTCTAATCATTTCAGCAAAGCGCTCAAAATCCTCATCATCCTTTTTCTTGGATGGTTTAGGAGGAAAAGGCATGGGTTTCTGAACCCATGGTTCTCTTTCTTTACCATGTTTCCTAGCAACAAAGTCTCTCTTATCATAACGTTGATTCTTTGATTGTGGGTTATCAAGATCAACGACAGGTTCAACTTCTACATCATTATCATTACTAGGTTGAGCATCATCATGAACATCATCATTATTATTTTCGCTAGGTTCATGTTCGTTACCAGATTGTGTTTCAACATCAGAAATAGATATATCATTTGGATTATCAGGTGGTTCAGCAATAGGTTCAGTACAAGTTTGCAAAGTCCTATCATTTTTCTTTTTCTTCCTTTTAGAAGAACTAGGAACATCAGTATTATTTCTCTGAGAATCTTGATCAATTCTCTTAGGGTGGCCTTCAGGATACAAAGGTTCCTGAGTTATTCTACCAGTTCTAGTAGCCACTCTAACAGCATAATCATTTTTCTTACTATTCATTTCAGCGAGCAATTCCTTTTGAGCCTTAAGTACTTGCTCTACTTGAGTGGTAACCATAGAAGCATGTTTACTAATGAGTTTAAGTTCACATCTTACATTAGCCATATAATCACCCAAGTATTTAATCATATCGGAATCGTATTTCACTTGTCTACCTAAATAAGCATTAAAATTTTCTTGTTTGACAATAAAATTATCAAACTCATCCAAGCATTGTCTAGCAGACTTATAGTGAGGAATATCACCTTCATCAAATCTATAGAGAGAATTTACCTTCACTAACTGTGTCGGGTTATCAGGATCAGGAGGTTCTTCAATAGGTAATGGATCAAGATCATATGTTTCTTCAACGGGCGGTAGATTAAGACCATGTATTTCTTCAATAGGAGGTAAATTCTTAACATCTTCAGCTTTAATACCTTTTTCTTTCATAAATTTCTTTGCTTCTTGCATATCTTCAGATCGAGAAATAGAACACCTCTCTTCTTTGGAGTTGGTTTAGGAATAGGCTCGATGGTGGCTCGAGCTGGCTCGGGAAGTGCCCACTTATTTTCATTTGTCAACATATTATTCAATAGAATTTCAGCTTCATCCGGTGTTCTTTCCACGAAAGAGAACCAGCACAACTATCCGAGGTAATCTCTGGAAGCATCGGTTAGTCCATTATAAAAGATATCAAGTATTTCATTTTTCTTAAGAGGATGATCAGCAAAGCATTAAGTAACTTGAGAAGCCTCCCCAAGCTTGTGGGAGACTCTCTTCTTCAATTTGCACAAAGTTGTATATTTCCTTTAAAGCAGCTTGTTTCTTATGAGCAGGGAAATATTTAGCAGAGAAATAATAAATCATATCCTGGGGACTACGCACACAACCAGGATCTAGAGAATTAAACCATATCTTAGCATCACCCTTTAATGAGAACGGAAATATTTTAAGGATGTAAAAGTAGCGAGATCTCTCATCATTAGTGAACAGGGTGGCTATATCATTTAATTTAGTAAGATGTGCCACAACAGTTTCAGATTCATAACCATGAAAAGGATCAGATTCAACCAAAGTAATTATATCAGGATCAATGGAGAATTCATAATCCTTATCGGGAACACAAATAGGTGAAGTAGCAAAAGCAGGGTTAGGTTTCATTCTATCTCTAAGAGATTCTTTACTCCATTTAACTAATAGCCTCTTAAGTTCGTTTCTATCTTTGCAGGCAAAAATAGCTGCAGAAGATTCCACATCAAAAACATAACCCTTAGGAATAGCAGGCATATCTTCATCATCACTTTCATCAATATAATCAGTTTCAATAGTTTCTTTCTCTCTAGCCTTAGAAATTTGTTCATCAAGAAATTCACCAAGGGGCATAGTAGTATCAAGCATAGAAGTAGTTTCATCATAAGTATCATTCATAGCAGAAGTGGCATCATCAATAACATCCGACATATCGGAACGAATAGCAGAAGCAGGTTTAGGTGTCGCAAGCTTACTCATAACAGAAGGTGAATCAAGTGCAGAGCTAGATGGCAGTTCCTTACCTCCCCTCGTAGTTGAGGGATAAATTTTTGTCTTAGCGTCTTTCAAGTTCTTCATAGTGTCCAGAAGATATAAATCCAAAGTAACTCAAAGAATAGAGCTATGCTCCCTGGCAACGGCGCCAGAAATTTGTCTTGATAACCCACAAGTGTAGGGGATCGCAACAGCTTTCGAGGGTAGAGTATTCAACTCAAATTTATTGATTCGACACAAGGGGAGCCAAAGAATATTCTCAAGTATTAGCAACTGAGTTGTCAATTCAGCCACACCTGGAAACTTAATATTTTCAGCAAAGTATTTAGTAGCAAAGTAGTATCATAGTAGTGGTAACGGTAACAAAAGAGTAATGAAAGCGAAAATAATATTTTTGGTGTTTTGTGATAATTGTAACACTAACAACGGGAAAGTAAATAAGCGTAAACCAGTAGATGGAAAGCTCGTAGGCATTGGATTCATGATGGATGATTATGCCGGATGCGGTTCATCATGTAACAGTCATAACATAGGGTGACACAGAACTAGCTCCAATTCATCAATGTCATGTAGGCATGTATTCCGAATATAGTCATACGTGCTTATGGAAAAGAACTTGCATGACATCTTTTGTCCTACCCTCCCGTGGCAGCGGGGTCCTAATGGAAACTAAGGGATATTAAGGCCTCCTTTTAATAGAGAACCGAAACAAAGCATTAGCACATAGTGAATACATGAACTCCTCAAACTATGGTCATCACCGAGAAGTATCCCTATTATTGTCTCTTCGGGGTTGTCAGATCATAACACATAACAGGTGACTATAGATGTAACATCCCAAAATTCTAAATTTTGGAATTTTATAATAAATAGATAGATTTGATTGATTGTTTGATTGATTGTGTGAAATTGAGTGAAATTCGAAACATTTTGGAAGTTAAATGAGAGGGAATAGAAGGACTTTCCCAAACTTTCATTTTGCATTTTATGATCTCCGTGAATTCAAATTCTTTTCACCACGAAACCCTGGAGAGAAGATGACATGACTTCTTCCATTTATTTAAATGAAAAGGGGTGTTGAAAATATTTGAATTCCATTTGAAAATATTTCCAATTCTGAAACTTTATGCAACTCAATGATTTTCATGAGTGAAAATAAAATGACTTCTTCAAAACATATGAAATATGAGTTGGGAGTTTCAAAGAATTAAATTCAAAGTTCTTTTGAATTTTATTTTCAATTTGGAGTTATTTGAGTTTATTCAAATTATTTTTCTCCAAAAATAAAATATATGGAAAATAGGGTAACATGATTCCCTACATCAGAAAATTGGAGAGAAGTAAAATTGAATTAATTTTGAAAATTTTAAAATGATTTTTAGTGGTTTTTACTAGAGCAGTAGCACTCTTTGCTTTATTTGAATTTTTGTGTATTTTATTTGAAGCTAGAATAAAGTTCATCTTGTAGGAAATCTTTTTCGGAAAATTTTGGTATATTATATGCCTATATAAATGTTTTAGTTATTTTGTTTTTATTATTTTAGTTCTCTGAAAATTTGTTTTAAAAAAAACTCTTCGAACAGTGCCAGGCCGAAGCCCAGCACTGCTCTCTCTCTCTCTCTCTCTCTCTCTCTCTCTCTCTCTCTCTCTCTCTCTCTCTCTCTCTCTCTCTCTCTCTCTCTCCGCGCCAGGCCAGCCGGCCCAGCCCAGCAGCGGCCCAGCCCCGCGCGCCGTCTCTCCCGCAGGAGTCCGCCGCCGCCACGACAGCCGCCGCCGCCTCGACGTCCGTGCCGCCACCGGACTCTCCCCGCCGCCTAGCCCCTTGCCCACGCCCCCCCACGCCCCCCCCAGTAAAACCCCAGGCCCCCGGCCTCGTTCGTCTCCTCCCGAGCCACCGTCGCCGCCCTCGCCCGGAGCTCCCGCCCAGCGAGATCCGCCGTCGCCGCCCCGCTCTGTCCCGTCGTCGCGGACCACCGCCGACGCCGCCATCCTCCTCGGCTCGCCGCGCCGCCCCTCCCCGACCCCTCCGTTCCCCTCCTCGACGACTAGAGCTGCTGCCCCGGCCGGACCCGAGCTGCCACCTCCGTCTCCCTCGTCGCCGGCGAGTTCCGCCGCCGGGTACCTCCCCGTTCCTTCCCCCACCGTCAGATCTGGATCCAATGGACCAGATCGATTCTGTTTTTTAAACCGTTTTCTGCTAAATAGCGAACGTTCATTAGTTAGGATTCTGTAGTGAACGAGTTCGTCGGATTAGGCTCTGTAACGAACGTTCGTTCTGTAGAGTTTTTTTCCTTTTTCTTTTTAATTTTCGGTCAGGGACCTACCTGTGAATACTTTTCTTACAGTTTAGCCACTGGTTTTCAAACGCTCACAACTTTTTACTCATTTGTCCAAATCCAACGAAACCAACGCCCACTTCTTCGTTATGATCTCCCCTATCCATATAATCAACTTCAACATGTTTTTAAAAGTTTTAAAATTTGAATTTAAGCAGATTTGTATTTGAACTTCATTTGTTCATAACTCGAGTTGTATAACTCCGATTTAGTTGATTCTTTTTGCAAATCGAAGCTCTTGACCTAAACTTTCTGATAAGGCCAAATTCACATAATTTTGGTACTGTTAGAAATTGTTTTATGTTGCAAGAGTTATTTGCTTGGTTTTGATGTTTTCCGAATTGTTTTCTTCGTTCTTTTTTATCTTTTGAGTGATTGCTTATGTGTGGTTACTATTGCTTGCTTACGATAGATTGAACGGAGTGTGACGAGTAGAACTATCAAGAGTTTTGAGTGCGAATCATCTTCATCAACATTGCAGGCAAGTTCACACTTTGATCTTATCCCCTTCATACCCAGGTTTTATGCATTAGATCAATCCTCAAACATTGCATGAATAGGATCTAATTAAATTGTGGGTTTTGGGAAAGTAGTTGAGGTAGTACCTATTACCTGTTTTATTATCAAACCCTTGGGAGTTACTTCTACGTTTGCTTGTTATGCCATGCTATGCTCGTAGACGTGGATTGGGTTTGAGTGAATATCCATGACAGATGTGAGATTTTTAATAAATGGTTTATCTAAGGTGGCAACTTAAACACACATCTGGGTGGATTGAGGTACCTGGCTATTCCAGGATTTGCCTATCTAGGCACCTGGGTAGACCAGGATTTGCCTGTTTTTTGATGGACCGCCACCCACGCTCAAAGGGATCATAAGATTATTCATGCTAGAAACTTCCATGTGCAGCCACAAGCTACTACGGGCTCTAGCATAGTTGATTAAGTCGTGCGAACTCTTACAATGGTAGACTAGCTGATGTAGGGCTTGTAGGTTGGTACGGTCTACCCATTCATAAGGTGCTAGCGCTTCTGAAAGACTATGTCTCGGTCATCCGTTTCTCAAACACCATGTAGTGCGAGAAAACAAACGGAGGAGATCGAGTCTAGTGGGAAAAGTGCACAAACCTCTGCAGAGTGTACAAACTAATCATGATTAGCCGTGTCCCCGGTTATGGACATCTTGAGTATCTAGTTCTTGGATTATCATGTTCATCTCATCACGTTACTTAATATAATTTGTTTGGGTTTAATGATGATATTTTTAATTGGGATTGAGAATGCTGTCAACCATTCTCAATGTTTAACAACCACCATGCTAGTTAAATAAAATTTATTCCTTTGTAGTAGGGAAAAATTGGCTTTTCACAAAACCCTTATAACCATAGAGCTTTTCCACCAGCCAAATATGCATGTAGAGATAGCTATTATTCATCATTGCTCTATGGTGTGAATTTGCCAGTACATACAATGTACTGGCCCTTTGTGGTTGCAATGTCTCATGTTGCAGGATCTTACGACGAGTAAGTGATACGTTAGGGTTACGATTTCTACACTCAACTTTGCTGTTGGTGTTGATGGGAATCCACAACCTTGTTACTTCCGCTATTTTGGATTGAGGTAATAGTGCTACTGAACTTCGCATCGCACTAGCTAATAGCTAGCCGCCTCAGGGATCACCTTATTATGTGCAGCTAAAGCGGGGTGTGTGCATTGTCTTGATGACCCACAAGTATAGGAGATCTATCGTAGTCCTTTTGATAAGTAAGAGTGTCAAACCCAACGAGGAGCGGAAGCAAATGATAAGCGGTTTTCAGTAAGGTATTCTCTGCAAGCACTGGAATTTTAGGTAACAGATAGTGTTGTGGAATTAACACGTCAGATGTCCTCATGAAAGGACTTAGTCGTGGAGCCATCGCAACGGGTTAGCTTGAAGGGGTTAAACCGGAGAAGGGACACGGGAGTTTATGCTAGTTCGGCCCCTTCAATGAAGGTAAAAGCCTACGTCTAGTTGTGATGGGATTGATTGGGTTTCGATGACCAGGGAGCAAATACGCTTGCCTGAGTCTCGAGTTGTTGTTTCTTGTCCCTGAAACGCCGCTGGGTCGTCCCTTTATATACATAGGTTGACGCTCGGCCGGTCTACAGAGCCCCGAGGCCGACTCATACAAAGTATCCGGCTCGGTCTCTCCTTTCCTAACTTACATTACAAGTTACATAGTCATGGCGGTTTACCACTATGGGCCCCAATCCGCCTTTGGGCTCCAGGCCTCTAAGCTTCATTCGTAAAGCGCCATCTTCTGGATCTTCATGGGCTTCAGCATAGTCGAGGGTGAACCGGGCCCTCCTGGACGGTTTACACTCAGTAGTTATATCCCCAACATTAGGCCCCAGATTGATTTGAACCTGTTCATGTCAATCTTCAATACTTTAAAGAAATCTTGTGAACATCTTCTTATATTCTCGTAAACCGCCATATTGCCTTCTCCTGTTAACCTTGTTAAGCCGCCATGACGTCATCCTCTGGACACAGCAACGGCCCATCATGACATCATCTCTGTATAAAAAGATTAAAAAGATTCCCCTCATTAATGGCGTCCCGAAAATCGAGGCGACAGGCGCGCCCACTCTGCCGCGTCAAGCTCCTCGATTCTCGCGCCTATCCTATGTCCTTTCTTCCTTATAAATAAAGCCCGAGGGTCCTTTACTTTCTTCCCCTTCCGTGCCTTCTTCTTCCTTGCGACGCCCAAGCTCTGAAGCTCCGCCGCCGCCCTCAACCCTTGAGAACTGCATCGACAAAGGCCGCTGCATCAACCTGAAACGGACCAGAGTTCGCCGCATCCCTCCGCAGTATATCTGCAGTGGTAAGTTTTCTCTTCCCCGCATTTAGATCTGTGCTAGGGTTCACGAGTTCGTCTGCACAGTTCTTCATTTTTCCTTCTCAGTTCTTCGTTTTTCCTCCTGCTGTGATTGCTTTGATCCAATAGTAGTGTAGATCTCGTGCGGTAGTGACTCCGCATCCATTTTTAATATTAGTAGATCTTCCCTTTCTTTTGTAGAGCGCACGACCTTCTCTGTTCTACTTAACACCATTATAAGTCGCAGTAATTTTTCTTTACTAAAGCGTGGTAGATCCAAATAAATTTCATCATTGTGTGGAACCTGTTTCTATCAACACTTAGCAAATTTTCATCGCTGTCTCCTCCGCCAAAAGGGCGGTTTAAACTTTTAGCAGTCGGTAATCCACCACCTATCATTAGCCCTCACTTTAAACCGCCATTTTGATCTGAATAGCAGTTTCCGGTTTATCTCACACATATGCCTTGATCAGATTTTCCGGTTTGACACCAATTAGTACTCTTGAACCGTCTGTCGTAAACCGGCCTTGATTTTACCTTTACAGTTTGCTATTTCAAGATGACCAAACAATTTGCTGCGTGCAACTGGGTTCCGTCCCGGATTACAGAAATGCAGATCAATGGATATGTAGTGACAGGCGCTTTAGCTTCAAAGATTGTCCTTCACTGGCGAGTTCCTGGCCCTGAGTGCCCTCCTGAGCCTCAGGATGGATAAGTCATCGTTTTTATGCAGCACTTAGACCGGGGCTTCAGCCCTCCCGGTTCAAAAAAATTTCGGGATGTCCTTGCCAGCTTCCAACTCCATCCACAAGACATCGGACCAAATTCCGTATCAAACATATGCAACTTTCAAGTATTTTGTGAAGTTTACCTTCAAGAAGAACCATCTGTCGAGCTGTTCCGGGACTTCTTCCACTTAAAACGCCGAGTTTTCTGATGGCCCTAACACAGAACTTGGCGGGGTATCAATCCAGAAGAGGAAGGAGGTTGATTTCCCACATGCATCACACCATAGTCATCCCAAAGACTGGAACCAAACTTGGTTTTAATGTCAGAACACAGCCCCTGCTGAAGAGAATCCCTTGCCGGGTTACCGCCCTCATCGGCTTAGCAATGGCCACCCGTTACCTAAATGATTGACTGCCAGAGAGAGGCAAACTTATGCCCCTCAACTCACCAAGCTCCGGGCTCTCATGGCCAAAGGATTAACTGGCATTGATCTTGTTTGTTGCTGGGTTAAATGGCACATCCTGCCCTTAAGTCGCCGCTCTAGATTAATGCATGAGTATACCGGCAACTCCAACGATCCTCAACGGTTTACTGAGATAGAGGTGACCGATGACGAAGTCACCGAATCAGTAAAGAAGATGTTGGACGAACCCATCGCCATATGCAGTCAAACCGGGCTGGCTCCTTTTTACGCC
This sequence comes from Aegilops bicornis, assembly GCA_021605145.1. Lineage (NCBI taxonomy): Eukaryota > Viridiplantae > Streptophyta > Magnoliopsida > Poales > Poaceae > Aegilops > Aegilops bicornis. The sequence continues at coordinate 725,607,337 of CM038673.1, forward strand.
GCCAACAAACCGCCAGCAGTAAGTTTTTGACCTTGTACTTTCTTGATCCGCCTCCGCTGTAACATTTTGTTCTAATAATCCTTTGTTTTAATCTTTTCAGCCCAACAACAACTTTTGGAAGAAGAAAACTTTAGAGAAAACGGCCAGAGCTCCTCGTGCTAAGAGCAAAACTGTCAAGGAATCAACCAAAAAGAAGACCGTCGAAGATGCTGATCCGCCCGAAGATGCTGAAGAGTCGGATCAAGAGTTAGAACTTGACTCCCTTGGCTCCTTTTTCATTCATCTTATTAAGAATGACTATCATCAGGAGATGCGGAGGTCAGCCGTGCAGATCATGTTGAGGTAATCTCTCTTTCCTCCGTTTCAGATCTTGTGCCGGTTCAAAGTTTTCGCCATGCAGTTCGGAAAGTGAAATGCTCTCACCCTCTTGCTTATTTGGATCCAAGATTTTCTTTAAAGAAACAGCAACCTGAAGGGCGCCGCACGACCCGACATAGTGGCCAGCAAGTCACCTCTTCCGGTTTACCGGATACACCAACCCGGAAGCATCGTCCAGAGGTTACTTGCTCTCCCGAAAAATGTTATCCTTTGAAGGGTTTCTTCCGATACCCACTTAATCCTTCTGATCCGAATTACCAGGCGTCTTCTAACTCTTCTGGCGGTTCATCAACCACACAACTGCCTCCCCTCAAGACCGTCGCTGGGTAAGTACATTATTTTTTTTGTTTGTCTCTTCATGCATCGGTTTATCATACTAATCTTCATTTTGATGTTGCAGTGCCAAGGCTCAATTGAGCAAGAAAGCCAAGACCAGCAGTCCCTCTGACGAAACTGAACCGGAGAAGACCCCAGATAATGCTGGCGAAGATCCTGATAATGTCATGGATGAGTCCGCTCCACAAGATCCAGCTGCTGATGCCAATCCGCCGGAGGCTGATCCGGAAACACATCTTGAAGCATCAAGTCCACATGACACGCCTCCAAGTCCAATTGCTGATCCGCTGGGTTCATCTGCTAATCCGCCAAGCCCTGCTGCCAATCCGCCAAGCCCTGCTACCAAACCGCCAAGCCCAGCCAAAGACAAGGTCAATCCACCGAGCCCAGCCAAGGATGATGACGACGTTGTTGTCACTGGTACTGCTTATACCGCCCCAGGCAGTCCAGTTGCTTTATGAAAGCACACTGCCAAGGACGAATTTGCAGCTATGAGCAAGGGGAAGGGGAAGACCGATTTGTCAGACTATGTTAACCTTTCTGCTTAGGATCTTCATTCCGAATTCCTGAACCGGCTCTACACCAGCCGAGATTATGAGGCCGGTTTGGTGCATCTGATGAAGGAACGTTATGAGGTAATCTTCCAAACGTCATATTATTTATGTACATTCACTGTATTGTAGCCCCCAAGGGCCGGTTTATCTCTTAAAGGTAAACCGGGTCTTTAAAGATGAAGAATACTTTGACTTCATAGCCCCCAAAGGTCGGGTTGTCTTTTGAAGACGAACCGGGACTTTTATATTCCATACTGTATCTTGTTGGCTTTCCTTGCGTATTTTTTGGATCAAACACAAATTAGCCCCCAAGTGCCAAGATTAAAACTTGTATTGATCCTTGGGACTTTAAACAATCAATAGTAAAGAAGCAATCAGCATTAGCCCCCAAGTGCCAAGTGTATAACTTGTTATATGCTTGGGACTCTGAATCAATTACTGACATGCTCCTCATTTTTCTGTGGAAGGCTGATATAAATCACCAAAGTTCTCAAATCACCGATCTTCAAGAGAACCTCAAGACCCAACAAACAGAAACGTCCAAGGCGAAAGATGATCCGAAAACCGCTTTGGCAGCCATGGAGCAACTCAAAGAAGGGTTCAACACGGAGCATGCCAACTGGGAGACGAAGAAAAATGCCTTGCTGAAGCGAGCAGAAGACGCCGAATCAGCTCTTAAATCGGTGGCGGAAGAGCTATCTGGTTGAAGCACCAAGTGAACGCAATGACTTCTGCAGTGTTTGGTAAGTAGTTTTGACAAAACTTATTGAATGACCATGTTGGTAATTTGCCGGTTTAACGTGAAATTCTTGAACTGTTGTAGGTAGCCGCATTGCTCATCTGGGCTTTGATATTCGGATGAAGCTGAAGGCAGTGTACACTCTGATTGAACAACTATATACTTGTGCCCAACGGGTTATCTGCGCAGCTTCATACAACAATCCGGGCCCCACTTTGATCAAGGATACTCTAGCAAAGTTATCCGTAACGCCGGCACAGATAGAAGAGATGAATCGATCTGCTGCCAGGGCCGGCGCTTTGTTGGCACTTACCCGTGCTAAAGCGTGGATAGCTAACCTTGATCCGGTGGATATTGCCAAGGGCTTCCCCAGTGAGCAAGAGAATGGGGCAGAGTTTGACAACGAAGCCCTCAAAGCTGTGACAAGGGAGATGCGCCCTCTGGTGAGTCAACTGGCAGAAGAAGCTAACTTGACGGTTCACCGGTCCTTCTATGATGCCAACAACAAACGGGTTGACACCGTCTTACCGGAAGTGCAAAATCTTATTCCGCCAATCCGTAAGCACACTTACGCCCCTGATGTTGATCCGGCTGAACTTATAAGTGAAGAGGCTGTCTTTCAGGCTTTAACCCGGATCGACTGGACCACCACTAACTTCCAGCTACTGGATGAAGAAGAGGAGGCTGAACCGATGCCAGATGATCCATCAACATCACGTCAACATGGTGATGAATCCTGATCCGGCAATCTGATTGATGTGTCGTGAACTTTGATCTGTGGAAAGAACAAGTCCATATTTTGGGCCTTGAAGCGCCTTGTAATAGGCTAGTTAAAATACTTTGATCTGCTGCCATCGTGCCCTGTGATATACTTTGCTTGATCTGCCATGTCGATTTCAACACTGGCTTATATATCTTTATAGTATTTATGCAATCCATGTGTCTGCATGTGGAAAAGTTGTCCTGGCAGTTTACCGCTGGACGGGTCATAGTGCCCAAGATAAAGCCTGGCTAATAACCAAAGCGGAATAAATATGAAGTAACTCATACCTATGATATGGAATCACTTAATAAGGGTGGAAACCCAAATTTTGAGCTATTAAGACCCTTACCCGATAATAATAGGATGAATAAGTCATGTCGGGTTACAATGAATACCGGATGATCATACTGGCGACATATAGTCAAAGCCAGGCCGGGTTAACAAACACCGGTTTGATGGGATGATCTGACCACTTATAGCTGAAAGCCAAGCCGGGTTAACAAACACCAGGTTAACATTATGACTGAAAAGCCACACCGGGTCAAAGAACACCGGTTTAAAACAAATTCATCAAAAAAGGTGAAAACAAAAAAGCAAACAAGAAACCATGTAGTCAAGGCTTTTCAAGGGCGGCCAGGCCCAAATTCGAGGCTTTTCATGGGCTGCCAGGCCACTGAGTTAAACCGTTTTGCAAAGCCTTTTAAGATGGGCCTCCAACTAACCAATCGTCGTTTTAACTTTGACAAGTTCAGGGTCTGTATAAGATTGACTTGTCAAACGTTCGGCGGGTCATGCCAGAATTACCTGGATAGGAGTGGCTTACTTGACGAAGGCAGGTTAATCTGGGGTTTTAGGTGAATACACCAGGCTTCCAAGCCGTGGGTCGATACCCAATTACAAGGGTCCTTTCAAACTCTTTGTGGCTTTTGCACAAAAGAGCCCCCAAGTAATATTGTGAGCTGTGCTCAATGGGTGCCTATGTTTGAGCTGTGTATAACATCCAGTCTCTCTTTGGCCCCTTGGGTGTGAAGCTCCCAAGCTGTATTGTGGCATGATAGCCGGTTTAATGGACAAGGTGAGTCATCGCTTTGAGAGCAGAAGCCCCCTTGTAACCAAGAAATATTGGAAGAACGGCAGAGGTCCTGCTTGTAGCAAGGATGCCGGTTTATTATATTGATCATAATATATACATTGTCATAATATGTACATAAATAAAGCCTATGGCTCAGGTGTAGTAAGGCCGAAGGAGAGCGATGTTCCATGGCCGCCGGGTCTCCTCCTCAGAACTGCGTGAGTCTTCTCGAACGTCAATGAGGTAGTATGATCCGTTGTGCAAATTTTTGCTGACCACAAAGGGTCCTTCCCAAGGTGGGGATAGCTTGTGCATATCGGTTTGATCCTGGATGAGCCGGAGCACTAAGTCGCCTTCTTGAAAGGTTCGTGTCTTAACCCGACGGCTATGATAACGCCGCAGGTCTTGTTGATAAACCGCCGAACGAGCCAAAGCCATGTCCCGTTTCTCATCTAACAGGTCCAACGCCTCTTGACGCGCTTGCTTATTGTCCGCTTCAACATAATTGGCAACCCGGGGCGAGTCATGACGAATATCACTTGGGAGGACAGCCTCAGCCCCGTAAACCATGAAGAAAGGTGTATAACCCGTGGACCAGTTTGGGGTGGTGTTTATACTCCATAACACATATGGTAACTCTTCCACCCAACAGCCCGGCGTCCGCTGCAAAGGAACCATAAGCCTGGGCTTAATACCCTTCAAGATCTCTTGATTCGCCCTCTCGGCTTGACCATTGGACTGAGGATGAGCCACAGACGCTACATCAAGCCGGATGTGCTCGCATTGGCAGAACTCCTCCATCTCACCTTTAGAAAGGTTTGTGCCATTATCTGTGATGATGCTGTGTGGAAACCCAAAACGGAAAATGATCTTTTTGAGAAATTGAACCACCGTGGCTACATCACACTTACTGACAGGCTCTGCTTCAACCCATTTAGTGAACTTGTCAACCACCACCAACAGGTGGATCTTCTTATCATGGGAGCGCTTAAACGGTCCCACCATATCAAGCCCCCAGTGGCAAACGACCAAGTGATAGGAATCATCCGTAGGTCCTGAGCTGGAACATGAGCTCGACGTGAAAATTTCTGACAAGTCTCACACCGCTTGACCAAATCCTCCGCATCAACATGAGCTGTCAACCAATAGAACCCCTGACGAAAAGCTTTAGCCACCAGGGATTTTGAACCGGCATGGTGACCACAATCCCCTTCATGGATTTCACGTAGAATCTCTTGTCCTTCTTCAGGGGAAATACAACGTTGAAAAACACCTGAAACACTGCAACGGTGTAACTCGCCATTGTGAATAACCATGGACTTGGACCGCCTGATTATCTGTCTGGCAAAAATCTCATCATCTGGTAACTCGCCCCGGTTTAGATAGGCCAAATATGGAACCGTCCAATCCGGAGTAGTATGTAAAGCAGCCACCAACTGGGCCTCCGGATCAGGAACAGCTAAATCCTCCTCTGTAGGCAACTTAACAGATGTGTTATGCAAGATATCTAAAAAGGTATTGGGTGGTACCGGTTTACGCTGAGATCCCAGCCGGCTTAAAGCATCTGCTGCCTCGTTTTTGAGTCGGTCAATGTGCTCAACCTGATAACCCTTAAAGTGACCTGCCACAATATCCACCTCGCGTTTGTAAGCCGCCATTAGTGGATCCTTAGAATCCCAAGTACCAGAGACTTGCTGAGCTACCAGATCAGAATCTCCAAAACAGCGAACCCGGCTTAAATTCATTTCCTTAGCCACCCGGAGACCGTGGAGTAAGGCCTCATACTCAGCTGCATTGTTAGTACAAGGAAACATTAAGCGGAGAACGTAACAAATTTTATCACCTTGAGGGGAAGTAAGAACAATTCCCGCCCCCGAGCCCTCCAATTGCCTAGATCCATCAAAGTGAATGGTCCAGTATGTATTATCCGGTTTGTCCTCTGGTGCCTGTAACTCGGTCCAATCATTGATGAAGTCAACAAGTGCCTGTGACTTGATTGATGTCCGAGGCATATACTTCAATCCGTGCGGGCCAAGCTCAATTGCCCACTTTGCAACCCGGCCAGTTGCCTCCCTGTTCTGAATTATATCGCTCAAAGGAGCTGAACTGACCACTGTAATGGGATGGCCTTGAAAGTACTGTTTGAGCATCCGACTTGCCATAAAACCCCCATAAACCAGCTTCTGGCAATGCGGATACCGTTGCTTTGACTTGATAAGTACTTCGCTGATGTAGTAAACCGGCCGTTGAACCGGGTATTCCTTACCAGCCTCCTTGCGCTCCACCACAACGGCCACGCTGACAGCACGGGCATTAGCAGCCACATACAATAACAAGGGCTCTTTTTCAACCGGAGCAGCAAGAACCGGCGGTTCAACCAACTGGCGCTTTAAGTCCTCAAACGCCGCATCAGCTGCATCACTCCAGACGAAATCGTCTATCTTTTTCAACATCTGATATAGAGGAATTGCTTTCTCTCCCAAACGGCTGATAAACCGGCTAAGGGCGGCAATTTGACCCGCCAGGCGCTGAACATCATTGATACACTTCGGTTTAGCCAAAGATGTAATCACTTTGATTTTTTCCGGATTAGCCTCAATGCCTCTGTTGGACACCAGAAAGCCTAAGAGCTTGCCTGCCGGAACACCAAAAACACACTTGTCCGAATTAAGCATCATTTTGTAAACTCGGAGATTGTCAAATGTTTCCTTGAGGTCATCTATCAAGGTTTCCTTCTTCCTGGGTTTTACCACAATGTCATCCACATAGGCAAGAACATTACGCCCAATCTGCGTGTGAAGACAATTTCGCACACAATGTTGATAAGTTGCCTGGGCACTCTTGAGCCCAAAGGGCATAGAAACATAGCAGGAGGCTCCAAAGGGAGTGATGAAGGCTGTCTTCTCCTGGTCTTTAACTGCCATTTTAATCTGATGATAACCTGAATAAGCATCCAGGAAACTCAGGCGCTCACAACCCGCCATCGCATCAATAATCTGATCAATACGCGGGAGAGCAAAAGGATATGTCGGACAAGCCTTGTTCAAATCTGTGTAGTCCACACACATACGCCAAGTGCCGTTTTTCTTAAGTACGAGCACCGGATTAGCCAACCACTCGGGGTGAAACACTTCGATGATAAACCCAGCAGCTAACAGCCGGGCTACCTCTTCACCAATGGCCTTGCATCTTTCCTCCTTAAACCACCGAAGAAATTGCTTGACCAGTTTAAACTTGGGATCAATATTGAGAGTGTGCTCAGCGAGTTCCCTCGGTACACCTGGCATGTCAGAAGTCTTCCATGCAAAAATGTCTCGGTTCTCACGGATGAACTCGATGAGCGCGCTTTCCTATTTCGGATCCAGATTGGTGCTGATGCTAAACTGTTTGGATGAATCGCCAGGAACGAAGTCAACAAGTTTAGTCTCATCAGTCGGTTTGAACTTTAGGGTCGGGTCATGCTCAGTGGTGGGTTTCTTCAAAGGAGTCATGTGAGCCGGATCAACATTGTCCTTATAAAACTCCAGCTCCTCCGTAGCACAAAGCGACTCAGCATAGGCCGCATCAGCTTCTTCACAATCCAAAGCAAACTTTCGACTTCCATGTACCGTTATAGTCCCCTTGTGACCTGGCATTTTGAGCTGTAAATAGATATAGCAGGGCCTCGCCATGAATTTTGCGTAAGCCGGCCGTCCAAACAGTGCGTGATACGGGCTCTGGATTTTCACCACTTCAAAGGTCAATTTTTTAGACATGGAATCATCTTCATCTCCAAACACAACCTCCAAAGTGATCTTGCCAACAGGATACACTGATTTACCTGGTACTACACATTGAAAAACAGTGTTGGACGGTTTAAGACTCTTGTCTGTCAACCCCATACGACGAGAAGTCTCATAGTACAGGATGTTGATACTGCTCCCTCCATCCATCAGGACTTTGGTAAACTTGTAACCTCCCACCTGAGGTGCTACTACCAAAGCCAGTTGACCCGGATTGTCAACCCGGGGCGGATGATCCTCTCTGCTCCATACAATGGGCTGCTCAGACCACCTTAAGTAACGTGGCACTGCCGGTTCAACAGCATTAACTGGCCTTTTGTGAAGCTTCTGATCTCGCTTACACAGGCTAGTAGTGAACACATGATACTGCCCACCATTCAACTGCTTGGGGTGACTTTGATAACCTGATTGCTGATTCCCTTGATTATTCTATTGGCCATTACCACCTTGGTTATGATGGTTGCCCTGATTATTCTGAAATCCAGAGCTTGAACCGCCGCCACCATGAAAACCCGGACCTGAACCGCCCGACGGACCTTGATCATACCAGAAAATATCGGAATTCTAGAACTCCTTCATGATATAACAATCTTTCCACAGATGCGTGGAAGGGGCCTCCTTGGTCCCATGCTTTGGGCAGGGCTGGTTCATCAAACGTTCCAGATTCATCCCTCCACCGCGTTGGGGCGGTTTACCTTTACGACGCTGCATATTGGTGTTAGCCACAAGATCTGAATTATCTGCCTTGCGCTTACCATTATTCCCATGGCCTCCTTGGTTGTGATGCTATCCCTTTGCACCGCCGTTCTTCTTTCCCTTCTCCGGCTTCTCATCATCAGAATCGGGATCCTTGGTATTATCAGAATCGGCATATTTGACAAAGGCTGCCATAAGGGTTCCCATGTCGTTGCAGTGGCGTTTGAGCCGTCCCAACTTCATCTTCAGTGACTTAAACCGGCAATTACGCTCCAGCGTTATGATCGCTTGACCAGCGTTAATCCGGTCAGAAGAATGCAAAACTTCTGAAACCCGGCGTATCCAATGAGTTGTTGACTCGTTCTCCCCTTGAACACAAGCATCCAGATCCACAATGGACATGGGATGTTTGCACGTGTCTTTGAAATTGGCTATAAACCGGGCCTTCAACTGATCCCATGACTCAATGGAGTTAAGTGGTAAAATTTTCAACCAGGTACGGGCTGTCCCTTCCAACATCATCGTGAAGTACTTTGCACAGGCTGCTTCATCCACATCTAGCATCTCCATTGCCATCTCATAACTCTCGACCCATGCCTCAGGTGGCTGATCTGCAGTGTAATTAGGCACTTTATGTGGACCCTTGAAATCTTTGGGCAGACGCACATTACGGAGAGCCGGAATAAGACATGGCACTCCCCAGGAACTGAAGGCAAGTCCGGTGCCTCGGTCTACTGACGCCGCTGGCTGAGCCGGGGCGGGTTGATGACGACCCAAAGCGGCCTCCCTTCATGCTCTGCCATGATCCACCACATCTTGAGCATTACGACGCCGCACACTACTAGACACTTCCGGTGCATGTATGTGCCTGCTATAGCTTGGGCTCGGATGAGGGGTCGAATGGATTCTATCATGGCTACAGGAATAAGCCTGCTGCTGCACCACGGCGGTTTGAAGAAGGTCCCTAGCCCGTCGCGTTTCAATCGCCGCTACTGAATCGCCCTCCATCGGAATGGCTGCCAGGCGAGATGTTGCGGCAATCATGTTATCCAAAGGGCTCGAGAAGTGACCCGGCGGCGTAGTTACGTATTGCGGCGGGTTATCCGTTTGTCGAGGTGGTTCCGTAATTCGTGGTTGATCCGGCGCTGCCCTAGGTGCATCGATCCGGTTTGCAGCTGTCGGATTACTCGGCCCATCACCTGGCGTTTGAAAGAGGTTCAGTGCTTCATAGACCGACGGTAGACGAGACCGGTACTTCCTTCACAGTACATCATCTGATGCGTTCCGATCCAGCATGAGCCGGTAATTCTGTGCCTGTATCTGTTGTGACTGGGCATCTAAAGCGGCCCGTTCTTCAGCCATCCTAGCATCCTCAATTGCCAGGTCCTCCTTAGCATGCGTTATCTGGTCCTGCAGCTTCGCAATGTTCGCATTGTGCTGATCCTGCGTCTCCGGGGTAACTGCCATGGTCAACAAGGTCGCCCAGGCATCCATCCAACTGGAGAGGACTTGAACCGGTCGGCGCGTCAGGGCTCCTGCTGCGGCTGCTGATCCGGTATTCATTGCCGCTGTAGATGAAGACTGCAAAGTGGGCTGTGTTCCGGCCATGTAGACAGTAACCTGACTTGGCGGTTCAAGGAGGTCCGGAATACTGTTGCCATCGGAATATCCCTCGAACACGCCATCATGAATCTGGTATAGGGACTCGGTCTCGCCAGTGGATGACTCGCCGTCGGAATAAACAGCCGTCTCGCCTTCAGACACCGGTTCAGATCCGATCCCATGGACACATCCTATGAACGCATGATTCACGGCGGGCTTAACGGGCTGGACTCGCACGCTGAGCCGTCTCGACAAGGTCGGTGCAGATGTCCGGCTCAGGGCCCGGTTCGCCGATCTTGCCGATGAAGACATGAATTCCGCCAAAGGGGACCCGGTACCCGTACTCGATTGAGCCGGCCTCGGGGCCCCATCCTTCATCGTCGATGTAGAGCTCGCCGCGACGACTCTTGATCATCCGGCCAACCACGTACCGCTTGAGTCCTTCAAAGCTACTGAGGGAGTCCTGGACTAGGGGGTGTCCGGACAGCCGGACTATCATCGTCAGCCGGACTCCAAGACTACGAAGATACAAGATTGAAGACTCTGTCCCGTGTCCGGATGGGACTTTCCTTGGCGTGGAAGGCGAGCTTGGTGATACGGATATGTAGATCTCCTACCATTCTAACCGATTCTGTGTAACCCTAGCCCTCTCCGGTGTCTATATAAACCGGAGGGCTTTAGTCCGTAGGACAGACAACCATTAGAACAATCATACCATAGGCTAGCTTCTAGGGTTTAGCCTCCTTGATCTCGTGGTAGATCCACTCTTGTACTACCCATATCATCAATATCAATCAAGCAGGAGTAGGGTTTTACCTCCATCGAGAGGGCCCGAACCTGGGTAAACATCGTGTCCCTTGTCTCCTGTTACCATCTGCCTAGACGCACAGTTCGGGACCCCCTACCCGAGATCCGCCGGTTTTGACACCGACATTGGTGCTTTCATTGAGAGTTCCTCTGTGCCGTCACCGATAGGAAGGATGCCTCCTCCCGTCTTCAAGGACGGTATTTTCAAAGGAGCCTTGGCCGCCGGCCAAACTATCCGGCTAGGTGGTTTTCTTATGACCGCCTGTCCGGCCACCGCTTCGACAATGACCTCTCAAGTCGTCAAAAGCAATCTTCACGTCAGCTCGGAATTCGCCGAGCGGCTGGATCCAATAGAGCTCTCGTCCGTAAACGAGCTCTTGGATCGCATCGCCGCCCTGGGAGTCGCTACAGACTACAATCAGATTGGGCTTAAAACCGATCTGAGAGAGATTAACTCTCCCAAGTCACCCACCACGTTGCCTTTGGTAGAGGAACAATGCGGCGACTCTTCTCCTGTATTGAAAACTAGTCATGTCCGGGCTCCCGAACCCCCCATGCCGGATTCCTGCGGAGGGACGGACTTCGATCAAGCACTGAACTTGAAGTCAGGCATCGGACCAGACTCGTTGGACAACGTCCAGCAATCCAAGCTTCCAAATTTGGAAACTTCTCGGCCTTCGAGCCTTGAGATGGGTAGGGTTCCGGACTTAATTCCACCCACCCGCCCAGACATATGTGATCTATCTCTAATCCGGCAAGAGCCCGGCCGAGACAATTACATCACTCTTTGGGCGATTCCTCCCTGGTTATGGACAGGATAAAGGATCGCCGAGAGGAAAACGCATAATCTCAATTTTTGCAATAATTGCACGGATGAGGGAATCTTGAACGCTGTCACCGTCGTGAAATTACACGCTCACGACTGGCGTCCATAGTCTGAAAATCTTGTGCGATGGAGAGTTTCTGGACAACCGAAAATAAGTTTTGGGACAATCCGGCCCCGAATACAACCCTAGTCCGCAACAAAAGGGTGCATTACACTCAGGCACCAGATACAAAAACCAAAAAGCAAAAACCCCATAAAGGGCACGGAACCGTACTGGAGGGATGGCTTAGCGGACCCTGTAAAATTCACAGTACAGAGGGCGCCATCCCAACACATAGCCTTCGAGCATGTTGGATATTACGGCAGGTGGCCAAAAGTGGCGAGGAGCTTCTAGCCCCGGAAAACCACTCCAACAATACCGATGCGGTATCAGCGATCTTCAAGACTTTCGCATCAAATAATATGCAGTAAGCTTGAACAATCCATGACCTCTTGAAGTCTACCAAGTAGCAACAACAAATCCATGGAGCGACACAGCCATCACCTTCAACGCCAGCGACGAACCTAAATTCCGAACAGCCCGAGCACCAGCCGCACTGGTACTTAGTCCAATAGTGGACGGCTTTCGACTTACAAAGGTCCTCATGGATGGCGGCATGATTAAACCTCATCTACGAGGAAAATCTTAAAAAAAAGGAAATAGACTGGAGCTGCATTGAGCGAAGCAGCACAACCTTCAGAGGAATAATCCCTAGCCGGGAAGCGCGCTGCACCGGAAAAATCACACTCGATGTGGTGTTCGGCTCGCCTGACGATTACAGATCCGAAGAAGTCACGTTCCAAGTGGCCCCGTTCAACATCGGATATCACACTATATTAGGACGAGAGGCATTCACAATTTTTCAAGCCGTACCCCACTACGGGTACATGAAGCTCAAAATGCCTGGGCCCGGCGGAATAATCACTCTCGTTAGTGATCCGGACATAGCACTCCGCGCCGAAAACAAGACAGCCGCATTAGCCCTAGAGGCACTATCCGAAGCCCTAGCGGCAGAAGAACTCACCGCGCTGCGCTCTACTGTGAATAGGGACGATGTGATACTCGATAAGAGATCCAAGTCCACCTCCTTTTAACCAGCGGATGAAATAGTAAAATTCCAGGTCCATCCAACGGACCCGACAAAGACGGCTTCCATCGGGGCATAGTTGAACCCTGATGTAGATGCCGCACTGCGAGAATTCCTTCGGGAAAATTGGGACATTTTCGCCTGGCACCCTTCGGATATGCCAGGAATCCCACGCAGATTGGCAGGATTCAAGCCAGTCAAACAGGTTCTTCGACGATTTTCCGAACCCAAAAGACAGGCAATGGGAGAAGAGCTAGCCAAACTATTGGAAGCCGGATTCATTAGAGATATCAAACATCCGGATTGGCTAGCAAACCTGGTAATGGTACCAAAGAAAGACAAATCCTGGCGCCTATGTGTCGATTTTAAAGACCTCAACAAGGCCTGCCCAAAGGATCCCTTCCCCCTCCCCCGCATCGACCAGATAATCGACGCTACCGCAGGACACGATTCACTGTGCTTCCTTGACGCATACTCCGTGTCACGCCCAATATGCGACCCTATCCAAAAGGAACTCGACGGTCCCACCAAGGATAGACCCGCATATTGGAACGCTTTTGCAAGGTGGATATCATTACATCAACATTACATAATAGATGGGGATACATACATAAGGCATGAATGCCACAAGAATACATCAACATCATATACAAGATCAACATCCGACTACGGATGAAACATAAACAGAAACTCAAACGACATCCACCCTGCTAGGCCAGGCTGCCGACCAGGAACCTATCCCCTGATCGAAGAAGAAGTAGAAGAAGAACTCCAACACAAGCGAACATCGCTCTCACGTCATGATCATCGCAAACCTGTACCTGCAACTGGTGGTGTAGTAATCAGAGCCACGAGGACTCAGCAATCCCATTACCATGGGTATCAAGACTAGCAAAGCTTAAAGGGAGAGGAAGGGGTAAAGTGGTGAGGTTGCAGCAGCGACTAAGCATAATATGGTGGCTAACATACGCAAATGAGAGCGAGAAGAGAAACAAAGGAACGGTCGTCAACTAGTAATGATCAAGAAGTGATCCTGAACTCCTACTTACGTCAGACATAACCCAGAAACCGTGTTCTCCTCTCGATCAACCCCGAAAAGAGACACTCACGATTACGCATACAGTTGGTGTATTTTAGAAGAGTTTGCTTCAAGTTTACTACAACCGATATTAACAAATTCCCATCGCCACATAAATCATGCACGGCTCTCGAAAGTTTATACCCTGCAGGGGTGTCCCAACTTAGCCCATGATAAGCTCTCACGATCAACGAAGGATATTCCTTCTCCCCGGGAAGACCCGATCAGTCTCGGAATCCCGGCTACAAGACATTTCGGCAGCAATAAAACAAGACCAGCAAAGCCGCCCGGATGTGCCGACAAATCCTGATAGGAGCTGCACATATCTCGGTCTCAGGGCACACCGGATCGGTCAGCCTACGAGTAAAACCAGCCCTCGAGTTGCCCCGTGGTGGCCCCTTGATCTGCCCGTTTGACCAACACTCGAAGGAGCACCGCCCGGGGGCTAAAATAAAGATGACCCTCGGGCTCCGAAACCCAAGGGAAAAAGGGCATAGGTGAGGCAAATGGTAAAACCAATGTTGGGCCTTCTTTGGAGGAGTCTTATTCAAAGCGAACTGTCAAGGGGGTCCCATAAATCACCGAGACCGCGTTAGGGACGCAAAATCCGGGAACATAATACTGATATGACGGAAACTAGGGCGGCAAGAGTGGAACAAAACACCGGGCATAAGGCCGAGCCTTCCACCCTTTACCAAGTATATAGATGCATTAATTAAATAAGATATATTGTGATATCCCAACAAGTAAACATGTTCCGAAGGAACAACATCTCCATGTTCCAACAAGGAACAAAATTCATCTTCACCTGCAACTAACAACGCTATAAGAGGGGCTGAGCAAAGCGGTAACATAGCCAAACAACGGTTTGCTAGGAAGGATGCAAAAGGTTAGAGGCTGACATGGCAATTTGGGAAGGCTTGAGCAGCAAAAGATAGGTAGCGCAGCATAGCGATAGAACGAAGCAACTAGCATAGCAATGATAGTAGTGAGATCCAGGGTAGCGGTCATCTTGCCTGAAATCCCGCAAAGAAGAAGAACGAGTCCATGAAGAAGATGAACGGATGAAGCCGAACCAAGCGTAGACGAACGAATCCTCACGATCGTAACGAAACAGGAACTAACAAGAAGAAGCACACAACATAGTAAACACACCACACATAGACAAGACATAATGCACAACAAGCATGATGCATGACGAAGCTACATGAAGCTACTCATGGCAAGGGATGATGCAAACAAGAGCAACACATCAAAGCAAGTTTAAATGAGGCCGGGAACAACATAGAACAATTCCGGTAAGTCCTCATATGCAAATTTCGAAATTGGTCCAGATCTGAATAAACCTTATGTTGAAGTTGTTAAACAGCAAGTTAAGATGCACCAAGATGATCTACACGAAATTCTAGTCAAGTTACATATAAAGTTCATTAGATTCGGAGCTACGACCTAGAAGATATGAGCAAAACAAGTTAAACATGGCATTGGTGCAAAATGCATACAAACATCAAGCAAACACCTCAAAACAAGGATGCAACATGATAATATGAAACTACATGCAAAATCAAGCAAGTTTCATATAGAGCACACTCAAAACGGAGCAACGGTTCAACACATACACACTATACAAGATATGACAACAATCTGTCCAAAACAGCAACTAGGCATATAGCAAGCATCAAAACAACAAGCTACATCATCTCAACATGAAAACAAAAGACTTGGGCATAATGTACAGGTAAAGCATTACAAAACATGAACACTGAGCTATCTCCATAAATCACTAGAACATGCTCAAAATGACATGGCAAGATTGCAAATAATAACAGTTTCAGGCATTAGCAGAAATAACATCAGGTTGCAATGTTTAGAGCTATCAAACAACATGTTACGGGAACTTATCATGGCGAACAAAGGCACGGAATGAACCTACTAATTGCATAAAACAAAAGTCCTTTAGTGACCATGAGCCAAAAAGGATCAGAAAATATGATTGCACACATGTAACCATGGCAAGTTATATTACAGATTCATACATGGCAGGAACAACAATAAGTAGGCATGTTCGTGAGCTTGAACCACTCACCACAGAGCAATAAATGGCATGGCAAGGCAATCAACAGTAAGAAGACATGGCATAGAAGCTATACATGGCAAGAACAACATCATAGGGTGCATGGATCACTAACAACAACCTTGGCAAAATTGAATAACATGTAAACAATCTGCCAGGAAACATTTTATAGCAAAAGTAGAGCTCGATTGACTCAAGCTATGGCACTCCAAAATTTCAAACAAGGGCATGGATGGATAGATCAAGACATGTTTAACAAAACATCCTTACTGAAGTATCTCAAAATATGCATGGATATCTCTGTAGCATCAAGTTAACATGGCATAAAAATATCAGCAGAACAGGGCTGAAATCAGCAAAATCAAGAAGCCTAGTTTGCATGCTTGTGCTAGTCACCACATAGATCACAAAAATACATGGCATACACCCACTTTAAAGATGGCATGGCATATTACAAAACACATGTAGGACTGAAGTTCATAGGGTGCACACATCAATCATGGCAAAAATGACAAAAGTGCATGTTCTGATAAGAATCAGAAACTAACATCACATAGCACTCTTCCAACAGCATTTAGGGCATCAAGATGAGCTCGAATAAAAATGATTCAATGATAATAAATAATCTAGACGTCGAGGCGAACAATTTGACTTATTACACGCGCAAAACGGAGCAACGATGACAGAGTTACGATGCGATGAAAATGCAACCAAATATGCAACAATTTCGGGGACTTGGTCGATTTTATACCTCCGCGAAAGTCAACGCGGGACGGAGGCGTGCGGGACGAGGAGATCCGGGATCGGGGGCGCCGTTTGGATGGACGGAGTGGTGGATCTCGTCCCGATCCGGATCGGGACGCGCGGAACACGAGGTTCGCCGGCGTCTCGCCGGAGAAGGAGGGGAAGGCAGCCGGAGGGGAGGAGGGAGCCGCCGGAGGAGGCCGGGGCGGCGCACCGGCCGGGAGAGGCGGTGCGGCAGAGAGCCGAGCGCTGGATGCCAAGGCCGCGGCGAGGGGCGGCATCGGTGTTCCGCCGGCAGGCGGGAAGGCGCGGGCGCTCCTCCCGACCTGCCGGCGAAGCGGGCGGAGGACGGTCGGCGGCGATGGCGGCGGCGTATGGCGCCAAGCGAGCCCATGGCGGCGGTGGACGGGGAACTCCGGCGGCGTTGCACTCCGGCTACCATCAAATCAAGATGGCGGAAGAAGACCAAGCCGCAACGGCATTCATCACTCCATATGGACTATTCTGCTTCAACACGATGCCCTTCGGACTTAAAAACGCCGGCGCAACATATCAACGCATGATTCAAACATGTCTGGCCACCCAGATCGGCAAAACAGTAGAGGCATACGTAGACGACATAGTCGTCAAAACCAAACACGTCGAAACTCTAGTAGACGACTTGAGGCTCACATTCGACAACCTCAGAGCATATGACATCAAGCTGAATCCGGAAAATGCGTTTTGGCGTGCAGTACCGGAAAGCTCCTGGGCTTCATTGTATCCGGTAGAGGAATTGAAGCAAACCCAGCCAAAATCCGAGCCCTGTCACAGCTTTCCAAAAGACCTCAAACAAATACAAAAATTGACTGGATGCGTGGCGGCTCTAAGCCGCTTTATCTCCCGTCTAGGAGAAAAGGCATTGCCCCTCTATCGCCTCCTTAGGCGCACCAACACACCAGTGGACGGATGCTGCCACTGCCGGACTTGAAGAAATAAAAGCCATATTGGCAACAAATCCGGTCCTGGCTGCGCCCAACCTGGGCGAACCAATGTTGTTATACATCGCGGCAACACATCAAGTTGTAAGCGCGGTACTCGTCGTCGAACGAGAGACAGAAGGGCATAAATTCCCTCTTCAAAAACCAGTGTACTACGTATCCACTATGTTAACTGCCTGCAAGTCCCGTTACCCGCACTATCAAAAGATAGCGTGTCACGGTGTTCATGGCATCCCGGAAGCTCCGACACTACTTTCAAGAGTGTTCGATAACAAAGGCCTCGAAGTACCCCTCAACGACATTATAAACAACCGCGGCGCTTCTGGGCAGGATTGCAAAATGGGCCATTGAGCTCTTACCATTCGATATAACTTACAAACCTCGCGAAGCTATAAAGTCACAAGTTTTGGCTGACTTTGTCGCTGAATGGACGGCCGAACTCCCTAAAGAGTACGGCGCATACTCCAATTGGATTATGCACTTCGACGGCTCTAAAATGTTGGCGGATTGGGGCTGGCGTCGTATTGACGTCCCCAACCGGGGACACGATCCAATACGTGCCGGATAATGTACACGGACTCCAACAACGCGGCGAATCTGAGGCCCTTTACATGGCCTCCGGATGGCAATCTCCATGGGCATTCAACGCCTAGAGGTGTGCGGGGATTCAAACCTTGCAATATCCCAAATAAATGGAGATTTTGATGCCAAGCATCCGAAAATGGCAGCATATCGCAACGCTCTCCTAAAAATGTCAGCTCGGTTTGAAGGACTTGAATTCCATCACGTAGCCTGGGATAATAACCAAGCAGCCGACGTACTGGCACGCATCGGCGCAAAACGTGACGCTGTCCCTCCAAACATCTTCCTGGAACGGCTCTTTAAGCCATCCGTACTATGGGAAGAGGAGTCCGGAAATAACAAACCGGAAACAGCCGCACCAACCGACGCAGAGCAATCTGACATAACCGGTGATTCAGCCAATGAAATAACACCTTCAGCCCACGACATAATGGCAGTAATCGCCCCGTGGACAGAACCATTCCTAGCCTACTTGCTTAGGCAGGAACTTCCCGAAGACCAAAATTCATGCCGGACTAGGCGGACGCCATGCCGCAGCTCAAGCCCTTGTAGGAAAGGCATTCCGTACAGGATTTTATTGGCCGACGGCCCGGGAAGATGCTCAGGACTTAGTCCAAAGATGCGTCGGTTGTCAGCTCTTTGCTAATCAGAGCCATATGCCACCCACCGCCCTCAAAACTATACCCATTACCTAGTCGTTCACGGTCTGGGGGCTTGACATGGTTGGACCCCTTAAAGGAGGAACCCACAAGCAAAGGTACCTATTGGTCATGGTGGAAAAATTCACCAAATGGATAGAGGCCAAGCCAGTCAAAACGGCAGAGTCCGGACCAGTGATAGACTTTATCTCCGGGGTAGTACACCGTTATGGTGTCCCCACAGCATCATCACCGATAACGACCACGAACTTCATGGCCGACGAGGTTAAATCATGGTGCAAAAATATGGGCATTAAGCTCGATTACGCTTCAGTCTATCATCCTCAAACCAACGGTCAAGTGGAACGAGCAAATGGTCTAATAATGAGCGGCATCAAACCCAGACTAGTGCGGTCACTTATGAAATTTGACACGCACTGGGTAGAGGAGCTAGACTCCGTACTCTGGGGGCTGCGGACAACGCCCAACAGTACTACCGGATTCACACCATTTTTTATGGTATACGGCGCAGAGGCAGTTCTGCCCTGCGACATCATTCATGACACACCTCGAGTGCGCATGTACGAAGAAAGAGAAGCCGAGCTGGATCGGCAGGACAACTTGGACGCATTGCAGGAAGAACGCGATGTCGCCAAGGCTCAAAGCAGAGAAGTACGGGCCAAGACTTTCAACGTTGGCGAACTAGTTCTACGCCTGCCGGACAAGAAAAAGGACAAGCTCAAGCCCAAATGGGAGGGCCCCTTCATTATCGATCAAGTCTTGACCGGCGGAGCATACCGTCTACGAAATGCGTCGGACAACCGACTCGAGCCGAACCCATGGAACGCAGCCCGCCTCCAAAGATTCTATGCCTAGCGCCGGACTAAGAGTTCGTCCCCTTCCCCCGTCCAAACTTTTACACTTCAGCTGTCTTTTGTTTCTCTTTCTTCTCTCAACCCTTTTCCTAAAAAGCCCTTAAGGGCCTACTTGCGCATTGTTCGCACACACTTGATGTGCCATCCACACTCATTATACCTGGGGGCTTCTTTACCAGAAGCTTAATTATAAGGGCTTCATGCCCAGCACATGTGTCAAGCTTCCACATGTACCTTTTATTCACCATTATATGCATCGATATGACTTAAGTTTTGGCCAAGCTGGGTTGCTCGGCTCACATGCTTACCCCTCGTTCCCGATTGTTCGGCTAGGAGGTAAAGGGAGCACCTCTGCGATTATTACTTGCCGGTCAGCCGGATGTGTACCTCAGACTGGGTGAAGCCGAAAGCTAGCGTTCTTAAGGGAATATTCGGTCGGTGACTTGAAAGATGATTTTTACCTACTTAGTTATCTGCCCCCAGATGTTTTTCTGCTCTTTTAGCAGACCGGACATGCACTTTAGGGCATGCCTCCCAGGGAAAGGAACCCTTAGCGGAACTATTCTCCCTGGAAGATGTTTCTTACTAACCATGTAATATAACATAACTAGTTGGGCACTTGTCTGATAAAGCACTAATGACCCCTACGCCTGGTCTCCATGCATGCCCAGTTGTTTCTTAACCGAGAAGGTATTCCGACACACTCCGGACTCTAGGGTCCTGAGGTTGAAGCGAAAAGGTCGGCAAAGACAAACGATCTACAATCCGGCTAGAAGGCATTTTACATGTCATTTTAAAATACATTGTCAAATCGACTGACTGTATTCCTCCTCAATCCCGTCTAACAGGCTGTCTAATTTACAGTCCCGTTGGGAAAATTTAGCGGCCAATTCTACTTGGCCGTATACTAAACTCACAGGGATCTCCTTCCCATCGGGCCCCACAGGTCCGACCTTGGCCATATGGTTGGGATCCGCCTTCTTGTACCGCGTCTTCACCATGGCCCAGGCCTCCCTGGCACCTTGGCGGCTTGCCAAAATCTTCCATAAACGGAAGCGTTGCCGCATTCCCTGAAGCTTCTCCGCAAGCTCCCCAAGGCCCTCGGGCAGGGAAAGGGCCGGCCATAAAGCCTGGACGACGCCGCTCATTGCGTGCCGAACTCGTTCGAGCAGCTGCAACAGTTCGGGAAGTTGATCACCCATCGATACGGGCATCTCCTCCGCAGGGCGACCTGTGAGTATACCTATAGACATATTTTGTCAATTGACTTCCTCGCCGAACTCTTCTTTTCAAAGGAGTTCGCTCAAGCACTTACTATAGATGCCGCGACGAAGCCGCTGATTCTCCTTAACGGAGCCAGACAGCTCGGCCCGAACACCTTTCAGCTCTTCTCCGAGCTGGGCGTGGGCATTCTGGAGCTTGTTCCTTTCCTGCTGCACTTTATTCAGCACCCTCTCGCCGGCCTTCAGCTGGCGCAGTAGTTCTAGCCTGTCCGAATCTTGTCCGGCAGCACCTGCAATGTCATTATTAGACTTGCGCGCACGCCGCACACCGCTTATATTTTTAAAACAATGTGTTACCAGGAGGGGTCTCTGTGTTTCCTCCTGCGGCAGCAAGTGCGGCCTCGAGTTGGGCCTTGCACTCTTGCAGCTCCTGAGACAGTTGGGTATTCTTCTCCGTAAGATCCTGCGTTTCAAATGATCCTTAAATCAATTAATATAACTACTTTAAGTGTTGGGGGCTACTGGCATATACAACTATTAAATTCTCTTACCCGTATGTCTTTTACATATTGCTCCGTGGCTCTGGTAAAACCATCTTGAGCAGCACGGAGGTGCGCGTCCCCCGCGTTAAAGGCATTCAACGCCTCAGGGGAGAAGCACGCGTCACGAAATACTGTCCGGCGGCGCCTGTAGTTCATGGCGCTCTCCACCTCAGACTTGGTGGCGGACAGTCTGTCGGCATCCTCCGTTGGAGGAGAGTCCGGCTCGCGCCTTGCGCTCGCCTCCCCCTCCAGACCAGGTGCTGGAGCCTGGCTGGTAGAGGTTGGATTGGCAACCTCTACGCCCGCAGTCCAGCGGGCGCTTGTTCTCCTACAAAAGTCATGAGCACTCAAACGCTTCCTAGGAACGTTGCTCCAAATAATGAACTGTGAGCTATACCTTTGCGGCGATGTTTCAATCCGCGCCGCGCTCCTCTTCTGCCTACTGGTCCGGACTGGCCTTTGTTGGTCAGCCGCCGCGGGCTCGGCTTCCCGCCTTGAAGGCGCTTCCTGCAAAACACCATCATATGCAAAGCTCAGAAATGAGCAAGGAAGAAATAATGGTGTCGGGACTTCAGTCACAATCACCTGGGAAGCCGGATATAGTCCGGGGTAGTCAGCCGTAATGGCAACTAAAGCATTATCCATGCTGAGCTGGTGGAACACCCCGTCGATTAGCTCGACCTTTATGTCCGGATCCTCTTCGGAGGCCGGATCCTGGGATCTCTCTGGATCCTCGGGTTGCGGAGCTGGACTTAGCATGTCCTCCACAAACCGACGCAGCTCCTGCGTCGAAAAACATAATATAAGAAACTTAAACTTTGAAACCATGGGTCGGGCACGTAAAGTGTTCGCTTACCCAGCGCCGAGGGTTATTCATGGAGGACCCATTCAACGGGTTCGTCTGGAGGAAGTCATCCTTCTCCCCCTTGTACAGGCCGGACAGGATCTTCGCCAGGTCCTCGGCCGAACCCGGCCCTTTGCGGCCATGACGGGTGGCATCGTCCTCCCCGTTGAAATCCCACATGGGGTGGCCCCTGTACTTTAGTGGCTGCACCCCCCGCATAATGCATCTTGCCATGACTCCAATCATGGTCAACCCGGAATGGGCCAGTAACCTTATCCGGCCCATCAAATAATGGACGCTCTTGTCTTCCTCCAGTTGGGGCTCATGGACGCCAACTACAGGCGTTCTTCAGAGGAGCAGTATTGAACTCCGGGAGGCCGATCCGAATAGGGTCCGCAGCGGAGCGTCTTCTATGTAAAACCATTCCGAAGGCCAGTCTTCGGACGCCTTCTTAGGGGTTCCGGATGGATATCTGGTCCCGGCAATGCGCCATATTTTGGCGCCGCCCACTTGATATATGGACCCCTCGTGAGAGCGGGGTACGAGGCAGAACAACCTCTTCCACAGTGCAAAATGGGGCTCGATGCCAAGAAATAGCTCGCAAAGAGCTACGAAGCCCGCGATATGCAGGATAGAGGCGGGCGTGAGGTGATGGAGCTGGAGTCCGTAGAACTCCAAGAGCCCGCGGAGGAACGGATGTATAGGAAATCCGAGCCCCCTTATCAGATAGGGGACGAAGCATACCCGCTCCCCTTTGTTGGGACTTGGGGTAGCCTCCGCTTGCTTCCCACCTTGGTAGGTGGCCAACCCGGCTCGAACCGGGACCATGAAGGCCGGAGGGAGATATCCCTTTGCTTGGAGCGTCACCAGCTCGCTGTGCGAGACAGAACATCTCCGCCAGTCTCCTGGCGGTGGGCTGGGAGCGCGAGAGGAGGAGCCGCGTCGACGGTCCATGATGGAATGGATTTTTGGTCGGAGGCGCTCCGATGAGTACTCGCGGAAGGAAGATGGTGTGATTTGGATCTGGATTCTTGCCTCTCTTATAGGCAAATTATTTGCAGAGCTAGGGGGTAAAACATAAAAGATACCCTGGCTTTTCGCATTCATGCGACGCGTGGAAGATGGCCATTATTGGGCGTGGAAGCCAAGAAGCGCAACATTGATAAGGAAGCCGGACACTGTTCGGCAAACGCACGGAATGTGGAGGATAACCCGCCTTGCAACGCCGAAGACTATATACGCGCTGGACATATCATCATTGAAGCCTGGTTCGGGGGCTACTGAGGGAGTCCTGGACTTGGGGATGTCCGAACAGCCGGACTATCATCGTCAGCCGGACTCCAAGACTACGAAGACACAAGATTGAAGACTCCGTCCCGTGTCCGGATTGGACTTTCCTTGGCGTGGAAGGCAAGCTTGGCGATACGAATATGTAGATCTCCTACCATTGTAACCGACTCTGTGTAACCCTAGCCCTCTCCGGTGTCTATATAAACCGGAGGGCTTTAGTCCGTAGGACAGACAACCATTACAACAATCATACCATAGGCTAGCTTCTAGGGTTTAGCCTCCTTGATCTCGTGGTAGATCCACTCTTGTACTACCCATATCATCAATATCAATCAAGCAGGAGTAGGGTTTTACCTCCATCGACAGGGCCCGAACCTGGGTAAAAACATCGTGTCCCTTGTCTCCTGTTACCATCCGCCTGGACGCACAGTTCGGGACCCCCTACCCGAGATCCGCCGGTTTTGACACCGACAGCTACCCTTCAAGAACTCAAAACCATCGTGCGATAGCCCCACAGTGGGCGCCAACTGTCATGGAATTAACACGTCAGATGTCCTCATGAAAGGACTTAGTCGTGGAGCCATTGCAACAGGTTACCTTGAAGGGGTTAAATCGGACAAGGGACACGGGAGTTTATACTAGTTCGGCCCCTTCAATGAAGGTAAAAGCCTACGTCTAGTTGTGATGGGACTGATTGGGTTTCGATGACCAGGGAGCAAATACGCTTGCCTGAGTCTCGAGTTGTTGTTTCTTGTCCCTGAACCGCCGCCGGGTCATCCCTTTATATACATAGGTTGACGCCCGGCCGGTCTATAGAGCCCCGAGGCCAACTCATACAAAGTTTCCGGCTCGGTCTCACCTTTCCTAACTTACATTACAAGTTACATAGTCATGGCGGTTTACCACTATGGGCCCCAATCCACCTTTGGGCTCCGGGCCTCTAAGCTTCATTCGTAAAGCGCCATCTTCTGGATCTTCATGGGCTTCAGCATAGTCGAGGGTGTACCGGGCCCTCCTGGCCGGTTTACACTCAGTAGTTATATCCCCAATAGATAGTTTTGTGATAAGATAATTTGTAACGTGTAACCAGCAGTGAAAGGAAATAAAGTGCAGCAAGGTAGCCCAATCCTTTTTATAGCAAAGGACAAGCCTGGACAATTTCTTATAATGAGAAAAGTGCTCCCGAGGACACATGGGAATTATCGTCAAGCTAGTTTCATCACGCTCACATGATTCGCGTTCGTTACTTTGATAATTTGATATGTGGGTACCGGTGCTTGGGTACTGCCCTTTCTTGGACAAGCATCCCACTTATGATTAACCCCTATTGCAAGCATCCGCAACTACAAAAGAAGTATTAAGGTAAACCTAACCACAACATGAGACATATGGATCCAAATCAGCCCTTACGAAGCAACGCATAAACTAGGGTTTAAGCTTCATCACTCTAGCAACCCATCATCTACTTATTACTTCCCAATGCCTTCCTCCAGGCCCAAATAATGGTGAAGTGTCATGTAGTCGACGTTCACATAACACCACTAGAGGAGAGACAACATACATCTTATCAAAATATCGAACGAATACCAAATTCACATGACTACTAATAGCAAGACTTCACCCATGTCCTCAGGAACAAACATATCTACTCACAAAGCATATTCATGTTCATGATCAGAGGATTATTAATATGCATTAAGGATCTGAACATATGATCTTCCACCAAGTAAACCAATTAGCATGAACTACAAGGAGTAATCAACACTACTAGCAACCCACGGGTATCAATTTGTGGTTTTGGATACAAGATTGGATACAAGAGATGAACTAGGGTTTGAGAGGAGATGGTGCTGGTGAAGATGTTGATGGATATTGACCCCCTCCCGATGAGAGGACCGTTGGTGATGACGATGGTGATGATTTCCCCCTCCCGGAGGGAAGTTTCCCCGGCAGAACAGCTCCGCCGGAGCCCTAGATTGGTTCCGCCAAGGTTCCGCCTCGTGGCAGTGGAGTTTCTTCCCGTAAGCTAGCTTATGATTTTTTTCAGGGTAAAAGCCTTCATATGGTAGAAGATGGGCACCGGAGGGCCACCAGGGGGCCCAGGAGACAGGGGGACGCGCCCAATAGGGGGGCGCCCCCCACCCTCCTGGCCAGGGTGTGGGCCCCCTCTGGTACTTTCTTTGCTCAATAATTCTTATTAATTCCAAGAATGACTTTCGTGGAGTATCAGGACTTTTGGAGTTGTGCAGAATAGGTTTCCAATATTTGCTCTTTTTCCAGCCCAGAATCCCGGCTGCCGGCATTCTCTCTCTTCATGATAAACCTTGTAAAATAAGACAGAATAGCCATAAGTATTGTGACATAACGTGTAATAACAGCCCATAATGCAATAAATATTGATATAAAAGCATGATGCAAAATGGACGTATCAGTCCCGCATTATAGTGGAGCGTGTGCAAAGGATGTTATATTTCCATGAATGCATTCACGTTATCATGTCCTGTATTATGAAACAAGATCGTTATGTAATATAATGCTTGTTATTTAAAATTTTACCTCCTGTGCGGCCGTATTGTGAAATCTGAGAGTTGGCCAGTCGTTGTCTTCTACCCCCATGTAGATAGTACGGGGATGTTCGGGATAAATCTGAACACTCTTTACTCCAAAGTTTGGTCCTTAAAGGAGGGATTTAGCGCAATGAACAAGGCAATCGGACTATGTGGCTTTACCAGGCTCACTTAGCCATGGGAGTTTGACAATAGAAGTTTAGGCGCATCCCCTAGTGTTCGTAAGTCCGAACTTGGGATGCTGTAAACACCTGATCGGATAAAAAATCGATTCCTCGCATAATGCGGAAAAAATCCCTAACAATTTGAAACCTCTCGAAAGCTGACCGGCTCTCGCCTCATCATGACAGTTAGTTTTCGACTTTCTCTACTGAGGTTCTCATCCGGATGAACCATGACAACATCGCAGTAGTTCTCCCTTTACTACCCTAGCCGATATAGCGGAACATAAGGTAGTAAGCACGGGAGCCGGGCAACCCAACTATTCACCAACGACATGATTCGGAGCCGATGCATATAATGCTATAAGTTCGGGGTGCCGAGCTATACTGTAAAAAAGTGTTCGGACTTTGTTGTCGTATTACGGAGCGTAATGAAGCCCCTGGCAAATTAAGTCGTACCAGAGTGTACGGGCGCAATTTGATAAAAATATCAAGACAAGAAAAAAAATTAAAATAATAGGTTAATACTGCAAAAATTGGGCCGCAAACTATTTTTCATTGTAGTTTGATTAATAGGTCAAAGCGTATTTTGTACAAGTAATGTGATAAGCACCAGGGCTATTTACCATGCCCCAACCAAGGGAGAGCTGTTTGCGGGTCCTCAAGATAGGTATAATGATTATTTAAAGAAACCACCTGGAAATTTCGCCATACGTCAATGCTTCTTGCCGTCTTGGTGTATCCGTCCCTCTATAGGTCCGTCGATCAGGTCACCTGGAACTACCTGGAAAAGAAAAGAGACCTGAAAATAAAAAGGCAAAGTAAAAGTATGCGGATCCAGGAGCGGTTGAGCCGTATTATGGACCACGATCTAGCTGAGGGCACAAGATCGTAGCAGAGGTAACAAGCTAAACATCAAAGTCCACGCGGAATTACTAGTGAGACCGAAGTCTCTCTGCAAAAACATAAATTAAGCAAACGTGAGTACAAATTACCCAGCAAGACTTACATCAAAACTAGCTACATATGCATCAGTATCAACAAAGGCGTGGTGGAGTTTAACTGCAGCAAGCCAGCTTTGACTCAGTCGCTATCCTGTACTACGTCTGCTGGTAACTCTTTTGAGGTGGCGCACACGAGTCCACATATTCACCATATCAATACACCAATATGGATCCGCTCCCATCTCCCTACGAGAAGGCCATCCATAGCACTCACATTTATCTTGCGTATTTTAGAGTATCCACTTTCACTTGTCTATGAACTGCACAAGCAACATAGTAGTCCTTTACCACGGACGCGGCTATTTGAATAGATCATGTTAACCCTGCAGGGGTGTACTTCTTCACACACGCTCTTGCCACTTGCCACCATGTACATGTCATGTATCTCGGCAACCTTCAAGCAGAAGCCTGGCGAGGGAGTCGGCCATGACCTGACTAACCACACAAGTCTCTAGTCCGGGTTTATCGCCTATTCGGGTTTCATCCGCAAGGAGATCCGTCCGGGGTGTCGCTCACGGCCCCAAACGATGTGTACAGGGTTCCCAAGCCCACCAAACGGGCGACGCTTGGTTCACACAGCCCACGGTGCCTAGTCTGTCCCAAGCCCACCAGATCGGGTGCCACTTGGTAGACTACTAACACTACCTACAAACACCAGAAACTAGTTGCAACTCCTGGACAGAGATCGAGTTGATTAATAAGCCGAGAGGGGTCGAGTTACCGGAACCCAATGTGTGGTAGCACTTGGATCATAGGCACATAACTCAATTCCTAAGGACGGTTTGAATGAGACAACCCAACATGTACTCGTACATGGCCTCTCACCGCTACCTTTACCAAATCGTGTTCACACACACTTAGCTCTCGACAGTAGGACATGTTCACAACATTCCAATTCACCCCCGATGAATCAGATCTGACTCAATTCTAAGCAGTAGCAGGCATGACAAACAAGCATGAATGAGTAGGCACATCATGGATCAAACAACTCCTACTCATGCTAGTGGGTTTCAACTATTTACTGTGGCAAAGACAAGTCATGCAGAGGAAAGGGGTTCAACTACCGCAGCATGTAACAGATGAATTGTTGTTGTCTTAATGCAGAAAAAGAGAGCGGAGCGAGAGAGTGGGATTATATCGGAATGAACAAGGGGGTTTTGCTTGCCTGGCACTTCTGAAGATAGTAAAACTCTTCATCAGTGTCATCGATCAAATCGTCGGAATGTCGTCTACTAAGAGGGGACAAACACTGACAACAGAGAAAGAACACAATCAATGCAATGCAACAATATGATGCGTGATCATGACATGGCAATATGATGTGATTTAGGGTAATACAACTAGAACAGAAAGGTTTGAGCTTATTTGAACCAAGGGTTCAAATTCAAACTCAAGTTATGTATTCAATAGAGCATTATCATGTTTTCAACTAAACAACAAGGTTAAGTTGTTTAATCATGCATGAAACCAGTAAAGATGGAAATATTGGATTTTTCTGATCATTTCTCATATATAACTCTTTTCATTTGGAGCTATAGATTAATTTCTATGATTTTTTGAAGTTTTGGCTATTTTTTGGAATTTCCTGAATTGTTAAAATCCAGAAAATCATTTACTGCGTCAGCACTATGTCATGCCTACGTCAGCAAGTCAACAGAACCATTCCTGGTCAAATCCGACCAGTGGGTCCAACATGTCGGTGTCCCAACTAATGACCGGTGTTAATTAGTGCTAACTAAAAAAACAAAATCTAGGGTTAGAGAGGGGCTGGCCCCACATGTCAGTTACTCAGGGGGAGTCAAACCCCTGGTCAAAAGGTCCAACGTGCTAGCGTCTTGACGCGGCGACGGCAGACGCGGCGGAGTGATGCGGAAATGCTGCTCCGGCCACGGTTTGATGTGTGGAAGGGTGTTATGCAGAGCTGGAACCCGTCTGGCTTGTTTGGTGCAGATGGCATCACCGTAGGTGACCTAAAACGACGGCAGCATCCTCAAATGCAGTGGCCCGAGTTCGGGCGATTATGCAAACATCGCTATGGTGCACGGCAGGAGCAACGGGTGGCTTCTACGTGCTCCTGGAGCTGTACTAAGCACAGAAACGTGCTCGGCTTCGAGCCTGAGCGGCTGTGGCAACGGCAGTGACATGGCCGGCGGGCGGAAGCTTTCGGCTCCAGGAAAAAACACGGCTAGGGGACGCGTTCGACAGCGAGAAGAGAGGGGAAAGACAGTGGGGCTCACATAGATCACGAAGCGATGCTCGGGGTAGCCGGGGGCGTGATGAGGACGACGAATCGGCGAGGGCGGATCGGCGGCGCCTGAGGTTGAAGATGAGGTCGGGGACAACACGGCAGGGTGTCCTGGCTTGCGCTTGTTGATGGGGGAGCTTCAAGGCGTCGAGGCGGATAGCGGGGATAGCACGGGGAGGCGCGGGAATGGTTGTGGCCGCGAGAACTACGGCGACGCGTCCATGGCAGCTTCGGCCATGGGTGAAGGGGAGTGAGGGAGAGGCGAGGGGAGGACTGCATAGGCCGGCTCGACCCATATGGTGGTGGCAGGATCGTTCGAGGCGTCGCGCTGGCAGGGGAAGGCAAACAGGCAGCTCGCGTGGCCTGTGGAGCGCATGCGTGCGTCGGGCACGCACCCTGTCCGACCGGCGGGAGGACGACGATGACTGACAAAGGCCAGTGGCTGGGCCAGATGGGCTGCACAGGAGCTGGGCCAGCCAGGTAGGTTTTTCTTCTCTCTCTCTACTTTTCTGTTTCCTATTTATTCAGTTTGTTTGATTTGGTTTAACTACCAAATCACTTTATAAACTTCTTAAATTCAATATGTGGACTTAGGGAACTAGTCCAAAGCCACATACAAACTTTCACAATTATTGGACCGATATTTAGTATATAATAAATATAGGTCCAATGCAAATAATTATTGGATTAACTCAAATTCCAAAAATAAATATTTCTGAGA
The DNA here is from genome assembly GCA_021605145.1 of Aegilops bicornis. Lineage (NCBI taxonomy): Eukaryota > Viridiplantae > Streptophyta > Magnoliopsida > Poales > Poaceae > Aegilops > Aegilops bicornis. The sequence continues at coordinate 725,637,587 of CM038673.1, forward strand.
TTCCAAAAATACTGGTTTGAATTTTACCTCTTGCCAATATTTTCACAGAATAACAGGAACATTTTTTTGGATTTATTTGAGAAGATTTTAATATTGCTCATTTTTAAAAGGTTTCGGAGGCTTCGAAAATTCCCTCAATTCAAATTCCTTGAATTTAAAAAGATGCATGGATGCTCACTAATGCAATAATTAGAAGAAAATTCTACGGCTGTGACAACTCACCCCCACTAAACAAGAATCTCGTCTCGAGATTCAAGACGTGAGGTAAGAAGACAGAGGGAACACAAAACTACACAATCTTCACGATCCAATTGCTCTTCTCGAATATGTTGATTCATTGCATCATATTGATCTTGACATCTTTGCTTTCGAGATCTTCACCCAATACGACAAGGGAAAGAGGTGGAAACTCTACAAGAGTCGATCTTCACGAAGATCAAGCAAATCATGATCAACTCATGGAATGAGATATTGAATCATCTCTTGAGCTAAGACATAACCCATACATTAAGAGAGGTGGTCGATAACAGAAGACGAAGGTTAAATTTGGTTGGCAACAATTCCATGCGTAAGTAGATGGTAAGTAGGTGTGTCAAAGTAGCGAGGAGATAAATTGCCATGATTCCATAACGGGGCACCTTAGGGGAGGTGACTTGTAGAGTTATTACCTAAGTGGCATAAAGAATTACTTTTGATACAAAGATCACTGAAACTCCTCATACCAGCCTAAGGCAATTCACAAATGATCGTTTAAAGGAGTTCGAAGAAATAGCATACTCAGATTGGAGACAATGCTATGGTTATGGGGCGATTCGGCAAAGGGAAGGCACATTCTAATTGATACCGAGGATATAACCTGGCGACTAAGCGTGCTTTCAAGAACTTTAGCAATTCCATATTCATCATGGTTTTACCAGCATCTGTGCCAAGATCCTGGCAACACTCCATACTACCATGAGGAATTGAGGTGGAGAATGCAGATGCAAAGGAAGACAACACTTTCTCAGATTTCACCGTGACTGAGCCAAGGAAACAAAATCTGGAGGACCGACCGAGAGACATTTAGCACTCCGCTTCTAATGTTCTCCTTGATCTTCTACATACCACACATACTTAAAGCATTAACGTGGCGATCAAATATAGGTCGGACTACGGGAAGACAAAATATCCATAAGGAACAACTTCTAGAATAAGTCATATGACATCCTCATGGGGAGGTGGCTATATTGCTGTATCAAGATACTACAATAATTGGCCTTCTGGATAGGTGGGGTAGCCACAACATCCACTTTACCGGTTTATAGGACCAATATTATAATTCTTGGAAAACGTTCCAACCATTATATATGCCTGAGATTCATATATGGTTGATGATAGGATACTCTAGACTCAACATGTCTAAAAGTGAAAGGTTGCAACACAAATCAACGAGATGACATTGCAAGATTCTCAGGAAACGAACTATGATAGTAAGCTCCAGAACATGAGCTGGTTCTGCTACACACGTGTGAACACGCTGTCCGAGACAAGCTTGACCACATAGTAGTCTTATAATAAAACACTACCGAGTTCTGATTGGGAACCATCATTGAGGGTAACAAAGTCTTGTGCATGACCTAGGATTATCACAACATCTCCCTTTCCTTGAACAAGTCCATCAGTGTCTTGGTGTGCTAGGGAATACATATGGAGTGGAGGTAATTAATCTACCAAACCATAGAATACATTCACACATGAATAACTGACTTGGAATGATTCCAATGGAAGCAAAACAAACTTTCTCAAATTCACGGCGACAACTTGCATCAAATGCGCATGAACTTAGAGGAAGTCACTTCTTTCATCCAAACATATACTTCATGAGATAGCACGAAGAAAATGGTAGCACAAGTTTCCAACACTAGCTTAATGTTCAACACGAGTCATGGAGAAGATAAGAATGTCGCCGATGGGCTCAACAACAATTTATCAAAATTCCAATGGAGATGGAATTCCACAACTATGTGAACAAGGCGCTAGTATTGGTCAGACCCAAAAGACATAATGGTGTATGCTCGAGGGATCAACCACGAGTAAGACAACTTTATGAACATCATTGGTTCTGATATGATTTGAGGATAGCCCACACTCAAATCAAAGTTTTGAGAAGAAAATAGATCTAACAACTGATCACGAGTACCAATCGATGAAGATATCATCTTTCTTCAACACACATATACAAAAGATATCCCTTTGAAATGAACAATGTTAGGCAAAGCTTTTATCTTCCAACTCTCCAAGTTGTTGTTTAGCTCAACCAACTAGTTCAGGGTATCCAACACAGAATCTTGGAGAATGGGTGGTTTAGAAGAAACCAACTTGATCATGAGCTCAACATAACAGTCAGGGTCAATCTGGTGATACTTCCGAGGAGATATTCGGAAAATCACGAACCACCGATATGTTATTAAACTCGAGAACAATGTTGCTTTTCAGGGCAAGATAATATGATCAAAAGGGCGAGAGATTGACACAGTCCTAACTCACTGATCGGAGAGTGCACCAGGAAATATGGACTAGGTAGCATGATCATTCTTAGGATGATGACTCAATAACCAGAACACTAAGAATGAGACTATTGTCCATTAACTACCAAGCAACATGGTTGCTAGGAGTATTTATTTCACACATCACAATTCACTTGTCGACATTCCGGTTACAATAACATGGGAACCGATGAAAGAATAGTGATGGTGAGAAGTATCACTACGTCAAAAATTCATAAGAGGTTGTGCAGTTCCTATGATATTCTCGACATAAAGGGGGTAACACTCCGAGGTAGAACATAACAGAAGCTGGATTGGCATTTGATCTGCGGAATACAACTGCTTTAACCCAATCCAAGAAATGGATGAGGTACTGGAGTTTGTTTCTCCTATTCATTTTGGAATAGAATGGCTTGATGGACCACAAGAGTAAAAGGCATCAATGAACATGAATTCAGACATGCTCTTGACTATCAACTGATAGATGAAGGCCGACATACAATTAAAGAGGGATAACTCAAAGGAACATACAATTTTTCTGAGTTGTGGATGCATAGATTAGCATGTCGAACGAGTTCAACATATTTCTTCCGGATAACCCATGCAGAAAGGTAGAACTGGTAGAGTCACAATATAGAATCGGGAACTCATCAAAAGCACTTTGGTTGTGATCGTTTGTATCAATGAGGAACTTCTGCCATAAGTAGTTCATAGTATTTGGAATAAGGAAATACCATGGACCTCGAGGACTATTACAAAGGCTACTAATATCCTAAAGGAACGAGCAACACTATCAACAGGAAGTGAGTAGAGTGATTCTTGGCTCAAAAACCCAAGAGTAGAATACCTACTACTAAATGGCATCACGGGATGCTTTTGAGAATGATGGCCAGAATCATCACACTGGGAATACAAAACATGGCTAGATTACTAGGTGGTTCTCTAAGATGCCTAGGGTCATAGTAATAGCTCCAACATATACGTTGAGGTAATGGAGTACCTCAACACACTGATTAGTGTGGTTAATCTGGCCCAAAGGAACATCGGGAACAGGGAGAAGAGATTTACAAATGCATCAGACTATTTAGAAACCTGGGGATGACTCAGACAACATAACGGTTGTAAATGCTCAAAAAGATTTGGAAATATCCTGCAAAGTGGTGGCATAACCACTCAACATCACAAAATCAAGGTTTTGAGATCAACTGACAACACACGGAAGTAGTAGGAACTAAACTGGGCTTGAATCCATCATCCTATAAGTCTCTATCATAGTAACTCGTCATCCTGACAGATAGATGAGAAGGCCTAGTTCTTAATCCCCGTAGAAAAGAAGAGGTTGACTCAGATCAGAAGGGCATAAGGTAAAAGAGTAAAAAGAGCCTTACGTTCCCTTCCACAATCAATTCCCTTATATAACTAAAGCATGTATAGACTCGACTTCGACCAGTTTGGCTTGGTAATCCTACAGCAACAGCTCTGATACCAAAGCTGTTAGGACCCCGATCCTAAGTCACACCGATCTAGCATGTAACACATCATATCACTTTGCGGCCTCATGCACGGTATTCCCACGGGTGCCACCTTACCTGGCCTGGGACCATTTGCGCCTTTTGGCTCATGCATATGATAGTGTCGTTAGAATCCATATGACAGAGAACTCGGGCCGACATGACTAGTCGTGAATCCAAAGTGGCACTAACTTACAGGGACAGGCATACATGACCCAGCAACGAACATGTCGCTCATCAACGTATGAACCCAAGTTGTAGCAAGCTACAAGGACTTAAAGGAACAACGCGTGACATTTCCCCGAAGGGACAAACACAGAAACAAAGAAGGACACATGTCGGCCAGCCTAAGTGTTCCAGAGCAGTAGCAAGCTACCATGGCTCAGTGGAAGCACTAGGAGACATTTCCCGGTAAGAGAGACTACCAAGAATAAACAATTAGGTTGTCCGATCCCACACATACCAAGCATTTCATTAACATACACACAATATGCTCGATATGTGCAAATACAACATGGCATCACAACAAAACTCTGTGACTCAGAGTATTTATTCATTAGGCTCCGAGGAGCCAGATATTACAAACATGGTTCTGATGACCCAGCATTCAAGTCATACAAGCAATAAGCACATGCGGAAGCTTAACTTGTCCGAGTACAGACAACTACAAATGAAAAAGGCTGAGAAGCCTGACTATCTACAAGACCCTGCTGAGGGCACAAGATCGTAGCTGAGGTAACAAGCTAAACGTCGAAGTCCACGCGGAACTACTAGTGAGACTGAAGTCTCTCTACAAAAACATAAATTAAGAAATCGTGAGTACAAATGTACCCAACAAGACTCACATCACATCTAGCTACATATGCATCAGTATCAACAAAGGGGTGGTGGAGTTTAACTGCAGCAAGCCAGCTTTGACTCAGTGGTTATCCTGTACTACGTCTGCTGGTAACTCTTTTGAGGTAGCGCACACGAGTCCACATATTCACCATATCAATACACCACTATGGATCCGCTCCCATCTGCCTACGACAAGGCCATCCATAGCACTCACGCTTATCTTGCGTATTTTAGAGTATCCACTTTCACTTGTCTATGAACTGCACAAGCAACCCAGTAGTCCTTTACCGCGGACGCGGCTTTTCGAATAGATCATGTTAACCCTGCAGGGGTGTAATGATAACCCACAAGTATAGGGGATCGCAAATGTTTTCGAGGGAAGAGTGTTCAACCCAAATTTATTGATTCGACACAAGGGGAGCCAAAGAATATTGTCAAGTATTAGCAGTTGAGTTGTCAATTCAACCACACCTGGATAACTTAGTATCTGCAGCAAAGTATTTAGTAGCAAAGTAGTATCGAAGCAACGGTAACAGTAGCAGTTTTGTCGTAATTGTAACAGTAGCAACGGTAAAGTAAATAAGGAAAGAGCAATATGTGAAAAGCTCGTAGGCATTGGATCAGTGATGGATAATTATGTCAGATGCGATTCCTCATGTAATAGTTATAACATAGGGTGACACAGAACTAGCCCCAGTTCATCAATGTAATGGCAAGTATTCCGAATATAGTCATACGTGCTTATGGAAAAGAACTTGCATGACATCTTCTGTCCTACCCTTCCGTGGCAGCGGGGTCCTATTGGAAACTAAGGGATATTAAGGCCTCCTTTTAATAGAGTACCGGACCAAAGCATTGACACTTAGTGAATACATGAACTCCTCAAACTACGGTCATCACCGGTAAGTATACCGTTTATTGTCACGTCGGGCTTAATGGATCATAACACATAATAGGTGACTATAGACTTGCAAGATAGGATCAAGAACTCACATATATTCATGAAAACATAATAGGTTCAGATCTGAAATCATGGCACTCGGGCCCTAGTGACAAGCATTAAGCATAGCAAAGTCATAGCAACATCAATCTCATAACATAGTGGATACTAGGGGTCAAACACTAACAAAACTAACTTGATTACATTGTAAATCTCATCCAACCCATCACCGTCCAGCAAGCCTACGATGGAATTACTCATGCACGGCGGTGAGCATCATGAAATCGGTGATGGAGGATGGTTGATGATGATGACGACGACGAATCCCCTCTCCGGAGCCCCGAACGGACTCCAGATTAGCCCTCCCAAGAGAGTTTAGGGCTTGGCGGCGGCTCCGTATCGTAAAACATGATGAATCTTTCTCTCTGATTTTTTTCTCCGTGAACATGAATATATGGAGTTGGAGTTGAGGTCGGTGGAGGTCCAGGGGCTCATGAGGCAGGGGGCGCCCTCGGGCGCCCCCACCCTCGTGGACAGGGTGTGGCCCCCTGATGTTTATTCTCTCACCAATATTTTTTATTAAATCGAAAAAGTTGCTCCGTGGATTTTCAGGTCATTCTGAGAACTTCTATTTCTACACAAAAATAACACCATGGAAGTTCTGCTGAAAACAACGTCAATCCGGGTTAGTTCCATTCAAATCATGCAAGTTAGAGTCCAAAACAAGGGCAAAAGTGTTTGGAAAAGTAGATACGACGGAGACGTATCAACTCCCGCAAGCTTAAACCTTTGCTTGTCCTCAAGCAATTCAGTTGACAAACTGAAAGTGATAAAGAAAAACTTTTACAAACTTTGTTTGCTCTTGTTGTTGCAAATATGTAAAGCCAGTATTCAAGTTTTCAGCAAAGATTATGAACTAACCATATTCACAATAACATTTAGGTCTCATGTTTACTCATATGAATGGCATAATCAACTAACGAGCGATAATAATAAATCTCCGATGACAACACTTTCTCAAAACAATCATAATAGGATATAACAAAATGGTATCTCGCTAGCCTTTATGAGACCGCAAAACATAAATGCAGAGCACCTTTGAAGATCAAGGACTGACTAAGCATTGTAATTCATGGTAAAAGACATCCAGTCATAGTCATACTCAATATAAATTAATAGTAATGCATGCAAATGACAGCGGTGCTCTCAATGGTAGTGCTTTTTAATAAGAGAGTGATGACTCAACATAAAAGTAAATAGATAGGCCCTTCGCAGAGGGGAGCAGGGATTTGTAGAGGTGCCAGAGCTCGATTTTGAAATAGAGATAAATAATATTTTGAGCGGTATACTTTCATTGTCAACATTATAGGTGGTTCCCAAACAGAATGGTAAAGTTTATACTCCCCCACCACCAACAAGCATCAATCCATGTCTTGCCCGAAACGTCGGGTGCCTCCAACTAACAACAATCCCGGGGGAGTTTTGTTTGTAATTATTTTGATTTGATTTGAGCATGGGACTGGGCATCCCGGTGACATGCCATTTTCTCGTGAGTGAGGAGCGGAGTCCACTCCTCTTGAGAATAACCCGCCTAGCATGGAAGATACAGACAACCCTAGTTGACACATGAGCTGTTCGAGCATACAAAACAGAATTTCATTTGAAGGTTTGGAGTTTGGCACATAAGAATTTACTTGGAACGACAGGTAAATACCGCATATAGGAAGATATGGTGGACTCATATGGAATAACTTTGGGGTTTATGGAAGTGGATGCACAAGCAGTATTCCTGCTTAGTACAAGTGAAGGATAGAAAGAGACAGGGAAGCGACCAACTAGAGAGCGACAACAGTCATGAACATGCATTAAAATTAATCAACACTGAGTGCAAGCATGAGTAGGATATAATCCACCATGAACATAAATATCGTGAAGGCTATGTTGATTTTGTTTCAACTACATACGTGAACATGTGCCAAGTCAAGTCACTCGAATCATTCAAAGGAGAATACCACCCTATCATACCACATCACAACCATTTTAATAGAATGTTGGCACGCAAGGTAAACCATTATAAACTCCTAGCTAATTAAGCATAGCATAAGCAACTATAATCTCTAATTGTCATTGCAAACATGTTTATTCATAATAGGCTGAATCAAGAATGATGAACTAATCATATTTAGGAAAACAAGAGAGGTCGAGTTCATACCAGCTTCTCTCATCTCAATCATTCATTATATATCGTCATTATTGCCTTTCACTTGCACGACCGAACGGTGTGGATAATAATAATAGTGCACGTGCATTGGACTAAGCTGGAATCTGCAAGCATTCAATTCAAGGGAGAAGACAAGGTAATATGGGCTCTTAGTTAAATCAACAACAATGCATATGAGAACCACTCAACATTTTCATCATGGTCGTCTCCTCTCGACCCCCAAAGAAAAAGAAAAGAAATAAAACTATTTACACAGGAAAGCTCCCAACAAGTAAAAGAAGAACGAGAAATAATTTTGGGTTTTCCTTTAGTTACTACTGCTACATGCATGGAAAGTAAACTAGCTAAAAGCTACAACTAATTTTTTTGTTTTTCTTAAGTTTAATTAAGCACACAAGAGGAAAGCAAGAAAAAGAAAATAAACTAGCATGGATAGTACAATGAAAAAGTATTAGCACCGACAACTAAAAATGAGTGTGTGAACATGAATGTAATGTCGGTGAGAAATACATACTCCCCCAAGCTTAGGCTTTTGTCCTAAGTTGGTCTATACCCAAGGATCATGGCTAATCTCTCCGGTGTACCGAGGAGTATCATCAGAGTACCACTGGCTGGCGATCTCCTCTGGATCCCACTTTTTCTTTCATAGATTTCTTTGCCTCTTGCATATCTTCTGGACTGAGAAATAGAACACCTCTTTTCTTCGGAGTTGGCTTAGGAATTGGCTTAGGAAGTGGCTCAAGAAGTGTCCAATTGTTTTCATTAGTCAACATATTATTCAATAGCAATTCAGCTTGATCGACAGTTCTTTCCCTGAAAACACAACTAGCACAACTGTCCAGGTGGTATCTGGAAGCATCGGTTAGTCCATTATAAAAGATATCAAGTATTTCATTTTTCTTGAGAGGATGATCAGGCAAAGCATTAGGTAATCGGAGAAGCCTCCCCCAAGCTTGTGGGAGACTCTCTTCTTCAATTTGCACAAAATTATATATTTCCCTTAAAGCAGCTTGTTTCTTATGAGCGGGGAAATATTTAGCACAAAAGTAATAAATCATATCCTGGGGACTACGCACACAACCAGGATCAAGAGAGTTAAACCAAGTTTTAGCATCACCCTTTAATGAGAACGGAAATATCTTAAGGATATAGTAGTAACGAGATTTCTCATCATTAGTGAAGAGGGTGGCTATATCATTTAACTTAGTAAGATGTGCCACAACATTTTCAGATTCATAGCCATAAAAAGGATCAGATTCAACCAAAGTAATTATCTCAGGATGACAGAGAAATCATAATCCTTATCATAAATACAGATAGGTGAAGTAGCAAAAGCAGGGTCATATTTCATTCTAGCATTCAGAGATTTCTGTTTCAGTTTAGCTAATAACTTCTTAAGATCAGATCTATCATTGCAAGCAAGAAAATCTCTAGCGGTTTCTTCATCCATAACATAACCCTCAGGAACAACAGGAAATTCACACTTAGGGGTACAACCTTCATCATCACTATCATCAATAATATCAGTTTCAAGAATTTCATTCTCTCTAGCCCTAGCAAGTTGTTCATCAAGATATTCACCTAATGGCATAGTAGTATCAAGCATAGAAGTAGTTTCATCATAAGTATCATGCATAGCGTAGTGGCATCATCAATAACATGTGACATATCAGAATTCATAGCGTAGAAGCGTGTTTAGGTGTCGCAAGTTTACTCATAACAGAAGGAGAATCAAGTGCAGAGCTAGATGGCAGTTCCTTAACTCCCCTCGTAGTTGAGGGATAAATCTTAGTTCTTTCGTCTTTCAAGTTCCTCATAGTGATCAGCAGATATAAATCCCAAGTGACTCGAAGAATAGAGCTATGATCCCCGGCAACGGCACCAGAAAATAGTCTTGATAACCCACAAGTATAGGGGATCGCAACAGTTTTCGAGGGTAGAGTATTCAACCCAAATTTATTGATTCGACACTAGGGGAGCCAAAGAATATTCTCAAGTATTAGCAGTTGAGTTTTCAATTCAACCACACCTGGATAACTTAGTATCTGCAGCAAAGTATTTAGTAGCAAAGTAGTATGGAAGTAACGTAATAAAGAGCGAAAAGTAACAAAGAGCAGTTTTGTAGTAATTGTAACAATAGCAACGGTAAAGTAAATAAGCAAAGAGCAATATGTGAAAAGCTCGTAGGCATTGGATCAGTGATGGATAATTATGTCGGATATGATTCCTCATGTAATAGTTATAACATAGGGTGACACAGAACTAGCTCCAGTTCATCAATGTAATGGCAAGTATTCCGAATATAGTCATACGTGCTTATGGAAAAGAACTTGCATGACATCTTTTGTCCTACCCTCCCGTGGCAGCGGGGTCCTACTGGAAACTAAGGGATATTAAGGCCTCCTTTTAATAGAGTACCGGACCAAAGCATTAACACTTAGTGAATATATGAACTCCTCAAACTACGGTCATCACCGGTAAGTATCCCGTTTATTGTCACTTCGGGGTTAACGGATCATAACACATAATAGGTGACTATAGACTTGCAAGATAGGATCAAGAACTCACATATATTCATGAAAACATAACAGGTTCAGATCTGAAATCATGGCACTCGACCCCTAGTGACAAGCATTAAGCATAGCAAAGTCATAGCAACATCAATCTCAAAACATAGTGGATACTAGGGATGAAACCCTAACAAAACTAACTTGATTACATGGTAAATCTCATCCAACCTATCACCGTCCAGCAAGCCTACGATGGAATTACTCACGCACGGCGGTGAGCATCATGAAATTGGTGATGGAGGATGGTTGATGATGACGACAACGATGAATCCCCCTCTCCGGAGCCCCAAACGGACTCCAGATCAGCCCTCCCGAGAGAGTTTAGGTTTTGGCGGCGGCTCCGTATCGTAAAATGTGATGAATCTTTCTCTCTGATTTTTTTCTTCGTGAACCTGAATATATGGAGTTGGAGTTGAGGTCGGTGGAGGTCCAGGGGGCCCACGAGGCAGGGGCGGGCCCTGGGGGGCGCCCCCACCCTCGTGGACAGGGTGTGGGCCCCCTGACATTTATTCTTTTGCCAATTTTTTTATTAAATCCAAAAAGTTGCTCCGTGGATTTTCATGTCATTCCGAGAACTTTTATTTCCGCACAAAAATAACACCATGGCAGTTATGCTGAAAACAACGTCAATCCAGGTTAGTTCCATTCAAATCATGCAAGTTAGAGTCCAAAACAAGGGCAAAAGTGTTTGGAAAAGTAGATACGATGGAGACGTATCATGTACTTATTCACACACGTTCTTGCCACTTACCCCCATGTACATGTCGTGTATCTCGGCAACCTTCAAGCCGAAGCCTGGCGAGGGAGTCGGCCATGACCTGACTAACCACACAAGTCTCGAGTCTAGGTTTATCGCCTAATTGGGTTCCATTCGGAAGGAGATCCGGCCGGGGTGTCGCTCACGGCCCCAAACAATGTGTACAGGATTCTCAAGCCCACCAAACGGGCAACGCTTGGTTCACCCGACCACGGTGCCTAGTCTGTCCCAAGCCCACCTGTACCTGGTGCCACATGGTAGACTACTAACACTACCTACAAACACCAGAAACTAGTTGCAACTCGTGGACAGAGATCGAGTTGATTAATAAGCCGAGAGTGGTCGAGTTACCGAAACCCAATGTGTGGTAGCAACTGTCTTCGATCACAGGCACATAACTCAATTCCTAAGGATAGTTTCAGTGAGACAACCCACCATGTACTCTGTCGGATTACGGGTTCCGCAAACCCTTGAAAGCTTTGAACTTTGGGTGCGTGCGGAGATCTCAACCTACCTAGCCTCCCTACTCACGATCCTCCTAAGCTTAGTGTGACGAGCTCGAAGAGACAAAGAGACACAACAGTTTTATCCTGGTTCGGGCCACCTTTTGGTGTAATACCCTACTCCAGCCTTTTTGGTGGATTGCCACGAAGGGCTGAGGATGAACTAGTACAATGGATGAACTGACCTCAGGAGGTGAGGTGTTCTTGAGCCCAAGGGAGCTGGTGGGATGTGAACTAGATTCAACCTCCCGTCTATCGTGGTGGCTAAGTCCTATTTATAGTGGCCTTGGTCCTCTTCCCAAATGTTGGCGGGAAGGGATCCCACAACGGCCGGATTTGAAATGGGACAAGTAGTACAGCCTATCCTGACAAAAGTGGTCTTCGCCTGTGAAAAGCCCCTGGTCGTGACGCTGTGGTGGGCTCGGTGATGACCTTCGTCCTGTTGTCCTGATGGTCTTGGTCTTGTCACTACAAAAAAATACACTTCCGTGATGATACGTGTTTGTCACAGTAGGTCACGTTTTTTGTCATGCATGTACATCCATGACGATTTTATGACAGAATCAAGATAGTCATACCTGTGCTGTTGTAGAAGTGTTCCATGACATTACCAAAATTATCATCACGGAAGTGTCCACTTCCATGACGATAAATCACGCGTCACAGAAGTGCTTTCGTCAAGGGTGACCGACATGTGGCATCCACCGTAATAAAACACCGTTAAGCTATCAGGTCCAGTTCTGGATCCGATAACCCATTATCAGCCCGGACCAATGGGGATTCTCCACGTGTAAAAGCATCATTGGCCGGAGGAAACACATGTTGCCTCACCATTGGGACAGATGTCATCCACTCATTAGACAGGAGACGCCTATGATAGGTCGACACATGGCACGGCCCAACAGTGGCCCATTTCGGTGAAAAAGGCCGGCCCAGTAAAAATTAGCAGGCCGACCCATATCAGGCCTACTTGTGGCAGGTCCAATTAAGCCCACGGCCCATACGAGATGTGCCAATTCGGCCCGTCAATGACCCGTTAAAGATTTGACACCATTGCAGCCCATCGTCAGTTCGAGCACATTAACAGCCCGCTATATATTTGGGCTCAATATCGGCCCGATGAGATTTCGGCCTGTTAACGGCCCATTCAATGGATGGGCCAATTTTCAGGATGTACATCTTTCGGCCTTTTAGCGACCCATTTAAATGTTGGGCTAATTTTTGGCCCGGTGTGTCTTTCAGCCTGTTGATGGCCCATAAATCAGATGGGCCATTTGTAGTCGGACCTGAGTTTCGGCCTTTTAGCGGCCCATTTAAGTGTTGGGCCAATTTCCGGCCCGGTGTCTCTTTCAGCCTGTTGACGGCCCATAAATCAGTTGGGCCATTTGTAGTCGAACCTGAGTTTTGGCCTTTTAACGACCCATTTAAGTTTTGGGCCAATTCCCGGCCCCGTGTGCCATTTGGCCTGTTAGTGGACCATAAATGAGTTGGGCCATTTGTAGTTGGACCTTAGTTTTGGCCTTTTAACGGCCCATGCCCTTCATGGTCCAATACCAGCCCGGTTTCTCTTTTGGCCTGCTAAAGGCCCACAACACAGTTGGGCCATTTACAATACGACCTGACTTTCGGCCTCTTAGCGGCCCATGCTCTTCATGGTCCAGTACAAGCCCGATGTCTCTTTCGGCGTGCTAAAGGCCTACAGTATAGTTAAGCCATATGAAGCCCAAACTTAGTAATGGCCTGTTAACGGCCCGTGAAATCAATTGGGCCCACCTGTTACCGGCTTCGATGTCGGCCTGTTAACGACCCGGGAGGTAAGAGGGCCGACCGTTAACTTTCGGCCTAGTAACGGCCCATTAACTTAATGGGCCCACTAAAGTTCGTACATGTCTTTAGGCCAAATTAGATAATTTGAGCCCATTACGACGAGCAATTATGCATGTGACCAAAACCGATCAAGCAAAGGTACGACATACAGGGAAAAATGTTGCACATCCAGCATATATTACAGGAAATTACATCCACTAGGCAATCCAAGATTGATGCCAGTGCAAATAAATGAACAGAACCTAACGATCTACAATGTCACAATCTGCAACCTCAGCACGGATGACGCCCATAAGCATGTGTGCAAGTTCTTGCTGCTTTGCTACACTGTCTCTCGAAACATTGATCAGTTGTTGTGTCGCACGACTCTGCACCTCTGATTCCTCCACCATTTCCATCATTGCTTCAGCCATTAATTGGTTCAGAAACATACATTTATTCCATTGCATTCGAGAAAGAGGATACTGAACAAATTCAAATGGCGATTTTGGCAGGCTTGTATTATTGATAGTGGAGAGTGTCTCGACCACTGCATCATAACATAAATTAGGAGGGGAACCGAACAGATTAATCATGAGTTATTGCCATATTACCTGGCCTAGATTTATTGGAAAGAAACAATGGGGTTGCCTTGCTGTTTTCAGAGTTTGTCTTATAATCTTTAGTATCCTGCACCAAATTAATACACTAGCATTGCTATCATTGGCCAAGTCAGATAATAGGAAAGCAACATTGACACAACGAACGTTTGGGCAACTAGCCTACACCAAATTAATACAATATGGCACATCTATCATCAGCCGGTAAGGTAATACTGAAAGCAACATTGACACAATGAATGAATGGGCAACCCAGCAGCACTACAATTCAAGAATGTGCATGATATGAGATAGTACACTCATGCATTTCAAGATTCAAAACTACTGTGCAGTTTTGTTTACAAAAATCAACATTACGCCTTTAACATTTTGCTACAACTAATTTTAGATCAGATAAAGGTTAGATTCACGCCGATTAACAAAATACATGTTGATGTAAAAATATAGTGATATACAATAGGTACTTACATCAGCATTGGAGCACAGAGAATTCCCGCAAGATATTTTCCTCGAATACGATCCCAATGGAGGAAGTCTTCTATCGTTTAACCTTATTTTCTAAAAGAGAGATGGGTAATAAACATGTAGAAAATATGATCAGAATGCTATAAAATTTCATGATGCGAGGATACACACACGCTTCTTAAAATGGAGTTGACATTCTTTTCTTTACCGGACCGGAGCGGACTAGTTCTTTGGCCACTGGAATCGCTTATTATCACCGGGAGTTGGGTTTCTCTGGCCGACCAAAGATCTATGAAAAATGGAGTTGGTTTATTATCTCTTGGCGTTTGGATCTTTTGTAAAGACCTGGTTTGTAACCCTTAAGATTCTAAAATAGCCGTCTTCCCCTTGCATGCCTTATATAGAAGAATGATGCTTCAATTATAAAACATGCTACAACAGAGATGGAATAGGTACTGAAGAATAGAAAGGCATGACATATTGACATGTATTCCCTCCATCCGGAAATAAATGGATGGGTCTAGGCATATTTCAGTTCTAGATACATCCAGTTTTATCCATTTCTGCGACATGTATTCCGAACGGAGGGAGTATGATGTAAGAGCTAGGGATACGACAGGACAACACAGTAAAAAAACACTGAAAACCCACTATAGAACCAAAGTATTCAAACCTACTGATATGAGATAGTACACTCATGCAGCTTAGGATGCAAAACTACCAAGCAGTTTTCCTTACAAAAATCAACATTGTGGCCTTTAATCATACATTTTGCTACAACTAAATTTAGATCAGATAAAGTTTGGATTCACGCCGATTAACAAAATACATGCTGATGTAAAACTATAGTGATATACAACAGGTACTTACATCTGCATTGGAGCACAGAGAATTCCTGCAAGAATCTTTCCTCACAGCATTTATACCAAGGTAAATTCTTCTATCTCATAAGCTTATTTTCTAAAAAGATGATGGGTAAGAAACATGTAGAAAATATGATCAACATGCTATAAAATTTCATGACGCAAGGATACACACACGCTTCTTAGAATGGAGTTGACATATTTTTGCTGGACTGGAGCGGACTAGTTCTTTGGCCACTAGAATCTGCTTATTATCAGTAGGAGTTGGGTTTCTCTGTGCTGGAGTAGTATCTAGAAAAACTAGAGTTGGTTTATTATCTCCTGGCGTTTGGATCTTTTGCAAAGGCCTTGTTTGTAACCCTTTAGATTCTAACATAGTCTTCTTCCCCTTGCATGCCTTGTATAGAAGAATAGTGCTTTAATTATAAAACATGCTACAGCAGAGAGATGTAATAGGTGCTGAAGAATAGAAAGGCATGACGTATTGACATATATTCCCTCCATCCGGAAAAAAATGGATGGGTCTAGGCGTATTTTAGTTCTAGATACATCCTTTTTTATCCATTTCGGCAACATGTAATCTAGACGGAGGGAGTATGGTGTAAGAGCTAGGGCAGGACAACACAGTAAAAAAACACTAGTTGAATGTAAAATTGTATGCTAGCGGAATACGTACAGAAACAACTAAGGCAACATACACGTGTATGATTGGGAAACTAAGATGGCATTGCAACAGAGCACTAGAACAGCACTTCAATGTAAAAAAACATGGTATGGTAGACAGATGAAGTACATACTGATGAATAACAATGCATAAGATATTCAGAAGCATGATGTTCAAATTAATCATATGGCATTGTGATAGAGTAGAATGATAGTACTTGAATTTGAAAACATGTTATCATGAATGGAATAGGTACTGAAAAACAGGAAGGCATGACATATTTACATGCATGATCAGCATGCTAAGCACATGGCATTGCAACAGAGTAGATACACTCGAGGACATTATATGCATGTTGTACCCATATCACAGGCCAAGTTAGAGCAAGGACCTTGTGGGGTGAAGAGGATTCATCATCTTTCTACAAGTCTTCTGAAGAACTGCCTTTACATGTTCCATCATATTGGGTATCATTGATATCAAGTTTATTGGCCTTTACATTGCTCTGTGAGGTTCTTATGGATATATGAGTGTGTGCAATTATATTTGACATGCATGGAAGACAACTAGTAGTTAGATTTATGTAATGAGTGCACTGTGAGAGGCGACATAAATAGTAGGACTGGGGTTAACTAGCAGCAACAGGTCTAAAAAACTAAAGGGAGAACACAGATGAAAGCTACAAAATATGTATCGTTTATACTCGAGATTAACTAGATGGCACACAAAAGTATTAAAGAACAACATAGGTAATACTAGAAGTGGTATAATACTATAATCACCAGCCTGTGGGAGGCTAATGGATGATAACAATGGAACAACGTTACCTAAAGAACAAGTATCTTAGCTGAACTATGGAACAACGTTAACTCCTGAACAAGACCCGTAAGAGATCAGCATGAATATACAGTGAAATGAGATAATCTATTTTCCATGCTTAGATGAATAACAAAGCCATAAATGTTGCACACAAGTAAGAGGGTACAACCTATCTGGCCGCCATCCATAGGAGTGAGCATCATGTGCTGACTTGTCGATGGCCCTGCAGTTGTTGTGGTTGTCCATGTCGGGCACGTGCATTCGATGCAGGGAACTGTTGAGTGGGGACTATAGCTCCCTTCTGGTGTATGCTTCCCTTGTTGGAGCAGCTGTGGTGAGTCGGAAGGCGGTGTGGGTGAAGATGCAGATAACGCATAATGTTAAGAACGACATATCTCTTTGATCTGAAGAAATACACTAAGAGATCGACATCAAGGTACGAGAGTGGTCACACGTCTATTTACTAAAGACTAAATTGGGGTCACACGATTTTATTTTATTTTAGTACTGTCCGATCTACGCCGGATGGCTTGATGGCCGTCTTGTGCCTCCCGGCTAACATTGTTCGAAATCTTCCCCAAAGAGCCAGTGACCAACGACAGAGCAGCCTGCCTCCGCCGTCCATGGCCCCGTCCAAAAACCCGCTCCCCACCCCACCGCACTGCCGTGGTTGCGCCGCCCCCGGGCCAATCCACAAAGACTCCCTGTCATCCAGATCCGGCGGCGGCAGTACCTTCAACCCACGCAACTCTAAGATAGCCATCTAAGCGTTGCTTCCACGGCGAACTTGCGGCCCCGCACCCTTACGTTAGACACCAGCCAACCGACAGCCTAGGAGCTCCGCCGCCTCGATGGGTGCTGCTTCCCATTGGGAATGGATTGGCCCAGAATAAAAATTCAAACAACTGATGCGTAAATAAAGTGATTTGAGATGAGGGTGCGACCTATCTGGCGGCATG
Source organism: Aegilops bicornis (assembly GCA_021605145.1). Lineage (NCBI taxonomy): Eukaryota > Viridiplantae > Streptophyta > Magnoliopsida > Poales > Poaceae > Aegilops > Aegilops bicornis. The sequence continues at coordinate 725,655,650 of CM038673.1, forward strand.
GTGAAGTAGGCAGGTCTAGCTGCCAAGACGGTGAGGCCGGCGCGGTTGCGGTGGCGACCGGCGGCAGGGAAACATCGATGTCGCAAGGGTCGACGGCTACGGGGAAGCAGCGCCAGGACTCTGGACGGATCTGAAATTGGAGCCGCTCCGGCACCGTGAACAACGGCGGGGGTGAATCGGCTCCGGTACGGTTCACGCGGCCTTCATCGAGGCATCTCCAGTAGCACGGAGTAAGAGGCACATGGCCCAGTGCACGACGGCAAATGGACAGCATCTCCGGCATTAGGGAGGAGGGTGGCTGTGAAATTGGTGCGGTGGGGGGCGCCACGGAGGAGGGGCTGGGGTTTCGCGGCTCGGGAGAAGGGAGCTTTCGGGGACAAGGTGATTTGGCGCCCACGAGGTGGGCGCGAGCGATTTCGGGCAAGGAGAGCGTGTTTTGAAATAGTGGGCGCGAGCTATTTCGGGCAAGGATATCGGTCGAGGAGAAGGCGCGCTTGGATGAAGTTACGAACCTACCCTCGATGTACAACGGCCCAATTGATGCGTGTCCCACATAGGACGGTAATTTCGCGTCTCCCATTTATTTTCTCGGGCGAATTCCAACGAGCAGAGGATGTTTAACGGTTTGTTCAAATTTTGGGAGAATGAGCATCCACGTCTACCTTACCAAGTCGATTCGAATCAAATTTTTAAATATTAGCTTGCCACTTCTTTTTTAGATGGAGAGATGATGCTCGGGAGTAATGTGTTTTTACATGCTCGTTGCTAGCGATTTACTATATGACAAATAGTTGACCCACTCAAAAACGCGAATCAAACCCAAAATGAAATATCTCGATTCAATGAAATAGCTCGTTCACTAGGTCAAAATAGTGAACTAAATCCAAAATGGAACACCTCAATCGAGTAGCATGTTGTACAATATTATAGTACTCCATGAACATGTTGAAAGTCAAATTAATGAACTTGTTTGATATACGCATATATCCGTTCATGTGTGGATCGCAGAAAACATGTTCTCCAATTTAAATATTTGAATGCAAGTTTATATCGAAACATGGTTTATATCAGTCTTTGATGCATAAAACGCGACCTCCTCTCTCCCTCTCTCTCTCTCTCTCTCTCTCTCTCTCTCTCTCTCTCTCTCTCTCTCTCTCTCTCTCTCGCCGACAATCTTCAATTCTGTCGCACGCATCAATAATGGCCATCTTCCACATGTTGAATGAATGTGAAAAGCCAGGGTATTTTTTCATTTACCCCCCTAGCTGCGCAAATGAGCCGCCTATAAAAGGGATGGGGATCTAGATCCGAATCACACCATCCTCCCTCCGCGAGCATTCATCAGAGCGCCTCTGACAAAAATCCATTCCATCATGGACAGTCGACGCGGCTCCTCCTCTCGCGCTCCCAGCCCTCAGCCTGGAGATTGGGAGAGATGCTCGGTCCCGCACAGCGAGCTAGTGGCGCTCCAAACCAAGGGATTTCTTCCCCCGGCCTTCATGGTTCCAGTTCGAGATGGAATCGCCACCTACAAGGGCGGAAAACAGGCGGAGAGCGTTCCTGACCCCTCCAAAGGAGAGCGGGTATGCTCCGTCTCTTATCTGATAAGAGGACTGGGATTTCCAATACATCCGTTTCTCCGGGGGCTCCTGGAGTTCTACGGCCTCCAGCTGCACCATCTTACGCCTGCCTCTCTCTCTCTCTCTCTCTCTCTCTCTCTCTCTCTCTCTCTCTCTCTCTCTCTCTCTCTCTCTCTCTCTCTGTGACAATCTTCAATTCATGCATGCGCATCCGACACACAAACCTTGTTGGTCCCTCTCCCTTTCTCACCATCTCTGTCTCTCTTTTTGTGTGTGTGTGGGGGGTCTTTCTAATTTGCATGCATATATACTCCATCTATTGGTCTCTCTCGCACACTATGTATGATACTCTAGCTAGTCCAAGCTAGATATCTTGGGTGCACTCATCGTAAGCACACAAATTCCTTCGCTAATTGCCCGTAAATCTCTCACGCACCACTCTGTCGTCTCGGAGCTCTTCCCCCCCTCTCTCAAACTCTCCATCTACCTGGGTCACACATACACATGCATATCTCACTCGCACTCGAAAGGCCCATCTAAAACTCTATCTCTCTCCCTCGTTCTCTCTCCATCTCACACACACACAATCTCATGCCTAGCTAGCCAAGCATGATGGTCTCTCACTCAATTGTAGGCACACGCAGTCCCCCTATATGTATATGACTAGCTAATCTTAGTCTCCATCACAAACATGTGCATGGTCTATCGATTTCTCTTGGTGCATCTTTCTATCGCGCACACACCTCCCTCGATCTCCCACCCATATAGTCCCCTCACGATCTCGAGGGGATATCTCTATCACAAACACACCCTCTCTTCCTCCCCATGCGTCCATGTCCTCCATGTGTCCCTCTCGACCTTTGTTCCTTGTTGGCCAGACCTCTATTGGACATGTGCTACATGGGTGTCTGTCGGTGTCAAAACCGGTGGATCTCGGGTAGGGGGTCCCGAACTGTGCGTCTAGGCAGATGGTAACAGGAGACAAGGGACACGATGTTTTTACCCAGGTTCGGGCCCTCTCGGTGGAGGTAAAACCCTACTCCTGCTTGATTAATATTGATGATATGGGTAGTACAAGAGTAGATCTACCACGAGATCAAAGAGGCTAAACCCTAGAAGCTAGCCTATGGTATGATTGTTGTTTGTCCTACGGACTAAAACCCTCCGGTTTATATAGACACCGGAGAGGGCTAGGGTTACACAGAGTCGGTTAGAATGGTAGGAGATCTACATATCCGTATCACCAAGCTTGCCTTCCACGCCAAGGAAAGTCCCATCCGGACACGGGACGGAGTCTTCCACGCCAAGGAAAGTCCCATCCGGCCAACGGTGATAGTTCGGCTATCCGGACACCCCCTAATCCGGGACTCCCTCAGTAGCCCCCGAACCAGGCTTCAATGATGATGAGTCAGGCGTGTTGATTGTCTTCGGCATTGCAAGGCGGGTTCTTCTCCAAATCCTGTGTTGAATAGTGTCCGGCTTCTTATAAATATCGCGCTCCTCGGCTTCCACGCCCAATAATGGCCATCTTCCACATGTTGAATGAATGTGAAAAGCCAGGGTATTTTTTCATTTACCCCCCTAGCTGCGCAAATGAGCCGCCTATAAAAGGGATGGGGATCTAGATCCGAATCACACCATCCTCCCTCCGCGAGCATTCATCAGAGCGCCTCTGACAAAAATCCATTCCATCATGGATACGGACGCGGCTCCTCCTCTCGCGCTCCCAGCCCTCGGCTGGAGATTGGGAGAGATGCTCGGTCCTTACAATGAGCTAGTGGCGCTCCAAACCAAGGGATTTCTTCCCCCGGCCTTCATGGTTCCAGTTCGAGCTGGAATCGCCACCTACAAGGGCGGAAAACAGGCGGAGAGCGTTCCTGACCCCTCCAAAGGAGAGAGGGTATGCTCCATCTCTTATCTGATAAGAGGACTGGGATTTCCAATACATCCGTTTCTCCGGGGGCTCCTGGAGTTCTACGGCCTCCAGCTGCACCATCTTACGCCTGCCTCCATTCTGCACATTGCAGGCTTCGTGGCCCTTTGTGAACTGTTCTTGGGCGTCGAGGCTCATTTTGCGATGTGGAAGAGATTATTCTGCCTCGTACCCCGTTCTCACGAGGGATCAATATATCAAGTGGGAGGAGCCGAGCTATGGTGCATCGCCGGGACCGGATACCTATCTGGAACCCCGAGGAAGGCGTCCGAAGACTGGCCTTCGGAATGGTTTTACATGGAAGATGTCCCGCTGCCGGATCCAGTTCGGATTGGCCTCCCGGAGTTCAGTAATGCTCCTCTGAAGAAACGCCTAAGTTGGCATCCGCGGAGCCCTCAACGGGAGAATGACAGGGACGTCCTTTACCTGATGGGCCGAATAAGATTATTGGCTCATTCCGAATTGACCATGATCGGGGTCATGGCCACATGCATTATGCGAGGGGTGCAGCCGCTCCAGTATAGGGGCCACCCCATGTGGGATTTCAACGGGGAGGATGATGCCACCCGTCATGGCCGCAAGGGGCCGGGATCGGTCGCCGATTTGGTGAAGATCTTGTCCGCCCTGTACAAAGGGGAAAAGGAGGATTTTCTCTGTGTCAGTCCACTGAACGGGTTTTCTATGAACAATCCTCAAAGCTGGGTAAGCGGACATTTCTTTTTGCCTATCCGATCCACATTCCCATAGTTAAGTATCTCATTTTGTGATATCGACGCAGGAACTACGCCGGGCCATAGAAGATATACACAGCCCGGCTCCACAACCCGAGGATCCGGAACGGTCCCTCGATCCGGCCTCCGAAGAGGATCCGGACATAAAGGTGGAGCTGATCGATGGGCTGTTCCACCAACTTAGCATCGACAATGCTTTGGTCGCCATTACGGCCGACTACCCCAGAATATTTCCAGCCTCCCAGGTAACTGTGACAAAAGTCCTGATACCATGACCCATCCGTGCTGATTTCTGATCACCGTATACCAATGGTGTTTCGCAGGAGGTGCCTTTGAGGCGGGAAGCCGAGCCCGTGGCGGCTGGCCAACACAGGGCAGCTCGGCCCAGCAGGCGGAAAAGAAGTGCGGTGTGGATCGAGACGTCGCCGCAACGGTATGGCGCACCACCGTGTTTCAAGGAAAGATTCCTGGAAGGCATACTAACGCTCGTGATCTTTTCAGGAAAAAGAGCGCTCGCCGGACTGTGTCCGGAGAGGTTGCCAATCAAGCCTCCGCCAGCCAGGCTCCAACGCCAGGTCCGGAAGGGGAGACGAACACAAGCCGCGCGTCGGATGCTCCTCCAACGGAAGATGCCGACAGATTGTCCGCCACCAGATCTGAGGTGGAGAGTGCCATGAATCACAGGCGCCGCCGGACAATTCTTCGTGACGCATGTTTCTCCCAAGAGGCATTGAATGCCTTTAATTCGGGAGATGCGCACCTCCGTGCCGCTCAAGATGGTCTAGCCAGAGCCACGGAGCAGTATGTGAAAGACATAGGGTGAGGAATTTTGACAGTTATATATGCCAGTAGCCCCCGAGACTTAAAATAGTTAGAATAACTGATTTAAGGATCATTTGTTATGCAGGATCTTACAGAAAAGAATACCCAACTGTCCCAGGAGCTTCAAGAGTGCAAGGCCCAACTTGAGGCCGCACTAGCCACGACGGGGGAAGCCACAGAGACTCCCTCTGGTAATATATGCTTCAAAAGAGAAGTAATTTGTTAAATGCGGCGTGTGTATAAGTCTGACAATAATATTGCAGATGGCGCCGGACTAGATCCGGACAGGTAACTGCTACTGCGCCGGTTAAAGGCCGGCGAGAGTGAGCTTACAAGGGTGAGGCAAGAGAAAAATAATCTCTAAGATGCCAACACCCAGCTGGGAGAGGAGCTGAAGGATGTTCGAGCCCAGCTGTCTGACTCCGTTAAGGAGAATCGGCGGCTTTGTCGCGGCATTTATAGTAAGTGCTTGAGCGAACTTTTGAAAAGAAGAGTTTGGCGAGGAAGTTGATTAACAAAAATATGTTTGTAGGTATGCTCGCAGGTCGTCCTGCAGAGGAAATGCCCGGTTCAACGGGTGACCTACTTCCCGAGCTGCTGCAACTGCACGAACGAGTTCGGTAGGTGATGAGAGGCGTTCCTGTGCCTTCGCCATCCATCTCCCTACCCAAGGCCTTGGAGAGCTTGCAGAGAAGCTTGGGAGCACGGCGGCGCTTGGGATATGGAAGATATCGGCCTGCCATCAAGGCGCCAGGAGGCCTGGGCCATGGTGAAGACGCAGTACACGGTTGTCGACCCAAACCACATGTCCGAGGTCGACACTGTGGGGCCCGATGGGAAGGAGATCCCGTGAGCGTAGTGTACGGCCAAGTAGAGTTGGTCCGCAAAGTATTCCCAATGAGATCAGAAACTAGACAACCTATTAAATGGTATTGAAGAGGAATACAATCAGTCAATTTGACTATGTAATTTAAAATTACATGTAAAATGCCTTCTAGCCGGATTGTAGATCGTTTGTCGTAGCGGACCTTTTCGCTTCAACCTCGGGACCTCGATACCGAGTGTGTCCGAATACCCTCGCGTTATGTAAGAACCGGGCATGCGTGGAGACCAGGCGAGGGGTCATAAGTGCTTTATCGCATAAGTGCCCAACTAGTTATGTTATATTACATGGTTAGTAAGAAACATCTTCCAGGAGAATAGTTCCGTTAGGGGTTCCTTTCCACAGGAGGCATGCCCTAAAGTGCATGTCCGGACTGCGAAAAAAGCAGAAAAACATCTGGGGGCAGATAAATGAATAAGTAAGAATTCGTCTTTTAGTTCACCGACCGAATATTCCCTTAAGAACACTAGCTTTCGGCTTCACCCAGTCTGAGGTACACGTCCGGCTGACCCGGTGGTAACAATCGCAGAGGTGCTCCCTTTACCACCTAGCCGAACAATCGGGAACGTAGGGGTAAGCACAGGAGCCAGGCAACCCAACTTGGCCAAAACATAAGTCATATCGATGCATATAATGGTGAATAAAAGGTACATGCGGAAGTGTGACACATGTGTTGGGCATAAAGCCCGTATAAATAAGCTTACATAAAGAAGCCCCTGTGCATATCTTGGCGCAGGTAACGCGTCAAGTGTGTGCGAACAATGCGCAAACGAGCCTTCAACGGCGTCAAAAAAAAGGAGGGAGAAGGAGAGAAATAAAAGGCAGTTAAATTATAAAATATAGACGGAGGGAGGAGACGAACTCAGAGTCCGGCGCTAGGCGTAGAATCTTCGGAGACGGGCTGCGTTCCATGGGTTCGGCTCGAGTCGGTTATCCGATGCGTTTCGCAGGACAAGCAGCTCCGCCCGGTCGTGACTTGGTCGATGATGAAGGGACCTTCCCATTTGGGCTTGAGTTTGTCCTTTTTCTTGTCCGGCAGGCGTAGAACTAGTTCGCCAACATTGTAAGTTTTGGCCCGTACTTCTCTGCTTTGATATCTTTGAGTTTTGGCCTGCTGTTGATAGAATGCGGAACGAGCTTTTGCCACGTCGCTCTCATCTTCTAAGGCGTCCAAACTGTCCTGCCGATCTAGCTCGGCTTCTCTTTCTTCGTACATGCGCACGCGAGGTGAGTCATGAATTATGTCGCAGGGCAAAACTGCCTCTGCGCCGTATACCATAAAAATGGTGTGAATCCGGTAGTGCGATTCGGCGTGGTCCGCAGCCCCCAGAGACGGAGTCGAGCTCCTCTACCCAGTGCGTGTTAGATTCCTTAAGGGACCGCACTAGTCTGGGTTTAATGCCGCTCATGATTAGATCATTTGCTCGTTCGACTTGACCATTAGTTTGAGGGTGATAGACTGAAGCGTAGTCGAGCTTGATGCCCATGTTTTTGCACCAAAGTTTAACCTCATCAGCCATGAAGTTCGTGCCGTTATCAGTGATGATGCTATGGGGGACGCCGTAACGGTGTACTACCCCTGATATGAAGTCTATCACGGGTCCGGATTCGGCCGTCTTAACTGGCTTGGCCTCTATCCGTTTGGTGAATTTATCCACCATGACCAATAGGTATCTTTGATTGTTGGTTCCTCATTTAAGGGTTCCAACCATGTAAAGACCCCATACCGCGAACGGCCAGGTGATGGGTATAGTTTTGAGGGCGGTGGGTTGCATGTGGCTTTGGTTAGCAAATAGCTGGCAACCGACGCATCGTTGGACTAAGTCCTGAGCGTCTGCCCGGGCCGTCGGCCAATAAAATCCTGTACGGAAGGCCTTGCCTACAAGGGCCCGGGCTACGGCGTGGTGCCCACCGAGTCCGGCATGAATTTCAGCACAAGATTTCGCCCTTCCTCTTCGGAGATACACCTTTGAAGGACTCCGGTTGTGCTTTTCTTATAAAGCTCTCCCTCATGGACCTTATAGGCTTTAGATCGCCGTACTATGCAGCGGGCCTCATTTTGGTCCTCGGGAAGTTCCTGCCTAGTTAAGTAGGCTAGGAATGGATCAGTCCACGAGGCAATAACTGCCATTATTTCGTGGGCTGAAGGTGTTATTTCGTTGGCAGAACCCCCGATTGTGTCAGAATGTTTGATGTTGGGCGGTGCGGTTGGGTCCGGATTGTTGTTTCCAGACTCCCCTTCCCATAGTACGGATGGCTTGAAAAGCCGCTCCAGAAAGATGTTGGGAGGGACGGCATCGTGCTTTGCGCCGATGCGTGCCAATACGTCCGCCGCCTGGTTATTACCTCGCGCTATATGGTGAAATTCGAGCCCTTCAAACCGAGCTAACATTTTTAGGATGGCGTTACGGTAAGCTGCCATTTTCGGATCCTTGGCATCAAAGTCTCCATTTATTTGGGATATCGCGAGGTTTGAATCCCCGCGGACCTATAGGCGCTGAATGCCCATGGAGACTGCCATCCGGAGACCATGTAGAAGGGCCTCGTATTCGGCTGCGTTGTTGGAGTCCGTGTACATTATCTGGAGTACGTATTGAATTGTGTCTCTGGTTGGGGACGTCAGGACGACGCCAACCCCCAGGCCGGCCAACATTTTGGAGCCGTCGAAGTGCATGATCCAATTGGAATATGCGCCGTACTCTTTAGGGAGTTCGGATTCAGTCCATTCGGCGACGAAGTCGGCCAAAACTTGCGACTTGATAGCTTGCCGTGGTTTATAGGTTATGTCGAACGGGAGGAGCTCGATGGCCCATTTTGCAATCCGGCCAGTCGCGTCGCGGTTGTTTATAATGTCATTAAGAGGTACTTCGGAGGCTACTGTTATAGAACACTCTTGAAAGTAGTGTCGCAGCTTCCGGGATGCCATGAACACCGCATACGCTATCTTTTGATAATGTGGATACCGGGACTTGCATGGAGTTAGGACAGTGGACACGTAGTAAACTGGTTTTTGAAGGGGGAACTTGTGTCCGTCTGTTTCTCGTTCGACAACGAGCACCGCGCTTACAACTTGATGTGTTGCCGCGATATATAATAGCATTGGTTCGCCCATGTTGGGCGCGGCCGAAGACGCATTTTTCCGGATTCAGCTTAATGTCGTATGTTCGGAGATTGTCGAATGTGAGCCTCAAGTCGTCTACTAGAGTTTCAACATGCTTGGATTTGACGACCACATCATCTACGTATGCCTCCACTGTTTTGCCGATCTGGTTTGCCAGACATGTCTGAATCATGCGCTGATATGTTGCACCGGCGTTTTTGAGCCCGAAGGGCATTGTGTTGAAGCAGAATGGGCCGTATGGACTGATGAATGCCGTTGCGGCTTGGTCGGGCTCTGCCATCTTAATTTGGTGGTAGCCGGAGTATGCATCATGGAAGCACAATGAATCATGCCCTGCGGTAGCGTCGATAATTTGATTGATGCGGGGAAGGGGGAAGGGATCCTTTGGGCAAGCCTTGTTAATGTCACGCCCAATATGCGACCCTATCCAAAAGGAACTCGAAGGTCCCACCAAGGATAGACCCGCATATTGAAACGCTTTTGCAAGGTGGATATCATTACATCAACATTACATAATAGATGGGGATACATACATAGGGCATACAATGCCACACGAATACAACATCACAATACATCAGAGCATCATCCGACTACGGATGAAACACAAACAGAAACTCAAACGACATCCACCCTGCTAGCCCAGGCTGCCGACCTGGAACCTATCCCCTGATCGAAGAAGCAGAAGAAGAACTCAACGCAAGCAGGCATCGCGCTCGCGTCATGATCATCGCAAAACCTGTACCTGCAACTGTTATTGTAGTAATCTGTGAGCCACGAGGACTCAGCAATCCCATTACCATGGGTATCAAGACTAGCAAAGCTTAAAGGGAAAGGAAGGGGTAAAGTGGTGAGGCTGCAGCAAATGACTAAGCATATATGGTGGCTAACATACGCAAATAAGAGCGAGAAGAGAACAAGCGAACGGTCGTCAACTAGTAATGATCAAGAAGTGATCCTGAACTCCTACTTACGCCAATCATAACCCGTAAACCGTGTTCACTTCCGGACTCCACCGAGAAGAGACCATCACGGCTACACACGCGTTGATGCGTTTTAATTCGGATCTGGTGTCAAGTTATCTACAGGACATTAACAAATTCCCATGTGCCTATAACCGCAGTGCACGGCTTTCAGAAGATTATACCGCAGGGTGTCCCAACTTAGCCCATGACAAGCTCTCGCGATCAACGAAGGAATAGACCTTCTTCCGTGAAGACCCGATCGGACTTCGGAATCCCGGTTTACAAGACATTTCGACAATGGTAAAACAAGACCAAAGAAAGCCGCCCGATGCGCCGACAATCCCGATAGGAGCTGCACATATCTCGTTCTCAGGGCAACACCGGATGAGACATCCTACGAGTAAAACCAAACCTCGAGTTTCCCCGAGGGGGCCCCGCAGTCTACTCGGTTCGGACCAACACTTAGACAAGCACTGGCCCGGGGGGGCTAAAATAAAGATGACCCTCGGGTTTGCCGACCCAAGGAAAAGGGATAGGTGGTGGTGAGGCAAATGGTAAAACCAAGGTTGGGCCTTGCTGGAGGAGTTTTATTCAAAGCGAACTGACAAGGGGGTCCCATAAATCACCCGACCGCGTAAGCAACGCAAAATCAGGAAACATAACGCCAGTATGACGGAATCTAGGGCGGCAAGAGTGGAACAAAACACTAGGCAAAAGGCCGAGTCTTCCACCCTTTACCAAGTATATAGATGCATTAATAATATAAGAGATATTGTGATATCCCAACCAAAATCCTGTCCACCATGGAGAAATCTTCAACTTCACCTGCAACTAGCAACGCTATAAGAGGGGCTGAGCAAAGCGGTAACATAGCCAAATAGTGGTTTGCATAGGAAAGGTGTCAAAGGTTAGAGGTTCATGGCAATATGGGATGGCTTGAATAAACAGGTGATAGGTAGCGCAGCATAGCGATAGAACGAAGCAACTAGCATAGCAATGATAGTATTGAGATCCAGGGTAGCGGTCATCTTGCCTGAAATCCCGCAAGGAAGAAGAACGAGTCCATGAAGAAGACGAATGGATGAAGCCGAACCAAGCATAGACGAACGAATCCTCACGATCGCAACGAAATAGGAACTATCGAAAAGAAGCACACAGCATAGTAAACACACCACACATGAACAAGGCATGATGCACAAACAAGTATGATGCAAGACAAGACTACATGAAGCTACTCATGGCAAGAGATGATGCAAACAAGAGCACCACATCAAGGCAAGTTTAAATGAGGCCGGGAACAACATATAACAATTCCAGTAAGTCCTCATATGCATATTTCGAAATTGGTCCAGATCTGAATAAACATTATGTTCAAGTTGTTAAACAGCAAGTTAAGATGCACAACGATGATCTACACGAGATTCCAGTCAAGTTACATATAAAGTTCAATTAGTTCGGAGCTACGGCCTAGAAGATATGAGCAAAACAAGTTAAACATGGCATTGATGCAAAATGCACCCAAACATCAAGCAAACACCTCAAATCAAGGATGCAACATGATAATATGAAGCTACATGCAAAATTAAGCAAGTTTCATATAGAGCACACTCAAAACGGAGCAACGGTTCAACACACACATGAAACAAATTTAAAGGACAAGCTGTCCAAAACAGCGACTAGGCATATTGCAGGCATCAAAACAACACGCTACCGCACCCCAACATGAAAACAAAAGACATGGGCATGATGTACACGTAAAGAACTACAAAACATGAACACTGAGCTAGCTCCAGAAATCACTAGAACATTCTCAAACACACATGGTAAGATTGCAAGTTATAACAATTACAGACTTTGCAGAAAATAACATCACGATGCAATGTTCAGAGCTATCAAACAACATGTTAAAAGAACTTATCATGGCAAATAAAGGCATGGCATGAATATACTAGTTGTATAGACCAAAAGTCCTTTACTGACCATAAGCCAAAACGGATTATAAAATATGATGGCACCCACGTAAACATAGCAAGTTATTAAACAGATTCATACATGGCAGAAACATAATTATGAAGGCATGTAGATGAGCTTGTGCAACTCACTACAGGGCAATACAGGGCATGGAAATGTACCCAACAGTAACAAGCATGTTTGTGAAGCTAAGCATGGCAATAGCAAGGACATAGGATGCATGGAACACTAGCAAAACACATGGGAACAAGTGAACTTAATGTTAACAGGCTGACAGCAACATTTTCAAGCAACTTTGGAGCAAGATATGAACAAGCTACAGCAACCTATAAATGCAACCAGGGGCATGGATGGATAGAGCATGACATGTAGATCAAAACATGTTTATAGACCATCTCGAGATTATGCATTGAATGATTAGTAGCAACATGCTTATGGCATCACGAAATAACAGATTCAGCCTAGTAAAACAGCAACATCATGAACCCTACTTAACAAGCTCGATTCACTCACCACAAGTAATTGCATAACAAACCAAGTTGTGTAACAAACCAAGTCAAGTTGTGTAACAAACCAAGTCAACCATGTTAACAGGCTGACAGCAACATTTTCAAGCAACTTTGGAGCAAGATATGAACAAGCTACAGCAACCTATAAATGCAACCAGGGGCATGGATGGATAGAGCATGACATGTAGATCAAAACATGTTTATAGACCATCTCGAGATTATGCATAGAATGATTAGTAGCAACATGCTTATGGCATCACGAAATAACAGATTCAGCCTAGTAAAACAGCAACATCATGAACCCTACTTAACAAGCTCGATTCACTCACCACAAGTAATTGCATAACAAACCAAGTTGTGTAACAAACCAAGTCAAGAACAAGTCCATAGCATGCACGGATCAACTATAGCAAGCTTGGCCAAATTGAATAACATGTAAACAATCTGCCAGGAAACATTTTGAAGCAAAAGTAGAGCACTCAAATGACATTCTAGACTACCCCATAATTGCAAACAAGGGCATTAATGGATAGAAAATAACCTCTTGTTCAAAACACCCTTACTGAAGTATCTCTAAATATGCATGGATCTCTCTGTAGCATCAAGTTTACATGGCATTAAAATAACAGCAGAACAGGGACTAAAACCAGCATTAACACGAAGCCTAGTTTGCATGCTTGTGCTAGTCACCACATTGATCACAAAAATACATGGCAAGCACCTCTGTAAAGAAGACATAGCCTAGATCAAAACACATGAAGACATCAACCTCATAGGATGCACACATCAATCATGGCAAAAATGACAAAAGAGCTCATTCTGATAATAGACAGCAGAAAACATCATGAAGCACTCTTACAACAATGATTCGGGAATCTAGATGACCTCAAATGAATATGATGCAATGGGACGAAATGATGTACTCGTCGAGGCGAACAATTAGACATATTACACGCACGAAACGGAGCTACGGATGCAGAGATACGAAGGCATGAACATGGCATGAAAATTACAAAAACTACAGGGACTTAGCAGATTATCAGCGGGGGGAAAGTCAACCTTGCACGGATTACGAGGCGAGGCGGCTCGCCGGAGAACTCGCCGGAGACGGGCAGTGCGGCGGTCGGAGCGGTCGGGGAAGGTCGCCGGGTCCAGGGAAGGGGCTCTCCGGGCCGGATCTGGCCGGATCCAGCGAAGCGGCTGACGCAAGGGCGGCGCCGCGCACCGGCTGTGGCGGTACTACCTCCGCGACCGGGCGGCGGGAGGCACGGCGGGCGACGCGAGCCACGGGCGGAGACTGGGCGGCAAGACGGCCCCGGCGACGGGCGGCGACGGCGGCTAAAGCGGCAGCGAAGCCATGGCGCGCGGGAGCCGGTCGGCTGCGCGGACGGATCGGCGGCGGACGGCGGCGGCACGGCTCAAAGCCAATGGCGCGCGGGCGGGCAGCGGGAGGAGAGAGAGGAGGCGTGGGCGACACGTGGCGGCGGCGGATTCGCTGCGGGCGCGGGGCGGACGTGTCCGGCGAGGCGCGGACGCGTCCGGTGGCGGCGGAGGGCGATCTGCTAGGGTTTCATCCGGGAATTTCGGGGGAGGTGGCCTATTTATAGGTAGAGGGAGCTAGGAGAGTCCAAATGAGGAGCGGTTTTCGGCCACGCGATCGTAATCAAACGACCGAGAGCATGGAGGGGAGTTAGGTGGGTTTTGGGCCACTTTGGAAGGGTGTTGGGCTGCAAAGAGAGACAGGCTTTTGCGGTTACCGGTTAACTGCTGGAGTACCAAACGACCTCCAAATGGCACGAAACTTGACAGGCGGTCTACCGGTGGTATACCAAGGCCACTTGGCAAGGCTCGGTCCATTCCGAGAAAGTTTAATACCCGCACACGAAGAGAGGCAAGAAGGGGAACGCCGGAGGACATAGGAGCGCCGGATTGCAAAACGGACAACGGGGAAAAGGCTCGGACGCATGAGACGAACACGTATGCAATGCAATGCACATGATGACATGATAAAATGCAACACACAAGCAAATGACATGGCAACAACAACGAATATCTGGCGGACAACTGGCGCATCGGATCCGGGGCGTTACAACACTCCTCCACTAACAAGAGATCTCGTCTCGAGATCTTAGGACCGAGACGGAAGGGAAAAGGGATGAGGTGAAACAAGAACTCAAGAGAAGAAGCAAAGAATCGAAAGCACTCGAGAAGAAGAGATGAACGACGAGAATGATGAGAATCGAAAGCTCACGATATCAGATAGACTATGAAACCACTCGTTCTAACCGGAGTGGTTAGAATGAGAAAAGAAACGAATAAGACTGAAAGGATTTAGGCAGCACTCCGGATGAAAATGGAAAGGATAGAACATGAACTAGAGAGGATGGAATGATACTTGATGAACTCTTGCAGAATGAATTAAATCATGAAGAACCACCATGAAGAACTCCGGTGACAAAAGGATGATGAGATAGAATTGAAGGATGGAATGGATAAGATTAAAGCCTTGTGATGATTTAGATGGAGGTTCCGATGAAATGGCTGAGGAAATTTGAGCTCCGGAAAAGAAAAGATGAAACACTTGGAACTAGAATTTATTCAACAAGAACAATCTCCGAAGAAAGGGGGGATAAGCCGCAAAACTTGAGAAAGTCTTCATGAACCACCGGTAGGACTGGAAAGAATGAATGAATTAAAATGATAATCAAGGAAAAGAATCTTGAACGAACCACCGTAAGAATTCGGAAATGACTGATGAAAGAGAATGAATCACCGGGAAGAATTAGAAGAACATAACTGCTCGAGGGGATTTAGATACAAAAGAACGAAGAGATAATGAGCTGATTAAAGAACACTTGAAAGAAGCACCGGGATAAATACAGAACGATAACTGGAATGATGGCCTCCGGTGAAAAAAACGGGAAAATAACTCCTGAAATATTCCGGATGGATGAAAAAGCAGAGAGGTTGAGCCAACAATGAAATGATTTAAAATCGATCTTGGAAAGGCATCTGACTGATGAAATTCATTTTTATGTCAAACTCCGAAAAGAATTTGGGAATAACTCGGGGAAAATAGAAGAGTCAGGTAAGATCCTGGAAAAAGACCTGTGGGTTAGGGCCCACTGAAGAAAACACCGTTGAAAAGGGTTGTTGAAGGATAGATGATGCACCGGAACAATTGAAATATTTGAATTAGGTAACAACCTCGAATTAATTAGAACACAAACAAATCTCCTGAGATGTCTTGAGCACTCCGGAAGGATAAACTGGCGACAGGCAAACGAGCAGGGAAAAACACTTGAGCTGAGGGAAAGAATATAATCACTACCGAAAATGGAATTGAATCCACCGGAGAAGAAAAGAGATGAAGAATGTCCACCGAGACGAGAAATCACCGGTTGAAACAATTGACAAAAGACTGAAGAGGCTCCACACGAATGAAATAGATGGTCGAGAGAGAGTCAGACTCTAGGAAGAAAAGGGGTGGGAGGGTGGGAAAACAAAAGCAACTTGGAAGGGGAAACGACGAATATCTTGAAGAGAAGACACCGGTTGAAATCATTGAGGAGAGAGAGCAAAACTTCACACGAGTAGGATGGATACTCGATTACGGACTCCGGTTCTGAGAAGAAGAAGGGTGGGCGGGTGGGAAAAGAAAACAACTGAAGATTGAACTTGCAAAGATGAAGAGGCTCGAGTCAACTTGACGAGAAATGCACCGGATGAAAAGAGCTGAGGAACAACTACCGGAAAACCAACTGCGTGATCCTAAAGAAAAATTTGAAGGGGAAGAGGAGTAATTCAAAACACCTATGTCAAGATTCCTTACCGAGAAGCGGCGAAGGGGCTGAGGAGTAAAAAGAATTCCTACTCTCGATATAACTAGACTCAAAACAGTTTTCTTCTAGACTCAACAACGGCCAAACTACACGATCAATCAAGGGCTCCTAGGGTTCGGTCGAGGCTCGATACCAACTTATCACGCCTAATATGCCACCCTATCCAACAGAACTCAAGGTCCCACCAAGGATAGACCCGCATATTGAAACGCTTTTGCAAGGTGGATATCATTACATCAACATTACATAATAGATGGGGATACATACATAGGGCATACAATGCCACACGAATACAACATCACAATACATCAGAGCATCATCCGACTACGGATGAAACACAAACAGAACTCAAACGACATCCACCCTGCTAGCCCAGGCTGCCGACCTGGAACCTATCCCCTGATCGAAGAAGCAGAAGAAGAACTCAACGCAAGCAAGCATCGCTCTCGCGTCATGATCATCGCAAAACCTGTACCTGCAACTGTTGTTGTAGTAATCTGTGAGCCACGAGGACTCAGCAATCCCATTACCATGGGTATCAAGACTAGCAAAGCTTAAAGGGAAAGGAAGGGGTAAAGTGGTGAGGCTGCAGCAGCGACTAAGCATATATGGTGGCTAACATACGCAAATAAGAGCGAGAAGAGAACAAGCGGAACGGTCGTCAACTAGTAATGATCAAGAAGTGATCCTGAACTCCTACTTACGTCAATCATAACCCAGAAACCGTGTTCACTTCCCGGGCTCCACCGAGATGAGACCATCATGGCTACACACGCGGTTGATGCGTTTTAATTCGGATCTGGTGTCAAGTTATCTACAACCGGACATTAACAAATTCCCATCTGCCTATAACCGCAGGCACGGCTTTCGTAAGATTATACCCTGCAGGGGTGTCCCAACTTAGCCCATGACAAGCTCTCGCGATCAACGAATGAATAGACCTTCTCCCAGGAAGACCCGATCATACTCGGAATCCCGGTTTACAAGATATTTCGACAATGGTAAAACAAGACCAGCAAAGCCGCCCGATGCGCCGACAATCCCGATAGGAGCTGCACAAATCTCGTTCTCAGGGCAACACCGGATGAGACATCCTACGAGTAAAACCAAACCTCGAGTTTCCCCGAGGGGGCCCCGCAGTCTACTCGGTTCGGACCAACACTTAGACAAGCACTGGACCGGGGGGGCTAAGATAAAGATGACCCTCGGGTTGGCCGACCCAAGGGAAAGGGATAGGTGGTGGTGAGGCAAATGGTAAAACCAAGGTTGGGCCTTGTTGGAGGAGTTTTATTCAAAGCGAACTGTCAAGGGGGTCCCATAAATCACCCGACCGCGTAAGCAACGCAAAATCCGGGAACATAACACCGGTATGACGGAAACTAGGGCGGCAAGAGTGGAACAAAACACTAGGCAAAAGGCCGAGTCTTCCAACCTTTACCAAGTATATAGATGCATTAATAATATAAGAGATATTGTGATATCCCAACCAAAATCCTGTCCACCATGGAGAAATCTTCAACTTCACCTGCAACTAGCAACGCTATAAGAGGGGCTGAGCAAAGCGGTAACATAGCCAAACAGTGGTTTGCATAGGCAAGGCAAAGGTTAGAGGTTCATGGCAATATGGGATGGCTTGAATAAACAGGTGATAGGTAGCGCAGCATAGCGATAGAACGAAGCAACTAGCATAGCAATGATAGTATTGAGATACAGGGTAGCGGTCATCTTGCCTGAAATCCCGCAAGGAAGAAGAACGAGTACATGAAGAAGACGAATGGATGAAGCCGAACCAAGCATAGACGAACGAATCCTCACGATCGCAACGAAATAGGAACTATCGAAAAGAAGCACACAACATAGTAAACACACCACAAATGAACAAGGCATGATGCACAAACAAGTATGATGCAAGACAAGACTACATGAAGCTACTCATGGCAAGAGATGATGCAAACAAGAGCAACACATCAAGGCAAGTTTAAATGAGGCCGGGAACAACATATAACAATTCCGGTAAGTCCTCATATGCATATTTCGAAATTGGTCCAGATCTGAATAAACATTATGTTCATGTTGTTAAACAGCAAGTTAAGATGTACAACGATGATCTACACGAGATTCTAGTCAAGTTACATATAAAGTTCAATTAGTTCGGAGCTACGGCCTAGAAGATATGAGCAAAACAAGTTAAACATGGATTGATGCAAAATGCACCCAAACATCAAGCAAACACCTCAAATAAAGGATGCAACATGATAATATGAAGCTACATGCAAAATCAAGCAAGTTTCATATAGAGCACACTCAAAACGGAGCAACGGTTCAACACACACACATGAAACAAGTTTAAAGGACAAGCTGTCCAAAACAGCGACTAGGCATATTGCAAGCATCAAAACAACATGCTACGACACACCAACATGAAAACAAAAGACATGGGCATGATTTACACGTAAATCATTACAAAACATGAACAATGAGCTATCTCCAGAAATCACTAGAACATGCTCAAACACACATGGTAAGATTGCAAGTTATAACAATTACAGACTTTGCAGAAAATAACATCACGATGCAATGTTCAGAGCTATCAAACAACATATTACAGGAACTTATCATGGAAAACAAAGGCATGGAATGAATCTACTCATTTCATAGATCAAAAGTCCTTTACTGACCATAAGTTAAAAAGGATTAGAAAATATGATGGCACCCACGTAAACATAGCAAGTTATTAAACAGATTCATACATGGCAGAAACATAATTATGAAGGCATGTAGATGAGCTTGTGCAACTCACTACAGGGCAATACATGGCATGGCAAGGTACCCAACAGTACGAAGGTATGTTTTTGAAGCTAAGAATGTCAATAGCAAGGTCATAGGATGCATGGAACACTAGCAAAACACATGGGAACAAGTGAACTTAATGTTAACAAGCTGACAGCAACATTTTCGAGCAAATTTGGAGCAAGATATGAACAAGCTACGGCAACCTATAAATGCAACCAGGGGCATGGATGGATAGAGGATGACATGTAGATCAAAACATGTTTATAGAACATCTCGAGATTATGCACAGAATGATTATTAGCAACATGTTTATATGGCATCACGAAATAACAGATTCAGCCTAGTAAAACAGCAACATCATGAACCCTACTTAACAAGCTCGATTCACTCACCACAAGTCATTTCATGACAAGATAAGCATAGCATCATCAAGAAGACATGTTTTGGTAACAAACCAAGTCAAGAACAAGTCCATAGCATGCACGGATCAACTATAGCAAGCTTGGCCAAATTGAATAACATGTAAACAATCTGCCAGGAAACATTTTGAAGCAAAAGTAGAGCACTCAAGTGACATGCTAGACTACTCCATAATTGCAACCAAGGGCATGAATGGATAGAAAATAACCTCATGTACAAAACACCCTTAATGAAGTATCTCTAAATATGCATGGATCTCTCTCTAGCATCAAGTTTACATGGCATCAAAATAACAGCAGAACAGGGACAATCCACCATTAACACGAAGCCTAGTTTGCATGATTGTGCTAGTCACCACATTGATCAAAAAAATACATGGCAAGCACCTATGTAAATAAGACATAGCCTAGATCAAAACACATGAAGACATCAACCTCATAGGATGCACAAATCAATCATGGCAAAAATAACAAAAGAGCTCATTCTGATAACAGACAGCAGAAAACATCATGAAGCACTCTTACAACGATGATTCGGGCATCTAGATGACCTCAAATGAATATAATGCAATGCAATGGACCCTGATTTACTCGTCGAGGCGAACAATTTGACATATTACACGCACGAAACGGAGCTACGGATGCAGAGATACGATGGCATGAACATGGCATGAAAATTACAAAAACTACGGGGACTTAGCAGATTTTCAGCGGGGGAAAGTCAACCTTGCACGGATTACGAGGCGAGGTGGCTCGCCGGAGAACTCGCCGGAGACGGGCGGTGCGGCGGTCGGAGTGGTCGGGGAAGGTCGCCGGGCTGGAAGGCTCTCCGGCGGATCTGGCGGATCCCGGATCCCTAGGCGCTGAGGCGACGCAAGGGCGGCGCTGAGCGCACCGGGGGGCGCTACCTCCGGCGACCGGGCGGCGGCGGAGGCACGGCTTGGGCGACGCGACCATGGGCGGAGACCGGGCGGCGGCTCGATACCGGGCGACGGGCGGCGAAGGCGACGGCTGGGCGGCGGCGGGCGAGCCCGGCGGCGGCGCTGGAGCAGGCTGGGCGGATCGGCGGCGACGGCGGCGGCACGGCTGGCCTGGGCGCGGGGCCGGGCCGAGGGTTTCGCGAAGCGCGGGGAGGAGAGAGGAGGCGTGGGCGACACGTGGCGGCGGCGGATTCGCTGGCAAGGGGCGGACGTGTCCGGGCGAGGCGCGACGCTGGTCCGGTGGCGGAGGCGATCTGCTAGGGTTTCATCCGGGAATTTCGGGGGAGGTGGCCTATTTATAGGTAGAGGGAGCTAGGAGAGTCCAAATGAGGAGCGGTTTTCGGCCACGCGATCGTAATCAAACGACCGAGAGCATGGAGGTGAGTTAGGTGGGTTTTGGGCCACTTTGGAAAGGGTGTTGGGCTGCAAAGAGAGAGAGGCTTTTGCGGTTACCCGGTTAACCGTTGGAGTACCAAACGACTTCCAAATGGCACGAAACTTGACAGGCGGTCTACCGGTGGTATACCAAGGCCACTTGGCAAGGCTCGGTCCATTCCGAGAAAGTTTAATACCCGCACACGAAGAGAGGCAAGAAGGGGAACGCCGGAGGACATAGGAGCGTCGGATTGCAAAACGGACAACGGGGAAAAGGCTCGGACGCATGAGACGAACACGTATGCAGTGCAATGCACATGATGACATGATAAAATGCAACACACAAGCAAATGACATGGCAACAATGACGAATAACTGGCGGACAACTGGCGCATCGGATCCGGGGCGTTACAGTTAATGTCCTTGAAATCGACACACAGGCGCCAGGATTTGTCCTTCTTTGGTACCATTACCAGGTTTGCTAGCCAGTCCGGATGTTTTATATCTCTGATGAATCTGGCCTCCAATAGTTTGGCTAGCTTCTCTCCCATTGCCTGTCTCTTGGGTTCGGAAAATCGCCGAAGAGCCTGTTTGACTGGCTTGTATCCTTTTAGGATATTTAGGCTGTGCTCGGCCAGCCGGCGTGGGATTCCTGGCATGTCTGAAGGGTGCCAGGCAAAAATGTCCCAATTTTCCCATAGGAATTCTCGTAGTGCGGCGTCTACATCGGGGTTTAATTGTGCCCCAATGGATGCCATCTTTGTAGGGTCCGTTGGATGGACTTGGAATTTGACTATTTCGTCCGCTGGCTTAAAAGAGGTGGACTTGGATCTCTTGTCGAGTATCACATCGTCCCTGTTCACCGTGGAGCGCCTTGTGTGATGAGTTCCTCGGCCACTAGGACTTCGGATAGTGCCTCTAGGGCTAGTGCAGCTGTCTTATTTTCGGCGCGGAGTGCTATGTCCAGATCACTGGCAAGAGTGATGATTCCGTTGGGCCCGGGCATTTTGAGCTTCATGTACCCGTAATGGGGTATAGCTTGAAAAATTGTGAATGCCTCTCGCCCTAATAAAGCGTGATATCCGCTGCTGAACGGGGCCACTTGGAACGTGACCTCCTCGGACCTGTAATTGTCCGGCGAGCCAAACACCACATCCAGTGTGATTTTTCCTGTGCAGCATGCTTCCCGACTAGGGATTATTCCTCTAAGGTTGTGCTGCTTCGCTCAATGCGGCTCCAGTCTATTTCCATTTTTTGAAGGGTTTCCTCGTAAATGAGGTTTAATCCGCTGCCGACGTCCATGAGTACCTTAGTAAGGCGAAAGTCGTCCACTATTGGACTGAGGACCAATGCGGCTGGTGCTCGGGCTGTTCAGAATTTAGGTTCGTCACTGGCGTTAAACGTAATAGCCATGTCACTCCATGGATTTATTGTTGCTACTTGGTAGACTTGACAAGGTCATGGAGTGTTCGTTTCCCATATTATTTGATGCGAAAGTCTCGAAGACTGTTAATACCGTACTGGTATTGCTGGGCTGGTTTTCTGGAGCTAGAAGCTCTTCGCCACTTTTGGCCACCTGCCGTAGTATCCAACATGCTCGAAGGTTATAAGTTGGAGTGGTGCCCTCTATACTATGAATTTTGCAGGGTCCATTGAGCCATCCCTCCAGTACGGTTCCGTGCAATTTAGGGGGGTTTTGCTTTTTGGTATTTAACCCAGGTGCCTGGCGATGATGCACCCTTTTATTTTGGACTAGGGTTGTATTCGGGGCCGAATTATCCCAAAATTTGGTTTCGGTTTTCCAAGCGCTCTCCATCGCACAGTACTTTCGTACTATGGATGCCAAGTCGGCAAAGCGTGTAATTTCATGACGACTTATGGCGTTTAGGATTCCCTTGTCCGTGCAATTATTGCAGAAAAGTGAAATTGCGTCTTCCTCGCGGCAGTTTATCCTGTCCATAACCAGGAGGAATCTGGCCCAGTAATGGTGTACTATTTCAGCGGGCTCTTGCCGGATTCGGGATAGATCGCTTATGTTTGGGTGGGCGGGTGGAATTAAATTCGGACCCCCGTCCAATCAAAGACTCAAGGGCCGAAAAGTTTCCGAACTTGGAAGCTTGGGTTTTTGGATATTGTCCAATGAATCCAGCCCGCTGCCTGACTTTAGGTTCAGGACTTTATCGACGTCCGTCCCTCCACGGGAATCCGGCATGGAGGGGTCGGGAATCTGGACATAACTAGTCCTTAATATTGAAGAAGGGTCGCCGTACTGTTCCTCCACCACAGCAACGTGGTGGGTGGCCTAGGGAGAGTTGATCTCTCTCAGATCGGTTTTAGGCCCAATCTGATCGTAGTCTGTAGCGACTCCCAGGGCGGTGATGTGATCCAAGAGCTCGTTTAAGGAGGAGAGCTCCATCGGATCTAGCTGCTCGGCGAATTCCGAGTTGACGTGAAGATTGCTTTTGATGACCCGAGAAGTCATCGTCGGCCGTGACGAGCAATGATCATGAGAAAACCGCCCTGGCCGGAGAGTTTGGCCGATGGCCAAAGCTCCTTTAGCAACGGTGTCGTCTTTGAAAGACGGACGAGGCATCCTTCCCGATGGCGGCGGCACGGAGGAACTCTCAATGAAAGCACCAATGTCGGTGTCAAAACCGGCGGATCTCGCGTAGGGGTCCCGAATGTGCGTCTAGGCGGATGGTAACAGGAGACAAGGGACACGATGTTTTTACCCAGGTTCGGGCCCTCTCGGTGGAGGTAAAACCCTACTCCTGCTTGATTAATATTGATGATATGGGTAGTACAAGAGTAGATCTACCACAAGATCAAAGGGGCTAAACCCTAGAAGCTAGCCATTGGTATGATTGTTGTTTGTCCTACGGACTAAAACCCTCCGGTTTATATAGACATCGGAGAGGGCTAGGGTTACACAGAGTCGGTTAGAATGGTAGGAGATCTACATATCCGTTTCGCCAAGCTTGCCTTCCACGCCAAGGAAAGTCCCATCCGGACACGGGACGGAGTCTTCAATCTTGTATCTTCATAGTCTAGGAATCCGGCCAACGGTGATAGTTCGGCTATCCAGACACCCCCTAATCCGGGACTCCCTCAGTGTCTCTCTTCGTTGTAAATAATCACACACTAGCTATCTTCGTGTATCTCCTTGCCTCGCTTTTCTGCCTGGTGAGGCCGTTCCTGAGGAAGCCTTGCGTCGTCCGCCCCGCGAGGCTTCGCCCCTTGCGAGGGTCTTGAGCTTGAGTTGATGAAGATGGGCCATGCTGGGCCACCCCTTGAGCCATGCCACAGGCCGCAGGTAGGCAAGTCTGGGGACCCCCGTTCCCAGAACGCCGACAGTAGCCCCCTGGCCCAAGGCGCGCTCGGACTTGGCTTAGCAGCGAAGTGAAAGGGCAAGTGCGGAGCGCCGCGTGCCCCAACAGCCTGCGGCCTTG
Organism: Aegilops bicornis; assembly: GCA_021605145.1. Taxonomy (NCBI): domain Eukaryota; kingdom Viridiplantae; phylum Streptophyta; class Magnoliopsida; order Poales; family Poaceae; genus Aegilops; species Aegilops bicornis. Next base: position 725,680,020 of record CM038673.1, read on the forward strand.
GGCGCCGCGTGGTAGGTGATTGGACGTGGGCGTCTCCGCTTCCCCATGCTCCCCCAATTTCCGCCTGGCTAGGCAGACACGAAACTGTACACGGTTATTCTCTCCTTGCTGCCCGCGTGCTTCGTGTTCCCCTTTCTTCCTTGAGCCTCTGCTTCTGCCTCCAATCCATCTTGAGCTCTACCCCCCCCCCCCTTCCGTTGCCATGGCGCCAACAAAAAAGGAGAAGGGGAAGAATCATGCGCCTTTGGCCAGCTCGCCTCCGGCAGTTGCGCCCGCCGTCGACCGGTCGCTGATACTTAATCCGGAAGCCTTGGACAAGGTCCGCTCCACCCTCGCCTCCAGCTTCAATGAGTGCGGAAGGACGACGGCTTGGCCCATGTCCCATGCCTCTTTCGACAGGGTTGTCACGGAGGTTCGATTCTTCGCTGACGCCCTATGGGCGGGTCTGGTTCCTCCTTTCTTTGCCTTCTTCAATGCGGTGCTTTCCCACTACCAGATCCATATGATGCATCTCGGTCCCCAATCCATTACTCTTCTTGCTGTCTTCGCCTTCGTCTGCGAAGCCATGGTGGGCATTGCCCCTTCCGTTGCTCTCCTGCGCCACTTCTTCTCCCTGCGCCTGACCGACCAATCACAGTGCTTGGGGGTGCGTGAGCTTCCAAGCCGTGCCAGAGACGGCCGCCTCGGGGATTGATTTCGGCCTTCCTCCCATGAACGGGTTCCGAGAGCGGTGGCTGTATGTAGATGTCGGGGTGCCCAGCCCCCTCCTCACGCACCCGACATTGCCTGCTATCCCCAATCCAGGTTGGGGTCATGGGAAGCTCACGAGCCCCCGGCTCACTTTTATCTGATGCCAATTTGAGAGGTTGAGGACGCTTGGCGTGACGGCGCCCCGGGTGGTGAAGGAGTTCCTCTAGTGTCGCATCGCTTCTCTCCAGCGCCACTCCCGTCCGATGTGGACCCTGACTGGGTATCAAGACCGCAAGAGGCTCCAGGAGGGGGATCTTGCACTGGAAATGTTGAGGAAGGTGCTGAAAGTCTTGACTGGCGACCCCTCTCCGGGCAGCATCCGTCATGGGGGCGGCCTCTTGTATCTTTGCTCGAGCAGGGCCGAGTTTGTGAGGCAGATGCCCTGCTTCGACGAGTGAGGGTTGTGCCCTGCTGACCTCGTGGGGCCCCGCGAAAATCCTGTAGCTGTGGCTCCTCCACCCGTCGCCCATGTCGATCTCACCTCAGGAGGTGGTGCAGGGAGGCAAGCATCGCCGAAAGTTGGGGGATCTGGTGTCGAGACGTCGATGTCACGTGGAGCTCCTGAGGCATCATCCTCCAAAGCTTGCGAAACCTGCCCCGACGTGGTAGCTGATGAGGGGACGCAGCCTGCAGCTCCCGACGCCGAAACTCTCGAGGCCTCGGCAGACCACCAAGAGGTCGTACCTGATCGCTCCTCCTAGCCTGGCACCCTTGATGCAAGTCACCTTGGTGCTTCTTCATCCATGCCACGCGCCGGCCCTCACATTGAGATCTTGGGTCGGTTCCGCATAGACTTCGATGCCCTCCGCAAGAGGAAAGAGGCTCCGGGTGGCAGCGATCGCCCCTGCCGCCCGTCGAAGCACATGAAGTACTTCGCCATGGATGAGTAAGTCCCTCCTTCTTGTGATTCATCATTCGCTGTTCCCTTCACTGACTGTGGCCCTGTAACGCCACGGATTCGATGCGCCAGGTGTCTGCCAGTTATTCGCCGTCGTTGCCATGTCATGTGCTTGCGTGTTGCACTTTGCCATGTCATCATATGCATTTCATATCATGTCATCCTGTGCATTTCTTTTTGCATACGTGTTCGTCTCATGCATCCGAGCATTTTCCCCGCCTCCCCGCCTCCCCGCCTCCCATCGACGGCCGCCGCCGCTGTCGCCTCCAGCGTGACGGCGCCCGCCCGCCACGACCCGGCCCTCGCCGGGCGCGCCGCCCGCCTCGTCGTGCCCGCCTCGCCGAGGCCCCGCTGCCCCGGATCCCCTCCCCGGCCGCCTTCCTCCCCAACCCCGGCGGGATCTCCGGCGAACCTCGGGTTCCGCGTCGATCCGATCCAACCCCGAGTTTTTGATATTTTCATGCATTTTCATCGCATCATAACTCTGCATCCGTAGCTCCGTTTAGTGCGTGTAATATGTCAAATTGTTCGCCTCGAAGAGTAGATCACTTCATATCATTGCATCATTTTCATTTGAGCTCATCGTGATGCCCGAAATGCTGTTAGAAGAGGGCTATGTGATGTTAGTTTCAGATTCTTATCAGAACATGCACTTTTGTCATTTTTGCCATGATTGATGTGTGCACCTTATGAACTTGAGTCCTACATGTGTTTTGTAATATGCCATGCTATCTTTCCAAGGGTGTAAGCCATGTATTTTTTTGATCTCTGTGGTGACTAGCACAAGCATGCAAACTAGGCTTCATGATGTTGCTGATTTCAGCCCCTGTTCTACTGATATTTTTATGCCATGTAAACTTGTTGCTACCGAGAGATCCATGCATATTTTGAGATACTTCAGTAAGGATGTTTTGTTCTACATTTCTTGCTCTATCCATCCATGCCCTTTTTTGTAATTATGGTGTGACATAGCTTGAGTCAATCGAGCTCTACTTTTGCTATAAAATGTTTCCTGGCAGATTGTTTACATGTTATTCAATTTTGCCAAGGTTGTTGTAGTTGATCCGTGTTGCTATGATGTTGGTCTTGCCATGTATAGCTTCTATGCCATGTCTTCTTACTGTTGGTTGCCTTGCCATGCCATGTATTTCTCTGTGGTGAGTGGTTCAAGCTCACCAACATGCCTACATATTGTTGTTCCTGCCATGTATGAATCTGTAATATAACTTGCCATGTTTACATGGGTGCCATGATATTTTCTGTGCCCTTTTGGCTCATGGTCAGTAAAGAACTTTTGTTCTATGCATTTAGTATATTCATGCCATGATAAGTTCCTGTAACATGTTGTTTGAAAGCTCTAAACATTGCATCCTGATGTTATTTCTGCTAAAGTCTGAAACTATTATTATTTGCAATCTTGTCATGTCATTTTGAGCATGTTCTAGTGATTTCTGTATATAGCTCAGTGTTCACGTTTTGTCATGCTTTATCTGTACATCATGCCCATGCTTTTTTTTCTTGATGAGGTCCTGTAGCATGTTGTTTTGATGCTTGCAATATGCCTACTTGCTGTTATGGACAGATTGTTGTTATGACTTGTATTGTGTGTATGTGTTGAACCGTTGCTCCGTTTTGAGTGTGCTCTATATGAAACTTGCTTGATTTTGCATGTAGCTTCATATTATCATGTTTCATCCTTGTTTTGAGGTGTTTGCTTGATCTTTGTATGCATTTTGCATCAATGCCATGCTTATCTTGTTTTGCTCATATCTTCTAGGCCGTAGGTCCGAATCTAATGAACTTTATATGTAACTTGACTAGAATTTCGCGTAGATCATCGTGGTGCATCTTAAATTGCTGTTTAACAACTTGAACATAAAGTTATTCAGATCTGGACCAATTTCGAAATTTGCATACGAGGACTTATCGGAATTGTTCTATGTTGTTTCCGGCCTCATTTAAACTTGCCTTGATGTGTTGTTCTTGTTTGCATCATCTCTTGCCATGAGTAGCTTCATGTAGCTTTGTCATGCATCATGCTTGTTGTGCATCATGTCTTGTTCATGTGTGGTGTGTTTACTATGTTGTGTGCTTCTTCTTGTTAGTTCTGTTTTCGTTGCGATCGTGAGGATTCGTTCGTCTACGCTTGGTTCGGCTTCATCCGTTCATCTTCTTCATGGACTCGTTCTTCTTCCTAGCGGGATTTCAGGCAAGATGACCGCTACCCTGGATCTCACTACTATCATTGCTATGCCAGTTGCTTCGTTCTATCGCTATGTTGCGCTACCTATTACCTGTTTATCAAGCCATCCCAAATTGCCATGTCAGCCTCTAACCTTTTGGACCCTTCCTAGCAAACCATTGTTTGGATATGTTACCGCTTTGCTCAGCACCTCTTATAGCGTTGTTAGTTGCAGGTGAAGATGAAGTTTGTTCCTTGTTGGAACATGGAGATGTTGTTCCTTGTTGGAACATGTTTACTTGTTGGGATATCACAATAATATCTTATTTAATTAATGCATCTATATACTTGGTAAAGGGTGGAAGGCTCGGCCTTATGCCCTGGTGTTTTGTTCCACTCTTGCCGCCCTAGTTTCCGTCATATCGGTATTATGTTCCCGGATTTTGCGTCCCTAACGCGGTCGGGAGATTTATGGGACCCCCTTGACAGTTCGCTTTGAATAAGACTTTCCAGCAAGGCCCAACATTGGTTTTACCATTTGCCTCACCACCACCTACTTTTCCCTTGGGAGTCGCTCTCTCGAGGGTCATCTTTATTTAGCCCCCCCCCCCGGACCAGTGCTTCTCTAAGTGCTGGCCCGAACCGAGTAGACTGCGGGGCCCACTCGTGGCAACTCGAGGTTTGGTTTTACTCGTGGGATGTCTCATCCGGTGTTGCCCTGAGAACGAGATATGTGCAGCTCCTATCGGGATTGTCGGCGCATCGGGCGGCTTTGATGGTCTTGTTTTATTGCTGTCGAAATGTCTTGTAGCCGGGATTCCGAGACTGATCGGATCTTCTCGGGAGAAGGAATATCCTTCGTTGATCGCAAGAGCTTATCATGGGCTAAGTTGGGACACCCCTGCAGGGTATAAACTTTCGAGAGCCGCGCCCGCGGTTATGTGGCAGATGGGAATTTATTAATATCTGGTTGTAGTAAACTTGAAGCAAACTCTTTTAAAATACACCAACCGTGTGTGTAACCGTGAGTGTCTCTTTTCGGGGTTGATCGAGAGGAGAACACGGTTTCTGGGTTATGTCTGACGTAAGTAGGGGTTCAGGATCACTTCTTGATCATTACTAGTTGACGACCGTTCCTTTGTTTCTCTTCTCGCTCTCGTTTGCGTATGTTAGCCACCATATATGCTTAGCCGCTGCTGCAACCTCACCACTTTATCCCTTCCTTTCCCGTTAAGCTTTGCTAGTCTTGATACCCATGGTAATGGGATTGCTGAGTCCTCGTGGCTCACAGATTACTACACCACCGATTGCGATGCAGTGTGTATGCGATGATCATGACGCCAGAGCGATGCTTGCTTGCGTTGAGTTCTTCTTCCGCTTCTTCGATCGGGGATAGGTTCCGGTCGGCAGCCCTGGGCTAGCAGGGTGGATGTCGTTTGAGCTTGTTTATGTTTCATCCGTAGTCGGATGTTGATCTTGTATGTTGATGTTGCCGTATTCTTGTGGCATTTGTGCCTTATGTATGTATCCCCATCTATTATGTAATGTTGATGTAATGATATCCACCTTGCAAAAGCGTTTCAATATGCGGGTCTATCCTTGGTGGGACCGTCGAGTTCCTTTTGGATAGGGTCGCATATTGGGCGTGACAGGCCCTTCAGGATCCCTCCTGCCAAGCCTGCGGAGCTAGCTGAGAAGCCACCTCCTCACGCCTCATCTTCACCGCTGACCTTGAACGTCCCGAGCCCGTGCGCCACCCCCGATGTGAGCTTGGCTGGAGAGGTGGGCCGACCCGCGGTGTGCCTTGAGCCTGTGCGCTCGCTGCTCCTCCTTTGTGAGCTTTCCCGGGACACACCCAGCTTGCCCCGGGCTCCACCCCTGATCATGGACGGCGAATGGTTAAAGTCAATCTTCGGCTCCTCTTCAAGGGATGGATCAGCGCCAGGATGGGTCCCTTGCGGGGTCCGTCCGGCGATTGTGGGGGCGCCAGCCCCCAGCCCTCCGCCAAGAGGGGGTGAGCCTCTTCAGGGCCCTCCGCCGACGCCGATGGCAGAGGACGACGTTGACGACGTGCTCAGGCGTGTGCGGGAGCGCAGCGCCATCCGCCAAGAGTTTCTCCACATGGCGACAAATGCGGTGAGCCAGCTTGGTGTAGAGCTCGCGGGCGAGGATGAGCCTCTTGAAGCTGAAGGCATGCGGCTGGCCGAGGAACGGAGCAGGCTGAAGGTGGCCGTCAGCCTTACGCGTCATCAGCGTGATCTTGGCAATGCAAAGGCCGTAGCATCTCTGGTGGCCTCGCGGAAGGCCTGCTCCCGAGCCATCGAGGAGGCTCAGGAGGCAGACCGACGACGCGAGACTGCAGAGGAGCGCGCGTGGGAGCTCCAAGCCTGGTGCAATTCCCTGGAGCAGCAAGTGGAGCTGCGCCAAGCTGCCCTTGCGTCCCTGAAAGGGGCGCCCGTCGAAGGGGGGAGCTCCAAAGGCATGAGGAAGTGCTGACGCTGGAGGCTGCCGAGTGCAACCTCAATCTTGAATGGTTGGAGACGAAGGAGCGCCAGGTTACCCAGGCGGAGGACGATGTTGGCGCGCGGGAGGTCCGAATCCAAGAAGAGATCGACCGCCGCGTGGCGGAAGCTCGCGCGGGTCTTGAGAGCGAGTATGAAGAGAGGTTGGAGCTGAACAAGGCCGAGGCTGCGGGCAGGACTGCTGCTCTCAGGACCAAGCTAACGGAAGCAACGCAGCGTGCTAAGGCCACCTCAGCCGCCTTAGGCACGGCGCAGGCCGAGCTGGCCTCCTCCCGCGCTGAGCTGCTTCTCCTCCAACGGAGGGTTGATGACGCCGAGTCCGCTGCGCGGCGGAACGAAGATGAGATCCTCCAGCGGTAGACGCTGGAGCACATGCATGGCCCCATGCTCCGAACGCTCAGGGAAAGGGCCAACGCGGCCTTGGGCAATATCTGTGATGCAGCCGCTGAGCAGCTTCACGTGACCAACTACGCTGGTAATCTCCAGTTCTTCACTGACATGGTGACGCATCTGGAGAATCGCTCTGAGAGGGCTCGCCAGCTTGTCGAGGAGAGGAGCCACGGCCTACTCGCACGGGCATTCTCCCATGTCTTCAGCCATCTCCAGAACATCGACCCCCAATTTGACTTCGAAGCCTCCATCGCCCCGGTGCCCGAGGCCATCCGACGCGACCTGGTGCGGTGGGTGGAGGACAACATGGATGCACTTGTCCGGGCCTTCACCTCGGATGACAACGGGGTGGTTGTCGTTGCTGATGAAGGCGACGTGGTGAACGGCGGTGAAGACGGTGCCAACGACGATGAGGGTGAGGCCAGTGACAGCGACAGTGGCGCCAGCGATGCTTCTGGAGACGACCAAGAGGACGCGGTGAGCGATATGTCTGATTGATCCTACGCCCCCTGTTGTTTATCCTGCGCAGAAAAAGGCTCGGGCGTGGCCCTAAAGGTTGTAAGAGCATTTTGGGAGGGGAGGCCCCTCATGTAAAAAGGATTGTTGTCCATGCGTTGTTAAGCTCGGCCCCGAATGGGCGCCTGTATGATGTTATGGGTTCTGCAGTGAATTGGTTGCTATGATTTTACCCTTACCTTGGGCGAGCTTCGAGTAGGCTTGTGGAGACTCTCCGAGGATCCCTCGGGAGACCTGTTGACCTTCCGGCAAGAGCCTTGCGAGAGCGAGCGCCGGCCGCGGGACGGCATGCGCGTGTGCGCTTGGCTCAGCCCTACCCGCGAGGGGCTCGCGAGGGGGAGGCAGCTAGTGCAAATTCCAACTTGAGCAGAAACCGGAACACGAGAAAGCACGCGAACAAGACAAGACACCCCTCCCTGCATACGCAAACACAAATTCAACTTCAACTTAGATCCGAAACAAGAAAGCTTGACCACATAAAAGGAAGCAAAAGCAAAAGGCCGCGTGCGGCACCTAGTCTAGTCTTTGACTTCTTCTCACCAGCGCGGAGCTAAGTGCTGCCACTAGGCGTGGGAGGGAGCCCCCGAGGCCCGAGGGCGGCTCTCTAGAGACTCCGGGGCGTGTACAGGCCCAACTCATTATTACGTGAGAGTGCCACGGGCAGCGAGCTTCACAGGCACTGGGCCTTCTTCACAGGAACCGGCCTTGCTTCATATGGCCAGATGAGGGCCCCGCCTTGCGCCACCCTTGACCACCATTGACGGCGACCAGAAACCAAGGATGACACCAATGGGAAAAGGGGACGCCAGTGGTTCCCCCAACAACCACGGGTCCTCTGCCGGGGGCAGGCCTTGCGGCACCTCCCCAGCAGAGGGCCTACCTCCGAGGAACACCTTGCTCCGCGCACCGTGGGGTGGGGCCTAGCTCCCGGCCCCTCTCCTGCAGCCCCCAGTGCCCTCCTCCGAAGGGGAGGGAGGCTGCTGCACTGGGGCAGCCTTCCACTGTAGTGACCTGGACTTCATGCGACCCATGGTTAGCATAAGCTTGCTCCTGAGGAATTAGCGGTACCCGATAGCTGCTGCTGCTGGCGCGGTTGCCGAGGCTTCCTTGAGGCTCCTGAAAGGGCTCGGCTTCTGGCGTCTCTTCCTCCCAACCTAGCCCGAGGAACAAGTCGTGGTCTTCTTCCAGTGCGTATTCCGGATCCACCATATGGGGCACATAAGCCTCCAGGGTCGCCGCCCCAAAGGCTTCGCCGTAGTGCCCCACGCTCCACGCGGCTTGGCTTGATGCACCATCTTGGGGGTGGTAGGGCGGCGGCCGGCCCGGGCCGTAGGCAACGATGTGCATGCCCTCGCTTACCAGGGGCGATGCTAGTGCAGCTTGTCGCCTGGTGCTGACAGCCAAGCTGGTGTTGATGAAGCCTTGAGGTACGCCTGGGGCGCGCGGGCACAGATGGGCCCGCCAAGTGATCCGCTCGGGGCCTGGGGTGGAAGCTGGACGCACAATGGAGGTTCCCCTAAAGCAGCGGCATCCAGGAGCTCAGCGACGCGTTCCAGCAGCACGTCGTGGCCGCTTTCCTGCAGCCTGCACAATAGCAGTTCTCGAGCCACCATGAGCGCGGCCTTCATGTTCGCCTGTTCCCGTCAGGTGTGCGGTGTTGTGGCCGCGGCGTTGTTTGAGGCCCTTGGTGCTGATTGTACCTGCCGTGGGTTGAGGGCAGGCAGCGCTTGACCGTGTCGCCCGCGCCCTGCAGCGTTCTGTGGAGCGCGGGCTGCCTGAGGCACGGGGTTGAGGTCACCTTGGGCAGGCGGCGTGGCGTGGGCAGGCCATGCCGCCCAGCGGTTGGCATTGGCCATTGGGTCGCCGGACATGGAGGCGATGAAGAAGTGGAACACGGGGCGGTGGAAGAAAGATTTCGGCACACCCCTACCTGGCGCGAAATGTCGGATATTGGGTTCCGGCAAAACCCTTAAGTTTCAAACTCTGGGGTGCGCGCGAAGATCTTCTCCCTACCGATCCACGTCCCAACGCCTCGCTGAGAATCTAACCTACACGATGAACAACACAAGGGACACAAGGTTTATACTGGTTCGGGCCACCGTTGTGGTGTAATACCCTAATCCAGTGTGTGGTGTGGTGGATTGCCTGAGGGGCTAATGATGAATAGTACAGAGGAAGAACAGCCTCGCGAGGGGTGTTCTTATGGTGGTGTGCTTGGAGAGAAAATGCTCCGTCTCTGTTGGCACTGGGTGAGATCCAGATGCCTTCTACTGTGGTGGCTATCTCTATATATAGAGGCCCTGATCCTCTTCCTAAATATTGAGTGAGAAGGGAGCCAACAACGGCCATTTTGAAGGGGAACATCTAGTACAAGTTATCCTGACTAAAGTTGGTCTTCGGCTGCCAAAGGCACTGGCGACGATGCCATCTTGGGCTCCACGGTGACCTCCATCCTGCCGCTCTGCTGGTCTTGGTCTCGTTGCACCGGTATGGTAACCTTTGCTTGCTGCCTCGGTACTCCGAGCCTGCACTTGCCCCCTTTGCACCAAAGAGCAAACAAGGACACTGCGCAGGCCGGCGCCCGCCTGGTCTCGATCGTCATGGCTTGCGTCACGAGCACCTCGCGAGGTACCCCTGCCTTGATCTTTCCGCCTCCTCGCGAGCCTGCCTGGTGAGGCCGTTCCTGAGGAAGCCTTGCGTTCTCCGCCCCGCGGGGCTTGGCCCCTCGCGAGGGTCTTGAGCTTGAGTTGATGAAGATGGGTCGTGCTGGGCCACCCCTTGAGCCACGTTGCAGGCCGCATGCAGGCAAGTCTGGGGACCCCCGTTCCCAAAACGCTGACAGTCATCCAGAAAATGATTCCCACAAGCTTGACCTAGTCTATGCGCACAGTGAAGATCTTGGCAATAAAATATATCGGCCTAAATCTAGATCAAGTTGTTGGATTCCTTACATGCTTTCCGTGCACGGAGAAGATACTCATCGAGGTGAAACTCTTTCCTATTAGTAAACGGTAATCACAACGTAGCTCAATTTTTTCGTAGTTTTCCCAAATTACGACGACAAGTGTAGTGTTCAAAAGTACATCTACGCACTGCACCGAAAGAAATGTTTTTAGTTTTTTTTCTCACGTGATCACCTGCATCGTTTTTATGTTGTACTACTATAGTAGCCTTGGCTAGTCATAGTGGAAAGTAACTTAGACTACTCCAGTAACTCTATGGTTACCCTAAGAGCAAGTACTACCTCCGTCCTGGTTTACTCTTCCTATTTTGTAGTATCAAAATTTGACCATAGATTTAACTGACAAAATATTAATGCATGTCACTAAGAACTATATCGTTGGATCCATATTTGAACATAATTTCAAATGGTGTAATTTTTGGTGACATGTATTGGCATTTTCTTAGGTAAATCTATGGTAAAAAATTTATACTAATATGAGGTAGTACTCCCTTTGTCCCAAAATTCTTGTCTTACATTTGTTTAGATACGAATGTATCTAAAACTAAAATGTAACTAGATACATCTGTATTTAGAAAAATTTAAGACAAGAATTTTGGGACAGAGGGAGTACAAAAGTGGGCTATGTAGGCCAAAACACATGCCAAATTAACTTGTGATGCATTTGGCATCGATGTCCCTCCATTGCTCACCTGGTGCCCCAATCTAGATCACCTACTTTGCTCCGGGGCCAAATTAACTCACGCAATGAAAAACACTTGCGTGGGTGAGAGAGAGGACTGAGGCAATAAAAAAACACTTGTTTGGGAGAGTGAGAGGCTGGTGTAGTTGGTTTGATTGATTTGTTTATACATGTGGGTCTGTGTGCACAGCGGTGCCAACTCTCTCACATCGCGAGAGCGGTGCCAAAATCTTTTGATTTGACATTGATGCGTATTATGTGGCATACTTTTGCGAAATATGACATCGGCCACATAGTGGAAGGCAACAAATGCCCAAGCTCTTCACGTGCTCCTAGGTAAATGAGAGGAAACAGAAAGAGAGAGAGAGAGAGAGAGAGAGAGAGAGAGAGAGAGAGAGAGAGAGCGAGAGTGAAAAAATATCACTAGCCAGCCAACCCTATCATATGAGCGAATGATATTGGTACCTCTTGATGACACGGCAATCTTATACAGCCAACTGCTCTAATATGTTCTCTTCTTTTGCAGATAAAAAAAGACCCGAAAGTGAAAAATGTGCTACACTATAACAATCTCATCGAATGCCTTGATCTCCATCTTACAGAAATTGATTTGATCGACTACCGAGGCAGCACATCTGAGATTAAATTGGCTAGGTTCTTTGTTATGGAGGCAAGTGTGCTCAAGGTAATGAGGTTTGGCGTTCTCTGGCGCAAGAATGAATGGCGTGCTGATCACCGCAAGCGTCTAAGCCTAAATGACAAAGTCTTCACAGAAGCTGAATTTGTTTTTGAAACATCAAGTGGCCAGAGACTCGAAACTTATTTGCCCATTAGTGACTTGTCAGGGCGGTGGATTTTAGTTTGTACGATAATGCTGCATCCACCTAAAGTAACGAAAGTTCTTACGTAAACTTCCCGCGTTTACTCCTAACATTTGTAATATCAGTTTGAAATTTGTAATATTGTCGTGTCCTATTCCCGCGTTTTCAAAATCCTGCAAATCAAACAGGTCCTGAGTACGAAATCCTACGCACCTACACATGCTAACAAAGGGCAAGAGTGATCACTCGAATTGCAAGATCAATTGACTAGAAGCTAAGCTAGACCCATGGAGGCGATGAGCGCGAGCATTAGCCTGCTGTGCCAGATGGTCCACGACACCGGCCTGCGGCCCAGCACCGAGGAACGTCTCCAAGTATTGCTTGAGGCCGCCAGGGTGAGGGGGCTCTTGGACGACAGCTTAGTCTCCTTGTTCGACGAGGTCCTCGTCGGTTTCCTCAACAAGTTCATCATTGTCAAGAAGCTCGCAGACGACTTTGACATATGCCTCCAGCCGACGCGCCCAGGCTCTGCGATGCCCGTCACCCTCAACGGCCACTATGGTGACAACCTCTTCGACGCACTGGTGGCCCTGCGACTCCCCGTCGTTGCGCCGGAGAATGTCCACCTCGAGGTCGCATCAACTTAATAATTTTCATACGTACTCCATGCATGAACGGTGCCAGAACCAAACTTCTCATTACTCTAGGGAAAATCGTTATTGTCTATCTATTGTTCGCGCCATGGAGCAGAACCAAATTTTACAAGTTACAAGTTCAAAAGGAAAAGCCTGCCGTGTTCGTGTCGCACCCCCACACGGTTGGTCCGGCACGCCGCTCAAGGGGGAATGCGTGCGGTGTTGCATTTTCACTTACAAGTGGGACCGCAGTTGAGCAAACCAACTGTCGGCGAACCCCCCACCCCGCCCACCGTGCGATGGTTGAGAAAACAGGAGGGAGAAGAGATGGCTGTAGCACGGATTCCAAGAAAATTGGTGTCGGATGGGACTCGTGTGGGTGGCGTGTGCCGTACTGCTAGACGTGAATGCTAGTTATGGCCCATGCCACCCCACTATATCGAGCCTATATCAAGGTGCTAGTTACGTAGAACAAATTTCACGGAGTCCGTGCTCGTGCCTCCTCTATCTCTCTTCTCGGCCAGCCACGGACGCTTGAAAGCCCATCGTCTATTTGCTCATATGCGGTCCCACATGTCAGTGAAAACACAAGAGGACTCACTGAACCTGCACATCTTTCACCTCGACGTGCTGGTGATGAAAAACAAATCAAATAAAGATCTTCCGTGGCCGCTTTTGGAGTTACTCAAGAGTAGTAAGATTCTATTTACAGTTTAACCCAAGATGCACATCACATGGCTTCAACTACCACTCTATTTTCTTGCATGACACGACCTGGATGTTGGATGTCCCACGTGTCGGCAAAAGGAGGAAGAACCTGACCAAATCTTCAGTTGTGCTCTCGGATTGGACTAGTTGTGCTAACTTAAATTTTTTATTGTGTAGAATGGATGCAAGTGTTTGGTATTGGTAAGAAGAGTATATCAATATATTGATAGAGCGCAATTTAGTAGATGTTCTAGCACTTTTAGCTAGCATAGAGGCTAGAGATGAGACTAGTGCACTTGTTGATACTAGAATAGAGGCTAGACATGAGACTAGATGCGAGGAAGCAACGTATACTTCTTTACACTCGAAGAAGAAAGAAGCACGCAAGATAGAGCCTCCGCAGATCAACAATGAATGCATCAAGAAGGCACTAATCCAACTTACAGGAGCAGTTATGGAAGTTGGATATCTTCTAAAATGTATTCTTGTGGTTCTTGTTTTCTTTGGTCTTGCTTTTCTAGTCAAAATTATCATTGGAGTTCATGCAAAAAGGAGGTCCATTTGGGGTCGTGCGTTGGAGTTGGCCTTACAAGTGGGACCGCAGTTGAGGAAACCGACTATCGGCAAACCCCCACCTCGCTTGCTTGATGGCTGAGTTAGAGAAACGACGAGGTTGAAAGAGATTGCTCTAGCACGGACTCCAAGAAATATGGTGTCAGATGGAAGTCGTGCTGGTGGCGTGTGTCGTACTCCTGGACGTGAATGCTTGTTCTAGCCCATGCCACCCTACTACTCCTACTACTTATATAGTACTAGTAGTATCGAGGATTCGAGGTGCTGGTTACGTACAGCGAACACATTAACATATGGCTACAGTAAAAACACCCGCCCGACGCGCGAAGCATGTGAAGCTAGTACAAATAGTGTACTACTATTGTTGATTGGCCTCATCCGATAACCTGTTGCAATGCACGTACAATTATGTATTCAGAAAATATTTTTTTGCCGCGTCGCACGACTCACTCAGAGAAGCGACTCGATAGCCATTCATAAATTTAGTAAGTTTATCACAAGCATATCATTTTATTACATACAACAGGTCATCAACCCACATCGACCACGAGGATACATTATAAATACTAAAGTTTTCATCACACAACAAATAACAAGCAATGAAATGAACTTCAACTCAACCAATCCTCAGCGTTGGAAACACTTGCTTTGAACCACAAGTGATTCTCTGGGAAGGGCCATCCATTGTCGATCTCAAGACCAACGCAGGAATGATCATCCAGGCTGAAGCGGCCTACTATATCAGTACCAGGGTAGGGAACCACCGAAATGTCCGAGGTATAGATACAGTTGCTTCTCATAAATGTTAGTAACATTGTGTCAATAGCTGGATCGCCTTTCACCATCATTGGATAGTTTTATCCAAGGAAGAGCGAGTTTTCTCCAAGACTATCAATTCTGCACTAGGGAGAACGTGTTGGCGCAAGCACACTAGTATCCATCCCGAATACCATGCAATGCATGTTGCAATAGGTCCGGAGAGTGCGACCATGGGAGACAACACCTGCTTGCTTAGTAGTAACATCAGCAGTGGGCTGTATACAGACAAGAAGAGGTGATCCATCGGAATTAGTTGCCAGGCACCACTGAGTATATGGGCGCTGCTAGTCCTCATGCTCGTGATCATCACCATCGTCATCTCCCCCTTGGTTATAAAATTTTTTAAGTATAGGTGGTGGAATGTTCACAGGACCTTGGAAACACAAGAAGAAGGTTAATTAGTAAAGGGAAACTTGCTAACCCGCATGCATGTGGATGAAACAATTATAATTACGGTGGAAGACAAACGTACCGAAACTACGAGGATCCCATGCAAAAACAGTGCCATGAGTGGTGGAAGCAAACACAAGACCCTCGTATTGAATTGCATCACAGTACTCATCTGTGTACAGAAACTGATTTTTGAGCAATATCCATCCAGTCGAACCACAAAGGACGACAACAAGCTTGTCGAAGATAGCAACAACTACATAGTTCTTGTAATTCCAAGAGCGGTTGGGAACTCGACAAATTGCTATCTTCCATAGAAGACAGTCACCATGATCATATTTGAACGTGCGTAGAATACCGGTGTGCTCAACCTCTGGGCAGTCTGCTGAGATTTTTGGAAGTGGAACCCGGTGAGAGTGTACCCATTCACAAGTTCCCACTCGCAGTTGCACCCAATATAAACAACCCAATCTCCATTTGCGCCTGCCCAAGCCTTGCCCTCAAGTGATGACATCTTAACATCATACGTATCATTATCAAGCGGCATCAACTTGCACAAGGCGAGGCCTCCATCGTCCCGGCGCCAGTCATCAGGGTCACAGCAAGAAGATAGGGGAGATCAAACCGCTCCTTGACCCTTGGGTTCCTTGTAATGATGTTATTAATTGAGTCGAGAATGGTCTTGAACGAACCTGCCATGCTAGCCGAGGTGATGGCGTCGCACCGATCAATGAGTTCCTCCACCACATCATCTTTCAGATCGCGGCAAGAATAACGGGGTTGTTTCCGGCCTGTTCCCTCCATGGAGAAGACGATCAAACAATGGCAGAAGGAAGGGTGAAGGCAAATGAAGGAGGGAGGAAGAGCGTGCGACAGCAGTTCCAAATTGAGAGGGAAAGGCGAAGAGTCGGTGGACGGTTGCCAGTTTGCCACGGTACATGAAGAGGCGCACCTTCCTACACGTCCGTTCGAAAATACTAGTAGAAAAGGACTCGTTGTCGTCTCACTGATATGTTGGAACGGGACCACATGTCAACGAAACATGGTGTGTAATTTCTTGTGCAAAATGCAATCTGGCCGCGTTGGCCCAAGGTGCCGCATTAGTTATCGACCTTTATTTTTTTAATGGTGTGCCGTTCAGTTTTGAAGCACGACTAACTGCATCAGATGCGGAAAATATAAACTACTCTACCACTACTCCACCTCTAGTACTAGTAGTATAAAAAAGATATATATGCTGGAGCTTCAGCGCTTTCTTGCTAAGGGCTTCCCACTTGCTTCCCACACTATCACCCTCTCTCCAGATCTAAAAAGATGGCCTCTCTCTCCCTCCTCACCGGTGGTCACAGATCCGCCAGGGAAGAAAAGGACGTGCAATATTGACACACTCGTCGTCGGCGAGCGAGGTCATGCACTGATGACAAGGCCATCCTCTCATACCTAGCGCCCACGTGGGGTGGCCTCCGTCCCCAAGCTTGCTACCGTAGTGTGTGCGGAGGACGACGACCACGAGCGAAGCCACTTCCGGTCGACCCTCAGGTATGCTACCTCTTTTCGAACCATACCCTTGTTCTATTGCCCCATCTGCCACGTCGTTGCATGTGGATCTTTTTCCACTCCACCATCTTCCCAATTTGCTATCCTCTGCTCTGTTGGTCACGCAGACGAAAACCTTAATTTGCAATATTAAAGGAAACCCTACTTCATGCAGACTAATCCATGTCTGGGTTGAATAAGGAAAGGAAGGGAGACTGTTGAGGGAGTCCTGGATTAGGGGGTATCCGGACAGCCGGAATGTGTACAACGTCCGGACTATTGAAGCGTGAAGATACAAGACTCAAGACTTCGGCCCGTGTCCGGATGGGACTCTCCTTGGCGTGGAAGGCAAGCTTGGCGATCCGGATATTGTGTTTCCTTCCTTGTAACCGACTCCATGTAAACCCTAGCCCTCTCCGTGTCTATATAAACCGGAGAGGTTGGTCCTTAGAAGGCCGATCACAATTACAATCATACCATCATAGGCTAGCTCTTAGGGTTTAGCCTCTACGATTTCGTGGTAGATCTACTCTTGTACTACCCATATCATCAATATTAATCAAGCAGGAAGTAGGGTTTTACCTCCATCGAGAGGGCCCGAACCTGAGTAAACATCTGTGTCCCTTGCTTCCTGTTATCATCAGCCTTGATGCACAAATCGACACCCCCTACCCGAGATCCGCCGGTTTTGACACCGACATTGGTGCTTTCATTGAGAGTTCCTCTGTGTCGTCGCCACAAGGCTCGATGGCTCGTCTCGTCAACAAGGACGACATTACCTCGGAGGGAGCTCTGGCTGTAGGCCAAACTCTCTGACTCGGCGGCTTTATCATGGCCGCCCCATCGGCGGTAGCGACAACGATGGCCTCTCGGGTCATCAATCATAACCTTCGCGTTAGTTCGGAACTTGCCGAACAGATGGATCCAATGGAGCTCTCCTCCCTTAATGAACTATTGGATCGCATCGCCGCTCTGGGAGTCGCTACAGACTATGACCGGATTGGGCTTGAACCCGACCGAAGGGACATCAGGTCCCCGCTGGCCACCCAAGAGATAGCGATAGTGGAGGAACCACACGCGGATTGTCCCTCAACTTTGAGGACAAATTATGTTCGGATCACCGAACTCCTTGAGCCGAAGACCTGATCAAAGGAAAACATGACCCAGGTCCCGGACTTAGAATCGGGCATTGGGCCGAAGAAATTGGGCAGCACTCCGGATTCTGAGTTGTTAAGCTCGGAACCTCCCGCACCCTTGGGTGTTAGATCGGATCAAAATCCGGATTCTGCTAACAACACCTACCTGGACTTAAACTGTCTCTCCCGCATCAGGCAAGAGCCCCAGGAAACTGTACATCACTACTGGGCTAGATTCCTCCTTGCGCTTAACAAGGTCAAGGACTGCCGCGAGGAGAACATGGTCTCACTCTTCTGCAAAAACTGCACGGATGAAGGACTCCTCAATGCTATAAGCCGCCGCGACATAGTACGCTTCGCGGAGTTGGCAATCATAGTACGGAAGTACAGTGCGATGGAGAGCGCTTGGAAAACCCAAACAGAATTTTGGGATAGTACTGCTCTCACCAAGACCCTTGTCCGGACTAAACGGACAAACTCTCGTAAGTCGTCTGATCAATCCCCAAGAAACCAAAACCCACCCCATGGCGGGGATCCGTATTGGAAGAATGGCTCGATGGGCCATGTAAGCTCCATAGTACTCCGGATACTATACCAACTCACAGCCTTAGGGCATGCTGGATACTACAGCAGGTGGCAAAAAGTGGCGAGGATCTTCTTGTAGGCCATAAAGCGGAACAACATCCTGCCAGCGAACACAATACGGTACTAACAGTCTTCGAGACTTTCGCCTCGAACAACAGGCGCAAGCGGGCTCATCGAAGCTCCGCGGAAATTTGCCATGTGGCAAAGATAAACCTCTGGAACGACACTACTATAACTTTCAATGCCAGTGATGAACCTCGATTCCAGACTGTCCGGGCACCGGCCGCTCTGGTCCTTAACCCAATCATGGATGGCTTTCGGCTCTCCAAAGTACTCATGGACGGCGGAAGCGGATTAAACTTGATCTATGAGGAAATGCTCAACAAGATGGAAATTGATAAAGGCCGCATTGAGCAAAGCGGCACCACCTTCAGGGGAATCATCCCTACTTGGGAAGCGCGGTGTGCGGGAAAAATCACACTCAATGTGGTATTCGGTACCCCGGAGAATTATAGGTCCGAAGAAAGGACAAATCCTGACACCTATGTGTCGACTTCAAAGACCTCAACAAGGCTTGCCCCAAGGATTCCTTTCCCCTCCCTCGCATCGATCAGATTATCGATGCCACAGCTGGACACGACTCGCTGTGTTTTCTCGACGCATACTCTGGGTACCATCAAATAAAGATGGCAGAGTCTGACCAAGCTGCAATAGCTTTCATAACGCCATACGGCCCTTTTTGCTTCAACACTACGCCTTTCGGGCTAAAGAATGCCAGCGCAACCTATCAACGCATGATTCAAGCATGCCTGAAAAAACAAATCGGCAAAACAGTGGAGGCATATGTGGACGACGTGGTCATAAAAACGAGACACGTTGAAACCCTAATAGATGACTTGAGGCTTACATTCGATAACCTCCGGACATACGACATCAAGTTGAATCCGGAAAAATGCGTTTTCGGTGTCCCCTCGGGGAAGCTGCTGAGCTTCATTGTTTCCAATAGAGGAATCGAGGCGAATCCGGCAAAAATCCGAGCTCTGTCGCAGTTGGCTATACCAACAGACCTCAAGCACATCCAGAAGCTAGCTGGATGTGTGGCCGCTTTGAGCCGCTTTATATCCAGGCTAGGAGAAAAGGGATTGCCTCTTTACCGCCTCCTTCGGCGCACCGGACACTTCGTATGGACGGATGCAGCCGCAGCCGGACTCGATGAGATAAAGACCTTATTGGCCAGTAATCCAGTCCTAACAGCGCCAAACATTGGCGAACCTATGCTATTATACATAGCTGCAACACATCAAGTGGTAAGCCCAGTGCTCGTCGTCGAACGAGAGGTGGACGGATACAAATTCCCGCTTCAAAAGCCGGTTTATTACGTATCCACGGTCCTCACCCCATGCAAATCCCGATACCCACACTATCAAAAAATAGCATACGCGGTCTTCATGGCATCCCGGAAGCTAAGACACTACTTTCAAGAGTGTTCGATTACCGTCGCCTCCGAAGTACCACTCAATGACATAATTAATAACCGCGACGCTACGGGCCGGATTGCTAAATGGGCTATCGAGCTCCTTCCGTTCGACATAATATACAAACCACGGTGAGCCATTAAGTCGCAAGTGCTGGCCGACTTTGTCGCCGAATGGACAGAAGCCGAACTCCCTATAGAGTACAGCGTGTACTCCAACTGGATCATGCACTTCGATGGCTCCAAAATGTTGGCCGGACTGGGAGCAGGGGTAGTCCTGACGTCTCTCACCGGAGACACGGTCCAGTACGTCCTTCAAATATTATATACAGACTCCAACAACGCAGCCGAATATGAGGCGATGTTGCACGGTCTTCGGATGGCAGTCTCTATGGGCATCCAACGCCTAGAAGTGCGCGGGGGTTCGAACCTCGCAATACCACAAATAAACGGAGACTTTGTTGCCAAGGATCCGAAAATGGAGGCCTACCGTAATGCCGTCCTCAAAATGTCAGCTTGGTTCGAGGGGCTCGAATTCCACCATGTGGCTCGAGAAAACAATCAAGCGGCGGACGTTCGCCCGATCGGGCGCCAAACGCGACCTGTCCCACCTAACATATTCCCCGAAAGGCTGTTCAAGCCATCGGTGGTATGGGAAGGGGAGTCCGCAATACCAAAGCATGGATCCAAACACACCCCGCATTCCGAACCATCAGACACAATCGGAGGCTCTGCCACCGAAACAACATCTTCGGCCCACGAAATCATGGTCGTAATTGCCCCGTGGACTGAGCCTTTCTTGGCGTACCTAAATAGGCAAGAGCTCCCCGAAGACCAAAACGAAGCATGCTGCATAGTCCGGCGTTCTAAAGCTTACAAAGTCCACGAAGGGGAACTCTACAAGAAAAGTGCGACTGGAGTGCTCCAAAGGTGCATCTCCGAAGAGGAAGGACGGCAACTCTTGGCTGAAATCCATGCTGGACTGGGCGGACACCACGCCGCGGCCCGAGCACTAGTCAGCAAAGCCTTCCGTACAGGCTTCTATTGGCCGACGGCCCGAAAGGCATTTATACAGACCTTGTCCAACATTGCGTCGGTTGCCGCCTCTTCGCCAATCGTAGTCATATGCCCCTACCTCTCTCCAAACAATCCCCATAACTTGGCCCTTCGCGTGCAGGGGCTGGATATGGTTGGACCCCTTAAAGGGGGAAGCCACAAGAAAAAATACTTATTGGTCATGGTGGACAAGTTCACCAAATGGATAGAAGCCAAACCAGTTAAAACGGCCGAATCCGGACCAGTAATAGACTTCATATTCAGGGTCGTACACCGATACAGTGCCCCCCACAGCATCATCACTGATAATGGCTCAAATTTCATAGCCGATGAGGTGAAAACTTGGTGCGGCAAAATGGGCATTAAGCTCAACTACGCTTCTGTCTACCACCCCCAAACAAACGGCCAGGTCGAATGGGCAAATGGTCTCATCATGAGCGGCATAAAACCCAGACTAGTGCGATCTTTAACAGAATCGGATGCGCAATGGGTGGAGGAGCTCAACTCCGTACTCTGGGGGCTGCGGACCACACCAAATCGCACCACCGGATACACACCATTATTTATGGTGTACGGTGTGGAAGCAGTACTACCCTGGGACATAATACATGATTCGCCACGCGTACGCATGTACGAAGAGAAGGAAGCCGAGTTAGATCGGCAGGATAACTTGGATGCACTGGAGGAGGAGCGCGATGTCGCAAAATCCCGTTCCGCATTCTATCAGCAGCAGGCTCGACGATATCAAAGCAGAGACGTGCGGGCCAAAACTTACAATATTGGCGAGCTCGTTCTACGCCTACCAGAGAAGAAGAAGGACAAACTCAAACCCAAGTGGGAATGTCCCTTCGTCATTGACAAAGTTCTCACCGGAGGAGCATATCGCTCATGTAATGCATCGGATAACAGACTCGAGCTGACCCCTTGGAACGCGGCCAGACTCCGGAGATTCTACGCCTAATGCCGAACTCAATGTTCGTCTCCTTACTCCCCCTTTTTTTTACTTACGCTCCACCCCACTTTTCCTTTCTCGACCCCCTTTTACTTTTTCTCTTTCTCTCTTCACACAAAGTACTTTATAATGCGGACTCCCGGATTACTCCGGCCGCACTATGTGTGTAAGAAATACATGGGGGCTTCCTATTCGGAAGCTAAACATAATTACTTTAAAATGGCTTTTTGCCCATCACATATGCATTCTTTTTCCATATGTGCCTTTTCTTCACCATTATATGCATCGATATGACTTAAGATGTGGCCAAGATGGGTTGCCTGGCTCTTGTGTTTATGCCCTATGTTCCCGTTAATTCGGCTAGGGCATAAGGGGAGCACCTCTGCGATTGTTACTGCCGGTTCAGCCGGATGTGTACCTCAGACTGGGTGAAGCCGAAAGCTAGTTTCCTTAAGAGAATATTCGATCGGTGAACAAAGGATGTATTCGTTGGTTACAACAAAAATCCCCAGAAGTCTTGTATACTGTGCCATCGTTCGCAGTCCGGACATGTGCATTGACGCATGCATACCCAGGGAAAGAAACCCCTAACGGAACTATTCTCCCTGGAAGATGTTTCTTACCATCCATGTAATATAACATAACTAGTTGGGTACTTGTCTGTTCAAGCACTTATGACCCCTACGCCTGGTCTCCACGCATACCCCGGTTTTGTATAACTGAGCGGGTATTCGGACACACCCCGGACTTTAGGATCCGGGGGCTGAAGCAAAAAGGTCCGCCATGACAAATGATTTTAATCCGGCTAGGGGCTACTTATGCCCATCAAATTACACAGTCGCTTGGACTGACTATATTCCTCCTCTATACCATCTAACAGGCTATCTAGCTTACAATCCTATTGAGAATACTTAGCGGCTAACGCTACCTGGTCATATACCAGGCTTACAGGAATTTCTTGCCCATCGGGCCTCGCCGGTCCTACTTCGTCCATATGGTTCGGGTCCAGCTTGGTGTAGCGCGTCTTCACCATGGCCCAGGCTTCTCTTGCACCTTGCCGGCATGCTGATATCTTCCACAGACCGAAGCGCCGCTGGGCTCCTTGAAGCAGGTCCGCAAGCTCCCCCATGCCATTCGACAGGAGGCTTGATGGCCACAAGGCCTGAGCAACGCCGTGCATCACCCGCCGAGCACGCTCGTGCAACTGCGAAAGTTCTTGCAGCACATCTCTTGCAGATGAGGGCATCTCCTCTTCAGGGCGACCCGTTTAACATTCCTGCAAGCAAAACTCTTTCAAAATACTTCCTCGTCGAACTATCATACAGTTCGTCTAAGCACTCACCATAAATGCCGCGTCGAAGCCTTTTGTTCTCCTTCATGGAGTCCGCCAATTGAGCACGGACGTCCTTCAATTCCACGTCCAACCGAATATTGGCATCTTGTAGCTTGTTCTTCTCATGCGTCACTTGTGTAAGGATGCGCTCGCCAGCCTTTAGCTGTCTTTTGAGATGCGAGTCGTCATCCGTTACGCCCTCCAGATTCACCCCGGGATGGTCTACAGAATTTTCTGTTAGACTAACCAGACCAGCCATTTACTAATTGGTATATCGGCGCATAATTAAGACAAATATTACCAGAGGGGGCCTTCTGGGATTCCTCTAACTTGGCAACCACGTCCATTAACTGGGCCTTACACGCCTCCAGCTCCCGAGCCAATTATTCATTCTTGTCCATGAGGACCTATACATAAGTTGATCCTTCAAACAGTTGTCCCAACTATTTCAAGTATCAGGGGCTACTCCTATATATACTTGTCAAAATTTCTTACCCGTATATCTTTGGTGTATTGGTTCGTCGCTTGGGCCAGCCCGCCTCGAGCAGCTCGGACGTATGCGTCTGCCGAATTGAAGGCATTAAAATCCCCTTCGGAAAATATGTTGTTCCGAAGCACGGCCCTCCGGCGCCGGTGATTCATGGCGCTCTCCACCTCGGAATTCGTGGCCGAACACATATCCGCATCCTCTGTCGGAGAACTACGCGGTTCTGGCCCCGTGTCCGCCTCCGCCCTCGAAGCCGGTTCTGGAACCTGGCTAGTGGAGGCATGATTGGTGGGAACCCCGGATATAGTCCAGCTATTTCTCTTCCTGCCAGACACAAAGGGCGCTGTCATATTTCAAATACTATAACCGCAGGACAGGTTATTACTTTACCTCCGCAGCGGAGTGTCAACCCTCACCGCCTTTCTCTTGAGCCTGCCCGATCCAGATGCCCATGGTTGACGAGTCCCTAGGGGCTCGGCCCCGTGCTCCGACCGTCACCTCTACAAACAGCACGACGCCTCAAGGGTAAATCATAATCCGGAGGGAAATCCTCTTCGGAGGATAGGGTTTTTAGTTCGGCTTACACGCGACATAGGGAGCAGTCCGGGATAGTCGGCCGTAATGGCCACTGAAGCGCCATCCCAGCTCGCTTGATAAAATACCCCATTGACAAGCTCCACGGTAATATTCGGATCTTCTTTGAGTCCCGGATCTAGGGCCCTTCCAGGGTCCTCTGGCTACGGGGAGGGGCTGAAGATTCCTTCTACGTCCCTCCTCAGTTCCTGCTCGGAAACATAGATGTAGGTAATCTTAGCAGAGGGATGCTAAAGTAAGTGAAGCAGGGAAAAGAATGGCAACTTACCCACTCTGGAGGGTTGTACATGGAGAATCCGTCCCGCATTTTAATGCGAAGGAACTCCTCCTCTTCCCCTTTGTACAAATCGGACAATATCCTTGCTAAAGCGGTGGCAGAGTCTGGACCCTTACGGTCGCAACAGGTGGCGTCGTCTTCCCCGTTGAAGTGCCACATGGGCTTCGCCCGATATTGAAGCGGTTGCACTCCCCGCCTTATGCATATCGCCATAACCTCGACTATCGTCAGTCCGGATTTGGCCAGCAACTTTATCCTGCTCATCAGGAAATGTATTTCCCTCGTATCCTCTTCTTGAGGGCATGGGCGCCAACTTAGGCGTGCCCTCGGCGGGGCGTTGCTGAACTTGGGAAGACCAGTCCGGACTGGATCCGGAAGGGGAACGTCATCAATATAAAACCACTCTGAAGGCCAGTCTTCTGGTGCCTTCTTGGGAGTGTCGGATAGGTATCCGGTTTCGGCAATGCGCCATACTTCGGCCCCGCCCACTTGATATAGGGACTCTCCATGGGTGCGGGGAACAAGGCAGAACAGCTTCCTCCATAATCCGAAGTGAGGTTCGCAGCCTAAAAACAGCTCGCAAAGTGCAACATACCCCGCTATGTGCAGAATAGAGGCAGGGGTAAGATTGTGCAACCGAGGTCAGAGAACTCCAGAGCCCATGAAGAAACGGGTGGATAGGAAACCCGGCGCCTTAGCGTATGCGGATGAGGCATACGCGCTCCTCTGGGGATGGGCTTGGAGATCCCTCCGCTTGTTCCCCTCCGTCATAAGTGGCTATTCCGGCTCGAACAGAGACGATGAACGCCGGTGGGAGAAACCCTTGGGTTTGTAACTTTATCAAACGGCTATGAGGAACTGAACACTCTCCCCAATCTCCCGACTTAGAGCGAGGAGGGCAAGCAGAAGAGTTGCGACGGCTGGCCATGTTGGAATGGTTTTTCGCGAAGCGCTCTACGGGATGCTAGCTCAAGGGAAGAGAGTGAGGTTTGGATCTGAGAATCCCCGTCCCTTCAAATAGGCGGTCAGCCCGGAGGATCGAGGGTGTCAAATGCAAAAGTGCCTCGGCTCCTCGCATTCGCTCGACATGTGGAGGTGGCCATTATTGAGGCATTGAAGCCGAGGAGCACAACATTGATTGGAGGTCGGACATTATTCATCGTAATAGGTACTTTGGAGTATTCAGAGAAGGAACCCGCCTTGCAATGCCGAAGACAATGCTGCGCGCCGGACTCATCGTCATTGAAGCCTGGTTCAGGGGCTACTGAGGGAGTCCTGGATTAGGGGTATCCGGACAGCCGAACTGTGTACAACGTCCGGACTATTGAAGCGTGAAGATACAAGACTCAAGACATCGGCCCATGTCCGGATATTGTGTTTCCTTCCTTGTAACCGACTCCATGTAAACCCTAGCCCTCTCCGGTGTCTATATAAACCGGAGAGGTTGGTCCTTAGAAGGCCGATCACAATTACAATCATACCATCATAGGCTAGCTCTTAAGGTTTAGCCTCTACGATCTCGTGGTAGATCTACTCTTGTACTACCCATATCATCAATATTAATCAAGCAGGGAGTAGGGTTTTACCTCCATCGAGAGGGCCCGAACCTGGGTAAACATCTGTGTCCCTTGCTTCTTGTTATCATCAGCCTTGACGCACAGATCGGGACCCCCTACCCGAGATCCGCCGGTTTTGACACCGACAAGTGTACTATCCAAGAGAGTAGGCATCGAACCCGCATGTAGGTTGAAAAGGGGAAAATCAGTAGCTAAGGAACGAGTCTCGTGTCTCTTGGTTGAAGAAGGGTAGAAAGGCATGACAATGCAATAGAGAATGACCAGGTCGATCGGTTTGTTGTCCTCACATAGGAAAAAGGTGGCTAAAGAGAACAAAAATGGGAAGTAATCCACATATGCTGCCTGGATATTTGTTGCTCTGGGCAACCATACCTCCCTCACCACTCTGCGTCCGTGGAGGTACATCGTACTGGTGCGCCCACTGTTCGAATGGGCTTCCCATGCTCTTATTGCCACTTTTTTGTTGTTAGTATAATGCCAGCAGTCAAGTCAAGCAATGCTACTGCTAAAGTGATGCCACATTTAACTAATGCTGCACTCAGTCTAATGCCACCGATAAATTTAAGCAATGCCATTTAATGTCACTGGATTATTTCAGGGTTAGCTGTTGATTATGGATGTATTAAAGATTTTTCAGCTAAGGCATTCTAATGCTCTTGCACAGCCAGTATACCAACGATGAAACTTGTTACTACCTTCAGATTTTTGCACTGTTAATGCTTATAGATTACATACCTCATTTTCATGAGATAAATTAATTTTTTTGTACAGTGTCACCAAAATGCCAAGGCGCTGATGTCATTTTAATTTGGTTAAATTGCAAAACAAATTATGAAGACAAGAGGAAAGGTCAAGAGTGGGCACCTCCTCCTCCATCTGTTCTCTTGATTCGTTCGATCAAGTTTTTATGTTTGATTGATTATCAAGATTGGGATAGCAATTTTTAAGGTCCCCAAGAGTTCGAAATGATATTTACCTTGGAGGTACATGTTTTTATATTGTCATTAGTTAATAACTAACAAAGTGGCCCGCTCGATGCGCCGGCTAGGACTTTACAAAGTTTAATAATGAGTCTCTAACTCCATATAAATATACTTGAATGGTTAAAGAATAATAAATAAATACACACATATCAACCTCTTTAAGCCCTCCATTAATATTATCATAAATTATTTCAACAGATTTCTATTTCCAAATGTTTTTTCAATTTATATATCTTGTCATTCTGATGCTTGAAAACGGATATTTTTTGTGGTCAAATTAGCTTGGCCAATTGATGAAATATAGGTAGTTGGATGGAGTAAGCACATACGAAAATATGTACTCATCTTTTTACTGAAACACTAAGTCTTTATGTACCCTTTGTAGGTGGTGGTGTGTGTCAAGTTCTCTAAGAATATTATCCACCATCAACTTCCTTGCAAAACTTAAATGCTTGGGCAGAGAGTAGCCAATTATTTTATCATTTGAATCCACACAAAATATAATCCTGAAAAAATTATAAGATATGGGTATGTATAATTAGAAGAGAAAACTACATCGGGATCTCACTATTGGAGTTTATTGTGGCCCATCTAGCCGCACACCCCGCATTTCCTCGCCTTAAGCATGTTCGGATGAGCTCCGACGTGCTACTGCGGCGCCACTGTGTCCAACGGTCGGCCCTTTGGTCTCATTTCACACGGTTTGAACTGAACCGGCTGGTCCTTTTTGCGCCAGTCTAGTCTGGTTCATTTGGTAGGTTAGGTCAATGGTTAGATTAGTTGGATGGAAACAATTTTCCTTGTTATATTTGTGTTATGGAAGGCGGAGACACAAGCAAGTACGTATATAGGTCCCCCGTCTCTCATGCGACCGCTGCCGTCCCATGAGCGACCGGCAGCGCTCAGCGCCCTCCTCTAGAGCCCCCTTCCCTACCTCCCCGCCGCCGTCGCCGGCACCCGCGGCCGGGCCTGGCCCCTGGGTCGCTAGCGGCGGCGGCCTCAAGCCCTTCCCCTCTCGGTGCTCCCCGGCGCGGGGCGGTGTGCACCGGGAGGTGCTCTTCGGCGGCGGCGGTCTGACGTGGCGGCGGAGATCCCGGCGCGGCGTGGGTGGACGACTAGGCAATGGCGCCGCCGTTGGCGGCAGGGTGGCGCTGCGGCGCGGCTTGAACCAGCCCGCTCGGCCCAGATCTGGGCCCTTCGGGCCCCATCTGGGTCTGGGCGGCGGCCGGGCGGCGGGCGCGGGCGTGGCCTCTAGGAGGCGGGAGAGCAGCGTTGGCGGCTGGGAGCGGGCGGCGCAGGTGCCGGCTTGCTGCAGCATGGCGGCGGGGCTTTTGCGGGCCCGTTCTATGGCCCTGGCGAGGCAGGGTGGCTGGTGTGCCCTGCTGCCACGTCCGGACGGGCGACCACGACGTCGCCGGGGCTCGGGCCTCCCGACGTCGGCGGGGAGGTGGTTCCCTCCCGCTTGGCTTCGGTGTGGTTCCTCCCGTCGCTTGGCGCTTCTTTCCGGTCTCCTTGGCCTCGTGGTGGTGTTCGCAGCGGGGCCGCGTGGTTGTGTCCAAGACCGTGGTGGCGCGTGCTTGCGGGTGGCAAGATGGTTGGATGGCCCCGGTTCGAGTGGGTAGCGGTGCTTGGGGATGCGGGAGAAATCTCTGCCGGTTCATCTGGCTCCGACGCGGTGACACCTGAGGGTGCCATCATTCCTTCCTGAAGGGCGTCGGCGCTACCCATCCCCCGCTCCCCTCTGTATGCATGCCGGGGGAAACCCTAGGACATGTCCGGGCAGCAGCGTTGTTGGCGTCGCATTCCTTCTTGGAGGTGCTGCTTGGTATGCGGTGGTCCGGTGCCATGACGTGTGGTGGGACGAAGATGGAGGGCGCAGCGGTGGCGGATCATCTGTGCTTGCCGAGCTGCCGTTGTTGGCTTTTATTTCCTCTTCTTTTTTTCCTTTTGGGTTTGTTGTGCCGTTCGCCCCGGCAGTTACCCTGTGATCGGTGTCTGTTGCTTTATAATATAAAGCGGGGGAAACCCTTTTTCGGTATTTGTGTTATGTGCTATTTTAAATGAGCATGAAGTGGTGCAACGTGTTTTCATTATGTTTTAATTTGTTTTGTCCATATTTAGTACTCCAAAACTCTTAGTAAAATGATGTCAATTATATTATGTGATATTAGCTATATGAGTGGGAATTAATTCTTAATAGACAATTTTTATGAAAATAAATGAAGTCATATGCTACTAAAAATGGAGCTGACACACTTGATAATTGATTAAATTATTTTTTCATTTACCTTTTTCATGTGCATTTTAATTATAGTCATAGGAAACTCTAGAAATGGTTAATGATATATGGTGAACAAATTAATATATTGAGAATCATTTCAGAAATGTTAGTTATCTTTTTGTAAGTGAAACTTGAGGAGGATCGCTGAAGTTTGAAAGTGAGCGTCAATTTGATTTATTTTCAAATATTAGAACTAAACCATAACTCATGCTAGCTAAAACATGAGCAGTGTGTAGAAAAGCAACAAACAGCGATAGGCATTGCTTTTCATGATGTCCAATGTTAGTTGGCCTTTAGATAAATTAATCCATCTTTGGAGTATGCTCTATTATCCAATAGGAGGAATGGACAAAAGATGAGAAAGCTATGGTGCTTTCATCATACTCTCACATTCTTTGATGGTTTAATTGTCAGTCTTTGCATAGCTGATGCGGTTTTAGTGCACTCCATCCAATTGTTTTTGTCGATGAAGACCAACTCCAGCGTTGTATTCCTGTAAATAGTTTGAAAAATAAAGGATACGTTTGCTATACATCCATTTCCTTTGTTTTATCCTGAGTAATACTATTGGTGATAAATTCCTTCTGTTCGCGTGCTTGTAGGGAAACACCATCTTTTGTTCTGAAACATCCAAAAGTAAAAATTTCGTCCTATATAAATATTATTTATTTAGTTATTATGCTTCTTGATTTGATATGGTTTTGTAAGTCATAGAGACGATCTGTTATGGAGGATACATATATGGAAGCTATTTCATAAAAATTTAGTGAAGAAAAGGAAATAATATGTAATAGTAACAACAATACTATAGAATAATGAAATATTTTCTACAGCCTCACGTGTACTGGCACTGTTAATGCTATGAAACTATGTTGCTATAATATAAATTATGCCAACTAAGAAAAACTACGTTTAAATGTATATTTAAACCTAGCGATAAGTGTGTAATTCTAGTTTATAGAAGCAGGATCCATGCATTATATTTACTTAAGGACCTGAGTCTATCAAGCAAATACCATGAGAGGTAGTTTAATTACAAGCATGCACACGCATATTCAATGTAGGCAGAATGACGCGAACATTTGTGGAAAATACTGATGGTTAATTTGACCCAAGATAAAATGGTAACTACAAACACCCTGTAAGAATATAAAAACATGTTGAATTCTAAACAAAGAGCTATATGAATTCTATAAATTGTAACTACAGTCATCGATGTTAATATCCCCTCAAAATCAAGATGGAAATTGGATTCATATAGCTCTTGCAAACCTTGCTACAATTTTCTGATATTTTTTGAAGAAGCATAGCTCCAAGAATTCATCATCATTATGCACTGCAACTGATCTGTACATTTGGATGAAGCAATACTACATGCTTATCACAAGTCTATACATGACGTGAATAACATTACGAATAATTGTGGGAAATTGTGTAAAGCATAGTATGCCTAGGCAGTGAAGGGAATAGGTTCTTATACTGATATCATTTCGCTATCTAAATTGAGGAAACTACCAATAACGAAGACAATTATATGATCTACCACTTGGATTGTTTGCCTTCACTGGAAACATAGGAAAATCATGCATTATTTCGAGGTGCTATTCCTAACACTGAAGCAGTGAATATCATGTTCTGAAGTAGGAATTACCACAAGCTTAATCCTATTAAGGTAACTCCAGTAGAATGAATGTAATCCTGCGTAGCCAGGCATCATATATGTGAATTATGTCCTGCCATCTTTTTTTTCATTACGTATTCCATTTGTCGACAATGTTTGTATGTTGAACTACTCTTCCTATGCATCAGCCATTTGAGTCGGTTATGGAAAAATCTAGACTGAAAACAAGGTCTTCTGAGTAGACAATGCTACCTGTTGAAGCAGATATCTCTCTCCCTCTTAATATTACAGAGGTCTTATAACTTAAATAAGAGAAAGAAGAGCGATGAAAGAAATGGTACGTCTTCACTTTGCCTTCAATATTCTTGACTGCAGTCATTCTTCTTCGGACAAACCGAACGAATATTGCTTTACGTCAGCAGTAAATTTAAAGGGGTCAATTCCTTCAATACCATCTTCTCACTTCCATTTCTTCTCGAAATGTAGCTCTTTCTTTTCTGCCAAGCAGATAATCTTCATTGAAGACACCGAACATAGCATTCTTTAGTGCAATAGCTCTTTATGTGCACTAGCAAACACATCAGACCATGCTTGTTTCTGACAATGATCTTCAAAACACAAGGGGGAAAGCTATTGCACTAAGAACTTCCTAAGGCTCCACGGGCTATTGTTCATCCACTGCCTACGGCCTCCACGAGGTCTTATTCATCCACCCCCAATCGGCTGGGGTGTGTCGTACCGCGACACAGCCTCCTTGATCGATCGGGGTCCTGTTCATTCAGCGCCAACTGCCGACGACCTGGCCTTCCACTAGGTCTTGTTCATCCAACACGCATAGGCTGGTGTGTGGTGTACCGCAAAACGGCCCCTTCAATCGATCAGGGTCCTATTCATCCAGCGCCAACCACCTACACGGCCAGGGTACTGTTCATTCAACCCACATCGGCTGGAGCGGGGCGTATGAGCGGGCGTCAGCAATGGGAAATGTTCATCCACAACCAACCAACCGGCTAGGTCAACACGTCTCGTGCAAGGGGTTGGATCTATGCAACCGGTAGCTAGTCTCGAATCGATCTACGTATCACGCACGTGGCAGCAACGGGGACTATTTATCAAGAGGCAACCAATCGGCTAGGTCAACTCACATCTCGCATGAGATCTCGATGCACCACATCGATCGATCGGGCCAACAAACTACATACGCGCATGAGTCTCGCTCGCATCAATCGGATTCACTAAGCAGCAAAGGGATCACTTTCGAGGTTCAGACGTGGTCGAGGATCGCCGGGTGCGATGGCAGCGAAGGAATCACTCGGGTTCAGTAGTAGTGAGAGGGATTGATCACTCGTGTTCAGTAAGGGAGGGATCGCTCGGGTTTAGTGTAGTTCGAGGGATCAATCGCTCGGTTTCAGTAGCGAACGACTCGCTTAGGTTCAGGTAGCGAAGGGCTCGCACATGCCCGCGTACAAGATAAACGTGCAAACCACTGCATCGCTCAGGTCCGATTGCCTACCGTATACTGGGAAATCCCTGAAAATTTGCTTGCCCTCACTCCTACCATGTTTTTTTACGCCATGGACAGCCCAAAGATTGTCATGCAAGTGCGCCTCCTGCTCGCCCAGGACAAAAAGTCCACTTTCTATCATAATTTTTGGTAATATAAGTAGGAACACACCACATCTATGATGTACGTCTTTTTGTCACAATTATGGTCATGGAAGTGTCACATTCATGACAGAATTTTTTTGCCTGGGTCATAATGTCACGGATGTGTCTTTTTTGTAGTGCATGGATAGCAATTGGAGGACTCGGCAGGTTGACAGATACGGATCGATCAGCGTCACCAGCTAAAGTGAGTCTCATTTCTCTATCAACTTGGGGTTGTATAGTTTGAAGAATTATTTCCAAGACTTGCCAGTAAAATAGGTTTTCTCTCGAGAGTTGATGACATTCACAACAAAAGTGAACCCTTGTTCTGTGTGAAGCAGATATGTAACTTGAGTGAAAGCACATTTTGTAATGTTAATCTTTTTAAGAAATCTTTTCTTGGGAAACATGAAAACAAATAAAGAAGAATATGAAGTCAATATACGTAGAGAAAGTATAGTGAATCTCAGTGAAATATTATCTTCAAAGAGTATATTTGGAAGAAGGATATGTAGCCAAAATTTAGAAATTGGCCAACTGTTAGTATGCAATTGGTATGCAGTACAGAATGAATGTACCGGTATGTACTGATGTAGCAGTTGGTAAAATGTGATTATGGGTTGAAAGGAAATGTGTGTTGGCCTAATGAGGGAAATTCTATAATCATGAGGAACAACAAGTTGAATTGGACATAAGTTGGACCTATATTTTGTCCGGTGAACATCTTGTTGAGTGAACAGTAATTGAATTGGAGATCTTGTTGAGCCACATGCCTAGCAATAATCTATAATCAAGTAAAAGTTAAGTAAAAAATGTAATGAAGAAGTTTTGAACAATAATTATAAACTTGTCATTCTTTCTTTGTAGCCTGGAAAAAACAAGGAGAAGCACTTGTTCCTAAAAACGTGGTCACTGTCACACAAGCCCCTAAGGTTGTAATAGACTGTCAGCGGTACTGAAGATACTACAGCGACAACAGCTGAATCGCTACAGGAGACGGCAAGACAGGAACCGCTACAGGAGAATCCGGCAAGCGCAGAGCAGGCCAGGCCCAAGAGGAGAGCCCGGGTTCCAGCGAGATTGGGCGGCCCAGAATGGGCCCGCTAGTCATTACTTATATACTGCTATAGTGGTTCTCAGAACGGTGGTCAAGTGCTTCGCCGAGAATGGATAGGATAGTTGGCTTGTAAGGATTGGTTGTAATCTCCTCCCTCTCGTTTGAACTCTCCTGAACAATTGAATTCCGATCAATCCATAGCTAATCGAGAGAGATTCTAGTTCGTGCTTACAATTGGTATCAGAGCCCTAGATCCTGGCGCCGCAAGTTCCCCTCCACCACCCGCACGCGACGACATTTGCGGCGAGACACCGCCGGGATGTGATGGAGAGCTTGTCACCGGCGACGAAGGCGGTGTACGAATTCCTCAAGGCCGACCTGGCGGAATCCCTCGACGCCCGCTTCAAGCGACAGGATGAAGAGACAGCGAAGTCGATGCGCTCCATCGTGGGGGATCTGACGACGCGCATCGACGACCTCAAGATGTCGATCGGTGTGGACATGGACGAGCTCCGCGCCGGCCTGGATCGACCGCCTGCCGCTCCGACGACGACTCCTACAGGACGGCCCCCGCAGGCGGAGCAAGGTGCGTACAACAATCCCGACGCGGCACCGGAGAGCAGCCGCAGAGCTACTTCAGCCAAGGGAAAGGATCATGTTCCTTACGTTCCGCCACCGGCCAGAGGTACGAGATCCGGCGAGCTCCGCTTCGCTTATGCTTGGCAGCAGACGGTAACGAGAAAATTCTGATTCATATGGTTTTGCCCCTCGCATTGACCTGCCCCGCTTCGATGGCTGAAATCCGAGGCTCTGGCAAACGAGATGCGAAGATTACTTTAGCATGAGTGGTACACCACGACAACTCTGGGTCCAATTTGCGTCTACCTTGTTCGAAGGGCCAGCAGCACGATGGTTGGAATCGGTTCAACGTAGAGTGCCAAATGCGTCGTGGGAGGATTTCTGCAGGTTATTGCAGAGCAGATTTGGGCGCAACCGGCATCAGGCGCTGGTGCGCAAATTCCACAGCATTACTC
Source organism: Aegilops bicornis (assembly GCA_021605145.1). NCBI lineage: Eukaryota > Viridiplantae > Streptophyta > Magnoliopsida > Poales > Poaceae > Aegilops > Aegilops bicornis. The sequence continues at coordinate 725,714,498 of CM038673.1, forward strand.
AGACGGGTTCAGTGGAGGATTATGTGGAGCAATTTGCTGAGCTCTATGATCAGTTGTCTGCATACGAAGCGGTACCTGAATCAGTGCACTATGTCACCAAATTCATCGATGGTCTGAATCCTTATGTCAGAGTTTAGGTGGCACTACAGCAGCCGACAGATTTGGATGTTGCTTATGAATTAGCCTTGTTGCATGAATCCCTAACCAGTTCGATTCCTCAATATCATCAATCGAACAGGAGGCAACAATTTTCACACCCAGCATCCACGGTTAAGACAGTTGCTAGCAAAACCACCGACGACAGGCGAAACAGTTCAGAGGTACAAAAATAGAAAATGGGAGAAGATAAGTGGGAGGCCCTTAGATCCTATCGTAAGGCCAAGGGACTGTGTTCTATGTGCTGAGAAAAATGGAGCCGAGATCATCAGTGCAAACAAACAGTGTCCCTTCATGTAGTACGGGAAATGGTGGAGTTCTTCCAATGCACATCTTCGTAGGAACTGGATCGACGAGGATGATGAAGTTAATTTAATGGCCATATCTCGAGGCAGTGAAGGAAGATCTGCTTTCGTAGTAAAGCATTTCAGCTGATTACCATTCAGAACAAAGAAAACATTCCTAGTGGACTCTGGTATCACCCACTCATTCCTGGATTCTGATTCAGCTAAACTCCTGTCAGAAGTTCAGACATGTTCAACAATGAAGGTTAAGGTGGCTAATGGACAGATAATGAACTGTTCCAGTTTTGTTCCAAAATGCAATTGGTCAGTGCATGGTGTCCAGTTCGAGCATGATCTCAACATTTTGCCTCTTAGTTGTTATGATCGAATATTGGGAATGGACTGGTTGGCAAAACACAGTCCAATGACTGTGGACTAGGATCAGCAATGGATGTCATTTCCTCTGCATGGAAAAACAGTAACAATCCAAGGGGCAACACCTGTGGAATTTGCTTATACCATCATAGAGTTGTCTGTCATTACTGTCTTACCTAAAATTCAGGAACTGTTGGATGAGTAAAAGGATGTATTTGCTATTCCCACTGGATTACCACCGGAGAGAGCTTGTGATCACTCTATACCACTTATTCCAGGTGCAAGACCATTTTCTCACAGACCATACAGATTAGCTCGAAAAGTAGATACAAGAGATGCTAGACTCTGGTGTAATCAGAAGGAGTAACAGTCCATTTTCCTCTCCCATTCTCCTAGTTAAAAAGAAGGACCACACCTGGAGGTTGGTGGTGGATTACAGGCACCTCAATGCTCTCACAATCAAGGGAAATTACCCTATGCCTGTGATAGATGAAATTTCTAGATGAATTGCATGGAGCACAATGGTTTACAAAGTTGGATCTTAGGGCAAGATACCACCAAATAAGGTTAGCCCCTGGAGAAGAATATAAGACAGCCTTTCAAACTCATCATGGTCATTTTGAGTTCCTGGTTGTGGGTTTTGGTCTGACAGGAGCTCCAAACACCTTTCAAGGAGCTACTAATGTATCCTTGTCTGAAGAACCTGACATGCTTAGGAATTTTGTCATTGCATTCTTTGATGACATACTAATTTTTAGTAAAACATTGAAACAGCACCTTGAACATGTCAAAAGGGTTTTGGCAGTTTTGAGAAGAGACAAATGGTATGTAAAACTCTCCAAGTGTGAATTTGCTTCTCAAAAGCTGCTCTACTTTGTGTCACATAATCAGCAAGGATGGAGTTTCCACTAATTCTGAGAAAATAACGAATATTTGTTTCGCAGCCCAGGCTCAGATGCTCCTGAAATCTTTCCCGTTAGATATGCATGTGGATCTGTGCCTGTCTGTGTATTTATCTATGTATTGAAGAAGTATGTCCAGTAAAATAACCCAGCACGGCAGTGCATTGAATGCGTACACAGCCGTTATGGCATGGTGGAACAGAAATCCTTCCAGCGGCTCGGTTGTTTTTCTATGCTATGCCGAGCTGTCTCCGTTGATGAACGGGTGTGATCCGCCAGCCAGCGCCACATATGCTGCATTTAATCTGTTTGCAGTTTCAAAATCCATGGCGCACCCCAACAAGCTGCACACCACGGGTACACTCATAACAAAGGGACACGTGTTGTCACCACATAACTAAATTCAGAAAACCTTATCAAGCATGCCGATTCAAAAACACTACCAAACGTACATAATTCAAGAAGTTTCATAAAATATACTGATCTGCAACAACAGTCTACTCAACATTTAAAATTATAAATCACATACAGTAATTTACAACCATATCATTAACCGAGGGGCATATATCATTTCTTCCCAAAATAACATGTCTCCATGACTCCAATGTCAATATCTGTGTCAAAGAAACAATATATTCAGATTTTTTTGTTCGAACTACAAAGCAAAAGAAGATAAACTAAAATACAAGTAAACCAAGCCAGTTTGGTCCACCTGACCCTCCTCAAGTGCACAGGAGCCCGCTTTGGTAGTTTTGACAGCGCCTGGCCGCAGAACAGTAGCGAGCCGACAACGCTGGGCATGTTCTACATGAACAATTTGTACCGGAACGCCATCTGGCTCAGCTGATTGAACGCCTTCTGAGAGGCACAATGCCGCAGCTCATGGCACTAGCTAGAACACCAACTGCAGCGACACGATGCTGCACGACATGGAGGCGCCACTAGCGGCGATGTGCAGCTCTCGGCACTGAGCATGACCACGGTAGACAGAACCATGCCGATGTCCATACACTGGAGCGAGGGTCAGGCGTCTAATAAAGTAGTTCTTCAAAGGATTTAACCCAAACAGAGTTTTGTAAAAGTGGTTTCTTGATCCAACCAAAGAATTGCATAACAAAATAACTAACTAAAACTAGTTTCCCTAAATTTTCTCCTAAAACTGGTTTTCTAAAGACCCAACTTAAATTCTCCTAATCCAAACAACCACTGATGTCCCTACTCAGGTTCTTCTTCCTTCCACATCATACCTTTTCGGTGGCCATGAGCTGGTAACAAATATAGCTCGGAAGCGGGAGAAGCCTGGATACATGTTTTACTGATTTATTTCAAAGTCATGTTGATCTCCCCCACAGATTTCTGATTTACCTTTCTTGCTCCACCAGTCCCGCGGATGCCCTTTCTTCAAGTTCCAGGATGTGTATGGTCGTAGGATCACTTCGGTTCAGACCGCCGGGCACAGGCGCTAGCCGGTGTTCCGCAAGCCAACCAAGCCGCTGAGGTGGTTGCTGACTTCCTGTTGCAAATCAAATCAGTTGCCACATGCACAAACATATACATTTGCTATGCCAACAACTGCTGGATCTGCAGGGATACAAGCAAAAATAGCACCCTACAGGATGCCAGTATCTGAAGCAATTTGTAAAATAGCACTATGTCTGCTTAGCTGCAATCTACTGTATCATAACGTCATGGCGGTTCAGATGAAAATGTATGTGAGAACATCACTTTTAGTCCATCATGGTGCCTCCGGGTTAACCTTTAATGTGGATTGTGCGGACTGAGCCGGGGAAGCATTCTTCCTTCGACAGACCTCACCTCCTGCTCTTCACTGGCTGCGGCCACCGACCTCTTGTATACAGCCGGACGCGCAGTTCGAATCCTCCAGCACTGTCGGCTTCGCCTCGTGCGGAGGCAACAGGACTAGGGGCACTGGATCTGGATATTCCAGGCTGTTTGGTCAACTCCTTCTGAAGGGGAAACCTGAGAAAAGACACAGGAATCAATGGCGGCGGCCAACCTAGATCAACAAACAACTACCTGGCCAACCGCAAGTAAGGACTACAGGAGTCTGCACGAGCGCACTACACGACTACAACATTGTAAGCAGTGCCTAGCAAATCAGCATGAACCATTCCTGAGAAACTGTACAGCTAGTTGACGCAACAGATTCAGATGTGGCATGAGGGTTGCCCCTGTCCGTTAACTGCGGATGCTGTCGGGAAAGCCCCTCGACGACGCCGCTCGCTGCACTTCGCCCTCTCAGTACCACCGCCGTCAATTTGTTGCCCGCATCCAGATCCAACATTCGAGTCCACCTGAACCGCAGGGTTAGCTTGGTCTGTCGTCAACAGCGCCAAAGGAACCGGATCTGGATTTTCAAGACTGTCCGCGAACTACTCCCTGAGAGGGAACCTAAAAACAAGAAATCATGGCCGACGACCAGTGCTGGAATCAGCTTTGTCGCACGGTATGCTTGAAAAGAAATAGAACGGCGAATCGGCCAGAACTCCACGGAAGACAGCAACACTTACGACCCACCGCGTCCAGCAAGAAATCAAGCCTGCATCTTCCATCAGCAATCGGCCACCGCGTTGTAGCCGCCGCCGCCGATAACCCTAGCATTTTCAGGTCCGGGAGATGCCAGGTAGTGGTGCGAGGGGATGCACTCTGGTCAAGGTCGGGTTTTCCAGAACGACCGCCACCCATCCAATAAAAAAAAGGCACACGTGTGGTACACGATTCTACTCTTTTTTTTTTTTTTGAAATTTACACGATTCTACTTTTAACGGCACATGTTTCTACAAACGTTTTGTACAGCATTAGCTAACGATCTAGCTAACGATCTAGTCCACGGACCAGAACGGCTGCGCGTCGCGAGACGTCCACACATACGGTTTGGTCCCACGTCAAGCGCCCTGTAGCATACAGTACACCGCCTGGCAGATCCTTTTCGTGACTTTCTCTGCACCGTGTCAGAGCGAATTGTTCGGATCCTAACACTCCAACGGACGCTGACGATTTCGGGAGCATATGAGCTCGGGCACCGAATCACCGTGTCCAGAAAATAAGTACTATTGAGCAGTGGCCACAACCTGAATCTGTGAAAGAGGTCAGGAGCTTTCTAGGATTAGCTGGGTACTATAGGAAGTTTATTCGCCACTTTGGAATTATTGCCAAGCCAATGACTAACTTATTATGCAAGGGCTCTGTGTTTGTCTGAACCAGTGTTGAGGACACAGCAATTCAAACACTGAAACAGGCCCTAGTTACTGCCCCTGTTTTGGCCTTGCCCAATTTTCAGCAGCCTTTTACTATAGAGACAGATGCCAGTGATTGTGGAATTAGCGCCGTTTTATCTCAGGGGCGACACCCTGTGGCATTTGTCAGCAAGGCCCTAGGACCCAAAAATCAGACACTGTCGGTTTATGAAAAAAGAATTCTTAGCTATTTTGTTAGCAGTTGAACATTGGTGCTCCTATCTTCAGCTAAAAGAATTCAACATCATCACTGATCAAAAAGCTTTGGTCAGTCTAACAAAACAACATTCGCATACAGCCTGGCAGCAAAAAGCTCTAACCAAGTTGTTTGGTCTCGATTACAAAATCATTTACAGCAAAGGAACAGAAAACAAAGTTGCTGATGCATTATCCAGGCGCCCTCATCTGTCAGGGGATTGCTATGCTCTGTCAGCAGTGCAACCAGCTTGGGTGCAGGAAATAATGGACAGTTATGTGTCAGATCCTCATGTTACAGCAATCTTACAGAAACTAGCAATTGATCCTTCAGTTGTTCCTAACTTTACATTGCAAGGGGGGCTACTCCGTTTCAAGAAGCGGTTGTGGATTGGATCAAATGAGCAACTGCAACGTAAGATTGTTGACAGTTTGCACGCTAGCTCGGCTGGGGGTCACTCAGTTTTCCAAAGAACTTATCGCAGAATTTCTCAATTGTTTCACCGAAGAAAATGAAGCAGATGATCAAGGAGGTGTTACAAAGAAGGTCAAATCTGTCACCTTGCCAAACTCGACAGAGTTCCTTACCGGTCATCGCAGCCTTTACCTATTCCCTCACAGCCTTGGGAGATGATGACGATGTATTTCATCGAAGGTTTGCCAGTGTCACAGCATCACAATTGCATCTTGGTAGTGGTAGATAAACTAACAAAATATGGACACTTTATCGCTCTCAAACATCCTTATACTGTTGTCACAGTGGCCGAGTCATTTTTGGACCGTGTGTACCGTCTCCATGGACTTCCTATTTCCCTGGTTTCTGATCGTGATCCTATTTTCACCAGCTTGTTTTGGAAGGAGGTATGCAACAGAACAGGTATCAAACTGCGCATGAGCTCGGGTCAAGATCCTCAAACTGACGGGCAAACAGAGCGTGTGAATCAACATGTGGAGGGATATCTCAGATGTTTTATAAGTGCTCATCCGCATCGTTGGTTCAGTTGGCTTCCACTCTGTGAATTACGGTACAATTCAAACTGGCATTCTTCGACTGGTCGTACCCCGTTTGAACTGGTCTATGGGCATCCACCCCGTTACTTTGGTTTATCCCCTGTTGATGCTATCAGCAATTCAGACGCTCAACAATGGCTGCGCCGATGCATATGTCGTTATGGAATCGATCAGCGGCATTTACTACGTATGCGCAGAATGATGAAAGTTCAGCCGATAAGCATCGGACAGAAAGAAGTTTTGAGGTGGGCGACACGGTTTTCCTCAGGATGCAGCCGTATATTCAGTCGTCTATTGCCCCGCGCGCAAACCACAAGTTAGCTTTCAAGTACTTTCGTCCTTTTGAAATCCTGGCGCGGATCGGCGCGGTGGCTTACAGATTGAACTTACCAGACAACTGCAGGGTTCACCCAGTGTTCCACGTCTCTTTTCTCAAGCAACAGATCAAACCAAATCAACAGGTACTGCCAGCTCTTTCATCGTCAGTGGCTAACCTGCAGGTTCCGGCGTGTTTCCTGGATCGTCGACTGATTTCACGAGGGAACAAGACGGTGGCTCAAGTTCTGGTCAAGTGGATCCATTCCCCAAGTTCTTTGGCAACTTGGGAAGACTAGGACATGCTGAAGCAACAATTCCCACGCGCACCGGCTTGGGGGCAAGCCGTTTTCTCTCCAGGGGGGATTGTCAAGAGATCAAGATACTACATGGCGACAACAAATTGAATCGCTACATGAGACGGCAAGACAGAACCGCTACAGAGAATCCGGCAAGCGCAGAGAAAGCCAGGCCCAAGAGGAGAGCCTGTGTTCCAATGAGATTGCGCGTCTGAATGGTCCCGCTAGTCATTACTTATATACTGCTGTAGTGGTTCTGTAACGGGTGGTTGGCGGCTTCGGCCTAGAATGGATAGGATAGTTGGCTTGTAAGGATTGGTTGTAATCTCCTCCCTCTCATTTGAACTCTCCTGAACAATTGAATTCCGATCAATCCATAGCTACTCGAGAGAGATTCTAGTTCATGCTTACACAGACTGGGCACTACAAATGCATGAACATGAAATTTAGTCAGAAATAAGATTGGGTTGTTGATTTGGAGCAGATTAAAGATCGTTGGTTGTAATTTACCTCCATTTCATGAACTAGACCGAGCTCCATTGGGGTTTTCTTGGGTGGGGGAAGTTGGAGTGGAATGGAAAGAACCACAGACAATATCTGCGCAGACTGCCGATGGTCGAGGACGTCAAATTCCGACAATCGGTGGCAGGAATGTGGAGTGTGAGCCGTAAGAAAGTAGATCTAAAGGATCACAGTAGAAAAGAAGAAGATGAGGGGATCAAAGTAGGGACAAAGTAGATGAGACGTGGGTGCAGTCAGCAACCCAAAATAAATGTTTAGTTACTCGGGGTGACTGGTGGGATGCTCTCACGAGTAAAATATTATGTCCATGTGAGCAGTGACAGTAAGTTTCAGAAAGCTGAACGAAAAATAGTGTCATAAGTTTCATGGAAAAGAACTTGAGAGAATCAGAAGTATACCGTAGGAGTGAAAATGAAATCAAATGTTAGGGCAGTAGAAAGAATGAAATGTGTTAAAGATTTTACTTTTTCAAGGAAGTCATCAAACGGTTTCAAAATTTTAGATTTGGTCATACAAGGATTGAATTGGCTAATCTAACAACAGATATTTCATGGACCATAGCGTGTATCGTAGGACGCTAAAAAGTAGGCAAAAGGAGTGTATGGAATATTCATGGGAAAATGATGGGATGAAGTTGGGAAAGGACAGAATAGCATGAACTGATGACTTTAAATCAGGTGAAGGAAATTAATGAAACAGAAGAAAAACAAATTGGGAATGAAAACGATTACACGGTTGAAAGGAAGAACGCAGGTGACGTGAAAAAAAAGAGTATGTACACATTGCAAGAGAGAGGAAGGAAGAAGAAGATGAACAATGGCAAAGAACAGTTAGAACAGAACAGAGTGATGCAGCGTACGACACGTACAAAGGACGTAGTAGTACACCTAGACGACGTATTTATATACTCCCTCCGTCCCAAAATTCTTGTCTTAGATTTGTCTAGATACGGATGTACCTAATACTAAAACGTGACTTGATACATCCGTATTTAGAAAAATCCAAGACAAGAATTTTGGGACTGAGGGAGTAAAATAAACACGTATATTGTCTCGTACTGAGAGGATTAAAAAAAGTCATTCATTTTTCAACAAATTTCCAGCACAATAATGTTCTGCACCTCAACGGTTGTGAAAGAATGCGCGGGTGAATGTCCCTATGAATTTCAAACAATCAGACGGCAGTCCAGCCGCATGGCGTGCCCAATAAATCCCATAGTTAAATTCCTGTCAAAAATGGGCTCTCTCAGAGCTCAGGCCATTTGGACCGTCAGATCTCGAACTTGATGCGATTAGGCCCGTCAGATCTGCCCCTAGAATGAGCTGGGCCGTTGGATAAAATTCGGCTTCGAACAGCTCTACAATTCCTTCCTTTTCTGACATTCCCCGTTGGCTCACGCCTCTCTGTCGCGTGGGCTCGATGCCTGGTGGGGCCCTTCTGTTGGCGTCGTGCGTGAGGCTAGCCGCGGTGTGTGGCTTCCGTGCTGGATCGTGCGGTGGCTCCGCATGTAATTTTGAGAACCCACCGTGGGCAGTGTGGGGATTTCATGTGTCGACCCTTCGCGTGTCACGTGCTGGTTGGCTCGGGCGTGGAAGAGGTGAGCGAGGGGTACATCCATCTTCTTGCTGCTTCTAATTCACCCCTTTCTCTTCACTTCGCTCCTTTCCACCAGATCTGACGATGTTCCCGCTTGTCGTTGCCTCGCCGGCGTGACAAAGGTGCTTTTCCTCCCGCCCTAGTCGCTTCCTTCCTTTCCTTGCGTCTGATTCCCTCCTGGTCGTCCGCTTGCAGTTGGGAAAGGGGAAGGGGGCTGAGGGAGTCCTGGACTAGGGGGTGTCCGGATAGCCGAACTATCATCATTGGCCGGACTCCAAGATTATGAAGATACAAGATTGAAGACTTCGTCCCGTGTCCGGATGGGACTTTCCTTGGCGTGGAAGGCAAGCTTGGCAATACGGATATGTAGATCTCCTACCATTGTAACCGACTGTAACCCTAGCCCTCTCCGGTGTCTATATAAACCGGAGGGTTTTAGTCCATAGGACGAACAACAATCATACCATAGGCTAGCTTCTAGGGTTTAGCCTCCTTGATCTCGTGGTAGATCCACTCTTGTACTACCCATATCATCAATATCAATCAAGCAGAGTAGGGTTTTACCTCCATCGAGAGGGCCCGAACCTGGGTAAAACATCGTGTCCCTTGTCTCCTGTTACCATCCGCCTAGACGCATGATTCAGACCCCCTACCCGAGATCCGCCGGTTTTGACACCGACATTGGTGCTTTCATTGAGAGTTCCTGTAGTCGCCACCTATAGGCCCGATGGCTCCTTCGATCATCAACAACGACGCGGTCCAGGGTGAGACTTTTCTCCGGACAGATCTTCAGATATCTGGCGGCTTTTGCATCAAGGGCCAATTCGCTTGGCCATCTGGAGCAGATCGAAAGTTACGCCCATGGCCATCTGGTCAGATTTGGAAGTTTGAATTTCACGGCCGACATCCGCGGAGACTTGATCTTCGACGAATTCGAGCCACAGCCGAGCGCGCCGCACTGTCACGATGGGCATGATCTAGCTTTGCTGCCGAACAGTGCCCTGGAGGCCGCACAAGAGTCTGCTCCGACCCTTAACTCGGAGCTGACTACGCCGATCGAGGATGGGTGGCTAGACACCGCCTCGGGGGCTGCCACCTCTACGGCGATGGAGCCGAATACCGACCCTGTCCCTTGTGAAGCTCGTGACTCCTCGCCGGACTCCGAGCCTCCCACGCCCCTACCAATCGAATCCGATTGGGCGCCGATCATGGAGTTCACCGTTGTGGACATCTTTCAGCACTCGCCTTTTGGCGACATCCTGAATTCACTAAAGTTTCTCTCGTTATCAGGAGAGCCCTGGCCAAACCACGGTCAGGATGGTTGGGATGCGGACGACGAAGAAATTCAAAGCCCACCCACCACCCACTTTGTAGCCACTGTCGACGACCTAACCGACATGCTAGACTTCGACTCCGAAGACATCGACGGTATGGACGACGATGCTGGAGACGACCAAGAACCAGCGCCTACGGGGCACTGGAAAGCCAGCTCGTCATACGACATATACATGGTGGACATCCCAAAGGATGGGAATGGCGATGGAACAGCGGAGGAAGGCGCCTCCAAGAAACAGCCTAAGCGCCGACGTCAGCGGCGCCGCTCTAAATCCCGCCAAAGCAAGAATGGAGATTCCGGCACCGGAGACAACAACACCCCTGACAGTGCCGAAGACAACCCCCTCCAGCAAGATTCAGCACAGGAGGATGAAGAAGCCATCCCTCATGAGAGAGCAGCAGACAAAGAGGTAGAGGACGACAATTACATACCTCCCTCCGGAGACGAGGCAAGCCTCGATGACGACGAATTCGTCGTGCCTGAGGATCCCGTCGAACAAGAGCGTTTTAAACGCAGGCTTATGGCCACGGCAAGTAGCCTCAAGAAAAAGCAGCAACAGCTTAGAGCTGATCAAGATTTGCTAGCCGACAGATGGACTGAAGTCCTTGCGGCCGAAGAGTACGAACTCGAACGCCCCTCCAAAAGCTACCCCAAACGCAAGTTGCTCCCCCGGTTAGAGGAGGAGGCATATAAACCTACATCACCAGCGCACAATACGGCCGACCGGCCACCTCATGGCCGCGACAGAGAGGCCTCTAGGCCTCTCACTAAAGCCATACCCCGACATCGCTCGAAAAGCACAAAGCCACGGGGGAATGCGCCGGACTTGTGAGACATATTGGAGGATAAGGCAAGACAATCAAGATCGATCTACGGATCGCGTGGGCGCCCCATGATGCGCGACGAGGTTCGTCGCGCGGATACAAAGAACTCGGCAGGGCGAACCACAAGATACAAAGCTCGCTTGAGCTAGGTCGTGATATAGCCCAATATAGAGGCGCCGCACACCCACTATGCTTCACAGATGAAGTAATGGATCATCAAATCCCCGAAGGGTTCAAACCCGTGAACATTGAATCCTACGACGGCACAACAGACCCCGCGGTTTGGATCGAAGACTATCTCCTTCATATCACATGGCCCACGGTGATGATCTTCATGCCATCAAATACCTCCCACTCAAGCTTAAAGGACCAGCTCGGCATTGGCTTAACAGCTTGCCAGCAGAATCAATTGGGTGTTGGGAGGACCTGGAAGCCGCATTCCTCGATAACTTCCATGGCACATATGTGCGACCACCAGACGCCGATGACCTAAGACACATAATTCAGCAGCCAGACGAATCGGCCAGACAATTCTGGACACGGTTCTTAACCAAGAAAAATCAAATCGTCAACTGTCCGGATGCAGAGGCCCTCGCAGCCTTCAAGCATAACATCCGCGACGAGTGGCTTGCCCGGCACCTAGGACAGGAAAAGCTGAAATCCATGGCAGCCCTCACATCACTTATGACCCGCTTCTGTGCAGGAGAGGACAGCTGGCTAGCCCGCAGTAACAACCTCCGCAAAAATTCTGGCAGTCCGGATACCAAGGACCGCAATGGCAGGTCGCGTCGCAACAAGCACAAACGCCGCATTAACGGCGATAATACTGAGGATACGACAGTCAATGCCGGATTCAGAGGCTCCAAACGCGGTCAGCGGAAAAAGCCATTCAAAAGAACTACTCCGGGTCCGTCCAATTTGGACCGAATACTCGACCGCTCGTGCCAGATACACGGCACCCCCGAAAAGCCAGCTAATCACTGCAACAGGGACTGTTGGGTATTCAAGCAGGCAGGCAAGTTAATTGCCGAAAACAATGAAAAGGGGCTGCATAGCGATGACGAGGAAGAGACCCGGCGCCGAACAATAGAGGACAGAAGGGTTTCCCCCCACAAGTGCGGACGGTGAACATGATATACGCAACCCACATACCCAAAAGGGAGCGGAAGCTTGCACTCAGGGACATATATGCGATGGAGCTAGTCGCCCCAAAGTTCAATCCATGGTCTTCTTGCCCGATCACTTTTGATCGAAGGGACCACCCCACCAGCATCCGCCATGGCGGGTTCGCCGTATTGGTTCTAGACCCAATCGTCGACGGGTTTCACCTCACTAGAGTCCTGATGGACGGCGGCAGCAGCCTGAACCTGCTTTACCAGGATACAGTGCGCAAGATGGGCATAGACCCCTCAAGGATTAAACCCACAAAGACGACCTTCAAAGGCGTCATACCAGGTGTAGAGGCCAATTGCATGGCTCGGTGACACCGGAAGTGGTCTTCGGATCCCGGATAACTTCCGGGCGAGGAGTTAATCTTCGACATAGTTCCGCCCGCAGCGTTATCATGCACCGCCGGACGAACGGCGCTTGGTAAAATTCAACGCGGTGCCGCACTACGCATACCTCAAGCTCAAGATGCCAGCCCTCGAGGAGTCATCACGGTCAACGGAAACACCGAACGCTTCCTCCGAACGGAGGAGCATACAATGACTCTCGCGCGTAAGTGCGAGCAGCCTCTTAAGGCAATTCTCGAGTCCGCCGTTAAGCGGCGCCGACATCGCCAAGCGCCGCCCGGAGTAACCTACAACAAGACCACACCGCACGCCCGAGCATCGCCAGAGTAATGCGGCCCCAACCCCAGCCCTTGCAAAATTGCAAAACCAGTACTCCGCGTACATCACTATGCTCTGGAGATACCATGGGCATAGGGGGAGGGGCACGACCACGGCAGGCCCAGAGTGCGGCTCAACCATACTAGGGGCTCCCGTGTGTGTCATCCTTTTTTTTCCTTCCTTTTTTTCTCTTACCCTCAGGACTCTGTTTACCAGAGGCCCTGTCCGGCAGTAGACCTACCGAACTCACGATGCAACAGCCAGGGAAGAGGAGAGGCCACACCGAGTATCCAGGTGGTCTCCATTACGAGCATTATACCTGTTTTATACACCATTCCGCAGCCTACCCCTGGAGGGGGACATGCTAAATAGTTCCATCCCTTGCTTATCGCACTATTTGTATCATTCTGCACTCATGTCAGTACTTTCTGAATAAACAATGCATTGCTTTTTTGACTACCACTGCATTTCTTTCTTATACATATGTTCCTCTATGACATGTTGCATCTGTACACTTTGGTACGGCTAAATACACCAGGGGCTTAAGTTCCCCACATTATGGTGTGATAAGTCCAAACACTTTCACAAGTGCGGCACCCCGAACTTATAGCATTATATGCATCGGCTCCGAATCATGTCTTGGGTCAATAGTTGGGTTTGCCTGCCCCATGTTTTGGTACCTTACGTTCCGTTATATCGGCTAAGGTAGCGCTAGGAGAACCACTGCGATTGTGCCCCAGTTGAGCTGGGCGAGCACCTCAGTGGAGAAAGCTAAAACTGACCGTCATGATGAGGCAAGAGCCGGTCGCTGTTCAAGAGGTCTTTTCGAGTCCCTAAAGGCTTATGCTGCTTAGAGCGAGGAACCGGCTTTGTCCGGCCCAGGCGTGGATAGAGCCCCAAATTCGGCCTTCCGAACACTAGGGGCTTCGCTGAAATTTCAAATTATAGAATTCTATGGCTAAGTGAGAGTGTTCAAGCATTATAAGTCCGGTTGCCTTGTTCGTTGTGTTGAGCGCCTCCCTAGATGGACCCAAAATGGGAACAAGAGCGCTCAAGTTTATCCCGAACACCCCAAAGACTGTGGCATGGGGGTCAAGCCGACGACTTGCCATCTCTCAGATTTGAAAAAGGCCGCACAAAAGGTAATATTTTAAATTAACAAGCGTTGCTTAGCGCATATGAACAAAGTTTTCAGCGCACAGGATAACAAAATGTGAGTCTACTCAAATATTACATCTTTGGAGCACTCACCCGCAATAATGCGGGCACCCTTCAGGACTCCCTTATAATACATCTCGGGCGTGCGATACTCCTTGCCCGTCGGTGGAGCGTCGGTCAGAAGCTTCTCAGCGTCCATCTTGCCCCAGTGCACTTTGGCACGAGCAAGGGCCCGACGGGCACCTTCAATACAGGCGGAATGCTTGATGACGTCAACCCATGGACAAGCATCCACCAGCCGCCGCACCAGGCCGAAGTAGCTCCCAGGCATGGCCTCTTTGGGCCACAGCCGAACTATGAGGCCTCTCATGGCCTGTTCGGCCACCTTGTGGAGCTCAACCAGCTGCTTCAGCTGGTCGCTAAAGGCACTGATGTCCGGCCTCAGCATACTGAGACCAGAACACCTTCTCCGTCGAGCTCCCCTCCTCGGCTCTGTAGAAAGCGGCAGCATCGGATACGCTGCGTGGCAGATCTGCGAACGCTCCTGGAGAGCTCCGAATTTGGGTAAGTAACAGGTAATTCACTTTTACATGCTTGCTTTGCATGAAGAATGCCTTACCCGCCGCTATTTTCTTCAATGCCTCAATCTCCTGGAGGGCCTTGTGGGCTTCGGCCTTAGAGGCTTTGGCACTCTCAAGAGCCGACGCAAGCTCGGACTCTCGAGTCTTCGAGTCATGCTCCAAACTCTCGTGTTTTTCCACGATAGCCTGGAGCTCTTGCTGTACCTCCGCCACCCGCGCCTCCTGCTTCTCTCGCTCGGCACGCTCCGTGGCCGCGTTACGTTCGGCCGCGGACACCGCCTCCTTCAGGGTCGCCACCTCGTTCATAGCCCCTGGAGTACCCACGTTATCCTTGTCATTCCTCTTGCAACCAAATCCATTTTTGTAAGGTACAACTTTCATAAGGTGTTACTCACCTTCCTTGTCCTCGAGCTGCTTCTTGGCACGGCCGAGCTTGCTCTCGGACCGCTCGAGGCCCTGCTTCAAGGCATTGACCTCCACAGTCAGTGCGGCAGAGGTCAGCAGCGCAGCCTGCATTCCCATATTGACATATTTTTTAAGACTCCTACGTATATCTTTTTAAGATCCTCAGTCCGGCTTTTCTTTCCGAACACCGAACCGAGCATCAGGGGCTACTGTCTATGCGGTACCATTTTACATATGTTAAAACTCTTACCTCAAAGCCTGTTAGAAGGGTGTCAAGAAGCTTGGTCAGCCCGCTTTTGGCGAGCCGAACCTTTTCAATCACCGCACTCATGACAAGGCGGTGTTCTTCTTTGATGGAAGCGCCATTGAGCGCCTCCAGCAAGTTATCCGGCGCCTCCGGTTGGACGGAGGCCGCCGGTGTCACAGTCTTTCCCTTCTTACGAAGGGGCCACCCGCCGGACTCCGGAACCACTGCAAGTTCCGGTGCGGAGTCCGGTCCAAAGTCCGGGAGGTTGCCCCACGGCACCTCCGGGGCCTCCTCCTCCTGGTGGGTCCCTTCCCGGGATCCCACCTCGGCGTCATCAGCATCGCGGGGGGTGGAGGCGGTCGGAAGAGAAGTGCTATCCACATCCGACGTGCCCAAGGACCCGCTCGACGAAGCGGGAAGATCGTCCTTGGGAGGACTACAGGGTTGTATGCGGCATTAGAAAGACACTATGTGACAAAAAGAAAAATTATGAGTTATTCAGGAGTCCGGATACTTACGATCTCGCCAGGGGCTTGGCCCTTGAGGGCCACTCCTCGTCGCCGTCGCCGGCGTTGGCGGAAAATTCCGGAGGAAGGGTCCTTCCCTTCTTGGACCCTTCGGCCTCCCTCGTTGGGGAGGCCTTCCTCTTCTTCTCTCCCCCCACTAGGGGAGACGCCTCTTTCTTCTCCTCCTCGTCCTCGTGGGAGGAGTCCGCCTCGGAGTCATCGGACGACGAATCCGATAACACCTGGCGTCGGGAACTCCTCCGGGTTCCCGTGGCCTTCTTCTTGGCCTTCTTCTCCGCACCACGTAAGGTGCCGTGACCAAGAGTCTCTATCAAAGGCATCCGCTGGGTCTTCTGGAAGGGGAGCCGGACAGTTAACCTGTCCGGACGTCTCCTGCCAGGCATGTTAAAGGTATTGGGAGTTTAGATTTCACATTGAGTCAAACTATGAAAGGCGAGTGTCCCATAAAGGATAACATGGCTTACCTCGCCAGCCGGACGCTACGAGCTGAATCCGCGATCTTCGGTAGCGGATGCAGGGGCCTCGGCGCCCTTGAACAGCACCTTCCAGGCATCTTCGTACGTAGTGTCGAAGAGCTCGCTCAAGGTCCGGTGCTGTGCCGGATCAAACCCCCACAAATTGAAGTCCCGCTGTTGGCAGGGGAGAATCCGGCGGATGAGCATGACCTGGATCACGTTGACAAGTTTGAGTTTCTTGTTCACCAGGGTTTGGAGACAGGATTGGAGTCCGGTCAGCTCTTCTGAACTACCCCACAGCAGGCCCTTCTCTTTCCAGGAAGTGAGCCGCATGGGGATGCCAGGTCTGAATTCGGGGACCGCTGCCCATTCAGGGTCACGCGGCTCGGTGATGTAAAACCACCCCGGTTGCCACCCTTTGATGGTTTCCATGAAGGCGCCCTCGAGCCAGGTGACGTTGGCCATCTTGCCCACCATGGCGCCTCCGCACTCCGCTTGGCTGCCCTTCACAACCTTCGGCTTGACATTAAAGGTCTTGAGCCACAAGCCGAAGTGGGGCTGGTTGCAGAGCAAGGCCTCGCACACGACGATAAACGCCGAGATGTTGAAGATGAAATTTGGGGCCAGATCATGGAAATCCAGGCCATAGAAGAACATGAGCCCCGGACAAAGGGGTGGAGTGGGAAGCCCAGTGTGTGGAGGAAATGGGGAAGGAATACCACCCTCTCATGGGGCCCGGGGGTGGGGATGAGCTGCCCCTCGTCGGGGAGCCGGTGCACGATATCGCTGGACAAATATCCGGCGCTGCGCAGCTTCTTGATGTGCCCCTCTGTAACGGAGGAGGCCATCCACTTGCCTCCCGCTCCGGACATGGTCGAAGAAGGTTGAGGTGAGATGTGCGGACTTGGGCACTGGAGCTCAAGTGCGCGGAGATGGATAAGCAAAGAAGGAAGAAGGCGTAGGTAAAAAGGTGGATCCTTATCCCCTTATATATGGGCGGACGAAACTATGCGTCCCCACCGGCCTAGTAAAACTCGCTTATCTCCCAAGCGCCGCAACCAATGGCGTGGTTGGGTTACCCACGTCTGTATTGATGGGAATCCCGGAATAAGGGGAACACGATCTCTGCTTCGACAAGACGTGCCAAGGAAACCGCTTCGCTAAACGCGCTGAGGTGGAATAATAAAAACGATTCGAGTAAAGGCTTGGCCATGGCATGATGTCATGCTATGAAATACATTAGCAGATTGAAGTTGTGTAAATATTATTCTCTCTACGGTGGCATGTGGAATTTATTTTGCAGAGCCGGACACTATCCTGGTGTTCACAATCTTCTATGAATTATTCGGAGGAGGAACCCGCCTTGCAATGTCGAAGACAATATGCGCGCCGGACTCGTCGTCATTGAAGCCTGGTTCAGGGGCTACTGAGGGAGTCCTGGACTAGGGGGTGTCCGGATAGCCGAACTATCATCATTGGCCGGACTCCAAGATTATGAAGATACAAGATTGAAGACTTCATCCCGTGTCCGGATGGGACTTTCCTTGGCGTGGAAGGCAAGCTTGGCAATACGGATAGGTAGATCTCCTACCATTGTAACCGACTCTGTGTAACCCTAGCCCTCTCCGGTGTCTATATAAACCGGAGGGTTTTAGTCCATAGGACGAACAACAATCATACCATAGGCTAGCTTCTAGGGTTTAGCCTCCTTGATCTCGTGGTAGATCCACTCTTGTACTACCCATATCATCAATATCAATTAAGGTGAGTAGGGTTTTACCTCCATCGAGAGGGCCCGAACCTGGGTAAAAACATCGTGTCCCTTGTCTCCTGTTACCATCCTCCTAGACGCACAGTTCGGGACCCCCTACCCGAGATCCGCCGGTTTTGACACCGACAGGGGCCATCGTCTTGTGGTTGGGCCGGAGTAGGGGTGAGCTGGACGCTGATGATGTCTTCGTGCAATGGAGGAGGTTCTTTCATGCTCCCTTACTCTTTTTTCGTTCGATTTGTTATATGGCACTGCTGGTAACACGTCGGGCATGCTATTGTTCTAGGGTTAGAGTTTGCAGTTTGATTGGTGGCTGCGGCGGTGGCGGAATTGGCGGGGACGAGGCGGCGGCGTCATGACGGGGTCGTGGCATGGCGGCGCCCAGCTCTACGTGTCGCTCAAGATGGAGAACCCGCGGATCATTGGCGACCTCGTGCATACGCTTCACGGCTCGAGCCCATCATCGGCTCATGAGAACCTGCCGCGGTTGCACGGACCCGCCACCAGCTCCTGATTACTCTTGCACTCGTGCTTGACAGTTTAGGTTTACATTGATTCGGTTCCGGTTTTGCAGCTCGCGATGGAAAGGGAGCTGGCGTCCATGCGGGAGCTTAGCTTAGTTGTGTTGTCGGACCATGGTATGCACGCTACATACCTACTGCCTAACTAAACTGAACTGCTTAGTGTTGTACTCTCAAGTTGCCTTTTCAAGAACCGAAAACCTTTAGGATTTTGTGTTTTCATATACTATTCTTTTGCATGGGTTTGTTTGCCTCAATTGGATGCTCAAATGTATGATTCACTTTCGCAAACGCTGTCATAAACTACCGCACATGTGCATTGTTTCTAACAATTTTAATCTATGGAATTTACTGCAGAAACACTTGACTTCAAACTCTTGCTCAAGCCCAAGGACGCGGAGACCCCGTGCATCACTGAGGAACGGCCGACGCGGCTCCTCACCAGGGGCATGCTCCAGGGTGATGTGAGGCTTGCAAACTTCAGGCTTAATGGAGATGATACGTTGCTTGAGTATAAATGAATCACCCACTCATGGCGACCGAGGTGAGAACAGGAGTCAAAATGGGCAACCACACTTTGATCTTGCAATGCTTATGCTTTGCTACTAGGCTTGCATTTTTTTGTACCGTCCTTCTTCTCAAATAACTGGTATACTGGTATCTTAAGTATCTCTGAAGTCAAAGAAACAGGTAGACAAAAAAGGGTAGTAGCAACTTTGAATGGTTTTGACTTCTTCGTTTGAAGTTCAATCTGTACGATGTAATCGGACATGTTCTGAAATCTGGAATGCTCTTGCGCATAACATATCTTTAGGGAAATAAACTAAAAAATCCAAAAAGGACAAGAATGGGAGTTGCTTCAATTTTCATTTCACTGCCATGGTGGCTGCTTCTGCTACCCTATTGCTCTTGAACAAGCTAACCCTATTGCTCTTAAAAATGCTTTGTCATGGGTATGTTAACTGGCTAAACATGCTAAGCTTGTCCCACAATTACAATCTACCTGGCACCCATGCTTAGACAAAAATGTTAGGAACCAGCACGACGCACCAATGCGCACTGCAGGTTCACATATAAGTCTCTGCTCCTATCGAGGCTAGCCTGCCATAGGTATGAATCAGGTCCCTAGCCCGTATGAGCCCTACTTTTCATGGAGCAACGTGAAGCTTGCTAATTTTGCTTTTGGTAAAAAGGAATCTGTATTGTTATGTTGGTAGCCTCTCTGCAAGTCTATTCTGCCCTTTTGGACATTTTTTGTTCTATCTTGCTAGGCACTGAATCATATTACACTTGTGTGCTCAGACCAACTAAGCTTAATTCATATATGTAAATGTTTAAGAATGTGAGGATGATGCCCAATTGACAAGGTTTGCAATACTGTACGAATCATTTGGAGATGGGTTGTAGATACTAAGCTATGTAAGATACGATTTTAAGGTAAACAAGCATTCAGCTTGTTTTCTGTTACCCTTTATGCATGGGTTTGGTTCTAAGTACCCCCCCCCTGTGCGTGCTTCTATTATAGAAATTTGAAGATTCGACAACAAATTTCAGACTGGATGAACACACCCTTCCAGTTTTAGGATCTCTTGTCAGAAGCATCATCGATGTACTTGCCTCATTTAAAAGGCCATACATGTTGATTTTTTTCTTCTCTTTCATATTTAGTTATTTTGAAATAGCTATCTGTGGTAGCTTTTTGACTGCTTCTATTTTGTTCTTTCAGGTAGGTCACTAATCTAAATTGGTTATTTGACTACATTTGTGGTTGCAGGTCGACTTGTGATATGACAAGCGGATCACGGTGTCACGGAATGAGCAATTAGAGAAGAGTGTTTTCACCTAAGGCAGGGTGAGATTTTATGTTCATCTTGGTTGTATTTTAAAATGAGATTTAGCTACAGATAATCAATAATCAACTAATGTAATTATTTCTAATGCTGAGTCATTCTTTGTGCCTTTACAATGAATGAAAATACTAGCTATGATAATCATTAATCAAACATTCCATTCCCCTTTAGTTGTAATGTTGAGTCATACTTGTGCTATACATAAGTCATTCTTTACCAATCTTTACAATGAATGAAAATATTTATGATAATTCATATTATTTTGCTCGATGTTCTGGCTAACCTAAAGGTATACCATTCTTTTTACCTTCTATTTATTTGCTTCTACAGAGTGTTACCCATTATATTCCTGTCTAAACATGGGCTCTCTCAGAGCTCAGGCCAGTTGGACCGTCAGATCTCGAACTTGATGCGATTTGGGCCGTCAGATCTGTCCCTGGGATGAGCTGGGCCGTTGCATAAAATTCGGCTTCGAACACCGATACAGTTCCTTTCTGACGTTCCCCGTTGGCTCACGCCTCTCTGTCGCGTGGGCTCATTGCCTGGTGGGGCCCTTCTGTCGGCATCGTGCGTGAGGCTAGCCACGGTGTGTGGCTTCCATGCTGGATCATGCGGTGGCTCCGCATGTAATTTTGAGAACCTGTCGTGGGCAGTGTGGGGATTTCATGTGTCGACCCTTCGCGTGTCATGTGCTGGTTTGCTCGGGCGTGGATGAGGTGAGTGAGGGCATGTACAATGGTTGATAAGGTAGTCTTATCTTAAGTTTTGCATGTACATTTAGAAATGAAAAAAAAATTGTATACAATGGGTCATCTCTTAGCCTTATCTTCAATAACTAGCTCTTCCTAAAAACATGGTAAGACATATCGTACTAAGAGATCATCTCTTGTCTTCTCTTAAATATGAGAAGACAAGCCTTTTTTATGATTTTTCTCTCCTCCACCTCATCATTTATCCTACGTGGCATAGCTAAGATAGAACCATTGTACATGCCCTGAGGGGTGCATCCATCTTCTTCCTGCTTCTCATTCATCCCTTTCTCTCCACTTCATCCCTTTCCACAAGATCCGACGCCGTTCCAACTTATCGTTGCCTCGCCGCCGTGACAAAGGTGCTTTTCCTCCCGCCCTTGTCTGCTTCCTTCCTTTCCTTGCGTCTGATTCCCTCCTGGTCATCCGCTTGCAGTTGGGAAAGGGGAAGGAGGCTATCGTCTTGCGGTTGGGCCGGAGTAGGGGTGAGTTGGATGTCGCTGATGTCATCATGCAACGGAGGAGGTTCTTTCATGCTCCCTTACTCTTTTTTTGTTCGATTTGTTATCTGTCACTGCTGGTAACACGTCGGGCCTGCTACTGTTCTAGGGTTAGGGATTGCTATTTGATTGGTGGTTGCGGCGGCGGCGGAGTTGGCGGGGACGAGGGCGTCGGCGCCGTGACGGGGTCGTGGCACGGCGGTGCCCAGCTCTACGTGTCGCTCAAGATGGAGAACGTGTGGATCATTGGCGACCTCGTGCCGCACGTCTACGGCTTTGAGCCCATCATCGGCTCATGAGAACCTGCCTGCGCCGTAAGGACCCGCCACCAGCTCCTGATTACTCTTGCGCTCGTGCTTGATAGTTTAGGTTTACATTGATTCAGCTTCGGTTATGTAGCTCGCGATGGAAAGGGAGCTGGCGAACATGCGGGAGCTCAGCTTAGTTGTGTTGCCGGACCATGGTATGCATGCTACATACCTACTGCCTAACTAAACTGAACTGCTTAGTGTTGTACTCTCAAGTAGCCTTTCAGTAAACTGAAAACCTTTGGGATTTTGTGTTTTCATATACTATTCTTCTGCACGGGTTTGTTTGCCTCAATTGGATGCTCAAATGTATGATTCACTTTCACAAACGTTGCTGTAAACTACCGCACATGTGCATTGTTTCTAACAATTTTGATCTGTGGAATTTACTGCAGAAACACTTGAGTTCAAATTCTTGCTCAAGCCCAAGGACGCGGAGACCCCGTGCATCACTGAGGAACGGCCGACGCGGCTCCTCACCAGGTGTCGTGGAATAGTCACGTCAGATGTCCTCGTGAAAGGACTTAGTTGTGGAGCCATCGCAACTAGGAAGCTTGAAGGTGTTAAATCGGGACAAGAGACACGAGAGGGTTTATACTAGTTCGGCCCCTTAAGGTGAAGGTAAGGCCTACGTCTAGTTGGGTTGGTATTGATGTTTCGATGACCAGGGAGCGAGATACGCTATGCCCGGCTCTCGATGAGTTGTTTCTTGCCCTAAGTCGCCAGCAGGTCGTCCCCTTATATACACGGGTTGACGCCCATCGGCTTACAGAGTCCCGGCCAGCTTATAAATAGAGTCCGGCTCAGTGACCAGTTAAATCTACCTTACGTTACAAGTCATGCCATCATGGCGGTTTACTACAACGGGCTTAAGCCGCTCGTGGGCCTTAATCTCCTTACTGAACCGCCATCTTCATGCTTGGTCTTGGGCTTCCTCTGATGAGTATTCTTTGCGTAACCCGGCCCCTCCTGGGCGGCTTACACAAATAGTCATATCCCCAACATTAGGCCCCGGATTGATTTGAACCTGTTCATGTCAATCTAAAAAATATTTGTAAACAATTAAATCTTTAGTCTTCTGACTATACAGAGGGTTTTTGTTAACCCGCCATGACGTCATCTTCTGGATCCGTCTTAACCCGGCGTGATGTCATCCTTCCTTTAACTCATTTTTTATTCCACCGAATCCTTCAACGGATCTCTTCTTTGCTGACTGTTCCGAAAATCGAGGCGTCAGGGCCGCTGGATAATAATTGTTATCTCCTCGTTTCCCATGCCGTCTCAGTTATCTCCTCCCTATAAATAGCCACGACTTGGGTCCTTTCCCTTTTACTCTTTCAGTCGTCTTCTTCCTCTCCTCTCTGCCTCTCCAGCTCCGCCGCCGTTACCATTGACTCCCTTCGTCTTCATCGACTCAGGCCGCTGCATCGACCTGACTGTAACCAGAGATCGACGGCGAGCTTCCGCAGTTCATCCTCATCCGTGAGTTTCCTTTTTCCCCTTTCTTAGATCTACCTTGAAGCTCTGCCAAGTTCATCGGGTTCATCACCGCCCGATGCGAATCCTTGCTAGTTTGCACCCCCCCATAGCCTGTTTAGATTGTAAAAACCATGCAGAACCTCTGTGGTATTTGTTTGTGTTGATCTTGCGTAGAAATAGATCCCATTTCTCTTATTCGGGAACCTCCTTTGAATGCATGAACTTCTCTGCCCTGTTTTTAGGTCTAGAATTTTTCTCCTTTAGAACAATTGTTTGATCCATAATAAAGGCTGTTGTCCGTGAAACTTGTTTCTATCACCCGGAAAGCTTTTCCTGGAAAACTTACTTTATCACCACTGTCTAGGTGTCCGGTTTAAAAAATCCTTGAATGACTGTTGATCCTGATAGCAGTTTAAACTTTACTGCACAATCACCCTTATATCATTAGGCCCCTTGCTTAAACCACTATTTTAAATAAATTTGAATATTTGTCCCGGGTTAATTTTGAGCCGGAACTTTTTACTTTGTCGTAGGCCGCTACCGTTATGGCTCCTAAGGCGGCTAAGGCCCCTGTGACTTACAACTGGGTTCCATCCACAGTCACCAAAAGCAAACTTGCCGAGTTTGTAACGTCTGGCCATCTGCCAAAAAAGGAGGTCATGTCCTATCGTGCCCCTCACCTGTCTGAGGAGATACCTCAACCCAAAGACGGAGAGGTAGTAGTTTTCACAGACCATATGAACCGGGGATTTGCCCCTCCCGGCTCAAAATTCTACAGGGAATTTCTGGATTTCTTTGACCTGAGGCCTCAAGACATTGGACCCAATTCCGTGTCCAATCTGTGCAATTTCCAAGTTTTCTGCGAGGTTTACTTAGGAGAGGAACCAAGCCTGCTGCTGTTCAGAGAGATTTTTTACTTGAACCAGCAGAATGAGCGTGCCAACGGGCCTAGTCTTGAGCTTGGCGGCATCTCAATCCAGCGGCGGAGAGACTGCCTTTTCCCTTACGCTGAGCTGCCGAGTCACCCAAAAGACTGGAACCAGATGTGGTTCTACTGCCAAAACACCTCTCCGGCTAACGAGAAGCCCCTGCCCGGCTTTCGCGCCCTGCGTCTTGAGTCCAATCATCATCTGGCGGACAAATTAACTGCTGTTGAGCGCCTGCCTCTTAACCCCACCATCAGAAAGATCAAGGCCCTCTTAGGAAACGGGTTAACTGGCATTGATTTGGTCCGGGTCTGGGTCACCTGGTGGATACTACCATTAAGCCGCCGCTCCGGCTTAATGTGTACTTACAAAGGCGAAAAGGACGACTCACTGCGTCATAATCCTGAGGACTTACCAGACGATGTGGTAGATGTTACAGTCCAATCACTATTGAAGGAAGGCACTGTAACCAGTAATACTTTTAGTTTGCTCCCCTTCTGCAAGAAGAATCCGGCTCCTGCAGTAAGTTACTAGTCTTTACAAATACTCTTTAATAGGTTACCTTCTGGTACTTATGATTCTTTGTCTTTTCCCATAGGCTGATGACAACTTCTGGAAGGTCAAGTATGACCATGAGGCTGCAAAACTGGCCCGGGCGGCCAAGAAAACCGAAAGGAAAGCCGCTAGGACAGGTGCCTCTAAAAAGAAGAAACCCAGCGCCTCTGATATGCTTAAATTGGACGACTATTCTTCAGATGAGGAAGAGGTAATCTTTTTATTTTCTTTAACTCCTTTGCCGTTACCTTACTGACATTTGATCCTTTCAGGAGGATACTGGGAACAGTCAAGCCGCGGGCGAAGAGGTAACTATAATTTCCTCCGACTCAGAGCCTTTGCCAACACAAAGAATCCGAAGGGTGACCCGGAAAGTAAGGTTTTCACACCCTCTCGCTTACCAAGATCCTCAATTTCTTTTGAAGCAACAACAGCTTGAAAATCGGCGGCAGACTCGGGCCAACCAGGACGCAGAGCTTTCCTCCGGCTTACCCGACGTAACCAGGAAGCGTCGGACCAAGGTTATCTCCGACTTACATTTTGTTTTACCCTTGATGGGTTTGATTCGCCAACCTCTCAATTCATCTGACTCCAACTATCAGGATACCTCTCCTTCTTCTGATGAGTCGATGCAATCGAACATGCCGGCTTTCAAAACGGCTCCCTGGTAATATAACCTTTCTTACTTTGAGTTTATCCATACTTATGCTTTGATACTTATCCTTCCACTTTGATTGACAGCTTGCAAGTAAAGCCCATCAAGAGGGCAAAGAAGACTAAGCCGTCCCAAGACCCGGTGGTTACTGAAACGGTGCTTGACTCATCCGTTCCAGACAGCTCCGCTCATCAGCCATCGCCTGAACCGGCTTTTGACATTCCGGAGCCAACTTCTGACCCGCCTGCAGAAGACGTGATTCACAACTCGGATGACCCGGAAACTCATAGCCCGGCCAAGACGGTTGACCCGGAGGTTGAAATTGTGAAGAGCCAATACGTTGAACCAGGTCGGCCTACTGCCCTTGCCCAATGCACCGCCAAGGAGGAATTTGCCCAGCGCCGGAAGTCCAAACAAGACATCACCGATTACTCTCACCTAAGTATTGGTGATATAGTCTCGGGCTATCTGAACCAAGTACACAGTAGTTGTGACCTGGAAATTGACATGGTGAAGCAAATACAACATAAATCTGAGGTAAAATTTAAGCTTTCACTCTGAATCTTACTTACTGTACCAGCCCCCAAGTCTATTGCTTATGAATGAATATGCTGTAGACTTAATAATCTGCTAGCTATTAGTTTTGTCCGGTTTAAATTGAATATGTTTAACCCGGAGATAATCATGAAACTTTAAATTTGGGTTACATTAGCCCCCAAGTGTCAAGTACCTTTACTTGTAAAGTGCTTGAGACTTAATATGCGTGACTTGGTAAAATAGACTAAAAATTCTTTAAACATACATTAGCCCCCAAGTGCCAAGTATCTTTACTTGTAAAATACTTGGGACTTAAATGTTATCTTACCAATATTCTTACCATAACCTGATGTCAATGCAGGCCACCGTAAGTCAATTTGAGGCGGAGATTGCTGATTTGAAGAGCCAATTGAAAACCCAAGAGCTCGAAGCTCAAAAAGCCAATTCCAAGTTTGAATTCAGTGTCTCTGAACAAGAGAAGCTGAAGAAAAATTTTGAGTCGGAAAAGAAGGCTTGGGTTGATGAGAGGGCTTCACTGATGACCCGGGTTGAAACAGCGGAGGCATCTCTTGCCGAGGCAACAAATGAGCTGTCCGACTTAAAGCGGCACATATCCCAAATGGTCTCAGCTATCTTTGGTAAGCTGCTCATAAAGATTGTAATCCTTCAAGAGTTATTGTAATAGTTGCCTCCGGCTTACTGTTATACATGTGAATATGCAGGCCCCAGGAGTACCAATCTGAAGGAAAATATGCTTGTCAAGCTTAAGGCAGTGTACACCTTGGTAGAGCAGCTGTACTCCGGGTCACAGTGTGCTTTGACCGCTGTGGCTTTATCAAATACCTCTCCCCCGCTCTTGCAAGACGTGTTGAGACATCTGTCGGTGCTTCCTCAACGCATTCAAGACTTAAGGCGGGCATCCGCGAGAGCCGGAGCCGTGGCTGCGTTGAGTCGGGCAAAAGCATGGGTGCCAGAGCTTGACCTTGTTGACCTCTCTCTTGGATATCCAAGTCTTAAGGAGGACGACACTGCTTTTGGCGACAGTGACTTCACCGCTCGTGTTAAAGTCGTACGCCCTCTGGCGACTCTCATTGGGGAGGATACTGATCTCACCAAGTATTCGCCGGGTTATGATAGCGAGAACTGGAGAATCCCAAATGTCCCATATGACCATGTCAGCCTGCTCCCTCCAACGCGTAAGCATACCTTTTGCCCTCGGCGGACCCGCCAGTTTAATAGATGATGAAGCTGAATTTGAAGCTTTGAGCGGCATTGACTGGGCCTCATCCACCTTCCAGGACACAACAACCGAAAGAGAGGCGGGGAAGGATAACCCGGAGTCATCAAGCCAGCCGGAGGAATGAGCCGCCAGCCGGGTTATAACTTGGCAAAGAACAATGCTTCACTTATTCAGACTCGGGGAGTCTTGTAATAGGATAGAAAAACTCCTTAATGCATGTCATGCCTTATGGTACTTATTGCTTGTGTTAAGCCGCCAGTACTACATTCATCTTGCTTATGTTAATCAAGTGTTTCCTTGATCCTTCACCTTGTTCCGTTTTAACCTGCACGTAAAACAGGCAAGGCTTTTCTCGACGATTCACTGCACCAGCGGGTTATAGAATATTGATAACCCGGACATGATCAAAAAATCATATGTATAAGCCGGTTCATGATTTGTTAAAACATAATCATAACAGCATACCTGCGACCCTTTTTGATAACCTCTCCGGCTCATATAAGTTTTTACCTGGCACTTGTTAGAACCTGAAGTAACTAATATGAAACCGGAAAGATCAAGAACCATCTCCTCAAGAAAGTTTCAATGATAGTGAAAATAATCATACTTGCAATATGTTCACAGGCTCCTGATTCGAATACGATCAGAAAACCGTTCCAAAGGGGTTTAGCTAAGATTCGGATACGATCATATAGCCCCCAGTGGCTTTGGCGATGCCGATCAAGTGGGTATCGGCAGCTATGTTCTCTTTGGTTCGAATACGACCTATGTTTGAACAGGAAGCCCCCAAGTGAACATAAGAGTTGTTTAATGACGCTGATTCGAATACGATCCACGTCGGACCCAAAGGGGTTAAGCTATGATTCAAATTTGATCAGGAAGCCCCTAAGTGGGTTTGGCAATATGCCGATCAAGTGGGTATCGACAGCTATGTTTGAACAGGAAGCCCCCAAGTGACCAAGGCTAGATTCAGATATGATCATAAGCCGGACCAAAGGGAAAGCCGGATTCAGATATGATCCGTCCCCTGTTGGCAGTGTCCATCACCTGATAAAGAAAACATGAAACATTTCTTTATGGGAAAAAAGGACAGAGGTCCTGCTTTATTGCTTTATATAATATGTACATTATAAAAAGTATCTTAAAAAAGTAACTTAAGTATAGTAAGGCCGGAGATGAGCTATGTTCCACGGCCGGCGGGTCTCTTCCTCCGATTTAAATGAGTCCTTGTGCTCTCAAATATCGATGAGATAATATGACCCGTTATGCAGATTCTTGCTGTCCACAAAGGGTCCTTCCCAAGGCGGGGATAGCTTGTGCATATCAGACTGATCCTGGATGAGCCGGAGCACCAAGTCGCCTTCCTGAAAGGTTCTGCTTCTAACCCGGCGGCTGTGATAGCGGCGCAGGTCTTGTTGGTAAATCGCCGAACGGGCTATTGCCAAGTCTCGCTCTTCGTCCAACAAGTCAAGTGCATCCTCACGAGCCTTTTCGTTATCCGCCTCAACGTAAGCCGCCACACGGGGTGAGTCGTGCCAGATGTCACTTGGCAGGACCGCCTCTGCTCCATAAACCATGAAGAAAGGTGTGTATCCTGTAGATCTGTTAGGCGTAGTGTTGATGCTCCATAACACGGAGGGTAACTCCTCCACCCAACAACCCGGAGTCCGTTGTAAGGGGACTAAGAGACGGGGTTTGATACCTTTCAGGATCTCTTGATTAGCTCTCTCTGCTTGACCATTGGATTGAGGATGAGCAACAGCCGAAACATCAAGCCGGATATGTTCTCTTTGACAGAACTCTTCCATGGCACCCTTAGAGAGATTAGTGCTATTATCAGTTATGATGCTATACGGAAAACCAAAACGAAAGATCACCTTTTTTATGAACTGAACCGCCGTGGCTGCATCACATTTACTGACCGGCTCTGCCTCAACCCACTTGGTAAACTTATCCACTGCCACCAGTAGATGTGTCTTTTTGTCTTTAGACCTTTTGAAAGGTCCAACCATGTCAAGCCCCCAGACTGCAAACAGCCAAGTGATTGGGATCATCCTCAATTCTTGAGCCGGCACATGAGCTCGTCGTGAGAACTTTTGACACCCATCACATTTACTGACCAGATCCTCCGCATCAGCATGAGCCATCAACCAATAGAAACCATGATGAAAAGCCTTGGCTACGAGGGATTTTGACCCGGCATGATGGCCACAATCTCCTTCATGGATCTCACGGAGTATTTCTTGGCCTTCTGCAGGTGACACACAGCATTGAAACGCCCCGGTGACGCTGAGGTGATGTAATTCGCCGTTAACAATCGTCATGGATTTGGAGTGCCTAACGATTTGTCTCGCCAATGTCTCATCTCCGGTAATTCACCCCGGGTCATATAAGCCAGATAAGGCACCGTCCAATCCGGGATAACATGAAGAGCCGCCACCAGCTGTGCCTCCGGGTCTGGCACTGCTAAGTCTTCCTCGGTAGGTACCTTGACAGAAGGGTTATGTAACACATCAAGAAAGGTGTTGGGCGGCACCGGCTTACGTTGGGATCCCAACCGGCTTAAAGCATCAGCCGCTTCGTTCTTCCTTCGATCAATGTGCTCCACTTGATAACCCGTGAAGTGACCAGCCACAGCATCTACTTCACGACGATAAGCCGCCATGAGGGGGTCTTTGGAATCCCACTTGCCTGACACTTGTTGAGCCACCAAATCTGAGTCGCCCAAGCATCGTACCCGGCTTAAGTTCATCTCCTTAGCCATCCGGAGACCATGAAGTAATGCCTCATATTCAGCTGCATTGTTAGTACATGGAAACATAAGCCGGAGTACATAACAAAATTTGTCACCTCGAGGGGAAGTTAACACCACTCCAGCCCCTGAGCCTTCTAGCTGCCTAGACCCGTCAAAGTGAATAGTCCAGTATGTGTTATCCGGCTTCTCCTCAGGGGCTTGCAACTCTGTCCAATCATTGATGAAGTCCACCAAGGCCTGAGACTTAATAGACGTCCGGGGCATGTATTTCAAGCCATGAGGCCCAAGCTCAATAGCCCACTTGGCGACTCGTCCTGTGGCCTCCCTGTTCTGAATGATGTCTCCCAAAGGCGTAACTTACCACGCTTATAGGATGGCTTTGAAAATACTGCTTCAACTTCGGTTTGCCATGAACACCCCATAAACAAGCTTACGCCAATGCGGTATCTTTGCTTGGATTCAATGAGCACCTCATCGATGTAATAAACCGCCGTTGAACCGGATGTTCCTTACCGCTTCCTTTACGCTCCACCACAATGGCAACACCGACGGCTCGTGAATTGGCAGCCACATATAACAAAGAAAGGCTCTTTGTCAATCGGAGCCGCGAGAACTGGCGGCTCGGACAATTGTCTCTTTAAGTCTTCAAAAGCAGCATCAGCGGCCTCACTCCAAACAAAAGTGTCAGTTTTCTTCATCATCTGATATAATGGGAGGGCTTTCTCACCGAGCCGACTTATGAACCGACTTAAGGCGGCGACGCGACCCGCCAGTCGCTGAACATCATTGATGCACGCCAGTTTAGCCAGAGAGGTAATCGCCTTAATCTTCTCTGGGTTAGCTTCGATGCCTCTGTTGGACACCAGAAAGCCCAAAAGCTTGCCTGCAGGAACACCAAACACACATTTGGCCGGGTTAAGAATCATCTTGTAGACCCGGAGATTATCAAAGGTCTCCTTTAAGTCGGATATCAAGGTTTCCTTTTCTCTGGACTTCACCACAATGTCATCCACATAAGCATGGACATTACACCCAATTTGGTCGTGCAAATAGTTCTGCACACACCGCTGATAAGTCGCCTGGGCACTCTTGAGCCCAAATGGCATAGATACATAGCAGAAGGCTCCAAACGGAGTGATGAAAGCCGTCTTCTCCTGGTCCTTAACTGCCATCTTAATCTGATGATAACCGGAGTAAGCATCCAAAAAGCTCAAACGCTCACAACCCGCTGTAGCATCAATGATTTGATCAATACGGGGAAGAGCAAAAGGGTCAGCTGGACAAGCCTTGTTTAAGTCCGTGTAGTCCACACACATCCGGCAGGTGCCATTCTTCTTGAGGACGAGCACCGGGTTAGCCAACCACTCCGGGTGAAAAACTTCAATGATAAACCCGGCCGCTAAGAGCCGGGCGACTTCTTACTCAATAGCTTTCCGTCTTTCTTTATTAAAACGGCGAAGAAACTGCCTGACCGGCTTATACTTTGGATCAATATTGAGAGTGTGCTCAGCAAGTTCCCTCGGTACACCCGACATGTCAGAAGGTTTCCATGCAAAGATGTCCCGGTTCTCACGGATGAACTCGATGAGCGCGCTTTCCTATTTGGGATCCAAGTTGCTGCTGATGCCGAACTGTTTAGAAGAATCACCCGGGGTAAAGTCAACAAGCTTTGTCTCAGCTGCCGACTTAAACTTCAATGCCGG
Source organism: Aegilops bicornis (assembly GCA_021605145.1). Classification (NCBI taxonomy): domain Eukaryota; kingdom Viridiplantae; phylum Streptophyta; class Magnoliopsida; order Poales; family Poaceae; genus Aegilops; species Aegilops bicornis. The sequence goes on from CM038673.1 coordinate 725,746,324, forward strand.
GTCATGCTCTGTAGTTGGCTTCTTCGGGGATGTCATATCCACTGGGTCAACATTATCTTGATAAAATTTGAGCTCCTCTCGCTACAAGAGCCGACTCAAAGATAAGCCGTCACCTTCTTCACACTCCAATTCTACCTTACGACTGCCATGTACAGTGATGGTGCCCTTGTAACCCGGCATCTTGAGCTGTAAATAAACGTAACATGGCCGGGCCATAAACTTAGCATAAGCCGGCCATCCAAACAGAGCGTGGTATGGGCGCCTCATCTTGACCACTTCAAACATCAACTTCTCAGCTCGGGAGTCATGTTCGTCTCCAAAAGCCACCTCCAGCTCAATCCTGCCAACTGGGTAAGCCGACTTACCAGGGACAACTCCATGGAAAACAGTGTTGGATGTTCTCAGATTTTTATCACCAACCCCATGCGCCGAAGGTCTCGTAGTAAAGGATGTTGATGCTACTACCCCATCCATGAGCACCTTGGTGAACTTATACCCACCAACCTGAGGCGCCACTACCAAAGCCAACTGACCCGGGTTATCGACCCGCGGAGGATGATCCTCCCTGCTCCATATGATGGGCTGCTTTGACCACCTTAAATAACGAGGGATTGTCGGTTCAACGGAATTCACAGCCCTCTTATGAACCTTCTGGTCACGTTTGCACAAGCTAGTGGTAAACACGTGATACTGTCCACCACTCAACTGCTTCGGATGGCTTTGATAACCCGACTGTTGCTGCTGCTGTCCGCTTTGACCAGACTGCTGCTGACTGTTGCCACCTGGATGCCCCTGAAAACCGGAATTTGAACCGCCGCCCAGGCCATGAAAGCCGCCGGCCCCTGAGCCGCCACCAGATCCTTGACCGTCGTCGGAGGTGTTGGAGTTTTTAAACGCCTTCATGATCGCACAATCCTTCCATAGATGTGTGGTCGGCCGCTCCCGAGTGACGTGTCTCGGGCAGGGCTCATTGAGTAGTTGTTCCAGAGATGGGCCTGACCCGCCGGATCGAGGCGGTTTACCCTTACATCTTGGATTGTTACCTCGTACGTTGGCATTGGCCACAAACTCCGGGTTACCGTCTGCCTTACGCTTATTGCCGCCTTGATTCCCCGGGTTATGCTGCTGACCCTTTCCAATGTCGTTCCTTTTTCCCTTCCCTGTCTTCTCATCGTCAGACGCGGGATCCTTGGTACTATCAGAATCGGCGTATTTGACTAAAGCTGCCATCAGCGTACCCATATCTGTGAGGTCACGTTTAAGGCGCCCTGGTTTCTGCCTCAGCGGCTCAAAATGACAATTTTTCTCCAGCATAAGAACTGCAGAGCCGGCGTCCACCTTATCAGAGGAATGAATTATCTCTTTGACCCGGCGTACCCAATGGGTGGTGGATTCGCCTTCCTCTTGCTTGCAGTCCGTCAAGTACACAATCGACATGGATTGCTTACAGGTGTCCTTGAAGTTCTGGATGAACCGGGCCTTTAACTCGCCCCATGAACCAATGGAATTGGGTGGTAAACCCTTTAGCCAAGACCGGGCCGTTCCATCCAACATCATGGTGAAATACTTAGCCATTGCCGCGTCACTGACCTCTAGCAGCTCCATGGCCATCTCATAACTCTCAATCCACGCTCCGGGCTGTAAATCGGCCGTGTAATTTGGTACCTTTCGAGGTCCCTTAAAGTCCTTGGGCAGACGTACATCGCGCAGAGCCGGCACCAGGCAAGGGACTCCGCCGGTTCTAGTGGCTACTCCCGCCTCAACAGATGCCATTGGATACTCCGGGTGATCATTCTCCTGACGTACTTGGTCCTGCGCCGGATTATAGCCCCCGGGCTGGTTACGTCGTTGGGCATTGCTTGACAAAGCTTCCGACTCCATGCGTCTGCTGTAACTCGGGCTCCGGTTCTGGCGAGGTGGTGCTAACCAGGGCGGGGGAGTGGAATGAATCCTGTTCCGGCTGTAAGAATAGGTCTCCTGCTGAGCCAGGGCTGTCTGGAGGAGCTCCCTGACCCTCCGGTCTCCACCGCCGTCGGGTCATCTCCTTCCATAGGAAGAGCTGCAACGCTACCAAGCTGCGATCAAGTTCTCCATGGGGTTGGAAAAGTGACCCGGTGGAATCGGCACATAACGCGGCGGTGGCATGCTCATGTGAGGTGGCACCATGTCCCTAGGCTGAGCCGGTCATCCTGTTCCGGCTGTCATAAGCTGGTCGGCCTCTGGCAGGTTACTAGGGCCGGCTCCGGGTGTAGCAAAGAGAACCCGGGGGTCGTAATTCGGAGGTAGACGGGACTGCGTTTTCTGATGTCTCCTCCTCATTACCTCATTGGATGCGTTTAAGCTCATCGTGAGCTGGTAAGCTTCTGACTGCAAACGTTGTGCCCGGGCGTCGAGGGCTGCCCGCTCCGCAGCTAATCTAGTATCCTCAGCTGCTAAAGCCTCCTTGGCCTGAGCTATCTCCTCACGCACTTGCGCTACCGCTGCGGCATGCTCATCTTTATCTGCAGGAATAACCATGGCGGTTAACAGGGCTGTAAGCTTGTCCATGAGGTCCATCAACACCTGAGCCGGTGGGCGCATGGGGCCGCCTGCCCCGGCTGCTCCTGATCCGGACGTGATCGCCGCAGCCGCTGTAGAGTTTGAGCCGGGCTGAGTTCCAGCCATGAAGATTCCGGCCCATCTTGGCGGCTCATCGGGGTACGGAATACTGAAGCCATCGGAACAGCCCCTGAGCGCGCCGTCTTGTACCTGATAAACGAATCTGTCGAGCCGGCGGACGAATCACCGTCTGAAAGGACGGCCGTTCACCCCCATCTTCAGATCCAGAAAGTTCCTCTCCGTGGACGCAGCCCACGAAGGCACGCCTTACGACCGGCTGAGTCCGGGTCTTCCTCGCACGCTGAGCCGTCTCGACGAGGTCGGTGCAGTTGTCCGGCTCAGGGCCCGGCTCACGGATCCGGCCGATGAAGACGTGGATTCTGCCGAAGGGGACCCAATACCCGTACTCAATTGAGCCGGCGTCGGGGCCCCAGCCTTCATCGTCGATGTAGATCATGCCGCGACGACTCTTGGTCATCCGGCCCACTACGTACCCCTTGAGCCCTTTGAAGTTGCCCTTCAAGAACTCAAATCCACCATGCGCTGGCCCCATGGTGGGCGCCAACTGTCGTGGAATAGTCACGTCAGATGTCCTCGTGAAAGGACTTAGTTGTGGAGCCATCACAACTAGGAAGCTTGAAGGGGTTAAATCGGGACAAGAGACACGAGAGGGTTTATACTAGTTCGGCCCCTTACGGTGAAGGTAAGGCCTACGTCTAGTTGGGTTGGTATTGATGTTTCGATGACCAGGGAGCGAGATACGCTATGCCCAGCTCTCGATGAGTTGTTTCTTGCCCTAAGTCGCCAGCAGGTCGTCCCCTTATATACATGGGTTGACGCCCACCGGCTTACAGAGTCCCGGCCGGCTTATAAACAGAGTCCGGCTCGGTGACCAGTTAAATCTATCTTACGTTACAAGTCATGCCAACATGGCGGTTTACTACAACGGGCTTAAGCCGCCCGTGGGCCTTAAGCTCCTTATTGCACCGCCATCTTCATGCTTGGTCTTGGGCTTCCTCTGATGAGTACTCTTTGCGTAACCCGGCCCCTCATGGGCGGCTTACACAAATAGTCATATCCCCAACACCAGGGGCATGCTCCAGGGTGATGTGAGGCTTGCAAACTTCAGGCTTAATGGAGATGATCAGTTGCTTGAGTATAAATGAATCACCCACTCATGCCGATCGAGGTGAGAACAGGAGTCAAAATGGGCAACCATACTTTGATCTTGCAATGCTTATGCTTCGCTACTAGGCTTGCATTTTGTTGTACCGTCCTTCTTCTCAAATAACTGGTATACTGGTATCCTAAGTATCACTGAAGTCAAACAAACAGGCAAACAAAAAAGGGTAGTAACAACTTTGAATGGTTTTGACTTCTTCGTTTGAAGTTCAATCTTTACGATGTAATCGGCCATGTTCTGAAATTTGGAATGCTCTTGCGCATGACATATCTTTACGGAAATAAATTAAACAATCCAAAAAGGACAAGAATGGGAGCTGCTTCAATATTCGTTTCACTGCCGTGGTGGCTGCTTCTGCTACCCTATTGCTCTTGAACAAGATAACCCTATTGCTCTTAAAAATGCTTTATCATGGGTATGTTAATTGGCTAAACATGCTAAGCTTGTCCCACAACTACAATCTACGGCACAAATGCTTAGGCACAAATGTTAGGAACCAAAGCACGGTGCACCAATGCGCCGCTGCAGGTTCACATATAAGTCTCTGCTCCTATCGAGGCTAGCCTGCCATAGGTATGAATCAGGTCCCTAGCCCGTATGAGCCCTACTTTTCATGGAGCAAGGTGAAGCTTGCTGCTTTTGCTTTTCGTAAAAAGGAATCCCTATTGTTATGTTGGTAGCCTCTCTGCAAGTCTATTCTACCCTTTTTGACATTTTTGTTCTATCTTGCTAGGCACTGAATCATATTACACTTGTGTGCTCATACCAACTGAGCTTAATTCATATATGTAAATACTTAAGAATGTGAGGATGATGCCCAATTGACAAGGTTTGCAACACTGTCATTTAATCATTTGGAGATGGGTTGTAGATATTAAGCTATGTAAGAGATGATTTTAAGGTAAACAAGCTTTCAGCTTGCTTTCTGTTAACCTTTATGCATGGGTTTAGTTGTAAGTAACCCCCCCGCTTCTATTATAAAAATTTGAAGAGTCGGCAACAAATTTCACACTAGATGCACACACCCTTGCGGTTTTAGGACCTGACATGTTCTGTCAGAGGCATCATCGATGTACTTGCCTCATTTAAAAGGCAATATATGTTGATTTTTTTCTTCACTTTCATATTTAGTTATTTTGAAATAGCTAGCTATGGTAGCTTTTTGACTGCCTCTATTTTGTTCTTTCAGGTAGGTCACTAATCTAGATTGGTTATCTGACTGCATTTGTGGTTGCAGATCGACTTGTGATATGACAAGCGACTCACGGTGTCACGGAATGAGCAATTAGAGAAGAGTGTTTTCACCAAAGGCGGGGTGAGATTTTTTGTTCATCTTGGTTGTATTTTAAAATGAGATTTAGCTACAGATAATCAATAATCAACTAATGTAATTATTTCTAATGCCGAGTCATTCTTTGTACCTTTACAGTGAATGAAAATACTAGCTATAATAATCATTAATCAAACATTCCATTCCCCCTTTTGTTGTAATGCTGAGTCATACTTGTGCTATACATGACTCATTCTTTACCAATCTTTACAATGAATGAAAATAGTTATGATAATTCATATTATTTTGCTCGATGTTGTGGCTAAGCTGAAGGTATACCATTCTTTTTACCTTCTCTATTTATATGCTTCTACAGAGTGTTGGGTTCATGTGCATGCTTCACTAAATCATTTCCTTGTGACCTAGAATAAGATTTTTCCAATTGGGAGTTGTATGCTGAGATTGTTCATGTTGTGAAGTGCTTTGTGCGAATGATTATTCTCTGTTCTTTGCCTCGGATAACTACAAATGAGGAGGTATGAATGATTGACCGAGAAACTGAATGAGATTGTTCATGTTGTGAAGTACTTTGTGTGAATGATTACTCTCTGTTCTTTGCCTCAGATAACTACAAATGAGGAGGTATGAAGGATTGACCGAGAAACTGAATTAAAATATACTTGATTTAAGGTATACCCTGGCCGCTTTCTTCTATCGTTTGTGTTCCTCTTCTCATTTATATTATTAGTCCTTTCTCAAGCCTTTGTTTTATTTGAAACTTCAAATGTTGAGAAGTATATTTTGCTGATTACTGAGTAAATGAACTGACAATGGGTATACATTCATTGTACTTTTGATGTATTCACTGTTCACTCCTTTTTGAGAAGTTATGTTTCTACAATGTAGTATCTGTTTTGTATAAGCACATCACGCACTTCCATGTGCCTTAACGATCTTGTCCTTCTTTTCATTTCATAGTATGGATGCATCATGCCGTGGTTTATTTGCATCTCTGCACCTTTACTGGGATGCTTACTGAAAGCCTTGCACAAGCGAAACCAGGCTATCGTTTGGAGAAAAACACTATACATGCTGAGAAGATAAGCTCAAGTAGAAGAGTACCACATGTAAATGACAATGATTTTTCATAGATACCCACATGTACAGAAGCATTACTATCATTTATAGTTGTGTGTGTGTTTTGTACTGAATCATTACTAGTATACATGTTCTTATCCCACCTCTTTGAGACATATTGTGCCTTTTGAACTCGCTGAGGCTGGAATATAACTGAAACATGTAGGATTATAACCTTTTTCACCTTGCTTATGGTATATTATTTATGTTCATGCTCTATATCTTATATTGAAGTTTTAGATGCTTGGCCATAGTGCTGAACCAGGCAAGGCGCGACAGGGTGCGCTTTCGGTCTAGTAATCTGAGATTGAGGTCAAGATTAGCCTGGAGAGGCAAGAAATGGATAGAAAAATAATAATAAATAATCTGAGATTGAGGTCAAGATTAGCCTGAAGAGACGAGAGAGAAAATCACATGTGGGTGAACTACACGAGTACAACATGAGTGAAATCAAGATGAATGAAGATTGGAGAGAGATATTTTTTCAAAAAAGGGCGTCCTTTCTTATCTCATATAATAAAGCATCAAGGGATAGAAAACACCATATGGCCACACGAGAGGACCCGACTGAGAGGTGCAGGCAGCAACAACTCTAGACCATAGAGCTATGAGAGCTTCCCAATTAAAGAGAGCTTAGAAATTGTAGGAATATTCATCAGTACATCATGATTAGATGATCCAGAAACATGCATAGTCTACTCTAATAGATATAGGTATTCATCAGTACCTCATCTTCATCACATATATGGATTTTGCCCTATTAACTTGGTTCTGCCTGCAGTGCACCATTAAGGCATTAACACAAACATCATCTTCGATAGGAGCGACGCCAAAGTGATCAACACCATGTCACCAGATTCCATGTCTTTACGCTGCACACTTACGCCTCTTTGGAACAAACCTTGCAGACTTACTTGAAAGACGAGTTGCAACCTTGTCGTTGTCCAATGCCACCCCTTTGAAAATAGAAATAAAAATTAACTCAGATACATACACCATCTGAACATCTCGCAAGCAGTATGGGAAGATGAGATGAATTGCAACTTCATAAAAAAGATGTACACAATAATTGTTCAAAAAGAAGGAATAGACAAACAAGAGAAATGGCATTGCAGTGGAGTATATTGATAAAGAAAACTGCTTCGCCGTCAATATTAATGCAAACGTAATGCCATCATATCCTTGATTAGGTTTCAGATCGTCATGACTCCATATCTGTTTTCCATTAGCTCTCAGCTAACTCGTCATCAAAGCGTTGTCTGAGAACACCACACTAGCCATGATGTGACTTTTGTGGCCTCAATGAGCAGGTATCGCCTTTGTCAATCAGCTGGAAGGACTACAGCTGACACGCAAGGAATTGGTGGCGACTGTGCTGCAGACAAGGCCGGCACATGGGTGCTGTATTCAGGTGGGAAAAGGCTGAAGGCAGCAAGAAAGCAGTAAACTCAAGATACATGGAGTCCCGACAACAGTCCACGTGCAAAGGACGTCGGATTATGCATGACAGGATGTAGAAGACAGTCGGAAGGCCCGTCGCCTGAATAAAGCCAAAGAAAGTAACATGAGAAGGGCAGCGAGGCTAATGCTACGGGAGTTTTACCTAATGACATTTCCATGCAGGGAGAACGGCTTTTCCTTGGCCGAGTATCCAGTTACACACGGGTATAAAAGGTACACAATATCAGAATCAAAAGGATTACAACAGGGACAGCCAAAGATGTGGCCTGGTTGACCCAAAGTAACCCAAACAAAACACACTCTAAAACTTTTGTCAACAGAAAAATATGTGTTAAAAGCATCATATATCATCTTCTAAAGGTACAAGGCATTTGCTCCGACATACTAGAAAATAGAGGACAATATAGTTCTATCCTTCACCAGAGCAATCAAAATAGTGTGGTTCCTAGAATCCGCTTCAGGATAGCGCACCATAGTAGTAGCAACAGAAGGCTGCCTGATGAATCAAGAACTACACGTGTACAGATAAAATGGACCGTCCCCAAAAGAGCAAAAGATCCAACAAGGAGATGGAGTGCACCTACACAAGGACAACTTGATGACAGAAGGACCAGAGCTATTACTGATATACAGTGTAGTGCACCTACACAACTGGAGCGTCTAAAACTGAAACGCTTGAACAGCCCAACAGAAGGTTCATGGTAACAATATTGTAAATGCTTCAATTAATTAACATGTTACTATTTTTTGCCGAGGGTAATAAATTAACATATTACTATTAACACAGGCACACTAGAGGTCCGTGATGAAGGCAGGAAACTGAAAAACCTGAGACAGGAATAACATCGGGCACACAACCCTGATAAGTAGAGTGGTGCGGGTCTAGAAAGTCGGCGTGCAGAGAGTTGCTGAGACTCGTACACCAAACCAGGCAGCAGGTGAGTTACGTCATAGATTCACAGGTAAAATATATATAATAAATAAGCAAAAAGACCAGTGTTACACTACCATATCCAACAGAAAGCTAAGCAAAGGCGACCATGTTATGTAATACTGTATGCAAGAACGGTACGTAAAAGACATAATTTGAATACTATAAGTGAGCTTCTTATAGCTAGTAGTTACCAGTTGGCCTTTCAAGGTGTTTGGAGGAGAAGACACTTGGAAGTAGGGGCATATTAGGGAAATCGTTTTTGTCATCCACACACTCAGCACAGCCCGCATCCTTGCACTCAGCACAGTAGGACCGTCGATTGATATATTGAGTACATGACTGCAGTTTCGCAAGCTTCATGTCAATCACGCTCATCCACCCCTTGCCACCAAATTCCTTCTCCCTTAACAGGCAGCATAGAACATCCGGGTCATCCACACTGACGACTGGGAACTCGGGAAGACGCTGCTGTATGTCCAGAGCTTTGTAACAACGTTGCGCCCATAGACCATCCAGGTTGATCATGGCATGTTGCTCCCAACTGAATTTGTCGGAGTTCAAAGTCCAAATGGTGATTTTTTGGGGACCCTTATGCTGCTGCCCTTGGCTTGTTATGCGAGGAAGCTGATGCCATGGCGAGTCATCATAATCGTGGATTGTCTCATGGAAGTCATTGTCAATGTGGACAAAGCGCATCTTGCCTTGGCTAATGGACACACTTCGGAACCTCCCAGGGAAGTGCCTTGGGACCCGTAGCTCTTCAGGGTATTCTTTTTCTCCAGGGAAAGGTACGAAGTGGAGGGGCGGGGAACCTCTAGTGGAAGAGAAGTCAGATAGCAGGACACCGCTGAAGTAGTCAACCCAGCACAGGAAACGGTCGTCGAGAGCGAGCACATCGTCAGTTGACCAGAGCTTGGGGAGCTTGCCACTGCTCTGCTTCTGCTTGGGTGCGTGCCAACGTATGAGGCCAGGCATAATGGGGATGATTGTCCACTCTTCAGTCTGGGAGGAGTCGAAGACGAAGAGTGCACCATCCAGGACACTGAGGTCGGCAACGATGTAGCGCTTCTCCGAGAGCCGCAGGATGCCTGTGGAGAATTTATCTATCAGGAACCACCGCCTTTTCCTCCTCCTGTCCTCGGTGTACCGGGGGAGCAACTGCACCGAGGGGGAAGGACCGGCGGCCGTGTAGACGAACAGATCTGACGGGGCGCAAATCCGGCTCAGGATGTCGATGTCGAAGAGGACGAGGTCCTTGTCGGTTGCCCGGACGAAGGGATAGGCGGGGGGCTTGGTGTCGGAGCATTCTCGCATCGGCCAGTGGAGGTTGAGGTAGGAGACCCCTTTTGGAGGAGCCGCGAGGGTGAAGGACACGTAGCAGGAGCGGCCGTGGTCAATGCGGAGTTGAGCGGCGGTCTTGTTCTTGTTGACAACCCGACGAGCAGCGTCTAGGTCCTTGTGGCAGCGGGTGCGGCCGATGCGATCCAGCATCGCCCAATCGGGGAAGACGGCGGTCCCCTCCATCGCCCAATCGGTGAAGAAATCGGTCCCCTCCTCCGCCGCAATCTCCCAATCGGAGAGGGCGGCCATCTCCTCCTCCTCCTCCTCATCCGAGCTTGACGCGGCTTCGACGGGCATGGTGATCGGGATCGGGAATAAAGCCGCTGCCGCCGCCGCCGCCTCCCTAACACAAACCCTAGGTTTTTTGCTTTGGTTGGGGAACCGATGGACGGGAAAGAGGCGACAGACCAAGTTATACTACCACTGGCAGGGCCAGCTCATTGGGCCACCGTTCCCTCGAAAAAATAAGCTCATTGGGCCACCAAACTAGTTGCACGAGAGAAGAAGCCGGCACACAGAGCATCTCCGATCAGGCCGGCCCATTTACACATTGCTGTACCGATACCACCAATTCAGTCGCTGTAGCGGTTCAATCTGAAAATTTCAAAAAAAAAAAATTTACTAAGAAAACAAATCCTGAAAATTCAAAAAATGTTCATGAATTTGGGAAAAGTCCATGAGTTCAAAAAAGTTCATGAATTCGAAAAAATGTTCATGAAATCTGGGAAAAAGTTCACGAAATTTATAAATATACACGAATTTGAGGAAAATGTTCACAACTTTTTTAAAAAAAAATAATTTAAAAAAAAATCGTGAAATTTGGGAAAAAGTTCACAATGTTGAAAAAATGCTTGCAAAAATGAGAAAAGTTCACAGACCTGAAAGAAAAGGTTTACAAAATACGAGAAGATTGGCTACTATTGTGGCGTGTGCGGACTTCTCAGGCACGGTATGGAGGATTGGGGTATGTTGCGTGGAAAACAAATTATTATTTTTCCTACGAAACACCCAAAGATCTATCTATGGAGATGCTTGCAACGAGTGGGGAGTGTGTGCCTACGTATCCTTCTAGACCGAAGCGTTAACGATCTAAAGATCGTGGTTGATGTAGTCATAGTCCAATCCGATCGAAGCACCGCACGTGCGGGCACCTCCGAGATTAGCACACGTTTGGCTCGATGGCGTCCTCTCCTTCTTGACCCAGCAAGTGAGGGAGAGGAGGTAAATAAGATCTGAACAAACACGGCGGTCTGGTGGTGGTGACAGCAACAAAACTGCAACAGGGCTTCGTCAAGCGTCTGCACGAGGTGGGGGCGGTTTGACGGGAGGGAGACGGACAAGTGTGGAAGGGTGGCTGCCCCCAACACCTCCCCACCTTTATATAGGCGTGGAGGAGGCTAGTAGATTGCCCTCCAAGCCCCTAGGGTCGTTGGCCAAGGGGGAAGGAAAGAAATCCCTCCTTTTCTTCCTCACCGATTGCTATCCCCTTTTTAGGGATCTCGATCTTATCCCTTTCAAGATACGATCCTATTCATTTTAGGGGAGGATATTGGTGCACCTAGACTAGGGGTATGGGACCTTACCCCACTACCCACGTCCATGTGGGCCCCACTCTGGAACCTTCTAGAACCTTCCCGGTACAATACCCAAAAAACCTAACATTTTCCGGAACCCTGAATCTGACTTCCCATATATAAATCTTTAACCATTACGGAGCTCCTGGTGATGTCCCGGATTCCATCTGAGACTCCAAACTACTTTCGGACTTCACCATATGAATATCTCAATACTACCCTAGCGCTACCTAACGTTAAGTGTGTGACCCTACGGGTTCGAGAACATGCAGACATGACCGAGACTTCTCTTCCGTCAATAATCAATAGCGGGACCTGGATGCCCATATTGACTCCCACCCTATTCAATGAAGATCTTTTGGCAATCTGAGAGAGGTCATTGGTCCATGCATGATTGTTCTATATGACTTCTTACAAGAACCTTGGTCAAAGTAAACGGTAAACCATGCAGTTCCTGAAATCCATTCCTATACGTTCATCGACGCCTGGACACTGCAATGATATCTGCAGCACATTGTTGGCCAAGTTCTAGTGAGTTTCTTGGCTGTTGTTACTACTGTCTTGCTGAATGAAAAGTCTGCAAGCAGAACACATTCAGCTAACTACTACACCTATGCTAGCTTCTCTCGAGGAATCCATGTACCAATGCCGACGACTACTAGTATATCAACTGCACTGCGGCCGGTCACTTGATAGCAAAGCGAAGCAGGTTGGCCTTTTAGTAGTAACAAAACAAAAGGAATCAGGATAAAAACACGCTTGACAAGTAACAAACTTTACCCAAATGCTAAAAAGTGCATGCGTGCTCGTTGACGTGATCGAACCCTGCACGCACGATCGCAACTCCAAGAATTTTTTTTATTGGGAGGGAACCACTCGTGCGAGTCGCTGGGCATTAAACGTTCAAAAAAAAGTACGACCGCATTACAGCCGGGAGGCCCCACCACTACCCACGTCTCTCGCTGCCACAGTTTTGGAAGCCAGAGGCACCGCTGAATTCCCCCAATCCAGCGCAGGCTATGTCCATCTCGACCCAAATCCACCGCAGGTCCCCCCAAATCCACAAGGTCCATCGCCACGTCAAATCCAATTCATGGCGGAAATTGAAGGGCGCGGGCTGCCGGAGTTCGGTGGTGCTGGTGGTGATGGAGGAGCACGCGCGCGGCGACAGAGCACCACAAGAGGGGCGAAGGATCGGGGTGAAGGTCGCTAGCGACACTACGAGTTCCGGCAAGCGAGGAGGTTGTTCGCTGGTCAAAATCGCGAGGTAAGCGAAGCACACCCTCCACGCACGCATGGTTTTTTCCTCCCGCTCCATTTTTGCTTCACACGAAGGCGACTGACATTGGCTATTACGGGGATTGGCGGCTTATTGCCGAAGCTCACAGGACGTGGGTGCTGGCGGCGGTTCTATGACGGAGGTGCGAGATGATGCGATGGAGTGCGCGCGGGGGCGTAGTAGGGTGCGCTCTGTCGCGGCGATGCTGCGTTTCCGGCGAGTAAAGAGGGGACTCGCTGCAGAAATCCTAAGGTACAGAACTCGTTCCTCTTGCCGTTTTTTGCGTTCCCGTTTCTTCTCCAACGAGGTTCCTCTAGCTCATTGCATCCTGGGGAGGGGGGGGGGGGTCGGGGATTTTTCATGGGCGCCGGGAGGGAGGAGGGGATCATGCGCGTAGAGACTAGAGATGGGATCCGGGTCGGAGTTGTTAGATCCGTGGTGTGTAATTTCAGGAGCGAGGGGCGAGTCTCCACGCTAATCAGTGGTTGTGTTAGGTTTTTGCCAGATCTGTGAGTTCCTTCGAGATTGATGTGAAGTTGCTTCAAGATTGATATTGAGTTGCCTGCCCCATGTAAACCAGAGAGGAGGTGGGGGAGTTTTTTTATAGGAGATGCCATGAGATTGAGTAGGAGTTCCTGCCCCTGCTAATTGAGTTGTCAAAACCATACTTCCTCAGTACGATTTTTCCCGAGTTTTTTTGGTGTGGACAGTTGCCAGAAGTTTGCATACGAGTTTCCTGAACCATCTAATTGATTTGCCGAAACTAGATTTCCTCAGTATGATTTGTTTGAGGTTTTTATTTGGTGTCGACCGTTGCCATAAGTTAGCATACGAGTTGCTTGGCCCAAGCGAAACAGGACGGCATTCGAGGGGGCAGTGTTGTCTGTGCGCCGTGATCACCTAGCGGAGAGGATCTAGAGCCAGGAAAGTGTTGTCGCCAACGGTCGAGGAATTGGGCCAAAAATCGTTGGCAAGTATCACGAAATTGACCCCCAAAGCCTGTGTTTTCACCCACATCTACGATTCTATGCGATAGAGGTAGGGATAGGGAGGTTGAAGAGGGGTGTGTGGGGTCTTAGATTTTTTGGGCGAATCGATGATTTTTGAATGCAGGGGTGGTTTGCAGTGTGGCGGTGCGGGGGCTAGAATCGTCGACAATTTGAGCAGAAAGTGTCCAAAACTTGCTCAATGCATGATTGTTAGTTGCTAGAGATACTGAAGTGAGTTGCCCAAAGATCCTCTCCCGGGAGTACTTGGTTTATTTCGCCCAAAATTTGCCCAAACCATAGAAGTTAGTTGCTAGAGAGGCTGCCGTGAGTTGCCCAGAGATACATTTTAGAGGCAAATTGATTTATAATTGGAAGTTACTAAATCAGCAAAGTTTCATAGATTTTTTTTCATCAATTTGATACACTGAAACAGCTTTTCATTTTGGTTCACCAAACAAGCAAACCATTTTGGTTGCAACATAATCAACACCCATTAGTTGTCTGGCACAAGACCCGTCCACGTTCTCATCTTCAACAACTCCTTGCTCCTCGGCTTCCACCCCATCGCCTCTAGTCTGATGTCACGGTCAAAGGCAAAGTTGCCTAAATAAAAATCTTTCGCTAAAAAGCCCACTAGTTATCTAGGACAAAAAGACCTATTGTTTGGGGGCGACAAACTTCACACCAGTTTTGTTGTCTAGGTGGATAGAAGCAAAGTTCTCTAAATGAAAACCATTAGTTGTCTACCACAACTGGTACGTTGTTGGGGGATTGGCAACTTCACACCATTTTTGTTGTTTGGGGGAAGAGGTGAATCTGCCTGGGTGTGGCAACTTTACGAAACTTTGAAAGCAACTTTCTTGCTAAGGGAGGCAACTTTAATGGTACCCATAAGCAAGTTCATTACATAGTGTGTGCTAATGAATTTGTCTAACTTTGTCTACAATAGTACAAAGTACCTAGTGTTGATCCTTAGTAGTCTCCCATTGTGATTTTTAGTCACCTATTTTATGACCGATAAGTTGCTTGACATTGCTAACTAGTTGCCTCTACCAATGACGCTTAGTTGTGTGCCATCACTAATTAGTTGCCTACCATACTATGAAACTTGCCAAACATTGTTTCTAAGTTTTTTCTACCTCTAAAGCTAAGTTACTTATAGTACAAGAAAGTACTCCGAGGCAAGTTAGGATAATGTTATGATACTTGCTAGTCATGTTAGCCAACTTTAGAGATGATATTATGCAACTTGAGAAATGACGTTAGGCAACTTGGCAGTCATGATCTCCAACTTTTAGAGGGAAGCATAGGTGATATTAGGCGATAGAAAATTTGCCCCATATAGCGCTAAAGTTGATTCTTCTAGTTGTGGCAGCCAATTTAGAAGTACTTTGGGGGGTAGATATGTAATCGTGATAGTCAATCTACTTCTAAGTTTTTTCATGTAGCATCAAAGTTGCCCCATATAGCACTTGAGTCTCTTCCTATAGAACCGGTAGCCAAGTTAGAAGAAATGGGATAAATATGTAACCGCGATAGGCAATCTACTGCAGAGTTGCTTTCTGTGGCACCGAAGTTGCCCCATATGGCTGCAAAATTGCTTGAAAAAAAGTTCATCAAAACATACCCATATGAGACCTTGTTTTGAAGATATTGCTACGAGAAACCTAATGGTGAAAAAAAAAATTAATTTCGACGCTCGGTTTAAAAGTTGCAGCTTTTTGAATTTGTTTTGGCATGAAATTAAATGCACCTGACGCATTTCTAACTTGTTTGTCGCATGCTATTGCAGGAAGGAGTTACAGCAGATGGAACCACGGGTGGGGTAGCAGAACCCGAATGGAACCACAGGTGGAACGCACGGGGCATGATCGCAGCTATCACTTTTCCACTTTTGCATGGGGACCAAAACTTTCCTAATAGGGCAAGTTGCCAGGAATCCCTACGGGGCACTCGATTACCAGCTAGACGTGTCCCAAACTTTATACCTCGGTAACTTGATTGCCAAAAGGTGACAGGTAACGATCAGACAGGCCAGAGTTACAAATTTACACGATCCAAGTTTCAGAACCTTTATTACCACTTTACGTCGGATTTGCAGCATTTTAGGAGGATTGGTGCTACAACACCATGGGGAAACCATAGGAGCCCCTTTGCCACTGGGAGAAGACAGAACTGCAATCGCAATTGGAGTGCAGGTTAATTAAGCTAGGATCAGACGATGAGATGAACGTCTTGATCTTCCTGTCAAGCTCATCCTTCTTAGCCCCAACCACGCGACTCACCTCCTGCCCGCCCTTCACCAGTACAAAGGTCGGCATCGCCTCTACGCGGAATGTCTTTGCAACCTCCTGCGAAAATTGTAGTACATTAACATTAAGAAAAAAATCACTTCAGTTTCTGAAGAACAGGAAACATTCTGCTCTGAATGCATAAGCTGCCACAAGAGACTTGATAGAGAATTTTTTTTGAAGTTCTCTCTTTCCATATGCACCGATTTTCATCCTTCACTCTTTTTATAGCCTAAAAGAATACTTCGGTTTCGTAAATTTCACAGCTAAATTTTTTCATGTAAAGTTGCAACATAGAAAGTGGTTTTGTACTATCAATCCCCGCAGAAGTTGAGGGCCATGGCATAAAACATACTACCTCTGTAAACTAATCTAAGAGTGTACTGGAGCATTCTTTAATTTGAGAGTGAACTCAAGTAAATTCAAAGTTTTATGGGAATGGCTAGGTGCTAGGCAAGCGGCAGGGTGGGTGCAACCTGGTTGACACCATCAGGCTATGTGGCTGCATAGGCAGGCGAGACGTGAAGGAGTCCCCCATCGCTTATGTGGTCTAGGTGGGCCTGTTTTATAACAATGTTTTTCATGTCTAAATTTGGTACCAATCGACAGTGATTGTGCATGCTATGTTCTGCAGTCATCTCAAATTAACCTCAATCAGCTTCACTAGAGAGGAAGAATATGTGGAATGCGTGCTTTAAATCGAACAAGAGCAAGCCTGTGTATGAGTATTCACTGTTTTGATATCCTAGTGGGAGATGTCTTAACTGGCATCAAGTGACATCCCAAACTCACAAACTAATTGTGTGTAGAACATTGCAGGAGTGCCATCACAGTCAGCTCGCTCGCCATCTTATACCTGTGCCCAAGCAGCTCACAGGTTCAATACTACAAATCAGACATCTGGCTTAACACACGATGCATCCAAATCTACCGGAGTTAAGCACTAGCAACGATTCCTCCCAAATATACAGTTGAACAGGGATATATTTTTCGGTAATGATAACTCCCGAACATTCGGGAGTTAAGCATGGCAACCTGAACGGGTTTAGATGGTAAGTTTAGTTTACGTGAGATTAGGGAAACATGGCAATTTTCTGACAAAAAAACAAAAAAGGACGAAGTTGTCATCAGCTGTCAACTAAAGTTGCCATCCCCTATGAACTAAAGTTGCCATGTAAAAACGTTCGGGACGAAATGCTCAAAATCCGAACCTCGTTCGGGAGTTATTGGATTCCATATTTTTTCGCTGGATGATTGGGCGAGACTGGGATCTAATTCATCATCGAACCAAAGGCGTGAGCTACCTGTTTTCTCCAAGACGGAACTAAACCAGAGCCTTCCCCCTTCCCAATTCCACGAGGGCCCAAGCCAGATTAACAATTCGGTGGTGTTACTAGTAGACGAGCGCTGAATCCAAGCAAGGAGGAGCAAGAGGAAGCGGGAAGGAGGCGGTAAGCGGGGAGGAAGAAAACATGACATGATTAGGCATATTTTTACTTCCTCACTGTGTCGCGGCTGACACCCTTCATGCCCTGCGTCGTTTTCATCGACAATGGCATCACATTCACAATTGATTAAGATCTTGCTTGGGATCGGCCTCAGACCCGTCGTGAATCCCAGCCATCCACTTTCACCATGATGGCCCCAGACAACGGCCGTCGTGACCAGTACCTTCACCATCTTTTTCCTTGCATTCTTTGTGGGCTTGATGCGGGTGAGTATGATATCCGTGAGCTAAGGTGATAATGAATCCCATACCATTGCATGGTAAAATTGGTGCTAGACCCATCTTTATCGAGGTAGAAGGTGAGGTTGTACCACTTGTACTGGATGTCTACCTCACCATCACCGTTGTCGAGGTACAACAGTGTAATGGTCCCAAAATAGCCCTTCTGCCCCCCTGCCAGGTGCCGCCGTCGGCAATGCTATTTATGCAGCGGAAGCCATGGGGTGCGTTTGATGGTGCCCCATAGAATAATTCTTGGCGCCATTGGGATGGTGCTTCCTAGGTCATTGACGATGATGGTGTATGTGTGCGGGTTGGGGAGAATGCCTGAACTCTATTGCAATGTTTTTCAAATGAGACATTGAAACCTTAAAGTTCGCTTTCCGTCTTGTGCACCAGTGTAGCCTTGAGATAAATAGTATGGACATTAGTCACAACCACGAGCATGTCTTTTAGGAGCTCCTAGGAAGAAGAGATAGCACCACTCTTGATGTCTAAATGGAAGATTCCGAAGTCTATATTGTAACGCCCCAGATTCGATGCGCCAGGTGTCCGCCAGTTATTCGTCGTCTTTGCCATGTCATGTGCTTGCGTGTTGCACTTTGCCATGTCATCATATGCATTTCATATCATGTCATCATGTGCATTTCATTTTGCATACGTGTTCGTCTCATGCATCCGAGCATTTTCCCCGTTGTCCGTTTTGCAATCCGGCGCTCCTATGTCTCCCGGCGCCCCCTTTTACCTCTTTTCATGTGCGGTTGTTAAACGGTCTCGGAATGGACCGAGGTTTGTCAAGCGGCCTTGGTATAGCACCGGTAGACCGCCTGTCAAGTTTCGTCGCATTCGGAGCTCGTTTGATAGCCCAATCGTTAAATTTATAGCGGCATCGTTGCCGGTATTCTCGCCGGACGTTTCGGTCTCCGGAACAGTCACCGGGTCTCACTTCTCTTCTCTCCTCTCAGCCCGAGGCCTCTCTTCTCAGCCCACCTAGTTCCCCCTCTGCCCGGAGCCGCACGATCGCGATCGTAGGGCCCCAAAACCCCCCAAAACCCTAGCTATGTGCTATAAATGGACACCCCTTGTCCATTTTGGGCAGCCTAACCCCCCTCCACCTACCTCCAGCCTTCCCCTCCTCAGATTCCGCGCCCCCAATCATCAGCCGCCGCCTCCTCCTCAAATTCCGGCGCAGGCCACCTCGCCGCCGCCACTTGGCGCCCGGATTAGCCGGTCGCTGCTGCCGCCCGCCCGTGGCTGATGGCAAGCCGCCACGTCGCCCTGCCTCCTCCTCCTCAGCGGCCTGTAGGCCCGTCCATGTCCCAGGCCCGATCTGGGCCGGAGGAGCCAGCAGCGCCCGCTGCCCTCGGCCTTCGCCCGCGCCCGCAGCGCTCCTCCGCTTCGCCCGGCCGCGCCCGACGCCGCCGCCGCTTCAGCGCCCTCCTCGCCAGCGCCGCTGACCTCGCCACCCCGCAGCGTCAGCGCCCGGTACCGCCGCCTCCGCCCGGCAACCGCCCAGCCATAACGCCGCCGCCGCCGCCCGCCGGGTGCCCACCGCCTCGCCCAGCGCCCGGCCAGCCGCGCCCGTCGTCGTAGCCGCGTCGCCTCGCCTACCGCCTCCCGTGTGCCGTCCCGTCATCTCCGGTGATCGCCCGTCGTCGCCCGGCGCCCGATCCTCGCCGGATCTGGTCAGGTGGACCAGATCCACCACCTCCTCGTACCAAACGCCTCCCCGCGCCCGAACCGGATCCCTCCGTCCCGCACCTTCCCGTCCCGTTGACTTCTCAGAGAGGTTGATTTTCCACTAAGTCCCGAATCTGCAGTTATTTTGTTGCATTTTCATCATGCCATAACTCTGTATCCGTAGCTCCGTTTTGCGCGTGTAATATGTCAAAATGTTCGCCTCGATGAGTAGATCATTTCATCTCATTGCATCATTTTCATTTGAGCTCATCTGGATGCCCGAAATACTGTTAGAAGAGTGCTATGTGATGTTAGTTTCTGTTTCTTAACAGAACATGCACTTTTGTCATTTTTGCCATGATTGATGTGTGCACCCTATGAATTTGAGTCCTACATGTGTTTTGTAATATGCCATGCCATCTTTCCAGGGGTGTATGGCATGTATTTTTGTGAGTTGTGTTGTGAGTGCATCAAGCTTGTTAAGTAGGGTACTTGCTGTTGCTGTTTTCCTGGCAGATTCTGTTATATTTTGTTTCCATGTTAACTTGATGCTACAGAGAGTTCCATGCTTATTTTGAGATACTTCAGTAAGGATGTTTTGTTATACATGTCTTACTCTATCCATCCTTGCCCTTGTTTGCAATTATGGAGTGTCGTAGCTTGAGTCAATCAAGCTCTACTTTTGCTATAAAATGTTCCTGGCAGATTGTTTACATGTTATTCAATTTTGCCAAGGTTGTTGTAGTTGATCCTTGCATGCTATGTTGTTGTTCTTGCCATTTATAGTTGCTATGCCATGTCTTCTTACTGTTGGTTGCCTTGCCATGCCATGTATTGCTCTGTGGTGAGTGGTTCAAGCTCACCAACATGCCTACTTGTTGTTTCTTCCATGTATGAATGTGTAATATGACTTGCCATGTTTACGTGGGAGCCATCATATTTTCTGATCCTTTTTGGCTTATGGTCACTAAAGGACTTTTGTTCTATGCTTTGAGTAGATTCGTGCCATGCCTTGTCTTGCTATTATAAGTTCCTGTAGCATGTTGTTCGATAGCTCTAAACATTGCAACCTGATGTAATTTCTGCTAAAGTCTGAAACTGTTATTATTTGCAATCTTGCCATGTGTTTTTGAGCATGTTCTAGTTGTTTCTGGAGATAGCTCAGTGTTCATGTTTTGTAATGCTTTACCTGTACATCATGCCCATGCCTTTTGTTATTATGTTGAGGTCCTGTAGAATGTTGTTTTGGTGCTTGCAATATGCCTACTTGCTGTTTTGGACAGATTGTTGTCTTAACTTGTATAGGGTGTATGTGTTGAACCGTTGTCTGCTTTTGAGTGTGCTCTATATGAAACTTGCTTGATTTTGCATGTAGTTTCATATTATCATGTTGCATCCTTGTTTTGAGGTGTTTGCTTGATGTTTGTATGCATTTTGCATCAATGTCATGTTTAACTTGTTTTGCTCATATCTTCTAGACCGTAGCTCCGAATCTAATAAACTTTATATGTAACTTGACTAGAATTTCGTGTTGATCATCGTGGTGCATCTTAAATTGCTGTTTAACAACTTTAACTTAAGGTTTATTCAGATCTGGACCAATTTCGAAATTTGCATATGAGGACTTACCGGAATTGTTCTATGTTGTTTCCGGCCTCATTTAAACTTGCCTTGATGTGTTGCTCTTGTTCGCATCATCCCTTGCCATGAGTAGCTTGTAGCCGTGTCATGCATCATGCTCGATTGTGCTTCATGTCTTGTTTATGTGTGGTGTGTTTACTATGTTGTGTGCTTCTTCTTGTTAGTTCCCGTTTCGTTGCGATCGTGAGGATTCGTTCGTCTACGCTTGGTTCGGCTTCATCCGTTCATCTTCTTCATGGAATCGTTCATCTTCTTCATGGACTCGTTCATCTTCTTCATGGACTCGTTCTTCTTCTTTGCGGGATTTCAGGCAAGATGACCGCTACCCTGGATCTCACTACTATCATTGCCATGCTAGTTGATTCGTTCTATCGCTATGCTGCGCTACCTATTACCTGTTTATCAAGCCATCCCAAATTGCCATGTCAGCCTCTAACCTTTTGCACCCTTCCTAGCAAACCATTGTTTGGCTATGTTACCGCTTTGCTCAGCCCCTCTTATAGCGTTGCTAGTTGCAGGTGAAGATGAAGTTTGTTCCTTGTTGGAACATGGAGATGTTGTTCCGTCTTTGGAACATGTTTACTTGTTGGGATATCACAATATATCTTATGTTATTAATGCATCTATATACTTGGTAAAGGGTGGAAGGCTCGGCCTTATGCCTGGTGTTTTGTTCCACTCTTGCCGCCCTAGTTTTCGTCATATCGGTATTATGTTCCCGGATTTTGCGTCCCTAACGCGGTCGGGTGATTTATGGGACCCCCTTGACAGTTCGCTTTGAATAAGACTTTTCCGGCAAGGCCCAACTTTGGTTTTACCATTTGCCTCACCACCACCTACTTTTCCCTTGGGAGTCGCTCTCTCGAGGGTCATCTTTATTTAGCCCCCCCCGGACCAGTGCTTCTCTAAGTGCTGGCCCGAACCGAGCCGCCTGCGGGGCCACCTTGGGGCAACTTGAGGATTGGTTTTACTCGTAGCCTGTCTCATCCGGTGTTGCCCTCAGAACGAGATATGTGCAGCTCCTATCGGGATTGTCGGCGCATCGGGCGGTCTTGTTGGTCTTGTTTTATTGCTGTCGAAATGTCTTGTAGTCGGGATTCCGAGACTGATCGGGTCTTCCGGGGGAGAAGGAATATCCTTCGTTGATCGCGAGAGCTTATCATGGGCTAAGTTGGGACACCCCGGCAGGGTATAAACTTTCGAGAGCCGTGCCCGCGGTTATGTGGCAGATGGGAATTTGTTAATATCCGGTTGTAGTAAACTTGAAGCAAACCTCTTCTAAAATACACCAACCGTGTGCGTAACCGTGAGTGTCTCTTTTCGGGGTTGATCGAGAGGAGAACACGGTTTATGGGTTATGTCTGACGTAAGTAGGAGTTCAGGATCACTTCTTGATCATTACTAGTTGACGACCGTTCCTTTGTTTCTCTTCTCGCTCTCATTTGCGTATGTTAGCCACCGTATATGCTTAGTCGCTGCTGCAGCCTCACCACTTTATCCCTTCCTTTCCCTTTAAGCTTTGCTAGTCTTGATACCCATGGTAATGGGATTGCTGAGTCCTCGTGGCTCACAGATTACTACACCACCAGTTGCAGGTACGGGTTATGCGATGATCATGACGCGAGAGCGATGCTTGCTTGCTTTGAGTTCTTCTTCTACTTCTTCTACGATCAGGGGATAGGTTCCAGGTCGGCAGCCTGGGCTAGCAGGGTGGATGTCGTTTGAGCTTCTGTTTGTGTATCATCCGTAGTCGGATGTTGATCTTGTATATGATGTTGATGTATTCTTGTGGCATTTGTGCCTTATGTATGTATCCCCATCTATTATGTAATGTTGATGTAATGATATCCACCTTGCAAAAGCGTCTCAATATGCGGGTCTATCCTTAGTGGGACCGTCGAGTTCCTTTTGGATAGGGTCGCATATTGGGCGTGACATATATGTCGACGGATCGTCTTCTGGTATCTTGGTTTCTTTCACCGTAGATGGAATAATTGGACATGGCATATTAAAATTAGAGGTACATGTGCTATTATGTTCCTTTGTAAAATAGATTAATTCTACAGATAATTTGAGCCACTTAAAAGTTCTTGTCAAAGCATATAAAATTACTGTGTGCATATAAAAATACTAATTAATCATAAATGTAAATCATGAAACAAAAAGGAAATTCATTATGCACACAAAGATCTAGCTTTCTTGATCCTATGTACTCCCTCCGTCCGGAAATACTTGTCGGAGAAATGTCTAAAAGTGAATGTATCTAGAACTAAAATATATCTAGATACATCCATTCCTCCGACGAGTATTTCCGGACGGAGGGAGTAACAAATAGTGCACAACTTCAATAAAAAATCCGAAAAAAGCAGACTATAAATTTAACCGCCCAGAGAAGCAATCGTTATACAAGACTGATTAAATACCTGATGTCAATCTGGTGTTGCACCATCTTACACTCCTCTACTCACCTTGAGTGGATATACTATTCAGAAGATCTACCAAATTTGTTTTTTACAGGATATACTATTCACAAGATGTCAACATCTTACACTCACCTACAGATCGATCGACCAGGCTGGAATTTTCAGTTCCTTTTTTTAACGGGGTTTTCAGCTCTCCTTCATGCAGCTCTCACAGGAACATGGCGTAGATTTATTTTCACCATCCCTGCTACTAGCAACAGCCATCAGAACAACCCATAACCCTTTTATCTCCCAGTCTCGTTTTCTTTTTCTAATGGAGCTCCCTCCTTCCTCATAGATGCATCATTCCTTCCCTGTCGAGCTCCCTTTTTTGAAATACAGGCTGTACACACTGCATGCCCCTCTTTCTGTTCTCTAACCATGTATAATTGTATATCTACCATCTGTTATAGAACTAGATGACTAGTTGCGCCAATGGCGCAAAGGGTGAGAGGGAGTCAAGTATTGTGAGAATATTTAGACACCCAAGTCGAAAACCAAATATGGCCAACACGCCCGCATCCTCTGCTTGGAAGCCGCCTTTTCTCACCGGATCTAACATAGATACATGATTCTTCAAGAACAAATTTCAGAGAAAATATAAAGCATGGAAGGCGTTAAGTTGTACTATAGAGACCATACCACCATATCTTCATTTAGTTTCTTTAGAAATCTAAAGGTCTAAGAGGATGGTACATGTGAGAAGCTGTGAATCCACAACAAAAAACTAAACTAACTTCCGAACAAACATTTCAAGTTTGAAAGCCATAAAGAAGCAGCCCAGATCTCTCGTTGTAGTAGGTTTACTTGCACATTAGGAATGCTAGTAGCTTATTCTTTCTGTATTCTGAAAGAAAACAAAAAATCAGACATTAGAAACGTCCAAGTAGCACCAAAAGAATAAAACAGTGGAGGTTAGAAAATACTCAAACATCAGGATGGATGAGTAATTATCAAACAGAAACAAAAGGGAAAAAGAAAAGCAAGAAGCTCCCTTCTCCCATTCTTTTTTTTGTTCCCTTTCACTTATATACATCAAAGCAACACACATGCACTTTAACTATAGAAAAACATAATTCACCATTGAGGAACAAAGTTACATTAGAGCACCACATTTTATAAGGAATATACATCTATACTGACCTTACTTGGGTATGACCTAAGTAGGCTTGACATTCACCATGATTCATACACACAATGTGCTACATCTAAGATAGAACATGAAAATTGTTATGGCCGGCATATACTTTAGGGGCCTGGCCCAGTTTATCTTATCATTATTAGGGGCTTAGCCCAGTTATCATATTGGAGATTATATAAACTCATGTCAGGACTCGTTTGAAGTTAAGCAGGAAGCAATCATATTTGATCGGCTTCCTTAGGGAGCCGGGAGACCTAACCCTAGCCGCCACCTCCCCTGCGCCATCTCCCTCTCAGCCGCCGCCTCCTCCCACGCGACTACGGCGTCGACGCGCCGCCGGCGGCGCCCATCTCCTCGCCAACCAGCCTCCCACCCCTACAACCTACTGTCCAGGCTAGGTAGGGCCCAAGCTCCTACCAGTTTGGTATCAGCTAGCTTCGGTTCGATCATCTCTTCACCATGGGCCA
Organism: Aegilops bicornis; assembly: GCA_021605145.1. Lineage (NCBI taxonomy): Eukaryota > Viridiplantae > Streptophyta > Magnoliopsida > Poales > Poaceae > Aegilops > Aegilops bicornis. The sequence continues at coordinate 725,771,498 of CM038673.1, forward strand.
ACCCGTCTCTCCCGCTGCCGATCACCTCGTCGTCTCCAGCGACCACCACGACTGTCGCCCCGCTCCTGCCCCCGCCAGGATCCTCCGTCGCGCCCTCCCCCGCCGGCCTCACCTCGGAGGAGGTGTCCGGGGTGCTGCGGGACCTAACCTAGGCGGTCCAGGAGATCCGCCTGTTCTTGGCCGGGTCCTACGGGCCGCATCCGGCTGCGCCGCCCATCGCCGCCACCGCGCCGCCGTGGCAGCCATCGTTCCTGGCGACTTTCGCCGCATCCGTGGGGCCGCTGCAAATGCCGCCACCACTGCCTGGGCCGCTACAGCTGTCGCCGCCGCCACCACCGGTTATCTTCGGGCCGGTCCTGTTCACCGGCGGGGGTTCCGATCCACCAGGTTCGGTTCCCACCCTCTCCGTCCCCGCTACCGGCCTGGCTCGCCAGGTCCAGCGAGCCAGTCTACACGACAAAAATGCAAATGAATAAATTCTCCATTTTTTGGTGATCTATTAAGCATAAGCAAGCATTTATAGTTCAACTCCTGACATTCTGTACCGTTTGGAGGTATAAATAAGGAATAGAAAAAATTAAGAAACAGTGACTTAATTAGTCTTTAACTAATATTTACAGAGGGAGTAGTATGGAAGGAGATTAGATGGCATATTTATCAATTCTAATAATATTATAGTTCAGGCATACCATGCAAGGAGATATTTAGATGGCATCTTCATATAATATAGTATCACTACTAGGGAAAAGCCTAGCAGTAGCACGGATTTTAGGTATATCAGTAGCGCGGGCGCCCGTGCTACTGATAAGACGCTACAGCTAACCTATAGCAGCAGCGTGTTTCCACCCGCGCTATTGTTATAGCTACTTAGCAGTAGCGCCGTCCATACAACGCTACTGCTAATATAACTAGTAGCAGCGTTTTTCTTGCCCCACGCTACCATTATTCTATTTTTTATTTTTTATTTTTTAGTGTATTTATTCGCGTTCCTTCCACCTGTGATATAATAACTAATCATGATCATAATAACAAATCATCGTCATCATCATATTAATTTAAAAGCTCTTGCATCATATCACCAACAACACTAGCTAATAATCATCATAGTCATTACCACCAACACTATTTAATCATCATAGACATAGTGTAGCTATCTAATCACCACCAACACTAGCTAATAATAATCATCATAGTCATTAGCACCAACACTAGCTATTTCATCATCATAGTCATAGTATAGCACATCATCATCTTCAAACTCATTCTAGCTAGCTAATAACTCCTGCCGCTCTCTCAGGTAAAATAGCATAGAACATGTGTAGCACTCCTGATTCATCATATTGGAGCATGCAGATGAACCTGTCTCCTAATTGTGGGTTGCGCTTCTGATTGCTGCCCCCTAGTACTTCTCTGCGATCCTTCACAATTTTGCTCTAGTCTTTGACTATTAAGACTTGGTCGCTTTTAGAAATCATGAATGCACTCATGTGCAATGTAGGATGTCTTGGTCATAAGCTAACCATTGCTATGCGACCTTTAGGCTCGATCCAGTGAGGCACAACTATCATCGGGAGCCCCTGTTGAAGAACATCGTAGTAACATACTTAACAATGAAGTTTAGCTTAAAAAATACAAATAGTAAAAATCTTACCATCTTTCCTAAATAGATGTTATCGTAGTTCAATACGAACACTATTGGTCGCACGTTTTGAGTACTAAGATTTTCAAGTCCAGGAAAGTAATTTGTCTTGACAGTATCAAGATCCTCAAGCCATGAAACGTAATGACTTATCTCCTCGCAGTTTAGTTCAGCCACGAGACAGTAGTAGGTCATGTATACCAAGCACCGGACATGTTTGCTTGAATGGAAATAAGATGTCAATAGAAATTAGTTGTCAACTATTTTTGAATAATTAAATCCAAGACATAAATATGGTTGAGAAACTCACATAATGGTAGAACTGGAGATATATGCACATCGACCCAGATGTCGATATTACCTGCAATATCATCTTTCGGACGAATATCAAAGGTGATAAGCATATCAGGCTCAAATGCATAAGCCTTGCATAGTGCTCTCCAATTTTTGCATTCAAAATAGGTGTAGGTGTCTGCATTGTATAATTTTGTGGCAAAAGTATAACCATGCACTACTAGGGAAAAGGCTAGCAGCAGCGCGGGTTTTTAGGCTAGCAGTAGCGCGGGTGGCCGTGCTACTAATAAGGCGCTACAACTAACTCATATAGTAGCGCGGCCCTAACCCGCGCTACTACTGTTGACGATATCAGCAGCGCTTTTTGTGAACGCGCTACTATTAACTAGCTGTAGCGATTTCGCCATCCCTCGCTACTGCTATATCTTTCATCATTTTCCCATTACCCCTTTCCCTTTCAGTTCTCCTTTCAGATACTAGATACTAGGTACTGCTAGTAGATATCAAATTCATAAACCATTACTAGGTACGGTAGTACTCTCTTCGTTCCAAATTACTCGTCGTGGTTTTAGTTCAAACCACGACGAGTAATTTGGAACGAAAGGAGTACTAGATTTGCATAGCCAACATGCATCCTCAAGCAGTACAAGGTCATATCAACGGCCATCATCATATGTAGTTCTAGATGATATCGACGACGATCATCATATGTAGTTCTAGATGATATATCCACACACACATATGTAGTTCTAGATGATATAGCCACACACACATATGTAGTTCTAGATGATATAGCCACACACACATATGTAGTTCTAGATGATATGAAAGACAATCATCATCCTCAAGCCTGGGCGGTTGGTGTTCCTGATAGTAATTAGGATGGCCTGTCCAACACGAAGATTCTTGCCATCGAGGAATTTCTTCCACCCAACCGAGTTTAAGTGTAAGCGACCGTCCGTGTCCACGCCGGTAAGTACAGGTTGTGATGGAGCCCTTGCGATGAAGGCATAGTCCAGCTGAGCCTTCTTCATCAGGCTCGATACCATAACTGACATATATGCTCTTTGCCAATTTCTGAATAAGAAAAACATATCAATTAATAAGCATGTGATCAAACTCTACACTAAAACATATATATCATTGACTAGATTCCACACAACATACCATATCATTGGACTGTACACTAAGTAATTCACACTATTAATTTGCATTTGTAAGTATAACATACCATATCATGTCGATCAACCATGGTATTTGTCAAGCGGGTCACGAATGGCACCCCGACAAAGTCAGCACGTGGTGGAATTATGTCCCACAGGTTGGACACCTCCTCCTCACTCAGCCTTGTTCTTTGAGCTACGATGGCTTCATGAAGTGGGTCCTCATCATCTTCATCGAGTGGGTCCTCATTATCTTCATCATCTTCATCATCTTCGTCATCTTCATCATCTTCCACCAGGTTGAGATAAATGACAGCTAGCTTGGGTCTTTCTGCTCGGAAGTTGAAGCTGATCAACTCACCACCAGTAAGATGCATGCGAGCGACGAAACGGGCCCATCCATCTCCTCCAATCTGCGACATATTGCGTCCTTTCTCGACCTCCATAGTGTACGGCCCCCCAGGAGCCTCAAATGTCACAAAGGTCTCCTGTCAGCTTGTTGAATTTCAACCTCATATTGCATGGGACGATCTGTGTAAAATAAGCAAAATGACACAATGCAGCAATGCCAATACTAAAAATAAAATAGTTATTACATTTCATCTAATTTCTTACCGCCGCATGACGAAAACTCGGCTGGAAGTAGATGCCGAACAGCTTGCCAGTTGCAAGGCTGCTGGCGCATCTTGACTTGCACAGTCGACATAGTGGTGGTGGTGGTGGCGCCATTCTTCCTAAAGCAATATGAGCAAAGGATTAACGATCAACTAAATCAAAATGTTCTAAGTGAACTAAATCAACTAGCCTACTAAATCAACTAAATCAAAATGTTCTAAGTCAACTAAATCAACTAGCCTACTAAATCAACTAAATCAAAATGTTCTAAGTCAACTAAATCAACTAGCCTACTAAATCAACTAAATCAAAATGTTCTAAGTCAACTAAATCAACTAGCCTACTAAATCAACTAAATCAAAATGTTCTAAATCAACTAAATAAACTAGCCTACTAAATCAACTAAATCAAAATGTTCTAAGTCAACTAAATTAACTAAATGAATTAGCCTACTAAATCAACTAAATCAAAATGTTCTAAGTCAACTAAATCAACTAAATTATATCAACTAAATCAAAATGTTGCGTATGAGCAGGAGGGAGAAGGAGGGGCGACTCGTGGAGGGAGAAGAGAGTAGGATGGAGGAGGAAGGCGGAGCGAGGAGGGGCCGGCCGGCGTGGCCAGTTGAGGGAGGACGGAGGAGGAAGGCGGAGCGAGGAGGGGCCGGCCAGCGCGGCTAGTTGAGGGAGGACGGAGGAGGAAGGCGGAGCGAGGAGGGGCCGGCCAGCGGCGAGTGGAGAGGGAGGACGGAGGAGAAGGCCGGTACCGAGTCCAGCAAGGAGGAGGAGGTGACGGCGTGCGGCGCAGACGGAGGAGGGGCGACGGGGGCGCGCGGCGCAGACGGATCGGAGAGGATTGAGTGGCTGTGTGTGTGAGTGGATCGGAATGGAGGAGATGGGGAGATGAATGGCTTAGCAGTAGCGCTCTTTAGGAAAAGACGCTACTGCTAAGCTATCTACCACCAGCGCCTTTCACAATAAAGCGCTACTGCTACGTGTCAGCATGTAAAAATAGACTTTGTTCAATATATCAAAAATACATTGATCATCAACGATCTTTTTGTGTACAATCTGATTTGTCAATATGAGTCCTCACCGGTTTAGGAACAGGTGAAGACTCATATTGCAGCCACAAATTCTACACATAGAGTTCAATGAAGATCAAGTGCTTGTCAAAGTTTGAGAAGTAACATATTTAAGGTGGTAGAAACTCTCTTCACGGAGCGAGGTGGGACTAAATTTTTGTAGGAAACTTAGCAGTAGCGCTTATCTGAGAAATGCGCTGCTACTATGCTACGTAGCAGTAGCGCGCATCACTTTAACGCGTTGCTGCTATAACTAGCCTCGCGGCGGCCTCGTAGGAATTATAGCAGCAGCGCGTCTTTGGGAGGACGCGCTACTGCTATATTTGTCTCAGCAGCGAGTTTCGTCTGTCCGCGCTACTGCTAGTTAGCAGCAGCGAGTTATTTTGAAGCGCGCTGCTGATAAGATTCTGTGTATAGGCTTTTCCCTAGTAGTGATGCTCGGTCCTCAAGTGAACTCTCTTTACCTCCATAGTTTCCATACGACTGAAACCAATCTTATCCAAGACAAAAATTCTTGCATGGCAGGGTATACACTAGTAGAATAGTAAAAAATTAAAATTATAAGTTGAAGCAAAAGAAGCAGAAGTCATGCTTAATTACAAAAAAAGACTTGTCGTTGTGACTTACTGTATCCACTTCGAAGGTCTCATCCAACTTGATGCTGAAGCGCCTACCATCAACTAGGAAATTTCTGTCGCACAAGCTGCGCTCGTCTTTGCAGTATTCGCACATACCAAAATCATTTTCGTCGTTAGACATTTCCTATGTTCATAGTTGAAACATTAATTGAAAATTGATCGAAGGCAACTACCAGGAAACTCAACACACAGATCACTATTACTCAATATGCAATGGGTTGACTTTAGGTCTGTCGAGTCTTCCTTCCTAATTAAACTCTCATGCCACGTATATGGTGGGCACTCCCTCTCTGATATTGCGACTGTAGGTGATGGTCGCTACTCCTCCTTTCCCTAGTGCATTAAAAATATCTAGCACAAGGAAAAGAAGGAGAAGCGACCCCCACGATAACAATCGGCATTCTTCTTTCTCTCATATATGGTGGACACTCCCTCACCGATTTTTCGACCGTCGATGATGGTCTCTACTCCTTCTCCCCCTAGTGCATAACAAAGATCTAGCACAAAGAGAAGAGGGAGAAGCGACCTCCACGACAACAGTCAGCATTCTTCTCTCATATATGGCGGAGACTCTCCCTCACCGATTTTTTGACTGTCATGTATGGAGCCCCGACAGACTTAAAGTCAACTCGAAATGTCATTTAATTCTCTTTCTAGCAAATCCGGGGCACTCGATATTTCCTACATATTCTAGCACAAGTCATGCTTAAATTCATGGGAAAATCCGGCATGACCTTTGCTAAAATAGGACATATCGAGCGCCTGAAATTTGCCAGAATGGAAATGAATCAACACTCCAGCAAAACATAGGCCACTCGGATTTAATTTCCCTGTGATACAAAGATGTCCATACACAAACAACGATGCTTAAACTTGCAATTCCATCCGGATCAATTATCATAAGCATTCACACATAAGTTCACCGACTAAATACCCTAGTTCTACTCTATTCAACACACCAAGGAGTAGAGAAGGAGGAGGTGGACGTTTAGCTCACCGACTTGGGTGTAGAGGAAGTAGCTAGAGGTAGCTCGGATGATGATCACTCCAAGGAGACACGGCTCTACAAAGCCTGCATATTCCACCGAGTAAAATTTTAATTAGATAATCAAATCTCATATAGAATTCTTTGATGACAAAGTGATAATGGCATAAATTCAACTAGTCCTATTAATTTAACTATTTCAACTAAGCACTTACTAAAAATAAACTAGTTCTATTAATTTTCTTACTAAAAATAAACTAGTTCTATAGTAAAATTTTAATTAGATCATCAAATCTCATATACCTAAATTTTCTTACTAAAAATAAACTAGTTCTATTAATTCAACTAGTTCAACTAAGCACTTACTATATATAGATAGATCAACTAGTTCCATCCATCTATCTATATATCCTCGTAAACCCTAGTACTAAAAAATTATTCTTAAATTATATTACTAAAAAACTTTCTATTATAGAAAGCGGGAGGAGGAGGAGGTGGGGGAGGAGGAGGGAGGAGGAGGAGAGAGCAGGAGGAGGGAGGGGGAGGAGGAGGAGGAGGGAGGAGGAGGGGGCCGCCGGAGGGAGGAGGCGGAGAGAGGAGGAGGGGGCCGCCAGAGGAAGGAGGAGGGCGGAGAGGGAGGGAGGGAGTTACCTAGGGGCGCTGGTGGGCGACGGCGTGCGGCGGAGTTGGGCGAGTGAGAATGCGAGTGGAGAGGCACGCACGCGGATGGATAAGGTACACTTAGTAGTAGCGCCGGAACGAAAACATCGCTACTGCTAAGGTACATAGCAGAGCGCTCCTGTGGAAAAAGCGCTACCGCTAGGCCCATAGCAGTAGCGCCTTGTGAGAAAATGCACTATCACTAAGGTTAAGCATCTAAAAAAAAATCAAAAATACATTGCTCATCAATGATCTTTTTGTGTAGAATCTAAACTGTCAATAGGGATCTTCCCTGGTTTAAGAACCGGTGAAGATTCCTATTGCGGCCACAGATCCTACACATAGAGTTCAATGAAGACTAAGTGCTTGTGATGGTTTGAGAAGTAACGTATTTAAGGTGGTAAACACCCTGTTCGCTTAGTAGTATGGGACTAAACTTAGTTGCAAGAGGGGATGATACTTAGCAGTAGCGCGTGTTGGCGAAATGTGATGCTGCTAAGTACGTTAGCAGTAGCGCGTCTATGGAAAGGGCGCTACTACAATACATAGTCTGGAGGCAACGCCTTGGCAATTGTAGTAGTAGCGCTCTTTTATACTAGCGCCCTACTGCTACTTGGGTATTAGTAGCGTTGTCTTCTACAGCGCGCTGCTGCTAAGTAGCAGTAGCGTTTGTTTTTAAACCGCACTGCTGGTAAGATTCTGTGTATAAGGTTTTCCCTAGTAGGTGTATGTCGAAGGCAACATGAAAATATAAAGTATTTATCCATTGACCTTATGAAAGGTTGTGCATAGTGGCTCACAACGTGCCTTCTCTGCCTTCAAAAACCAAGACACACATGTCACCTTTTTTAATCCTTGCTACCTGGACAAACTTTGTCCGATTTGCCGAACTTGTATCTGAACACATCTATATGTGGTTTCGAGCTTCATGTGGTCCACGGTTTTGAAACTCTTCGAGATTATTAAGTGTGTATGGTTATAGTAAAGAATGAACCTGTTCAAGACGATATAAACCAAGGAACAGATTAATATTATCAACGTAGGAAATAAGTATTTTAAAAGTGAACAGATAAAAAAAGACAACAATATTGTGCTTCAGAAGTAATTGAGGCTATGATTTTTAATTCCGACAATCTATGTATCTTGTATACAGGGCACTATGTCAGTTCATAACTACAATTTAGTTGAATATCGAAGCAGACTTGAAGAGCCCCGCGGGTGTTGATATTAGTTCATAATACTCATGTATCAACCGTACTAAAGTGATATTTGACCATCTGCAACATATATGGAGAAAAGAAAAGATAAGCTAAATCCTTAGCATTACAATACCCCCAGGTGAGGGAGTCCTGGATTAGGGGGGCCACGGGTGTTCGGTATATTCCGTATGGATCAGACTGATGGGTCGTGAAGATAAATTTGAAGACTGTCCCCCGTGTCCGGGTAGGACTCCTATGTGCGTGGAAGGCAAGTTTAATGTCTCGATGTGCTATTTCCTTCTTCTGTAAACTGACTCTGTACAACCCTAGGGCCCTCCGGTGTGGAGGGTTTAGTTCGTAGAGGCCATCGGAATTTACATAGGCTAGACATTTAGGGTTTAGCCATTACGATCTCGAGGTAGATCAAATCTTGTAACCCCAATACCCATCAAATATAATCAAGCAGGACGTAGGGTTTTACCTCCATTAGGCCTTGTTCGGTTAAGCCCAGCCCCGCGAGGTTTTGGGTCTAATCCATGCGGGTCCGCAGGGATTTCCCCCGCCGGGGAATAAACCCGGCCCGCCCAGTTTTTTCCATTCGGTTAAGCCCCGTGTGGTATTTCCCCGGCCCAAACCTCTCCAAACCCACGTGGAAAAAATCATCTCCTGGCACCCCATGGAAGCAATCCCCCCGAGCAAGGCGCTCGTATCGTCTTTCCCGAGCGAGGCCAGAAGCGGAAGGAGGCGGTGACGACGGCGAGTGGATGGCGACGGCGGCGGCGCAACCTACGCCGAGAGGAGGGTGTCCCCCTGGTTCAACGACCTTCCACGAGGCCTTGCCGGAACCCTAACCTCCGATTGTCGCATCTCCCCTGCCACCCCCTGGCCACAGTCGGAACCCTAGCTCTGGAGAAGTGGTTGCTGCAGGGGACGAGATCTCTGGTTAGTTCTCTCTCTCCCTCCCCCCTCCCCCTCCCACTCTCTCTCTCTCTCTCTCTCTCTCTCTCTCTCTCTCTCTCTCTCTCTCTCTCTCTCTCTCTAGCAGCACTGATTCGCCCCCTCCATGAAAACCTAGCCAGATCTTGATTTGTCTTCCAGAATGTGGTCGTCAAGGTTGAGACTTTCTTGGGGTTCCTAGGAACTAGCATCAATTGTTATTTAGATAGGTAATGCAAGTGGTTGCTGGGTGTTGTCACTCCATATTGAAATGAGAAAGGAAGGTCAGCTAGATTACCTATTCTGATATGTCCTTGTTAGTAAATTGTCTTTGAGTCAGCAGTACAATTTGGTGTTAGTAAATGGACTCAAGCAGGTTACTCTGTCTTTGAGTCAAGCGGTACAATTTTGTGTCGACAATTTGTTTGTATGTCTGTTGTGATTTGTGGGTAGTACTCCAGCTTCAGTTTAATTTTGTAGTTAGACAGACTGATAACAGGTCGAGAGAGAGGGGGAGGATTGTCACTAGGGTCATCATCTCGATTTGCACTGCACTATCATATCCTATCATCAGTTTATTTTATTTTTCTCGACAGAATTAGTATAATTGTTAGTCTATTTCTTGGTATAAAGAAGGACTAAATATACATAGTGCAGTTTGTGTGTGATCATTATCTGTTCTTGATTATCTAAATATACATAGTGCAGTTTGTGTACATAATGAAAAGATAGCTAAATCTGCATTTTGTCTTCATTTTCTAGAGGCTAGCTTCATCACCTCACAGCTGCAGCAAGACCCTGAATTGGGCAGTATCGTGAAGGACAAGGTAGATTATTCCTCTTGTTTTAATCTTCTCCTTATTCATATTGTTGTAGATTATTATTGCTTGGTCAATAGATCTGTGCTACAAACTGTTCTTTTTTGGTAAGCTGAGAGCTATGTTAATATCAGACATTACTAGACATTGTAGTTGTTGAAGAATTTGAGCTCAAGTACTACCACCTTCCTATTGACATTACTAGACATTGCAGTTGTCATTTCTTTCCAGTGTTGTCCTTTCTGTTAGATGATGTTCCGATGCCGGACATATGAACTGTTTGCTTGTACAACTTGCACTCTTACTGTTTAGGTGTAGTAGTAATAACTAGCGGCATTTTTCTTCTTTATATTTGGAATGGATCCGGAAATGAGGGATCGCGTTAGGAAGAGGGAGGAGGAGGATGACGAAATGATGTTATTCGTTTTCCCTGCACTACATTTGATAGAGACCGATGGAGTTGCTCTTAGGGAGCGGAGGATTCCGCATCATACATCATCGCTAACAGGCGAGATGTTTGTTAAGGAGTTACTCGAAGGGCACGTCAAAAACTGTCGGGTAGCATGTAGGATGAAGCCGCGTATCTTCAAATCTTTGGCTAATTATCTTTGAAGGGAGAAGTTGGTGAAAGATACCAAAATTAAAGTCGAAGAGAAACTAGCATCATTTCTGTGGATGTTATCCCATAATTCTTCATTTGAAGACCTTCAAGTTCGGTTTGGTCACAGCGGGGATACTTTCCATTGGCAAATGAAGAATTTCTTTGACATCATCCCTATTCTCTCCAAGCATTTTTTGAAGCCTCCAAATCCTAGTCAAGTGCATCCAAAGATTCAGTCGGACACGAGATTCTTTCCTTATTTTCAGGTTTTTGCTTTGCCAACTTTGATCCACATCAATAACTTACTCTTCATGTTATAGGTGCTAAGTTATAGTATTTCGTTGCAGAACTGCATTGGGGCAATTGATGGGACACATGTTCCCATAACAATTTCAGGATAAAAAGCTGCACCATTCAGAAATAGGAAAGGGACCCTAAGCCATAATGTTATGGTCGTGTGCGACTTCGACCTGAACTTCACCTTCATTTCTTGTGGCTGGGAGGGATCTGCTATTAATGCTAAAGTTCTCCGGTCAGCACTTAACAGTGGGTTTCATGTACCTCCGGGCAAGTTTTATCTGGTTGATGGTGGTTATGCCAACACACCTTACTTCTTGGCACCGTATCATGGTATTCGGTACCATCTGAAGGAGTTTGCACGCGGTCGTAAATGCGACCCCAAAATCACAGGGAGCTATTCAATCTCCGGCATGCCGTGTTACGAAATCACGTCGAACGGGGATTAGGAATCTTGAAGAAGCAGTTCCCAATCCTAAAAGTGGGCACACATCATCGAATAGAGAACCAAGTGAAGCTACCAGCAGCGGCAACAATCTTACATAACATCATCCGATCTGAAAAAGGAGATGAGCGTTGGTTAGATAACCAACCAAACAATATACATGTCATGAATTTTGTTGATCTTCCTGATGGTGATCTTCCTCAAAATCATCAAATCAACCATGAAGGCAACAACCTTAGAGATGCCATTGCTCATCAAATGTGGGCTGATTATCAACATGCATAACGTGTCATTTGTAGTGTAGTAGTAATAAGTATAGTGTAGAAGTTTATGTTTTTTTTCTGTTGTTCATGTCATGAATATTGTTCAGAAGTCACTATGATGACTGCTCGAGGGTCACCAAGGTTGAGCCTCCTCAAAAAAGCTGTCGAAAGGGATAGAGCATCACCTCCTACAAGCAGTATGACAAAGAGGAGGAGAGGGTCTTGTCGGTGTCAAAACCGGCGGATCTCGGGTAGGGGGTCCCGATCTGTGCGTCAAGGCTGATGGTAACAGGAAGCAAGGGACACCGATGTTTACCTGTGTTCGGCTCATCGATGGAGGTAAAACCCTACTTCCTGCTTGATTAATATTGAAGATATGGGTAGTACAAGAGTAGATCTACCACGAGATCCTAGAGGCTAAACCCTAAGAGCTAGCCTATGATGGTATGATTTTCGGAGTAAATGACCACAGGTAGCCTAGCCGGCTCCCCCTGGCTCTTCAATAAATAATAGGCCGATCAAGCCTTCGAGCACCCAAGACACGGGGCCGCCTTCCCCCGGCCAGCTACCCCACCAGCCGACTACTGGAAGGCGGCCCGGCCCTAGAATCCTCATAAAGAAAGCCGTGGGAGGGCCGACTCCAAGAAGCCGGCCACGATACGACCGAGTCCAAGAAGCCGGCCCCTGATAGGCGGCCCAGATCGTGCCCTCAAAGTCTGCACCCACATAACGGAGATGGGACGGGGCGTGGCAACAGTGAAACCCGTCACCCCCGAATCCCGGAGTACGCATGGCTACAGTACGCCATACGGGGCAGCCATGACCCGTCCGGCGCGGCACTGTTGCCATGCTGACCATGACGTCACCCACGACGGGCCATCAGTACGGCCCGCAGGCGGCAGGCCCCTTCGGTCAGAGAGACACCCGAAGGCGGCCCTGCTTCCCCTAGTCGGCCTGGGACGTAGCCGGCCCTCACCAGCCGGCTCGCTCCCTCCCCCGAAGAACGTGCACCATTAAGGAGACAAGACGAGGTAAGGCTACAGTGAGCGCCCGCAAGGCGGCGGCATTGTAGCCATGCTTACCTCGACAAAGCCCTCGTCATCAAGTGTGAGGCAACAGTAACCAGCCCCCGACCGGACCAAGCGGTGGGGCCTACCTGTCGACCAGGAGGCCGGCAGCCGATGGGACCCACCAGTCGGCGGGCCCCAGCAGTCGGCGGAGAAGCCGGCGAGTGTAGACACTGACGGTTGGGCCCGCGCCCAGCCGGATTACCATTGTACCCCTAGGGGGTAGGCCTATATAAACCCCCCAAGGCACCCATGCAAAGGGTTGGACTTTGATAGTTTTAGACACAACTTTGAGAGGAGAAGAGAGCTAGCCTTGCCCCTTCTTCCTCCTCTCACCAAACAGCTCAAGGAGCCTCTTGTAGCTACTTGTTGATCTAGTGATCATGCGGAGACCCCGCAGAGCAGGACTAGGGGTGCTATCTCCATGGAGAGCCCCGAACCTGGGTAAGATTCGCCGGCGTGCATGTCTTCGCCTTATCCCGTTTCCAGGCGCCGGCGATGTCTTATTGGCTCCCACAATGATAAGCCACCCGTTGGCATATGTCGCACCTACCACCAACATTTGGCACCCACCGTTGGGCCAGGTGCACCGTCATCCGGAGACCTTTTCTGGATGGGAACCCTCTTCCTCCCCCGCGAGCGTAGCCAGCCCGGCACGCCCGATGGCGCTTGCCCCGACGCGCTGCAAGGTGTCGACGACGCCTGCGCAGTGAGCTGCCTCGCCGATCTTCTTGGCGAGGCTCGCATCTCTGACGAGCCCGCGTCTGACGCGGGCACCGGCTGCCCCGAGAGCCGCCTCGTCAGCCTCCTCGACCAACTCTACATCTCCAGCGAGCCTGCTGTGGATTTGGAGTCGGTTGGACCCACTGACCCAATGCTTGTCGATTCTGACACGGCATCGCTCGACACTTTCCCCACCAACGTGGTGGTCTTCGACGATCCTCTCCCTCGAGCCGACAGCGGTGGCAGCACCGTCACCGAGGCGCTGGTCATCAGCCATGGAGTCGCCTTTGGCAAGAACACCCACGACACCCTGCAAGCGGCGGTGCACGATTTGTCCGCCCCCATCCCGGCCGACGCCGACGCCGAGGCGCTGGAGGCACGCCGCCTTGCCCTCATTGCGGAGGGCCAGAAGCTAGCCACCATGAGACGCCTTACCGAGGCTCACCAGCGCGAAGTCGACCGCGCCGCCTTTGGCACGCCGCCTCCCGATGGGCCGAGCCGGGCCGGCATCGTCCAGAAACGCGGCGCGGCCATCGCCGACATACTGGGAGCAGAATGCCTAGTCTACGGCATGCCTCTCGAGAACCTACGCGCCGCCCAGTCGGTCATAGACGAGCTGAACGGAGTAGGGGCCGACGAGCTCCCCTACATGACCAGACACATCCAGCAGCTGATCGATGCGGCCGCAAAGCGGCATGAAGCCGGCGTCCACGCTGAAAGCCCTCCCCCACGCCGAGAGCACGACACAACGTCACGTACGCCGACTACGGGCGAAGCCCGCACAAGGCAAGAAAAGGAGCCGGCTGCCAGTCGCAGTCGGACTCGAATCACCATCGAGCGCGACGCAGAAGGCCGCCCTCGAGCTGTGGAGCGATGGGGCGATCCGCCTCCTCCTCCGCCTCGTGGGGAGAGATACCCCACCCTGCCGCCTGTCACGCATCTGACTCTCAGCGGCCGACTAGGTCGCCACGAAGGAGTCGGCGAAAACGATGCCCACCATCGGATCGACCGCCTAGCGCGATCCCTGGCGTTAGAAGAGGAAGATGATGTCGGCCCGCCTTGCTTCGGCCCCCGCATCCGCGACGAGCCCTTCCCCAAAGGGTTCTCGCTCCCAAGAGACACGCCCAAGTACAACGGCTCCGTGAAGCCGGAAGATTGGTTGATCGACTACTCCACCGCAGTTCGCATAGCAAACATCAACAGGCGCATTGCCGTGAAATATGTCCCCCTGATGCTCCAAGGCACGACGCGCACCTGGCTCAACAGCCTCAAGCCTTACAGCATCAACAGCTGGCTAGACTTCACCGAATCCTTCATCCGCAACTTCACCAGCACCTACAAACGGGCTCCCAAGCCCCGACAGCTCTCCTTGTGTGTACAAGGGCCCAATGAATCAACCCGCGACTACCTCACGCGTTGGGCCGAGCTCCGCAACTCCTGCGAGGGGGTGCACGAGGTTCAAGCCATAGAGTACTTCACCGCCAGGTGCCGAGAAGGCACCCTCCTCAAGCACCGACTCCTCTGTGATGAGCCGACTACCCCCGACGAGCTACTAGTCATCGCAGACAAGTATGCCAGAGCTGACTCCTCAATGAAGACCGAGCTCCGAGTAGACGCCTCCGGGAAGGTGCTCGCTCCGGCTCCCAAGACGCCGGCTGGAGACTCCAACCGACGCCCGTACCAGAATGACAACAAGAGCAAGGCTCCTATGCCGACTTCCACCAGTCGGCAAGTGGCCACAGTCGAAGACAAACAACCCGAAGGGCGGCCCGCGCCCAAGAAGCAGAAGGGCGGCAGGCCGGCTTGGCAGCCGGCTTTCTCCTACGAGCAAGCCCTTGATGCCCCCTGCAAGTTCCACAGTGGCGCGAAGGCCTCCAACCACACTACTCGGAAATGCCATTGGCTCACGCGAATCTCCAAGGGCGAAGGGCTGGTGCCGCCTCCGCCTGCTGGTCAGCCGCCTCCAGCTCCTCAGCAGCCGACCGCTCGGCCAGCAGTCGGAGCTGTTCAAGACGAGTTCCTTGATGAGCATGCCGCCTACGTCGTCTTTACAAGCCAGCATGAAGACTAGCGAAGCCGGCGCCGACAACACCAAGAAGTCAACGCGGTCGCCTCCAACAACCCCGAGTTCATGCACTGGTCGGAGAAGCCTATCAGTTGGAGCCGGGCCGATCACCCAGAGGTGATGCCGACCAACGGGTAGTACAGTGCTAGTACTCCTACTACATTGGTAGTACTACTACTAGTACTAGTAGCACCACTGTCTAGATTTAGGAGTACTACCACGTCCATCTGGATTTTAGTATTTGACTAGCAATATCTAGTAATGCATGTCACAAAAAATGTACTACTCATACGTAAATAAATACATGGTGTATTGTTTTATTCCTATCGGCGAGAGAACTTAATGTCTTTTTGCTAATTAATAGGATTACATGCAATGAACTAAACACTGCATGTCATGTTTGGTAGTCTCAAGTCATTGAAAGCATGCACACCCCAAATCTCTAATTAGTTGATATGTCAAGGAACAAGAAATGAGGTAGAAGTTAATGCACCACGCCTAAGTGTTTTGGGATTATTTGGTTTTCGCAAGATGACTTACACACCTAGTCGGAGGGAGTAGTACGAAATCCTACGCACCTACACACGCTAACAAATGGCAAGAGTGATCACTCGAATCGCAAGATCAATTGACTAGAAGCTAAGCTAGACCCATGGAGGCGATGAGCGCGAGCATCAGCCTGCTGTGCCAGATGGTCCACGACACCGGCTTGCGGCCCAGCACCGAGGAACATCTCCAGGTATTGCTTGAGGCCGCCAGGGCGAGGGGCCTCTTGGACGACAGCTTCGTCTCCTTGTTCGACGAGGTCCTCGTCGGTTTCCTCGACAAGTTCATCATCGTCAAGAAGCTCGCGGACGACTTTAACGTACGCCTCCAGCCGATGCGCCCAGGTTCTGCGATGCCCGCCACCCTCAACGGCCACTATGGTGACAACCTCTTCGACGCACTGGTGGCCCTGCGACTGCCCGCCGTCGCACCGGAGAATGTCCACCTCGAGGTCGCATCAACTTCATAATTTTCGTACGTACTCCATGCATGAACGGTGCCAGAACCAAACTTCTCATTACTCTAGGGAAAATCGTTATTTTCTATCTATTGTTCGCGCCATGGAGCATAACCAAATTTTACAAGTTACAAGTTCAAAAGGAAAAGCCTGCCGTGTTCGTGTCGCACCTCCACACGGTTGGTCCGGCACGCCGCTCAAGGGGGAATGCGTGCGGTGTTGCATTTTCACTTACAAGTGGGACCGCAGTTGAGCAAACCAACTATCGGCAAACCCCCACCCCGCCCACCGCGCGATAGTTGAGAAAACAGGAAGGAGAAGAGATGGCTGTAGCACGGACTCCAAGAAAATTGGTGTCGGATGGGACTCGTGTGGGTGACGTGTGCTGTACTGCTAGACGTGAATGCTAGTTATGGCCCATCCCACCCCACTATATCGAGCCTATATCGAGGTGCTGGTTACGTAGAACAAATTTCCTGGAGTCCGTGCTCAGGCCTCCTCTATCTCTCTTCTCAGCCAGCCAACGGACGCGCAGAGTCCATCGTCTATTTGCTCATATGCGGTCCCACATGTCAGTGAAAACGCAAGAGGACCCACTGAACCTGCACATCTTTCACCTCGACGTGCTGGTGATGAAAAACAAATCCAATAAAGATCTTCGCTGGCCACTTTTGGAGTTACTCAAGAGTAGTAAGATTCTATTTACAGTTTAACCCAAGATGCACATCACGTGGCTTCAACTACCACTCTATTTTCTTGCATGACACGACCTGGATGCTGGATGTCCCACGTGTCGGCAAAAGGAGGAAGAACCCGACCAAATCTTCAGTTGTGCTCTCGGACTAGACTAGTTGTGCTAACTTAAATTTTTTATTGTGTAGAATGGATGCAAGTTTTGGTATTGGGAAGAAGAGTATATCGATATATTGATAGAGCGCAATTTAGTAGATGTTCTAGCACTTTTAGCTAGCATAGAGGCTAGAGATGAGACTAGTGCACTTGTTGATACTAGAATAGAGGCTAGACATGAGACTAGATGCGAGGAAGCAACGTATACTTCTTTACACTCGAAGAAGAAAGAAGCACGCAAGATAGAGCCTCCATGAGATCAACAATGAATGCATCAAGAAGGCACTAATCCAACTTACAGGAGCAGTTATGGAAGTTGGATATCTTCTAAAATGTATTCTTGTGGTTCTTGTTTTCTTTGGTCTTGCTTTTCTAGTCAAAATTATCATTGGAGTTCATGCAAAAACGAGGTCTGTTTGGGGTCGTGCGTTGGAGTTGGCCTTACAAGTGGGACCGCAGTTGAGGAAACCGACTATCGGCAAACCCCCACCTCGCCCGCCGCGCGATGTCTGAGTTATAGAAACGACAAGGTTGAAAGAGATTGCTCTAGCACGGACTCCAAGAAATATGGTGTCAGATGGAAGTCGTGCTGGTGGCGTGTGCCGTACTCCTGGACGTGAATGCTTGTTCTGGCCCATGCCACCCTACTACTCCTACTACTTATATAGTACTAGTAGTACCGAGGATTCGAGGTGCTAGTTACGTACATCGAACACATTAACATATGGCTACAGTAAAAACACCCGCCCGACGCGCGAAGCATGTGAAGCTAGTACAAATAGTGTACTACTATTGTTGATTGGCCTCATCCGATAACCTGTTGCAATGCACGTACAACTATGTATTCAAAAAATATTTTTTTGCCGCGTCGCACGACTCACTCAGAGAAGCGACTCGAAAGCCATTCATAAATTTAGTAAGTTTATCACAGGCATATCATTTTATTACATACAAAAGGTCGTCAACCCACATCGACAACGAGGATACATTATAAATACTAAAGTTTTCATCACACAACAAATAACAAGCAATGAAATGAACTTCAACTCAACCAATCCTCAGCGTTGGAAACACTTGCTTTGAACCACAAGTGATTCTCTGGGAAGGGCCATCCATTGTCGATCTCAAGACCAACGCAGGACTGATCATCCAGGTTGAAGCGGCCTAGTATATCAGTACCAGGGTAGGGAACCACCGAAATGTCCGAGGTATAGATACAGTTGCTTCTCATAAATGGTAGTAACATTGTGTCAATAGCAGTTGGATCGCCTTTCACCATCATTGGATAGTTTTATCCAAGGAAGAGTGAGTTTTCTCCAAGACTATCAATTCTGTACTAGGGAGAACATGTTGGCGCAAGCACACTAGTATCCATCCCGAATACCATGCAATGCGTGTTGGAATAGGTCCAGAGAGTGCGACCATGGGAGACAACACCTGCTTGCTTAGTAGTAACATCAGCAGTGGGTTGTATACAGACAAGAAGAGGTGATCCATCGGAATTAGTTGCCAGGCACCACTGAGTATATGGGCGCTGCTTGTCCTCATGCTCGTGATCATCACCATTGTCATCTCCCCCTTGGTTATAATTTTTTTAAGTATAGGTGGTGGAATGTTCACAGGACATTGGAAACACAAGAAGAAGGTTAATTAGTAAAGGGAAACTTGCTAACCCGCATGCATGTCGATGAAACAATTATAATTACGGTGGAAGACAAACGTACTGAAACTACGAAGATCCCATGCAAAAACAGTGCCATGAGTGGTGGAAGCAAACACAAGACCCTCATATTGAATTGCATCACAGTACTCATCTGTGTACAGAAACTGATTTTTGAGCAATATCCATCCAGTCGAACCATAAAGGACGACAACAAGCTTGTCGAAGATAGCAACAACTACATAGTTCTTGTAATTCCAAGAGCAGTTGGGAACTCGACAAATTGCTATCTTCCATAGAAGACAGTCACCATGATCATATTTGAACGTGCGTAGAATACTGGTGTGCTCAACCTCTGGGCAGTCTGCTGAGATTTTTGGAAGTGGAACCCGGTGACGAGTGTACACATTCACAAGTTCCCACTCGCAGTTGCACCCAATATAAACAACCCAATCTCCATTTGCGCCTGCCCAAGCCTTGCCCTCAAGTGATGACATCTTAACATCATACGTATCATTATCAAGCGACATCAACTTGCACAAGGTGAGGCCTCCATCGTCCCCGCGCCAGTCATCAGGGTCACAGTGAAGAAGATAGGCGAGATCAAACCGCTCCTTGACCCTTGGGTTCCTTGTAAATATGTTATTAATTGAGTCGAGAATGGTCTTGAACGAACCTTCCATTCTAGCCGAGGTGATGACGTCGCACCGATCAATGAGTTCCTCCACCACATCATCTTTCAGATCGGGGCAAGAATAACGGGGTTGTTTCCGGCCTGTTCCCTCCATGGAGAAGACGATCAAACAATGGCAGAAGGAAGGGTGAAGGCAAATGAAGGAGGGAGGAAGAGCGTGCGACAGCAGTTCCAAATTGAGAGGGAAAGGCGAAGAGTCGGTGGACAGTTGCCAGTTTGCCACGGTACATGAAGAGGCGCACCGGCCTACACGTCCGTTCGGAAATACTAGTAGGAAAGGACTCGCTGTCGTCTAACTGATATGTTGGAACGGGACCGCATGTTAACGGCACATGGTGTGTAATTTCTCATGCAAAATGCGATCTGGCCGCGTTGGCCCGAGGTGCCGCATTAGTTATCGACCTTTATTTTTTAGTGGTGTGCCGTTCAGTTTTGAAGCACGACTAACTAGTACTGTATGCAGAGAAAATATAAACTACTCTACCACCACTCCACCTCTAGTACTAGTAGTATAAAAAAGATATATATGCTGGAGCTTCAGCGCTTTCTTGCTAAGGGCTGCCCACTTGCTTCCCACACTATCACCCTCTCTCCAGACCTAAAAAAGATGGCCTCTCTCTCCCTCCTCACCGGTGGTCATAGATTCGCCGGGGAATAAAAGGACGTGCAATGTTGACGCACTCGTTGTCGGCGAGTGAGGTCATGCACTGATGACAAGGCCATCCTCTCATACCTAGCGCCCGCGCGGGATGGCCTTCGTCCCCAAGCTCGCTACTGTAGTGTGTGCGGAGGACGACGACCACAAGCGAAGCCACTTCCTGCCGACCCTCAGGTATGCTACCTCTTTTCGAACCATACCCTTGTTCTATTGCCCCATCTGCCACGTCGCTGCATGTGGATCTTTTTCCACTCCACCGTCTTCCCAATTTGCTATCCTCTGCTCTGCTTGTCACGCAGACGAAAACCTTAATTTGCAATATTAAAGGAAACCCTACTTCATGCAGACTAATCCATGTCTGGGTTGAATAAGGAAAGGAAGGGAGACTGTTGAGGGAGTCCTGGATTAGGGGGTATCCGGACAGCGGATTTGTGTACAACGTCCGAACTATTGAAGCATGAAGATACAAGACTCAAGACTTCGGCCCGTGTCCGGATGGGACTCTCCTTGGCGTGGAAGGCAAGCTTGGCGATCCGGATATTGTGTTTCCTTCCTTGTAACCGACTCCATGTAAACCCTAGCCCTCTCTGATGTCTATATAAACTGGAGAGGTTGGTCCTTAGAAGGCCGATCACAATTACAACCATACCATCATAGGCTAGATTTAGGGTTTAGCCTCTACGATCTCGTGGTAGATCTACTCTTGTACTACCCATATCATCAATATTAATCAAGCAGGAAGTAGGGTTTTACCTCCATCGGGAGGGCCCGAACCTGAGTAAACATCTGTGTCCCTTGCTTCCTATTATCATCAACCTTGACGCACAGATCGGCACCCCTACCCGAGATCCGCCGGTTTTGACACCGACATTGGTGCTTTCATTGAGAGTTCCTCTGTGTCGTCGCTGCAAGGCTCGATAGCTCGTCTCGTCATCAAGGACGACATTACCTCGGAGGGAGCTCTGGCTGTAGGCCAAACTCTCTGACTCGGCGGCTTTATCATGGCCGCCCCATCGGCGGTAGCGCCAACGATGGCCTCTCGGGTCATCAATCATAACCTTCGCGTCAGTTCGGAACTTGCCGAACAGATGGATCCAATGGAGATCTCTTCTTTTGATGAACTCTTGGATCGCATCGCCGCTCTGGGAGTCGCTACGGACTATGACCGGATTGGGCTTAAACCCGGCCGAAGGGACATCAGGTCCCCGTTGGCCACCCATGAGATTGCGATAGTGGAGGAACCACACACGGATTGTCCCTCAACTTTGAGGACAAATTATGTTCGGATCACCGAACTCCTTGAGCCGAAGACCTGCTCAAAGGAAAACATGACCCAGATCCCGGACTTAGAATTGGGCATTGGGCCGAAGAAATTGGGCAGCACTCCGGATTCTGAGCTGTTAAGCTCGGAACCGCCCGCGACCTTGGGCGTTAGATCGGATCAAAATCCGGATTCTGCTAACAACACCTACTTGGACTTAAACTGTCTCTCCCGCATCGGGCAAGAGCCCCAGGAAACCGTACATCACTACTGGGCCAGATTCCTCCTTGCGCTTAACAAGGTCAAGGACTGCCGCGAGGAGAACATGGTCTCACTCTTCTGCAAAAACTGCATGGACGAAGGACTCCTCAATGCTATAAGCCGCCGCGACATAGTACGCTTCGCGGAGTTGGCAATCATAGTACGGAAGTACTGTGCGATGGAGAGCGCTTGGAAAACCCAAACAGAATTTTGGGATAGTACTGCTCTCACCAAGACCCTTGTCCGAACTAAACGGACAAACTCTCGTAAGTCGTCCGATCCAATCCCCAAGAAACCAAAACCCACCCCAGGGCAGGGATCCGTATTGGAAGAATGGCTCGATGGGCCATGTAAGCTCCACAGTACTCCGGATACAATACCAACTCACAGTCTTAGGGCATGTTGGATACTACGGCAGGTGGCAAAAAGTGGCGAGGATCTTCTTGTAGGCCATAAAGCAGAACAACATCCTGCCAGCAAACACAATACGGTACTAACAGTCTTCGAGACTTTCGCCTCGAACAACTGGCGCAAGCGGGCTCGTCGAAGCTCCACGGAAATTTGCCATGTGGCAAAGATAAACCCCTGGAACGACACTGCTATAACTTTCAATGCCAGTGATGAACCTCGATTCCAGACTGTCCGGGCACCGGCCGCTCTGGTCCTTAGCCCAGTCGTGGACGGCTTTCGGCTCACCAAAGTACTCATGGACGGCGGAAGCGGATTAAACGTGATCTATGAGGAAACGCTCAACAAGATGGAAATTGATAAAGGCCGCATTGAGCAAAGCGGCACCACCTTCAGGGGAATCATCCCTACTTGGGAAGCGCGGTGTGCGGGAAAATCACACTCAATGTGGTATTCGGTACCCCGGAGAATTATAGGTCCGAAGAAATCACATTCCAAGTGGCTCCCTTTAGCAGCGGATACCACGCCCTTCTAGGGCGGGACGCGTTTACAAGCTTCAAGCTGTACCCCATTACGGTTACATGAAGCTTAAAATGCCCGGACCCAACGGAATCATCACTCTAGCCAGTGATACGGACGTCGCACTTCACGCCGAAAACAAAACCGCAGCACTAGCCCTGGAAGCATTATCTGAAGCCCTAGCAGCCGAAGAGTTAACAACACTGCGGGCCACCATGGACAGGGACGACGTGATACTCGACAAGCGACCCAAGTCCACCTCATTTAAACCCGCAGACGAGATAGTCAAATTCCAAGCCCATCCAACGGACCCCATGAAGACAGCATCCATCGGGACACAGTTGAGCCCCGCGATGGACGCTGCACTGCGAGATTTCTTACGCGAGAATTGGGAAATTTTCGCCTGACACCCTTCAGACATGCCAGGCATCCCACACCGGTTGGCCGAACACAGCCTCAATATACTAAAGGATGCAAACCGGTCAAACAGACTCTAAGGCGGTTTTCAGAACCCAAATGGCAAGCCATGGGGGAAGAGCTAGCCAAGCTACTTGAGGCCGGGTTCATCAGAGATATTAAACATCCAGATTGGCTGGAAAATTTGGTAATGGTACCAAAAAAAGGACAAATCCTGACACCTATGCGTCGACTTCAAAGACCTCAACAAGGCTTGCCGCAAGGATCCCTTTCCCCTCCCTCGCATCGATCAGATTATCGATGCCACAATGAACACGACTCATTGTGTTTTCTCGACGCATACTCTGGATACCATCAAATAAAGATGGCAGAGTCTGACCAAGCTGCAACAGCTTTCATAACGACATACGGCCCTTTTTGCTTCAACACTACGCCTTTCGGGCTTAAGAATGCCGGCGCAACCTATCAACACATGATTCAAGCATGCCTGAAAAAAATCGGCAAAACAGTGGAGGCATATGTGGACGACGTGGTCATAAAAACGAGACACGTTGAAACCCTAATAGATGACTTGAGGCTTACATTCGATAACCTCCGGACATACGACATCAAGTTGAATCCGGAAAAATGCATTTTCGGTGTCCCCTCGGGGAAGCTGCCGAGCTTCATTGTTTCCAATAGAGGAATCGAGGCGAATCCGGCAAAAATCCAAGCTCTGTCGTAGTTGGCTATACCAACAGACCTCAAGCAGATCCAGAAGCTAGCTGGATGCGTGGCCGCTTTGAGCCGCTTTATATCCAGGCTAGGAGAAAAGGCATTGCCTCTTTACCGCCTCCTTCGGCGCACCGAACACTTCGTATGGACGGATGACTCGATGAGATAAAGACCTTATTGGCCAGTAATCCAGTCCTAGCAACGCCAACCATTGGCGAACCTATGCTATTATACATAGCTGCAACACATCAAGTGGTAAGTGCAGTGCTCGTCGTCGAACGAGAGGTGGACGGATACAAATTCCCGCGTCAAAAGCCGGTTTATAGCGTATCCACAGTCCTCACCCCATGCAAATCCCGATACCCACACTATTAAAAAATAGCATACGCGGTCTTCATGGCATCCCGGAAGCTAAGACACTACTTTCAAGAGTGTTCGATTACCGTCACCTCCGAAGTACCACTCAATGACATAATTAATAACCGCGACGCTACGGGCCGGATTGCTAAATGGGCTATCGAGCTCCTTCCATTTGACATAATATACAAACCACGGCGAGCCATTAAGTCGCAAGTGCTGGCCGACTTTGTCGCCGAATGGACAGAAGCCGAACTCCCTAAAGAGTACAACGTGTACGCCAACTGGATCATGCACTTCGACGGCTCCAAAATGCTGGCCGGACTGGGAGCAGGGGTAGTCCTGACGTCTCCCACCGGAGACACGGTCCAGCACGTCCTTCAAATATTATATATAGACTCCAACAACGCAGCCGAATACGAGGCGCTGTTGCACGGTCTTCGGATGGCAGTCTCTATGGGCATCCAACGCCTAGAAGTGTGCGGGGATTCGAACCTTGCAATATCACAAATAAACGGATACTTTGATGCCAAGGATCCGAAAATGGCGGCCTACTGTAATGCCGTCCTCAAAATGTCAGCTCGGTTCGAGGGGCTCGAATTCCACCATGTGGCTCGAGAAAACAATCAAGCGGCGGACGTTCTCGCCCGCATCAGCGCCAAACGTGACCCTGTCCCACCTAACATATTCCTGGAAAGGCTGTTCAAGCCATCCGTGGTATGGAAAGGGGAGTCCGGCAATACCAGCATGGATCCAAACATACCCCCAGATTCCGAACCATCAGACACAATCGGAGGCTCTGCCACCGAAACAACATCTTCGGCCCACGAAATCATGGCCGTAATTGCCCCGTGGACCGAGCCTTTCTTGGCCTACCGAAATAGGCAAGAGCTCCCCGAAGACCAAAACGAAGCACGCTGCATAGTCCGGCGTTCTAAAGCTTACAAAGTCCACGAAGGGGAACTCTACAAGACTAGTGCGACTGGAGTGCTCCAAAGGTGCATCTCCGAAGAGGAAGGGCGGCAACTCTTGGCTGAAATCCACGCCAGATCAAGCGTACACCACGCCATGCCCGAGCACTAGTCAGCCAAAGCCTTCCGTACTGAGGCTTCTATTGGCCGGCAGCCCGGCAGACGCACAGGACCTTGTCCAACATTGTGTCGGTTGCCAGCTCTTCGCCAATCAGAGTCATATGCCCCCTACTGCTCTCCAAACAATCCCCATAACTTGGCCCTTCACGGTCTGGGGGCTGGATATGGTTGGACCCCTTAAAGGGGGAAGCCACAAGAAAAAATACTTATTGGTCATGGTGGACAAGTTCACCAAATGGATAGAAGCCAAACCAGTTAAAACGGCCGAATCTGGACCAGTAATAGACTTCATATTCGGGGTCGTACACCGATATAGTGTCCCCCACAGCATCATCACTGATAATGGCTCAAATTTCACAGCTGATGAGGTGAAAACTTGGTGCGGCAAAATAGGCATTAAGCTCGACTACGCTTCTGTCTACCACCCCCAAACAAACGGCCAGGTCGAATGGGCAAATGGTCTCATCATGAGCGGCATAAAACCCAGACTAGTGCGATCTTTAACAGAATCAGATACGCAATGGGTGGAGGAGCTCGACTCCATACTCTGGGGGCTGCGGACCACACCGAATCGCACCACCGGATACACACCATTTTTTATGGTGTACAATGCGGAAGCGGTACTACCCTGCGACATAATACATGATTCGCCACGCGTACGCATGTACAAAGAGAAGGAAGCCGAGTTAGATCGGCAGGATAACTTGGATGCACTGGAGGAGGAGCGATGTCGCAAAAGCCCATTCCGCATTCTATCGGCCCAGCAGGCTCGACGATATCAAAGCATAGAAGTGCGGGCCAAAACTTACAATATTGGCGAGCTCGTTCTACGCCTACCGGAGAAGAAGAAGGACAAACTCAAACCCAAGTGGGAAGGTCCCTTCGTCATGACAAAGTTCTCACCGGAGGAGCGTACCGCTTATGTAATGCATCGGATAACAGACTCGAGCCGAACCCATGGAACGCGGCCAGACTCCGGAGCTTCTACGCCTAACGCCGAACTCAATGTTAGTCTCCTTACTCCCCCTTTTTTTACTTACGCTCCACCCCACTTTTCCTTTCTCGACCCCCCTTTTCCTTTTTCTCTTTCTCTCTTCACACAAAGTACTTTATAATGCGGACTCCCGGATTACTCCGGCCGCACTATGTGTGTAAGAAATACCTGGGGGCTTCCTATTCGGAAGCTAAACATAATTACTTTAAAATGGCTTTTTGCCCATCACATATGCGTTCTTTTTCCATATGTGCCTTTTCTTCACCGTTATATGCATCGATATGACTTAAGATGTGGCCAAGCTGGGTTGTCTGGCTCTTGTGTTTATGCCCTACGTTCCCGTTAATTCGGCTAGGGCATAAGGGGAGCACCTCTACGATTGTTACTGCCGGTTCAGCCGGATGTGTACCTCAAACTGGGTGAAGCCGAAAGCTAGTTTCCTTAAGAGAATACTCGATCAGTGAACAAAGGATGTATTCGTTGGTTACAACAAAAATCCCCAGAAGTCTTGTATACTGCGCCATCGTTCGCAGTCCGGACATGTGCATTGACGCATGCATAGCCAGGGAAAGGAACCCCTAACGGAACTATTCTCCGTGGAAGATGTTTCTTACCATCCATGTAATATAACATAACTAGTTGGGTACTTATGCATTCAAGCACTTATGACCCCTACGCCTGGTCTCCACGCATACCCGGTTTTTATAAGCGAGCGGGTATTCGGACACACCCCGATCAGTAGGATCCGGGGGCTGAAGCGAAAAGGTCCGCCATGACAAATGATTTTAATCCGGCTAGGGGCTACTTATGCCCATCAAATTACACAGTCACTTGGACTAACTATATTCCTCCTCTATACCATCTAACAAGATATCTAGCTTACAATCCTGTTGAGAATACTTAGCGGCTAACGCTACCTGGTCATATACCAGGCTTACGGGAATTTCTTGACCATCGGGCCTCGCCGGTCCTACTTCGGCCATATGGTCCGGGTCCAGCTTGGTGTAGCGCGTCTTCACCATGGCCCAGGCTTCTCTTGCACCTTGCCGGCATGCTGATATCTTCCACAGATGGAAGCGCCGCCGGGCTCCTTGAAGCAGGTCCGCAAGCTCCCCCATGCCATTCGGCAGGAGGCTTGATGGCCACAAGGCCTGAGCAACGCCGCACATCACCCGCCGAGCACGCTCGTGCAACTGCAAAAGTTCTTGCAGCACATCACTTGCAGATGAGGGCATCTCCTCTTCAAGGCGACCCGTTAACATTCCTGCAAGCAAAACTCTTTCAAAATACTTCCTCACTGAACTGTCATACAGTTCGTCTAAGCACTCACCATAAATGCCGCGTCAAAGCCTTTTGTTCTCCTTCACGGAGTCCGCGAGTTGAGCGCGGACGTCCTTCAATTCCACGTACAACCGAATATTGGCATCTTGTAGCTTGTTCTTCTCTTGTGTTACTTGTGTAAGGATGCGCTCGCCAGCCTTTAGCTGTCTTTTGAGATGCGAGTCGTCATCCGTTACGCCCTCCGGATTCACCCCGGGATGGTCTGCAGAATTTTTTGTTAGACTAACCAGACCAGCCATTTACTAACTGGTATATCGGCGCATAATTAAGACAAATATTACCAGAGGGGGCCTTCTGGGATTCCTCTAACTTGGGAACCACGTCCATTAACTGGGCCTTACACGCCTCCAGCTCCCGAGCCAATTGTTCATTCTTGTCCACGAGGACCTATACATAAGTTGATCCTTCAAACAGTTGTCCCAACTATTTCAAGTATCAAGGGCTACTGCTATATATACTTGTCAAAATTTCTTACCCGTATATCTTTGGTGTATTGGTTCGTCGCCTGGGCTAGCCCGCCTCGAGAAGCTTAGACGTATGCGTCTGCCGAATTGAAGGCATTAAAAGCCTCTTCGAAAAAGATGTTGTTCCGAAGAAGCACGGCCCTCCGGCGCCGGTGATTCATGGCGCTCTCCACCTCGGAATTCGTGGCCGAACACATATCCGCGTCCTCTGTCGGAGAACTGCGCGGTTCTGGCCCCGTGTCCGCCTCCGCCCTCGAAGCCGGTTCTGGAACCTGGCTAGTGGAGGCGTGATTGGTGGGACCCCGGATATTGTCCGACTATTTCTCTTCCTGCCAGACACAAAGGGCGCTGTCATATTTCAAATACTATAACCGCAGGACAGGTTATTACTTTACCTCTGCAACGGAGTGTCAACCCTCACCGCCTTTCTCTTGAGCCTGCCCGATCCAGATGCCCGTGGTTGACGAGTCCCTAGGGGCTCGGCCCCGTGCTCCGACCGTCGCCTCTGCAAACAGCACGACGCCTCAAGGGTAAATCATAATCCGGAGGGAAATCCTCTTCGGAGGATAGGGTTTTTAGTTCGGCTTACACGCGACATAGGGAGCAGTCCGGGATAGTCGGCCGTAATGGCCACTGAAGCGCCATCCCAGCTCGCTTGATAAAATACCCCGTTGACAAGCTCCACGGTAATATTCGGATCTTCTTTGAGTCCCGGATCTAGGGCCCTTCCGGGGTCCTCTGGCTGCTGGGAGGGGCTGGAGATTCGTTCTACGGCCCTCCTCAGTTCCTGCTCGGAAACATCGATGTAGGTAATCTTAGCAGAGGGACGCTAAAGTAAGTGAAGCAGGGAAAAGAATGGCAACTTACCCACTCTGGAGGGTTGTACATGGAGAATTCGTCCCGTGTTTTAATGCAGGGGAACTCCTCCTCTTCCCCTTTGTACAAATCGGACAATATCCTTGCTAAAGCGGTGGCGGAGTCTGGACCCTTACGGCCGCAACGGGTGGTGAGGGAGTCCTGGACTAGGGGGTGTCCGGATAGCCGAACTATCATCATTGGCCGGACTCGACTATGAAGATACAAGATTGAAGACTTCGTCCCGTGTCCGGATGGGACTTTCCTTGGCGTGGAAGGCAAGCTTGGCGATACTGATATGTAGATCTCCTACCATTGTAACCGACTCAGTAACCCTAGCCCTCTCCGGTGTATATATAAACCGGAGGGTTTTAGTTCGTGGGGCGAACAACAATCATACCATAGGCTAGCTTCTAGGGTTTAGCCTCCTTGATCTCGTGGTAGATCTACTCTTGTACTACCCATATCATCAATATTAATCAAGCGGAGTAGGGTTTTACCTCCACCGAGAGGGCCCGAACCTGGGTAAAAACATCGTGTCCCTTGTCTCCTGTTACCATCCGCCTAGACGCACAGTTCGGGACACCCTACCCGAGATCCGCCGGTTTTGACACCGACATTGGTGCTTTCATTGAGAGTTCCTCTGTGTCGTCACAATCAGGAAGGATGCCTCGTCTCGTCTTTAAAGACGGCACCGTCGCCAAAAGAGCTTTGGCCATCGGCCAAACTATCCGGCTAGGCGGTTTTCTTATGACCGCCTGTTCGGCTGCCTCGCCGACGATGACCTCTCGGGTCATCGGAAGCAATCTTCACGTCAACTCGGAACTCGCCGAGCAGCTAGATCCGATGGAGCTCCCCTCCTTAAACGAGCTCTTGGATCGCATCGCCGCCCTGGGAGTCGCTACAGATAACGATCAGATTGGGTTTAAAACCGATATGAGAGAGATCAACTCTCCCCAGGCTTCCCACCATGTTGATGTGGTGGAGGAACAGCACGGCGACTCTTCTTCTACATTAAGGACAAGCTATGTCCGAATTCGCGACCCCTCCATGCCGGATTCCTGCGGAGGGACGGATGTCAATCAAGCACTGAACCTAAAGTCAGGCAGCATGCCAGATTCGTTGGACAACATCCAACAACCCAAGCTTCCAAGTTCGGAAACTTTTCGGCCCTTGAGTCTTAGTTTGGACGGGGTTCCGAATTTAATTCCACCCTCCCACCCAAACATAAGCGATCTATACCGAATCCGGCAAGAGCCTGCTGAAACAGTAAACCATTACTGGCCCAGATTTCTCCTGGTTATGGACATGATAAAGGACTGCCATGAGGAAAGTTCAATCTCAATCTTCTGCAATAATTGCACGGACAAGGGAATCATGAACGCCATAAGTCGTCGTGAAATTACACGCTTCGCCGACTTGGCGTCCATAGTACGAAAGTACTGTGCGATGGAGAGTGCACTGAAACCGAAACCAAATTTTGGGACAATCCGGCTCGAACACAACCCTAGTCCGAAATAAAAGGGTGCATCATATTCGTGCACCAGGTTAAAAACCAAAAAGCAAAAAACCCCTAAAGGGCACGAAACCGTACTGGAGGGATGGCTCAGCGGACCCTGCAAAATCCATAGTACAGAGGGCGCCACTCCAACACATAGCCTTCGAGCATGTTGGATACTACGGTAGGTGGCCAAAAGTGGCGAAGAGCTTCTAGCCCCAGAGAACCAGCCTGACAGTACCAGTATGGTATTAACAGTCTTCGAGACTTTCGCATCAAATAATATGCGGAAACGAACACTCCGCAGCCTCGCCGAAGTCTACCAAGTAGCAACAATAAATCCATGGAGCGACACGGCTATTACCTTTAACGCCGATGACGAACCTAAATTCGAACAGGCGAGCACCAGCCGCATTGGTCCTCAGTCCAATAGTGGGCGGCTTCGCCTTACTAAGGTACTCATGGATGGCGGCAGCGGATTAAACCTCATCTACGAGGAAACCCTTCGAAAAATGGAAGTAGACTGGAGCCGCATTGAGCGAAGCAACACAACCTTCAGAGGAATAATCCCTAGTCGGGAAGCATGCTGCACAGGAAAAATAACACTAGATGTAGTATTCAGATCACCGGACAGCTACAGGTCCGAGCAGATCACGTTCCATGTGGCCCCGTTCAGCAGCGGATATCACGCTTTATTAGGATGAGAGGCATTCACAATTTTTCAAGCTATACCCCATTACGGGTACATGAAGCTCAAAATGCCGGGCCCAACGGAATCATAACCCTCGCCAGTGATCCGGACGTAGCGCTCCGTGCCGAAAATAAGACAACAGCACTAGCCCTAGAGGCGCTATCTGAAGCCCTAGCGGCCGAGGAACTCATAGCGCTGCGCTCCACGGTGAACAGGGATGATGTGATACTTGACAAAAGATCCAAGTCCACCTCTTTTAAGCCAGTGGACGAAATAGTCAAATTCCAAGTCCATCCAACGGACCCTACAAAGACGGCCTCCATTGGGGCACAATTAAACCCTGATGTAGACACCGCACTACGAGAATTCCTACGGGAAAATTGGGAGATTTTTGCCTGGCACCCTTCAGACATGCCAGGAATCCCACGCCGGCTGGCAGAGCATAGCCTAAATATCCTAAAAGGATTCAAGCCAGTCAAACAAACTCTTCGGCGATTTTCCGAACCCAAAAGACAGGCAATGGGAGAGGAGCTAGCAAAACTATTAGAAGTTGGATTCATCAGAGACATAAAACATCCGGACTGGCTAGCAAACCTGGTAATGGTACCAAAGAAGGACAAATCCTGGCGCCTGTGTGTCGATTTCAAGGACCTTAACAAGGCTTGTCCAAAGGATCCCTTCCCCCTTCCCCGCATCGATCAAATTATCGATGCTACCGCAGGGCACGATTCATTGTGCTTCCTCGACGCATACTCCGGCTACCATCAAATCAAGATGGCAGAGCCATACCAAGCCGCAACGGCATTCATTACTCCATACGGACCATTCTGCTTCAACACAATGCCCTTCGGGCTCAAAAACACCGGCGCAACATATCGGTAGCATGATTCGTATACATGTCCGCAACCCAGATCGGCAAAACAGTGGAGGCATACGTAGACGATGTGATCGTCAAGTCCAAACACGTCGAAACTCTAGTAGACGATTTGAGGCTCACATTTGACAATCTCCGAGCATATGACATTGAGCTCAACCCGGAAAAATGCGTTTTCGGCGTACCAGCCGGAAAGCTCTTGGGCTTCATTGTATCTGGTAGAGGAATTGAAGCAAACCCAGCCAAGATCCAAGCTCTGTCACAACTGGATATCCCAAAAGACCTCAAGCAAATACAAAAATTGACCGGATGCGTGGCGGCTCTAAGCCGCTTCATCTCCCGCTTAGAGAAAAGGCATTACCCCTTTATCGCCTCCTCCGGCGCACCGAACACTTCGAGTGGACGGATGCCGCCACGGCCGGACTTGAAGAAATAAAGGCCATATTGGCAAAAAAATCTGGTCCTGGCCGCTCCCAACTTGGGCAAACAGATGTTATTATATATCGCGGCAACACATCAAGTTGTAAGCGCGGTGCTCGTCGTCGAACAAGAAACGGACGGACACAAGTTCCCTCTTCAAAAACCAGTGTACTACGTATCCACTGTCCTAACTCCATGCAAGTCCCGGTATCCACATTATCAAAAGATAGCGTACGCAGTGTTCATGGCATCCCGGAAGCTGCGACACTACTTTCAAGAGTGTTCAATAAGAGTAGCTTCCGAAGTACCTCTTAATGACATTATAAACAACCGCGACGCGACTGGCAGGATTGCAAAATGGGCCATCGAGCTCCTACCATTCGACATAACCTATAAACCACAGCGAGCTATCAAGTCGCAAGTTTTGGCCGACTTCATCGCTGAATGGACCGAAGCCGAACTCCCTAAAGAGTACGGCGCATATTCTAATTGGATCATGCACTTCGACGGCTCCAAAATGTTGGCCGGCCTGGTGTAGCGACCAGACCTCAAACAGTCTGATCTCTGTGCTCAGTGTCATCCCTGGATCAGTAATGCTGACACCACACAGTACTTGGAGGATTTATAACAGAGTAGCAATCACACACTTATTACAACGAATGTCTCAAAAGAGAACTTATTGAAATAAATATGGCTTAAGGCCATCTGAAACGATAACAGCAGAAGGCTTGGAAGATAAGCGAGTCCATCAACTCCAACGGCATCACTGAGTATAGAACCACGACCTAACAGCACCTTACTCGTCTTCTGAAAAGTCTGCAACATGAAACGTTGTAGCCCGAAAACGGGTCAGCACATGGAATATGCTGGCAATGTAACACATAGAGAATAACAATGGAGATAGGCTATACTGCATGCATATTTGGCTGGTGGTAAAGCTCTATGGTTACAGTTTATGCATAAAGCCAATTTTTCCCTACTGCAAAGGAATAAAGTTATTTAACTATCATGGTGGTTGTTAAACATTGAGAATGGTTGACAGCATTCTCAATCCCAATTAAAAAGTACTCATTAAAACCCAACAATATTAATTAAAGTAACATGATGAGATTCACATGATGATCAAGTACTAGATACTCAAGATGTCCATAACCGGGGACACGGCTAACCATGATTAGTTTATACACTCTGCAGAGGTTTGTGCACTTTTCCCACAAGATCGATCGCCTCCGTTTGATTCCTCGCACTACATGATGTCTGAGAAACGGATGACCGAGACATAGTCTCTCGGAAGCACTAGCACCTTACATGTGGGTAGACCGGTACACCTACTTTCCCCTACATCTGCTAGTCTACCCGTAAGAGTTCGCACAACTTAGTCAACTATGCCCGAGCCCATAATGGCTTGTGGCTGCACACGTAAGTTTCTAGTTTGAATAATCTCATAATCCCTTTGAGCCTGGGTGGCGGTCCGAAGAAATACAGGCAAGTCCTGCTAGAAAACAGGTGCCTCAATCCACCCAGATGTGTATTCAAGTTGCCACCTTAAATAAACCATTAATTAATAATCTCACATCTGTCATGGATATTCACTCACCCAATCCACGTCTACTAGCATATCATGGCATAATAAGTAAAGGTAGAAATAACTCCCAAAGGTTTGATAATAAAACAGGTAATAGGTACTACCTCATCTACTTCCCATCCCACAATTTAATTAGATCCTAATCATGCAATGTTTGAGGATAGATCTAATGCATAAAAGCTGGGTAGTAGAAAGGTATGATCAAGTGTTACTTGCCTTGCTGATGATCCGCGAAACCTAGAGACTCAGAAGTAACATGCGGCGCACTCCGGGTATTCTATCGCAGACAGACAAACAAGCATACAATAAGTACTCATCTAATGCATAGGTAAAATTCGAATAAAAGATCCAACCAGAATGTTCAACTTAAGAACTCCGGTTTGTAAAAAGAATCAAATCAAATAAAGCAACGAAAGTCAAACGGCGAAAGAAATCAGCTTCGTTTTACTAATCTGGATCCAAGTCAAATTTTACAGAAGCAAAAACTTGTTTAAGTAGATTATTCGGAAAGAGGGTTTCGAGACGAAACTCCAGGTGCTTGAATCGCCTGATTCCGATAAACGAGCGAAAAGTTATACTAAAACGAAAATCGGATCAGAAATCGCGATCAGAAAATAACCGCGGAAAATCCGACGAAAAAGAAAAACGACGAACGAATTAATCGTTAATTATCCTAATCCGAAAATAAATAAAATATTAAAATAATAATAAAAAATATCCAAAATAAAACTAACAAAATAAATATATATTTTTTTTAAAATATATTTTTGGCACAATTCGGCGTGGCCGAACCTCGGGCGTGCAACTCGTGACGGCCGTGGCTAGGGTTAGGGCGCGGGGTGGGCTCGGGTGGGCTGGGCGCTCGGGGCGGCACTATATAAAGGCGCCCCCGGGCGGAGTCCCGCTCGGGCACGGCCCGTAGGTCGGTGCGCGTTTTTTTTAATAATTACGCTCGGTAAAAAAATAAAAAGAAATACTAAACGGACTCCAAAAATCCCGAAATAAATTTTTCCCGGCTTTTAAAATCAAGCCGGACTAGACGAACATTTATTTGGGGCCTAAATGCAATTTTGAAAAACGCGCATTTTTCCTAAATTCTAATAAAAAGCGAAAAACTCCAAAATAAATCTTATTTGATTTTTTATTAAATCTTCATTATTTCTTTATTTTGGGAAAGTCATTTTATTCCCTCTCTGAATTTTTGGTAGTAGAAATAATTGAAGATAAAATAAATAAAATCAATGATCCTATTTTCAAAATTTGAGAAATACTCAAATAAGGAAAATAACGAAATCCCCAACTCTCTCTGTGGGTCATTGAGTTGCGTAGAATTTCTAGGATCGAACCAACAATGCAACAAAAATATGATATGCAATGATGATCTATGTATAACATTCCAAATTGAAAGTTTGGGATGTTACACCTAGGGGCTGGCATCGTCCTGACGTCCCCAACCGGAGACACAGTCCAATACGTACTCCAGATAATGTACACGGACTCCAACAACGCAGCCGAATACGAGGCCCTTCTACATGGCCTTCGGATGGCGGTCTCCATGGGCATTAAACACCTAGAGGTGCGGGGGGATTCGAACCTCGCGATATTTCAAATAAATGGAGACTTCGACGCCAAGGATCCGAAAATGGCAGCTTACCGCAACGCCGTTCTAAAAATGTCAGCTCGGTTTGAAGGGCTCGAATTTCACCATATAGCCCGGGATAATAATCAAGCGGCGGACGTATTGGCACACATCGGCGCAAAGCGCGATGCCGTCCCTCCCAACATCTTTCTGGAACGGCTTTTCAAGCCATCCGTACTATGGGAAGGGGTGTCCGGAAACAACAATCCGGACCCAACCGCACCGCCCGACACCACACATTCTGACACAATCGGTGGTTCTGCCAATGAAATAACAACTTCAGCCCACGAAATAATGGCAGTCATTGCCCCGTGGACCAAGTCGTTCTTAGCTTACTTAACTAGGCAGGAACTTCCCGAGGACCGAAACGAGGCCCGCTGCATAGTACGGCGATCTAAAGCCTATAAGGTCCATGAGGGAGAGCTCTATAAGAAAAGCATAACCGGAGTCCTTCAAAGGTGTATCTCCGAAGAGGAAGGGCGAAATCTTCTGGCGAAAATTCATGCCGGACTCGGTGGGCACCACGCCGCAGCCCGGGCCCTTGTAAGCAAGGCCTTCCGTACAGGATTTTATTGGCCAACGGCCCGGGCAGACGCTCAGGATTTAGTCCAACGATGCGTCGGTTGCCAGCTCTTTGCTAATCAAAGCCACATGCCTCCCACATACGAAAACTATACCCATCACACGGCCGTTCGCCGTCAGGGGCTTGACATGGTTGGACCCCTTAAAGGAGGAACCCACAAGCAAAAATACCTATTGGTCATGGTGGATAAATTCACCAAATGGATAGAGGCCAAGCCGGTTAAGACGGCGAATCCGGACCCGTGATAGACTTCATATCGTAGGTAGTACACCGTTCTGGCGTCCCCATAGCATCATCACTGATAACGGCATGAACTTCACGGCCGACGAGGTCAAACTCTGGTGCAAAAACATGGGCATCAAGCTCGACTACGCTTCAGTCTATCACCCTCAAACTAACGGTCAAGTCGAACGAGCAAACGGTCTAATCATGAGCGGCATCAAACCCAGACTAGTGCGGTCCCTTAAGGAATCCAACACGCACTCGGTAGAGGAGCTCGACTCCGTACTCTGGGGGTTGCGGACCACGCCAAACCGGACTACCGGATTCACACCATTTTTCATGGTATACGGCACAGAGGCAGTTTTGCCCTGCGACATAATTCATGACTCACCTCGCGTGCGCATGTACGAAGAAAGAGAAGACGAGCTGGATCGGCAGGACAGTTTGGACGCCTTAGAGGAGGAGTGTGACGTGGCAAAAGCTCGTTCCGCATTCTATCAACAGCAGGCTCGAAGATATCAAAGCAGAGAAGTACGGGCCAAAACTTACAATGTTGGTGAACTAGTTCTACGCCTGCCAGACAAGAAAAAGGACAAGCTCAAGCCCAAATGGGAAGGTCCCTTCATCATTGACCAAGTCCTGACCGGCGGAGCGTACCGTCTGCGAAACGCATCGGACAACCGACTCGAGCCAAATCCATGGAATGCAGCCCGTCTCCGTAGATTCTACACCTAGCGCCGGATTCTGAGTTCGTCTCCCTCCCCCGTCTACATTTTATACTTTAACTATCTATTATTTTTCTCCCCCCCTTTTTTCTTTTTTTCTTCTTCTCTCACGGGCCTTCGGTGGCTCGCCTGCGCATTGTTCGCACACACTTGACGTGCTATTCGCACTCATTATACCTGGGGGCTTCTTTAACAAAAGCTTATTTATACGGGATTTATACCCAATACATGTGTTACACTTCCGCATGTACCTTTTATTCACCATTATATGCATCGATATGACTTAAGTTTTGGCCAAGCTGGGTTGCCTGGCTCCTATGCTTACCCCTACGTTCCCGATTGTTCGGCTAGGAGGTAAAGGGAGCACCTCTGCGATTATTCTTTGCCCGGCCGGATGTGTACCTCGGTAGGTGAAGCGAAAGCTAGCGTTCTTAAGGGAATATTCGGTCGGTGAATTGAAAGATGATTTCTTAACTATTTATTTATCTGCCCCCAGATGCTTTTCTGCTTTTTTCGCAGTCCGGACATGCACTTTAGAGCATGCCTCCCAGGGAAAGGAACCCCTAACGGAACTATTCTCCCTGGAAGATGTTTCTTACTAACCATGTAATATAACATAACTAGTTGGGCACTTGTCTGATAAAGCACTAATGACCCCTACGCCTGGTCTCCATGCATGCCCCGGTTTTTTAATAACCGTGAGGGTATTCGGACACACTCCGGACTATCGGGTCCCGAGGTTGAAGCGAAAAGGTCCGCAATGACAAACGATCTACAATCCGGCTAGAAGGCATTTTTCATGTCATTTTAAATTACACAGTCAAGCTGACTGATGGTATTCCTCTTCGATACCATCTAATAAACTGTCTAGTTTACAGTCCCGCTGTGAATACTTTGCGGCCAACTCCACTTGGTCGTACACTAAGCTCACAGGGATCTCCTTCCCATCGGGCCCCACAGGTCCGACCTCGGCCATGTGGTTTGGGTCAGCCTTCGCATACCGTGTCTTCACCATGGCCCAGGCCTCCCTGGCGCCTTGACGGCAGGCCGATATCTTCCACAACCAGAAGCGCCACCGTGCTCCCTGAAGCTTCTCCGCAAGCTCTCCAAGACCTTCGGGTAGGGACACGGATGGCCAGTTGAACCGGGCATTTCCTCCGCAGGACGACCCGTGAGCACGCCTACAGACATATTTCTGTCAATCGACTTCCTCGCCGAACTCTTTTTTTCAAAAGTTTGCTCAAGCACTTACTATAAATGCCGCGACGAAGCCGCCGATTCTCCTTCATGGAGTCAGATAGCTGGGCCCGAACATCTTTTAGTTCCTCGCCCAGTTGGGTGTTGGCATCCTGGAGCTTATTCCTCTCTTGCTGCACCCTTGTAAGCACCTTCTCGCCGGCCTTCAGCTGGCGTAGTAGCTGTTGCTTGTCCGGATCTAGTCCGGCGCCATCTGCAATATTATTGTCAGACTTATACACACGCCGCACTTCACAAACTACTTATCTTTCGAAGTATATCTTACCAGAGGGGGTCTCTGTGGCTCCCCCTGTATGCTAGTGCGGCCTCAAGTTGGGCCTTGCACTCTTGAAGCTCCTGGGACAGGTGGGTATTCTTCTCCGTAAGATCCTACATAACAAATGATCCTTAAATCAGTTATTCTAACTATTTTAAGTCTCGGGGGCTACTGGCATATATAACTGTCAAAATTCCTCACCCGTATGTCTTTCAAATACTGCTCTGTGGCTCTGGCTAGACCATCTCGAGCAGCACGGAGGTGCGCATCTCCCGAATTAAAGGCATTTAACGCCTCCGGGGAGAAGCAGGTGTCGCGAAGAACTGTCCGGCGGCGCCTGTGATTCATGGCGCTCTCCACCTCAGATTGGGTGGTGGACAACCTGTCGGTATCCTCCGTTGGAGGAGCACCCGACGCGCGCCTTGCGTTCGCCTCCCCCTCCGGACCTGGCGTTGGAGCCTGGCCGGCGGAGGCTTGATTGGCAATCTCTCCGGACACAGTCCGGCGAGCGCTCCTTCTCCTGAAAAAACCACGAGCGTTAATAGGCCTTCCACGAATCTTTCCTGGAAACATGGTGGTGCGCCATACTGTTGCGGCGACATTTCGATTCGCGCCGCACTTCTTTTCCGCCTGCTGGCCCAAGTTGCCCCTTGTTGGCCAGCCGCCGCGGGTTCGGCTTCCCACCTCGAAGGCACCTCCTGCGGAACACCGTTGGTATACGGTGGTTAGAGATAAGCACAGATGAGTAATGTTATCAGGACTCCGGTCACAGTTACCTGGGAAACCGGAGATGTTCCGGGGTAGTCGGCCGTAATGGCGACCAAAGCATTGTCAATGCTAAGTTGGTGGAACACCCCATCGATCAGCTCCACCTTTATGTCCGGATCCTCTTCGGAGGCCGGATCAAGGGATCGTTCCGGATCCTCGGGCTGTGGAGTCGGGCTGTGTATGTCCTCTACGGCCCGGCGCAGTTCCTGCGTCGAAATCACAAAGTGAGACACTTAACTTTGGGAATATGGATCGGATAGATAAACGTCCGCTTACCCAGCTCCGAGGGTTATTCATGGAAAATCCATTCAATGGACTAGCACGGAGGAAGTCCTCCTTCTCCCCTTTGTACAGGCCGGACAGTATCTTCACCAGATCGGCGACTGATCCCGTCCCCTTGCGGCCATGGCGGGTGGCATCATCCTCCCCGTTGAAATCCCACATGGGGTGGCCCCTATACTGGAGAGGCTCCAACCCCCGCATAATGCATGTGGCCATGACCCCAATCATGGTCAATCCGGAATGAGCCAATAACCTTATTCGGCCCATCAGATATTGGACGTCCCTATCATTCTCCCGTTGAGGGCTCCGCGGGCGCCAACTCAGGCGTTTCTTCAGAGGAGCGTTGCTGAACTCCGGGAGGCCGATCCGTACTGGGTCCGGTAGCGGGGCGTCCTCCATATAAAACCATTCCGAAGGCCAGTCTTCGAACGCCTTCTTCGGGGTTCCGGATAGATATCCGGTCCCGGCGATGCGCCATATTTTGGCTCCGCCCACTTGATATATTGACCCCTCATGAGAACGGGGTACGAGGCAAAACAATCTCTTCCACAGCGCAAAATGGGCCTCGACGCCCAAGAACAGCTTACAAAGGGCCACGAAGCCCGCGATGTGCAGGATGGAGGCAGGCGTAAGGTGGTGAAGCTGGAGCCCATAGAACTCCAGGAGCCCCCGGAGAAACGGATGTATGGGAATTCCGAGGCCCCTTATTAGATAAGGGACGAAGCATACCCGCTCTCCTTTGGAGGGATTGGGGACGCTCTCCGCCTGCTTTCCGCCCTTGTAGGTGGCAAGTCCGGCTCGAACCGGAACCATAAAGGCTGGGGGAAGAAATCCCTCTGCTTGAAGCGTCACTAGCTCGCTATGCGGGACTGAACATCTCCCCCAATCTCCTGGCTGAGGGCTGGGAGCGCGAGAGGAGGAGCCGCGTCGACTGTCCATGATGGAGTGGATTTTTGTCAGAGGAGCTTCGATGAATACTCGCGGAAGGAGGATGGTGTGATTCAGATCTAAATCCTCGCCTCTCTTTATAGGTAGCTTTTCGCGCAGCTAGGGGGTAAAGTGTAAAAATACCCTGCCTTTTCGCATTCGTACGACACGTGGAGGAGGGCCATTATTGGACGTGGAAGCCAAGAAGCGCAGCATTATAAGAAGCCGGACACCATTTGGCATGCACGTGGAATTTGGAGGAGAACCCGCCTTGCAATGCCGAAGACAATATGCGCGCCGAAGTCGACGCCATTGAAGCCTGGTTCGGGGGCAACTGAGGGAGTCCTGGACTAGGGGGTGTCCGGATAGCCGAACTATCATCATTGGCCGGACTCCAAGACTATGAAGATACAAGATTGAAGACTTCGTCCCGTGTCCGGATGGGACTTTCCTTGGCGTGGATGGCTAGCTTGGCGATACGGATATGTAGATCTTCTTCCATTGTAACCGACACTGTGTAACCCTAGCTCTCTCCGGTGTCTATATAAACCGGAGGGTTTTAGTCCGTAGGACGAACAACAATCATACCATAGGCTAGCTTCTAGTGTTTAGCCTCCTTGATCTCGTGGTAGATCTACTCTTGTACTACCCATATCATCAATATTAATCAAGCAGGAGTAGGGTTTTACCTCCACCGAGAGGGCCCGAACCTGGGTAAAAACATCGTGTCCCTTGTCTCCTGTTACCATCCGCCTAGACGCATAGTTCGGGACCCCCTACCCGAGATCCGCCGATTTTGACACCGACAGGTGGCGTCGTCTTCCCCGTTGAAGTGCCACATGGGCTTCCCCCGATATTGAAGCGGTTGCACTCCTCGCCTTATGCATATCGCCATAACCTCGACTATTGTCAGTCCGGATTTGGCCAGCAACTTTAGCCTGCTCATCAGGAAATGTATTTCCCTCGTATCCTCTTCTTGAGGGCCGCGGGGGCGCCAACTTAGGCGTGCCCTCGGCGGGGCGTTGCTGAACTTGGGGAGACCAGTCCGGACTGGATCCGGAAGGGGAACCTCATCAATATAAAACCACTCTGAAGGCCAGTCTTCTGGTGCCTTCTTGGGAGTGCCGGATAGGTATCCGGTTTCGGCAATGCGCCATACTTCGGCCCCGCCCACTTGATATAGGGACTCTCCTTGGGTGCGGGGAACAAGGCAGAACAACTTCCTCCATAA
The DNA here is from genome assembly GCA_021605145.1 of Aegilops bicornis. Classification (NCBI taxonomy): domain Eukaryota; kingdom Viridiplantae; phylum Streptophyta; class Magnoliopsida; order Poales; family Poaceae; genus Aegilops; species Aegilops bicornis. Next base: position 725,813,494 of record CM038673.1, read on the forward strand.
TCTAAAGTGAGGTTTGCAGCCTAAAACAGCTCGCAAAGTGCGACAAACCCCGCTATGTGCAGAATAGAGGCAGGGGTAAGATTGTGCAACTGGAGGCCGTAGAACTCCAGGAGCCCGCGAAGAAACGGGTGGATAGGAAACCCGACGCCCCTTAGCAGATGCGGGATGAGGCATACGCGCTCCTCTGGGGATGGGCTTGGAGATCCCTCCGCTTGTTCCCCTCCGTCATAAGTGGCTATTCCGGCTCGAACAGAGACCATGAACGCCGGTGGGAGAAACCCTTGGGTTTGTAACTTTATCAAACGGCTATGAGGAACCGAACACTCTCCCCAATCTCCCGACTTAGAGCAAGGAGGGCAAGCAGAAGAGCTGCTACGGCTGGCCATGTTGGAATGGTTTTTCGCGGAGCGCTCTACGGGATGCTAGCTCAAGGGAAGAGAGTGAGGTTTGGATCTGAGAATCCCCGTCCCTTCAAATAGGCGGTCAGCTCGGAGGATCGAGGGTGTCAAATGCAAAAGCGCCTCGGCTCCTCGCATTCGCTCGACACGTGGAGGTGGCCATTATTGAGGCACTGAAGCCGAGGAGCACAACATTGATTGGAGGTCGGACATTATTCATCGTAACAGGTACTTTGGAGTATTCAGAGAAGGAACCCGCCTTGCAATGCCGAAGACAATGCTGCACGCCGGACTCATCGTCATTGAAGCCTGGTTCAGGGGCTACTGAGGGAGTCCTGGATTAGGGGGTATCCGGACAGCCGGAGTGTGTACAACGTCCGGACTATTGAAGCGTGAAGATACAAGACTCAAGACTTCGGCCCGTGTCCGGATGGGACTCTCCTTGGCGTGGAAGGCAAGCTTGGCGATTCAGATATTGTGTTTCCTTCCTTGTAACCGACTCCATGTAAACCCTAGCCCTCTCCGGTGTCTATATAAACCGGAGAGGTTGGTCCTTAGAAGGCCGATCACAATTACAATCATACCATCATAGGCTAGCTCTTAGGGTTTAGCCTCTACGATCTCGTGGTAGATCTACTCTTGTACCTGGGTAAACATCTATGTCCCTTGCTTCCTGTTATCATCAGCCTTGACACACAGATCGGGACCCCCTACCCGAGATCCACCGGTTTTGACACCAACAACTGTATTGTCCAAGAGAGTAGGCATCGAACCCGCGTGTAGGTTGAAAAGGGGAAAATCAGTAGCTAAGGAACGAGTCTCGTGTCTCTTGGTTGAAGAAGGGTAGAAAGGCATGACAATGCAATAGAGAATGACCAGGCCGATCGGTTTGTTGTTCTCACATAGGAAAAAGGTGGCTAAAGAGAACAAAAATGGGAAGTAATCCACATATGCTGCCTGGATATTTGTTGCTCTGGGCAACTATACCTTCCGCACCACTCTGCGTCCGTGGAGGTACATCGTACTGGTGCGCCCACTGTCTGAATGGGCCTCCCATGCTCTTATTGCCACTTTTTTTGCTGTTAGTATAACGCCAGCAGTCAAGTCAAGCAATGCTACTGCTAAAGTGATGCCACATTTAACTAATGCTGCACTCAGTCTAATGCCACCGATAAATTTAAGCAATGCCATTTAATGTCACTGGATTATTTCAGGGTTAGCTGTTGATTGTGGATGTATTAAAGATTTTTCAGCTAAGGCATTCTAATGCTGTTGCACAGCCAGTATACCAACGATGAAACTTGTTACTACCTTCAGATTTTTGCACTGTTAATGCTTATAGATTACATACCTCACTTTCATGAGATAAGTTAATTTTTTTGTACAGTGTCACCAAAATGCCAAGGCGCTGATGTTGTTTTAATTTGGTTAAACTGCAAAACAAATTATGAAGACAAGAGGAAAGGTCAAGAGTGGGCACCTCCTCCTCCGTCTGTTCTCTTGATTCGTTCGATCAAGTTTTTATGTTTGATTGATTATCAAGATTGGGATAGCAATTTTTAAGGTCCCCAAGAGTTCGAAATGATATTTACCTTGGAGGTACATGTTTTTATACTGTCATTAGTTAATAACTAGCAAAGTGGCCCGCTCGATGCGCCGGCTAGGACTTTACAAAGTTTAATAATGAGTCTCTAACTCCATATAAATATACTTGAATGGTTAAAGAATAATAAATAAATACACACATATCAACCTCTTTAAGCCCTCCATTAATATTATCACAAATTATTTCAACAGATTTCTATTTCCAAATGTTTTTTCAATTTATATATCTTGTCATTGTGATGCTTGAAAACAGATATTTTTTTGTGGTCAAATTAGCTTGGCCAATTGATGAAATATAGGTAGTTGGATGGAGTAAGCACATACGAAAATATGTACTCATCTTTTTACTGAAACACTAAGTCTTTATGTACCCTTTGTAGGTGGTGGTGTGTGTCAAGTTCTCTAAGAATATTATCCACCATCAACTTCCTTGCAAAACTTAAATGCTTGGGCAGAGAGTAGCCAATTATTTTATCATTTGAATCCACACAAAATATAATCCCTGAAAAAATTATAAGATATGGGTATGTATAATTAGAAGAGAAAACTACATTGGGATCTCACAACTGGAGTTTATTGTGGCCCATCTAGCCGCACACCCCGCATTTCCTCGCCTTACATGCCCCCGCATGTTCGGATGAGCTCCGACGTGCTACTGCGGCGCCACTGTGTCCAACGGTCGGCCCTTTGGTCTCATTTCACACGGTTTGAACTGAACCGGCTGGTCCTTTTTGCGCCAATCTAGTATGGTTCATTTGGTAGGTTAGGTCAATGGTTAGATTAGTTGGATGGAAACAATTTTCCTTGTTATATTTGTGTTATGGAAGGTGGAGACACAAGCAAGTACGTATATAGGTCCCCCTTCTCTCGCGCGACCGCGTCGTCCCCGCGGGCGACCGGCCGCGCTCCGGCGGCCCCTCCTCTAGAGCCCCCTTCCCTACCTCCCCGCTTCCGTCGCCGGCACCCGCGGTCGGGCCTGGCCCCTGGGTCGCTGGCGGCGGCGGCCTCCAGCCCTTCCCCTCTCGGTGCTCCCCGGCGCGGGGCGGTGTGCACCGGGAGGTGCTCTTCGGCGGCGGCGGTCCGACGTGGCGGCGGAGATCCTGGCGTGACGTGGATGGACGACTAGGCGATGGCGTAGCCGTTGGCGGCGGGATGGCGCTGCGGCGCGGCTTGAACCAGCCCGCTCGGCCCAGATCTAGGCCCTTCGGGCCCCATCTGGGTCTGGGCGGGCCGGCGGCGTGGCCTCCAAGAGGCGGGAGAGCAGCGTTGGCGGCTGGGAGCGGGCGGCGCAGGTGCCGGCTTGCTGCAGCATGGACGGCGGGGCTTTGTGGGGCCATTACAGGCCTGGTCGGGGCAGGGGTGACCTGGTGTGCCCTGCTGCCACGTCCGGACGGCGACCACGACGTCGTCGGGGGCTCGGTCCTCCCGCATGTCAACGGGGGAGGTGGTTCCCTCCCGCTTGGCTTCGGTGTGGTTCCTCCCGTTGCTTGGCGCTTCTTTCTGGTCTCCTTGGCCTCGTGGTGGCGTTCGCAGCGGGGCCGCGTGGTTGTGTCCAAGACCGTGGTGGCGCGTACTTGCGGGTGGCAAGGTGGTTGGATGGCCCCGGTTCGAGTGGGTAGCGGTGCTTGGGGATGCAGGAGAAATCTCTGCCGGTTCATCCGGCTCCGACGCGGTGACACCTGAGGGTGCCGTCATTCCTTCCTGAAGGGCGTCGGCACTACCCATCCCCTGCTCCCCTCTGTATGCCGGGGGAAACCCTAGGACATGTCCGGGCAGCAGCATTGTTGGCGTCGCATTCCTTCTTGGAGGTGCTGCTTGGTATGCGGCGGTCCGGTGCCATGGCGTGTGGTGGGACGAAGATGGAGGGCGCAGCGGTGGCGGGTCATCTGTGCTTGCCGAGCTGCCGTTGTTGGCTTTTATTTCTTCTTCTTTTTCCCTTTTGGGCTTGTTGTGCCATTCGCCCCGGCAGTTACCCTGTGATCGGTGTCTGTTGCTTTATAATATAAAGCGGGGGGAAACCCTTTTTCGGTATTTGTGTTATGTGCTATTTTAAATAAGCATGAAGTGGTGCAACATGTTTTCATTATGTTTTAATTTGTTTTATCCATATTTAGTACTCCAAAACTCTTAGTAAAATGATGTCAATTATATTATGTGATATTAGCTATATGAGTCGGAATTAATTCTTAATAGACAATTTTTATGAAAATAAATGAAGTCATATGCTACTGAAAATGGAGCTGACACACTTGATAATTGATTAAATTATTTTTTCATTTAACTTTTTCATGTGCATTTTAATTATAGTCATAGGAAACTCTAGAAATGGTTAATGATATATGGTGAACAAATTAATATATTGAGAATCATTTCAAAAATGTTAGTTATCTTTTTGTAAGTGAAACTTGAGGAGGATCGCTGAAGTTTGAAAGTGAGCGTAAATTTGATTTATTTTCAAATATTAGAACTAAAACATAACTCATGCTAGCTAAAACATGAGCAGTGTGTAGAAAAGCAACGAGCGGCGATAGGCATTGCTTTTCATGATGTCCAATGTTAGTTGGCCTTTAGATAAATTAATCCATCTTTGGAGTATGCTCTATTATCCAATAGGAGGAATGGACAAAAGATGAGAAAGCTATGGTGCTTTCATCATACTCTCACATTCTTTGATGGTTTAATTGTCAGTCTTTGCATAGCTGATGCGATTTCAGTGCACTCCATCCAATTGTTTTTGTCGATGAAGACCAACTCCAGCATTGTATTCCTGTAAATAGTTTGAAAAATAAAGGATACATTTGCTATACATCCATTTCCTTTGTTTTATCCTGAGTAATACTATTGAGTAATACTATTGGTGATAAATTCCTTCTGTTCGCGTGTTTGTAGGGAAACACCATCTTTTGTTCTGAAACATCCAAAAGTAAAATTTTCGTCCTATATAAATATTATTTATCTAGTTATTACGCTTCTTGATTTAATATGGTTTTGTAAGTCATAGAGACGATTTGTTATGGAGGATACATATACGGAAGCTATTTCATAAAAATTTAGTGAAGAAAAGGAAATAATATGTAATAGTAACAACAATATTATAGAATAATGAAATATTTTCTACAGCCTCACGTGTACTGGCACTATTAATGCTATGAAACTATGTTGCTGTAATATAAATTATGCCAACTAAGAAAAACTACGTTTAAATGTATATTTAAACCTAGCGATAAGTGTGTAATTCTAGTTTATAGAAGCAGGATCCATGCGTTATATTTACTTAAGGACCTGAGTCTATCAAGCAAATACCATGAGAGGTAGTTTAATTACAAGCATGCACACGCATATTCAATGTAGGCAGAATGACGCGAACATTTGTGGAAAATACTGATGGTTAATTTGACCCAAGATAAAATGGTAACTACAAACACCCTGTAAGAATATAAAAACATGTTGAATTCTAAACAAAGAGCTATATGAATTCTATAAATTGTAACTACAGTCATCGATGTTAATATCCCCTCAAAATCAAGATGGACAATTGAATTCATATAGCTCTTGCAAAGCTTGCTACAATTTTCTGATATTTTTTGAAGAAGCATAGCTCCAGGAATTCATCATCATTATGCACTGCAACTGATTTGTACATTTGGATGAAGCAATACTACATGCTTATCACAATTCTATACATGAAGTGAATAACATTACAAATAATTGTGGGAAATTGTGTAAAGCATAGTATGCCTAGGCAGTGAAGGGAATAGGTTCTTATACTGATATCATTTTGCTATCTAAATTGAGGAAACTACCAATAACGAAGACAATTATATGATCTACCACTTGGATTGTTTGCCTTCACTGGAAACATAGGAAAATCATGCATTATTTCGAGGTGCTATTCCTAACACTGAAGCAGTGAATATCATGTTCTAAAGTAGGAATTACCACAAGCTTAATCCTATTAAGGTAACTCCAGTAGAATGACTGTAATCCTGTGTAGCCAGGCATCATATATGTGAATTATGTCCTGCCATCCTTTTTTTCATTACGTATTCCATTTGTCGACAAGTTTGTATGTTGAACTACTCTTCCTATGCATCAGCCATTTGAGTCGGTTATGGAAAAATCTAGACTGAAAACAAGGTCTTCTGAGTAGACAATGCTACCTGTTGAAGCAGATATCTCTCTCCCTCTTAATATTACAGAGGTCTTATAACTTAAATAAGAGAAAGAAGAACGATGAAAGAAATGCTATGTCTTCACTTTGCCTTCAATATTCTTGACTGCAGTCATTCTTCTTCGGACAAACTGAACGAATATTGCTTTACGTCAGCAGTAAATTTAAAGGGGTCAATTCCTTCAATACCATCTTCTCACTTCCATTTCTTCTCGAAATGTAGCTCTTTCTTTTCTGCCAAGCAGATAATCTTCATTGAAGACACCGAACATAACATTCTTTAGTGCAATAGCTCTTTATGTGCACTAGCAAACAAATCAGACCATGCTTGTTTCTGACAATGATCTTCAAAACACAAGGGGGAAAGCTATTGCACTAAGAACTTCCTAGGGCTCCACGAACTATTGTTCATCCACCGCCTACGGCCTCCACGGGGTCTTATTCATCCACCCCCAATCGGCTGGGGTGTGTCGTACCGCGACACAGCCTCCTTGATCTATCGGGGTCCTGTTCATTCAGCGCCAACCGCCGACGACCTGGCCTTCCACTAGGTCTTGTTCATCCAACACGCATAGGCTGGTGTGTGGTGTACCGCAAAACGGCCCCTTCAATCGATCAGGGTCCTATTCATCCAGCGCCAACCGCCTACACGGCCAGGGTATTGTTCATCCAACCCACATCGGCTGGGCGGGGCGTATGAGCGGGCGTCAGCAATGGGAAATGTTCATCCACAACCAACCAACCGGCTAGGTCAACACGTCTCGTGCAAGGGGTTGGATCTATGCAATCGGTAGCTAGTCTCGAATCGATCTACGTATCACGCACGTGGCAGTAACGGGGACTATTCATCAAGAGGCAACCAATTGGCTAGGTTAACTCACATCTCGCATGAGATCTTGATGCACCACATCGATCGATCGGGCCAACAAACTACGTACGCGCATGAGTCTCGCTCGCATTGATCGGATTCACTAAGAAGCAAACGGATCACTCCGGTTCAGTACGTAGTACGAGGGATCGCTCGGGTTCAGTAAGCAGCGAAGGAATCGCTCGGGTTCAGTAGTAGTGAGAGGGATTGATCACTCGTGTTCAGTAAGGGAGGGATCGCTCGGGTTTAGTGTAGTTCGAGGGATCAATCGCTCGGGTTCAGTAGCGAACGACTCGCTTAGGTTCAGGTAGCGAAGGGCTAGCACATGCGCGCGTACAAGATAAACGTGCAAACCACTTCATCGCTCAGGTCCGATTGCCTACCGTATACTGGGAAATCCCTGAAAATTTGCTTGCCCTCACTTCTACCATGATTTTCTACGCCATGGACAGCCCAAAGATTGTCATGCAAGTGCGCCTCCTGCTCGCCCAGGACAAAAAGTCCACTTTCTATCATAATTTTTGGTAATATAAGTAGGAACACACCACATCTATGATGTACGTCTTTTTGTCACAATTATGGTCATGGAAGTGTCACATTCATGACAGAATTTTTTTTCCTGGGTCATAATGTCACGGATGTGTCTTTTTTGTAGTGCATGGATAGCAATTGGAGGACTCGGCAGGTTGACAGATACAGATCGATCAGCGTCGCCAGCTAAAGTGAGTCTCATTTCTCTATCAACTTGGGGTGGTATAGTTTGAAGAATAATTTCCAAGACTTGCCAGTAAAATAGGTTTTCTCTCGAGAGTTGATGACATCCACAACAAAAGTGAACCCTTGTTCTGTGTGAAGCAGATATGTAACTTGAGTGAAAGCACATTTTGTAATGTTAATCTTTTTAAGAAATCTTTTCTTGGGAAACATGAAAACAAATAAAGAAGAATATGAAGTCAATATACGTAGAGAAAGTATAGTGAATCTCAGTGAAATATTCTCTTCAAAGAGTATATTTGGAAGAAGGATATGTAGCCAAAATTTAGAAATGGGCCAACTGTTAGTATGCAATTGGTATGCAGTACATAATGAATGTACCAGTATGTACTGATGTAGCAGTTGGTAAAATATGATTATGGGTTGAAAGGAAATGTGTGTTGGCCTAATTAGGGAAATTCTATAATCATGAGGAACAACAAGTTGAATTGGACATAAGTTGGACCTATATTTTGTCCGGTGAACATCTTGTTGAGTGAACAGTAATTGAATTGGAGATCTTGTTGAGCCACATGCCTAGCAATAATCTATAATCAAGTAAAAGTTAAGTCAAAAATGTCATGAACAAGGTTTGAACAATAATTAGAAACTTGTCATTCTTTTTTTGTAGCCTGGAAAAAACAAGAAGAAGCACTTGTTCCTAAAAACGTGGTCACTATCACACAAGCCCCTAAGGTTGTAACAGACTGTCAGCGGCACTGAAGATACTACAGTGACAACAGCTGAATCGCTACAGGAGACGGCAAGACAGGAACCGCTACAGGAGAATCCGGCAAGCGCAGAAAGCGTGCCAGCCCAAGAGGAGAGCCAAGGTTCCAATAGATTGCGCGTCGGAATGGGCCCGCTAGTCATTACTTATATACCGCTGTAGTGGTTCTCAGAACGGTGGTCAAGGCTTCGCCGAGAATGGATAGGATAGTTGGCTTGTAAGGATTGGCTGTAATCTCCTCCCTCTCGTTTGAACTCTCCTGAACAATTGAATTCCGATCAATCCGTAGCTACTCGAGAGAGATTCTAGTTCGTGCTTACAATTGGTATCAGAGCCCTAGATCCTGGCGCCGTCAGTTCCCCTCCACCACCCGCACGCGACGAGATTTGCAGCGAGACACCGCCGGGAACTGATGGAGAGCTTGTCGCCGGCGATGAAGGCGGTGTACGAATTCCTCAAGGCCGACCTGGCGGAATCGCTCGACGCCCGCTTCAAGCGACAGGATGAAGAGACAGCGAAGTCGACGCGCTCCATCGTGGGGAATCTGACGACGCGCATCGACGACCTCAAGATGCCGATCGATGTGGACATGGACGAGCTCCGCGCCGGTCTGGATCGACCGCCTGCCGCTCCGACGACGACTCCTACAGGACGGCCCCCGCAGGCAGAGCAAGGTGCGTACAACAATCCCGACGCGGCACCGGAGAGCAGCCACAGAGCTACTTCAGCCAAGGGAAAGGATCATGTTCCTTACGTTCCGCCACCGGCCAGAGGTACGAGATCCGAACAGAGCTCCGTTCTCAGTTCGCGCTTGGCAGATTTGCAACGAGAAAATTCTGATTCATATGGTTTTGGCCCTCGCATCGACCTGCCCTGCTTCGATGGCTGAAATCCGAGGCTTTGGCAAACGAGATGCGAAGATTACTTTAGCATGAGTGGTACACCACGGCAACTCTGGGTCCAATTTGCGTCTACCTTGTTCGAAGGGCCAGCAACACGATGGTTGGAATCGGTTCAACGTAGAGTGCCAAATGCGCCGTGGGAGGATTTCTGCAGGTTATTGCAGTGCAGATTTGGGCGCAACCAGCATCAGGCGTTGGTGCGCAAATTCCACATCATTACTCAGACGGGTTCAGCGGAGGATTATGTGGAGCAATTTGCTGAGCTCTATGATCAGTTGTCTGCATACGAAGCGGTACCTGAATCAGTGCACTATGTCACCAAATTCATCGATGGTCTGAATCCTTCTGTCAGAGTTTTGGTGGCACTACAGCAGCCGACAGATTTGGATGCTGCTTATGAATTAGCCTTGTTGCATGAATCCCTAACCAGTTCGATTCCTCAGTATCATCAATCGAACAGGAGGCAAAAAATTTCACACCCAGCATCCACTGTTAAGACAGTTGCTAGCAAAACCACCGACGACAGGCGAAACAGTTCAGAGGTACAAAAACAGAAAATGGGAAGATAAGTGGGAGACCCTTAGATCCTACCATAAGGCCAAGGGACTGTGTTTTATGTGCAGAGAAAAATGGAGCCGAGATCATCAGTGCAAACAAACAGTGTCCCTTCATGTAGTGCAGGAAATGGTGGAGTTCTTCCAATGCACATCTTCACAGGAACTGGGATCAGACGAGGATGATGAAGTTAATTTAATGGCCATATCTAAGGCAGCTGAAGGAAGATCTGCTCGTAGTAAAGCATTTCAGTTGACAGTTACCATTCAGGAACAGCAGAAAACATTCCTAGTGGACTCTGGTAGCACCCACTCATTCCTGGATTCTGATTCAGCTAAACTCCTATCAGAAGTTCAGACATGTTCAACAATGAAGGTCAAGGTGGCTAATGGACAGATAATGAATTGTTCCAGTTTGTTCCAAAATGCAATTGGTCAGTGCATGGTGTCCAGTTCGAGCATGATCTCAAGATTTTGCCTCTTAGTTGTTATGATGGAATATTGGGAATGGAATGGTTGGCAAAACACAGTCCAATGATTGTGGACTGGGATCAGCAATGGATGTCATTTCCTCTGCATGGAAAAACAGTAACAATCCAAGGGGCAACACCTGTGGAATTTTCTTATACCATCATAGAGTTGTTTGTCATTACTGATGAAAATGCTCAAACTGTCTTACCTGAAATTCAGGAACTGCTGGATGAGTACAAGGATGTATTTGCTATTTCCACTGGATTACCACCGGAGAGAGCTTGTGATCACTCTATACCACTTATTCCAGGTGCAAGACCATTTTCTCATAGACCATACAGATTAGCTCCAGAACTTAAGGATGAGGTGGAAAAGCGGATACAAGAGATGCTAGATTCTGGTGTAATCAGAAGGAGTAACAATCCATTTTCCTCTCCCATTCTCCTAGTTAAAAAGAAGGACCACACCTGGAGGTTGGTGGTGGATTACAGGCACCTCAATGCTCTCACAATCAAGGGAAATTACCCTATGCCTGTGATAGATGAACTTCTAGATCAATTACATGGAGCACAATGGTTTACAAAGTTGGATCTTAGGGCAAGATACCACCAAATAAGGTTAGCCCCTGGAGAAGAATATAAGATAGCCTTTCAAACTCATCATGGTCATTTTGAGTTCCTGGTTGTGGGTTTTGGTCTGACAGGAGCTCCAAACACCTTTCAAGGAGCTATTAATGTATCCTTGTCTGAAGAACCTGACATGCTTAGGAATTTTGTCATTGCATTCTTTGATGACATACTGATTTTTAGTAAAACATTGAAACAGCACCTTGAACATGTTAAAAGGGTTTTGGCAGTTTTGAGAAGAGACAAATGGTATGTAAAACTCTCCAAGTGTGAATTTGCTTCTCAAAAGCTGCTCTACTTTGGGTCACATAATCAGCAAGGATGGAGTTTCCACTAATCCTGAGAAAATAAGTACTATTGAGTAGTGGCCACAACCTGAATCTGTGAAAGAGGTCAGGAGCTTCCTAGGGTTAGCTGGGTACTATAGGAAGTTCATTCGCCACTTTGGAATTATTGTCAAGACAATGACTAACTTATTACACAAGGGCTCTGTGTTTGTCTGGACCAGTGTTGAGGACACAACATTTCAAACACTGAAACGGGCCCTAGTTACTGCCCCTGTTTTGGCCTTGCCCAATTTTCAGCAGCCTTTTACTATAGAGACAGATGCCAGTAATTGTGGAATTGGCACCGTTTTATCTCAGGAGGGACACCCTGTGGCATTTGTCAGCAAGGCCCTAGGACCCAAAAATCAGACACTGTCGGTTTATGAAAAAGAATTCTTAGCTATTCTGTTAGCAGTTGAACAGTGGCGCTCCTATCTTCAGCTAAAAGAATTCAACATCATCACTGATCAAAAAGCTTTGGTCAGTCTAACAGAACAACATTTGCATACAGCCTGGCAGCAAAAAGCTCTAACCAAGTTGTTTGGTCTCGATTACAAAATCATTTACAGGAAAGGAACAAAAAACAAAGTTGCTGATGCATTATCCAGGCGCCCTCATCTGTCAGGGGACTGATATGCTCTGTCAGCAGTGCAACCAACTTGGGTGCAGGAAATAATGGACAGTTATGTGTCAGATCCTCATGTTACAGCAATCTTACAGAAACTAGCAATTGATCCTTCAGCTGTTCCTAACTTTACATTGCGAGGGGGGCTACTCCGTTTCAAGAAGCGGCTGTGGATTGGATCAAATGAGCAACTGCAACGTAAGATTGCTGACAGTTTGCACGCTAGCTTGGCTGGGGGTCACTCATGTTTTCCAGTAACTTATCATAGAATTTCTCAATTGTTTCACTGGAAGAAAATGAAGCAGATGATCAAGGAGGTGTTACAGCAGTGTCAAATCTGTCAGCTTGCCAAACCTGACAGAGTTCCTTACCCTGGTCTACTGCAGCCTTTACCTATTCCCTCACAGCCTTGGGAGATGATGACGATGGATTTCATCGAAGGTTTGCCAGTGTCACAGCATCACAATTGCATCTTGGTAGTGGTGGATAAACTGACAAAATATGGACACTTTATCGCTCTCAAACATCCTTATACTGCTGTCACAATGGCCGAGTCATTTTTGGACCGTGTGTACCGTCTCCAGGGACTCCTATTTCCCTAGTTTCTGATCGTGATCCTGTTTTCACCAGCTTGTTTTGGAAGGAGGTATGCAACAACAGGTATCAAACTGCGCATGAGCTCGGGTCAACATCCTCAAACTGACGGGCAAACGGAGCGTGTGAATCAACAGGTGGAGGGATATCTCAGATGTTTTATAAGTGCTCATCCGCATTGTTGGTTCAGTTGGCTTCCACTTTGTGAATTATGGTACAATTCAAACTGGCATTCTTCGACTGGTCGTACCCCGTTTGAACTGGTCTATGGGCATCCACCCCGTTACTTTGGTTTATCCCCTGTCGATGCTATCAGCAATTCAGACGCTCAACAATGGCTGCGCGACAGACATGTCGTTATGGAATCAGTCAAGCAGCATTTACTACGTATGCAGCAGCGGATGAAAGTTCAGGCCGATAAGCATCGGACAGAAAGAAGTTTTGAGGTGGGCGACACGGTTTTCCTCAGGATGCAGCCGTATATTCAGTCATCTATTGCCCCGCGCGCAAACCACAAGTTAGCTTTCAAGTACTTTGGTCATTTTGAAATCCTGGCGCGGATCGGCGCGGTGGCTTACAGACTGAAGTTACCAGACAACTGCAGGGTTCACCCAGTGTTCCATGTCTCTTTGCTCAAGCGACAAATCAAACCAAATCAACAGGTACTGCCAGGTCTTCCATCGTCAGCGGCTAACCTGCAGGTTCCGGCGTGTTTCCTGGATCGTCGACTGATTTCACGAGGGAACAAGACGGTGGCTCAAGTTCTGGTCAAGTGGAGCCATTCCCCAAGTTCTTTGGTAACTTGGGAAGACCAGGACATGCTGAAGCAACAATTCCCATGCGCACCGGCTTGGGGGCAAGCCGTTTTCTCTCCAGGGGGGATTGTCAGCGGCACTGAAGATACTACAGCGACAACAGCTGAATCGCTACAGGAGACGGCAAGACAGGAACCGCTACAGGAGAATCCGGCAAGCGCAGAGCAGGCCAGGCCCAAGAGGAGAGCCAAGGTTCCAGCGAGATTGCGCGGCCCGGAATGGGCCCGCTAGTCATTACTTATATACTGCTGTAGTGGTTCTGTAACGGGTGGCTGGCGGCTTCGGCCGAGAATGGATAGGATAGTTGGCTTGTAAGGATTGGCTGTAATCTCCTCCCTCTCGTTTGAACTCTCCTGAACAATTGAATTCCGATCAATCCATAGCTACTCGAGAGAGATTCTAGTTCGTGCTTACACAAACTGGGCACTACAAATGCATGAACAGGAAATTTAGTCAGTAATAAGATTGGGTCGTTGATTTGGAGCAGATTAAAGATCGTTGGTTGTAATTTACCTCCATTTCATGAACTAGACCGAGCTCCATTGGGGTTTTCTTGGGTGGGGGAAGTTGGAGTGGAATGGAAAGAACCACAGACAATATCTGCAGTACCTGTCGATGGTCGAGGACGTCAAATTCTGACAATCGGTGGCAGGAATGTGGAGTGTGAGCCGTAAGAAAGTAGATCTAAAGGATCACAGTAGAAAAGAAGAAGATGAGGGGATCAGAGTAGGGACAAAGTAGATGAGACGTGGGTGCAGTCAGCAACCCAAAATAAATGTTTAGTTACTCGGGGTGACTGGTGGGATGCTCTCACGAGTAAAATATTATGTCCATGCGAGCAGTGACAGTAAGTTTCAGAAAGCTGAACGAAAAATAGTGTGTCATAAGTTTCATGGAAAAGAACTTGAGAGAATCAGAAGTATACCGTAGGAGTGAAAATGAAATCAAATGTTAGGGCAGTTGAAAGAATGAAATGTGTTAAAGATTTTACTTTTTCAAGGAAGTCATCAAACGGTTTCAAAATTTTAGATTTGGTCGTACAAGGATTGAACTAGTGGAGTGACCCGCGCATTTGCGCGGCTAGATTTGTTAAGATATTTTATTTATTATTTATACTTTATAAGTTTAGATTTTTCTTACATAAGCTGCGTACTTATAATAATATAAAAGCATCTTCCAGTGTAATGTATATGTAAATGAAACTCTATTGGACTTCAGTGGAGAATATTGTCCTCAAATGCAAGTTCTTGCTTATAACTTGGTCTAATTAGATGATTAAGACATGGCGATCAGTATATTATCCTTCTTAGTTCTCATTTTATCTCTTCCACGTTTCTATATATGTTGGTCAACAAACAGTTTGGCCATCCAAGAAATGTAACCACTGATGTATCTTGGTCTAAACTTTCTAACATCCTAATTCGCTCACTACCCTTAGTAACTTGTTCTTCCATATTATTAAATATTGTTCTACACATTAAAATAACATAATGGAATTGGCATGCGTTCTTGAATCCAACCTTCACTTTCAAAACAGCAACATCGTTTTTCTTCTTTCATGTGGTATTCTTGATTGCTCAAGTTGTCAACTGGAAAAAAAATCATATTCTCCTCACTTAGTGCCATGCAAGCCATGTATTTGAACAATAAAAAACTTCATTTATTCCCAGATAACCACTTGTCCATCAATTTCGGCTAATGTTAACATATCAATGCTTGCTGAGTTATGTTCCATATGCCACTTTTTTGTATTTGTTATGTACATATCTTTCCTTTTTATGAATGATAAAATCATCCACACGTATTTGTGCATGCAACCACAAATATAGATACAATTTAACATGCTATATTGGCATTCGTCATGTTTCGTTGCATGTTGCATACTATCAATTGGAAATATACCCTCTAATTTATTGTCTTCATATAACGTATAGTACTATTGCTTGCTTTAGAAATCTATTTACAACTGCTAATTTCGTAACCAAGTTGGATTTATTTTCATAATATGTTTTTTCTTTCTCATCGACACGGGCATTTAAAGACTAATGATCAAAAATATTTTGTATGATTTTCCACATAAAAGTTGACGACTTGTATGTAAATCATGTGTTATGTTCTACTTAAGGCCGGGCGCTTGTTTCTATATTATTAAATCATTTGTAGGTATTTTCTAATATTTTAAATTATCAACAAATATTTTCTCTTGTTCTTTCGTCATACTTTATCGCTTCTTATCATGCCTTTGTTGTATTAATTGACTTATTTATTTGTTGGCAGTATTGAAACGACACTTATTGTTGCAGAGAACAAACAAAATGACTCATTTGATAATAGATAATATGATTTATTGCCGGCAACATTTACTGCCATATAGTGCTAATTGCATGTTTCTTTATCACCTGGAGGCCTAATGAACTTACCATGGCGATTTAGTTGATGCAGTCGTTTAATGGCCACCGTTCTATTTTTGTGCAAATTATGACATGAACGGTTTGTGGGATAGCTTGGCTACTTGATTTTTCTCAACGGTGGTTGCATGTTCTCTTTTTAGAAAAACGCTAGCCATTTTTTAATAAAATGTTGGGGGTGGCGTACGTACATAGTCCATCAGGTGATGTACATGAATGATAGAATTTTTACCTTATTTTATTTTTCTATAGGTGACAACGTACGTACGTATCGTGTCCAAGTAGGATTGGTATTTAAAAATAGGGCTTGGCAATGAACGTATGTGTCCTAATCGGATTTAAGAAAAAACCTTACCATGCATGTACGTGTCCTTTTTTTTGACGGGTGGATGTACGTATCCTAGTAGGATTGGTATTTAAGCGCTCGGCAATATACGTGTTTGGTTATGGATCAAGCTGTTCGTACGTGCTAGCTAAAGTTTTTTTTACACGTGCAAAGCTAAGCAGGTTATATAGGTGTATGTGCTCACCAATTGTTTATTTGTACATAACTATTCCTAGGTGTATGTGCTCACTAATTGTTTATTTGGACCTAACTTATCCTATCTGGACTCTTTTCTATACGTCGAAAAAGAAAGTGTCCCAACTGATTCACCTGGACGCTATTTTTGGGAGGGAGGGTACGGGATGTTTTGCTTTTCTGAATTGGAAATGTTTTAGTTAGTGCCGGCTTGTTTTTTTTTTGCTTGCCCTACATGGTAACACCAACGCAAGCTATTGTCTCAGACTCATCGTGACAACGTGATGTGCCAAGTTGTATATATGTAATAATATTTATATGTAACGCTACATCTTTTAAATCCTGGCCGTTAATATCTATAATTTTTTTTTGCTTGCCCTACATGGTAACACCAACGCAAGCTATTGTCTCAGACTCATCGTGACAACGTGATGTGCCAAGTTGTATATATGTAATAATATTTATATGTAACGCTACATCTTTTAAATCTTGGCCGTTAATATCTATAATTTACGGTCAAGATAATTTAACCTATGTGGATCAACGTGATAGAAGATAGATAGATAGATAGATAGAAGATTGGCTAATCTAACAACAGATATTTCACGGACCATAGTGTGTATCGTAGGACGCTAAAAAGTAGGCAAAAGGAGTGTATGGAATATTCATGGGAAAAGGATGGGATGAAGTTGGGAAAGGACAGAATAGCATGAACTGATGAGTTTAAATCAGGTGAAGGAAATTAATGAAACAGAAGAAAAACAAATTGGGAATGAAAACGATTACACGGTTGAAAGGAAGAACGCAGGTGACGTGAAAAAAAAGAGTATGTACACATTGCAAGAGAGAGGAAGGAAGAAGAAGATGAACAGTGGCAAAGAACAGTTAGAACAGAACAGAGTGATGCAGCGTACGACACGTACAAGGGCGTAGTAGTACACCTAGACGACGTATTTATATACTCCCTCCGTCCCAAAATTCTTGTCTTAGATTTGTCTAGATACGGATGTACCTAATACTAAAACGTGATTTGATACATCCGTATTTAGACAAATCCAAGACAAGAATTTTGGGACAGAGGGAGTAAAATAAACACGTATATTGTCTCGTACTGAGAGGATTAAAAAAGTCATTCATTTTTCAACAAATTTCCAGCACAATAATGTTCTGCACCTCAACGGTTGTGAAAGAATGCGCGGGTGCATGTCCCTATGAATTTCAAACAATCGGACGGCCGCCTGGCGTGCCCAATAAATCCCATAGTTAGATTCCTGTCAAAACATGGGCTCTCTCAGAGCTCAGGCCATTTGGACCGTCAGATCTCGAACTTGATGCGATTAGAGCCGTCAGATCTGCCCCTGGAATGAGCTGGGCCGTTGGATAAAATTCGGCTTCGAACAGCTCTACAATTCCTTCCTTTTCTGACGTTCCCCATTGGCTCACGCCTCTCTGTCGCGTGGGCTTGATGCCTGGTGGGGCCCTTCTGTTGGCGTCGTGCGTGAGGCTAGCCGCGGTGTGTGGCTTCCATGCTGGATCGTGCGGTGGCTCCGCATGTAATTTTGAGAACCCGTCGTAGGCAGTGTGGGGATTTCATGTGTCGACCCTTCGCGTGTCACGTGCTGGTTTGCTCGGGCGTGGAAGAGGTGAGCGAGGGGTACATCCATCTTCTTCCTGCTTCTCATTCGCCCCTTTCTCTTCACTTCGCTCCTTTCCACCAGATCTGACGATGTTCCCGCTTGTCGTTGCCTCGCCGCCGTGACAAAGGTGCTTTTCCTCCCGCCCTTGTCGCTTCCTTCCTTTCCTTGCGTCTGATTCCCTCCTGGTCGTCCGCTTGCAGTTGGGAAAGGGGAAGGGGGCCATCGTCTTGTGGTTGGGCCGGAGTAGGGGTGAGCTGGACGCTGATGATGTCTTCGTGCAATGGAGGAGGTTCTTTCATGCTCCCTTACTCTTTTTTCGTTCGATTTGTTATCTGGCACTGCTGGTAACACGTCGGGCCTGCTACTGTTCTAGGGTGACGGTTTGCAGTTTGATTGGTGGCTGCGGCGGTGGCGGAATTGGTGGCGACGAGGCGGCGGCGTCGTGACGGGGTCGTGGCACGGCGGCGCCCAGCTCTACGTGTCGCTCAAGATGGAGAACGCGCGGATCATTGGCGACCTCGTGCCGCACGTCTACGGCTCTGAGCCCATCATCGGCTCATGAGAACCTGCCCGTGCCGTACGGACCCGCCACCAGCTCCTGATTACTCTTGCACTCGTGCTTGATAGTTTAGGTTTACATTGATTCGGTTCTGGTTTTGCAGCTCGTGATGGAAAGGGAGCTGGCGTCCATGCGGGAGCTCAGCTTAGTTGTGTTGCCGGACCATGGTATGCATGCTACATACCTACTGCCTAACTAAACTGAACTGCTTAGTGTTGTACTCTCAAGTAGCCTTTCAGTAAACTGAAAACCTTTAGGATTTTGTGTTTTCATATACTATTCTTTTGCACGAGTTTGTTTGCCTCAATTGGATGCTCAAATGTATGATTCACTTTCGCAAACGTTGCTGTAAACTACCGCACATGTGCATTGTTTCTAACTATTTTGATCTGTGGAATTTACTGCAGAAACACTTGAGTTCAAATTCTTGCTCAAGCCCAAGGACGCGGAGACCCCGTGCATCACTGAGGAACGGCCGGCGCGGCTCCTCACCAGGGGCATGCTCCAGGGTGATGTGAGGCTTGCAAACTTCAGGCTTAATGGAGATGATCAGTTGCTTGAGTATAAATGAATCACCCACTCATGCTGATCGAGGTGAGAACAGGAGTCAAAATGGGCAACCAGACTTCGATCTTGCAATGCTTATACTTCGCTACTATGCTTGCATTTTGTTGTACCGTCCTTCTTCTCAAATAACTAGTATACTGGTATCCTAAGTATCTCTGAAGTCAAACAAACAGGCAGACAAAAAAGAGTAGTAACAACTTTGAATGGTTTTGACTTCTTCGTTTGAAGTTCAATCTTTATGATGTAATCGTCCATGTTCTAAAATCTGGAATGCTCTTGCGCATAACATATCTTTAGGGAAATAAATTAAACAATCCAAAAAGGACAAGAATGGGAGCTGCTTCAATATTCATTTCACTGCCGTGGTGACTGCTTCTGCTACCCTATTGCTCATGAACAAGCTAACCATATTGCTCTTAAAAATGCTTTATCACGGGTATGTTAATTGGCTAAACATGCTAAGCTTGTCTCACAATTACAATCTACCTGGCACACATGCTTAGGCACAAATGTTAGGAACCAGCATGGCGCACCAATGCGCGTTGCAGGTTCACATATAAGTCTCCGCTCCTATCGAGGCTAGCCTGCCGTAGGTATGAATCAGGTCCCTAGCCTGTATGAGCCCTACTTTTCATGGAGCAAGGTGAAGCTTGCTGCTTTTGCTTTTGGTAAAAAGGAATCCCTATTCTTATGTTGGTATCCTCTCTGCAAGTCTATTCTGCCCTTTTTGACATTTTTTGTTCTATATTGCTAGGCACTGAATCATATTACACTTGTGTGCTCAAACCAACTGAGCTTAATTCATATATGTAAATATTTAAGAATGTGAGGACGATGCCCAATTGACAAGGATTGCAATACTGTATGAATCATTTGGAGATGGGTTGTAGATATTAAGCTATGTAAGAGATGATTTTAAGGTAAACAAGCCATTCCGCTTGCTTTCTGTTAACCTTTATGCATGCGTTTGTAAGTACCCCCCCCCCCCGGTGTACTTCTATTATAGAAATTTGAAGAGTCGGCAACAAATTTTAGAGTGGATGCACACACCCTTGCAGTTTTAGGATCTCTCGTTAGAGGCATCATCGATGTACTTGACTCATTTAAAAGGCCATACATGTGGATTTTTTTTCTTCTCTTTCATATTTAGTTATTTTGAAATAGCTATCTATGGTAGATTTTTGACTGCTTCAATTTTGTTCTTTCAGGTAGGTCACTAATTTAAATTGGTTATCTGACTGCATTTGTGGTTGCAGGTCGACTTGTGATATGACAAGCGGATCACGGTGTCACGGAATGAGCAATTAGAGAAGAGTGTTTTCACCTAAGGCGGGGTGAGATTTTTTGTTCATCTTGGTTGTATTTTAAAATGAGTTTAACTACAGATAATCAACAATCAACTAATGTAATTATTTCTAATGTTGAGTCATTCTTTGTGCCTTTACAAAGAATGAAAATACTAGCTATAATAATCATTAATCAAACATTCCATTCCCCCTTTTGTCATAATGGTGATTCATACTTGTGCTATACATGAGTCATTCCTTACCAATCTTTAAAATGAATGCAAATATTTATAATAATTCATATTATTTTGCTCGATGTTGTGGCTAACCTGAAGGTATACCATTCTTTTTACCTTCTCTATTTATATACTTCTACAGAGTGTTACCCGTTATATTCTTGTCTAAACAAGGGCTCTCTCAGAGCTTAGGCTATTTGGACCGTCAGATCTCGAACTTGATGCGATTTGGGCCGTCAGATCTGCCCCTGGAATGAGCTGGGCCGTTGCACAAAATTCGGCTTCGAACAGCTCCACAGTTCCTTCCTTTTCTGACGTTCCTCATTGGCTCACGCATCTCTATCGCGTGGGCGCGATGCCTGGTGGGGCCCTTCTGTCGGTGTCGTGTGTGAGGCTAGCCACGGTGTGTGGCTTCCACGCTGGATCGTGTGGTGGCTCCGCATGTAATTTTGAGAACCCATCATGGGCAGTGTGGGGATTTCATGTGTCGACCCTTCGCGTGTCACATGCTGGTTGGGTCGGGCGTGGATGAGGTGAGTGAGGGGTGCATCCATCTTCTTCCTGCTTCTCATTCGTCCCTTTCTCACCACTTCGTCCCTTTCCACCAGATCCGACGTTGTTCCATCTTATCGCTGCCTCGCCGCCGTGACAAAGGTGCTTTTCCTCCCGCCCTTGTCCGCTTCCTTCTTTTCCTTGCGTCTGATTCCCTCCTGGTCGTCCGCCTGCAGTTGGGAAAGGGGAAGGGGGCCATCGTCTTGCGGTTGGGCCAGAGTAGGGGTGAGCTGGATGTCGCTGATAACACGTCGGGCCTGCTACTGTTCTAGGCTTAGGGTTTGCTATTTGATTGGTGGCTGCGGCGGCGGCGGAGTTGGCGGGGAAGAGGGAGGCGGCGACGTGACGGGGTCGTGGCACGACGGCGCCCAGCTCTATGTGTCGCTCAAGATGGAGAACGCGCGGATCATTGGTGACCTTGTGCCGCACATCTACGGCTCTGAGCCCATCATCTGCTCATGAGAACCTGCTCGCGCCGTATGGACCCGCCACCAGCTCCTGATTACTCTTGCGCTCGTGCTTGACAGTTTAGGTTTACATTGATTCGGTTCTGGTTTTGCAGCTCGCGATGGAAAGGGAGCTGGCGTCCATGCGGGAGCTCAGCTTAGTTGTGTTGTCGGACCATGGCATGCAAGCTACATACCTACTGCCTAACTAAACTGAACTGCTTAGTGTTATACTCTCAAGTTGCCTTTCAGTAAACTAAAAACCTTTAGGATTTTGTGTTTTCATATACTATTCTTTTGCACGGGTTTGTTTGCCTCAATTGGCTGCTCAAATGTATGATTCACTTTCACAAACGCTGTCGTAAACTACCACACATGTGCATTGTTTCTAACAATTTTGATCTATGGAATTTACTGCAGAAACACTTGACTTCAAATTCTTGCTCAAGCCCAAGGACGCGGAGACCCCATGCATCACTGAGGAACGGCCGACGCGGCTCCTCACCAGGGGCATGCTCCAGGGTGATGTGAGGCTTGCAAACTTCAGGCTTAATGGAGATGATCAGTCGCTTGAGTATAAATGAATCACCCACTCATGGCGACCGAGGTGAGAACAGGAGTCAAAATGGGCAACCAGACTTCGATCTTGCAATGCTTATGCTTCGCTACTAGGCTTGCATTTTGTTGTACCGTCCTTCTTCTCAAATAACTGGTATACTGGTATCTTAAGTATCTCTGAAGTCAAAGAAACAGGTAGACAAAAAAGGGTAGTAGCAACTTTGAATGGTTTTGACTTCTTCGTTTGAAGTTCAATCTTTACGATGTAATCGGACATGTTCTAAAATCAGTAATGCTCTTGCGCATAACATATCTTTAGGGAAATAAACTAAAAAATCCAAAAAGGACAAGAATGGGAGTTGCTTCAATTTTCATTTCACTGCCATGGTGGCTGCTTCTGCTACCCTATTGCTCTTGAACAAGCTAACCCTATTACTCTTAAAAATGCTTTGTCATGGGTATGTTAACTACCTAAACATGCTAAGCTTGTCCCACAATTACAAACTACCTGGCACCCATGCTTAGACAAAAATGTTAGGAACCAGCACGACGCACGAATGTGCGCTGCAGGTTCACATAGAAGTCTCTGCTCCTATCGAGGCTAGCCTGCCATAGGTATGAATCAGGTCCCTAGCCCATATGAGCCCTACTTCTCATGGAGCAAGGTGAAGCTTGCTAATTTTGCTTCTGGTAAAAAAGGAATCCCTATTGTTATGTTGGTAGCCTCTCTGCAAGTCTATTCTGCCCTTTTGGACATTTTTTGTTCTGTCTTGCTAGGCACTGAATCATATTACACTTGTGTTCTCAAACCAACTTAGCTTAATTCATATATGTAAATGTTTAAGAATGTGAGGATGATGCCCAATTGACAAGGTTTGCAATACTGTACATATCATTTGGAGATGGGTTGTAGATACTAAGCTATGTAGGAGACGATTTTAAGGTAAACAAGCATTCATCTTGCTTTATGTTACCCTTTAAGCATGGGTTTGGTTGTAAGTAACACCCCCCCCCCCCCGTGTGTGCTTCTATTATAGAAATTTGAAGATTTGACAACAAATTTTAGACTGGATGAACACACCCTTCCAGTTTTAGGATCTCTTGTCAGAGGCATCATCAATGTACTTGCCGCATTTAAAAGGCCATACATGTTGATTTTTTTCTTCTCTTTCATATTTAGTTATTTTGAAATAGCTATCTATGGTAGCTTTTTGACTGTTTCTATTTTGTTCTTTCAGGTAGGTCACTAATCTAAATTGGTTATTTGACTGCATTTGTGGTTGCAGGTCGACTTGTGATATGACAAGCGGATCACGGTGTCACGGAATGAGCAATTAGAGAAGAGTGTTTTCACCTAAGGCGGGGTGAGATTTTATGTTCATCTTGGTTGTATTTTAAAATGAGATTTAGCTACAGATAATCAATAATAAACTAATGTAATTATTTCTAATGCTGAGTAATTCTTTGTGCCTTTACAATGAATGAAAATACTAGCTATAATAATCATTAATCAAACATTTCATTCCCCCTTTAGTTGTAATGTTGAGTCATACTTGTGCTATACATAAGTCATTCTTTACCAATCTTTACAATGAATGAAAATATTTATGATAATTCATATTATTTTGCTCGATGTTCTGGCTAACATGAAGGTATACCATTCTTTTTACCTTCTATTTATTTGCTTCTACAGAGTGTTATCCGTTATATTCCTGTCTAAACATGGGCTCTCTCAGAGCTCAGGCTAGTTGGACCGTCAGATCTCGAACTTGATGCGATTTGGGCCGTCAGATCTGTCCCTGGGATGAGCTGGGCCGTTGCATAAAATTCGGCTTCGAACAGCTATACAGTTCCTTTCTAACGTTCCCCGTTGGCTCACGCCTCTCTGTCGCGTGGGCTCGATGCCTGGTGGGGCCCTTCTGTCGGCGTCGTGCGTGAGGCTAGCCGCGGTGTGTGGCTTCCACGCTGGATCGTGCGGTGGCTCCGCATGTAATTTTGGGAACCCGTCGTGGGCAGTGTGGGGATTTCATGTGTCGACCCTTCGCGTGTCACGTGCTGGTTTGCTCGGGCGTGGATGAGGTGAGTGAGGGCATGTACAATGGTTGATAAGGTAGTCTTATCTTAAGTTTTGCATGTAAATTTATAAATGACAAAAAAAATTGTATACAATGGGTCATCTCTTAGCCTTATCTTCAATAACTAGCTCTTCCTAAAAACATGGTAAGACATATCGTACTAAGAGATCATCTCTTGTCTTCTCTTAAATTAGAGAAGACAAGCCTTTTATGATTTTTCTCCTCCACCTCATCATTTATCCCACGTGGCATTGCTAAGATAGAACCATTGGACATGCCCTGAGGGGTGCATCCATCTTCTTCCTGCTTCTCATTCGTCCCTTTCTCTCCACTTCATCCCTTTCCACCAGATCCGACGTCGTTCCAGCTTATCGTTGCCTCGCCGCCGTGAAAAAGGTGCTTTTCCTCCCGCCCTTGTCCGCTTCCTTCCTTTCCTTGCGTCTGATTCCCTCCTGGTCGTCCGCTTGCAGTTGGGAAAGGGGAAGGAGGCTATCGTCTTGCGGTTGGGCCGGAGTAGGGGTGAGTTGGATGCCGCTGATGTCTTCGTGCAACGGAGGAGGTTCTTTCATGCTCCCTTACTCTTTTTTTGTTCGATTTGTTATCTGGCACTGCTGGTAACACGTCGGGCTTGCTACTGTTCTAGGGTTAGGGTTTGCTATTTGATTGGTGGCTGCGGCAGCGGCGGAGTTGGCGGGGACGAGGGCGGCGGCGCCGTGACGGGGTCGTGGCATGGCGGCACCCAGCTCTACGTGTCGCTCAAGATGGAGAACGTGTGGATCATTGGCGACCTCGTGCCGCACGTCTACGGCTCTGAGCCCATCATCGGCTCATGAGAACCTGCCTGCGCCGTAAGGACCCGCCACCAGCTCCTGATTACTCTTGCGCTCGTGCTTGACAGTTTAGGTTTACATTGATTCAGTTTCGGTTATGCAGCTCTCGATGGAAAGGGAGCTGGCGAACATGCGGGAGCTCAGCTTAGTTGTGTTGCCGGACCATGGTATGCATGCTACATACCTACTGCCTAACTAAACTGAACTGCTTAGTGTTGTACTCTCAAGTAGCCTTTTCAAGAACTGAAAACCTTTAGGATTTTGTGTTTTCATATACTATTCTTTTGCACGGGTTTGTTTGCCTCAATTGGATGCTCAAATGTATGATTCACTTTCGCAAACGTTGTTGTAAACTACCGCACATGTGCATTGTTTCTAACTATTTTGATCTGTGGAATTTACTGCAGAAACACTTGAGTTCAAATTCTTGCTCAAGCCCAAGGACGCGGAGACCCCGTGCATCACTGAGGAACGGCCGACGCGGCTCCTCACCAGGGGCATGCTCCAAGGTGATGTGAGGCTTGCAAACTTCAGGCTTAATGGAGATGATCAGTTGCTTGAGTATAAATGAATCACCCACTCATGCCGATCGAGGTGAGAACAGGAGTCAAAATGGACAGGAGTCAAAATGGGCAACCAGACTTCGATCTTGCAATGCTTATGCTTCGCTACTAGGCTTGCATTTTGTTGTACCGTCCTTCTTCTCAAATAACTGGTATACTGGTATCCTAAGTATCACTGAAGTCAAACAAACAGGCAGACAAAAAAGGGTAGTAACAACTTTGAATGGTTTTGACTTCTTCGTTTGAAGTTCAATCTTTACGATGTAATCGGCCATGTTCTGAAATTTGGAATGCTCTTGCGCATAACATATCTTTAGGGAAATAAATTAAACAATCCAAAAAGGACAAGAATGGGAGCTGCTTCAATATTCGTTTCACTGTCGTGGTGGCTGCTTCTGCTACCCTATTGCTCTTGAACAAGATAACCCTATTGCTCTTAAAAATGCTTTATCATGGGTATGTTAATTGGCTAAACATGCTAAGCTTGTCCCACAACTACAATCTACCTGGCACAAATGCTTAGGCACAAATGTTAGGAACCAGCACGGTGCACCAATGCGCGCTGCAGGTTCACATATAAGTCTCTGCTCCTATCGAGGCTAGCCTGCCATAGGTATGAATCAGGTCCCTAGCCCGTATGAGCCCTACTTTTCATGGAGCAAGGTGAAGCTTGCTGCTTTTGCTTTTCGTAAAAAGGAATCCCTATTGTTATGTTGGTAGCCTCTCTGCAAGTCTATTCTACCCTTTTTGACATTTTTTGTTCTATCTTGCTAGGCACTGAATCATATTACACTTGTGTGCTCATACCAACTGAGCTTAATTCATATATGTAAATACTTCAGAATGTGAGGATGATGCCCAATTGACAAGGTTTGCAACACTGTACGAATCATTTGGAGATGGGTTGTAGATATTAAGCTATGTAAGAGATGATTTTAAGGTAAACAAGCTTTCAGCTTGCTTTCTGTTAACCTTTATGCATGGGTTTAGTTGTAAGTACCCCCCCCCCCCCCCCGCTTCTATTATAGAAATTTGAAGAGTCGGCAACAAATTTCACACTAGATGCACACACCCTTGCGGTTTTAGGACCTGACATGTTCTGTCAGAGGCATCATCGATGTACTTGCCTCATTTAAAAGGCAATATATGTTGATTTTTTCTTCACTTTCATATTTAGTTATTTTGAAATAGCTAGCTATGGTAGCTTTTGACTGCCTCTATTTTGTTCTTTCAGGTAGGTCACTAATCTAGATTGGTTATCTGACTGCATTTGTGGTTGCAGATCGACTTGTGATATGACAAGCGACTCACGGTGTCACGGAATGAGCAATTAGAGAAGAGTGTTTTCACCAAAGGCGGGGTGAGATTTTTGTTCATCTTGGTTGTATTTTAAAATGAGATTTAGCTACAGATAATCAATAATCAACTAATGTAATTATTTCTAATGCTGAGTCATTCTTTGTACCTTTACAGTGAATGAAAATACTAGCTATAATAATCATTAATCAAACATTCCATTCCCCTTTTGTTGTAATGCTGAGTCATACTTGTGCTATACATGACTCATTCTTTACCAATCTTTACAATGAATGAAAATAGTTATGATAATTCATATTATTTTGCTCGATGTTGTGGCTAAGCTGAAGGTATACCATTCTTTTTACCTTCTCTATTTATATGCTTCTACAGAGTGTTGGGTTCATGTGCATGCTTCACTAAATCATTTCCTTGTGACCTAGAATAAGATTTTTCCAATTGGGAGTTGTATGCTGAGATTGTTCATGTTGTGAAGTGCTTTGTGCGAATGATTATTCTCTGTTCTTTGCCTCGGATAACTACAAATGAGGAGGTATGAATGATTGACCGAGAAACTGAATGAGATTGTTCATGTTGTGAAATACTTTGTGTGAATGATTACTCTCTGTTCTTTGCCTCAGATAACTACAAATGAGAAGGTATGAAGGATTGACCGAGAAACTGAATTAAAATATACTTGATTTAAGGTATACCCTGGCCGCTTTCTTCTATCGTTTGTGTTCCTCTTCTCATTTATGTTATTAGTCCTTTCTCAAGCCTTTGTTTTATTTGAAACTTCAAATGTTGAGAAGTATATTTTTGCTGATTACTGAGTAAATGAACTGACAATGGGTATACATTCATTGTACTTTTGATGTATTCACTGTTCACTCCTTTTTTGAGAAGTTATGTTTCTACAATGTAGTATCTGTTTTTGTATAAGCACATCACGCACTTCCATGTGCCTTAACGATCTTGTCCTTCTTTTCATTTCATAGTATGGATGCATCATGCCGTGGTTTATTTGCATCTCTGCACCTTTACTGGGATGCTTACTGAAAGCCTTGCACAAGCGAAACCAGGCTATCGTTTGGAGAAAAACACTATACATGCTGAGAAGATAAGCTCAAGTAGAAGAGTACCACATGTAAATGACAATGATTTTTCATAGATACCCAGCGTTGGCTTGGTTGTGGATAAAAGGATCTATGTACAGAAGCATTACTATCATTTATAGTTGTGTGTGTGTTTTGTACTGAATCATTACTAGTATACATGTTCTTATCCCACCTCTTTGAGACATATTGTGCCTTTTGAACTCGCTGAGGCTGGAATATAACTGAAACATGTAGGATTATAACCTTTTCACCTTTCTTATGGTATATTATTTATGTTCATGCTCTATATCTTATATTGAAGTTTTAGATGCTTGGCCATAGTGCTGAACCAGGCAAGGCGCGACAGGGTGCGCTTTCGGTCTAGTAATCTGAGATTGAGGTCAAGGTTAGCCTGGAGAGGCAAGAAATGGATAATAATAATAAATAATCTGAGATTGAGGTCAAGATTAGCCTGAAGAGACGAGAGAGAAAATCACATGTGGGTGAACTACACGAGTACAACATGAGTGAAATCAAGATGAATGAAGATTGGAGAGAGATATTTTTTCAAAAAAGGGCGTCCTTTCTTATCTCATATAATAAAGCATCAAGGGATAGAAAACACCATATGGCCACACGAGAGGACCCGACTGAGAGGTGCAGGCAGCAACAACTCTAGACCATAGAGCTATGAGAGCTTCCCAATTAAAGAGAGCTTAGAAATTGTAGGAATATTCATCAGTACATCATGATTAGATGATCCAGAAACATGCATAGTCTACTCTAATAGATATAGGTATTCATCAGTACCTCATCTTCATCACATATATGGATTTTGCCCTATTAACTTGGTTCTGCCTGCAGTGCACCATTAAGGCATTAACACAAACATCATCTTCGATAGGAGCGACGCCAAAGTGATCAACACCATGTCACCAGATTCCATGTCTTTACGCTGCACACTTACGCCTCTTTGGAACAAACCTTGCAGACTTACTTGAAAGACGAGTTGCAACCTTGTCGTTGTCCAATGCCACCCCTTTGAAAATAGAAATAAAAATTAACTCAGATACATACACCATCTGAACATCTCGCAAGCAGTATGGGAAGATGAGATGAATTGCAACTTCATAAAAAAGATGTACACAATAATTGTTCAAAAAGAAGGAATAGACAAACAAGAGAAATGGCATTGCAGTGGAGTATATTGATAAAGAAAACTGGGTAAGTGTGCAGCGTAAGATGTACACAATAATTATTCACCAACGTATTTAGATGATCCGGAGACTATGCATCCTAGTGGGTCCTTTTGACTGGCAGTGAAGTGGGGCACACAGATAAGCCCATTCTAAAACCACGAAAAGAAGAGGACCACACGAGCTCACAGCCTTACACTGGGTAACCTCATTTGGTCAAGGATGACGGCTGGTGTATGGGCCAGTCTTCAGCATGCGTACGCGCAAATGGGCAGGGGTCGTGTAGCCATGTACCATTTTAACTTATTAGTATTTACCTATCTTTTCAGAATTCACTTTAGAATTAACATGGTATCCAATATAAACATTTACAGAGTACATCTTATGTTCACATGTCAGTATTGTAGTTAAAGAATCTTGTAATGACATGTATTAGCAATTGAAGCAGTACTTACCCACAGCCGCCTTGGCTACCAGGGAAATTTCTCAACACACTGTCCTAATTTCCCATCGCCTCTCATTCCTGGCTTGCATGGACAATCATATCCTCCCGGCCTGTTCTTGCATATGCCTTTGCTCGAGCAGTAGTATAGATCGGGGAACTTGCACTCATCGATGTCTTGAGAAGATAAAATTAAGGGCATGAAATTAGTCGTCTAAGACAGGATGGAGTGTGCTACTAGTAGGTCAAAGAATTGTTAACTTTATTGAGAAGAGATAGCACCTCGGCATCCATTGGCGATGTACGGGTTGCCCTCGTAGTGCTCCGAGCATTTGCACACGTAGCTGAGTGCATAGCCGGAGAGACCAACTGTGGCGTTGACACAGTAGCTGTTGCTGCTGGCGCACGCGTAGTCCGGAGGTGGGCGCTGGCCTTTCGCCGGGCACGAGGCGTTCCCGACGATGGCGAAGTCGAGCACCACGGGGAACGTCTCCGTCAGCAGCGTGTCGCCGTACAAGTCCGGCGTGGAGAAGACGTAGCGCGACTTCTCGACCACCATGGCGTAGGAGCACGGGCTGGACCTCCACAGCGCGTTCTCGTTCGGGACCACGAGCCCCGGCTCGACGCTGCCGTACTCCGGCACCGGGGGCAGGGCGGCCTCGCAGCAGCCCTGCCCCGCGCACGACCCGTTCCTTGCCGCGAGCTACCGCTTCGTGCCAGTGCGGCAGGCGAGCGTGGTCGAGCCGTCCATGGCGACGTCGACCCTCCAGCCCACGCCGACGACAATGTTGAGCGTCTGCGACACGGCGAACGGCCCCTCCGTGATGCCGTTGCCGAGCGTCATGGCCTGGGTTTGGAACCTGTGATGGGGCCGTACGCCCGCGCCTGGCTCCTGCCGGCTGACATGTCCACGAGCTCCACTGGAAAATATGAGGTGTTGTACCCCAGATAGGCGGCGGCGTCGGAGGCCGCCGAGGCGTCGCTGTCTGTGACCGTGATGCGGTTGGTATCGGTGTCGGCGAGCAACGCTCGAGGGGGGTCGACGGAGTGGTCGCAGGTGACCTGGAAGCCCTCGCGGAAGCAGCCGGGCATCAGGCCGAAGGGGAACGGGATGCTCATGTTGCCGCACTTGTCAGGGCAGCCCGGACGTGTGATCGGCAGCTGCTCGTCTAGTTCAGCCCCGGCCATGGCTGCTGCGCCTGCAAGAATGAGGAGAAGCTGGACAGGCAGCAGCAGCGACAGCAGCCTGGATTGCGAGGGCGTGGGCATGTTCCTGGGCGCGATCTGTTTTTCATTTCCTTTTTTTTGGCTAGCTTGGATGCTCTGCGGTTTGCGTACCATGTGTTATATAAAATCAGAAGTCTACAGAGTCAACTGGAATTTCAAAAAAAAAAGAAAAAAGAAAACAGCGAGTCAACTGAGCTTTGTCGCCACGGACTTCACGCGTTTCCTCGAGTTTGTATTTTTGTTTCGGGAAAGGTTTGTACCCCCGACCGACGCGGCCGAGTCTTTGGCCGGTCCCGCATCGGACGTTCGATTGGGGGCATCCTATGGCCAGAAGCGCGTAGGAACCCACCCTTCGCTATCTCCTTTATCGACTTCGATTTCACTCCTCTCGAGTCCCGCTGCTACCCGCCGGCGTTCGGTGTCCCTGACCGCACTTGGAACTGCGCGCCGGTGAGCTGTCACCGCACGCGGCCGGAGTACAAGCTGTTGATGTGCTGGCGAGGGAGCTGCAACCCACATCTGGCGGAGATGCAACCACCGAGCTGCATCGACTTCGTAGGGGAGCTGCAACGGTGCACGGCCGTGTTGTGGTGGCGCAACGAGCGGTATGTCGGTGGAGTTGAACGGCGAACGGTGGGGCCGTATTAATGTTGCAACCGACTACACGAATTCTTGGAACCAACATTCCGAAGAGTTATGACGATTCTGTAGTGGTGCGACGGCGGAGCGCAGTGGGGTGCCGCGACAATGTTGCAACAGGCGTCACAATTTGCTAGAATAGACGTTGCGGTGCTTGAAGAGGCTCGTGCGGATAAAGCTAGGCTGGCTGCTCAAATTGAGGTGCTTGATGCTCGTGCGGATAATTTAGGCCTCTCCGCGGCTGAATGGCAGACCATGACGGTCTTGAAGAGGCTCTTTTGGGTATTCATCGCCAGGAGGAAGTGTATTGGAAGCAAAGAGGCACTATTAACTGGACCTTAAAGGGTGACTCGTCCACGGCCTATTTTTTTGCCATTGCAAACGGTAGGCGTCGGAGATGTTTGATTGATAGCCTCCTTATCGAGGGCGTCAGGGTCTCTGATCAGTCTGTGATTACGCGGCACGTGGTCCACTTCTTCTCTACCCTCTTATCTGCTAAACCTGAGCTGGGTTTTAGGTTGGCACCGTCCTTTTGGTCTCCCCTCGAACAGGTTTCGAGTGCTGAAAATGAGAGTTTGATGATTCCCCCTTCTGAAGAGGAGATTTTCAAAGCGATTCGATCTGCCAATTCTAATGCGGCTTCCGGGCCTGACGGATTCTCCATTCCTTTCTTTCGGCAATTCTGGCCTCAGTTAAAAGGCTTCATTCAGGCTATTACACAAGGTTTTTGGCTGGGAACTGTTGACATCTCTAGACTGAATTACGCGATACTCACTCTCATCCCTAAGGTCAAAGGTGCTGACTTGATTTCCCAGTTTAGGCCCATTGCTTTAATTAACAACTTTGTGAAGATTCCGGCTAAGGGCTTGGCAACTAGGGTATCTCCGATCGCCCATCGTGTCATTAGTCCTTTTCAATCCGCGTTCATAAAGGGGAGATTTATTCTGAATGGGGTGCTTTGCTTGCATGAGATAGTCCATGACCTGCGGACCAAGGGCACTAAGGCTGTGGTTCTTAAACTTGACTTCGAAAAGGCCTATGACTCGGTGAGTTGGAATTTCCTTCGCCAAGTTCTTCTTGCTAAGGGCTTCGAGGGAGCAGTGGTTCACCGTATTATGCAGCTCGTCTCGGGCGGGCACACGGCTGTGGCGGTGAATGGTCAGATTAGTAATTTCTTTGCTAATGGTAGGGGCCTTAGACAAGGGGATCCGGCGTCTCCGTTGCTCTTTAATTTCGTTGCGGATGCTCTCTCTCATATCCTTTCTCAAGCAGCTACTGCTGGGCACATTACGCCGGTTAGTTCTCACCTTATCCCCAATGGCATCACTCACCTTCAATATGCGGACGATACCGTTATTATGGTTGAACTTAATGAGGGCAGCCTTACGAACCTGAAATTTCTCCTCTTATGCTTCGAAGCGCTTTCGGGTCTTAAAATTAACTTTTCAAAGAGCGAAGTTATTGTGACTGGGGTGCCTGATTCGGAAGCTCAGAGAGTGGCGCATCTTCTCAACTGTTCTCTAGGGTCTTATCCTCTCAAATACCTGGGCCTACCAATCTCCCCTCTCAAGATTTTGGCAAAAGATTTTGCCCCGGCAGTGACTAAAGTAGGAAATAGAGTGTTGCCGTGGAGAGGCCGTTATAATTCCCAGGCGGGCAAGGTTGCCCTTACTAATGCGTGCCTCTCCTCCCTTCCGATGTTTCTAATGGGCTTCTATCTCTTGTTCGGAGGGATTCACGCTGGTTTAGACAAGCATAGGGGTGCTTTCTATTGGAACTCCTCTGATAATAAGCACAAATATAGGATGGTTAAGTGGGACCTGATCTGCAGACCTAAGAGCATGGGGGGCCTAGGCATCATTAATACTATGGTCATGAACAAGTGCCTCATGATAAAATGGTGGTGGAAGATTATGTTCCTCGAGGAGCGCCCCACCTGGCTATCTCTTCTCAAAGCTAAGTACTTCCCCTCCTCGAGCCCTATGTTCGCCTCCTCCTCTGGTGGCTCTCATTTTTGGCGTCAGCTCGTTAAAGTTTGACCGATTTTTCCGATCCCTCGTTAAATTTGTAGTTGGGAATGCTAAGTCCACTCGTTTTTGGTTAGATTGGTGGGTAGGTGATACCACGCTTGCGGTGGCCTACACGACCCTGTTCTCGTATTGCGCTGATCCCGAGATCTCTATCTTTGAGCTCTCGGCTCAGGACTGGGTCCTTGATTTCCGACGTACTCTTTCTCCTGTGGAGTTGGATGATTGGCAACGTCTTACTGCCTGCTTCCCCTTGCTCTCGGAGGAAGATGACTCGGTGGTCTGGCCTCACACTACCTCGGGGCGTTTCTCAGTTAAATCTGCCTACTCCAATCTTATCTCGGGTACCCGCACAACTAAATTCAAGGATATTTGGCCAGCTCGTATTCCTCCTAAGATAAATTTTTTCCTATGGCAAGCTTTCCGGTGAAAGCTTCCTGCGGCCGATCAAATTAGGAAGAGGAACGGGCCGGGCTCTGATAGATGCGCGCTTTGTGGGGCTCTTGAAAACACCGAGCATATATTTTTTCATTGTTCTTTGACTAAATTCCTCTGGAGTTGCATTAGACTTTGGCTTCATGTTAATTGGAATCCATCTTCTTTTGAGGATTTGCGGCGTTGTGTTAATACTTTAGCAGGCCGGTCTAAGAGGGTATTCTGGGTTGGCTGGGCAGCGATCTGTTGGTCGCTGTGGACTACTAGAAACAAGTTCACTATCAAACACATTTTCCCGGCTAACCCTGTGAATTGCTTATTTAAAGCCAATGCCTTTTTGCAGCAGTGGAGATCATTGACTAAGGAAGGGGACCTAGAGGCATTCGACGACATGTTATCTAAGATGAGAGCTACGACGTCTTCCCTGCTGCGGCGCTCTAGGAGGATGGCTTAATATCCGGTTCTTTTGGACTCCTTGCTGGCCTGCGTGTCATGTTTGACTGGTTGCCATGTACTCGCACTTCTTAACTCTAATCTGTCGACTTATGTGTTGTTCTAAGGGCTGTGATGTGACTCTGGCTGATGGCTTTATTTATAAAGTCAGGCGCATATCTTTTATCTAAAAAAAAATAGATGTCGCGGTTTGCTGGAGCCGGAGACCGTGTTTGCAGGACGAGCTGTCGCAAGAACGATGAAGTATCATGTCTTGGGCTGTAGTCTTATTGGGACTTAAGGCTGGGCCATATTTTGACTTGTTGTCTTGGCCTATATTCTAGACCGTATTTTGACTCGTATTGAGCCTTAGACTAGGCCATATGTATGTATGGGTCTGCCCCTTGGGTATAATCTCGTCACTACTCAGTGTTTGTGTGTGATGATCGATGTACATGTGTTTACATGGATTTGAAGTTTCAAAAATAGTGGTCATGGTTGCAATTAGTCCGTTAGGGCATCTCCAACGGCAACCCGCAAAAAATCTCCCGCATCTATCCGCCGATAGAGGGACCAGTCCGCGGACATGGATGCGGGAGAAAGCCATCCAATGCTAGCTGCATATGTTTCAAACCATTTTTCAACAATCGGATAAAATTCATGCAAACACGAGCGAATTTCGTACAAACATGACGGATTTCAATAAACATGGTGGATTTAACTACATTTCAAACATTTAGAACAAAAAAAAGACCCGTCTCAAAAACTCCTACAGCGGCGGTGCCCGACGTCCAAGCCCGTGTCGTCCTCCTTCCGCCTTCAACATGAGCACCGGCGATAAGACCGATGAAGTGAAGGTGCGGTCTCCGGCAAGGAAGAATAGAACACGGGAGACGGACGCGCCACCTCCTGTGGCCTACTCATCCTCGGAGGAGTCCGCGCCTTGTCCGTCGACGCTCGACGTGAGGTCCATGAGAGAAATGGTGGCACCTTGGCTGTCGTCCTCCCACCGGGCCGACTGATGGTTCGTCGGCGCGGTGCGTAGGAGGCGCATCTTGCTATGTTCTCCTTCGCGATCGCCTGCGGCTGCGCCTCCGTGGTTGCCGCTTCCTGTCGAGCGGTGGCTTAAGCGCGGACGGCATCGTAGATGGCACGCTGTTCCGCGACAAAATTTGGGTTCGTCGCGGCCATGGTCGCCACGGCCTCCTCGCTCGCGCGCTCGCCGTAGATCTAGTCCTCCACCAACCGGTGCTGCTCCAGGAGGAACAGGTTGTACCGTTGTTCCTCCTACGCATGCTGGAACACCGACAAAGGCGCAAACGCAGGCCGCACCTCCGCCATGGCGCCGTTGAACTGCGCATGCGCCTTCTCCATGGTGAAGTCAGTGTGCAGAGGAGGCGCGGGAGCCGAGGCAGAGTTGTCGGAGCCCGTCTCCATTGTGGTGTCGTCCTCGTCGTTGGAGACCTCGTGCGAGTTGGCCGGCAAGCCGACCTCGATCCGCCTAGCACGGCGGCTATGCCAGGCGGCGGCAAGGGCGGCCACCGCATGCTTCATCTCCGCGATGCATCGCCCCATGTTTTCGCCAAGCGGTCATGGCGGATGCAAGTAAGGAGGAGGATGTAGAGGGGCTGGTGTTGTAGTGTGGTGTTAGCCGGGTGTGGCCGCCTTTATATAGCGAATTCCGGTGAGGCCAGGCGTCCGGGTGCGTAAATGCGCGGCGCCGAGTGGGTTTCTCGGCCGGCGAGCCTGTTTAATGGAAGCAGACGGACGGACAACGCATTGAACGGGCGCGGTAGAATCCGCACCGCCCCATCAATTCATGTGTCTCCAGCATTAAACAGGCGCGGACACCGGAGACGCATCACGGGTGGCGCCTTCGGCCGGCGTGCCGCTATAATTGCGGAGACAACGAGAGGTCGCGTCCGTCCTGAGCCGTCTTCAATGTTGAGCGGCGCGCTCTACAGCGGCATGAATGCGGGTAGCTGGCGCTGGGTGGGAGCGCACATGAGAGGGGGAGGGGTTTTTGGTGGGCCAGGACGGCCAGAAAACGGGCTTCGGATCGGTCCAGACTCCTGCAAACGTCTCCCACGTTTGTCTCCTTTTTACGGGAGAAATCGTGTCTGGGCCGCTCTACGGACCGATACGGGCCGACATTGGATGGCTTCCGCTGTCCAGACAGCCTGTTCGGATGGTTGCGGGAGATTTACAGTTCGCCTTGGAGATGCTCTTAAGGCCGGTTCAGTGTTGTTCGCGGACGCGTTCGTGGACGTATATGGGCCCAGATTTACCAACTCTGGTTATAGATGCTCTTAGTTCAAAAAAGAAAGTGACCAGTCCTTGTGTAACCAGGTAATCAAGCATCTAAAAAAGGTAATTAACTTATACCAAATATACGTCCTCATAAACGAGCAGTTAATCATCGTCCCAGTAGAAAAACTGGTAGCGTGTGTAAAATCAGCAGTTTCCACTCGTGCTCAAATGAACCAGGCCTTGTCTGGTTGATTTTTTTTTTTTGAGCTTATTGTCTGGTTGATTCGATGGATATGCGGCTATAGACAAACATCATCGACCGATGCACGCGGCAGCGGGCCACACACGCGGATGCACGACGAGTCTCTCTCTTCGGCACCGAAATCTTGGACCAGGTAGTACGTCCTCATCTTTTGTAGCATCGAAATCGCTCCAGAATGCAGACATGAGATCGCTATAGCGGCTTGGGCGAGAAGATAACGTGGTAGTACGTTCGAACAGTGGAACGTTTGGCTTTGGCGGCCGGAGAGACTCGAGGTCTCCGCTGCCATGGCTGGCTGGCACGATTGTCCATACTCCATGGGGACGGCTGCTGTGCATGCATGTGGACGTGATGCGGTCGATCGAACCCAAAGCTCACGGCTCACACACGCGCTACGGCATGGAAAAATGCAGCAGTTGGGCGAGGGCGTACTCGACGGCGAGCAAGCGCGGCCGCACGATGGCTGCCTCGGAGGCGAGCAAGCGCGGCCGCACGATGGCTGCCTCGGAGGCGAGCAAGGAGGACGTCAGCCCCGGACGCGGTGTTGCGCCGGTGTGCATCACACTCACGTCGGACGGAGGTGAGCCTCGAGCGTGCCGTGCGTGGCGAGGCAGCCGTCCACGAGCTCTGCATTGACCAGAGACCCCATGTCTCTTTCTGTACCTGAGTTGACCTTGCAGCTGACACCGCGGTGGCGCCCGCTCGCCTAGACCCCGCTGCAGAGAAGAGCACCTTTTAGTTGTAGCACAGCTCTGCCTTTGCCGGCGTCGAGCACAACTTCTGGGTTGTACGCTCTTCGACCATCTCCACCCGTGCCCTCAGGACGACCCCACAAAGCTTTTTTTTAGCACCGGCGATCAAAAAACCTCCCAGCCACACCCCATGAGCTAGTTTTGCGCCGGATTTGTTGAAATTTACGGCCGGCGCACGCAAGGCGAACCCAGCGAGCCGGGGAGCAGCTGGGGGCGCCGGCGCTATAATTTAACTACAAAAGTCCCAGTATCAGCCTCTCTTGTCTCTCTCTCCTTTTTCCTCGCTAGGCCCACCACATTGTGCATGCAAAAGAAGACAAAAGCTCTCTCCTCTCTCTCGCATGCCCCGCCGCTCCTCGCTCCTCTACTCTCTCTCCTCTCTCCCCTGCTCCTCGTTCCGGCGAGCCGACCCTTCCTCCTCCCCTTCCTCGCCGCCCTGGCTACCAGAGGCGTCGGAGGCCTGGGCGTCCACGGCCGGCTCCTGGCTGACCGCCTTGGGCTTGCGGCGAGACGGTGTCGTGGGCGCCCAGGGAGGGGAAAAGCTCGACGTCCCGCGGCGGCGGCGGCGACCACCTAACCATCTTCGTCGCCGACGGGGCGAGGAGAGGCTTGCTCGGGGTGTGGACGAGCTCCTCCTCCTCCTTCGCCCAAGCTCCTCCTCCTCCTCCTCCACTACACGTCCTTCACCAATGCCACGCCCTCGCCTCGCCCGGCCAAAGACGCTGCCGCCGCCTCGCCAGCGCCCGGCATGCCGCCGCCCGCCTCATTGTCCGCTTCGGCCGGCTCCGCTGGAGTTGAGAGCACCACCTTGGGCGACGGACGGGACATGGCCAACATCGGGCGGCCGGGTCCAGGCACGAGGAGGTGGTCGGCTGCCGTCCGTCTGGCGGCTACGCGCATGCGAGGAGGTTGCCGCTCATGCTCAGGTGGTCGTCCTCTGGCGGCGCGGTGGCCGCGATGCGACGACGACCTTCTTGCATGCCGACGGCCAGGCGCAGGCGGGGCCAGCGAAGGCGAGGAGCAGGACTACGGCCGGCATGGACGTGCTGCTGGAAGGCGAAGCGGCCTTCGACGGCCCCGCGGCCTCGGACGGGACGGCAGCGAGGACGACGGCCTCGCTTAGGGGTGGAAACAACAGGAGATTTTCTCGTTCCTAGGACAAAATTTTCGCCGGCAGCCTCTCAAACGGCGAAAAAAATGCCTTCTGAAAGGCTCAACGGCTGGAGATGCTCTTCCTCCTCTCTTACATGAAAATGCCGCTGCTCTTCCTGCTCCGAGTTCTGCCAAGCAACGCTGGCGTGGCCGCGTGGGACGCCGGGTTGGAGCAGTACGCCCGCAACTACGCGTGGGGTGCGCTCGTCCACAGGCACGGGCCGTAGGGGAGGAACTTGTTCCGCGGCTTCCCGGCAGCCAACTCGCTGGCCCCGTCCATTTATCCATCCATCGATCCATGCAAATAAAAACCATGCATGCATGTGTGTTTAGAAATCCAAGCTTAATCAGCAATCCCAGCGTCTCCGTGCCACGTCATCTAATCCCCTCCTAAAGGCATTAAGATTGAAAACGACCAGGATCAAAGAGTACATGTTACAGGCTTCAGGGATTTGAACGTGATGGTTCGTTTCTGACGACCTCTAGAGCCATAAGGTTCAAATTAGATTTCAATCCAAATCTCTTGGGCTGACACTACTTCAGTCCTGCTGGAGGCAACTGACGAGGAGCGTCGTCAGTTCCTGCTTGCTAAGTGTACACCAACTGATCTGTTGCTCTACAGCGCTCTTGTCTGTTCCTCCAGTTTTTTTTTAAAGGAATGCATTGTGTGGAAATGCTCAATGGAGCTCGGCCTCCATGGAGGCCGAATTTTAAATGAATTAAATTCAAATTCACACATTTAATTACTTTTTTGAAAAAGTACACACATACTTAGAGATATAATGCATAAGTGTGCTAATTTTCAGGACGAAACATGTTAAAACGAGTTATACAAAAACAAAACTCTGAGGCTTTTTAGTAGATGCATTATTCACCCTCAAAGTCCATGAATTTTGCCCTTTTTTGCATAGATCGCATTTCAAGATATTTGATTCTAAAATTTTACACACCTATACATCACATCCATATTTACTTGTACAATTCTTTTCAGATTTTTTTGAAACTGAGAAGTTTGAATTTCAAAATTTCCCCAAAATTTGGAGGCCGAGCTCCAAAACGCCCCACTCTGCCTCATGTCTCTTTATTGCAAGATCAAATTAGTCACTATTACAAAAGGCATGATAAAGTTATTTGAGTCAAAAGTATGCCTAGCAATAGTATGAGCCACCTTATTTGCATCCCTTGGACAGTGTTGAAAAGATTATTCCCTATCCTTTGTGCCGCCACGAAACATTCCGTCAGAATTGTCGCATATGGAGTTAGGACTTCTGTCGCAGCGTTACAAATTGGATAAGCTCCATAGAATCCGATTCGACGACTACTGGAGAGCATCCCAATTGGTCCACTAAAACCAGTCCTTTTTCAAGCGCTCGTGTTTCTGCCGTAGCCAGACTTACAAAAAAATTTCTTAGCTGCTCCCGCTACAGCCTCGCCACGACCATTGCGAATGACTGCTCCAGTAGCACCCACCCCGTCCTCAGAGAAAGCAGCGTTAATGTTAAGTTTATATTAACCCCGCGGTGGCTTTGCCCATGAAATTTGATGTGCCTTCACTACTCACCCGGTAGAATGGTTTGTGGTGAAAGCCTGAATAGCGAATGCTGTTCTAGCCCACGAAGCTACTTGCTGTCCATCGACAAGTTCACGCCTTTACCACCAAATGTACCAGGCACCCGCTGAAACAATTTCCTTCACACCAATTTGTTCGAGAACCGGTGACGATGCTGGGGTGTGACGAAGGATCTCCTCCAAAATGATGGACCCCGATTGACAACAGAAAGTTCTTTTTCTACAATATCATGAATTCCGAGAAACTTCCAAACCTGTTAGGCTCGCTCACACGTGAAGAGTAGATGCGTGATGTTCTCTGCACCCCTTTGACATACCTGACATTGAGGAGACACAGAATATGTCTGTTGCTCCAGTTTATTTGGTTGAATTTGTTTGGTGCTCTAGTAATAAGCCTGTAGGGAAGCCTTATAAGTACTTGATAGTTTTTCTTAACTTTACATGATAGTTTTCCTTTTCTTTTTTTGAAATGTGGCCCAGGTGGTATAACTTGACTCTGTGACCATTCTTTCCCGTCCCTCCGCATCCACCAGTTCTGACTTTTTTACCTTGCTGGTGAAAAACCCAGTTTCGGTTCTTGTTATTCAATTATGCCGACTACTCTGTTCTTGGATACAGAATTTTATAATTTGCTACTCACCATCTGTAATCGGCAAACCTCGATATTTCAATTGGCAAGATTCCTCAATGGCTTGAATTACTCCCGCTATACGCCGGCTTCCAATCCCAGAACAACTTGGTGGAACCTGCAAATCAAACAACCAAGTCAGAGTGTCAAGTGCTAGAGGATTTCACTACACCAAGAACTCGGCTTTTATATAGAAATATTCACACATATAGAAAATCATATGAATCTATAAAATATTCATGTTTAAAAAAATTCACATATTTAAATAATTCAAAATTTTAATGTTTGAAAAAATAATAATGTAGTACTCCCTTCGTAAACTAATATAAGAGCGTTTACATTACTAAAGTAGTGATCTAAACGCTCTTATATTAGTTTACAGAGGGAGTAAGTTTTTAAAAAGTTCTTTGTGCAACTAAAGTTTTTCATGCAATTAAAAATTGTTCGTATAATTCTAAAAAGTGTTCACATTTAAAAATATATTATTATAAGCAAGAAAATGTCCACATTTGAAAATATATTCTTATAAGGCCGTCATGCACATGCGAGCAAGAGCAAGCAACGACGCAAAATCCTACTGTATCGAGCAATGGCAGTATTTATAGTGTTGGAATTACACAAGACATAATTAACCTCCTGTACGTGTGTATAGGGTTTATATGTATCCGTGTAGGATTTAGTATCCGAGTAGTATTGCTTTAGTATCCGAGTACTACATATGTGCGTGCACCCCC
Organism: Aegilops bicornis; assembly: GCA_021605145.1. Taxonomy (NCBI): domain Eukaryota; kingdom Viridiplantae; phylum Streptophyta; class Magnoliopsida; order Poales; family Poaceae; genus Aegilops; species Aegilops bicornis. The sequence goes on from CM038673.1 coordinate 725,855,307, forward strand.
GTAACTTGTACCACTGTGGTTTTGAAGCAATACAAAATCAAAACAGGCTCGATACGAGCCTGCGGCAGTACGCCGGTTTTGCGTGCGTACGCCGGTGACCTAGATCGGCCAAAAGTGCATCGGCCAACGAAGATTTATTATCAGAGTATTTAATAAAAAACTACCACATTTCATAAAACCGTGCCTACAAACTATCATTTTACAAATTTATGCCGAAAACTACCACTTTTTGACTAATCTTTGACTAAAAACTACCATGTCGGGAAAGTGCCCGATTCGCCTCTTCTAAACGCCTTTCTGAAAGAATGGGCCCACCTATCAGGATCAGTCTTCTTCCACCTTCTCTCCCTGGCATTTCCTCGAACACATCATGTGCACTCTGCGCTCTTCTCCATGGCGACGCCCGGCGGCACCACTCCGGCGCTGGTCGGGATCGAGACGGCGGCGCAACCAGCCGGCCGGAGCCGCCTCTTGCCGGGCGTCTGCTGACCTTGCATGCGTCTTGTTGCCGCCACCGCTGTCTTGCCGCTGCCGTCATGAAGGCGTGCAGCCACGCCTCGACTTGGTGGCCGGGCTTTATGGCGTGCAGCCATGCCCGGCTTGCTGGCCGGCTGGCTTGCATGCGCAGCCGCAGCCGCCGCCGTGTGCTGGCATGCCGACGAGATGCAACAAATAGTTTTAAAAAAGAATATACCACATCCGAATCATAACACGGACGAGGGCCGACGAGGACGGATATAAAAAGCATGGCACTATGTATAACAAACAACATACGGGTAAGATAATTATACGAGTAACTATATATCCAAATCACACAAACATGAATTTTTTAAATAAAAAGATAAGAACAAGAGGCTCACCACAAGGTGGTGCCGGCGACGGGACGGTGTGGGCGATCGACGGTGGTTACGACGGAGATTTAGAAGGCACTAAGTAAACCACACCTACATATGCAAACTAAGTGTTATTTTGACCTAAAATTGCATATAAATCAAATACTACCACATATAATTCCTCCCAAATTACTAAAACCCACAAATTAATCACTATATAAACCATTGCAAGAGCTAATCTAGCAATGAGGGATGAAAGGACAAAGTTGCTAACCTTTGTGATCATTTGAATGGATGGGGGCCTTCAAATCTTGACAAAATTTGGGCAAAATTTGTGATAAGCTCGAGAGGAAGGGAAGAACAGAGGAGAGGGGAAAGGGGGAAGAACAGAGTGCGGGTGGACAAACGGTTTATGTAGGACGACCTTTAGTACCGGTTCTAGGCACGAACCGGTACTAAAGGTGTTGGAGGGGCCCTAGACTGACAACATCCTGCCACCACTCTTTTTAGTACCGGCTCGTGGCACGAACCGGTGCTAAAAGTTCGGCAAGAACCGGTACTAATGAGAGCGGCCCGCCTAGCCATTAGAACCGGCACTAATGGTCACATTAGTGCCGCCTCAAATTCAAACTGGAACTAATGAGCTAAATATTTGACCCATTTTTCTACTACTGGAGGAGAGCCAGCGGTGGGTGGACCCATGGGGCACGTGGCGTGTGGAGGCGACGGTTTAAGAGATAGAAACTCGGTCAGTTGTTTTGAATGGTTTCCCTTTGCCATGCAAAATTCCAAGTTCAAACAGATCATCTTTTGTAGTGATCTAAAAGGTTTTATATTAGTTTACGAAGGGAGCACCTTGTAAACCTGTTGATTTTTTTTCATACATCATAAAACAGTAATGTGTTTGAACTTGAGAATTCCACATGTTAATAGAACAACAAATTAACATCTCGTATACATGATTTTTATTGGTTTCACATAAACTTGGTTTTTATTTGATACTAGCAAATATGTCCGTGCGTTGCAACCGAGAAAAATATGACATGCCACCTAGACTAATAAGCATGGTTCAAGACTCTCCAACATCCACGTCTCTCGAAATAGGCTTTCGCCCCGCTTTATAAATAAAGCAACGGTCCACACATCCAACCAACATCCTAAACACGACACAACTGGACATGGATAGGCGACACTGTGAATAGTGGATCAATGGCGAGCCTGCATGAACTCGTGGACATGGTTTTTGGATCACCAGCAGGTGTACAGTGGCAGTGCGGGCTAGGTAGCCGATGGCGGCCACGCAACGTAGCAACTGGCTAGTGTGTTTAGTGAGTCCGTATATGGAAGGAGGCTTGCCAGCTAGCTCCTCCCCAGTGCTCCCATTGCATGACTACTGCAATACAAAACACAAGAAGTACTCCTGCCATTGACTACCGATGAGCGGCGATATGGGGATGGGTGCGCTATAACCCCGGTCGACACAGCGTAGCTTCTTGTAACCATGTGCATGATCAAGTTTGATAATCTTCATATATATATATATATATATATATATATATACGTGCAATACGCTATTTTTTCATTCATTGGTCGAGAGCATTTAAGAGTTTTGTTACGTCGTCGTATGTCAGAGAAGGCCCATAAGTTATTCACTCTACCTTTCCTTTCAATCCTTTCAATCGAGGAGATTTTAAGGTATGAAATTTATGAATATTGTAGGAAACACGAATAATTTTTTACATTCGGAACCGTTTTTTTGAAAATTATGTACACTTTTGAGAAAACGCGAACAAACTATGAAAGGGGACATATATTTAAATTCACAAACATTTTCTAAAAAACCAACTTTTTTATAAAAACATTAACAATATTTCACTTTGTGAACATTTTTTTAAAACGGGAACATGTGTTAAAAATTCATAAGATTTTTAGAAAATGTGTAACTTTTACACAAAATATTATTTTTAATTCTGAAAATTTAACTAAAATTAGAATATCTTTCGAATTTAGAGCATTTTTGAAATGCCATTTCCTTTTTAGACATCTCGAACAATTTTGAAAAAAATAATTATTTTTTGAACAAATAGGAACCATTTTGCAAGTTCTGAATATTTTTGAAAATAGCAAATGAAATTTTGGAATTATTAACATTTTCAACAAAAATATTCTTAAGTCTGAACATTTTTGAATTTTTTTAATTTACGAAATAAATTTTATAATAAAAATAAACTTGGAAGGGAAAAAAGAGATAGGGAAAGGAGAATAAAATAGAAGTAAAACACAGCAACAAATAAAAAAGGCCAGCCCATTATTGGTATTACTATCCGAAGCTCCGACTAAAAAACATGAGCATTATTTGAATTTTTGAGCATTTGTTTAAATCGGGAACATGTGTTGAAAATTCGTAAGATTTTTAGAAAATGTGTATCTTTTATGCATGAATATTATTTTTACTTGTGAAAATTTCACTGGAACAAGAATATATTTTGGATTTGGAGCTTTTTTTAAATGCCAGTTTCTTTTTAGACATCTCGTACAATTTTGGAAAACAATAATTTATTTTGAAAAAATGGGAAACTTTTTGCAAGTTCCGAATATTTTTAAAAATAGCAAAAATGTATCAAAATCCTGAATATTTTCCAAAAATTATTTTTAATTCTGAACATTTTTGAGAATTTTTATTTACGAAATAAATTTTGGAAAATAATTTGGAAGGAAAAAATAGATAGGATAATAAGAATAAAAGTAGAAGTAAAACACAGAAACAATTAAAAATGGGCCAGCCCAATATTGTTTGTCCTGTGCGAAATTTAACTATTTCTTGCCCAGAGTGGAAAATAGGATTGCTCCAGCTGCGTGGGGAGAAAAATAAGTGGGTCGGCTTCGATGGCCCATAGCGCGCGGCCCACGTACGAAAATTCTTATTCTAGCACACAAACACATAAAAATTTAGTAACACCTCTGAAGGAAAAAAATTCGGAGGTGAACGAATGAAAAAATTGACGAAACGTACCTTCCTTTTTTTTTTTTTTGAACTTGTGGCACACTTTATTCAACTCAAATAAGGGGTACATCAGAAACAAGTTCAGCTAGAATAAACTGTGGAGGATCATTATATTAGTAGGTATAGAGGTATAGATTTTAATCAGTCATACGTCGTGTAATCGGTTAGACAAGCATTACATGACATATACGCATGTGCAACTAACAAGCCTTCCAGTGTATGGTGAGCACGTACACACCTATATGCAGGAAGGACTCGTCCTGTCGTCCACGTACATATATGTATATCTATGAAGCACCGATACGGCAGCACTGATACGGCGATACGGGTACGGCGATACGGGGTACGGCAATTTCTAAAAACAGCAATACAGCGATACGGCGAGTATATATAAATAATAATACTAAAATGACATATAATAAAAGCAAACATAATAAAATGTGTTAGATGAGACCAAAATATTATAGGCAGTAGGCACATTAGCAAGCTGTAGGCATCAGTCAAGTATTCTGCAGTCCATTGGATGTCTTCAGAGTCATTAGTATATCTGCATACAGTCAATTAACCTACCTTAGGAAACACGACATGTTTCTATAGCTATAGATACTACATGCAGGCTGGCTGTTTGTACTTTGAGAGCCTCACTACTGAAGGATTTTATTGGCTACAGAGAAGACTTAAGGAGGTTAGCATTTTGGCACAATTCTTCAGGTGTTCTCTCTCAGCAATTCATGCTTCTTTTCTTTGCAAGCCAGCGAGCACGACAGAGTTAACACATTAGTGTATGGCTAATCATTAGCAAAGCAGTAAGATTAGCAAGCAACTACAATCCCTACAACGTACAACCTACTGAATCAAGTAATCTACAACTACAAGCTGCCAACCTACTGAATCAACTACCGGCGGGTTGGGAGTTGACAGGTCAGGGAGCCGACTCCAGCCGGCGGAGGCGACCACTCCAGGCGGCGAGCGACTCCAGCCGGCGGCGGCGGCGAGGCGAGCCCAGGCGCCGCCGGCGGCTCGCTTGTGGGCCTCTCCCCTGCCGTGCGCGTGTGAAGCGAACAGAGTGAAAGGAGTACACGAGTTAGGGTAATATATTGGGCTTGTACTGGGCCGACCGTATCCCAGCCGTGTCGTGAACGGTGAACAGCACGTATCGGCGTTTTTTTCATCTTTTTTTAATCGAAAAACACGATACTCCGGCGATACGCGTATCACGGCCGTATCTACCGTATCGGCGTATCGGCAACGTACAGGACGGCGATACACAGGTTTTGCACGTATCGGTGCTTCGTAGTGTATATGACATCGCCGAGGCTATGGCCGTTAGTAAAGCTTCCGGTGGGCTTGCCAAGGGCAAGGAGGTTCATTTCGTACGGCTAAGCACCGGCATCAGTAGGTAGTTGATGTTCCCAACATCCTCTAGCGAGTTGAGGTACACGTACATGATTGTTCACCAGCTGCCGCCGCCACTGTCACCGTCGAGGCACACCCGATGACGATGAACAAAACCAGAGCAAATGCCCTCTTGGGTAGGGTATATATAGAAGTACATATGAAGGAAAGAGACTTGAAGTAGAGGGTACGTCATACATAATTTAATATATTCTATCTCTAACTCCTATCTCTATCTTAAACACATTTATATTCTAATATTTCCCCTCAGTCGTAGTGGGAGTAAAGCGGACGATTACGACTGAATTTGAAGTCTTGCGCTTCCGTTGTCTTTTTCACTGCGCCATCATCAACTTCGTCTTTTATGAGTCGGCACCTAGGGTGGTGACGGCGTCCCCTTTTGGTGCCTTACTTGTCTCTCCTCTCTTCCCTCCCGCAGTGACAGTGGGAGTGGCGTGAACGCTGGTGACGACGAGGGCGCTGTTGACTAGAGTTGTTGTCGATGTGTTGCTGTAGAGCAAGCCATTAACGTCGATGTCGAGGTAGCAGATCATGGTGATGTAGCCGTGGTCGATGTAGTCATGGTCGATGGTGTACTCGTCGTGGATGATGAAGCCGCACAAAGCCGGAGGCGCAACAAAAATGCGCTATGACGGAGCTGCAGACGTGGACGATGCACCTTGCGGATGTCAGAGGGTGCCGTCAGCGACGAGTCCGCCAGTTTTGCCAAAACCAGAGGAAGCCCATCGAGCACACATCGGTTTTGCGAGAACCGTGTGGCCGTGTAGGGTCGTCACTGTAGTGACGCCGTGTCGATGCAGTCGTGCTGTCGTGGATGACGCGGTCGATGCCATCATCGTGGTCGCGTCTTGCAGAAAAGTCTGTTAAAGAGCGCTAGGTGTCCATCTGATGGACAAGGCAGCGGCTGTGTGTTGACGAAGATGTTGGTGAAGACCACCTTGATGAAGACCTTGGCGATGAAGTGTCGGCGACGGTGTCGCAACGGCGTGTCGACGATAATGTGTCGCTTGAAGGCGTCCCTCGCGGCGACCAAGTGTCGATGCCGTGTCGCGTCCGAGAAGTCGATGAATATTGCATCTCGTTCCACACCGACTTGGTATGTGGGAAATGCATGTCGATGTTGCTTCTCGTAGTGTGCTCGGCGATGATCTTGACTTGTAGTCTGTTGTAGTCATACAACTCGATGTCGTGGTTCGACCCGGTGTAGTTCGGCTTGTGATGTCTACTACACAACCTTTTTTGTAGACGTTGTTGGGCCTTCAAGTGCAGAGGTTTGTAGGACAGTAGCAAATTTCCCTCAAGTGGATGACTTAAGGTTTATAAATCCGTGGGAGGCGTAGGTTGAAGATGATCTCTCTCAAACAACCCTGCAACCAAATAACAAAGAGTCTCTTGTGTCCCCAACACACCCAATACAATTGTAAATTGTATAGGTGCACTAGTTCGGCCAAGAGATGGTGATACAAATGCAATATGGATGGTAGATATAGGTTTTGTAATCTGAAAATATAAAAACAGCAAGGTAAATAATGATAAAAGTGAGCGTAAACAGTATTGCAATGCTAGGAAACAAGGCCTAGGGTTCATACTTTCACTAGTGCAAGTTCTCTCAACAATAATAACATAATTGGATCATATAACTATCCCTCGACATGCAACAAAGAGTCACTCCAAAGTCACTAATAGCGGAGAACAAACGAAGAAATTATGGTAGGGTACGAAACCACCTCAAAGTTATCCTTTCTGATCGATCTATTCAAGAGTACGTAGTAAAATAACACGAAGCTATTCTTTCCGTTCGATCTATCATAGAGTTCGTACTAGAATAACACCTTAAGACGCAAATCAACCAAAACCCTAATGTCACCTAGATACTCCAATGTCACCTCAAGTATCTGTGGGTATGATTATACGATATGCATCACACAATCTCAGATTCATCTATTCAACCAACAAAAAATACTTCAAAGAGTGCCCCAAAGTTTCTATCGGAGAGTCAAGACGAAAACGTGTGCCAATGTAACACCCCGGATGTAACTTTCCATATTTGTAACACCAACTCTTGCCATTTTCGGCATTGTGATATGATATTCCCTCCGTGGTTGGGGTTTTGTCTTTTGTTTTGCATTTTTTGTTCATATCATGCACCTCATATCATGTCATCATGTGCATCTCATTTGCATACGTGTTCGTCTCATGATTCCGAGCTTTTTTCCCGTTGTCCGTTTTGCAATCCGGCACTCCTACGTTCCTCGGCGTCCCCATTTACATTTTTCCATGAGCGGGTACTAAACTTTCTCGGAATGGATCCAGGTTTGTCAAGTGGCCTTGGTACACCACCGGTAGACCACCTGTCAAGTTTCGGGTCATTTGGAGCTCGTTTGGTACTCCAACGGTTAACCGCACTATCGCAAAGGCCTTTTTTAAGTTGCAGCCCAACACCCCTCCAAAACAGCCCAATAACCCATCTAAGTCACTTCCATGCTCTCCGTCGTCGGATCACGATCGTGTGGGCGAAAACCGCACCCCTTTTGGACACTCCTAGCTCCCTATACCTATATATATGCATCTCCCCCTCCAAATCCGGATGAAACCCTAGCATTTTTCCCTCTCCGCGCCGCCGGACGAAATCCGTACGGCCGGACACTTCCGCCCTTGGCCGGGACGAACGCCTTGCCGTGGCGTGGCGCCCTGCGCCGCCGCCCGGCGCTGAACCCGAGGCCCGTCCGGCCCCCTTCGCCGTCGCCTCCGCGCCCATTGCCCCGCCTGTCCGGCCTCGCTTCGGCCGCCGTCGCCCGGCACGCCGCCGCGCCGCCGGTCCCGCCTCGGCCTCACTTGCCGCGGTGCCTCCGCCGCCGCCCGCGCCCCTCCTCCTCCGCCCGGCCTCTCCCCTCTCCCCGAGCTCCAGCTCCGGCCGAGCAGCGACCGCCTCGGTTCACGTGGATCCGCCAGATCCGATCAGCGGTTGACTTCTCTCCCGAAATCCTAAGTCCTTTTCTGTCAGATATTTTGTTGCATTTTCATCATGCCATAACTTTGCACCTGTGGCTCTGTTTGGGGCGTATAGCATACCGAAATGTTCGCCTCGATGAGTAGATCATTTTATCACATTGGATCATTTTCATTTGAGCTCAACTTGATGCCCGAGATGCTGGTGGAAGAGGGCTATGTGATGTTAGTTTCAGATTCTTATCAGAACATGCACTTTTGTCACTTTTGCCATGATTGATGTGTGCATCCTATGATCTTGAGTCCTACATGTGTTTTGTAATATGACATGCCATATTTACAGGGGTGTATGCCATGTATTTTTGTGATCTCTGTGGTGACTAGCACAAGCATGCAAACTAGGCTTCCTGATGTTGCTGATTTCAGCCCCTGTTTTGCTGATATTTTTATGCCATGTTAAATTGATGCTACCGAGAGATCCATGCTTATTTTGAGATACTTCAGTAAGGATGTTTTGAATATATGGTTATTCTCTATCCATCCATGCCATTGTTTGCAATTATGCAGTGCCATAGCTTGAGTCAATCGAGCTCTACTTTTGCTATAAAATGTTTCCTGGCAGATTGTTTACATGTTATTCAATTTTGCCAAGGTTGTTGTAGTTGATCCGTGTATGCTATGATGTTGTTTTTGCCATGTGTAACTTCCACGCCATGTCTTCTTGATGGATGTATGATTGGTTTATCACGAAATGCTCTGTAGTGAGTGCATTGAGCTCTTAAACATGCCTACTTGTTATCTGTTTTTGTCATGCCCTGTTGCTGAATCTGTTAACGAAACTTGCTATGTTGACATGGGTGCTATTGCATTTTCTGATCCCTTTTGGATCATGGTCAGTAAGGGACTTTTGTTCTATGCTTTGAGTTGATTCCTGCCATGCCTTGTTTTGCTATTATAAGTTCTTGTAGCATGTCGTTTGCTTGCTCTGAACATTGTTTCCTGATGCTGATTCTGCCATGTTCAGTATTTTCACTAAGTCTGTGAAGCTGATATATTTTGCACTTTTGCCATGCTTGTTTGGTCCTGTTATGGTGTGATTTAGCCGTAGCTCAGTATTCATCTTTTGTCAAGAATTTTGAGTAGATCACTGCCATATGCTTTTCTGGTACGTTTGGGTGCAGTAGCTTATTTTCTTGTTGCTTGCTAAGTGGTATCATGCTGTTAATGGCAGATTTGTGTCATTCTTGTTTTGCTTGTCATTTGCAAACCGTGCATCCGATTCCGGTGATCTTTATATCGATTTCAAGCGAAATCATCTCACCTTTCCAGCGGCATACTTGGTTTGCCAAGTTGATGCCTGGTTCATCTTTTTCCTTCCGGAGCACGCATACGCATTGCATATCACATCTTGCATATCATGCCATGTTTTGCATCATGTTGCTTTTGCATTGCACCGTGATTTATTGTGGTTCCATTGTTTGTGTTCTTGTTTTGGGTAGAGCCGGGAGACGAGTACGTGAACGGGGAACCTGTTGAGAACGCTTACGAGGATCAAGCTTTCGACAACTCTGAGAACCTTGCAGGCAAGATGACCATACCCTCGAAATCACTTCTATCTTTGCTTGCTAGATGCTCGCTCTTTTGCTATGCCTATGCTACGATGCCTATCACTTGCTATCATGCCACCCATATTGCCATGTCGAGCCCCTAACCATCCTTTCCTAGCAAACCGTTGATTGGCTATGTTACCGCTTTGCTCAAATTTCTCTTATAAGCGTTGCTAGTTGCAGTGAAGATGAAGTTTGTTCCTTGTTGGAACATGGAGATGTTGTTCCTTGTTGGAACATGTTTACTTGTTGGGATATCACAATATATCTGCTATAATTAATGCATCTATATACTTGGTAAAGGGTGGAAGGCTCGGCCTTATGCTTACACGGTTGCCACCCTCGTTTCCGTCATACCGGTGTTATGTTCCTTGATTTCGCGTTCCTTACACGGTTGGGTGATTTATGGGACCCCCTTGACAGTTCGCTTTGAATAAGACTCCTCCAAAGAAGGCCCAACTTTGGTTTTACCATTTGCCACCTAAGCCTTTTTCCCCCGGGTTTTCGCGAGCCCGAGGGTCATCTTTATTTAACCCCCCGGGCCAATGGTCCTGTGAGTGTTGGCCCAAACTAGAGTGCTTTGCAGCGCCCCTTTAAGGAAACTTGAGGTCTGGTTTTAGTTGTACGGACTGCTCATCCGATGTGCCCTGAGAACGAGATATGTGCAGCTCCTATCGGGATTTGTCGGCACATTCGGGCGGCTTTGCTGGTCTTGTTTTATTGCTGTCGAAATGTCTTGTAGTCCGGGATTCCGAGACTGATCGGGTCTTCCCGGTAGAAGGAATATCCTTCGTTGACCATGAGAGCTTATAATGGGCTAAGTTGGGACACCCCTGCAGGGTATTATCTTTCAAAAGCCGTGCCCGCGGTTATGAGGCAGATGGGAATTTGTTAATGTCCGGTTGTAGAAAACCCGAAGTTGACCTTAATTAATACACATCAACCGCGTGTGTAACTGTGATGGTCTCTTCTCGGCGGAGTCCGGGAAGTGAACACGGTGTTGAAGTTATGTTTGACGTAAGTAGTTTCAGGATCACTTCTTGATCGCTACTAGCTTCACGACCGCGCCTTGCTTCTCTTCTCGCTCTCTTTTGCGAATGTAGCCACCATATATGCTAGTCGCTGTCGCAGCTCCACCTCACAACTCTGTCCTTCCTATAAGCTTAAATAGTCTTGATCTCGCTGGTGTGAGAGTGCTGAGTCCCCGGGACTCACAGATACTACCAAAACAGTTGCAGTGCCGACGATGCCGGTCAGATGACGCAACCGAGCTCAAGTGGGAGTTCGACGAGGAACGTGGTCGTTACTATGTGTCTTTTCCTGATGATCAGTAGTGGTGCCCAGTTGGGACGATCGGGGATCTGTTTAGCATTTGGGGTATCTTCGTTATTTTGGTTCCGTAGTCGGACCTTGAGTGTAATCTGAATGATGGATGTTTATTTATGTATTGTGTGAAGTGGCATCGTAAGCCAACTATGTATCTCTTTCCCTTATGTATTACATGGGTTGTGTGAAGATTACCTCACTTGCGACATTGCTTTCAATGCGGTTATGCCTCTAAGTCGTGCTTCGACACGTGGGAGATATAGCCGCATCAAGGGCGTTACAAGTTGGTAATCAGAGCCTTCCCCGACTTAGGAGCCCCCTGCTTGATTGTTTGCTGGCGCTGTTGAGTCTAGAACAAAAATGTTTTGAGTCTTAGGATTATATATATCGGAGAGTAGGATTCTTTTACTCCCAGTCCCTTCGTCGCTCTCGATGAGGTCTCCCGACGTAGAAGTTTGACTCTCCTCTCCTCAAATTTCACTAAATTTTTTTAGGATCACGCTGGTATCTTGGGATCGTTCCGATGGTTTTGTGATGAGAACATTGTTCTTGGTGCCTCGACATTTAGGGGTTGTGGCGGTGTCCCGGGAGTTGAGCTCCGAGGTGTTGTCGTCACAATTTTATCGCTGCGATTCTGGAATACCTGAGATTTGCCGACATCGAAATCTCTTTTGTGCGATTGTTGGTGAGATAATCCCGATAACCCGATCTTTGGGCGAGCTCGGGAGTATTGCCATGACTCAGATAATGTATGCTTTTCAAGGTCGAGGTACACGATTTTCGAAGGTTTCTTGGTTATGTGTTGACGGATGGATACAATTTGGATCTAGGTATTGTTAGTTTGGGTGATATATTTTGTGTCCCTGTATCCCCAACACCGCATTGCATAACCGGAGAGTTTCGAGTTTATAGGTGGGATTCAAGTAGCTCCTAGCATTTCTTCCCGCAGATATTTGGTTTGTGATTGGGTAATCCTTACCACTTATTTGTTCCAACATTCTTGTTATTTTTTTTTCATCAACCCTTGATCAAGTGGCTTCTCACCTTAATGGACGTGTGATGTTAGCTTTGGAATTCATTCGTTCATCCTTGTTCGAATGTTTATTGTGAAGACTATATGTTGCAATTTCTATCCATTGATTCAACTTGTCTATCTGCTCTATCAAAGTGCTAACGGATGTCAACCTCTTCAGGATGGCTCCGCCAACGCGTCTGAATCCGGATCACAATGATGAGAGTCAGTCGAACCGTCCACCTCCACCACAGCCTCCGGAGGCATGGCAAGCTATCATCGCACCCACCAATGCCAATGCTCGATGATTTTGCAACTCTTGCAAGAGCGTACCCAAGGGCAAGGCAATCAAGGAAATCAAGGCCAAGGCAACAACCAGCCGCACTTTGCTACCCTCAATCAGTTCCTCGCTAATCAGCCGAAGTCTTTCGGGTTTACGTATCGAGGCCACAGACGCCGACGATTGGCTTGTGGACATCTGCAAACATTTTGAATGTAGCAATGTCAGACCTGAGGACTTTGTCAAGTTTGCTTCGTTTCAACTCAAGGACCAAGCTGCTGAGTGGTACCAGCAATACAAAGATTCCAGAGGAGGTCGTGTTATTACCTGGGATGAGTTCCGCCGAGACTTCAAAGCTCACCACATTCCGAAAAGTGTTGTTGAGAGCAAGCGTGAGGAGTTCCGCAATCTCAAGCAAGGCAACATGTACTGTGTATCAATACAATATCCAGTTCGAAACTCGCTCGCTTTGCTAAGCAAGACGTCCACGATGAAAAGAGTATGATCTATCAATTCAGAGGTGGTCTCGGAGAAGATCTGCAATTAGCTCTCGTGCTTTTTGAGCCGAGAAAAGTATGATGAATTCTACAACATGGCTTGAAGCAAGAAGCTGCCCAGCTCAAATGTGAGGCTTCTAAGAAGAGAATCGAGGATGCAATTCAGTCTTCTTCTTCCTCTCAAGTGGCAGCTAAGCGGCAGAAGTTCTACCTTCCTCCTCCTCCATTCCGTCAGCCTTATCGCCAGAAGAACTCAGGTGGTCGTGGATCTTCCCACCCGCCCAACCAGGCTATCGTAACAAGTCTAATTCTCAAGCTCCAAGGTCAAATGCTCCTTATCACCGTCGCTCTCGTGAGGTGACTTGCAACAAATGTCAGCAGAAAGGTCACTATGCGAACAAGTGCTTCAACCAGAGGCGCCTTCCGCCTCCTCCTCCTGTGAAATCTTCAAGTAATGCAGTGGTCAAGCATAATCCAAAGCATGCCAAGGTGAACATGATGAATGCAGCTCAAGCGGAGGAATCTACTGATGTGATAATGGGTAATCTCTCAGTTAATGATATTCCTACAAAAGTCTTATTTGATCTTTGGTGCATCGCATTGTTTCATCTCAAGACCTTTTGCATCTAAGCATGAGTTGGGTTATCAAGAATTGCCTAGTTCTTTATCAATTGTGTCCCCGGGTAAGCAAATGACAGCTAATAATTATGTCCCGGATTTTTCTATCAAGATGGGCGATTATAGATTTCTGGCTAAACCAATTGTCCTTGGTGACTCGGATATTGATCTAATTCTCGGGATGGACTAGCTTTCTCAGCACAAAGCTCAGCTTGATTGTGCTGCCAGGGAAATTCAATTGACACACTCTTCTGAGGATGTGATCATCTATGCCGCTCGTGATGAAACCATTCGGTTGTTTTCTCTCAATGAGAAGGGCGAATTGGATGCTATCTCGCAGATTCCAGTCGTTTGTGAGTACCAAGATGTCTTTCCAGAAGAGCTTCCAGGAATGCCTCCACATAGGCCAGTTGAGTTCGTTATCGATCTTGTGCACGGCATCAACCCGTTGCAAGCGTCCATACAAGCTTGGACCTAATGAGCTGAAGGAATTGAAGAAGCAGCTCAATGAACAAGAGCGTCTGGGTTTGATCGGACCGAGTTCATCTCCTTGGGGTTGTGGTGTTCTTTTTGTCCGGAAGAAGGATGGCACGGACCGACTTTAAGGCGTCGATTACCGTCCATTGAATAAGAAGACGATCAAGAACAAGTATCCACTTCCCAACATCAATGAGCTTTTCGAGCAACTCAAAGGTGCTAAAGTGTTCTCCAAGCTTGACCTTCGTATGGGTTATCATCAGATTAGCATTCGTGAACAAGATATTCACAAGAGTGCATTCTGAACAAGCTTTGGTTCTTATGAATATACTGTCATGTCTTTCGGCCTTGTCAATGCTCCTCCAACATTCTCTCGAATGATGAACTTCATCTTCAACCCCTACACCAATGAATTCGTCTTGGTCTATCTTGATGATATTTTGGTCTTCTCCAAGAATAAGAAGGATCATGCCAAACATTTGCGATTGGTGCTAGACAAGCTCGAGAGCATCAATTCTATGCGAAGTTTTCCAAATGTGAATTTTGGCTTGATGAAGTTCTTTACCTTGGTCACATCATCTCCGCCAAGGGCATCGCTGTTAATCCCGAGAAGGTGTCTGCAGTTGTGAATTGGGAACCTCCTCAGAATCGTCAAGCAGCCTTGGCTTTTCTTGGACTTGCAAGCTATTGCGAAGATTCGTTGAGAACTTCTCTAAGATTGCAAAGCCTCTTTCCAACCTCCTCCGTAATCATGTGAAGTATGTCCGGTCTCCCAGGTGTGATGTTGCTTTCAATACTCTCAAAGAGAAACTCGTCACAGCTCCTGTCTTGACTCCTCCTGATGAATCCAAGCCATTCAAGTTTTCTGTGATGCTTCTCTTCAAGGTCTCGGTCTTTGTGTTAATGCAAGAGAAGAGAGTTGTGGCCTATACCTCTCGTCATTTGAAGCCCAACGAAAAGAACTACCCCACTCATGATCTTGAGTTGGCGCGATTGTCCATGCATTGATAACATGGAGACATCTCTTATTGGGAAGGAAAGTGGACATATTCACCGATCACAAGAGCCTCAAGTATATCTTCACTCAACCCAACCTCAACCTCGTGCAAACTCGATGGGTCGAAATGATTCAAGAGTACAACCCAAGTATTGAATATACTCCGGGCAAGGCCAATGTGATTGCAGATGCTTTGAGCAGGAAGGCTTATTGCAACAGTTTAATCCTCAAGCCCTTCCAAACGGATCTCTGTGAAGCTTTCCGCATGCTGAATCTTCAAGTTGTTCCTCAAGGCTTTCTTGCCAACCTCATAGTCTCTCCTACTTTGGAAGACCAAATTCGTGAGGCTCAACTCCTGGATACCATGGTGAAAAAGGTGAAAGCGTGGTATCGACAAGGGCATTTCCAAATACAAGTGCTTCCACATTGATGACAAAGATACTCTTTTCTTCGAGGACCGGATCGTGGTTCCTAAGGGTGATCTACGTAAAGTCATTATGAACGAGGCACACAATTCCCTTCTATCCATTCATCCTGGAAGTACGAAGATGTACCATGACCTCAAGCAGTCATATTGGTGGACTCGAATGAAGCGAGAAATTGCTCAATTCGTGAATGAGTGTGATGTCTGCAGAAGAGTGAAAGCAGAACACCAACGACCAGCTGGTCTCCTCCAACCTCTTGCTATTCCAGAATGGAAGTTTGATCATATCGAGATGGACTTCATGACTGGATTTCCTAAGTCCAAGCGTGGAAATGATGCTATCTTCGTTGTCATTGACAAGCTTACTAAAGTCGCTCATTTTCTTCCTACCAAAGAGTCTATCACAGCAGCTCAATTGGCAGAGCTATACACCTCCAGGATTGTCTCCTTGCACGGCATTCCACAATTGATCTCTTCAGACCGTGGCAGCATCTTCACCTCCAAATTCTGGGATTCTTTTAAGAAGGCCATGGGCACCAACATTCGTTTCAGCACAACTTTCCATCCTCAAACAAGTGGCCAAGTCGAGCGAGTCAATCAAATCCTTGAAGATATGCTCAGGGCTTGTGTCATTTCCTTCGGTATGAAGTGGGAAGATTGTCTTCCATATGCCGAAGTTCTCCTACAACAACAGCTTCCAAGCGAGTTCGGGCAAGGCCCCATTCGAAATTCTCTATGGCGTAAAGTGTCGTACTCCTCTCAATTGGTCCGAGACAGGTGAACGCCAACTTCTTGGCAATGACTTGATCACGAAGCGAAGAAATGTGCAAAGTCATTCGTGAGAATCTCAAAGCCGCTGTCGCGCCGGAAGAGCTATTATGATGACAAGCACCGTGATGTGGCTTTTGAAATCGGAGACCATGTCTACCTCCGCGTCTCTCCAATGAAAGGCACTCGTCGCTTCGGTATCAAAGGGAAGCTTGCCCCTAGATACGTGGGTCCTTTCAAGATAATTGGCAAAAGAGGCGATCTCGCCTATTAACTTGAGCTTCCCTCCAACTTCGCAAATGTGCACGATGTGTTTCACGTGTCACAACTTCGCAAGTGCTTCAAGACTCCTGAGCGCACTATCAACTTCGAAGAAATTGACCTCCAAGAAGATCTCTCTTATCATGAGCACCCCGTTGCTATTCTTGAAGAAACCGAGCGCAAGACTCGCAACAAGTCAATCGAATTCCTGAAAGTGAAGTGGTCACACCATTCTGGCCGAGAAGCCACCTAGGAGCACGAGGATCACCTCTGTTCTGAATATCCGGAGTTCTTTCAGTCCTAGATCTCGGGACGAGATCCTCTTGTAGTGGTGGAGTGTTGTAACACCCCGGATGTAACTTTCCATATTTGTAACTCCAACTCTTGCCATTTTCGGCATTGTGATATGATATTCCCTCCGTGGTTGGGTTTTTGTCTTTTGTTTTGCATTTTTTGTTCATGTCATGCACCTCATATCATGTCATCATGTGCATCTCATTTGCATACGTGTTCGTCTCATGATTCCGAGCTTTTTCCCCGTTGTCCGTTTTGCAATCCGGCACTCCTATGTCCCCCGGCGTCCCCTTTTACATTTTTCCGTGAGCGGGTACTAAACTTTCTCGGAATGGATCGAGGTTTGTCAAGTGGCCTTGGTACACCACCGGTAGACCACCTGTCAAGTTTCGGGTCATTTGGAGCTCGTTTGGTACTCCAACGGTTAACCGCACTCTCGCAAAGGCCTCTTTTAAGTTGCAGCCCAGCACCCCTCCAAAACAGCCCAATAACCCATCTAAGTCACTTCCATGCTCTCCGTCGTCGGATCACGATCGTGTGGGCAAAAACCGCACCCCTTTTGGACACTCCTAGCTCCCTCTACCTATATATATGCATCTCCCCCTCCAAATCCGGATGAAACCCTAGCATTTTTCCCTCTCCGCGCCGCCGGACGAAATCCGGACGGCCGGACACGCCCGCCACTTGGCGACGAATCACTGCCATGTGGCGGGCCGCGCCCACCGCCGCTGCGCGCCAGGCCCGCGAGCCGTCCCGGCCCCGCGGCCAGCGCCGTCGCCTCCGTGCCCGCCCGCCCCGCCGCCTTTCCGCGCCTTTCGGCCGCCGTCGCCAACCACCGCCGCCATTGCGCCGCGGTCCCCGGCTCGGCCTCACGCGCCGGCGCCTCCCGCCGCCCGCCGTGCCCGGCGGCCCCTCCTCCTCGTCCGGCGCGCCCGCCTTCGCCTCTCTCCTCCCTCTCCCCGAGCTCCAGCTCCGGCGAGCAGCGGCCGCCTCGGTTCGCGTGGATCCGGCCAGATCCGATCCGCGGTTGACTTCTCCCCCCCCCCCCCCCGCGAAATCCTCTGTCCTTTTCTGTCAGATATTTTGTTGCATTTTCATCATGCCATAACTTTGCACCCGTGGCTCCGTTTGGGGCGTTATGTCCTTTTCTGTCAGATATACTGAAATGTTCGACTCGATGAGTAGATCATTTCATCTCATTGCATCATTTTCATTTGAGCTCATCTTGATGCCCGAGATGCTGGTGGAAGAGGGCTATGTGATGTTAGTTTCAGATTCTTATCAGAACATGCACTTTTGTCATTTTTGCCATGATTGATGTGTGCATCCTATGATCTTGAGTCCTACATGTGTTTTGTAATATACATGCCATCTTTACAGGGGTGTATGCCATGTATTTTTTTGATCTCTGTGGTGACTAGCACAAGCATGCAAACTAGGCTTCCTGATGTTGCTGATTTCAGCCCCTGTTTTGCTGATATTTTTATGCCATGTTAACTTGATGCTACCGAGAGATCCATGCTTATTTTGAGATACTTTAGTAAGGATGTTTTGAACATATGGTTATTCTCTATCCATCCGTGCCCTTGTTTGCAATTATGGAGTGCCATAGCTTGAGTCAATCGAGCTCTACTTTTGCTATAAAATGTTTCCTAGCAGATTGTTTACATGTTATTCAATTTTGCCAAGGTTGTTGTAGTTGATCCGTGTACGCTATGATGTTGTTCTTGCCATGTGTAGCTTCCATGCCATGTCTTCTTGATGGATGTATGCTTGGTTTATCATGAAATGCTCTGTAGTGAGTGCATTGAGCTCTTAAACATGCCTACTTGTTATCTATTTTTGTCATGCCCTGTTGCTGAATCTGTTAACGGAACTTGCTATATTGACATGGGTGCTATTGCATTTTCTGATCCCTTTTGGATCATGGTCAGTAAGGGACTTTTGTTCTATGCTTTGGGTAGATACATGCTATGCCTTTTTTTGCTATTATAAGTTCTTGAATCATGTCATTTGCTTGCTCTGAACATTGCTTCCTGATGCTGATTCTGCCATGTTCAGTATTTTCACTAAGTCTGTGAAGCTGATATATTTTGCACTTTTGCCATGCTTGTTTGGTCCTGTTATGTTGTGATTTAGCCGTAGCTCAGTATTCATCTTTTGTCAAGCATTTTGATTAGATCACTGCCATATGCTTTTCTGGTACGTTTGGGTGCAGTAGCTTATTTTCTTGTTGCTTGCTAAGTGGTATCATGCTGTTAATGGCAGATTTGTGTCATTCTTGTTTTGCTTGTCATTTGCAAACCGTGCATCCGATTCCGGTGATCTTTATATCGATTTCAAGCGAAATCATCTCACCTTTCCAGCGGCATACTTGGTTTGCCAAGTTGATGCCTGGTTCATCTTTTTCCTTCCGAGCACGCATACGCATTGCATATCACATCTCGCATATCATGCCATGTTTTGCATCATGTTGCTTGTGCATTGCACCGTGATTTATTGTGGTTCCATTGTTTGTGTTCTTGTTTTGGGTAGAGCCGGAGACGAGTACGTGAGCAGGGAACCTGTTGAGAACGCTTACGAGGATCAAGCTTTCGACAACTCTGAGAACCTTGCAGGCAAGATGACCATACCTTCGAAATCACTTCTATCTTTGCTTGCTAGATGCTCGCTCTTTTGCTATGCCTATGCTACGATGACTATCACTTGCTATCATGCCACCCATATTGCCATGTCGAGCCCCTAACCATCCTTTCCTAGCAAACCGTTGATTGGCTATGTTACGGCTTTGCTCAGCCCCTCTTATAGCGTTGCTAGTTGCAGGTGAAGATGAAGTTTGTTCCTTGTTGGAACATGGAGATGTTGTTCCTTGTTGGAACATGTTTACTTGTTGGGGATATCACAATATATCTGCTATAATTAACGCATCTATATACTTGGTAAAGGGTGGAAGGCTCGGCCTTATGCCCGTGTTTTGTTCCACTCTTGCCACCCTAGTTTCCGTCATACCGGTGTTATGTTCCTTGATTTCGCGTTCCTTACGGTTGGGTGATTTATGGGACCCCCTTGACAGTTCGCTTTGAATAAGACTCCTCCAGGCAAGGCCCAACTTTGGTTTTACCATTTGCCACCTAAGCCTTTTCCCCGGGTTTTCGCGAGCCCGAGGGTCATCTTTATTTAACCACGGGCCAATGCTCCTCGAGTGTTGGCCCAAACTAGAGTGCTTTGGCGCCCCTCAAGGAAACTTGAGGTCTGGTTTTAGTTGTACGGACTGCTCATCCGATGTGCCACGAGAACGAGATATGTGCAGCTCCTATCGGGATTTGTCGGCACATTCGGGCGGCTTTGCTGGTCTTGTTTTATTGCCGTCGAAATGTCTTGTAGTCCGGGATTCGAGACTGATCGGGTCTTCAGTAGAAGGAATATCCTTCGTTGACCGTGAGAGCTTATAATGGGCTAAGTTGGGACACCCCTGCAGGTATTATCTTTCAAAGCCGTGCCCATGCGGTTATGAGGCAGATGGGAATTTGTTAATGTCCGGTTGTAGAAAACCCGAAGTTGACCTTAATTAATACACATCAATCGGCGTGTGTAACCGTGATGGTCTCTTCTCGGCGGAGTCCGGGAAGTGAACACGGTGTTGGAGTTATGTTTGACGTAAGTAGTTCAGGATCATTTCTTGATCGCTACTAGCTTCATGACCGTGCCTTGCTCCTCTTCTCGCTCTCTTTTGCGAATGTAGCCACCATATATGCTAGTCGCTTGCTGCAGCTCCACCTCACAACTCTGTCCTTTCTATAAGCTTAAATAGTCTTGATCTCGCGGGTGTGAGAGTGCTGAGTCCCCGTGACTCACAGATTCTACCAAAACAGTTGCATGTGCCGACGATGCCGGTCACGAGATAGCGCAACCGAGCTCAAGTGGGAGTTCGACGAGGAACGTGGTCGTTACTATGTGTCTTTTCCTGATGATCAGTAGTGGTGCCCAGTTGGGACGATCGGGGATCTGTTTAGCATT
Organism: Aegilops bicornis; assembly: GCA_021605145.1. Lineage (NCBI taxonomy): Eukaryota > Viridiplantae > Streptophyta > Magnoliopsida > Poales > Poaceae > Aegilops > Aegilops bicornis. The sequence goes on from CM038673.1 coordinate 725,876,087, forward strand.
TGGGGTATCTTCGTTATTTTGGTTCCGTAGTCGGACCTTCAATGTAATCTGAATGACGGATGTTTATTTATGTATTGTGTGAAGTGGCGACTGTAAGCCAACTATGTATCTCTTTCCCTTATGTATTACATGGGTTGTGTGAAGATTACCTCACTTGCGACATTCTTTCAATGCGGTTATGCCTCTAAGTCGTGCTTCGACACGTGGGAGATATAGCCGCATCGAGGGCGTTACAGCCAACCCCTATGCATAAGTTCATGAAGTTACGGAACCCGCAAGTTGATCACCAAAACATACATCAAGTAGATCACGCGAATATCCCATGGTCACCAAAGATAAGCACATGCAAGACATACATCAAGTGTTCTAAAATCCTTAAAGACTCAATCCGATAAGATAAATTCAAAGAGAAAACTCAATCCATTACAACAGAGTAGAGGGGGAGAAACATCATAAGATCCAACTATAATAGCAAAACTCGCGATACATCAAGATCATGCCAAATCAAGAACACGAGAGAGAGATCAAACACATAGCTACTGGTACATACCCTCAGCCCCGAGGGTGAACTACTCCCTCCTCGTCATGAAGAGCGCCGAGATGATGAAGATGGCCACGGTGAGGGTTCCCCCCTCCGTGAGTCTTTGGAACAGGTCGCGAGAGGTTTTGGTGGCTACTGAGGAGGCTTCTTGGCGGAACTCCAGATCTATTCTGTTCCCCGAAGTTTTTAGGGTATATGGGTATATATAGGTGAAAGAAGTACGTCAGGGGAGCCGCGAGTGGCCCACGAGTGTGGAGCGCGCGCCCAGGTGCCTCGTGGCTTCCTCGAAGCTTCCCTGACATCTACTCCAAGTCTCCTAGGTTGCTTCCGTTCCAAAAATAACTCTCCCGAAGGTTTCATTCAGTTTGGACTCCGTTTGATATTCCTTTTCTGCGAAACACTGAAATAGGCAAAGAAAAACAGCAATTTGCACTGGGCCTTGGGTTAATAGGTTAGTCCCAAAAATAATATAAAAGTGTATAATAAAGCCCATAAACATCCAAAACGGGTAATATAATAGCATGGAACAATAAAAAATTATAGATACGTTGGAGACGTATCAGGCATCCCCAAGTTTAATTCCTGCTCGTCCTCGAGTAGGTAAATGATAAAAACAGAATTTTTGATGTGGAATGCTACCTAACATATTTATCAATGTAATCTTCTTTATTGTGGCAAGAATATTCAGTTCCATAACATTCAAGACAAAAGTTTAATATTGACATAACAATAATAATACATCAAGCATACTAACCAAGCAATTATGTCTTATCAAAATAACATAGCCAAACTACAAAATCTTATAGTTTGGCTATGCTTCATTTTCCTCACATAAAATGCTCCCATCATGCACAACCCCGATGACAAGTCGAGCAATTGGTTCATACTTTTTAACACGCTTCAGCCTTTTCAACCCTCACGCAATACATGGGCGCAAGCCATAGACATAGAACTATGGGTGCAATAGAGTATGATGATAGGGGTTATGTGAGAAGACAAAAAAGAAGAAAGTCTCACATTGCCGCGGCTAATCAACAGGCTATGGAGATGCCCATCAATTGATGTCAATGCAAGGAGTAGGGATTGCCATGGAACGGATGCACTAGAGCTATAAATATATGAAAGCTCATCAAAAGAAACTAAGTGGGTGTGCATCCAACTTGCTTGCTCATGAAGACCTAGGGCATTTTGAGGAAACCCATCATTGGAATATACAAGCCAAGTTCTATAATGAAAAAATCCCACTAGTATATGAAAGTGACAAAATAAGAGACTCTATATCATGAAGATCATGGTGCTACTTTGAAGCACAAGTGTGGAAAAAGGATGGTAACATTGTCCCTTTTCTCTTTTTCTCTCATTTTTTATTTTTTTAAATTTTTTTATTTGGGCCTTCTCTTTTTTTTTCTTTTGGCCTCTTTTTTCGGGGCTTCTTTGGCCTCTTTTATTTTTTTTTTATTTTTCGTCCGAGTCTCATCCCGACTTGTGGGGGAATCATAGTCTCCATCATCCTTTCCTCATATGGGACAATGCCCTAATATGAAAATCATCACACTTCTATTTATTTACAACTCAAGAATTACAACTCGATACTCAGAACAAAATATGACTCTATGTGAACGCCTCTGGCGGTGTATCGGGATATGCAATGAATCAAGAGCGACATGTATGAAATAATTGTGAAGGTGGCCTTGCCACAAATACAATGTCAACTACATGATCATGCAAAGCAATATGACAAGGATGGAGCGTGTCATAATAAACGGAATGGTGGAAAGTTGCATGGCAATATATCTCGGAATGGCTATGGAAATGCCAAAATAGGTAGGTATGGTGGCTGTTTTGAGGAAGATACAAGGAGGTTTATGTGTGATAGAGCGTATCGTATCACGGGGTTTGAATGCACTGGCGAAGTTTGCACCAACTCTCAAGGTGAGAAAGGGCAATGCATGGTACCGAAGAGGCTAGCAATGATGGAAGGGTGAAAGTGTGTAATATCAATGGACTCACATTAGTCATAAAGAACTCATATACTTATTGCAAAAGTTTATTAGCCCTCGAAGAAAAGTACTACTACGCATGCCCCTAGGGGGGATAGATTGGTAGGAAAAGACCATCGCTCGTCCCCGACCGCCACTCATAAGGAAAGCAATCAAAGAATACCCCATGCTTCAAATTTGTCACACAACGTTTACCATACGTGCATGCTACGGAACTTGCAAAAAAAAACACAAGTATTTCTCAATTTCATAATTACCCAACTAGCACGACTCTAATATCACCATCTTTATATCTCAAAACAACTATCAAGTATCAAACTTCTCTTAGTATTCAATGCACTTTATATGAAAGTTTTTATTATATCCCTCTTGGATGTCTATCACATTAGGACTAAATTCATAACCAAAGCAAATTACCATGCTGTTCTAAAAGACTCTCAAAATAATATAAGTGAAGCATGAGAGTTCATCTATTTCTTCAAAATAAATCCACCGCCGAGCTCTAAAAGATATAAGTGAAGCACTAGAGCAAACGACAAACTACTCCGAAAGATATAAGTGAAGATCAATGAGTAGTCGAATAATTATGTAACTATGTGAAGACTTTCTAACATTTAAGAATTTCAGATCTTGGTATTTTATTCGAACATCAAGCAAAACTAAATAAAATAAAATGACGCTCCAAGCAAAACACATATCATGTGGTGAATAAAAATATAGCTCCAAGTAAAGTTACCGATGAACGAAGATTTAAAGAGGGGATGCCTTCCGGCATCCCCAAGCTTAGGCTCTTGGTTGTCCTTGAATATTACCTTGGGGTGCCTTGGTCATCCCCAAGCTTAGGCTCTTGCCACTCCTTATTCCATAGTCCATCGAATCTTTACCAAAAACTTGAAAACTTCACAACACAAAACTCAGCAAAAAACTCGTAAGCTCCGTTAGTATAAGAAAATAAAGCCACCACTTAGGTACTGTTTTGAACTCATTCTAAATTCATATTGGTGTAATATCTACTGTATTACAACTTATATATGATTCATACCCCACCGATACTACTCATGGATTCATCAAAATAAGCAAACAACACATAGAAAACAGAATCTGTCAAAAATAGAACAGTCTCTAGTAATCTGTATCAAACGTATACTTCTGGAACGCCAAAAATTCTGAAATAAATTGGTGGACCTGAGGAATTTATCTATTAGTCATCTTCAAAAAGAATCAACTAAATAGCACTCTCCAGTACAAAGTTGTAGCTAATATCGTGAGCGCTAAATTTTTGGTTTTTACCAGCAAGATCAAAAAGACTTCACCCAAGTCTTCCCAAAGGTTCTACTTGGCACAAACACTAATTAAAACATAAAAACACATCTAACCAGAGGCTAGATGAATGATTTATTGCTAAACAGGAGCAACAAGCAAGGAACAAAAATAAAATTGGGTTGCCTCCCAACAATCGCTAACGTTTAACGCCCTAGCTAGGCATGATGATTTCAATGATGCTTACATAAAAGATAAGAATCGAAACATAAAGAGAGCATAATGAAGAATATGACTAGCACATTTAAGTCTAACCCACTTCCTATGCATAGGGATTTTGTGAGCAAACAACTTATGGGAACAATAATCAACTAGCATAGGAAGGCAAACAAGCATAACTTCAAAACTTTAAGCACATAGAGAGGAAACTTGATATTGTTGCAATTTCTACAAGCAATATTCCTCCCTCATAATAATTTTCGGTAGCATCATGAATGAATTCAACAATATAACCATCACATAAAGCATTCTTTTCATGATCTACAAGTATAGAAAATTTACTACTCTCTACAAAAGGAAAATTCTTCTCAATCGGAATAGTGGGAGTATCATAAGAGACTGGAATACTATAAATTGTTTCCACATTAAAAGAGTAATGTTCAGAAAAAGGGTAATCATAATCATGAGAATTTTTATAAATATAATCATCACAACTTTTTATAGCATAAGTATCATCACAATAATTATCATAAGTAGCAACTTTATTCTCATCATAATCGATTGAAACCTCTTCCAATATAGTGGAATAATTACTAAATAAAGTCATGACCTCTCCAAACCCACTTTCATCATTATAATCATCATAAGTAGGAGGCATGCTATCATCATAAAAAATTTGCATATCAAATCTTGGGAGGCTAAAAATACCATCTTCATTAAACATAGCATCCCCAAGCTTGGGACAAACATTAATTTCAGCAAATATATTCTCAAACTTGTCATTCTCATCAAACATAGCATCCCCAAGATTGGGCCTTTTCATATCATAAGCATAATCACTCTCATCATTAATAGTATGGATAGCACCAATAGTATAGCAATTATCATCATCACAATAAGTAATAGGAGCAACATCATTTGGGAGGGATACCTTTTCACCTTTGCTTCTTCGTCTTTTCTTTTTCTTCTTCACATTATGTGTGGGTTTAATCCTCCTTTTGGAGCTCCTTATTAATGAGATTGGTTGAATAGAAGGCTCCTCCTCGTTACCTGATTCATCATAAGAAATAATAGGAAGATATTGGGAAGTCTCTTCCCTTTCATTAGTATTCTCTTCATCTTCTATTTGTTTTCTTTTCCTTATGTAATTGGCAATATAAGGATTTTCAATGCAATTCACCGCACAATACATAAAAATTTCTTCTATATCAAAATCAAGAAATCTATCAAGATTAAATTTTGGAATACCCTCAGTTATACATTTCATTTCTTCATACCCCAAAAGAAGACTAAGATCTTTATGATGCTCAAGGGTAATCAAGTTATCACAATTTCTTGACACGATTTGATCATGAAACAAATAGCATTGGAGCTTTAAATGACCATGTTCATTGCAAAATTCACAAGGATGGCGATAAATATTGAATCTTTCAGCACAATCATCTAGCCTTTCTTGCAACCATTTAGTTTCCAAATACTTATGTCTCTTGCAAAATCTATCTTCCCTATTTGGTGTGTGCTTGCAAGCTCTATGTATTCCACAAAATTTGACATGCTTATAAGAGACATTTTCATCATGACTAGTGCAATCATCATTAGTACTACGGATATTCAAGGAATTCATAGTAACAACATTGCAATCATGCTCATCATTCAAAGATTTAGTGCCAAACATTTTAATGCATTCCTCCTCTAACATTTTGGCACAATTATCGGAATCCTTATTCTCATGAAAGATATTAAAAAGATGAAGCATATGAGGCACCCTCAATTCCATTTTTTGTAGTTTTCTTTTATAGAATAAACTAGTGATAAAACAAGAAACAAAAAGAATCGACTGCAAGATCTAAATATATACCTTCAAGCACTCACCTCCCCGGCAACGGCGCCAGAAACTGCTTGATGTCTACTACACAACCTTCTTCTTGTAGACGTTGTTGGGCCTCCAAGTGCAGATGTTTGTTGGACAGTAGCAAATTTTCCTCAAGTGGATGACCTAAGGTTTATCAATCCGTGGGAGGCGTAGGTTGAAGATGGTCCCTCTCAAACAACCCTGCAACCAAATAAGAAAGAGTCTCTTGTGTCCCCAACACACCCAATACAATGGTAAATTGTATAGGTGCACTAGTTCGGCGAAGAGATGGTGATACAAGTTCAATATGGACGGCAGATATAGGTTTTTATAATCTGAAAATATAAAAACAGCAAGGTAACTAATGATAAAAGTGAGCGTAAACAGTATTGCAATGCTAGGAAACAAGGCCTAGGGTTCATACTTTCACTAGTGCAAATTCTCTCAACAATAATAACATAATTGGATCATATAACTATCCCTCGACATGCAACAAAGAGTCACTCCAAAGTCACTAATAGCGGAGAATAAACGAAGATATTATGGTTGGGTACGAAACCACCTCAAAGTTATCCTTGCTGATCGATCTATTCAAGAGTCCGTAGTAAAATAACACGAAGCTATTCTTTCCGTTTGATCTATCATAGAGTTCGTATTAGAATAACACCTTAAGACAGAAATCAACCAAAACCCTAATGTCACCTAGATACTCCAATGTCACCTCAAGTATCTGTGGGTATGATTATATGATATGCATCACACAATCTCAGATTCATCTATTCAACCAACACAAAATACTTCAAAGAGTGCTCCAAAGTTTCTACCGGAGAGTCAAGACGAAAACGTGTGCCAACCCCTATGCATAAGTTCACGAAGTTACGGAACCCACAAGTTGATCACCAAAACATACATCAAGTAGATCACATGAATATCCCATTGTCACCATAGATAAGCACATGCAAGACATACATCGAGTGTTCTCAAATCCTTAAAGACTCAATCCGATGGGGGAGAAACATCATAAGATCCAACTATAATAGCAAAGCTCACAATACATCAAGATCGTGCCAATCAAGAACACGAGAGAGAGAGAGAGAGAGAGAGAGAGAGAGAGCGATCAAACACATAGCTACTGGTACATACCCTCAGCCCGAGGGTGAACTACTCCCTCCTCGTCATGGAGAGCACCGGGATGATGAAGATGGCCACCAGTGAGGGTTCCCCCCTCCGGCAGGGTGCCGGAACGGGTCTATATTGGTTTTCGGTGGCTACAGAGGCTTGCGGCGGCGGAACTCCCGATCTATTCTGCTCTCGGATGTTTTTAGGGTATATGGATATATATAGGCGAAAGAAGTCGGTCAGGGGAGCCACGAGGGGCCCACGAGGGTGGGGGGCGCGCCCAGGGGGGTAGGGCGCGCCTCCCTGCCTCGTGGCTTCCTCGAAGCTTCCCTGACGTCTACTCCAAGTCTCCTGGGTTGCTTCCGTTCCAATAATAACTCTCCTGAAGGTTTCATTCCGTTTTGACTCCGTTTGATATTCCTTTTCTGCGAAACACTGAAATAGGCAAAAAAAACAGCAATTTGCACTGGGCCTTGGGTTAATTGGTTAGTCCAAAAAATAATATAAAAGTGTATAATAAAGCCCATAAACATCCAAAACGGGTAATATAATAGCATGAAACAATAAAAAATTATGGATACGTTGGAGACGTATCAGCTTGATGCAGTGCAGATCGGCCGGTGTGGTCGATCGTTCGCCTTGATGTAGATGACATGCCGACGTGCAGGTCTGCGCGCAGGACGTTGATGGAGTCGGCTCGGTGGAGATCACGTCTGTGCGTGCCGGAAGTCAACAATACCCTCCCGGCATCCCGCGCTGCGAGGTGGCTCGATGAAGACGTCGACAAGTGGATCTCTTGGTGTAGTTCATCGCGGTGAAGAATAGCTGGCGCATGTCAGATGCATGCATGTGGAGGCGACGAAGTTAGCACTGATGCATGTCGAACGGCTGGATCAGTGCAAATTGCTCGGCGTAGATCGGTCGGGGCAATTTGCCCGGTGCTTCATGTTGAAGCTGGAGCCATCGCTTTGGTGCATGAGACGTGGTCAATGCCATGCCTGTCTCGTGCATGGAGTGTTCGAAGCATGTCGCAGGCATACTGCCGGTGCACGAAGACTCAAAGTGGACCTGATTGAAGCCTCATCTGAGTGTCATGCACGTACCCGGGTCTTCTGGTTGCTTCGTGTGTGGACAGATGGATGCTGATGAAGCCGAGACTCATTGTTGATTCAGTGCGTATCCATCCGGCAGAGATCGGGTTGGATCCAGCCAGCACTCCAAACATCCCGTGCAGCCGTGCATTTGCTGTCAATCTACATCCGATCGCAGGGAGCCGCACCTGACGGCGTTAGGTCTGCATGATGAGGATGATGCATTCGCTGCTGGTCAGTTGACTCCATGTAAATGATGCATCCTGCCGAGAGATCGCGAGCCTGGGAGTATCGCCCTCTCATAATCAGGGCGTATGTCTCGTTGTTGGAGAAGATGGCTGATCGGAGCGGCGCCGGCCGTGTGTCGATGTAGATCCGTTGGAGGTGTATGGCGATCGATCTCGCACTGATTTATCATCAGATTTAAAGATCGTTGGGTTTATTTGGTGGCTAATAAAAAAATCTATTGGAAAGTATTTCGAAAGTGATCTAATCTAATTTACGAACCAATCTGATTTTTTATCGATCGGGTGCCACGCCCCCGGGGAGAGGAGATTAATCTCCCCGGGGGCGGCGCATTGCGTAAGTGGTGGAGAAAACCTAGGATCGGTGTCGTGAGACTAACCGCTCTAATACCATGTAGAAATGCATGCTCTAGCCAATGCAATCTATATTTTCTACCCAAGAGGTCTTGAGTTCAAGACCCTGCTAACGCAGTATTAAATAAAAACGATTCTATGGCCTACATTTATCCCACGTCTAAGGACTAAAATAGCCTAGACGTGAGGGGGAGTGTTGAAATATATTGCCCGCCTCCCTCCATCAGTTCAGACTAATGGGTGAACTGGTTAAGTGCATAAACTTACAACCAAGAGGTTCAGGGTTCAAAACCCAGTAAATGCAATAAATAATTGGGGCCTGCCCCCGCTTTCGCTGCCCACGTCATATAGCTCAAAAGAAGCATAAACGTGAGGGGGAGTGTTGTCCGGCCCTCTCTCATAGTTCGGACTTTTGGATGAGTTGGTCGGTGCATGAATTCAATAGGCCGGACATCATACTCCAATGCTCCCCCTCACGTCTATGCTTCTTTCACCTAACCAGTTCATCCATCAGTCCGAACTGATGAAGGGAGGCGGGCAATATATTTCAACACGACACTCTCTCATAGTTCAGACTTTTATATGAGTTGGTCGGTGCATGAATTCAATATGGTATCAGAGCCAAAAGGTCTTGAGTTCAAGACCCTGCCAACGCAGTATTAAATAAAACGATTCTGCGGCCTACATCGATCCCACGTGTAAGTACAAAAGTAGCCTAGACGTGAGGGGAGTTTGAAATATATTGCCCACCTCCCTCCATCAGTTCGGACTTTTGGATGAGTTGGCTGGAGCATGAATTCATAGTCATGACCGCTACCACGAGCGTGTGAGGATGCACCTGATAACGATAGGGCGGAGGGTTTCCTCTAGGGGCGCCTTTTACTTGGGATGATCCTGCGCTGAGGCTGCCTCGGACTGAAGCACGTCGGGCAGCAAGACCCTGCAGCATGTCGACGACAGTCGTCTTCCGTGCCGGTTGGAGCCGCACCGATGGTGTCTCCTCTCGTTGGAGGGAGTCAATCTGACAGCCACGTACTCTATGCATCAAACGCTATGGTTGCGACCGACTCGGCGACGTTGTTCTCGACGAGTTGTAGATCATCAACAGCACACATCCTCAACCGCAACCATGCATGCAATGGCTGCATTCATGCGTACGTGTGTATTTGTTTCACGCGAGAGATGAGCACCGAACCGAGGATGCACGCATGCATGTGCCGCGGGCGTCATGTGTACGGGCGGTTGATCAGCGGCTGTTTCGAGGTTGAGGTTGCGTCGAATCCGCCGAGATCGCGCGAGGATGCTATTAGAGCATCTCCACTCGTTGGAGCCCCCAGGGGCGTTTTTTAACCGGAAGAAGCCTGTGCCGGCGGTGATTTGGCCTTGGGGAAAAAAGTCTCCCATGGGCGACCTCCCCAAGGAGCCACCTCGCCGCCACTTGTCCTCTCAGCATTCGTGGGGGAGAAAATGAGAGGAGAGAGAGCGGTGCGTGGGGGAGAAAAGGAGGAGAGAGAGAGAGAGCTCACGGGGCCTTTTTGCATGCAAAAGATTCCTGTCGGCGTACCCATGCACTCCCCAGCGCGCTGGGTTTGACCTGCGGTCGCCGGCCAAATTTTTGCCCGGGGGTGCAAGTGGCTCCAATTTTTGTCCGCCGGCGGTAAAAAGGGCTCTTGGGGGCGTGGCTGGAGATTCTTTTAGCCTATTAGCGACCGGTCCTTTGCTTTTTGTAGCGACCCGACCTCAGACAGTCAATTCTCTGTGCTTAAGTGTCATCCCTGGATAGGTATGCTGACACACATAGTACTCGAGGATTTATAACAGAGGTAAATCACATGTATAAAATAACGTAATTACTATTACCTCAATCCAAATAGCGGAAGTAACAACAAGGTTGTGGATTCCCATCAACACCAACGGCAAAGTTGAGTGTAGAAATCGTAACCCTAACGTATCACTTATTCGTCGTAAGAATTCTGCAAAATGAGACGTTGCAGCCACAAAGGGTCAGTACATTGAATGTACTGGCAAATTCACACCATAGAGCAATGATGAATAAAGGCTATCACTACATGCTTATATGGCTGGTGGTGGCTCTATGGTTATATGATTTTGTGAAAAGCCATTTTTTTCCTACAACAAAGGAATATATTTTTACTTTAACTATCATGGTAGTTGAAACAACATAGAGAATGGTACCCCCATCTCAATCCCAATTAAAAGTAATTATCAACCCAACAAATTAATTTAAAGTGATGAGATCAACATCATAATCCAAGAACCAGATACTCAAGATTGGCCATAACCGAGGACAAGGCTAACCATGATTAGTTTGTACACTCTCCAGAGGTTTGCGCACTTTTCCCCACAAGACTCGATCTCCTCCGTTGGATTTCTCGCACTACATGGTGTTTGAGAAACGGATGACCGAGACACAGTCTTTCATAAGCATTAACTCTAACCCCGGGTAGACAGTACCAACCTACATCCCCTACATCTGCTAGCCTACCACTGGAAGAGGTCATGCAACCTACTCAACTATGCTAGAGCCCATAATAGCTTGTGGCTGCACACGGAAATTTCTAGCAAGAATAATCTTATGATCCCTTTGAGCCTGGGTGGCGGACCATAGGAGGATCACACGGTATAACCCCAGGATCTCCTAGGACAACACTGGTATAACCCCAGGTGTCCGGGCAAGTCCACTGGTATATCCCTAGGGTGCCCCTAGCAATCCACCCAGATGTGTATTAAAGTAACCACCTTAAATTAAATCTTAGTTAACAATAATCTCTCACATCACTACAAAAAAAAATACTCTTCCGTGATGATACGTGTTTGTCATAGTAGGTCGCGTTTTTTGTCATGCATGTACATCCATGACGATTTTATGACAGAATCAAGATAGTCATACCTGTGTTGTCGTAGAAGTGTTCCATGACATTACCAAAATTATCATCATGGAAGTGTCCACTTCCATGACGATAAATCCAGCGTCCGCGAAGTGCTTTCGTCAAGGGTGACCGACATGTGGCATCCACGATGTGAACGCCGTTAAGCTATCAGGTTGGGTTTTGGATCCGATAACCCGTTAACAGCCCCGACCAATGGGGATTTTCCACGTGTAAAATCATCATTGGCTGGAGGAAACACGTGTCGGCTCATCGTTGGGACAGATGTCATCCACTCATTGGATGTATAGGCGCCTATGATACGTCGACACGTGGCAAGGCCCAACAGAGGCCCATTCTGTGAAAAGGCTGGCCCATTTGACTTGGTCAAAGGTGGCGGGCGGCCCATGGAAAGCTTGTTAACGGCTGTTCGCATATAGCCCATTTACGCATCGCTAACCCAAGGCCCGTTCGCCCTATCCGAATTAGGCCCGATGGCGTCATCTGGGCCACCTAATATGATTCCAGCCCGTTTTCGCCGGCCCATGTATGGCCCATGACGTTTCGGCCCATATGAGGCCCTATGTAAATCTTGGCCTATTAACGGCCCGTGGTGAAACCGGCCCGTAATGAGCGATAAAGGTATCGCTTTACACCCATTAACGGCCCGTGGTGAAATCGGCCCGTAATGAGCAGTGTGTCACTTTATACCCATTAACGTTATTATTCCGTTGGGCGTTTCAAATTTATGTTATCTTTCGGTCTTCTCAGAGCCCATTTATTGTTGGGCTCATTTCCAGCATTCGTTTACCTACGGCCCGTTACTATCATTTTCTGCTTGTGGGCCAAATTCAACCCATGGTTACAGTCGGCCCGTTTGTGTTCCGTTAATACGTTGGGCCATTTTCATAGCGTCATGAAATACGGCCTATTAACGATGGCCCATTATGGTCGGCCCATGAATGGACGATACCAACTCTAGACCGTTTACGGCCATAATGTGGCCTGTTATTTGCCCATGTTATCATACTGCCCGTATAAGGCCCATTGATGATACGGCCCGTAGAAGGCCCATTGTTTCTACGGCCAGTAGAAGGCCCATTGTTTCTACTGCCCGTAGAAGGCCCATTGTTTCTACGGCCCGTAGAAGGCCCAATGTTTCTACGGACCGTAGGAGGCCCAGTGTCACTACAGTAAATATTAGCCCATGGTTATTGTAGCCTAGTTTTCAAAAATAGGTTATTGCAGCCACTAGCAAACCGCAGAAAAAGAACTGCAATTACTACAAGCAAACAAATAAACAAGACAACAAGGAAATAAATAAGCAAGCAACTTACGCTAGGCTATCACGACTATCACATATTACATCCACTGGGCATCAAAGTTCGCCACCAGTGCAAATAAACGCGCCGACAAAAGAATATACAAAACTGAGAGCACTTCAGAAGGCACTAGGCCTGGCAAGCTCGGGCCCCGCAAGCAGCTGAAGAAGCTGAGTAGACCTCAGTTGTGTCAACAATAGATGCATCAACACTAGATTTAAGGCATGATGGTGCGCACGGCAGTCCTCTGACATCTTCATTGCATCTTTGACTTCAAGTCGGAGCTGAAAGCAAGCCTTTCCGCTTTAAGTTGAGACTGAAGAAGTCGAACTGATTGAGGCAGCGATTGCCTGAGGGTGTCTCACACCTGCTTGGTGAGTAGCTTCAACTCACTGTTTTCATCAAGACAGACCTTGGGGTCATCTCGCTGTCCTCAAGATGGTTTGGCTCACTATCTTCCTTAAAGTTACACGGCGTAAGAGATATGACTCTGAAAGAGAAACAAGGAGACACGTAACAGGTTTCACAATTATATAAGAAAATAAATGGATCTGTTCTGCATAAGGAACATGTTTTTACAACTACAATTTGAAACTGGTAGTTGTTGCAAACATCCAATCAGATGTAAACAGCAAAGCAAACAACAGTGGAGGAAATGATGCCTATCCAAATCTGTACTAGAACAAAGTTTGAATGCTTGAGAAGGATGAACTTACATTACATGTTAACACGGGCTGAACAAAGCCCTTCTCCATGTTTATGGAAGGATAATTCAATAAATTCCCCAAAGAAAATTCTTTATAAGCGTTGCCATTATTCTACATTTTGCAAAGTGTAAATATAGATCAGATGATATTGGAAGAAACAGAGGATAATGAAGCTCAGGTGCAGACTGATGATACATAATCAAATAGCAATTAATTAAGTATAGCATTACAAGGCAAAAGGGAGAGAGGTACTGACAAGAGCAATGCAGAGCCCATTATTGTTTTGAGATCGTATGATCCTTTGAGCAAGGAGATTCATCTGAAATTAGTTTTCATACAAGAGAGAAGGTAAGGCATAAGCAGAAATTTAGGAGTTCAAATTTTGAATTGATATCATAGACAGTACCTGACGCTGGGCTCCCAGCAGTTCTAATAGGGGTTTGGCCACTGGAGTAGGGGTAAAGTGTGGTACAGTTGGGCCTGTGTTTTATGTGGCTGCTGATCTATCTGATTTAACAGGTATCACTACCTTTTCCAAATACCTAGTTTGTACTCCTCGAGCATCTGCACTCACCCTCTTCCTTTTGGACATCTATTATGAAAGAACAACATTTGACTGGAAAAACATAGTGTGACGACACATGGAATGGGTACAGAAAATGGATAGGTATGGCATATAATCATATATGATGCTTAAACTAAGCAGATGGTGTAACAAATTATAAGTAATGCAAGAGGTCAGATGCAAAATATGTGCGACCAATACAACTTTGCAAAGTTAGAGAAAGCACCTTGATTGGTGAATAAGATAGGCCATCCTCCACCATGCCAAGTTTGTTAGCTAGTGGATCGTTCATAATATTCCTCTCGTATGCCCATTCTCATATTCATTTTGATAATGGTCAATATCGACATGCATGAAAACATAAAAACAAGTGAGATTTTCTTTTGCAATGCGTATGATTCTAATCCAATACGCCTCCTGTAAACCCCTTTGTGCTATCTCGCAAATCTTTTAAAAGATGCCATGCATGCTGTAATTTGTTGTGTGCATTAATATAATGTGGCCTACTACTCAAAATATGAGAGCTCCGAAGTGATGACACTTTGCGGATGATAGCTTTAACATATAGTAAAGAAGAACAAGTCGACTGACCGATGATTCAAAATATACTAAGGGAGAACAACTCGACCTGACCAGTCGACCGCAAGAGAAGAGTATCATATTAAAGAAGAGCAGAAGAGCAAGCAGATTGAAGATATTACAAGTCTTTCAATACAATGATGGTTGGCCACCCATGATGAACCAGAGCGCATACAGAAATACTATTCTTTCCGGTCTCTCCATATGTGGCTCACATGCATTTCGAAACTAAAGTAGGAGCATTTAGCTCACCAATTAAACATCTCTCAGTTTACTAATATCAGCAATAATATCAGATATGAATTTGTACAACTAAGCTTGTTTAGCTCGATGGGTGGAGCAGTGCTATTACGACACGAACCACCTAGCTGATTGTGGTCATCATAAAATGGGGAAACATAAGCATGATGAGTACAGTGTTGACCGTGGTAGTTAGATGGCAGATCTGAAGCTGCAAACCACGCAAAGGGTAGTTAGCAACCGATGTTTGCTTTGAAATAACAACTAAGATTTGGTATGGACAAGAAAGTACGGTCAACAAGTGACAAAGAAATGCAATTATCTTTGTCTCTCTATATGTCACGACATGCATTTGGAAACTCAAGTGGGACCTTTAGCTAACCAATTAAATGTGTCGGTTAACTAATCTCAATATCATATCACAACCATATTTGAACAACTAAGCTTTCGAATTCTGAGTGTTGTGTTGTTTAGCTTGAAGGGTGGAGTAATGCTAGTACAATGTAAAGCACCTCACGCAGATCATAGTAGAGTCGATAAAAGGGGAAAACCCTAAGCATCAAGAGAAAAATCAGGAAAGTGAAACTAGCTGGACCAGTGGGTGGCGCACATGCTTTTTGAAACGAATATAGGAACATTAGGTGACCAATTAAACATTCTCTGTTTTAGTGATATGAGCATCATATCAGATTCGTATTACAACACGTAATCTTTGGGTTGAGGTCTTGAAGAGCAGTGCTAGCACGACACGAAGCACCTACGATTGATGGTAGTGAATATAAAGGGGGGAAACCATAAGCTTTACGAGTATAGTGCTTGTGCCATGGCGGATCTGAAGGTGCAAACCGGACAAAGCTACTTCGCAACCAATGTTTGCTTTCAACTAGCCACTACGATTTGGTACGGACAAGAAAAGTACAGTAAACAAATTACGATCTATTTTTCGGGTGAGATCAATAACTTAAGCACATATGGAAGAGTGCCACCTCTCTTGCAACGCCGTGTAGGCCTATGCTGATACATTGAGGATGCTGCGGGTGCGATGGCTGTCAGCGGCGGGGAAGAAGTCTTTAGACGGCAGACGGCCGGGTCGGGGGATATATCCTGTTGCCGTGGATGATGCGGTCGTAGGAGCGGCAACGGCAAGGTGGACGACGACGCCGATGAAGCGAGAGGAGGCGATGAAAGGATCCTGGTCCAGCACCGTGGATGAGACACGTGCATCTCTTGTAGTGGACGACGGGGTAGCGGCTCCGGCAAGGTGGAGGATGGGGTGGCAGACGGAGGAGGCTGGCCGCAGTGCGGAGGTTGTCATGCCGCCGATGCTGTATGAATGGGGAAATGGAGGGGAGGAGGGGGGATCTCAAACTTTGGGACGCGCTTCTTTGAAATGGGGGAAAGTTACGAACTTATCCCCCGTTTAAAATTTCGGACATCGCGTCGGTTGGGGATAGGACGGTAATCTCGCATCTCCCAAATATTTGCCGGTAACTATTTCGGGCGAGGAGAGGATGTTTTGCCGCCCACGGTTGGCGCCCATGGTGTATGAACGGGTCGATGGTAGGGCGGTTGTGTCACGTCGATGGAAGTTACACATCTGCCCCTATTTAAAATATTAGCCTACATCGATTTGGACGAGGAGAGTTTGTTTTGCCGCCCACCGTGTATGAATGGGAAATGGAGGAAGAGACACATGTCTTTCGGACGAGCCTGAATCAAATGTGTTTTGCCGCCCACGTTTGGCGCCCACCGTGTCTGAATGGGCTCAGAGGCTGTCGTGTCACGTCTGATTGAAGTTACTAGTCTACCCCTATCAATAGCAGTGTAATTCCGGTCGATAAGGATGTCAAGTGTCAGGGGTAGACAGTAATTTCCATCTCGCAAACACTTGCTTCGGGCAGCCCACAAATTATAGTGGGTGTTTAGCCGCTTCGTTCAAAACTTGGGAGAATTAGCATTCACGTTTGCCACAGGACCAGCAAACTAAATTCAAATCCAATTTGTATTCGATTACGAATATCCACAGATAATTATACATTTTGTTATTTACTTCTTCGAAACCACAACAAAGATTTATTCCACCTTTATATATGATTATGATTTAGAAATGCCGTGATCTTCGAATTGAGTAGGTTGGATACACTCTGATTCAAACAGTTATTTCATCCAATACAATATGCTCACACGAAAAACAGTTCAGCTTATGTCAATCATACAAGTACTGAGGATTACCTCGCCTAAAAAATTCGGATCATTACAACACATGGACAACATAGGGGGTCTTGCAACACAATCCATTCAGAGACATGACACAACATGCAAGTACAATAATCTAATGAAATTTTCAACTTGTATCTAAAGAAGAACCGGGATTACCTTGGGCTTCAGAGAGCAGAAACAGCAGGACCTCCTCCGTCTTCAAATGCAACATTCTTACTTCCTCCAATTCTTGGGTTGCTTGCATAATGCGTGCCGCTAATTCCGTAATTTCCATCCTCAAGATAAAGATTACCTCATTCATGGCAGCCACACCATCTCTTTCTGCCTCTAGTAGAGCCTCAAGCACTATAATATCTGTTCCCAGACTGCTCTCTGGCGGTGTTGCCTCTAAACTGCTACCATCTGGTAACCTGGATGGCGCACTGCTTCCACAAATAGATTCTGGGGTTGTACATTGTGTCCTAATGTGAACGGCATCCTGAAAGGTTTCCGCTAGACATAAGTAAGAGATAGTTATCGTATGATCCAGGCAGTAAGCTTACATGGTAAGCAGACGGACGAATTATTGCCGAGCATGGCAAACTATATTTAAATGGTTCAAGCAAGATCACCGAAAAGAAATTAAAATGGTAAGATGAAACTAGGGATGTAAGTGGCAAATAAGCGACATCCGCCAGTCCCATCTAGTTAGTTTTGCTACCTACCTAGTTCATTTTCCTCAAAAAACAAAACTCTTTTGAACTATCATACCACTAGTAGACTTTAATCGGGATTAAGCGGGACCCAGATTGACATCCCTAGTTGAAAGGGAGTGTACAACCGCTATATTTAAGTTGCCAAGGCATCTAAGCAGTCGAAATAATCTGAGAAATCACTTAACGGTGTGGCCTCATATAAACTACGAAGACAGTCTTGTGATGAAGTTGACAGGAAAAGTTAAGGACTCAAATGAAATAGGCATGCATTTCTTTACGATAGTACAACGAGCCTTTCGACATATTGGCCAACTCGGGTATAGCGTAACAACAAACAAGCATTGAATCAAGCAATACAAAAGCGGATAACCTGAACTATTTGTAATTCGGTAGGATTACATGTTGAGGGCACAAGCCAAGAAAGCAGCCCACTCGCATTACATTTCACATGTACTAAAACACACTGGCTTACCATATGTTGCTGTGAAGCCTAGCTGCTGTTGCAATTTTCTTTGAAGATATCGTCAGCATCTCGTGGTTGCAAATCTAATTGTTGTAGTTTATTCTGCACCATCTATTTAGGTAAAATTAATTTTAATCGCATGCACTGGTCCAAATTGATCATCAATGGTTCATCTAAACTAATGAAAGAAGGGTGTGTGCATACACGACAATATATCGACTTCCCTATATTTTTATGCTTGTTAGAGGTGCCAGCCCCAAAAGAACAAATATTTTGCTTGATGGGGTTGGCAGCTCCATAATTAATAGAAGCATCAAATTAGTCATGCAACTTGGGAAGATCAAGAACACACAAACAAGTAATGAACAGAGGCTCGAAGCAGTGATGTAATAGCTAGCATCAGAAAATGTAGGGTAAAACAAACAAAAAGCAGCGGAACCACATGCTAGTTTGCTTATGTGTAATTAAGCATAGAGAACATTAAGCAATCTGATGGAACCAACAGGTGGCATCAGAACAAAACTAAAGCATATTAACTATATGTGCCTTTGGTATGTAATTTAGCACATGTAACTTGTTCAATGCCGGAAGTATGGCCCTCTGGTGCAAGCGAATAACGCGTCTCATGAAAAAGCTGAAAGATGCCACGAAGAAATTCAAAGGTGCGGTGCTTATGCTAGGAAAGTGAACGTAGGCGCCGGCCGTTGGATAATAGTACCTGCTTCTCGGTGGCGTATGGGTATCGTTGTCATACTTGATAGCTAAGGATCGTCGATGGTGCTCGTGTTGCGGTTGAATTTGGGCCGGCTGTCGCCGTCGCTGAAGCGGCTCCGGTGCTACGGTTGCGGCTCCTGTCGACATACAAGAAAGCTCATATGTGGTAAGTGAACAGTTGCACGATAAAGAGAAAAACCGAAGGAGTACAAATCGAAATAACCTCATAAGGCTGCGGCATCGGTAAAGCAGGGCCAGTGGAGTTGAATATGGCGTCCGTGGAGCGGGTCCGGTCTGCGATGGGCGAAGGCTTGGCGTAGCGTTATGCGATGCTTTCGGTGAGGCGGATCTGTTGCCGCGGACGAGGGCTTGTATGAAGGGCCAGCGAAGGGGCGGACGAGTGAGTCAGTGAAGGGCCTACGCTGTGGTGGACGAGGGCGCCGGTTAAGCAGATTCGGTGCGGTGGACCATGATGGTGGTCAAGGAGATCTGGAGCGGTGGACAAGCCAGTCGCTGAAGCGGCTCCGGTGAAGTGGTAAGTTGGCAGTTGGGGATTCCAAGGTGCGGAAGGTAGATCTGGCGGGGTGTGAGGTCCATCGTTACGACGGAGGACTAGATTCGGTGGCTTGCCGTGGTTGGGGGGTCGGGGAGGAAGGGAGGGCTCTGGGGAAGACTGTTGGGCGCAAAGAGGGGAAAACAATGGAGTTACCAAAGCAGCCCTTTTCCGTTCATGTGGCAGGGGTAAAACAGGAATATCGCAGGGCTAAACTTTCGGGCGCGTTTTTCGATGTGAGCGGGAACTTTGAAAGCTTTTGGCGCCTAAAATTATAAGTATTCTGCTCTCGTACGGCCGACTATGATATTATGGCCGACAATTTGTTTGTTTTGCATGCAAAAAGAAGTGCAAGTTTTGAAAATCAATGTCTCCAACTCGAAACTTAGATTGTCCATTCAATTCAAATATGGATCATTGAGCTACTACAAGCAAATACCATCATACGGTCCAATTCAAATGAAATTCCAAATGTGTTTATCCTAAATATGATGACAAAAGCAAAAATGTGTGTGTGTATGAATAAAGTGAATTATTATAAAGTTTGAACATGCCCGTATGTGTATATCTCTAGGTTTGATATATGAATTTCAAATCATGAAATCCCGGCTTAAAAAATGTACCTCTGTTTAAATGAATTACAAAAGCTAATGATGGAGTCGAATTCCAAAATTCCAATATTAGGTTTGTAATTCTGGTACATCAAGGTATATCACGCATGTTCAAAAGTATCGTTATCTCATAGTACAAACTGTGAAACAAATTGATCAACCATGAGTGCACAATATCTCAATTACGCTAAAGTCCCTCAAATATAGACACCTCACTGTTTATCTGAAGTCAACCCCCCCCCCCACCACCACCACACACACACACACACATAGAGAAGTCGTTCTCTCCCCCAAACACCAACACACGAGCACATTGACACCCCTCTTTCTTGTAAAGTCCGGACCCCAACATAGGTCTCTATCACTTTGTCTCTCGGGCATACACACATCTCTTCCCTCACTCTCTAGGTCTCCCGCTATCTCTCTTACCCAAGCACGCGCACTATGTAGAGTGTATATTTCCCATACACACAAAACGTCGCCCCCAAACGTCTATCTCCCTAGTTATGTGGTTCTCGCGCACTCACCTCACACACCACTCCCACTGCAAACAAGCACACATTTGTCTCCTTGTGCACCACTCTCCTCTTTCTATCTCTCCCACATGCGGACCCGCCCCAGCTCCTTCCCTGTATACATATATGTCGTGACTCTTTGCATAGCTTCCTAATGTATAATCGTTCTTGATTTTGCACATTGTTCCCTACACCATCTATTCTAGATCTCTCATGAAGTCCCTATGACACACACGATGACTCGCTTCCCTTGCGTCTCCGTTCATAGGCCAATTTCGGACAACATCAACATTGTATCCCTATCTATACGCCATTTATGGACACAAAGCGACCCCTCTCGCCCCTCTCTTCCTCTCTCTCTCTCTCTCTCTCTCTCGCTAGCTCTCTCTTTCTCTTGCTCTCACACCCTCTCCCACACACACTCGATGTCTCTTCCAAATAGTCTGCTCCCCCACCCGCACCGTGCTATCTCGCTACTACACATGTCACACCATTCCCCCTTCCCTTATACTAGGTTTACATCGTCAGTGGTCTCTCTACTCCACATACACTCTCTCCCTGTCACACACAAATGCATGCACAAACACACACAGACGCGCACAAACACCCATTTATCTGGATCCTCATCTCTCCCCATGTCCGCATGTGTATCTCACACACTCACTCTCTAATTATGTATATGTGTCTCCATGTTACACAACACAATGCCCCATTGTCGGTGTCAAAACCGGCGGATCTCGGGTAGGGGGTCCCGAACTGTGCGTCTAGGTGGATGGTAACAGGAGACAAGGGACACGGTGTTTTTACCCAGGTTTGGGCCCTCTCGATGGAGGTAAAACCCTACTCCTGCTTGATTAATATTGATGATATGGGTAGTACAAGAGTAGATCTACCACGAGATCAGGGAGGCTAAACCCTAAAAGCTAGCCTATGGTATGATTGTTGTTCGTCCTACGGACTAAAACCCTCCGGTTTATATAGACACGGAGAGGGCTAGGGTTACCTGAGTCGGATACAATGGGAGGAGATCTACATATCCGTATCGCCAAGCTTGCGTTCCACGCCAAGGAAAGTCCCATCCGGACACGGGACGAAGTCTTCAATCTTGTATCTTCATAGTCCAGGAGTCCAGCCAAAGGTTATATTCCGGCTATCCGGACACCCCCTAATCCAGGACTCCCTCAGTAGCCCCCGAACGAGGCTTCAATGACGATGAGTCCGGCGCGCAGATTTATCTTCGGCATTGCAAGGCGGGTTCTTCTCCAAATTCCATATACCTGTTGAATATTGACCGGCTTCTGGTGAATGTTGAGCTCCTTGGCTTCCACGCCCAATAATGGCCATCTTCCACGTGTCAAACAAATGCGAAAAGCCAGGGTGTTTTTTCATTTACCCCCCTAGCTGCGCAAATGAGCTGCCTATAAAAGAGACGAAGATTTAGATCCGAATCACACCATATTCCCTTCGCGAGCATTCATCGGAGCGCATCCGACAGAGATCCATTCCATCATGGCCAGTCGATGCAGCTCCTCCTCTCGCCCTCCCAGCCCTCAGCCTGGAGATTGGGAGAGATGCTCCGTCCGCAAGACGAGCTAGTGACGCTCCAAGCCAAGGGGTTTCTCCCCCCAGCCTACATGGTCCCGGTTCAAGCCGGGCTTGCCACCTATAATGGCAGAGAGCAAGCGGAGAGCGTCCCCAATCCCTCCAAAGGAGAGCGGGTCTGCCTTATCCCTTATTTGATAAGAGGGCTCGGATTTCCAATTCATCCGTTTCTCCGGGGGCTCACAGAGTTCTCTGACCTCGATTGCACAACCTTGCGCCTGCCTTCATATTGCATATTGCGGGCTTCGTGGCCATTTGCGAGCTGTTTTTGGGCATCGAAGATCATTTCGAGCTGTGGAAGAAGCTGTTCTGCCTTGTGCCCCGTTCTCAGAAGGGGTCAATATATCAAGTGGGCGGAGCCGAAGTATGGCGCATCGCTGGGACCGGATATCTATCTGGAACCCCAAAGAAGGCGTTCGAAGACTGGCCTTCAGAATGGTTTTACATAGAAGATGTCCCCTTGCCGGATCCTGTTCAGATTGGCCTCCTCGAGTTTGATAATGCTCCCTTGACGAAGCGCCTGAGCTGGCGTCCACGGAGCCCTCAGAAGGAAAATGACAAGGACGTTCTTTATCTGATGGGCCGGATAAGGCTGTTAGCTCATTCCGGACTGACCATGATCGAGGTCATGGACACATGCATTATGCGAGGGGTGCAGCCGCTTCAGTATAGAGGCCACCCCATGTGGGATTTCAACGGGGAGGATGATGCCACCCGCTGCGGCCTAAGGGGCCGGAATCGGTTGCCGCTCTGAAGAAGATCTTGTCCGCATTGTACAAGGGAGAAGAGGAGGAATTCCTCCGTGTCAATTCTCAGGGCGGATTTTCCATGTACAATCCTCCAAGCTGGGTAAGCGGACACTTCTTTTTGCCCATCCGTTCCATATTCCCATGGTCAAGTACCTTATCTTATGATTTTGACGCAGGAATTGCGCCGGGCCGTAAAGGATATAAACAACCCTCCTCCACAACCCGAGGATCCGGAACGGTCCCTCGATCCGGCCTCCCAAGAGGATCCCGACATATCCGTGGAGCTGATTGATGGGGTATTTTACCAACTGAGCATCGGCAATGCCTTGGTGGCTATTACAGCCGATTATCCTGGACTGCTCCCCGCCTCACAAGTAATCGAGACCGAAGTCCTAATACTTCGAAGATGATCCATCCGTGCTTATTTTCGATCATCGTATACCAATGGTGTTTCGTAGGGGAGGATCTCGAGGCAGAATGCAGAGCCTGCGGCGACTAATATGAGGGACCGCGAGGCGGGTAGGCTAAAGAGACACACAGTCGGGTCGAGGCACCGCGCAGCGATGAAGCGCTGCCTTATTCCAAGGTATTATTCTTACGATGCATACTAACGCCCGTTGTCGGTGTCAAAACCGGTGGATCTCGGGTAGGGGGTCACGAACGGTGCGTCTAGGCGGATGGTAACATCAGACGAGGGATACGATGTTTTTACCCAGGTTCGGGCCCTCTCGATGGAGGTAAAACCCTACTCCTGCTTGATTAATATTGATGATATGGGTAGTACAAGAGTAGATCTACCACGAGATGAGTGAGGCTAAACCCTAGAAGCTAGCCTATGGTATGATTGTTGTTCGTCCTACGGACTAAAACCCTCCGGTTTATATAGACACCGGAGAGGGCTAGGGTTACATGAGTCGGTTACAATGGGAGGAGATCTACGATCCGTATTGCCAAGCTTGCCTTCCACGCCAAGGAAAGTCCCATCCGGACACGGGACGAAGTCTTCAATCTTGTATCTTCATAGTCCAGAGTCCGCCAAAGGTCATAGTCCGGCCATCCGGATACCCCTAATCTAGGACTCCTCAAGAGACCCTGAACCAGGCTTCAATGACGACGAGTCCGGCGCGCAATTTGTCTTCGGCATTGCAAGGCGGGTTCCTCCTCCGAATACTTCATAGAAGATTTTGAACACAAGGATAGTGTCCGGCTCTGCAAAATAATTTCCACACACCACCGTAGAGAGAATAATATTTGCATAAATCCAATCTGCTGGCGTATTCCCAATGTGACACCACACCATGGCCAAGCCTTTACTCGAATCGTTTTTACTGTCCCACCTCAGCGCGTTTAGCGAGGCGGTTTCCTTGGCACGCTTTTCCAAAGCAGAGATCGTGTCCCCTTATTCCGGGATTCTCATCAATACGGGCGTGGGTAACCCAATCGTGCCCTTTGGCACGTCTCCTCTATCGAAGGCGAGCCCCGAACGGTCACGGGGAGGGCTCTTGGTATTCAACCTCTTTATAAAGAGACCAAGGCTCTACTCCTTTCGTTCACTTTCAATCGAATCCGCCCCTCGCCTCGAGTTCCAACACCCAAAGCTCCAGATTCAGGCTCTTCGGACCTTCGATGATGTCTGGCTTCGACCTTCAAGGCCGGTGGATGCCTTCCTCCGTTACAGAAGAAGACGTGCTAAAGCTGAGAGATGCCAGGTATTTAACCGGCAAAATTTCGCATAGGCTGCCTGCTCAAGGGCAGGTTATTCCCACTCCCAAGCCTGGTGAGAGCGTGGTGTTCGCGTCTCACTTCCTTCGGGGGTTAGGCTTCCCGACAGACCCCTTCGTGAGGGGGCTCATGTTTTATTATGGGTTAGAATTTCACGACTTGGATCCGGAGTCCATCCTCCACATCTCATCGTTCATTGTCGTGTGCGAAGCCTTCCTCCGCATTACTCCTCACTTAGGATTGTGGCTTAAGACCTTCAAAGTGGAACCGAAGATGATCAAGGGCAGAAAGCGGAGTGCGGAGGGGCTGTTATAAGCAAGAATGCTGACGCTCCATGGCCCGAGGGCTCTTTTCAAGAGGAGTTCAGCTTATGGCAATGCGAGTGGTTTTATATCACAGCTCCCAGGGGCACCAAGTGGGTGGTGCCTCCTGCCTTTCGCTCGGGTCCTCCCCCACGGCTGGCATCATGGGTCAATAAAGGGCTTGACTGGGGGCCGTCCAAGGACGTGCCCTTGTTGCAAGGACGCATTCAAGATCTTCTGGAAAGAGACATCAACCTGGCCATAGTGGCGCAGGTCATGTTGATTCGCTGCACTTTGCCCTGCAAACGCCGCCCCCTCCGCCTGTGGGAGTTTAATCCGGAGGGACCACGAGCTCTCCAACACTTCTGAGCGTGACGCCCATGGAGATGTATAAATTGTTCTTCGGATCACAAGCAATGTGTCCGGACTTGACCGAGGACGCAGGTCTAAGGTGCAATCACCCGGATACTCAAGTAAGTAGCCCTGTACACGGACAAGCTATCCGTATATTCGTCATAAAATTGCCCTTAAAAGAGTTGTCCCTTTAAACAGGAGTGGATAGCGAAAGCAAAGCTGATCAGGTGTCCGGCCCCCCTCCCCGAGACCACGCCGGATCCCGTGTTAACTAGGATGCTGGAGGTTGCGCCTTTGGAAGAAGGCAAAGGGGGGAACAAGGAAGCTACCGTCTCCTCGAAGGAGGCTATCCGGAAAGGAGGGATCGAGAATCCCTCCATCCAGGGAAAGAAGAGGACCGCCTCTGAAGACCCGGAGACCATGGTCTCAAAGCGGGGGAAGAGATCTTCGTCAGAGGGTCCTGCGCTGGGAAGTGCCTCGCCGCCTTTGTGCCCTCAAGGATCAGCCCTCCAATGAGCCGTAAGTAGAGAGGGGAGTTTTAAAATAAGAGACATCCCTATTTTATTCCTGAGAAAGACAACTGAATCTTTACCTTGTAGTTCGGATCTCAGCCCTTCGCAGCAGAGCTCATCTTCATGGGATTTTCGTCCAGAGATGATGGAGAGCGGAACGCCTCCTCCTGCCGTACCGCCTTGCGAGGCGGGCGACCCCGAGGTGTCGTCGCGGAGGGTTTCTCCGAATTCGGCAGGGCCGGAAAGCAGCCGTATGGCTCCCCAAAGCCCTCCGTGTCTGGCCTTCGAAAAAGGCCATCAGACAAGTCCGACACCGTCCGGTCCACGGTCGGAGGAGCTGAAGGATCTGCTCGGGTGAGCGTCTATCTCAGAAGAACATCGTGCATTGATGGGCACAGTGATTGAAAGGATTTCATCCGCGGAGAGCGGGTTGCACGAGGCCATCAGGAGTTCTTGGCGGGTTTTGAGGTGCAGCGAAATGATGTACCTTTTGACAGTTCCGCATATAAAAGATGCGCCTGTATAGATAGTAGCCCACGAGACTCGGTGCATTGTCAAAAATGACAGCGCGCCGAGGATCATAATCCCAGGTATAACATGTCGCTCTTCCTATGTAGGTGGCGAAGTGTCCGGTGGCTAGCCGGACTGATGAATTTGCCGAGCTAAAGCGACAACTTGACGTGGCGGATGCCGACATCGCGCTTGTCAACAAGCGTCTGGACGAGTCGCAAGGTATGCAATTTTCTCCGCGGACACCTGGTAAGGGGGCTTGATGCCCTTGCCTTACAACATGTATGCTTAATGCAGATGGTGCTGCTGCCATGGAGAACCTTCAGGCGGAACTTGCCCGAGCCAAGGAGCAGGCCAGAAAAAGTGATGCGGCTGCCTTAAAGGCGGCCGAAGAGCTGAAGGCCGAACAGGCTGCTCACTGCCGAAACAGGAAGGAAATGGCCGAGATGTGTGTGAAGTTGAAGGATGCTGCCGACCGCTGCAAGCTTCTTGAAAGAGAAGGTCGGGCAGAACAGAAGGACCTGGAGAAGGCCACTACCGAGGCCAAGAATGCTCGCTCTGCAAATGAGAGCCATGAAGCAGGAGCTATGTCGGTAGCCGAGATATCGCGGTGGAAAGCCTTTATCTTTGCCGGATGAAGTTCGGGATCCTAAATATGCTCAGTTGGACCGGTTGTGGAGTGCGGTGGATACTTATCTGGACTTGCCGGCAAGTGCATGACGCGCCGAACACTTCCGAGATCAACGGGATCACGAAGTGGAAAAAGCTTTTTGGTCGCAGTTCCACAATCCAGAGCGCCCACTTCCATTAACCGAGCGTTTGGCCGAATGGGCGGAGCTGAATAGGTTATCCGGACTCGCCTTGAAGGAAGTCGTGAGTCATCTGTGGCCGGAAAGGCCTGAGCCGAAGAGTTATTTTGGTTTGGTGCAGCAGTTCCTTGGTGCGGTGCCCCATATCAATGCAATGAAGAGGTCAGCATGCATAGAGGGTGCGCGGATGGCTCTTGCCCGTGTCAAGACATACTGGGCGGAGATGAAGACCACCGTCGTTGCATCCCAAGATTCAGACGGGAGCCGAGTACCTGCCGAGCACTATTTTCAGGAAGTTCTGCAGGGCGCTCGTTTAATAGAGACGTAGTGCTCGAAGGACATCATGTTCGAATAACATGTATAATTGTAAAACAATGTTTCGATGGAATATAAAAGCTTTTTATACTTGTGCCTGCAAGAATTAAAATACCTCCTGTGCGGCCGTTAATGTATATGTGTATATAACACGAAGATGACAGTCTTGACTTCACCCACACATATAATGCGGGGTGTTATAAAAGGCGCATTTTCACACTTGATCCAACGTCTTGGTCCTATAAAGGAGGTGATAGCACAGCGAACTAGGCAACCGGACTATAATGCTTTATCACTTTCACTTAGCCATAGGAGTTTGACAGTGGGGCTACTATATAGCCCCTAGGGGCACCGCGCTCGCCCGAATTCGGGGCGCGTGTGTGCCTGACCGGGAAACGGCCCTTCATTAATGCGGAGGAATCCTAAAGATTCCGGTGGGTCATCGAGTGGTTGACCAGTCTCACGCTACATCATGACAGTCAGTTTTCGGCTTTCTCTACTGAGGTGCTCGCCCGGCCGAACCGGGGCACAATCGCAGTAGTTCTCCACAGTGCCGCCTTAGCCGATAGAGCGGGCGTAAGGCAGCAAAACACAGGCAGGAAAACCCAACATTTGACCAAAGACATGATTGAGCTGATGCATATAAGGCCAAACTTCATGACGCCGAACACTCCCTAAGGTATTCGGTCTTTATGAAAGCGGACTGAACAACGCCCTTAGTAATAAGCCCCGTGTCCAGTATGCAGCGCAAAGAATCTGGCGTGGCCAATGCCAAGACGCCAGCCTCCACCTTGGTTATAGCAAGAAACGGGGGGATGTGTATCAACAAGAGACAGTAAAAGTGGTTTACGCAAGGTCTTAATCTGAAAAGAATCCTTGGAATGGGTCCCTACTGCACGTCTGCGCCTGTGTCTCCGTTGTACCGTATCCTGGACGGGTGTAGCACGGTGTTCATCTGTAAAAGAGGGGAACTTAGTTGAAAAAGATCGTGCAAAAATGTACGTTATATTAAATAAACAAAGTACGTTTTAAAAAATGAATAAAATTGAGCTTTATTGTCTCTTGTTGTACATGCGCGGAGCCCCTTGAACGGGGGTATGCGGCTAGTAAGCCCTTGTATATTTACGCCGGACTTGTCTAGCCATGTCCGAGGTCTGAACGACCTGTTTAGGTGCTTTGATTAGTGAAGCCGGTTTAGTGTGTGGCTGTTAAGGCAGCCGCACAATCTTCCGCGCTCGAGGAACACTCGATATTTCCCTTTAATGAGATGATGCCTCGTGGACCGGGCATTTTAAGAATAAGGGATGCGTAATGCGGTATTGCGTTAAAGCGGGCGAAAGCTTCGCGTCCCAGTAGTGCTTGATAGCTACTTGTAAATGGGGCGATGTGGAAGGTTAGCTTTTCGCGGCGGAAGTTGTCGGGTGAGCCGAACATAACTTCTAGCGGTAGAGAGCCCGTGCAATGGGCATCTGGGCCTGGAATTACTCCTTGAAAGGAAGTGTTGCTATGGCGAATTGTTGTCGGGTCTATCCCCATTTTGCGGATTGTGTCCTGATATAGCAGGTTTAAATCACTGCCGCCGTCCATTAGGACTTGTGTAAAGTGGAGTCCGTCAATTATCGGATCTAATACCAAGGCAGTCCAGCCTGCGTTCCGGATACTTCTAGAGTAACCCAGATGGTCGAAGGTGATTGGTTTTAACAACCAGTGGTGGGACTCCTCTGGGATAGGCCGTATGGCGCGTATCTCTATGGGCGCCACTCTGTTCTCCCCTTTTGTCACGTGAAGTGAATTTACTGTTTTGGCTCCTTGTGGGAAGTTCTTTTGTTTTCCGGTACTCTGCTTGTGGGGTTCATCATCGTCCTCGCTTGGTGTGTCGAGCCCCTTGTGTTCGGCGTTGAGTTTGCCGGATTGCTTGAAGACCCAACAATCTCTGTGGGTATGGTTTGCAGGCTTCCGGGAATCTTGTGGATCGACATATCTTGTCCAAGATTTTGTTTAAGTTAGCTAGCTCGTCCTGTTATCCACAGGAAGCTTTTTCTGATTCTGCCAAGAGCTTTTGAATCCGGCGTTGATCGCCGTGCTCTTGAGCTGTTTCCCTTGGTCCGTGGCTGGTCCTTCTTTGTGTCGCGGTTTCCGTTCCATCCCTAACCCGGATGTACTTGGGTTCTTTGATCGCATCTTGCCAACCAGCTATCCTCTCCTGCACAAAAGCGGGCCATGAGGCTTGTTAATGCGACCATTGTTCTTGGCTTTTCTTGGCCGAGGTGTTTGGCAAGCCATTCATTTTGAACGCTGTGTTTGAAAGCTGCTAAGGCTTCAGCGTCCGGACAGTCGACTATCTGGTTCTTTTTAGTAAGAAATCTGTTCCAGAGTTTCCGGGCTGACTCTCCGGGTTGTTGAGTTATATGACTTAAATCATCCGCATCTGGAGGTCAGACATAGGTCCCTTGAAAATTTGCCCGAAAAGCATCCTCAAGCTCTTCCCACCTTCCAATGGTGTTTTCGGGAAGGCTTTTAAGCCAATGCCGGGCTGGCCCTTTGAGTTTGAGGGGTAAGTATTTTATGGCGTGGAGATCATCTCCTCTATCCATGTGTATGTGGAGGATGTAATCCTCAATCCGCACTCGTGGTCTGTTGTTCCGTCGTATGCCTCTATGTTTACGGGCTTGAATCCACGGAAATTCATGATCCGGCCTCATCGGTGAAACATAGGGGTGTCGCGCCTATATCTGGGCGTACCGCGATGTTCGGATATTTGATGTGTTGTATTGCTTACTAGAGCTTGCTTTCTTGGCCCATAGATAGATCTGGCTGGGCCATCTTTTTGATGTGAATCCTTGTGCGGATCGCGTGCCGGCTTGTGTGCGGCGTACTTTGCCGCACTGTGTTGGCCATGGGATTGTTTGTCCGACCGGGTGGCTTCCTTATTTTTTGATTGCGGAGGCTCTAAGGCCTCATCATCAAATTCCGGCAGTAATTTTCGCTTCGGATAGCTCTTTGTGTGGCGACTATCGCCGTATTTGTCTGCGGTGTTGAGTACTTTGCTCCATCTAATTCTGAGTGCATCTTCCGCTGTTTTGAGCTTCTGCTTCTACTTTTTCAGGCTACGCGCAGTGGCGACGAGCCTTTTTTGGAGGTTCTTCTGCTCCAGCAACTTTTCCGGCGTGAGGTCGTCCGGACTGTTGTCTTCGTCGGGGACGGGTTGTTTATCCAAGTTGCCCTGTTTGGACGGTTGCTCGATGGCATGTTCATCGTCCGCCGGTTCGCCCTGCTCTATGGCTGGGTCTGTATGGCTGCTTTCTCTGTCGAGGTGGGGTTTGGAGCGACGCTTACGCTGCCGCTTTGATTGCTTTTCGAGGGAACGATCCCTTGTCGCGTCCCTTTGTTCCTCGTCGTCGTTTCCTTTAGGTGTATCCACCATGTATACATCGTGAGATGGGGTGGTTGTCCAGTGGCCTATAGGCGCTGGTTCCTGTTAAATCTCCTACATCGTCATCCATCTTGTCGATGTCTTGAGTCGAAGTCGAGAATGTCGGTTAAATCATCGGCGGTGGCTACAAAGTGGGTGGTGGGTGGGTTTTGAATTTCTTCGTCGTCGCATCCCAACCTTGCTGACCACAGATCCGGCCAGGCTCTCTGATAAAGAGAGAGACTTTAGTGAATTCAGAATGTCGCCGAAAGGCGAAGTCTTTGAAAGATGTCATGACGGTGAACTCCATGATCGGCGCCCAATCGGATTCGATTGGAAGGGGCGAGGAAGGTTAGGAGTCCGGAGAGGAGTCCGGCACCTTGGAGTCACGAGCTTCGCAAAGGACAGGTATGGTGTTCGGCTCGATCGCCGTAGAGATTGCAGCCCCCGAGGCGGTGTCCAGCCACCCGTCCTCGATAGGTCTGATCGACTCCGAGCTAAGGGTCGGAGCGGACACTGGTGCGGCCTCCAGGACACTGTTCGGCGACAGAGCTAGATCATGCCCATTGTGATAGTGCGGCGTGCTTGGCTGTGGCTCGAACCCGTCGAAGATCAAGTCTCCGCGGACGTCAGTCGTGTAGTTCAAACTTCCAAATCTGACCTGATGGCCAGGGGCGTAGCTTTCGATCTGCTCCAGATGGCCAAGTGAATTGGCCCGTAGTGCAAAGCCGCCGAATACGAAGATCTGTCCGGGGAGAAAATTCTCACCCTGGACCACATCATTGTTGATGATCGGAGGAGCCATCGGGCCTAAGGACGACGACACAGAGGAACTCTCAATGAAAGCACCAATGTCGGTGTCAAAACAGGCGGATCTCGGGTAGGGGGTCCCAAACTGTGCGTCTAGGCGGATGGTAACCGAAGACGAGGGACACATTGTTTTTACCCAGGTTCGGGCCCTCTCGATGGAGGTAAAACCCTACTCCTGCTTGATTAATATTGATGATATGGGTAGTACAAGAGTAGATCTACCACGAGATGAGAGAGGCTAAACCCTAGAAGCTAGCCTATGGTATGATTGTTGTTAGCCCCTCTGGACTAAACCCTCCGGTTTATATAGACACCGGAG
Source organism: Aegilops bicornis (assembly GCA_021605145.1). Classification (NCBI taxonomy): domain Eukaryota; kingdom Viridiplantae; phylum Streptophyta; class Magnoliopsida; order Poales; family Poaceae; genus Aegilops; species Aegilops bicornis. The sequence continues at coordinate 725,908,256 of CM038673.1, forward strand.
AGGGCTAGGGTTACACAGAGTCAGTTACAATGGGAGGAGATCTACTTATCCGTATTGCCAAGCTTGCCTTCCACGCCAAGGAAAGTCCCATCCGGACACGGGATGAAGTCTTCAATCTTGTATCTTCATAGTCCAGGAGTCCGGCCAAAGGTCATAGTCCGGCCATCCGGATACCCCCTAATCCAGGACTCCCTCACCCGTGCTCTCCTTTTTTTAGGAAAAAGAGGGCTCGCCGGACTACATCCGGAAAGATTGCCAATCGCGCCTCCACCAGCCAGGCTCCAAAGCCAGGTCCAGAAGCAGAGGCGAACACGAGGCATGCGTCAGACGCTCCTCCGACAGAGGATGCGGACAGACTGTCCGCCACCAATTCCGAGGTGGAAAGTGCCATGAATCACAGGCGCCGCCGGACAGTTCTTCGCAATGCTTGTTTCTCCCAAGAGGCATTGGACGCCTTCAATTCGGGAGATGCGTACCTCCGTGCCGCTCAAAATGGTCTAGCCCGATTGCCGCAAGCGGTATGTGAAAGACATACGAGTAAGAAAATTTGATGGTTATATATGTCAGTAGCCCCCGAGACTTGAAACAGTTAGAATAACTGATTTAAGGATGATTTGTTATGCAGGATCTTACAGAAAAGAATACCCAACTGTCCCAGGAGCTGGAAGAGTGCAAAGCCCAACTTGAGGCCGCACTAGCCACGACAGGGGGGGCCAAGGAGACCCCCTCTGGTAATATATGCTTCGAAAGATAAGTATGTTGTGAAGTGCGGCGTGTGTGCAAATATGACAATAACATTGCAGATGGCGCTGGAGTAGATCTCAACAAGCAACAACTCTTGTGCCGGTTAAAGGCTGGCGAGAGCATGCTTACAAAGGTGAGGCAGGAGAAGAATAATCTCCAAGATGCCAACACCCAGCTGGGCGAGGAACTAAAGGATGTTCGTGCCCAGCCGTCGGACTCTGTGAAGGAGAATCGGCGGCTTCGGCGCGTCATGTTTAGTAAGCACTTGAACGAACTTTGAAAAAGAGTTCGGCGAGGAAGTCAACTAACAGAGTTATGTCTGTAGGTATGCTCACAAGTCGTTCTGCTTAGGAAATGCCCGGTTCTACGGGTGACCTTCTTCCCGAGCTCTTACAACTAAACGAACGAGTTCGGCAGGTGATGAAAGGCGTCGCCCAGGCCTTGTGGCCATCTGTCTCCATGCCCGAAGGCCTTGGAGAGCTTGCAGAGAGGCTTAAGGGAGCGCGGCGGCGCTTCCGATTATGGAAGATATCAGCCTGCCGTCAAGGCGCCAGGGAGGCCTGGGCCATGATGAAGACGCTGCACACGGTTGACCCAAACCACATGGCCGAGGTCGGACCTGTGGGGCCGATGGGAAGGAGATCCCTGTGAGCTTAGTGTACGGCCAAGTAGAGTTGGCCGCCAAATATTCCCAATAGCACTGTAAACTAGACAGCCTATTGGATGGTATTGAAGAGGAATATGCTCAGTCAAATTGACTACATAATTTAAGATGACATGTAAAATGCCTTCTAGCCGGATTGTAGATTGTTTGTCATGGCGGACCTTTTTGCTTCGACCTCGGGACCCGATAGTCCGGAGTGTGTCCGAATACCCTCTCGGTTATGTAAGAACCGGGGCATGCATGGAGACCAGGCGTAGGGGTCATTAGTGCTTGAACAGACAAGTGCCCAACTAGTTATGTTATATTACATGGTTAGTAAGAAACATCTTCCAGGGAGAATAGTTCCGTTAGGGGTTCCTTTCCCTGGGAGGCATGCCCTAAAGTGCATGTCCGGACTGTGAAAAAAAGCAGAAAAGCATGTGGGGGCAGATAAATAAACAAGTGAGAAATCATCTTTAGTTCACTGGCCGAATATTCCCTTAAGAACGCTAGCTTTCGGCTTCACCCAGTCTGAGGTACACATCCGGCTGACCCGGCAGTAACAATCGCAGAGGTGCTCCCTTTACCGCCTAGCCGAACAATCGGGAACGTAGGGGTAAGCACAGGAGCCAGGTAACCCAGCTTGGCCAAAACTTAAGTCATATCGATGCATATAATGGTGAATAAAAGGTACATGCGGAAGTGTGACACATGTGTTGGGCATGAAGCCCGTATAAATAAGCTTCTGTTAAAGAAGCCCCCAGGTATAATGAGCGTGGATAGCGCATCAATTGAGTGTGATCAAGGCGCGAACTAGCCCTTAAAGGCTGTAAGAGAGAGGGAGGGAGAAGGAGAGAAATATAAGACAGCTAATGTGTAAAAACTAGACACAGGAAGGAGACGAACACAGAGTCCGGCGCTAGGCGTAGAATCTTCGGAGACGGGCTGCGTTCCCGGGGTTCGGCTCGAGTCGGTTATCCTCGCAGACGGTACATTCCACCAGTCAGGACTTGGTCAATAATAAATGGACCTTCCCATTTGGGCTTGAGTTTGTCCTTTTTCTTGTCCGGCAGGCGTAGAACTAACTCGCCAAGATTGTAAGTTTTGGCCCGTACTTCTCTGCTTTGATATCTTCGAGCCTGCTGTTGATAGAATGCAGAACGGGCTTTTGCCACGTCACGCTCCTCCAAGGCGTCCAAACTGTCCTGCCGATCAAGTTTGGCTTCTCTTTCTTCGTACATGCGCACGCGAGGTGAGTCATGAATTATGTCGCAGGCGTAACTGCCTCTGCGCCATTTACCATAAAGAATGGTGTGAATCCGGTGGTGCGATTCGGCGTGGTCCGCAGCCCCCAGAGTACGGAGTCGAGCTCCTCTACCCAGTGCGTGTTAGATTCCTTGAGGGACTGCACTAATCTGGGTTTGATGCCGCTCATGATTAGACCATTTGCTCGCTCGACTTGACCGTTAGTTTGTGGGTGATAGACTGAAGCATAGTCGAGCTTGATGCCCATGCTTTTGCACCACAGTTTGACCTCGTCGGCCGTAAAGTTCGTGCCGTTATCAATGATGATGCTGTGGGGGACGCCGTAACGGTGTACGACCCCTGATATGAAGTCTATCACTCGTCTGGATTCGGCCGTCTTAATAGGCTTGGCCTCTATCTATTTGGTGAATTTATCCACCATGACCAGTAGGTATTTTTGCTTGTGGGTTCCTCATTTAAGGGGTCCAACCATGTCAAGCCCCTAGACCGCGACGGGCCAGGTGATGGGTATAGTTTGGAGGGAGGTGAGTGGCATATGGCTTTGGTTAGCAAAGAGCTGGCAACCGACGCATCGTTGGACTAAGTCCTGAGCATCTGCCCGGGCCGTCGGCCAATAAAATCATGTACAGAAGGCCTTGCTTACAAGGACCCGGGCTGCGGCGTGGTGCCCGCCGAGTCCGACATGAATTTCAGCCAGAAGATTCCGCCCTTCCTCTTCGGAGATACACCTTTGAAGGACTCCAGTGGTGCTTTTCTTATAAAGCTCTCCCTCATGGACTTAATAGGCTATAGATCGCCGCACTATGCAGCGTGCCTCGTTTTGGTCCTCGGGAAGTTCCTGCCTGGTTAGGTAGGCTAGGAATGGATTACATCCCGCAGGCAATGACTGCCATTATTACGTGGGTTGAGGATGTTACTTCATCGGCAGATCCTCCCATTGTGTCAGAATGTTCGGTGTCGGGCAGTGCGGTTGGGTCCGGGCTGTTATTTCCGGATTCCCCTTCCCACAATATGGATGGCTTGAATAGCCTCTCCAAGAAAATGTTGGGGGGGGGGGGGACTGCATCATGTTGGGGAACGTAGCAGAAATTCAAAATTTTCCTACGTATCACCAAGATCTATCTATGGAGAGACTAGCAACGAGGGGAAGGAGAGTGCATCTACATACCCTTGTAGATCGCTAAGCGGAAGCGTTCAAGTGAACGGGGTTGATGGAGTCGTACTACCGTGATTCAGATCACCGATGATCCTAGTGCCGAACGGACGGCACCTCCGCGTTCAACACACGTACAGCCGGTGGCGTCTCACGCCTTGATCCAGCGAGGAGAGAGGGAGAGGTTGAGGAAGACTCCATCCAACAGCAGCACAACGGCGTGGTGGTGGTGGAGGCGTGGCAATCTGCAGGCTTCGCCCAAGCACTACGGAGGAGAAGGAGGTGTTGGAGAGGGAGAGAGAGGCGCCAGGCTCAGTGTGCTGCTGCCCCCTTCCCTCCCCCCCTTTATATAGGTGCCAAGGAGGGGGAGGCAGCCTGCCCCCTCCTCCAAGGGAGGGGTGCGGCCAAGAGGGAAGGAGTCCATCCTCCCAAGGCACCTCGGAGGTGCCTTCCCTCTATGGACTCTTCCTCTCCAAGTGTTTCATGCGCATGGGCCTCTTGGGGCTGGTTCCCCTTGGCCCATGCAGGCCTAAGCGCACCACCTAGGGCCCATGTGGCCCCAGGGCAGGTGGCCCCACCGGTGGGCCCCGGGACCCCTCCGGTGGTCCCGGTACAATACCGATATCACGAAACTTGTCCCGATGGCGAAACAGCACTTCCTATATATAATTCTTTACCTCCGGACCATTCCGGAACTCCTCGTGACGTCGAGGATCTCATCCGGACTCGAACAACATTCGGTAACCACATACAAGCTTCCTATATAACCCTAGCGTCATCGAACCTTAAGTGTGTAGACCCTACGGGTTCGGGAGACAAGCGAGACATGACCGAGACGTTCTCCGGTCAATAACCAACAGCGGGATCTGGATACCCATGTTGGCTCCCACATGTTCCACGATGATCTCATCGGATGAACCCACGATGTCAAGGACTCAATCGATCCGTATACAATTCCCTTTGTCTAGCGCTATTGCACGTGCCCGAGATTTGATCGTCGGTATACCGATTCCTTGTTCAATCTCGTTACCGGCAAGTCTCTTTACTCGTTCCGTAACACATCATCCCGTGATCAACCCCTTGGTCACATTGTGCACATTATGATGATGTCCTACCGAGTGGGCCCAGAGATACCTCTCCGTCACGGAGTGACAAATCCAGTCTCGATTCGTACCAACCCAACAGACACTTTTGGAGATACCTGTAGTGCACCGTTATAGTCACCCAGTTACGTTGTGACGTTTGATACACCCAAAGCATTCCCTACGGTATCCGGAGTTGCACAATCTCATGGTATAAGGAAAAGATACTTGACATTAGAAAAGCTTTAGCATACGAACTACGATCTTTGTGCTAGGCTTAGGATTGGGTCTTGTCCATCACATCATTCTCCTAATGATGTGATCCCGTTATCAATGACATCCAATGTCCATGGTCAGGAAATCGTAACCATCTATTGATCAACGAGCTAGTCAACTAGAGGCTTACTAGGGACATGGTGTTGTCTATGTATCCACACATGTATCTGAGTTTCCTATCAATACAATTATAGCATGGATAATAAAGCGATTATCATGAACAAGGAAATATAATAATGACTAATTTATTATTGCCTCTTGGGCATTTTTCCAACTGTATCCCACTTGCACTTGAGTCAATAATCTAGTTCACATCGCCATGTGATCATCAGTGATAGGTCACATCGCCATGTGACCAACATCCAAAGAGTCTACTTGTGTCTTAAACTAGTTCACATCACCATGTGATTAAGACTCAATGAGTTACGAGGTTTGATCATGTTTTGCTTGTGAGAGAGGTTTTAGTCAACGGGTTTTAGTCAACGGGTCCGAACCTTTCAGATCCGTGTGTGCTATGCAATTCTCTTATGTCATATTGTAAATGCTGCTTCCACGCTCCACTTGGATCTATTCCAAACGGTTGCTCCACTATACGTATCCGGTTTGCTACTCAGAGTCACTTTCGGATAGGTGTTAAAGCTTGCATCGATGTAACCCTTATGCCGAACTCTTTATCACCTCCATAATCGAGAAACATGTCCTTATTTACACCAAGGACAATTTTGATCATTGTCCAATGATCCATTCCTGGATCATTCTTGTACCCCTTATATTGACTCATGGCATGGCACACTTCCGGTGCGGTACACAACATAGCATCTTGTAGAGCCTATGTCTAAGGCATAGGGACAATCTTAAATCCTTTCTCTCTTTTACGCCATGGTCGAAGCTTTTAACTCTTAACTTCATACCTTACAACTCAGGCAAGAACTCCTTCTTTGACCGATCCATCTTGAACACTTTCAAGATTATGTCAAGGTATGTGCTCATTTGAAAGTATTATTAAACATTTTGATCTATCTTATAGATCTTGATGCTTATTGTTCAAGTAGCCTAATCCAGGTTTTCTATTGAAAATCATCTTTCAAATAACCCTTTATGCTTTTCAGAAATTCTACATCATTTCGATCATCAATATGTCAACAACATATACTCATCGGAAATTCTATAGTGCTCCCACTCACTTCTTTGGAAATACAAGTTTCTCATAAACTTTGTATAAACCCAAAATCTTTGATCATCTCATCAAAGCGCACATTCCAAATCCGAGATGCTTACTCCAGTCCTTAGAAAGGATCGCTGGAGCCAGCATAACTTTTAGCATCCTTAGGATCGACAAAACTTTCTGATTGTATCACATACAACCTTTACTTACGTAAACTGGTAAGGAAACTCATTTTGACATCCATCTGCCTGATTTCATAAATGCAGCTAATGCTAACATGATTCCGACGGACTTAAGCATCGCTATGGATGAGAAAATCTCATCGTAGTCAACTCCTTGAACTTGTGAAAACTTTTCGCCACAAGTCGAGCTTCATAGACGGTGACATTACCGTCCACGTCCGTCTTCTTCTTAAAGATCCATTCATCTCAATGGCTTGCCGATCATCGGGCAAGTCCACCAAAGTCCATGCTTTGTTCTGATATATGGATACTATCTCGGATTTCATGGCCTCTAACCATTTGTCGGAATTTGGGCCCACCATTGCTTCTCCATAGCTCGTAGGTTCATTGTTGTCTAGCAACATGACCTTCAAGACAGGATTGCGTACCACTCTGAAGTAGTACGCATCCTTGTCACCCTCCGAGGTACGTCAGTGACTTGATCCGAAACTTCATGATCACTATCATAAGCTTCTACTTCAATTGGTGTAGGTGCCACGGGAACAACTTCATGTGCCCTGCTACACACTAGTTGAAGTGATGGTTCAATAACCTCATCAAGTCTCCACCATCCTCCCACTCAACTTTTCGAGACGAACTTTTCCTCGAGAAAGGACCCGATTCAAGAAACAATCCCTATTGCTTTCGGATCTGAATTAGGAGGTTTACCCAACTGTTTTGGGTGTCCTATGAAGATGTATTTTATCCGCTTTGGGTTCGAGCTTATCAACCTGAAACTTTTTCCACATAAGCGTCGCAGCCCCAAATTTTTAAGAAATGACAGCTTAGGTTTCTCTAAACCATAGTTCTTACGGTGTCATCTCAACGGAATTACGTGGTACCCTATTAAAGTGAGTGCGGTTGTCTCTAATGCCTAACCCATGAACGATAGTGGTAATTCGATAAGAGACATCATGGTACGCACCATATCCAATAGGGTGCAACTATGATGTTCGGACACCATCACACTATGGTGTTCCGGTGGTATTAATTGTGAAACAATTTGCACAATGTCTTAATTGTGTACCAAACTTCGCAACTCAGATATTCATCTCTATGATCACATCACAGACATTTTATCCTCTTGTCACGAAGATCTTCAACTTCACTCTGAAATTACTTGAACCTTTCAATAATTCAGACTTGTGTTTCATCAAGTAAATATACTCAACATCTACTCAAATCATCTGTGAAGTAAGAACATAACGATATTCATTTGCATGCCTCGGCACTCATTGGACTGCACACATCAAAATTTGTAACCTCCAACAAGTTGCTATCAAGTTCCATCTTACAGAAACCGAGGCTTTTCAGTCATCTTGCCCATGTGGTATGATTTGCATATCTCAAGTGATTCAAAATCATGCAAGTGCAAACGATCCATCTGCATGGAGTTTCTTCATGCGTATACACCAATAGACATGGTTCGCATGTCTCAAACTTTTCAAAAAACGAGTGAGTCCAAAGATCCATCAACATGGAGCTTCTTCATGCGTTTTATGACTTATATGGCAGTGCCACAAGTAAGTGGTACTATCATTACTATCTTATATCTTTTGGCATGAAAATGCGTATCACTACGATCGAGATTCAATAGACCATTCATTTAGGTGCAAGACCATTGAAGGTATTATTCAAATAAATAGAGTAACCATTATTCTCCTTAAATGAATAATCAGATTGCGATAGACATGATCCAATCATGTCTATGCTCAACGTAAACACCAAATAACAATTATTTAGGTTTAACATCAATCTCGATGGTAGAGGGAGCGTATGATGCTTGATTACATCAACCTTGGAAACACTTCCAACACATATCGTCAGCTCACCTTTAGCTAGTCTCCGTTTATTCCGTAGCTTTTATTTCGAAAGTTACTAACACTTTAGCAACCGAACCGGTATCTAATACCCTGGTGCTACTAGGAGTACTAGTAAAGTACACATTAACATAATGTATATCCAATATACTTCTATCGACCTTGCCAGCCTTCTTATCTACCAAGTATCTAGGGTAATTCTGTTCCAGTTGGTTGTTCCCTTATTACGTAAGCACTTAGTCTCGGGTTTGGGTTCGACCTTGGGTTTCTTCAATCGAGCAGCAACTTATTTGCCGCTTCATGAAGTGTCCCTTCTTGCCCTTGCCCTTCTTGAAACTAGTGGTTTCACCAACCATCAACAATTGATGCTCCTTCTTGATTTCTACTTTCATGTGTCAAACATCGCGAACACTTCAAGGATCATCATATCTATCCCTGATATGTTATAGTTCATCACGAAGCTCTAGTAGCTTGGTGGCAATGACTTTGGAGAAACATCACTATCTCATCTGGAAGATCAACTCCCACTCGATTCAAGTGATTGTTGTACTCAGACAATCTGAGCACAAGCTCAACGATTGAGCTTTTCTCCCTTAGTTTGCAGGCTAAGAAAATCGTCGGAGGTCTTATACCTCTTGACGTGGGCACGAGCCTGAAATCCCAATTTCAGCCCTCGAAACATCTCATATGTTCCGCGACGGTTCGAAACGTATTTGGTGCCTCTACTTAAACCATTTAACTGAACTATCATGTAGTTATCAAAAAGCGTGTATGTCCGATGTTCGCAACATCCACGTATTCGACGCTTTGGGGTTGAGCACACCGAAGCGGTGCATTAAGGACATAAGCTTTCTTCTGTCCGCATAATCGCCATCACAACTTTCAACTATATTTTCTCTAGGAACATATCTAAACAGTGGAACTTAAAGCGCGAGCCATTTACATAATTTGCAAAGATCTTTTGACTATGTTCAGGATAATTAAGTTCATCTCATGAACTCCCACTCGTATAGACATCCCTCCGTCATCTAAGTGATTACATGATCCGAGTCAACTAGGCCATGTCCGATCATCACGTGAGACGGACTAGTCATCATCGGTGAACATTTTCATGTTGATCGTATCTACTATACGACTCATGCTCGACCTTTCGGTCTCTCGTGTTCCGAGGCCATGTCTGTACATGCTAGGCTCGTCAAGTTAACCCCAAGTGTTTTTGCTGTGTAAATCTGTCTTACACCCGTTGTATGTGAACGTAAGAATCCATCACACCCGATCATCACGTGGTGCTTAGAAACCATTTAACTGTAGCAACGGTGCACGATCGAGGAGAACACTTCTTGAAATTTGTAAGGGATCATCTTATTTACTACCGTCGTTCTAAGTAAACAAGATGCATAAACATAATAAACATCACATGCAATTATATAGTAGTGACATGATATGGCCAATATCATATAGCTCCTCTTGATCTCCATCTTCGGGCTCCATGATCATCATTGTCACCGCATGACACCATGATCTCCATCATCATGATCTCCATCATCGTGTCTCCATGAAGTTGTCTCGCCAACTTATTACTTCTACTACTATGGCTACCGTTAGCAATAAAGTAAAGTAATTACATGGCGTTGTTCAATGACACGCAGGTCATACAATAAATAAAGACAACTCCTATGGCTCCTGCCGTTGTCATACTCATCGACATGCAAGTCGTGAATCCTATTACAAGAACATGATCAATCTCATACATCACATATCATTCATCACATTCTTCTTGGCCATATCACATCACATAGCATACCCTGCAAAAACAAGTTAGACGTCCTCTAATTGTTGTTTGCATGTTTTACGTGGCTGCTTTGGGTTTCTAGCAAGAACGTTTCTTACCTACGCAAAACCACAACGTGATATGCCAATTGCTATTTACCCTTCATAAGGACCCTTTTCATCGAATCCGTTCCGACTAAAGTGGGAGAGACAGACACCCGCCAGCCACCTTATGCAACTAGTGCATGTCACCGGTGGAACCGGTCTCACGTAAGCGTCACGTAAGGTTGGTCCGGCCGCTTCATCCCACAATACCGTCGAATCAAGATAAGACTAGTAACGGCAAGCATATTGAACAAAATCAACGCCCACAACTACTTTGTGTTCTACTCGTGCAAAGAATCTACGCAATAGACCTAGCTCATGATGCCACTGTTGGGGAACGTAGCAGAAATTCAAAATTTTCCTACGTATCACCAAGATCTATCTATGGAGAGACTAGCAACGAGGGAAGGAGAGTGCATCTACATACCCTTGTAGATCGCTAAGCGGAAGCGTTCAAGTGAACGGGGTTGATGGAGTCGTACTCGCCGTGATTCAGATCACCGATGATCCTAGTGCCGAACGGACGGCACCTCCGCTGTTCAACACACGTACAGCCCGGTGACGTCTCCCACGCCTTGATCCAGCGAGGAGAGAGGGAGAGGTTGAGGAAGACTCCATCCAACAGCAGCACAACGGCGTGGTGGTGGTGGAGGAGCGTGGCAATCCCGCAGGCTTCGCCAAGCACTCACGGAGGAGAAGGAGGTGTTGGAGAGGGAGAGAGAGGCGCCAGGGCTCAGGTGCTGCTGCCCCCCTCCCCTCCCCCCTTTATATAGGTGCCAAGGAGGGGGGGAGGGCGCAGCCTTGCCCCCTCCTCCAAGGGAGGGGTGCGGCCAAGAGGGGGGGAGGAGTCCATCCTCCCCAAGGCACCTCGGAGGTGCCTTCCCTCTATGGACTCTTCCTCTCCAAGTGTTTCATGCGCATGGGCCTCTTGGGGCTGGTTCCCTTGGCCCATGCAGGCCTAGGCGCACCACCTAGGGCCCATGTGGCCCCAGGGCAGGTGGCCCCACCCGGTGGGCCCCCGGGACCCCACCGGTGGTCCCGGGACAATACCGATATCACCGAAACGTGTCCCGCTGGCCGAAACAGCCCGTCCTATATATAATTCTTTACCTCCGGACCAATCCGGAACACCGCGTGACGTCCAGGATCGCCTCCGGGACTCCGAACAACATTCGCAACCACATACAAGCTTCCTATATAACCCTAAGCGTCATCGAACCTTATGTGTAGACCCTACGGGTTCGGGAGACAAGCAGACATGACCGAGGCGTTCTCCGTCAATAACCAACAGCGGATCTGGATACCCATGTTGGCTCCCACATGTTCCACGATGATCTCATCGGATGAACCACGATGTCAAGGACTCAATCGATCCCGTATACAATTCCCTTTGTCTAGCGGTATTGCACTTGCCCGAGATTTGATCGTCGGTATACCGATTCCTTGTTCAATCTCGTTACCGGCAAGTCTCTTTACTCGTTCCGTAACACATCATCCCGTGATCAACCCCTTGGTCACATTGTGCACATTATGATGATGTCCTACCGAGTGGGCCCAGAGATACCTCTCCGTCACACGGAGTGACAAATCCCAGTCTCGATTCGTACCAACCCAACAGACACTTTTGGAGATACCTGTAGTGCACCTTTATAGTCACCCGATTACGTTGTGACGCTTGATACACCCAAAGCATTCCTACGGTATCCGGAGTTGCACAATCTCATGGTATAAGGAAAAGATACTTGACATTAGAAAAGCTTTAGCATACGAACTACGATCTTTGTGCTAGGCTTAGGATTGGGTCTTGTCCATCACATCATTCTCCTAATGATGTGATCCCGTTATCAATGACATCCAATGTCCATGGTCATTAAACCGTAACCATCTATTGATCAACGAGCTAGTCAACTAGAGGCTTACTAGGGACATGGTGTTGTCTATGTATCCACACATGTATCTGAGTTTCCTATCAATACAATTATAGCATGGATAATAAACGATTATCATGAACAAGGAAATATAATAATAACTAATTTATTATTGCCTCTAGGGCATATTTCCAACATGCTTTGCGCCAATGCGTGCCAAGACGTCTGCTGCCTGATTGTTTTCCCTGGCTATATGGTGCAATTCGAGCCCCTCGAACCGGGCTGACATTTTTAGGACGGCGTTGCGATAAGCTGCCATTTTTGGATCCTTGGCATCAAAGTCTCCATTTATTTGGGATATCGCGAGGTTCGAATCCCCACGCACCTCTAGGCATTGGATGCCCATGGAGACTGCCATCCGGAGACCATGTAGAAGGGCCTCGTATTCGGTTGCGTTGTTGGAGTCCGTATACATTATCTGGAGTACGTATTGAACTCAGATCTCCGCTTGGGGACGCTGTAATGACACCAGCCCCAGACCAGCCAACATTTTGGAGCCGTCGAAGTGCATGATCCAGTTGGAATATGTGCCGTACTCTTTAGGGAGTTCGGCGTCAGTCCATTCGCGACAAAGTCGGCCAAAACCGGCGACTTAACAGCTCGCCGCGGCTTATAGGTTATGTCGAACGGGAGGAGCTCAATGGCCCATTTGGCAATCCGCCCCGTCGCGTCGCGGTTGTTTATAATATTGTTGAGAGGTACTTCGGAGGCTACTGTTATCGAACACTCTTGAAAGTAGTGTCGCAGCTTCCGGGATGCCATAAACACGGCGTACGCTATCTTTTGATAATGCGGGTACCGTGACTTGCATGGAGTGAGGACAGTGGACACGTAGTAAACTGGCTTTTGAAGGGGGAATTTGTGTCCGTCCGTTTCTCGTTCGACGACGAGCACTGCGCTTACAACTTGATGAGTTGCCGCGATGTATAATAGCATTGGTTCGCCCATGTTAGCGCGGCCAGGACCGGGTTTGTTGCCAATATGGCTTTTATTTCTTCGAAGTCTGGGTTGGCGGCATCCGTCCACTCGAAGTGTTCGGTGCGTCGGAGGAGGCGATAAAGGGGTAATGCCTTTTCTCCCAAGCGGGAGATAAAGCGGCTTAGAGCAGCCACGCATCCAGTCAATTTTTGTACTTGTTTGAGGTCCTTTGGGATATCCAATTGTGACAGAGCTCGGATCTTGGCTGGGTTTGCTTCAATTCCTCTACCAGATACAATGAAGCCCAGGAGCTTTCCGGCTGGTACGCCGAAAATGCATTTTTCTGGGTTAAGCTTGATGTCATATGTTCGGAGGTTATCGAATGTGAGCCTCAAGTCGTCTACTAGAGTTTCGACATGCTTGGTTTTGACGACCACGTCATCTACGTATGCCTCCACTGTTTTGCCGATCTGGTTTGCCAGACATGTCTGGATCATGCGCTGATATGTTGCGCTGGCGTTTTTGAGCCCGAAGGGCATTGTGTTGAAGCAGAATGGGCCGTATGGGGTGATGAATGCCGTTGTGGCTTGGTCTGGCTCTTCCATCTTAATTTGATGGTAGCCAGAGTATGCGTCGAGGAAACACAATGAATCATGTCCTGCAGTAGCGTCGGTAATTTGATCGATGTGGGGGAGGGGGAAGGTATCCTTTGGGAAAGCCTTGTTGAGGTCCTTGAAATCGACGCATAGGCGCCAGGATTTGTCCTTCTTTGGTACCATCACCAGGTTTGCTAGCCAGTCCGGATGTTTTATATCTCTGATGAATCCGGCCTCCAATAGTTTGGCTAGCTCCTCTCCCATGGCTTGTCTCTTAGGTTCGGAGAAACGCCGAAGAGCCTGCTTGACTGGCTTGAATCCTTTTAGAATGTTTAGGCTGTGCTCGGCCAGCCGGCGTGGGATTCCTGGCATGTCTGAGGGGTGCCAGGCAAAAATGTCCCAGTTTTCGCGTAGGAATTCTCGTAGTGCGGCGTCTACATCAGGGTTTAATTGCGCCCCGATGGAGGCCGTTTTTGTAGGGTCCGTTGGATGTACTTGGAATTTGACCATTTCGTCCGCCGGTTTAAAGGAGGTGGACTTGGATCTTTTATCGAGTATCACATCGTCCCTGTTCACCGTGGAGCGCAGCGCAGTCAGTTCCTCGGCCGCTAGGGCTTCGGATAGTGCCTCAAGGGCCTGTGCGGCTGTCTTATTTTCAGCACGGAGTCCTATGTCTGGGTCACTAGCAAGAGTGATGATCCCGTTGGGCCCGGGCATTTTGAGCATCATGTACCCGTAATGGGGTATAGCTTGAAAAATTGTGAATGCCTCTCGCCCTAATAGAGCGTGGTATCCATTGCTGAACGGGCCACTTGGAATGTGACCTCCTCGGACCAGTAATTATTCGGCGTCAAACACCACATCCAAAGTGTGATTTTTCCTCAGACAAAGACGCTTCCCGATCGGGATTATTCCTCTAAAGGTTGTGCTGCTTCGCTCAATACGGCTCCATTTAAGGGTTTCCTCATAAATGAGGTTCAATCCGCTGCCACCGTCCATGAGTACCTTGGTAAGGTAAAGCCGCCCACTATTGGACCGAGGACCAATGCGGCCGGTGCTCGGGCTGTTCGAATTTAGGTTCATCAACGGCATTAAACGTAATGGCCATGTCACTCCATGGGTTTATTGTTGCTACTTGGTACACTTCGCAAGGCTATGGAGTGTTCGCTTCCGCATATTATTTGATGCGAAGTCTCAAGACTGCTAATACCGTCTTGGTATCCTGGGCTGGTGCTCTGTGGATTCTCGAGTTAGAAGCTCTTTGCCACTTCCGCAACCTCACGGGAGTATCCAACATGCTCTAAGGCTATGAGTTGGCGTGGCGCCCTCTGTACTATGAATTTTACAGGGTCCGTTGAGCCATCCCTCCAGTACGGTTCCATACCCTATAGAGGGTTTTTGCTTTTTGGTGTTTAACCCCGGTGCCTGGCGATAATGCACCCTTTTATTTCGGACTGGGGTTGTATTCAGGGCCGGATTGTCCCAAAATTTTATTTCGGTTTTCCAGTCGCTTTCCATCGCACAGTACTTTCGTACTATGGTCGCCAAGTCAGCGAAGTGCGTAATTTCATGGCGACTTATGGCATTGAGGATTCCGTTGTCCGTGCAATTATTGCAGAAGAATGAAATTGCGTCCTCCTCGCGGCAGTCCTTTATCCTGTTCATAACCAGGAGGAATCTGGCCCAGTAATGGTGTACTATTTCTGCGGGCTCTTGCCGAATTTTGGATAGATCGCTTATGCTTGGGTGGGAGGGTGGAATTAAATCCGGAACTTCGCCCAATTTAAGACTCAGGGGCCAAGGAGTTTCCGAACTCAGAAGATTGGGTTATTGGATGTTGTCCAATCAATCTAGCCCGCTGCCTGACTTTAGGTTCAGGGCTTGAGTGACGTCCTCCCCTCCGCAGGTATCCGGCTTGGAGGGATCGGGAATCCGGACATAACTAGTCCTTAAGATGGATAAAGGCTTGCCGCATTGTTCATCCACCACTGCAACGTGATGGGTGACCTGGGGAGAGTTAATCTCCCTCGGATCGGGTTTAGGCCCAATCTGATCATAGTCTGTAGCGACTCCCAGGGTGGCGATGCGATCCAAGAGCTCGTTTAAGGAAGAGAGCTCCATCGGATCTAACTGCTCGGCAAGTTCCGAGTTGACGCGAAGATTGCTTTCGATGACCCGAGAGGTCATCATCGGCGAGGCGGCCGAACAGGCGGTCATTAGAAAACCACCTAGCCGGAGAGTTTGCCGATAGCCAAAGCTCCTTTAGCAACAGTGCTGTCTTTAAAGACGGGATGAGGCATCCTTCCTGATGGCAACGGCACAACGGAACTCTCAATGAAAGCACCAATGTCGGTGTCAAAACCGGCGGATCTCGGGTAGGGGGTCCCGAACTGTGCGTCTAGGCGGATGGTAAGAGGAGACAAGGGACACGATGTTTTTACCCAGGTTCGGGCCCTCTCGATGGAGGTAAAACCTGCTTGATTAATATTGATGATATGGGTAGTACAAGAGTAGATCTACCACGAGATCAGGGAGGCTAAACCCAAAAAGCTAGCCTATGGTATGATTGTTGTTCGTCCTACGGACTAAAACCCTCCGGTTTATATAGACACCGGAGAGGGCTAGGATTACACAGAGTCGGTTACAATGGGAGGAGATCTACATATCCGTATCGCCAAGCTTGCCTTCCACGCCAAGGAAAGTCCCATCCGGACACGAGACGAATTCTTCAATCTTGTATCTTCATAGTCCAGGAGTCCGGCCAAAGGTTATAGTCCGGCTATCCAGACACCCCCTAATCCGGGACTCCCTCACCCATGTACATGTCTCTGTCTATCCTCCACACACATAGACACAAAGAATCTGTTATCATTGCCTCAGTCTCTAACATATCACACACGCACACTGTCTCTCTCTCTCTCTCTCTCTCTCTCTCTCTCTCTCTCGCAAACACGCCGACAAGGGTTTCCCGTGAATAACTTACTGTCTATTCATCAACAGTCGTGGCAGTCTGGCGAACATGAGACGTGAAAAGAATAAATCTACACGTGCTTAGACCACCTAGTATGACTACTAGGACTAGAGCAAGCCAAAAGCGGCGCCGCCGTCACCCCCTCCTTGTTGGTGACGGGAAAATCTTTGTTTTACACAAATGAGAAGTCATTGTGCTAAGGCCCCACATGCCGAGGCGTTGAATAGAATGTAGATGCTAGTTTACGGAAGCAAGTATCGATAATACGTTTGTATCTCCATACTTATATTTCTTCTCTTATAAAAAACCGAGTTGGTGATGATGGTACGTGTGCCATCTTGCAGTATAGACTGTCTGATCTATATCTGACGGATGGAAATTAAACTAAAAGATACCCGCACCCATCTCCACATTTGCAGACAAGGCCTTCCCTCGTTCATCCTTATCTCCAATAAACCTCATTGTTGAGCAATTAAGAAAGGAAGCCTCTGGAACAAACTGGCCTGGTGGCTGCCGGCCGCGTCGTCAATCCCCAAGCCTCCGCTCAGTCCGACCACCAACCACCACCGCGCCCGCGCCTCTTCACCTTATCTAATATTTCTCGAGATATCATTAGTTTTTACACACGGGATTACTCCCGCAAGGGTCAATCACAACAAGTGTTTTATACAAAAAATGCATCTTGATGTTCGGTGCAATGCACGGATCTTGCTAGTACTCCTACACAAGACTAAGTTGGTGATGCTGGTGTGTCTGCCATCCGTCATTTCTGACCATTAGATCTACATCTAACGATTGTGAGGTAAGTTTTTGCCTTTTCTCACCAACATCCCACTTGTCTACCAATTTGCAGAAAACCCCATAATTAGTATCTTAAAACCAACCACATCCCTCCCTGACCTCACCAAAATAGCCCAAGGAATATATTCTAATTGAAACATAATATATCTCTAGTGACATATGTATATCAAAATTAGGGTGTTTTGTACCCAAGTTTGTGAATAAGTATTATTCTAATTATGATTCGTTAAATGAGACATGAACATTGCTAGTATTTCCAACCATGCATTTTTCCTAGTATTCCATAGTTTCGAAGTTTTCCATCAAGATATTAGTCACTCATGGTTGATATTTACTTTCAATCATGTACACATATGCACTATGTAACTAGCCTTGCTTATTGGCTTCCAAAGCTTAACTTTCACTCCTACTTACAATATGTAGAGTATTTAACAAAAAACTACCACTTTCAACCAACCCTAGGAAGAATCTATTGTACAAAAAATAGCAAAAACATACCCAAAATTTCTTAATCCACGCCAAAAACTACTACCTAGTACTCCTACCGATTAGGTTCGTTTAAACCCATTTATGACCTGGGTTGGCCCACACGTCTGCGGCCGACGAGGCAGCTTAAACCAACACATTTTGTTTGACCCGTTGACACGAGGGACCCACATCCGACCTTCTATCCTGTTATTCCCCCTCAAATCATTATTTTTCCTGAACATTACTTCAAACAAGATCGATGCGTGTTCGCTGGTGCGCCGGTGATGAGCGAGGCTGCCGCCGCTCCGCCGGACGGGCCGGACGCCGCGCTGGCCTCCGCACGGGTTGGCAGGCTGGCCCGAGCGTGACCCACGAGCGAGCAAGCCGTCACGCTGCCATGCCAATCTAGCTAGAAAACCTTGCAGACAAGAAGCTAGACGGAGCTATCTTGGCTAGCTAGTGGCCACGAGTGCCGAACGGAGCTGGCATCCGGGCTGCCTCAACATGGGCTCCGCACCGCCGGCGTTTTTGACCCTGCCTTCTACCGGCGGCGGTAGCTGCGTCCCATGGCCAGCGATGACTAGGTGGACGGGCCGGAGGTAGGAGGTCACTCGATGATTTTTGTTGGTAAGAGCATGTACAATGGTTGATAAGGTAGTCTTATCTTAAGTATGCCACGTATGCAAGTGGTAGTAGTTTCTTGGCATTTTAGTGGTTTCTTGCATTATTAGGGGTTTCTTGTAAGGAACAATGTACATACTACTAGCGACAAAAGGTGATTCTAGGTTGCGTTGTACTCCAACGAGTACTACTAGTGGTCGCGGGAGTGGACGCACAGCGGCCTTTAAAAAAAAATAGTACTCCCTCCTTTCCGGTTTATATGGCTTATCTCAAAATTTTAGTATTTCCATTTTATAAGGCTCAATTTGGTTGTTCACCATCACAAGTTCAGATTTCAAGGTGCATTAAATCATTGCATGCAAATATAAAGAGAAAATTGACCAATGCATGTACTTTATGCATGCATGCATTGCAATTAATGCATTGGTAAACATAATTTTTTGAGGAAATAAGAGCATTAATTGGATGCTTTTGCAAACTACAAAAAATATTCCACCACTCACCATCTGCCTTGGTTGGTGAGATTTTTGAATTGAGCCCTATAAACCGAAAAGGAGGGAGTACTAGTACACTTTGTTGCGAGCCAATATTTTACACGGGTAGTTTGAGTTTTGAAGTCAAACGGACGTGCGGCCCCACAATCTGGGTGCACTGGACAGCCTAGCCACGTGAACGGGTTTTCCTTCCCAGCATCCCATGGCTCGTGTGCTCTCCCTAGCCGCACCTCGCTTGCAGCTTCCTCATCAGCTAGTAGCATATTTAGGCCTCCTTTGGTTTAGAGGAATCTTGTAGGAATTTCATAGGATAGGATTTCTATAGGAAAAATTCCTTTAGAGCCCTTTGGTTTGTTGGAATTGAATCCTATTTCTATGGAGGAATTCTTCCTATCCTCCACATTTCATAGGAAAATAAACATTAGCCTAGACTCAATGGAAAAAATCCTATGATGTGAATCAAAGCGCATCTCCTTTCCTATTCCTACTCATAAAATTTCAGATACATGTCATCTCGTTTCCTATGACTTTCCTATTCCTACGATTTTCCTACCCTATGAACCAAAGAAGGCCTTAAACAAGCGCCTCCCAATTAAGCCCGAGGAGCCGGAAAATCCTGGCGGGGCATTAGGAACTGTGCAATATGGCTCTGTATGTAAAGTGCTCTACTACTACTCTGTAGCTTGCGGCGTTGCACGCATGGACTTCACTCCATTATCGGCTCTACTATAAAAGAAATTCCTCTTGACGTGTTTTTTTTGAAATGGAGGCAAAAGCTTTGCTTCATCTCATTCATAAAGAAGGAACTACAAACAAAGGTCGACGAGATCCATTACACCTCCACAAATGGAAGCGAAAAGCCTAGTCTCGCTGTATCAAATAACTCAAATGTTCTGCCTCAAGAATAACCGTCACGATAAACAAAGCTGCTAGTGTGTGCGTGAGAGGAGCGGCTGAGTAGGCCAGCTACGTGAGAGGAGCGGCTGAATAGAACACCGAGAGTACCCACTAGGCCACTACGCAGGTGTACTTCCCCTGCATTGATAGTACAACGATGGTTCTAGAGAACAGTAGTACCCTCCACTTCCAACTGTAGCTCCTTGGCCCTGAGATTCAGGAGTTCAAAACTGGTGCACTATACTAGACTAGACTAGAAGTACAGTACATCGCACTACTAGTTGAGAAAAGTAGTACTAGTACTGCTATAGTACGAGTACGTACTCCTCCATCACATAATGTAAGAAGTTTGTTGACCCTAGTTGGCGTGTACAAAAAATGCCAAAAACATACCCAAAATTTCTTAATCCACGCCAAAAACTACTACCTAGTGCCAAAAATTTCTTATGAGTGCTATTATTTACAGTATAATGCAATCCCATAACGTTCCATAATGCTAGTACTTAGTAGTAAATAATAGCCTCACCCCTTCGCTGAGGAACGGTCTACAGTTGGAAGGGACGAGGCCCTGCGGTTACTACGCTCTTATCTCCTCCTCGCCAGTTCCCCTCCCCCCGAAGAGAAGGCAGTTCATCGCTGCTCCCATGGATTCGCCAGGCGGTTCTCCTCCTCGTCGGGGCTGGGAGACCTTGGACGACGATCCTCTGGGAGAAATCGCATGCCGCTCCGACGTCCTCACCGCTGCAAGACTCGGTGCTTCCTGCAGCAACTTTTTCAAGACGCTGCTTAAACAGGCTTGGGAAAAGGCCATGCTTGTTGGTCTTCCATGCGTCCTCGAGGAGAAGGTTCTTCTATGGGACAATCCTTCGAACAGTCCACCGCTCCTCGCCATGATTGCACGTTGACTCCGCTTAGAGTTGCCGACGCGTTGAGAGGTAGTCGATTTTGTCCGATGAGCAGGTCAAGAATGGAGTTTGATCATGTAGTACTTAGTTATTCCATTTCCATCCGTAATTTCTCCGCTGCCCACCGCCTTATATATAGGTATGGGTCGGTGCCAACGAAGATTGGCTTGCATACCTCCGCCGGATACCACCATCATTTTGCACAACATCCACAATAAGGCGGTTGCCCGTGAGACCCCTTCTCCACAATTGGGATCGGCCTTCCGGACTGGCTGGGCTTGAATACGTATGATGATGCCTACATGAGATTGAAGAAGATAGCAATTTCGGACCCGCCGACAAAGTGACGCGGCTACGACGATTACTATCTCATCGCGATGTTCGACATAAGGATTGCCATCAATGCAAGAGGCAAGATACGGCAGAGGGTCGGGCGCATGTCGGGCGATGGCAGATTTGTACCCCTACACATTCGAAGACGTCGTGCGCCATCTAGGCCGCATCTTCGCGGTGACAAGCCAGGGGACTTGTTTCATCTGGTTGCCATCCTACGGTTACGAGAGATTACAAACGGAATGCACAAACCATCATTTGGTTCCCTAACGGTACTCCATTATTTTGCAGGGACCAGTCATCCCCCGATCAAAATAAGATCGCCGATCCTGGATGTGCATTTGCATCCGCGATTCGGTATAACCTGGAACCTTGTAGCTGACTTTGGCATATTGGGATCAACTATCTTAGCCGTCGTTACCCATGGTACCACTGATGTGCAACATGGTCACACAATCTACCACGATCGGACCGTCACCATCTACCCAGGTATTCCATTTTTTAACCCTGTCACCTTCTCTTTCATTGTTGTACTAGTAATATACTTAGTAGTACTAGTAGGAGTACTTTTTACCTTGGAGGACGCGTATAGCTAGCTAGGCCCTTGAACACTTAACCACTAGCTGCCACCATTTTTGTTTTTCCATGTCTTACTATCTCATCCATGTAGCCAAGAGTGGTTATATGTAATAAGCCGGTTATTTTACTTCCTCTATACCGGAGTAGTACTATTTGTTGCACAAAGACATCGACCGCCATATTTGAGCACAACATTATTATGCATGGACCTTGACTATGTACGTCACCATGTGTCCAGATCTGGGATGCCGCGTGTACCAGATGAACGACGCCGAGTTCAACCCCTATGATGCTACGTGGGTGCCGAGGAACACTCTTGGAGAGTACTCGCTTTTCATCGGGGACAACTACCCCGTTGTGAAGCGGATGCCACCTTCCGTGCACGACACAGAAGGCCTGTCGTTCATGAAGCATGGTTGTGTCTTCAGTGCGCACCGCTGGATGAACGACATGCTGGGACACGCTATCCCTGATTTATGCCGCTTCAGCTTGGATGAGTCTCCATCGTGTGGAACCGGACTAGAAAGCTGCGACAATGATTCCCGTTTCCCACCGCTATGGATCGTGCCATCCATGAAGAACACCTGGGACTGGAACCTGGAGGAGGACATGTAGCCCATCTATAACGTGTAAGTGGAGTACGGTAATTGTGAACGGTAGCGCTATGAATATATGTAAACTAGTCGTGCACAAATTTATCACATGAATTGGAGATGAACTTGTGTGGCATACTAGCATTTGTCCTTTAGAATTTATTACTAGTAAATGTGTTATGTGTACGTGCAACTCGCGTGGTTGTTGCACGGGCTCCAACACGCTCTTTGAGAAAAAAAGGTGGCACAACTTTAGATATACGTGACGTGGCGGCATCATACAGTAGCATCGTTCGCTATAGTTGTAGTACACTCCTACTAGGACGACAACTCCTATAAAACCTTGCTCTTGGCTCTTTGCCTCTTCGGGAGGTTCAACAGTTCGTACTCGTGTGAACCTTGCACTTGGCTCTTCGCCTCTTGGAAGGTCCAACAATGATGATATTACAGTACAATATGCTTCCGCAATCGACACCGATTGAAATGTTGCACGTCCATCATGGCGAGGGCGAGGGCGAGGGCGAGGGAGAGGGAGAGGAGAGGGCGTTGTAGTCAAAACCTCTCCTCGCCCTGCGAACCATCACAGCAAGTGGGCGAGGAGAGGCTTAGTAAGCAAGCTTCTCCTTGTTCGCGAGTTGACGGGACACATCAAAGCAGTACTAGTACTAGTAGTAGTCCATACTGCGTCCTTTCCGATTAATATGGCTTAATTTGAAATGAGAAAAATACACTGGCGGTCAAGTATGTAACAATACGCTCTTTACGGTCACTATATATAGTTTTGCGTCGATTATACGATCACTAGCTCATCGTAGAGCACCTTATTGCACCCTACTGACCGGCCACATAGTCGACGTGGCACTTTGTTGACTAGTAAAATTTTCACCTGGTTTCTGGGTTCCACCTGCCAGTTGGCAGAGCAAAGAAATCAGTTAAACAAAACTTTACGCAGGAGCGACATGAGTCCAACCCTTGCGCCCGAACCGCCCTGGCTGTGTATGTGAGTGCATGCACGTGTCCTCCCTCGGTCTTCCAACAAAGGGTGTACATCGGCTATAAAACAAAGAGTGTAGTAGTACATGATGTACATCTACACTTCCAATGCATTTAGCCTTTAATCTAAATCGATATTGATTGACTAATGCACCAACTTGTGCTGTAGGTATAGGCTACATGTCTATCCTTAATTACAGCATGCAACGGCCTTCATTTAATCTTCTTATCTCAATGGTCGCATGCACACATAAGTCTGCTACTTTTGGGCGTTAATTATACCCTAGTCAATGTTTAAATCTCTAGATGTACTGTCTTTCACGAACATAGGGAGTAGGTTGAGCACTTGAGCGTGAGCGTGTGTGTTGCATCGTGTGATGTGTGCCACATGGGTGCGTGAGTGTTGCGTGCGTCCATGTGGAGTACGTGTGAGTGTTGCATGTTGCATGCATGCATGCGTGCATGGGGCTTACTCGCTCCCATTGACATGTTCATATTTCAAGCTTCCTCTGTTCCCTCCATATGGTGGTACTCCCTTTGTTCCGAAATAGTACGGAGTAAAAGCCTCCCTCTGTTCCGAAATACGGAGTATTTGTCTTTCTACAGATTTCAACAAGTGACTAGGTACGGAGAAAAATGAGTGAAGTGAGCGTAGAGGCATAGGGATACTGTAGAAAGGAAGTCCTCATGATCCATTATCCCCCATCTCGGTCAGAGAGAACTATTCAACTAGTCTTCACAAAGGAAGTGACAATACACGCTGCGGAGATGGGACAGATAATTAATAAGCTGAACCAGCGTGTTGGTGTTACTAAATCAGCCATACCCAAGATCGCCATCATGTTTGCCAAGAGAGCACGCTTCCAAATATGCCTACGCACCTCATCCTCCATTAAATGACATATGGGCCCTCTTGTGGTAGACCAACATGTCATCGGTGTAACTATTTTCACTCCGAAGGACGGTGCCTATATCCTGGTAGTATTACTAGTAGAATTGAGATTTAATGCACTGTCTTCCCCATCTTCCACTCTTCTTCCTCCTCTCTTCTTCTTCCTCCTCTCTTCCCCATTGTCGGCTGCACACCATTTACCCCCGCTCACTACTCGCCCGCCCGCACCATCTTCCTTGGTAGCTCGCACGTACCATATCCCCCCACTCACTGTTTGGCCACAAGAGGAGAAGCTTCTTCGCTCGCCCGCCCGAATCCACTTCCCCGCTGGCTCACAGGCACCGAAAACCCCAATGGAAGAACCGACTGACACGCAGAGCCGCGATTGGAATTCCCTCCCCGATGATCTCTTGGAGTAGATGGTCGTATGGACCTACTCAGCACCGTCCGTCTGGCCGCATGCTCGGTGTCTTTGTACCGTCTACTCGTCTGCAACCGGCCGGCCCTTTTCAAGACACCCTGCTTGCTGATGCTTGATCCTCGCAGGTGGCCCAGACACCGACTTGACGATCCTACGGAGGTTGCCGTGGTGCCCCTCGACATGCTAGCACTACTCGTCCACCTGTCCTTCATGCGCGGCCACTACTAGGCAGGCATGAAGGCCAACTGGATCGTCCTCATCCACCACACCGGTAGTCCGTGGAGTCTCGTGGATATCTACACCCAGCGAGAGATCACCCTTCCATCGTTGGATACCGCCACCATAGAGCCTTGCGGCCCGCCGGACACTCCTGCCTACTATGCATGAGACGCGTCAAGCTTTTGGCTCGACCTCTGTTTGCAGAAAGTTGTAATCATGGCGCTCCACACCATCGAAGACTACATGGATTACAAGCTCATTGCCTTGTTCATCATGGGATTAGTCTATCTCGAATCCGCCGCCATACATGGTTATGGCTCATCATCAATCCTGTTGAGGGAACATTTACATGCGATGCTATAGTGCACGATGGCATCGTTTACGCTGACGCATTTACGATTGGCTACCTATACCGGGTGGAATCTATCGTCGTGTAATTGTTCTATCTCATCTCATCTTTACCTTATGAATACGATCGCTGTTCATTTGTTACAAATTTAGAATGCATAGCATGTCTATAACCACATCATTGCTATATGTTCTTCTCATTTCCTAGATTTTTATGACCACACATGTTATTGTTAGAGTTGATATGAGAAAAATTGGCATCTATTGATTGTTAGAATACATATTATGAGCATAACATCATGATTGCTATATGTTACTCTCGTTTACAAGATTTTTATAACAACGCATGTTATTGCTTAGAGTTGATATGAGAATAGTAGTAGTAAGTGCTATGGTAGAATATGAGTAGGCGTTGTCATAGCTGTTTTCCTCTCATTGTTACATGATGTTTGAACCATGACATGTTGCTAGAATATGAAAGCCATTGGCTTATTTTTACTTGGGGTATGATTATGACCATGGCATTGCAATTCTCTGTCTATGATATGTGCCACTGTTATAATAATCTTAATTCCACACATACTCTGAACATGATTGTTTATTTTTGTCCTTTTGGTCTCCAATTTGAATTGTTGCAGCAGACGCAAATGCGCTGGCCTTCATGATTCCAGGACCTGGAATCATACCAGCCGATGGGTGCTGGTTTATCGCTCGTTCAGCTGACGACGGTCATTTGATGCTCATTCGCACGTACCAAATTGACCAAACCATTGCATCAAACCACATGCAGTACAATGCTTGGGGCGTTCGTGACACTGATGGCTATGGCTGCTTCGTGTTCGAGAAAGATCCCAGCTCCATCGGGCCAGGCGTATTCAACTGGAGGCGGTATTACAGCCTCGGCAACCACTCCTTGTTCCTCGGGCTCAATTATCCAATCATCCAACCAATCATCGATCATATCACCGGTGATGATTACTGTGCTATGCAACTTCCATTCGCGAGGGGGGGCTGTGTTTACACATCATACCATGGGTTTCATGAATCACCATATCCAGAGATTCGTCGACACAGCTTGTTGCCAGATAATCTTCAGTGTGTGAAAGGCATCAAGCTTCCATGCGATGGATGGCTTTTGCAAACCCGACATGCGGCGATGTGGTTCATGCCAACAGCAAATATGCACAACTTGATTCGTGCTGGTATCTAGACTGAGCCATGTATTCTGCTGCTGTAGCACGACCCTCTTTTGTTGGATATTATGTACTGTTGTTAGTTTGAAGCACTCCTCTTGTTTGAAGGATAGATACCTTCCTGGGATCAAGTGCATCCTAACTCACTTGCGTAGGATGTACCGATAATGATGATGGAGATGTCGTAAGCAATATATATATATATATATATATATATATATATATATATATATATATATATATATATCAGTTAGGCTTCAAGTGCATACTTGTTAGTTAAACCTATGTATAAATTGTGACACTAAATACGACTAGTAAGTAGTACAGTAGTAGTACTAGTATACGTCGGTCAAATTATTCATCATGTCCACACATTGAATTGACGTGACAACACGCTGCGCGTGAGGTGACACAAGAATCCCTGCAGCGTGTTCGGGTATTCTGGACTTCAGATTTGGAGTACCACTTATCTGTCGAAATCTTTCATCATTCACTTAAAACAGTCGATTGGTCATACATTGAGTGTCATATACTGGAAT
The DNA here is from genome assembly GCA_021605145.1 of Aegilops bicornis. NCBI lineage: Eukaryota > Viridiplantae > Streptophyta > Magnoliopsida > Poales > Poaceae > Aegilops > Aegilops bicornis. The sequence continues at coordinate 725,935,210 of CM038673.1, forward strand.
TACCGATGCAAGTCGAAGAAGGATTGGTCGGTGGCGTCAAGTTCGATCCCATGGATTAGGAGCTGATCGAGCACCTTGAGGCCAAAGTGAGTGCTGACAGCGTGAGATTTCAGTCTCTCATCGATTTGTTCATACCAACCATCGACAGCGAGCACGGCATATGCTACACCCAACCTGAGAAACTTCCAGGTAAGACACCGATCGGCTGTCTACTTGCACAAACATATTCCTTTCTTTATAGCTCTATTTTTCTTTTTGGACGCAGACCTGGTGAAGCAATTACAATTTCATAGTTAATAGAAAGTGAAACAAGTGACTGCAACATGCCAAAGATGTTATGAAAATGCCAACTAGGTACACTAAAACCTGTATTCCAAAATACTACAGGTATCACACTGAGTGGCCTAAGGAAGCATTTCTTCCAAATATAATTCCAGGGCGTTCAAAAGGGGCACGTGGACGCGTCGCAAGATACAGTCAGAGTGCGGCATGCACGCGATGTGGCACAAGACCGGCAATACCTTGCCGGTGATGGTCAACGGCCGGCAGACGGGCAACAAAAAAGGTTCTGGTGCTGCACACCAACAAGAACTTCGACCAGCAGAGGACCAACTGGGTGATGCACTAGTACCACCTCGGGGACCTGGAGCAAGAGAAGGAGCGGGAGCTGGTCCTCTACAAGATTTTCTACCGTGACGAACACTAGGGCCGGAGTAAAAAGATTATAAGTTAGTTTGGTATTGGTAGTTGTACTACCTTGTCGTCCGCAAGTTGGTATTGTTGTTAACGATCTTTTTGTATGAACTTGCATTTGCTTCCAACCATCATGCCGAGGGTCGACGTGGATATAAAGTTGAATCATTTGTTTCGAAACGAATTCTCAGGCACCTGATTTTTATTTGATGGGTAGCATAAGCACCTGCCGTTTGAATTCCCAGTTCTGCAGCTTTTTTGAAACAACTGCATGCACTTATTATCACGATAAAAAACAATATCCGTGCTACATCCCAGTTATCAGTCTGTGCTTGCAAAATTCTCTCGTTTATTGAGCACGTATATTGTTTTTTCAGGTCGAGCAAGTTTCAACTGGGCTGTAGACTGCCCAGGGTTGGTTTTGTTTTTAACAGGACCAGCCCATGACGACAACGGGGCACAAAGATCCAGCAGGTATCTACTGGCCTCTGGCCCGCCAGCGTTAGTTATATTTTGTCTTACAACATCCGCAGGCAGTTTTTTACTGAATCAAACACACAGCCCAGTTCTATTTTCCTCTTGAAACGCATGTCCTACATCCGTTTTCTAATCTCTACCTATAGTTTTACTAGTTCATATACATGTATCATTATATTGAAAACACATAAAATTCCCTTTTCATATTTACATCCTTATTTTTGTTGTTTTTTCCCACCCAACGCTGATTTTTTACCACTGGTTTACCCTTAAACCAACTCAATTGTCCCACGTCGTATTTGCTTACAAAAACAAAACGATTTTTTTGACAAATCAATAAGTTCTTAAAAAATGTTTATCATTTCGGGATTACAACAGTTTGGAATCCACCGAAATATGCAAAATAAGGTTGAACTTTTTGACCGTGGTCCTGGGCAGAAAATGGGCTATAATAAATTACTTACGAATTAGCAAATGGGTTGCAAATTATAAAAAATAGCAAATGGGCTGCAAATTATAAAAAATAGCAAATGGGCTTTATGCTGTCTGCCACAGATTTGGAGGCTGACTTGTGGGCCTACACAAGGTTTCTTAAAAAAGAAACTTAGTCAACAATCGACTCTACCAGCGTCAGACCGTTAGATGTCAATCTAACGGCAATCGTGCTTCTTCAGTCTCTGATCTTCCTGCCCCAGCCGCCCAAACCAGCGCCGTCGGAACCGCCTGCTCCCGCCTCCCGGGCAGGCCTCACGGCCCCATCATACTCGCATCCCTGGCCTGTCTATCCCTCTACTCACCCACACCTCCTATTATTTTCCGGCGACGGCAGCCGAACCAGTCAACCCTCATACTCTCCACCGCGTGGGCAGCCACTGCCGTGTCTTCCCCGGCTCCGTGTCGTTCCCTTCGTAGGCCTCGCCGTCGTCCACCGCCCTGGTGCTCTCGGCGCGGCGTGGTCAACGATGTCCATCCAACGGCCGTAGTGCTTCTTCAACCTCTGGTCTTCTTGCCCCGGCCGCCCAAAGCAGCGCCCGGTGTCGCATGCTCCTGCCTCCCGTGGCCGCCTGTGCTGCCGCGGAGGCCTCAGCGTCCCCATACTACTCCCACCGCTGGCCAGGCCATCCCTCCACTCACCCACTCCCCCTGTTATTCTGCGGCAACGGCAGCCTCACAACGCAGCCGAACTAGTGAACCCTCGTACTCCTCTCCGCGTGGGCATCCACTGCCGCGTCTTCCCTGGCTCCACGTCGTCCCCTTCCTAGGCCTCGCCGACGTCCGCCGCCCTGGTGCTCTCGGCGCGGCGTGGTCAATGTGGTCAACGACCGACTTCCATCGGAAGAGTACTGTACGTGGAGAGGCTGGCAGCTGGGTCCATGACAGCCGCAAGGAAGTGCCTCCTTATTACGCGCAAAATAATTATTCCTCCACCTGACAGTAGGGACCCACCGGACGGGCCACCAGTATTTCGCGGAAAAAATGTTTCCCCCCTAACTGCTGTGACCCACCGGACGGGCCACCGTATTTCACGAAAAAAACGTTTGCCCCTGATTGCTGGGACCCAACGGATGGACCACCGTATTTCACGAAAAAAACGCCCCCATTGCCGTCACCGGACCCACGGAAGTGCCTCCTTATTACGCACAGAAAAATGAATACTCCCCCCTGCTAGCTGGGACCCACCATGGTGGGAGGCTAACTTGTGGGCATACTATGTTGACAGGGACAGAGGGCTTTGTCAATTTAGTCAATATGAACGATTCTAGCTCCAGTGACCTTACGATGTCCATCCAACGGCCGTCGTGCTTCTTCAATCTCTGCTCTTCCTGCTCCAGCCACTCAAACAAGCGCCAAGTGGACTGCACGCTCCCTCCTCCTCATGGCCGGGTGTCTTTGCCGCCACAGCCTCACCGCCCCACCGTACTCCCATCGCTGGTCTAGCCATCCCTCTACTCACCCACACCTGCTGTTATTCTCCGGCAAGAGGCGGGGCAGACCAGTAAACCTCAGATGCAGTCGTACTCCCCTCAGCGTGGGAAACAACCGCCGAAGTCTTCCTCGCCTCCGTGTCGCTCCTTCCTAGGCCTCGCCGTCGTCCACCGCCTGGTGCTCTCGGTGTGGCGTGGTGAACATGGTCAAGTAACGGCTTCCATCGGCGGATCAGTATGTGGAGAGGCCGATACCGGGTCCATGGTCAGCAAAGAAGGAAGTGCCTCCTTATTACGCGTAATTATTCCTCCACCTGACATCTGGGACCCACCGGAAGGGCCTCTGTATTTCGCAAAAAAACGTGCCCCCTGCTGACATGTCGGACCCACCAGCTATCTTCGCACGCAAGGAAGTGCCTCCTTATTACGCACAAAAAAAATGAATACTCCCCCTACTAGCTGGAACCCAGCATAGTGGGAGGCTGACTTGTGGGCCTACCAAGTTGACGGGGACAGAGGGCTTTGTCAACTTAGTCAATATGAACGGTTCTAGCTCCTGTTACCATATGATGTTCATCCAACGGTCGTAGTGCTTCTTCAACCTCTAAAGATACAGAGGGCTTTGTCTTCTTGCTCCAGCCGCCCAAACTAGCGTTGGTCGTGCCGCGTGCTCCTGCCTCCCGTGGCCGGCTGTGATGCCGCGGAGGCCTCACTGCCCTTACTACTCCCACCGCTGGCCAGGCCATCCCTCTACTCACCCACACCCCCTGTTATTCTGCGGTGACAACAACCTCACACCGCAGCCGAACCAGTGAACCCTCGTACTCCTCTTCGCGTGGGCATCCACTGCTGCGTCTTCCCCGGCTCGAAGTCGTCCCCTTCCTAGGCCTCGCTGCCGTTCACCGCCGTGGTGCTCTCGAGCGGCGTGGTCAACGTGGTCAAGGAACGACTTCCATCGGACGTGGATCAGACGTGGAGAGGCTGACAGCTGGGTCCACGGCCGCAGTAAGGAAGTGCCTCCTTATGACGCGCAAAATAATGATTCCTCCACCTGACAGTGGGGACCCACCGGACAGGCCACCGTATTTCACGAAAAAAACTTTTCCCCCTGACTGCTGGGACCCACCAGCTACATCTTCGCACGCAAGGAAGTGTGTCCGGGCAAAAAAAAATGATTCGCCCCCCTGACTGGTGGGTCCCACCAGCTACATCTTCGCACGCAAGGAAGTGCGTCCGGGCAAAAAAATGATTCGCCCCTGTTGGTGTCAAAACCGACGGATCTCGGGTAAGGGGTCTCGAACTGTGCGTCTAGGCGGATGGTAACAGGAGACAAGGGACACGATGTTTTTACCCAGGTTCGGGCCCTCTCGATGGAGGTAAAACCCTACTCCTGCCTTATTAATATTGATGATATGGGTAGTACAAGAGTAGATCTACCACGAGATCAGAGAGGCTAAACCCTAGAAGCTAGCCTATGGTACGATTGTTGTTCATCCTACGGACTAAAACCCTCCGGTTTATATAGGCACCGAAGAGGGTTAGGGTTACACGTAGTCGGTTACAATGGTAGGAGATCTACATATCCGTATCGCTGTGCTTGCCTTCCACGCAAAGGAAAGTCCCATCCGACATGGGACGAAGTCTTCAATCTTGTATCTTCATAGTCCGTGAGTCTGGCCAAAGGCTATAGTCCGCTATCCGGACACCCCTAATCCAGAACTCCTCAAGAGCACCTGAACCAGGCTTCAATGACGACGAGTCTGGCGCGCATATTGTCTTCGACATTGCAAGGCGGGTTCCTCCTCCGAATACTTCATAGAAGATTTTGAACACAATGATAGTGTCCGACTCTGCAAAATAAGTTCCACATACCACCGTAGAGAGAATAATATTTACACAAGTTCAATCTGTTGACGTATTCTGCAGCGTGACATCACACCACGACCAAGCCTTTATTCGAATCGTTTTTACTGTCCCATCTCAGCGCATTTAGCGAGGCGGTTTCCTTGGCACGTCTAGTCAAAGCAGAGATCGTTTCCCCTTATTCCAGGATTCTCATCAATACGGGCATGGGTAACCCAACCGCGTCATTGATTATGGCGCTTGGGAGATAAGCGAGTTTTATCAGGCCGGTGGGGACGCATAGCTTTGTCCGTCCATATAAGGTGATAAGAATCCACTTTTTCACACACGCCTTCTTCCTCCTTTGCTTATCCATTTCCGCGCACTCGAGCTCCAGCGCCCAAGTCCGCACATCCCACCTCAACCTTGTCCAATTATGTCCAGAGCGGGAGGCAAGTGGATGGCCTCCTTCGTCATGGAGGGGCACATCAAAAAGCTGCGGAAAGCCGAATACTTGTCTGATGACATCGCGCATCGGCTCCCCGACAAGGGGCAGCTCATCCCCACCCCAGGCCCCATGAGAGGGTGGTGTTCCTCCCCCACTTCCTCCACGGACTAGGGTTTCCACTTCACCCATTTTTCCGGGGGCTCATGTTCTACTATGGCCTAGATTTCCACGATCTGGCCCCGAATTTCATCATCAACATCTCGGCGCTCATCGTCGTGTGCGAGGCCTTCCTCTGCATCTAGCCCCACTTCGGCCTATGGCTGAAGACCTTCAATGTCAAGCCGAACGTAGTGGGCGGCCGCCAAGCAGAGTGCGGAGGTACCATGGTGGGCAGGATGGCCAACGTCCTATGGCTCGAGGGCTCCTTCGTGGAGACCATAAAGGGGTGGCAATCGGGGTGGTTCTACATCACCGAGTCGCGCGACTCTAAATGGGCGGCGACCCCCGAATTCCGATCTGGTTTCCCTACACGGCTCACCTCATGGAAAGAGACGGGCCTGACGTGGGTTAATTCGGAAGAGCTGACCGGACTCCAAACCTGTGTCTGAAATCTGGTGGACAAGAAGCTCAAGCTTGTCAACGTAGTCCAGGTTATGCTCATCCGACGGATCCTCCCATGCCAGCAACCGGCCTTCAACTTGTGGGAGTTTGATCCGGCACAGCATCGAACCTTGAGCCGGCTCTTCGACACTACGTACGAAGATGCCTGGAAGGTGCTGTTCAAGCGCGCCGAGGCTCCCGCATCCGCCACCAAAGATCGCGGATTCATCTCGCGGCATCAAGCCAGCGAGGTAAGCTATTTTACCCTTTACGGGACTCTTTTTTCATAGTTTGACTCTATGCGCGATCTAAAACTCCCTCACCTTTGACAGGACTGGCGGAAGACGTCCGGACAGGTTATTTGTCCGGCTCCTTGCCGAAGACCAGCGGACGCCCGATTGACGGGGCTGCTAGTTCCGGCACCTTACGTGGTGCCGGAGAAGAAGGCCAAGAAGAAGGCCACAGGGACTCGAAGGAGTTCCCGACGCCAGGTGTTGTCGGACTCATCGTCCGATGACTCCGAGGCAGTCTCCTCCCGCGAAGACGAGGAGGAGGAAAAAGAGGCCTCTCCCCCAGCGGGGGGAGAGAAGAAAAGGAAGGACGCCCCAACCGGGGAGGCCGGAGGGTCCAAGAAGGGAAGGACCCTACCTCCGGATTACACCACCAACGCCGATGACGGCGGAGTGGAGTTGCCACCAAGGACCAAGCCCCTGGAGAAATCGGAAGTGTCTGGACACCAGAATAACTCATGGCGTTCCATTTTTTGCACAACATCTTCTAACGCCGAGTATAACCACGCAGCCTGCCCAAGGACGGGCTAGACGCTTCGTCGAGCGGCTCCCTGGATTCGTTGGATGTGAATAGCACCTCACTTCTAAACGCCTCGTCTCCTCCCGCCGCGGATGACGCCGGGGTGGAGTCCCAAAAGGGGCCCAGCCAGGAGGAGGTGGCTCGAGGCGCCCAAGAAGGCGACCTCCCGGACTCCGGCGCAAGGGATAAAACCCGAAGGGCTTCAAGTCCGCCCTGTGTCGACTCCGCATCGAACCTTCAAGTGGTTCCGAGTCCGGCAGTGACCCTTCAGAAGAAGGGCAAGACTGCGACGCCGGTGACCTCCGTCCAACGGGAGGAACCGGATGATTTGATGGAGGCGCTTAACGGCGCTTCCATCGACGAGGAGCACCACACTGTTATGAGTGTGGTGATCTAGAAAGTTCAGTCCGCCAAGAGCAGGCTGACCGAAGCCTATGCCAGCCTTCTAACAGGCTTTGAGGTATGTATTTAAGTTATGTAAAAATATTACCGCATAGACAGTAGCCCCTGATGCTCAGCTTGGTGTTCGGAAAGAAAAAGCCGAACTGAGGATCTAAAAGATATACGCAGGAGTCTAACATAAGTATGTCAATATGGGAATGCAGGTTGCGCTGCTGACCTCTGCCGCACTGACTACGGAGGTTGATGCACTGAAGCAGAGCATCGAGCAGTCCGAGAACGAGCTCGGACTTGCGAAAAAGCAGCTCGAGGACAAGGAAGGTAAGTAATACCTTATGGGAGTATTTAAAAGATATGGTTGCAAAAGATTACATGAATAACGTCAATACTGCAGGGGCCACGAACAAGGTGGCGACCCTGAAGGAAGCGGTGTCCAAGGCAGAAAGCAATGCGGTCGTGGAGCGCACCGAGTGAGAGAAGCAGGAGGCGCGGGTGACGAAGGTGCGGCAAGAGCTCCAGGCTCTCATGGAAAAACATGAGAGTTTGGAGCGTGACTCAAAGACTCGAGAGTCCGAGCTCGCCTCAGCCCTTGAGAACGCCAAAGCCGCTAAGGCCGAAGCCCAAAAAGCCCTCTAGGAAATTGAGGCGATGAAGAAGATATCGGCGGGTAAGGCATTCTATATGCAAAGCAGGCATGTGAAAGTGAATTATCTGTTACTTACCCGATTCCAGAGCTCTCCAGGAGCATTCGCAGATCTGCCCCTGAAGGTGTCCGATGTCACCGCATTCTACCGAGCCGAGGAGGGAAGCTCGACGGAGAAGGTGTTCTCGTCTCGATATCGAGGTCGGACACCCGGTGCCCTTAAGCGACCAGTTGAAGCAGCTGGTCGAGCTCCATAAGGTGGCCGAACAGGCCATGAAAGGCCTCATAGTTCGGCCGTGGCCTAAGGAAGCCATGCACAGGAGCTACTTGGCTGGTGAGGCGGCTGGTGGACGCCTGTCCATGGGTTGAAGTCGTCAAGCGCTCCGTCTGCATCGAAGGTGCCCGTAGGGCCCTTGCCCGTGCTAAGGTGCACTGGGGCAAGATGGACGCTGAGAAGCTTGTGACGGACGGACCACCACCGTGCAAGGAGCATCGCAAGCCTGAAATGTATTATGAGGGTGTCCTGAAGGGTGCCCGCCTTATAGCGGATGAATGCTCCAAAGATGTGATTTTTGAATAGTCGCATTTGTTATCCTGTACGCTGAAAACTTGTTCATATGCGCTAAGCAACACTTTTGAATTTAAAATATTACCATCTGTGTGGCCGTGTATTAAATTTGAGAGATGGCGAGTCGTCGGCTTCAGCCCCCATGCCACGAGTGCTGGGGTGTTCGGGATAAACTTGAGCGCTCTTGTTCCCATTCTTGGGTTCTTCGAGGGAGGCGCTCAACGCAACGAACAAGGCAACCTGACTATAATGCTTGAACACTCTCACTTAGCCATAGAATTCTATAATTTTAAATTTCGGCGAAGCCCCTAGTATTCGGAAGACCGAGTTCGGGGCGCTATCCACGCCTAGGCCGTACAATGCCGACTCCTCGCTCTAAGTGGCATAAGTCTTTAGGGACAAGAAAACCTCTCGAACAGCGACCGGCTCTCGCCCTATCATGATGGTCAGTTTTAGCTTTCTTCACTGAGGTGCTTAGCCCATCTCAACCGGGGCACAATCGCAGTGGTTCTCCCAGCGCTACCTTAGCCGATATAACGGAACATAAGGTACCAAAACATGGGAGCCGGGCAAACCCAACTATTCACCCAAGACATGATTCGGAGGCGATGCATATAATGCTATAAGTTCGAAGTGCCGCACTTGTGAAAGTGTTCGGACTTATCACACCATATTGTGGGGTACTTAAGCACCTGGTGTATTGCCCGTACCAAAGTGTACGGTTGCACAATGTCATAAATGAACATATATATAGAAAAAAGGGAATTCAATAATAGGCAGAAGCTATGTATTGTTTATTCAAAAGGGCTGCAGTAAGAGCAGAACGATACAAATAGTGCGATAAGCAAGGAACGGGACTTTTTAACATGTCCCCCTCAAGGGGTAAGCCTTGGGATGGTGTGTAAAACAGGTATACTGCTCGTAATAGAGACCACCTGGGCACTCGACGTAGCTTTCTGCTTCCCTGGCTATTGCATCGTGTGTTCGGCGATTCTACTGCCGGACAGGGCTTCGTGAGAACGGAGTCCTGAAAGTAAAAAAAAGAAGAAAAGAAAAGAATGACACAATCGGGAGCCCCTGGTGCGGTTGAGCCGCATTCTGGGCATGCCGTGGTCGTGCCCCTTCCCCTATGCCCATGGTATTTCCAGAGCGTAATACTGATTTCGCAATCTCGCGAGGTCTGGGGCTTTGGGCCGCATTGCTATGCGTGCTTGGAACGTGCCAGGCAGTCTTGTTGTAGGTTACTTCGGGCGCGCTTGACGGTGTCCGTATGTTTAATAGCCGGACTCGAGAATTGCCTTAAGAGGCTGCTTTGTACCTCCGCTGCGAGGGCCGCTGTATGCTCCTCCGTCCGGAGAGAGCGTTCGGTGTTTCCATTGACCGTAATGACTCCTTGAGGACCTGGCATCTTGAGCTTGAGATATGCGTAGTGCGGCACCGCATTGAACTTTTCAAATGCGGTTCGTCCGAAAGCGATCGCGTGATAGCCGCTATGAACGGGACTATGTCGAAGATTAACTCCTCGCCGGAAGTTATCCGGGATCCAAAGACCACTTCAAGTGTAATCGAGCCTGCATAGTTGGCCTCTACACCTGGTATGACGCCTTTAAAGGTCTTCTTCGTGGGTTTAATCCTTGATGGGTCTATGCCCATTTTGCGACCGTGTCCCGATAAAGCAGGTTCAGGCTGCTGCCGCCGTCCATTAGGACTCTAGTGAGATGAAATCCGTCAATGATTGGGTCTAGAACCAATGCGGCGAATCCCCCATGGCGGATGCTAGTGGGGTGGTCCCTTCGATCAAAAGTGTGTTGGAAATATGCCCTAGAGGCAATAATAAATTAGTTATTATTATATTTCCTTGTTCATGATAATCGTTTATTATCCATGCTATAATTGTATTGATAGGAAACTCAGATACATGTGTGGATACATAGACAACACCATGTCCCTAGTAAGCCTCTAGTTGACTAGCTCGTTGATCAATAGATGGTTACGATTTCCTGACCATGGACATTGGATGTCATTGATAACGGGATCACATCATTAGGAGAATGATGTGATGGACAAGACCCAATCCTAAGCCTAGCACAAAGATCGTAGTTCCTATGCTAAAGCTTTTCTAATGTCAAGTATCTTTTCCTTATACCATGAGATTGTGCAACTCCCGGATACCGTAGGAATGCTTTGGGTGTATCAAACGTCACAACGTAATCGGGTGACTATAAAGGTGCACTACAGGTATCTCCAAAAGTGTCTGTTGGGTTGGCACGAATCGAGATCGATTTGTCACTCCGCAGACGGAGAGGTATCTCTGGGCCCACTCGGTAGGACATCATCATAATGTGCACAGTGTGATTAAGGAGTTGATCACGGGATGATGTGTTACGGAACGAGTAAAGAGACTTGCCGGTAACGAGATTGAACAAGGTATCGGGATACCGATGATCGAATCTCGGGCAAGTACAATACCGCTAGACAAAGGGAATTGTATCCGGGATTGACTGAGTCCTTGACATCGTGGTTCATCCGATGAGATCATCGTGGAACATGTGGGAGCCAACATGGGAATCAATATCCCTCAGTTGGTTATTGATCGGAGAACGTCTCGGTCAAGTCTGCTTGTCTCCGAACCCGTAGGGTCTACACACTTAAGGTTCGATGGCGCTAGGGTTATATAGGAAGCTTGTATGTGGTTACCGAATGTTGTTCGAGTCCGGGATGAGATCCTGGTCGTCACGAGGAGTTCCGGAATGGTCCGGAGGTAAAGAATTATATATAGGAAGTGCTGTTTCGGCCATCGGGACAAGTTTCGGTGATATCGGTATTGTACCGGGACCACCGGAGGGGTCCCGGGGGCCCACCGGGTGGGGCCACCTGCCCTGGGGGCCACATGGGCCCTAGGTGGTGCGCCTAGGCCTGCATGGGCCAAGGGGAACCAGCCCCAAGAGGCCCATGCGCATGAAACACTTGGAGAGGAAGAGTCCATAGAGGGAAGGCACCTCCGAGGTGCCTTGGGAGGATGGACTCCTTCCCCTCTTGGCCGCACCCTCCCTTGGAGGAGGGGGCAAGGCTGCGCCCTCCCCTCCTTGGCACCTATATAAAGGGGGAGGGAGGGGCAGCAGCACCTGAGCCCCTGGCGCCTCTCTCTCCTCTCCAACACCTCCTTCTCCTCCGTAGTGCTTGGCGAAGCCCTGCAGGATAGCCACGCTCCTCCACCACCACCACGCCTGCCAGTGCTGCTGTTGGATGGAGTCTTCCTCAACCTCTCCCTCTCTCCTTGCTGGATCAAGGCGTGGGAGACGCCACCGGCTGTACGTGTGTTGTATGCGGAGGTGCCGTCCGTTCGGCACTAGGATCATCGGTGATCTGAATCACGGCGAGCACGACTCCATCAACCCTGCTCACTTGAACGCTTCCGCTTAGCGATCTACAAGGGTATGTAGATGCACTCTCCTTCCCTCGTTGCTAGTCTCTCCATAGATAGATCTTGGTGATACGTGGGAAAATTTTGAATTTCTGCCACGTTCCCCAACAAAGTGGCATCATGAGCTAGGTCTATTATGTAGATTCTTTGCACGAGTAGAACACAAAGTAGTTGTGGGCGTTGATTTTTGTTCAATATGCTTGCCGTTACTAGTCTTATCTTGATTCGACGGTATTGTGGGATGAAGCGGCCCGGACCAACCTTACACGACGCTTACGTGAGACCGGTTCCACCGGCGACATGCACTAGTTGCATAAGGTGGTGGCGGGTGTCTGTCTCTCCCACTTTAGTCGGAACGGATTCGATGAAAAGGGTCCTTATGAAGGGTAAATAGCAATTGGCATATCACGTTGTGGTTTTATGCGTAGGTAAGAAACGTTCTTGCTAGAAACCCAAAGCAGCCACGTAAAACATGCAAACAACAATTAGAGGACGTCTAACTTGTTTTTGCGGGGTATGCTATGTGATGTGATATGGCCAAGAAGAATGTGATGAATGATATGTGATGTATGAGATTGATCATGTTCTTGTAATAGGATTCACGACTTGCATGTCGATGAGTATGACAACCGGCAGGAGCCATAGGAGTTGTCTTTATTTATAATATGACCTGCGTGTCATTGAAACAACGCCATATAATTACTTTACTTTATTGCTAACCGGTAGCCATAGTAGTAGAAGTAATAAGTTGGCGAGACAACTTCATGGAGACACGATGATGGAGATCATGATGATGGAGATCATGGTGTCATGCCGGTGACAATGATGATCATGGAGCCCCAAGATGGAGATCAAGAGGAGCTATATGATATTGGCCATATCATGTCACTACTATATAATTGCATGTGATGTTTATTATGTTTATGCATCTTGTTTACTTAGAACGACGGTAGTAAATAAGATGATCCCTTACACAAATTTCAAGAAGTGTTCTCCTCGACTGCACCGTTGCTACAGTTAAATCGTTTCTAAGCACCACGTGATGATCGGGTGTGATGGATTCTTACGTTCACATACAACGGGTGTAAGACAGATTTACACAAAAAAACACTTGGGGTTAACTTGACGAGCCTAGCATGTACGTGACATGGCCTCGGAACACAGAGACCGAAAGGTCGAGCATGAGTCGTATAGTAGATACGATCAACATGAAGATGTTCACCGATGATGACTAGTCCGTCTCACGTGATGATCGGACACGGCCTAGTTGACTCGGATCATGTAATCACTTAGATGACTGGAGGGATGTCTATCTGAGTGGGAGTTCATGAGATGAACTTAATTATCCTGAACATAGTCAAAAGATCTTTGCAAATTATGTCGTAAGCTCGCGCTTTAGTTCCACTGTTTAGATATGTTCCTAGAGAAAATATAGTTGAAAGTTGAAAGTAGCGATTATGCGGACAGTAGAAAGCTTATGTCCTTAATGCACCGCTCAGTGTGCTGAACCCCAAACGTCGTATGTGGATGTTGCGAACATAGGACATACACGTTTTGATAACTACGTGATAGTTCAGTTAAACGGTTTAGAGTTGAGGCACCAAAGACGTTTTCAAACGTCATGAACATATGATGTTTCGAGGGCTGAAATTGGGATTTCAGGCTCGTGCTCACGCCAAGAGGTATGAGACCTCCGACGATTTTCTTAGCCTACAAACTAAGGGAGAAAAGCTCAATCGTTGAGCTTGTGCTCAGATTGTCCGAGTACAACAATCACTTGAATCGAGTGGGAGCTGATCTTCCGGATGAGATAGTGATGTTTCTCCAAAGTCATTGCCACCAAGCTGCTAGAGCTTCGTGATGAACTATAACATATCGGGGATAGATATGATGATCCTTGAAGTATTCGCGATGTTTGACACCGCGAAAGTAGAAATCAAGAAGGAGCATCAATTGTTGATGGTTGATGAAACCACTAGTTTCAAGAAGGGCAAGGGCAAGAAGGGACACTTCATGAAACGGCAAATCAGTTGTGCTCCAAAGGAAGAAGCCCAAGGTTGAACCCAAACCCGAGACTAAGTGCTTCTGTAATAAGGGGAACAGCCACTGGAGCGGAACCACCCTAGATACTTGGTAGATGAGAAGGCTGGCAAGGTCGATAGAAGTATATTGGATATACATTATGTTAATGTGTACTTTACTAGTACTCCTAGTAGCACCAGGGTATTAGATACCGGTTCGGTTGCTAAGTGTTAGTAACTCGAAATAAAAGCTACGGAATAAACGGAGACTAGCTAAAGGTGAGTCGACGATATGTGTTGGAATTGTTTCCAAGGTTGAGATGATCAAACATCGCACGCTTCCTCTACCATCAAGATTAGTATTAAACCAGAATAATTATCATTTGGTGTTTGCGTTGAGCATAGACATGATTGGATTATGTCTATCGCAATACGGTTATTCATTTAAGGAGAATAATGGTTACTCTATTTATTTGAATAATACCTTCGATGGTCTTGCACCTAAATAAATGGTTTATTGAATCTCGATCGTAGTGATACACATTTTCATGCCAAAAGTATAAGATAGTAATGATAGTACCACTTACTTGTGGCAATCGCCATGTAAGTCATATTGGTGTAAAACGCATGAAGAAGCTCCATGTTGATGGATCTTTGGACTCACTCGTTTTTGAAAAGTTTGAGACATGCAAACCATGTCTATTGGTGCATACGCATAAAGAAACTCCATGCAGATGGATCGTTTGGACTCACTTGATTTTGAATCACTTGAGATATGCAAAATCAAACCACATGGGCAAGATGACCTGAAAAGCCTCGGTTTCAGAAGATGGAACAAGGTAGCAACCTGTTGGAAGTGACACATTTTGATGTGTGCAGTCCAATGAGTGCTTTGAGGCATGCAAAGTGAATATCGTTATGTTCTTACTTCACGTATGATTTGAGTAGATGTTGAGTATATTTACTTGATGAAACACAAGTCTGAATTATTGAAAGGTTCAAGTAATTTCAGAGTGAAGTTGAAGATCTTCGTGACAAGAGGATAAAATGTCCGTGATGTGATCATAGAGATGAATATCTGAGTTAGAGTTTGGTACACAATTAAGACATTGTGCAAATTGTTTCACAATTAATACCGCTGGAACACCATAGTGTGATGGTGTGTCCGAACATCATAGTTGCACCCTATTGGATATGGTGCGTACCATGATGTCTCTTATCGAATTACCACTATCGCTCATGGGTTAGGCATTAGAGACAACCGCACTCACTTTAATAGGGTACCACGTAATTCCGTTGAGATGACACCGTATGAACTATGGTTTAGAGAAACCTAAGCTGTCATTTCTTAAAAAAGTTTGGGGCTGCGACGCTTATGTGGAAAAGTTTCAGGTTGATAAGCTCGAACCCAAAGCGGACAAAATGTATCTTCATAGGACACCCAAAAACAGTTGGGTATACCTCCTAATTCAGATCCGAAAGCAATAGGGATTGTTTCTTGAATCGGGTCCTTTCTCGAGGAAAAGTTTGTCTCGAAAAGTTGAGTGGGAGGATGGTGGAGACTTGATGAGGTTATTGAACCGTCACTTCAACGAGTGTGTAGTAGGGCATGAAGTTGTTCCGTGGCACCTACACCAATTGAAGTAGAAGCTTATGATATTGATCATGAAGCTTGGATCAAGTCACTACCGAACCTCGTGGGGACGACAAGAACGCGTCTTGCATCGAGTGAGTGGTACGGTGATCCTGTCTTGAAGGTCATGTTGCTAGACAACAATGAACCCACGAGCTATGGAGAAGCGATGGTGGGCCCAAATTCCGACAAATGGTTAGAAGCCATGAAATCCGAGATAGTATCCATATATCGTAACAAAGCATGGACTTTGGTGGACTTGCCCGATGATCGGCAAGCCATTGAGATGAATGGATCTTTAAGAAGAAGACGGACGTGGACGGTAATGTCACCATCTATGAAGCTCGACTTGTGGCGAAAAGTTTTTCACAAGTTCAAGGAGTTGACTACGATGAGATTTTTCTCATCCGTAGCGATGCTTAAGTCCGTCGGAATCATGTTAGCATTAGCTGCATTTATGAAATCAGGCGGATGGATGTCAAAACGAAGTTTCCTTACCAGTTTTCGTAAGGAAAGGTTGTATGTGATACAATCAGAAAAGTTTTGTCGATCCTAAGGATGCTAAAAGTTATGCTTTGGCTCCAGCGATCCTTCTAAGGACCGGAGTAAGCATCTCGGAGTTGGAATGTGCGCTTTGATGAGATGATCAAAGATTTTGGGTTTATACAAAGTTTATGAGAAACTTGTATTTCCAAAGAAGTAAGTGGGAGCACTATAGAATTTCTGATGAGTATATGTTGTTGACATATTGATGATCAAGAAATGACGTAGAATTTTCTAGAAAGCATATAGGGATGTTTGAAAAGTGTTTTTCAATAGAAAACCTGGATTAGGCTACTTGAACAATAAGCATCAAAGATCTATAAGATAGATCAAAATGTTTAATAATACTTTCAAATGAGCATGTACCTTGACATGATCTTGAAGGTGTTCAAGATGGATCAGTCAAAGAAGGAGTTCTTGCCTGAGATGTAAGGTATGAAGTTAAGACTTAAAGCTCGACCACGGCAGAACAAAGAGAAAGGACGAAGATCGTCCCCTATGCCTTAGACATAGGCTCTACAGTATGCTATGCTGTGTACCGCACCTAAGTGTGCCATGCCATGAGTCGGTCAAGGGGTACAAGAATGATCCAGAATGGATCATTGGACAATGATCAAAATTGTCCTTGGAGTAAATAAGGACATGTTTCTCGATTATGGAGGTGATAAAGAGTTCGGCGTAAGCGTTACATCGATGCAAGCTTTAACACCTATCCGAGTGACTCGAGTAGCAAACCGGATACGTATAGTGGAGCAACCATTTGGAATAGCTTCAAGTGGAGCGTGGAAGCAGCATTTATAATATGACCTAGAAATTTGCAAAGCACACACGGATCTGAAAGGTTCAACCCGTTGACTAAAAACCCGTTGACTAAAACCTCTCACAAGCAAAACATGATCAAACCTCGTAACTCATTGAGTCTAAATCACATGATGATGTGAACTAGTTTACGTACACTAGTGAACTCTTTGGGTGTTGGTCACATGGCGATGTGACCTATCGATGTTAATCACATGACGATGTGAACTAGATTATTGACTCTAGTGCAAGTGGGAGACTGTTGGAAATATGCCCTAGAGGCAATAATAAATTAGTTATTATTATATTTCCTTGTTCATGATAATCGTTTATTATCCATGCTATAATTGTATTGATAGGAAACTTCAGATACATGTGTGGATACATAGACAACACCATGTCCCTAGTAAGCCTCTAGTTGACTAGCTCGTTGATCAATAGATGGTTACGATTTCCTGACCATGGACATTGGATGTCATTGATAACGGGATCACATCATTAGGAGAATGATGTGATGGACAAGACCCAATCCTAAGCCTAGCACAGAGATCGTGGTTCGTATGCTAAAGCTTTTCTAATGTCAAGTATCTTTTCCTTATACCATGAGATTGTGCAACTCCCGGATACCGTAGGAATGCTTTGGGTGTATCAAACGTCACAACGTAATCGGGTGACTATAAAGGTGCACTATGTATCTCCAAAAGTGTCATTGGGTTGGCACGAATCGAGATCGATTTGTCACTCCGTGACGGAGAGGTATCTCTGGGCCCACTCGGTAGGACATCATCATAATGTGCACAGTGTGATTAAGGAGTTGATCACGGGATGATGTGTTACGGAACGAGTAAAGAGACTTGCCGTAACGAGATTGAACAAGGTATCGGGATACCGATGATCGAATCTCGGGCAAGTACAATACCGCTTAGACAAAGGGAATTGTATACGGGATTGACCGAGTCCTTGACATCGTGGTTCATCCGATGAGATCATCGTGGAACATGTGGGAGCCAACATGGGTATCCAGATCCCGCTGTTGGTTATTGATCGAGAACGTCTCGGTCATGTCTGCTTGTCTCCCGAACCCGTAGGGTCTACACACTTAAGGTTCGATGGCGCTAGGGTTATATAGGAAGCTTGTATGTGGTTACCGAATGTTGTTCGAGTCCCGGATGAGATCCTGGACGTCACGAGGAGTTCCGGAATGGTCCGGAGGTAAAGAATTATATATAGGAAGTGCTGTTTCGCCATCGGGACAAGTTTCGGTGATATCGGTATTGTACGGGACCACCGGAGGGGTCCCTGGGCCCACCGGGTGGGGCCACCTGCCCCGGGGCCACATGGGCCCTAGGTGGTGCGCCTAGGCCTGCATGGGCCAAGGGGAACCAGCCCCAAGAGGCCCATGCGCATGAAACACTTGGAGAGGAAGAGTCCATAGAGGGAAGGCACCTCCGAGGTGCCTTGGGGAGGATGGACTCCTTCCCTCTTGGCCGCACCCCTCCCTTGGAGGAGGGGGCAAGGCTGCGCCTCCCCCTCCTTGGCACCTATATAAAGGGGAGGGAGGGGGCAGCAGCACTGAGCCACCGGGCGCCTCTCTCTCCTCTCCAACACCTCCTTCTCCTCCGTAGTGCTTGGCGAAGCCCCGCAGATAGCCACGCCTCCACCACCACCACGCCGTTGTGCTGCTGTTGGATGGAGTCTTCCTCAACCTCTCCCTCTCTCCTTGCTGGATCAAGGCGTGGGAGACGCCACCGGCTGTACGTGTGTTGTACAGCGGAGGTGCCGTCCGTTCGCACTAGGATCATCGGTGATCTGAATCACGGCGAGTGCGACTCCATCAACCCCGTTCACTTGAACGCTTCCGCTTAGCGATCTACAAGGGTATGTAGATGCACTCTCCTTCCCCTCGTTGCTAGTCTCTCCATAGATAGATCTTGGTGATACGTAGGAAAATTTTGAATTTCTGCTACGTTCCCCAACAAAGTGATCAGGCAGGAAGACCACGGGTTGAACTTTGGGGCGACTGGCTCCATCGCATATACGTCCCTTAGTGCACGCTTCCGCTCTCTTTTGGGTATGTGGGTTGCGTATATCATGTTCACCGTCCGCACTTGCGAAGGAAGCCCTTCGTCCTCTATTGTTCGGCGGGGGCTCCTCCTCGTCATCGCTATGCAGCCCCTTGTCATTGTTTTCGACATTTAAGTTCCTGCTCGCTTGAACACCCAACAACCCATGTTGGTGTGATTGGCTGGTTTTTCAGGGGTGCCGTGTATCTGGCACGAGCGATCGAGTATTCGGTCCAAATTGGACGGGCCCGGAGTATTTCTTTTAAATGGCTTTTTCCGCTGACTGGGTTTAGAGCCTCTGAATCCGGCATTGAATGCCGTATGCTCAGCATTATCGCCGTTAATGCGGCGCTTGTCCTTGTAGCGACGCGACCTGCCATTGCTGTCCTTGGTATCCGAATTACCAGGGCTCTTGGTCATGTTGTTACTACGAGCTAGCCAGCTGTCCTCTCCTGCGCAAAAGCGGGTCATGAGTGTTGTGAGGGCTGCCATGGATTTCGGCTTTTCCTGTCCTAGGTGCCGGGCAAGCCACTCGTCGCGGATGTTGTGTTTGAAGGCTGCAAGGGCCTCTGCATCCGGACAATCGATGATTTGATATTTCTTGGTTAGGAACCGTGTCCAAAATTGTCTGGCCGATTCCTCTGGCTGCTGAATTACGTGGCTTAGGTTATCGGCGTCTGGTGGTCGCACATATGTGCCCTGGAAATTGTCGAGGAATGCGGCTTCCAGGTCTTCCCAACAACCAATTGACTCTGCTGGCAAGCTGTTAAGACAATGACGGGCTGGTCCTTTAAGCTTGAGTGGGAGGTATTTGATGGCGTGTAGATCATCGCCGCGGGCCATGTGGATGTGAAGGAGATAGTCCTTGATCCAAACTGCAGGATCTGTTGTGCCATCATATGATTCAATGTTTACGGGTTTGAAACCCTCAGGGATTTGATGATCCTTCACTTCATCTGTGAAGCATAGTGGGTGTCTTGGCGCCTCAGATTGGGCTATATCACGACGCAGCTCAAATGAGCTTTGTCTCATCGTGTTCGGCCCGGCGGAGTTGCCATATCCGGCGTGACGGTTATCGCCACGCGTCGTGGGGCGCCCACGCCGATCCGTGAGATCAATCTTGTTTGCCTTGCCTTGTCCTCCAATATATCTCGCAGTCTGGCGCATTTCCGCCGCCTTGGTATTTTTTTGAGCGCGGGTGCGGCTTGAGTTGAGGGCCGAGAGGCCTCTGTCATGACCACGAGGTGGCCGGTCAGCCGTATCATCTTGTTGGTGATGTAGGTTTGGGTGCTTCCTCCTCTAATCGGGGTAGCAGCCTGCGTTTTGGGTAGCTCTTGGAGGGGCGCTCGAGTTCATACTCTTCGTAGCAAGGACTTCAGTCCATCTGTCAGCTAGCAACTCTTGGTCAGCTCTAAGTTGTTGCTGCTTTTTCTTGAGGCTGCTTGTCGTGGCCATGAGCCTGCATCTGAAACGCTCTTGTTCGACGGGATCCTCGGGCACAACGAATTCGTCGTCGTCGAGGCTTGCCTCATCTTCGGAGGGAGGCATGCAATTATCATCCTCTACCTCTCTTTCTGCCGCTCTCTCATGACGGCTGGCTTCTCCATCCTCCTGTGCTGAATCCTGCTGGAGGGGGTTATCTTCGGCACTGTCCGGGGTGTTATTGTCTCCCGTGCCGGAATCACCGTTTTTGTTGTGGCGGGATTTAGAGCGGTGCCGCTGACGCCGGCGCTTAGGCTGTTTCTTGGAGGGGTCATCCTCCGCTATTACATCGCCATTCCCATCTTTTGGGATGTCCACCATGTATATGTCGTATGACGACATAGCCTTCCAGTGCCCTGTGGGCGCTGGTTCTTGGTCGTCTCCTGCATCGTCCTCCATACCGTCGATGTCTTCGGAGTCGAAGTCGAGCATGTTGGTTAAGTCATCGACAGTGGCTACGAAGTGGGTGGTGGGTGAGCTTTGAATTTCTTCGTCGTCCGCATCCCATCCTTCCTGACCATAATCCGGCCAGGGCTCTCCTGATAAAGAGAGAGACTTTAGTGAATTCAGGATGTCGCCAAAGGACAAGTGCTGAAAGATGTCCGTGGCGGTGAATTCCATGATCAGCGCCCAATCGGATTCGATTGGCGGGGGCGCGGAAGGCTCGGAGTCCGGAGAGGAGTCCGACACCTTGGAGTTATGAGCTTCGCAAAGGACGGGGTAGGTGTATGGCTCAATCGCCGTAGAGATCGCAGCCCCCAAGGCGGTTTCCAGCCACCCGTCCTTGATCGGCGTAGTCGGCTCCGAGCTAATGGTCGGAGCGGACATCGGTGCGGCCTCCGTGACACCGCTCAGCGGCGAGCTAGATCATGCCCTCGTGATGCGCGGCGCGCTTTGGCTGTGGCTCGAACCCGTTGAAGATCAATTCTCCGCGGACGTCGGCCGTGTAGTTCAAACTTCCGAATCGACTGGTGGCGGGGTGTAGCTTTCAATCTGCTCCGGATGGCTGCGAATTGGCCCATGCAAAGCCGCCGAATCACGAAGATCTCAGACGGGAGAAAAGTCTCACCTCGAGCGCATCGTTGTTGATGATCGGAGGAGCCATCGGGCCTAAAGATGACGATACTGAGAGGAACTCTCAATGAAAGCACCAATGTCGGTGTCAAAACCGGCGGATCTCGGGTAGGCGGTCCCGAATCGTGCGTCTAGGCGTATGGTAACAGGAGACAAGGGACACGATTTTTCCTGTGTTCGGGCCCTCTCGATGGAGGTAAAACCCTACTCCTGCTTGATTAATATTGATGATATGGGTAGTACAAGAGTAGATCTACCACGAGATCAGAGAGGCTAAACCCTAGAAGCTAGCCTATGGTGATTGTTGTTCGTCCTACAGACTAAAACCCTCCGGTTTATATAGGCGCCGAAGAGGGTTAGGGTTACACAGAGTCGGTTACAATGGTAGGAGATCTACATATCCGTATCGCCAAGCTTGCCTTCCACGCCAAGGAAAGTCCCATCCAGACACGGGACGAAGTCTTCAATCTTGTATCTTCATAGTCCAGGAGTCGGGCCAAAGGCTATAGTCCGGCTATCCGGACACCCCCTAATCCAGGACTCCCTCAGCCCCCCTGACTGCTGGGACCCACAAGCTACATCTTCGCACGCAAAGGAAGTGTGTCCGGGCAAAAAAAAAACGATTCGCCCCTCTGACTGCTGGGACCCACCAGCTACATTTTCGCACGCAAGGAATTGCCTGACAGTCGGGACCCACCTGGTCGAAGCGTACGTAGCGTTGTCATTCTGGTCGCGAACGTGTATGTACATACTGGTCGTTGTAGAGGCGCGCACATGTCGTAGTAGAGGCACGTACGTAGCATGTACACGTACGTACAGCGACCAAGGTGCAAGAAAGAAAATACGACCACGTACGTACATACGGGCAGGGTCTCGAAGGCCTACTCGCGCATACGTACGGCGAGGGCTCGTGTACATGGCTGGGTCGGAACAGAGAAAGAGCGTCGTCATCGTGTTCATGGGGAGGCAACCGAATGCGTCGTGTTCATGGGGAGGCAACGGAATGCATCGTGTTCATCGGGAGGCAATGGAATGAGTGGGAGATAACCGGCTTGGACGGAACAGGCGATGGAAACGAGGCCTAGCATACCGCAGAACGGAGGAAACGGCCTTGTGTTCGACCGGCCACGTTCGAAACGGGGTCCTGTTGATTGGGAGGGGTCTGGCGTACCGTAAAACGGAGGAAACAGACCTCCTATGGTCGAAACGGGGGTCCTGTTGATCGGGAGGGGTGTGGCGTACTGCAAAACGAAGGAAACGGACCTCCTACGGTCGAAACGGGGGTCCTGTTGATCGGGAGGGGTGTGGCGTACCGCGAAACGGACGTAACGGACGTGTGTTGGAGTGCTACGGTCAAAACGGGGTCCTGTTCATCCGAGGGGTGTGGCGCATCGCAAAACGGGACTCCATGGGATACCGCTCATCTCCACCGTCGACCTCCTCCAGCCTCCACGGGCTCCTGTTCATCCAGCCTCCACCGCCGCTTCTCCACCGGCCATCGTTAACCACCACTCCACCGCTCATCGCTCATCCAGCCCTCCACACCACGGGTCCTGTTCAACCACCCTCCACGGGCACCCCTCCACCGCCTCCTGTTCATCCATCCCTCCACACCACGGGTCCTGTTCATCCAGCAGGCAAACGCCATCGCCATCGCTCATCCAACCCCCCCCACCCCCACCCCCGCAACACTCACTGCTCATCCCAGGCAGCATCGATCGGCTTCATTAGCAGCGATAGCGAAGGCGAATCGCTTGATCGGGTTCGATTAACAACCATCGATCGATCGCTCGGGTGCATTAACGCGTAACTGCGGTCTGTCGCCGGGTTCGATTAGAGCCCAACGCCTCGCTCGGGTTCGATTAGAGCAACGCCTACGCTGCAGCGTGTACGTGTCACGAGAAACGCAGCATCGCTCGGCCCCGACCACCAACCGTAACCGCAACTCCCGAAATTTTCCTCCCCTCGCTTCTACCACAGTTTTTTCCGTCATGGACGGCCCAAAGAATGTCATGCAGCTGCGTCTCCGCCCGCCCAGACGAAAAGCCCATTTTCTGTCATGATTTTTTGTCATAGAAGTAGGAGCCCACCACATCTATGATAATACCGGGTTTTGTCACAATTATCGTCATAGAAGTGTCATATTTATGACAGAAAAAAGTTTCGTTCGGCCCAAAATGTCACAGATGTGTCTTTTTTTGTAGTGCATCTTTGATGAATTCTCTCAAACAAATCCACGTCTACGAGCATAGCATAGCAGTATAAGCATAACGTAGAAGTAACTCCCAAGGTTTGAATGCAGGGCAATAGGTTCCTACCTCATCAACTACTTCCCAATACCCACATGTTATCAATCCTACTCATGCAATGTTTGAGGGTTGAAACTAATGCATAACAACTGGGTATGAAAAGTATGATCAAAGTGTGAACTTGCCTCGTACTGTTGATGAAGATGATTCCCACTCATAACTACTGATAGTTCTACTCGTCACACTCCGGTCAATCTATCGTCAGCAAGCAATATTAACCACACATAAGCAATCACTCAAAAGATTGGAAAGAACGAAGAAGACAATTCGGAAAGCATCAAAACCAAGCAAATAACTCTTGCAACATAAAACAATTTCTAGCAGTACCAAAATTACGTGAATTTGGCCTTATCAGAAAGTTTAGGTCAAGATCTTTGATTAGCAAAAAGAATCAACTAAATCGGAGTTATACAACTCAAGTTATGATCAAACGAAGTTCAAATACAAAACTATTTGAATTCAAATTCTAAAACTTTCAAAAATATGTTTCAGTTGTTTTACTGGATAGAGGGGATCATAACAAAGAACTGGGCGTTGGTTTCATCTAATTCCGACTAGCGAGCAAAAAGTAGTGATTGTTTGAAAACCAGGGGCTAATCTATAAAATATAAAACTATGGATAGGTCCCTCGCAGAAATTAAAAAGAAAAAGAAAAACCTAGATAACGAACGTTCGTTACAGAACGCTAACGAACAAAAATCGTTCGATGTATAGACCTAACCAGAGAACGTTCGCAAATTAAAACTAACAAAAAAGAAGACCGAATTTAAAGGAAAAAACCGACGAAAACCGGATCGGGCAGCGGTTCTACCGGTTTGCGGCGGTTTGGCGGTTTTCGCGAGAAAACCGGTGGCGGCGAGGACGAACTCCGGTGAGACGGAACGGCGGCGCGATGGCTCCGGTGAGACGGAACGGCGGCGCGACGGCTCCGGTGAGGTGCGGGCGGCTGTGGTGGGGCGGGCGTTCGGCGTCAAGTGAGCCGGGCGATGCGGGCGCTGAGGCGGCAGCGGCGGCGGCAGATCTGGCAGCGGCGGCGGTGGTGCGTGCATGGCGAGGTGCGGGAGAGAGAGAGGAGGCCGGGGTCGAGGCCTCGGTATTTATGGAGGGGAGGCGAGGGATGGTGGAGGGGCAAAGCAAGGCGGCGGCGGAGTCCTGGTGCGGGAAGGCGGTGGTGTGCTGGCTCGGGACTTCGTCCAGAGCTCGGGGACGAGCGGGTGCTGCAGGGGCAGGTGGGCCTGGCTGGCGGCCCAGGCAGCCGGTCCGTGGGACGTTTTTCTAAAACATTTATCAGACAAACTAAAATAATAAAGACGAAATAAATATAAACATTATATATGCATATAATATATCAAAATTTTCAGAACAAGATTTTCTACGACATGAACATTTTTCTATCATCAAATAAAAGCCACAAAAATTCAAATAAATCAAACAGTGCTACAGCTCTAATAAAATCCACTAAAAATCATTTTAAAATACCAAAATGATTTCAAATTTATTTCTCTCCAATTTTCTGTTGTAGGGAATCCTTTTACCCTGTTTTCTATATATTTTATTTTTGGAGAAAAATAATTTGAATAAAACCCAAATAACACCTGAAATTAATTTCCAGAAGGACTTTAAATTTGATCCTTTTAAACTTCCAACTCATATTTCATATGTTTTGAAGAAGTCATTTTATCTTCTCTCATGAAAATCATTGAGTTGCTTAAAGTTTCTGAATTGGAAAATATTTCCAAATAAGATTCAAATCTTTCCAAATCCCTGTTCATTTATTTAAAATGGAAGAATTCATGTTATCTTCTCTCCAGGGTTTTGTGATGAAAAGAATTTGAATTCAAGGAGATCATAAAAGAAAAATGAAAGTTTGGGAAACTCCTTTTATTCCCTCTCATTAACTTTCAAAAAGTTTTGAATTTCACGCAATTTCACTCATCACAATCAAGCAAACAATCAAAACTATCTATTTATTATAACATTCCAAAATTTAGAATTTTGGGATGTTACAAACCTACCACCCTTAAATGAACCTCGTCCTCGAGATTTGGAGAGGCTAGAAAGAAATAGGTTGGGTTTGGGGGTCTTCTAAAAATCCATCGATCGTCTCCGGGGTCTCGGGTGCTACCACCCTTAGAAGCATTGTTACTTTTCCATCAAAGCTCAAATACTCCATCCTTATTGTTCACAGTGTCGATCTTCTCAGATTCTCGGGAAAATTCCTTCTCCGGGCTCTTCCGGTAGTGACATAACTTTTTCCTCAATTCTTCTGTCTTTTCATCTTGGTAAGGTTATTCCGAGATTGGGTCTTCTTAGCTGACGGGTCTGGCGCCAATACTACTCAACTAGCGATATCTCATGGTGGTCAACCATTTATGGTTTTTTTTCCTGCAGGAAGTGGGTCTGGGTTGAACCTCACCGTATATCCTCCGTCTGGCAACAACTGCCTTGTACAGGGGAAAATTGCTATACCATTCTAAGGTTCAAACAAGGTTTTGATCATCGTCACTCTACTATGTGTAAGTCACTCAGATTTACTATCCCATATAGCAAGGCGTATAATAAGAGTAAGTCGGTATGGTGATCAATCCATCCCGCACACAAATCATTACCATGTATACGGTTTAGCGAATCTCGCATTCTAACACTCGGTCATCCTCACAAGCATTGCAGAATTTCTCTTGTCGACGAACTGGGTTTGGAAAAATCCATTGATTCTGCAAGCCAAACAAACATCTATCATTCCTTCACAACTCTCAGGTTTTGCGTAAACTCCTATAAGATCGTCTGTCGCTAAAGTCATAACTTCTTCCAGGGTTTTTCCTCCAGCAAGAGTGTGCTTGCTTCTTGGCAGGTCCTGGGGCCTGTGGGTTATGTCCAATCTCATCACTTGTAAACCTTGAAATCATCATCGGGGCAACTGATCATTACTCCAACATCCAGCTTCCTAACATTCTTAAATCCATCCAATTGTACTGTCTCAATTCCTTCTATTTGTACCAAACTCAGACGTGGTTACTCAGGCTCATCATGGAGTCACAATTGCTCCATATTACCAACATTCTACCTCCTTTATATCCAATAAAATTTATACTCATGAAGTCCACTCTGTGGAACAACGTTATCCTTTCCAGGGGCCAAATGTTCTCACAGGGTATGATTGTTGGGGAACGTAGTAATTTCAAAAAAATTCCTACGCACACGCATGATCATGGTGATGCATAGCAACAAGAGGGGAGAGTGTTGTCCACATACCCTCGTAGACCGAAAGCGGAAGCTTTAGCACAACGCGGTTGATGTAGTCGTACGTCTTCACGATCGTACCGATCAAGTACCGAACGCATGGCACCTCCCGCCAAAGACACGCTCAGCCCGATGACGTCCCTCGAACTCCGATCCAGCCGAGTGTTGAGGGAGAGTTTAAATCGACCTGACGGCGTGGTGGCGATGATGATGTTCTACCGACGCAGGCTTCCCTAAGCACAGCTACAAGATTATCGAGGTGGACTATGGTGGAGGGGCACCGCATGGCTAAAAGATCAAACGATCAATTATTGTGTCTCTAGGGTGCCCCCTGCCCCCGTATATAAAGGAGCAAGGGGGGAGGTGCGGCCGGCCAGGAGGGGGCGCGCCAGGAGGAGTCCTACTCCTAACGGGAGTAGGACTCCCGCCCTTTTCCTTGTTGGATTAGGAGAAGAGGGGGAAAGAGGTGGAGGAGAAGAAGGAAAGGGGGGCGCATACCCCCTCTCCTTGTCCTATTCGGACTAGGGGGAGGGGCGCGCGGCCCTGCCCCGCCGCCTCCTCTTCTCCACTAAGGCCCACTATGGCCCATTAACCCCCGGGGGGTTCCGGTAACCCCTCCGGTACTCGTGTAAAATCCTGATTTCACCCAGAACACTTCCGATATCCAAATATAGGCTTCCAATATATCAATCTTCATGTCTCGACCATTTCGAGACTCCTCGTCATGTCCGTGATCACATCCTGGACTCTGAACAATCTCCGGTACATCAAAACATATAAACTCATAATATAACTATCATCGAAATGTTAAGCGTGCGGACCCTACGGGTTCGAGAACTATGTAGACCTGACCGAGACACGTCTCCGGTTAATAACCAATAGCGGAACCTGGATGCTCATATTGGCTCCCACATATTCTACGAAGATCTTTATCGGTCAGACCGCATAACAACATAATGTAGTTCCTTTGTCATCGGTATGTTACTTGCCCGAGATTCGATCGTCGGTATCTCAATACCTAGTTCAATCTTGTTACTGGCAAGCCTCTTTACTCGTTCCGTAGTACATCATCCTGCAACTAACTCATTAGTTGCAATGCTTGCAAGGCTTAAGTGATATGCATTACCGAGTGGGCCCATAGATACCTCTCCGACAATCGGAGTGACAAATCCTAATCTCAAAATATGCCAACCCAACAAGTACCTTCGGATACACCTATAGAGCACCTTTATAACCACCCAGTTACGTTGTGACGTTTGGTAGCACACAAAGTGTTCCTCCGGTAAACGGGAGTTGCATAATCTCATAGTCATAGGAACATGTATAAGTCATGAAGAAAGCAATAGCAGAATACTAAACGATCATGTGCTAAGCTAACGGAATGGGTCAAGTCAATCACATCATTCTCCTAATGATGTGATCCCGTTAATCAAATGATAACTCATGTCTATGGCTAGGAAACATAACCATCTTTGATCAACGAGCTAGTCAAGTAGAGGCATACTAGTGACACTCTGCTTGTCTATGTATTCACACAAGTATTACGTTTCCGGTTAATACAATTCTAGCATGAATAATAAACATTTATCATGATATAAGGAAATAAATAATAACTTCATTATTGCCTCTAGGGCATATTTCGTTCAGTCTCCCACTTGCACTAGAGCCAATAATCTAGATTACACAATAATGATTCTAACACCCATGGAGCCTTGGTGCTGATCATGTTTTGCTCGTGGAAGAGGCTTAGTCAATGGGTCTGCAGCATTCAGATCCGTATGTATCTTGCAAATTTCTATGTCTCCCACCTAGACTAAATCCCGGATGGAATTGAAGCGTCTCTTGATGTGCTTGGTTCTCTTGTGAAATATGGATTCTTTCGCCAAGGCAATTGCACCTGTATTGTCACAAAAGATTTTCATTGGACCCGATGCACTAGGTATGACTCCTAGGTCGGATATGAACTCCTTCATCCAGACTCCTTCATTTGCTGCTTCCGAAGCAGCTATGTACTCCGCTTCACACGTAGATCCCGCCACGACGCTTTGTTTAGAACTGCACCAACTGACAGCTCCACCGTTCAATGTAAACACGTATCCGGTTTCCGATTTAGAATCGTCCGGATCAGTGTCAAAGCTTGCATCAACGTAGCCATTTACGATGAGCTCTTTGTCACCTCCATAAACATGAAACATATCCTTAGTCCTTTTCAGGTATTTCATGATGTTCTTCACCGCTGTCCAGTGATCCACTCCTCGATTACTTTGGTACCTCCCTGCTAGACTTATATCAAGCCACACATCAGGTCTGGTACACAGCATTGCATACATGATAGAGCCTATGGTTGAAGCATAGGGAACATCTTTCATTTTCTCTCTATCTTCTGCAGTGGTCGGGCATTGAGTCTTACTCAACTTCACACCTTGTAACACATGCAAGAACCCTTTCTTTGCTTGATCCATTTTGAACTTCTTCAAAACTTTGTCAAGGTATGTGCTTTGTGAAACTCCAATTAAGCGTCTTGATCTATCTCTATAGATCTTGATGCCCAATATATAAGCAGCTTCACCGAGGTCTTTCATTGAAAAACTCTTATTCAAGTATCCCTTTATGCTATCCAGAAATTCTATATCATTTCCAATCAGCAATATGTCATCCACATATAATATCAAAAGTGCTACAGAGCTCCCACTCACTTTCTTGTAAATACAGGCTTCTCCAAAAGTTCCAGATAAAACCAAATGCTTTGATCACACTATCAAAGCATTTATTCCAACTCCAAGAGGCTTGCACCAGTCCATAAATGGATTGCTGGAGCTTGCGCACTTTGTTAGCTCCCTTTGGATCGACAAAACCTTCCGGTAGCATCATATAAAACTCTTCTTACAGAAATCCATTCAGGAATGCAGTTTTGACATCCATTTGCCAAATTTCATAATCATAAAATGCGGCAATTGCTAACATGATTCGGACAGACTTAAGCATCACTACGGGTGAGAAGGTCTCATCGTAGTCAATTCCTTGAACTTGTCGAAAACCTTTCACAACAAGTCGAGCTTTATAGACAGTAACATTACCGTCAGCGTCAGTCTTCTTCTTGAAGATCCATTTATTTTCAATGGCTTGCCGATCATCGGGCAAGTCAACCAAAGTCCACACTTTGTTCTCATACATGGATCCCATCTCAGATTTCATGGCCTCAAGCCATTTTGCGGAATCTGGGCTCACCATCGTTTCTTCATAGTTCGTAGGTTCGTCATGGTCTAGTAACATAACCTCCAGAACAGGATTACCGTACCACTCTAGTGTGGATCTTACTCTGGTTGACCTACGAGGTTCAGTGACAACTTGATCTGAAGTTCCATGATCATCATCATTAACTTCCTAACTAATTGGTGTAGGCGTCACAGGAACCAGTTTCTGTGACGAACTACTTTCCAATAAGGGAGCAGGTACAACTACCTCATCAAGTTCTACTTTCCTCCCACTCACTTCTTTCGAGAGAAACTCTTTCTCTAGAAAGGATCCATTCTTAGCAACGAATGTCTTGCCTTCGGATCTGTGATAGAAAGTGTACCCAACAGTCTCCTTTGGGTATCCTATGAAGACATGTTTCTCCAACTTGGGTTCGAGCTTATGAGGTTGAAGCTTTTTCACATAATCATCACAGCCCCAAACTTTAAGAAACGACAACTTTGGTTTCTTGCCAAACCACAGTTCATAAGGCGTCGTCTTAATGGATTTCGATTGTGCCCTATTTAACGTGAATGCAGCCGTCTCTAAAGCATAACCCCAAAACAATAGCGGTAAATTAGTAAGAGACATCATAGATCGCACCATATCTAGTAAAGTACGATTACGACGTTCCGACAGACCATTTCACTTTGGTGTTCCGGGTGGCGTGAGTTGCGAAACTATTCCGCATTGTTTCAAATGTAGACCAAATTCGTAACTCAAATATTCTCCTCCACGATCAGATCGTAGAAACTTTATTTTCTTATTACGATGATTTTCAACTTCACTCTGAAATTCTTTGAACTTTTCAAATGTTTCAGACTTATGTTTCATTAAGTAGATATACCCATATCTGCTCAAATCATCTGTGAAGGTGAGAAAATAACGATATCCGCCACGAGCCTCAACATTCATCGGACCACATACATCTGTATGTATGATTTCCAACAAATCTGTTGTTCTCTCCATAGTACCGGAGAACGGCGTTTTAGTCATCTTGCCCATGAGGCACGGTTCGCAAGTACCAAGTGATTCATAATGAAGTGGTTCCAAAAGTCCATCATTATGGAGTTTCTTCATGCGCTTTACACCAATATGACCCAAATGGCAGTGCCACAAATAAGTTGCACTATCATTATCAACTCTACATCTTTTGGCTTCAACATTATGAATATGTGTATTACTACTATCGAGATTCAACAAAAATAGACCACTCTTTAAGGGTGCATGACCATAAAAGATATTACTCATATAAATAGAACAACCATTATTCTCTGATTTAAATGAATAACCGTCTCGCATCAAACAAGATCCAAATATAATGTTCATGCTCAATGCTGGCACCAAATAACAATTATTTAGGTCTAATACTAATCCCGAAGGTAGATGTAGAGGTAGCGTGCCGACGGCGATCACATCAACTTTGGAACCATTTCCCACCGCGCATCGTCACCTCGTGCTTAGCCAGTGTCCGCTTAATCTGTAGTCCCTATTTCGAGTTGCAAATATTAGCAACAGAACCAGTATCAAATACCCAGGTGCTACTGCGAGCTCTGGTAAGGTACACATCAATAACATGTATATCACATATACCTTTGTTCACCTTGACGTCCTTCTTATCCGCCAAATACTTGGGGCAGTTCCGCTTCCAGTGACCAGTCTGCTTGTAGTAGAAGCACTCAGTCTCAGGCTTAGGTCCAGACTTGGGTTTCTTCTCTTGAGCAGCAACTTGCTTGCTGTTTTTCTTGAAGTTCCCCTTCTTCTTCCCTTTGCCCTTTTTCTTGGAACTGGTGGTCTTATTGACCATCAACACTTGATGCTCCTTCTTGATTTCTACCTCCGCAGCCTTTAGCATTGCGAAGATCTCGAGAATCATCTTATCCATCCCTCGCATGTTATAGTTCATCACGAAGCTCTTGTAGCTTGGTGGCAGTGATTGAAGAATTCTGTCAATGACGCTATCATCCGGAAGATTAACTCCTAGTTGAATCAAGTGATTGTTATACCCGGACATTACGAGTATATGCTCACCGACGTAACTATTCTCTTCCATCTTGCAGCTGTAGAACTTATTGGAGACTTCATATCTCTCAATCTGGGCATTTGCTTGAAATATTAACTTCAACTCCCGGAACATCTCATATGCTCCATGACGTTCAAAACGTCGTTGAAGTCCCTGTTCCAAGCCGTAAAGCATGGCACACTGAACTATGGAGTAGTCATCAGCTTTGCTTTGCCAGACGTTCTTAACATTGTCAGTTGCATTTGAAGCAGGCCTGGCACCCAGCGGTGTTTCCAGGACGTAATTCTTCTATGCAGCAATGAGGATAATCCTCAAATTACTGGACCCGATCCGTAATTGCTACCACCATCTTTCAACTTTGCTTTCTCAAGGAACGCATTAAAATTCAACGGAACAACAAAGACGGGCCATCTATCTACAATCAACATAGACAAGCAAGATACTATCAGGTACTAAGTTCATGATAAATTTAAGTTCAATTAATCATATTACTTAAGAACTCCCACTTAGATAGACATCTCTCTAATCCTCTAAGTGATCACCTGATCCAGATCAACTAAACCATAACTGATCATCACGTGAAATGGAGTAGTTTTCAATGGTGAACATCACTATGTTGATCATATCTACTATATGATTCACTCTCGACCTTTCGGTCTCAATGTTCCGAGGCCATATCTGCATATGCTAGGCTCTTCAAGTTTAACCAGAGTATTCTGCGTGTGCAAAACTGGCTAGCACCCAAAGTAGATGGACGTAGAGCTTATCACACCCGATCATCACATGGTGTCCGGGCACGATTTAACTTTGGCAACGGTGCATACTCAGGGAGAACACTTTTATCTTGAAATTTAGTGAGAGATCATCTTATAATGCTACCGTCAATCAAAGAAAGATAAGATGCATAAAAGATAAACATCACATGCAATCAATATAAGTGATATGATATGGACACCATCATCTTGTGCTTGTGATCTCCATCTCCAAGGCACTGTCATGATCACCATCGTCACCGGCGCGACACCTTGATCTCCATCGTAGCATCGTTGTCGTCTCGCCAATCTTATGCTTCTACGACTATCGCTACCGCTTAGTGATAAAGTAAAGCATTACAGGGCGATTGCATTGCATACAATAAAGCGGCACCCATATGGCTCCTGCCAGTTGCCGATAACTCGGTTACAAAACATGATCATCTCATACAATAAAATTTAACATCATTCCTTGACCATATCACATCACAACATGCCCTGCAAAAACAAGTTAGACGTCCTCTACTTTGTTGTTGCAAATTTTACGTGGCTGCTACGGGCTTAGCAACAACCGTTCTTACGTACGCATCAAAACCACAACGATAGTTTGTCAAGTTGGTGTTGTTTTAACCTTCGCAAGGACCGAGCGTAGCCAAAACCGGTTCAACTAAAGTTGGAGAAACTGACACCCGCCAGCCACCTGTGTGTAAAGCACGTCGGTAGAACCAGTCTCGCGTAAGCGTACGTGTAATGTCGGTCCAGGCCGCTTCATCCAACAATACCGCCGAACCAAAGTGTGACATGCTGGTAAGCAGTATGACTTGTATCGCCCACAACTCACTTGTGTTCTACTCGTGCATATAACATCAACCATAAAACCTGGCTCGGATGCCACTGTTGGGGAATGTAGTAATTTCAAAAAACTTCCTATGCACACACAAGATCATGGTGATGCATAGCACCGAGAGGGGAGAGTGTTGTCCATGTACCCTCGTAGACCGAAAGCGGAAGCGTTAGCTCAACGCGGTTGATGTAGTCGTACGTCTTCACGATCTGACCGATCAAGTACCAAACGCACGGCACCTCCGAGTTCAGCACACGTTCAGCCCGATGACGTCCCTTGAACTCCAATCCAGCCGAGTGTTGAGGGAGAGTTTCACAAGATGACGGGCGTGCAGGACGATGATGATGTTCTACCGACGCAGGGCTTCGCCTAAGCACCGCTAAAGTATTATCGAGGTGGACTATGGTGGAGGGGGGCACCGCATACGGCTAAAAGATCAAAACATCAATTGTTGTGTGCCCTCTGCACCCGTATATAAAGGAGCAAGGGGGGAGGTGCGGCTGGCTAGGAGGGGGCGCGCCAGGAGGAGTCCTACTCCTACCAGGAGTAGGACTCCCTCCCTTTTCCTTGTTGGATTAGGAGAAGAGGGGGAAAGAGGTGGAGGAGAAGAAGGAAGGGGCGCCGCCTCCTTGTCCTATTCGGACTAGGGGAGGCGCGGCCCTTGCCCAACCGCCTCTCCTCTTCTCCACTAAGGCCCACTATGGCCCATTAACCCCGGGGTTCTGTACCCTCCGATCTCGGTAAAATCCCGATTTCACCGGAACACTTCCGATATCCAAATATAGGCTTCCAATATATCAATCTTCATGTCTCGACCATTTCGAGACTCCTCGTCATGTCCGTGATCACATCCGGGACTCCGAACAATCTTCGCTACATCAAAACTTATAAACTCATAATATAACTGTCATCAAAACGTTAAGCGTCCGGACCCTACGGGTTCGAGAACTATGTAGACATGACCGAGACACGTCTCCGGTCAATAACCAATAGCGGAACCTGGATGCTCATATTGGCTCCCACATATTCTACGAAGATCTTTATCGGTCAGACCGCATAACAACATACGTTGTTCCCTTTGTCATTGGTATGTTACTTGCCAGAGATTCGATCGTCGGTATCTTAATACCTAGTTCAATCTCGTTACCGGCAAGTCTCTTTACTCATTTCGTAGTACATCATCCCGCAACTAACTCATTAGTTGCAATGCTTGAAAGGCTTAAGTGATGTGCATTACCGAGTGGGCCCAGAGATACTTATCCGACAATCGAAGTGACAAATCCTAATCTCGAAATACGCCAACCCAACAAGTACCTTCGGAGACACCTATAGAGCACCTTTATAATCACCCAATTACATTGTGACGTTTGGTAGCACACAAAGTGTTCCTCCGGTAAACGGGAGTTGCATAATCTCATAGTCATAGGAACATGTATAAGTCATGAAGAAAGCAATAGCAGAATACTAAACGATCGTGTGCTAAGCTAACGGAATGGGTCAAGTCAATCACATCATTCTCCTAATGATGTGATCCCATTAATAAAATGACAACTCATGTCTATGGCTAGGAAACATAACCATCTTTGATCAACGAGCTAGTCAAGTAGAGGCATACTAGTGACACTCTGTTTGTCTACGTAGTCACACAAGTATTACGTTTCCGGTTAATACAATTCTAGCATGAATAATAAAAATTTATCATGATATAAGGAAATAAATAATAACTTTATTATTGCCTCTAGGGCATATTCCCTTCAATGATAACCCACATGTATAGGGGATCACAACACTTTTAGAGGGTAGAGTATTCAACCCAAATTTATTGATTCGACACAAGGGGAGCCAAAAAATATTCTCAAGTATTAGCAGTTGAGTTGTCAATTCAACCACACCTGGATAACTTAGTATCCGCAGCAAAGTATTTAGTAGCAAAGTAATACGGAAGTAACGGTAACGATAGCAAAAGTTATATTTTTGGGTTTTGTAGTGATTGTAACAGTAGCAACATAAAAGTAAATAAGCAAAGAACAATATGTGAAAAGCTCGTAGGCATTGGATCGGTGATGGAGAATTATGCCGGATGCGGTTCATCATGTAACAATCATAACATAGGGTGACACAGAACTAGCTCCAATTCATCAATGTAATGTAGGCATGTATTCTGAATATAGTCATACATGCTTATGGAAAAGAACTTGCATGGCATCTTTTGTCCCCTCCCTTGGCAGTGGAGTCCTAATGGAAACTAAGGGATATTAAGGCCTCCTTTTAATAGAGGACCGGACCAAAGCAATAACACATAGTGAATACATGAACTCCTCAAACTATGGTCATCACCGGGAGTGGTCCCGATTATTGTCACTTGAGGTTGCGGATCATAACACATAGTAGGTGACTATAGACTTGCAAGATAGGATCAAGAACTCACATATATTCATGAAAACATAATAGGTTCAGATCTGAAATCATGGCACTCGTGCCCTAGTGACAAGCATTAAGCATAGCAAAGTCATAGCAACATCAATCTCAGAACATAGTGGATACTAGGGATCAAACCCTAACAAATCTAACTCGATTACATGATAAATCTCATCCAATCCATCACCGTCACTAGTAGAAAAAGGGCCTGTTGTCCCGGTTGGTAAGGGCCTTTAGTCCCGGTTGGTGAACCGGGACTAAAGGGTCGGTACTAATACCTCCCCCCTTTAGTCCCGGTTCAATCCAGAACCGGGACTAAAGGCCATGCCACGTGGGGCTCCACCTTTAGTCCCGGTTGGTAACACCAACCGACTAATGGAAATTTTATGATTTTTTTTTGAAATTTTTTAAATTTTTTGAATAATTTTTATTTTCAAATTTCTGAATTATTTTAATCCCTAATCTCTAATCAAGACCCTCATCACCGCTCAATTTATCCTCTTCTCTAATCACCCTCATCATTCCAAATCACCTAACTTCCCGAACGGTCACCCATCCTCCCACTCCCCAGCCTGAGCACGCTTAACTTCCGGGTTCTATTCTCCCTCGCTTCCAAGTCTCGCACTTGGTGTTTTCTCGACAATAGTAAGATGTCAATCCTATTAACCCTCGTGAATTTTGCTTGAGCATGAATTGACACATTTCACTGCTTGAGTTTCAAACTGTTGTTTTCAAAAACAATAATTATTTAGAAAACAATAGTTATTTTAAATAATTAGTTTGACCATGGTTTGACCATAGTTTGACCATAGTTTGACCACAGTTTGACCACAGTTTGACCAGATTTGACCAAAATTCAAAATAATCGAACAAATTATTTAGTAACACTAATATTCTAGAATAATTAGTTTGACCATGGTTTGACGATGTTTTGACCATAGTTTGACCATAGTTTGGCCACAGGTTGACCAGATTTGACCAAATTCAAAATAACTGAATAAATAATTTAGTAACACTAATATTCTAGAATAATCAGTTTGACCATGGTTTGACCATTGTTTGACCACAGTTTGAAATTTTTTCGATTTTTTCCACTCTAGATATTAAAAGCCCGTAACTTTTTTTCAGTTAGGTTTTTGAGGATTTTGAAAATGTTTAACGGGGTTCCAACTATTAAATTTGGATGTAACTTTTCGAGTAGATGATTTTTCATATAAAAAACTTTTTCATCCGAGTTAGTATGCAAAAGTTATGCCCATATTTACAACTTTCAGAGAGATTTTGCAAATAAAGTCGAAATTCGAATTTGCAAATTTTCCCAACAACTAGACCACATATCACATGGGAAACTTACTTTCTTTTATTTTTTGACATTTCCATCATTTTCTTTTATTTTTTTAAAATTGAAAAGGCGATCCACGGGGTGAAGAGTTTGAAAATGGGACCTTTAGTGCCGGTTCGTGGCACGAACCGGGACTAAAGGTCTCAACCCATTAGTCCCGGTTCGTGCCTCAAACCGAGACTAAAGGTTCATTTCTTTATTCCCGGTTTGAGGCATGAACCGACTAATGAACATCGCACCCTTTAGTCCCAGTTTGAGGCACAAACCGGGACTAAAGGGCACAGTGAACGGGACTAATGCCTTAGCCGCATCTAACCGGGATAAATGCTTACATTAGTCCCGGTTCTGGATTGAACCGGGACTAATGGGCTAAACCGGGGTGGACGATAGCCCCTTTTTCTACTAGTGCGTCCAGCAAGCCTACGATGGAATTACTCACGCACGGCGGTGAGCATCATGAAATTGGTGATGGAGGATGGTTGATGATGACGATGGCGACAGATTCCCCTCTCCGGAGCCCTAAACGGACTCCAGATCAGCCCTCCTCAGAGAGTTTAGGGCTTGGCGGCGGCTCCGTATCGTAAAACGCGATGAATCTTTCTCATTTATTTTTTTTCTCCCCGAACACGAATATATGGAGTTGGAGTTGAGGTCGGTGGAGCACCAGGGGGCCCACCTAGGCGCGCCCCCACCCTCGTGGACAGGTGGTGGGCCCCCTGACCTTGATTCTTTCGCCAATATTTTTAATATTTTCCAAAATAAGTTCCGTGGAGTTTCAGGTCATTCCGAGAACTTTTGTTTCTGCACATAAATAACACCATGGCAATTCTGCTGAAAACAGCGTCAGTCCAGGTTAGTTCCATTCAAATCATGCAAGTTAGAGTCCAAAACAAGGGCAAAAGTGTTTGGAAAAGTAGATACAACGGAGACGTATCAACTCCCCCAATCTTAAACCTCTGCTTGTCCTCAAGCAATTTAGTTGATAAACTGAAAGTGATAAAGAAAAAAATTTACAAACTCTGTTTGCTCTTGTTGTTGTAAACATGTAAAGCCAACATTCAAGTTTTTAGCAAAGATTGTGAACTAACCATATTCACAAGAACACTTAGGTATCATGTTTACTCATATCAATGGCATAATCAACTAGCGAGCAATAATAATAAATCTCGGATGACAACACTT
The DNA here is from genome assembly GCA_021605145.1 of Aegilops bicornis. Classification (NCBI taxonomy): domain Eukaryota; kingdom Viridiplantae; phylum Streptophyta; class Magnoliopsida; order Poales; family Poaceae; genus Aegilops; species Aegilops bicornis. The sequence goes on from CM038673.1 coordinate 725,973,997, forward strand.
TCTCAAAACAATCATGATATGATATAACAAGATGGTATCTCGCTAGCCCTTTCTGAAACCGCAAAACATAAATGCAGAGCACCTTTAAAGATCAAGGACTGACTAGACATTGTAATTCATGGTAAAAGAGATCCAGTCATAGTCATACCCAATATAAATTAACAATAATGAATGCAAATGACAGCGGTGCTCTCCAGCTGGTGCTTTTTAATAAGAGGGTGATGACTCAACATAAAAGTAAATAGATAGGCCCTTCGCAGAGGGAAGTAGGGATTTGTAGATGTGCCCGAGCTCGATTTTGAAATAGAGATAAATAATATTTTGAGCGGCATACTTTCATTGTCAACATAAAAACCAAGAGATGGCGATATCTTCCATCCTACACACATTATAGGCGGTTTCAAAACAGAATTGTAAAGTTTTTACTTCACCTCCACCAACAAGCATCAATCCATGGCTTGCTCGAAAGAACGAGTGCCTCCAACTAACAACAGTCCCAGGGGGAGTTTTGTTTGCAATTATTTTGATTTGATTTGCATAAAGCATGGGACTGGGCATCCCGGTGACCAGCCATTTTCTCGTGAGTGACGAGCAGAGTCCACTCCTCTTGAGAGTAACCCGCCTAACATGGAAGATATGGACAGCCCTAGTTGATACATGAGCTATTCGAGCATACAAAACAGAATTTCATTTGAAGGTTTAGAGTTTGGCACATACAGATTTACTTGGAACGGCAGGTAGATACCGCATATAGAAAGGTATGGTGGGCTCATATGAAATAACTTTGGGTTTTAAGGGATTGGATGCACAAGCAGTATTCGCGCTAACTACAAGTGAAGGCTAGCAAAAGACTGGGAAGCGACCAACTAGAGAGCCACAACAGTCGTGAACATGCATTAAAATTAATGATAAATTGAGTGCAAGCATGAGTAGGATATAATCCACCATGGACATAAATATCGTAAAGGCTATGTTGATTTGTTTCAACTACATTTGTGAACATGTGCCAAGTCAAGTCACTTAAATCATTCAAAGGAGGATACCACCCCATCATACCACATCACAACCATTTTAATAGCATGTCGGCAAGCAAGGTAAACCATTATAAGCTCCTAGCTAATTAAGCATGGAATAAGCAACTATAATCTCTAATTGTCATTGCAAACATGTTTATTCATAATAGGCTGAATCAGGAATGATGAACTAATCATATTTACAAAAACAGGAGAGGTCGAGTTCATACCAGCTTCTCTCATCTCAATCAGTCCATCATATATCGTCATAATTGCCTTCCACTTGCACGGCCTAACGATGTGAATAATAATAATAATAGCGCACGTGCATTGGACTAAGCTGGAATCTGTGAGCATTCAATAAACAGGAGAAGACAAGGCAATATGGGCTCTTGGTTAAATCAACAATAATGCATATAAGAGCCACTTCAACAATTTAATCATGGTCTTCTCCTATCGAACCCAAAGAAAAGAAAAGAAAAGAAATAAAACTATTTACACGGGAAAGCTCCCAACAAGCAAAAGAAGAACGAGAAATCTTTTTGGGTTTTCCTTTAATTATTACTACTACAACAAGAAAGTAAACTAGCTAAAAGCTACTACTAATTTTTTTTGTTTTTCTTAAGGTTTATCAAACACACAAGAAGAAAGCAGGAAAAAAGAAAATAAACTAGCATGGATGTTACAGTGAAAAAGTATGAGCACCGACATCTAACAATGAGTGTGTAAACATAAATGTAATGTCGGTGGGAAATACGTACTCCCCCAAGCTTAGGCTTTTGGCCTAAGTTGGTCTATTGCCACGGATGGCCTGGCAGATATCCATAGTTGTAGTTGGGGTCGTACTGAGATGCAGCAGCTATTGCATCGTGGGCTGCAGCTTGGAGGCGAGCTGCCCTCGTCCTCTTTCGTACTCATTTGCCTCCTCCCTGGTTATAAAATGTCTCCCCTTTGCCTGAAAGTCAAGAGAGTAGGGGTAGGGAGAACAATATTGACAGCGTGATGCCTGTCAAAGATTAGTTGGTACTGGAGAGGTGGTTCATTCCTCTCGACAACCTGATGGTGAACCATAGCATTAAAGTCTAGATAAGTTGGAGGCAATTCAATATCATCATCGAGTATGGTTACACCAAGAAAATCAGCTAAGCGGGTTGCATAAATTCCGCCAAAGAAATCTCCATTAAATATATTATGATGCAACCTATGTGCAACAATGGCTCCCAAATTATAAGATTTATCTCCTAACACAGCTCTCCTAAGAATACTGAGGTCAGGGACACACATGTGACATGCTTCATCCCTACCATTTATGCACCTACCTATGAAGAGAGCAAAACAATGTATAGTAGGAAAATGAATGCTCCCTATGGTAGCTTGTGCTATGTCTCTAGATTCCCCCACAGTTATACTAGCAAGAAAATCTCTAAATTCAGATTTGCGAGTTCACTACCACTACCCCATTGTGGAAGTTTGCAAGCAGTAGTAAAATCCTCTAAGTCCATAGTATAAGAATTTTCATAAAGATCAAACAGGACAGTTTGAGAATTGCGTGAAGAAGAAAATTCAAACCTCCTCACAAAGGAACTAGTGAGATAGTGGTGCTGACGGCACTTTTCTGCCTCGAAGCTCACAAGATCAGCGTTGCGCAAATATGCGTTAAATTCTTCCTTAATTCTGCTTGATCCATGAAGTCCTCTGAAGGCCATTCACATGGCCGTAATGGGGCGTCCCTTGGTGGTTCATCGTCAGCATCACGCATTGCAAGCCTGGGTCCTTGCTTCCTTGAAGAACCATCTTGGTACATTTTCCTAAACATATTTCTTCCTCTGAAAAATTTCTGAATTTTTTAGTAACTTCAAATAAAAGTGAACCAAGCTCAACAAAATTGATAGCAACTACTCCCACAAGTGCCTAGAGACTATATCATGCATTAGAACTACTTGGAACCATATAAATTTGGCATGCAAGCTCAGGAACATGGTCACCTAGGCAGCACAAATTTGCAATGAATAAAGCACTAGAACAAAAACTAATTGGACCAATGGAGGAGTCACATACCAAGGAACAATCCCCCAAAGCAGTTTTGCGAGAGGTGCTTTGAGCAAGGAGATCGAAAATCGCGCAAAATGAGCTAGAACTCGTGCTTGAGCTGGATAGTGATTTTTGTGGGAGGAAGAAGGAGTGTGTTGGTGCAGGAATAAGTGGAGGGGAGCCATCATGGGCCCACGAGGCAGGGGGCGCGCCCTGGACCCTCGTGGCCAGGTGCTTGCTCCCCCCGCTGTGTTCTTAGTGCCAGATATTCTCAAATATTCTAGAAAAAATCATATTTCAATTTCGGGGCATTTGGAGAACTTTTATTTTCGGGGTATTTTTATATTGCACGGATAATTCAGAAAACAGACAGAAAAATATTATTTTTACTTTATTTCAACTAAATAACAGAAAGTAAAAGGAGGGTACAGAAAGTTATGCTTTCTAACTTCATCCATCTCATGCTCATCAAAAGGTATCCACTAACAAGTTTGATCAAGTCTTGTTAACAAACTCATTCTGAATAACATGGAACCGGAGAAATTTGAATAACACTATAGTTACCTCAACGGGATATGCACATCCCCTATAATAAGAATATCATATTTCTTCTTGACAGTAGGAAGAGGAAATTCAAAACCTCCAATAATAATCGATGGAATTTTTCCAATAGAATTGATACTGTGGACTTGAGGTTGTTTCCTCGGAAAGTCTACCGTATGCTCATTACCATTAACATGAAAAGTGGCATTGACTTTGTTGCAATCAATAACAGCCCCTGTAGTATTCAAAAAGGGTCTTCCAAGAATAATAGACATACTATCGTCCTCAGGAATATCAAGAATAACAAAGTCTGTTAAAATAGTAACATTTGCAACCACAACAGGCACATCCTCACAAATACCGACAGGTATAGCAGTTGATTTATCATCCATTTGCAAAGATATTTCAGTAGGTGTCAACTTATTCAAATCAAGTCTACGATATAAAGAGAGAGGCATAACACTAACACCAGCTCCAAGATCACATAAAGCAGTTTTAACATAATTTCTTTTAATAGAGCATGCTATAGTTGGTACTCCTGGATCTCCAAGTTTCTTAGGTATTCCACCCTTAAAAGTATAATTAGCAAGCATGGTGGAAATTTCAGCTTCTGGTATCTTTCTTTTATTAGTAACAATTTCTTTCATATACTTAGCATAAGGATTCATTTTAAGCATATCAGTCAAATGCATACGCAAAAAGATAGGTCTAATCATTTCAGAAAAGCGCTCAAAATCCTCATCATCCTTTTTCTTGGATGGTTTCGGAGGAAAAGGCATGGGTTTCTGAACCCATGGTTCTCTTTCTTTACCGTGTTTCCTATCAACAAAATCTCTCTTATCATAACGTTGATTCTTTGATTGTGGGTTATCAAGATGAACAACGGGTTCAATTTCTACATCATTATCATTGCTAGGTTGAGCATCAACATGAACATCTGCATTAACATTATCACTAGGTTCATGTTCATTACCAGATTGTGTTTCAGCATCAGAAATAGAGATATCATTGGGATTCTCAGGTGGTTCAGCAATAGGTTCACTAGAAGCATGCAAAGTCCTATCATTTTTCTTTTTCTTCTTTTTAGAAGGACTAGGTGCATCTAAATTATTTCTCTGAGAATCTTGCTCAATTCTCTTAGGATGGCCTTCAGGATACAAAGATTCCTGAGTCATTTTACCAGTTCTAGTAGCCACTCTAATAGCATAATCATTATTCTTACTATTCAATTCATTGAGCAAATCATTCTGAGCTTTAAGTACTTGTTCTACTTGAGTGGTAACCATAGAGGCATGTTTACTAATAAGTTTAAGTTCACCTTTAACTCTAGACATATAATCACCCAAGTGTTCAATCAAATAAGCATTTTGTTTTAATTGTCTACCAAAATAAGCATTAAATTCTTCTTGCTTAACCATAAAGTTATCAAACTCATCCAAACATTGGCTAGCAAACTTAGTAGGAGGGATTTCAGCTTTATCATATCTATAGATAGAATTTACCTTTACTACCTGTGTCGAGTTATCAAGACCATGTGTTTCTTCAATAGGTGATGAATTAAAACCATGTATTTCTTCAACAGGCGGTAAATTAAGACCATGTATTTCTTCAATAGGAGGTAAATTATTAACATCTTTAGCTTTAATACCTTTTTCTTTCATAGATTTCTTTGACTCTTGCATATCTTCAGGACTGAGAAATAGAACACCCCTTTTCTTCGGAGTTGGTTAAGGAACAGGCTCAGGAGTTGGCTCAGGAAGTGTACAATTATTTTCATTAGTCAACATATTATTCAAAAGAATCTCAGCTTCATCCGGTGTTCTTTCCCTGAAAACAGAACCAGCACAACTATCGAGGTAGTCTCTAGAAGCATCGATTAGTCCATTATAAAAGATATCAAGTATTTCATTTTCTTAAGAGGATGATCAGGCAAAGCATTAAGTAATTGGAGAAGCCTCCCCCAAGCTTGTGGGAGACTCTCTTCTTCAATTTGCACAAAATTATATATTTCCTTAAAGCAGCTTGTTTCTTATGAGCAGGGAAATATTTAGTAGAGAAGTAATAAATCATATCCAGGGGACTACGCACACAACCAGGATCAAGAGAATTAAACCATATCTTAGCATCACCCTTTAATGAGAACGGAAATATTTTAAGGATATAAAAGTAGAGAGTTCTCTCATCATTAGTGAATAGGGCGGCTATATCATTTAATTCAGTAAGATGTGCCACAACAGTTTCAGATTCATAGCCATAGAAAGGATCAGATTCAACCAAAGTAATTATATCAGGATTAACAGAGAATTCATAATCCTTATCAGTAACGAAGATAGGTGAAGTAGCATAAGCAGGATCATATTTCATTCTAGCATTCAGATTTTTTTTGTTTAAGCTTAGCTAGTAATTTCTTAAGATCACTTATATCATTGCATGCAAGGAAGTCTCTTTTAGTCTCTTCATCCATAATATAGCCCTCAGGCACAACAGGCAATTCATATTTATTGGGAGAGCCTTCATGATCACTTTCATCAATATTATCAGTTTCAATAGTTTCATTCTCTCTAGCCCTATCAAGTTGTTCATCAAGAAATTCACCAAGTGGCACAGTAGTATGAAGCATAGAAGTAGTTTCATCATAAGTATCATGCATAGTAGAAGTGGCATCATCAATAACATGCGACATATCAGAATTAATAGCAGAAGCAGGTTTAGGTGTCGCAAGCTTACTCAAAACAGAAGGTGAATCAAGTTCAGAGCTAGATGACAGTTCCTTACCTCCCCTCGTAGTTGAGGGATAAATTTTTGTTTTCTCGTCTTTCAAGTTCTTCATAGTGGCCACCAGATATAAATCCCAAGTGACTCAAAGAATAGAGCTATGCTCCCGACGGCGCCTTTAAAATAGTCTTTATAACCCACAAGTATAGGGGATCACAACAGTTTCAGAGGGTAGAGTATTCAACCCAAATTTATTGATTTGACACAAGGGGAGCCAAAGAATATTCTCAATTATTAGCAGTTGAGTTGTCAATTCAACCACACCTGGATAACTTAGTGTCCGCAGCAAAGTATTTAGTAGCAAAGTAATATGGAAGTAACGACAACGGTAGCAAAAGTAATATTTTTGGGTTTTGTAGTGATTGTAACAGTAGCAATGGCAAAGTAAATAAGCGAAGAACAATATGTGAAAAGCTCGTAGTCATTGGATCGGTGATGGAGAATTATGTCGGATGCGGTTCATCATGTAACAATCATAACATAGGGTGACACAGAACTAGCTCCAATTCATCAATGTAATGTAGGCATGTATTCCGAATATAGTCATACGTGCTTATGAAAAAGAACTTGCATGGCATCTTTTGTCCTACCCTCCCGTGGCAACGGGGTCCTAATGGAAACTAACGGATATTAAGGCCTCCTTTTAATAGAGTACCGGACCAAAGCATTAACACATAGTGAATACATGAACTCCTCAAACTATGGTCATCACCGGGAGTGGTCCTGATTATTGTCACTTGAGGTTGCGGATCATAACACATAGTAGGTGACTATAGACTTGCAAGAAAGGATCAAGAACTCACATATATTCATGAAAAAATAATAGGTTCAGATCTGAAATCATGGCACTCGGGCCCTAGTGAAAAGCATTAAGCATAGCAAAGTCATAGCAACATCAATCTCAGAACATAGTGGATACTAGGATTAAACCCTAACAAATCTAACTCGATTACATGATAAATCTCATCCAACCCATCACCGTCCAGCAAGCCTATGATGGAATTACTCACGCGGCGGTGAGCATCATGAAATTGGTGATGGAGGATGGTTGATGATGACGATGGCGACGGATTCCCCTCTCCGGAGCACCGAACGGACTCCAGATCAGCCCTCCTGAGAGAGTTTAGGGCTTGGCGGCGGCTCCGTATCGTAAGACGTGATGAATCTTTCTCTCTGATTTTTTTTCTCCCCAAACACGAATATATGGAGTTGGAATTGAGGTCGGTGGAGCACTAGGGGGCCCACCTGGGCGCGCCCCCACCCTCGTGGACAGGTGGTGGGCCCCTGGCCTTGATTCTTTCGCCAATATTTTTAATATTTTCCAAAAATAAGTTCCGTGGAGTTTCAGGTCATTCCGAGAAATTTTGTTTCTGCACATAAATAACACCATGGCAATTCTGCTGAAAACAGCGTCAGTCCGGGTTAGTTCCATTCAAATCATGCAAGTTAGAGTCCAAAAGAAGAGCAAAAGTGTTTGGAAAAGTAGATACGACGGAGACGTATCAGGGTACTACCACCCTTGAAATGCACAAATTCTTACATAGACCATATTTCTCATATCCTCGAAAATGGTCAAAAATCTTCCTTCATAGAATAACAACTCATAAAATCCAATTCAGTACCAACGAGGCTAACTTTTTTGATTCTCCAATGATTACAATCTCTTGCTTTTCCATTACATGCCTCAACTCATCAACTTAATATAAAAGAGTTGTTCCCACTACTACTACTATACTTCTCACAGACACAACTAATTATCACAAGTCTCCTTCTCCTTGGAACAATCTCTGGCAAAGTGCCCTGCTTCATTACAATGAAAACATATTACTTCCGACAAGTCTTGTGGTTTCTTTATGACTACATAGCCTCCTTGAGTCCTCGGCTTCCTTTTTGGGCAACTTCTGAAGTAGTGCCCTAACTCTTCGCACCTGAAATAGGTGATATGACTCAGATCCTTCTCAGAATCCAATCTACTTCTCTTCCTGGACTTTTCCATTCCAATCAGGGCTTCTAGTTCCTGTGGGTCATGCTCTACTTCCTCTGTCGGGAATTCTACTAGATCCCCATTCAAACAGTTCTGGGAGATGTGTCCTTCTTCTCCACATGAATAGCATGACTTGGTGCAAGGTCTAATTGGTTCTTCTGTAGGTGTGTCCTCCACCTCTTCCCTCATCACCGGTTCTTCTAGAATTTCCATGAGGGCTCCTTTCATTACTTCTTTCTTCTGCTGGATGGTTCTTTGTACCATGGGGTAAATGTGACACTGAGCAGGGTAGTGGGTAGTCCCTTCACACAAGAAACAAGTGATCTGCCTAGTTGGGCATTCTTCAGCTGGGTGACTTTCTTCACAATTAGGGCATTTATCCTTGTGTTCCTTATGGTTGTGTCCTATTTCTCCATGGTGCTTACATGCACAAGGTCTCTTCATATCATTTCCCTAGGGCTTCAACTTCTGGGACACAAGCCGAGACTTTGGCAAAGTCAACTTAAATTCTTTCCAAGTGGTTAGTCCTTGCCATCAATTGATGGTTTGGTACATCCTCCACCAAGTAGTAGCACCTCTTTCAAAGCACTGAAGAGCATGCTGGGTCATATCCTTTCCGACTATAGAGTTATTCTTCATGTAATCCTCCATGTTCTGAATCCATCGGTCCGTCTCCAATTGACTTATCGGTCCAGGGAACAGGAGTTCATCTCCATTCATCCTCTATTGGGTCCATGGGTTTGGGGTGGGTTAAGAGAGAGAGAGGGATACACACAATACAAATAATAGTTTTCAAAAGACATGTTTTTATTTGTGGCTGTCAGAAAAACATCAAACAAATGACAGCTCACAATCGTCGCCTCTAACGTAAGGATATAACAGGGGTTTGGTCTTCTAAAGGTCAATAAATCTTCAAAATGACCAAACTCTTCAAGTCTTGTTCATGTCTCCGATGGCTTATTCCGATCGTGCTTGTCCTTCTCAAGTTCTTTTGCCAGATCATCTCTGTTGACGCGAAGTCTCTCGTGACATCCTTTAATATTTCTGGAGTTGCATTCCAAACTTCTGAGTTTCAACATCCTTGGCATGAACCATGATCCTACTGTCCTTTAGTTCCTGACGAATCTCCGGTATCTCAAGGTTTTACTCCTCCAGCTTAGCTACTTCTAGCTCCTGGGTCATGAGTTCTTTACGAAATGCTTCCTTGTCAAATATGGCTTCCTAAAGGTCCATCCTAAACTCCTTGATGTAATACTCCAGATCCTGGTGATACACCGGCTAAGGTTAAAACTTCATCTTTTACTGATAGGTGCTCCATTAGCCCTTTTGTCATCCAATCCTTCTGACGAAATGCATGTTTAACTCAGCATGGTGACCATAGCATCAGCGGGCGATGACATCACGGATAGCCGTGTTTATGCCCATGTCATTCCCATGAGCTATCATTTCATAGCTAATATCTGCTGCCTTAGGGTTTTCTTGACAAAACTTTGAGTTCTAATGCTTCATGTTCCGGTCTTTCTCCGATACACCTTGATCTCGGGTATTGACAGCTTCCATAGTCTGCGAAGTTCAATAAGGGTAGCCTTCCTAGGTCATACAAATCTGGGAATTCTTCAGAGCCTTCAAATTCTCCTAGTCTCCGGAGTCTTCAACCATTGAGGTTTCCATTATTCTAATGCACGGTAAAATCTTGTTCATTCTGAAGTGATCTTAGTTGTCCAATATCCTATACTCCTTGGAGTGGTCACATCAGTCGATTCCTCATGTGGTCAAAAGGGGAAAGGGGTATGGTCTAACTAAAAGGGAATATTTTGATAAAGTTCAGAGAAGAAGAGAGGTAAAAGATCTTTTGAAAATAAGGTTGTACAGGAAACTTTCCTATACTCTTGCCAGTTTCTAGGGGTCACGTCCTACAGTCAACATGTGCTCTTATACCATCTTGTAGCGACCCGACCTCAGACGGTCAAGTATCTGTGCTTAAGTATCATCCCTGGATCGGTATGCTGACACACACAGTACTCGAGGATTTATAACAGAGGTAAATCACATGTATAAAATAACGTAAATACTATTACCTCACCCAAATAGCGGAAGTAACAACAAGGTAGTGGATTCCCATCAACACCAATGGCAAAGTTGAGTGTAGAAATCGTAACCCTAACATATCACTTACTCGTCGTAAGAATCCTGCAACATGAGACGTTGCATCCACAAAGGGTCAGTACATTGAATGTACTGGCAAATTCACACCATAGAGCAATGATGAATAAAGGCTATCACTACATGCATATATGGCTGGTGGAGGCTCTATGGTTATATGATTTTGCGAAAAGCCATTTTTTTCCTAAAACAAAGGAATATATTTTTACTTTAACTATCATGGTAGTTGAAACAACATTGAGAATGGTACCCCCATCTCAATCCCAATTAAAAGTAATTATTAACCCAACAAATTAATTTAAAGTGATGAGATCAACATGATAATCCAAGAACCATATACTCAAGATTGTCCATAGCCGGGGACACGGCTAACCATGATTAGTTTGTACACTCTGCAGAGGTTTGCACACTTTTCCCCATAAGACTCGATCTCCTCCATTGGATTTCTCACACTACATGGTGTTTGAGGAACAGATGACCGAGACACAGTCTTTCAGAAGCATTAACTCTAACCCCGGGTAGACAGTACCAACCTACATCCCCTACATCTGCTAGCCTACCACTGGCATGCAACCTACTCAACTATGCTAGAGCCCATAATAGCTTGGAGCTGCACACGGAAGTTTCGAGTATGAGTAATCTTATGATCCCTTTGAGCCTAGGTGGCGGACCATAGGAGGATCCCACGGTATAACCCCGGGATCTCCTAGGACAACACTGGTATAACCCCAGGTGTCCAGGCAAGTCCACAGGTATATCCCCAGGGTGCCCCTAGCAATCCACCTAGATGTGTATTAAAGTAACCACCTTAAATTAAACCTTAGTTAACAATAATCTCTCACATCTTTCATGAATTCTCTCAAACCAATCCATGTCTATGAGCATAGCATAGTAGGATAAGCATAACATAGAAGTAACTCCCAAGGTTTGAATGCAGTGCAATAGGTTCCTACCTCATCAAGTACTTCCCAATACCCACATGTTATCAATCCTACTCATGCAATGTTTGAGGGTTGAAACTAATGCATAAAAACTGGATATGAAAAGTATGATAAAAGTGTGAACTTGCCTCATACTATTGATGAAGATGATTCGCACTCATATCTCCTGATAGTTCTACTCGTCACACTCCAGTCAATCTATTGTGAGCAAGCAATAGTAACCACACATAAGCAATCACTCAAAAGATCGTAAAGAACGAAGAAGACAATTCGGAAAGCATCAAAACCAAGCAAATAACTCTTGCAACATAAAACAATTTCTAACAGTACCAAAATTATGTGAATTTGGCCTTATCAAAAAGTTTAGGTCAAGAGCTTCGATTAGCCAAAAGAATCAACTAAATCGGAGTTATAAAACTCAAGTTATCATCAAACAAAGTTCAAATACAAAACTGTTTGAATTCAAATTTTCAAACATTCAAAAATATGTTTCAGTTGTTTTACTGGATAGAGGGGATCATAAAAAAGAAGTGGGCGTTGGTTTCATCTAATTCCAACAAGCGAGCAAAAAGTAGTGATTGTTTGAAAACCAGGGGCTAATCTGTAAAATATAAAACTACGGGTAGGTCCCTGGCAGAAATTAAAAAGAAAAAGAAAAACCTAGAGAACGAACGTTCGTTACAGAATGCTAACGGACGAAAATCGTTTGCTGTGTAGACCTAACCAGAGAACGTCCGCAAACTAAAACTAACTAAAAAGAAAACCGAATTTAAAGGGAAAAACCAACGAAAACCGGATCGGGCGGTGCTTATACAGGTTCGCGGCTGTTTCGCGGTTTTCGCGAGAAAACCGGCGGCGGCGAGGACGAACTCCGGCGAGACGGAACGGTGGCGTGGCGGCTCACGTGAGGTCTTGGCGGCGGCTGTGGGTGTGGGCGGGCGGCGTGAGGCGATCTGTGTGGGCTGACACAATGGCGGCCAGTGCGGGCAGGGCGAGATGCGGTAGAGAGAGAGGAGGCCGGGTCGAGGCCTCGGTATTTATGGAGGGGAGGCGACTGTAGGATCGAAGGTATGTCTAGAGGGGGGTGATTAGACTACTTGACCAAATAAAAATCTAGCCTTTTCCCAATTTTAGTTCTTGGCAGATTTTAGCAACTTGGCACAAGTCAAGCAATCAACCTACACATGCAATTCTAAGAGTATAGCAGCGGAATGTAAAACAATTGCATATGAAGGTAAAGGGATGAGTTTGAAGGGGCAAACGCAATGTTAACACGGAGACTTTTTAGCCGTGGTTCCGATAGGTGGTGCTATTGTACATCCACGTTGATGGAGACTTCAACCCAAGAAGGGTAACGGTTGCGCGAGTCCACAGAGGGATCCACCCACGAAGGGTCCACGAAGAAGCAACCTTGTCTATCCCACCATGGCCGTCGCCCACGAAGGACTTGCCTCACTAGCGGTAGATCTTCACAGTAGGCGATCTCCTTGCCCTTACAAACTCCTTGGTTCAAATCCACAATCTTGTCGGAGGCTCCCAAGTGACACCTAGCCAATCTAGGAGACACCACTCTCCGAGAAGTAACAAATGGTGTGTTGATGATGAACTCCTTGCTCTTGTGCTTCAAATGATAGTCTCCCCAACACTCAACTCTCTCTCTCACAGGATATGGATTTGGTGGAAAGAAGATTTGAGTGGAAAGCAACTTGGGGGAGGCTAGAGATCAAGATTTATGTGGTAGGAATGGAATATGTTGACCTCAACACAAGTGTTGGTGGTTCTCTTTCTAACAATATGTATTGGAAGTGTAGGCATGTTCTGATGGCTCTCTCCACGAATGAAGAGGAGGTGGAGGGGTATATATAGCCTCCACACAAAATCTAACCGATACACACAACTTGGCAAACTCGGTGTGACCGGCTTAATAAACTCGGTCGGACCGATTGAGCAAATCTAGTGACCGTTAGGATTTTCGGTGGGACCGACATGCAACTCGATATGGTTAGGGTTAGGGCATACCGTAATCTCGGAGGGACCGATTACACAAACTCGGTGAGATCGATTTTGGTAATAAGCTAACCAGAGAGTTGGTCAGGTAAACTTGGTGGGACCGATTCGCTCTTTTCGGTGAGACCGAAATGTTAGGAAAGGGAAATAGAGAGTTTACATTGCAATCTCGGTGGGACCGATCGCTCATCTCGGTGTGACCGAAACGTTACGAAGGGAAACAGAGAGATTACAATCCCATCTCGGTGAGACCGAGATCCCTATCGGTGAGACCGATTTGCCTAGGGTTTGTGGCAGTGGCTATGACATCTGAACTCGGTGGCGCCGGATGGAAAGAATCGGTGGGGCCGAGTTTGACTTTTGGTTTAGGTCATATGTGAATGTGAGAAAGTAGTTGAGGGCTTTGGAGCATATCACTAAGCATTTTGAGCAAGAGCCTCATTAAGCAACACCTCATCCCTTATTGATAGTATTGGCTTTTCCTATAGACTCAATGTGATCTTGGATCACTAAAATAGAAAATGTAGAGTCTTGAGCTTTGAGTTTGAGCCAATCCTTTTGTCCTTAGCATTTTGAGGGGTCCACTTTTCTCATCCATGCCATGCCAATCATTGAGATTTCTTGAAATAGCATTAGCTCAATGAGCTATATGTTGTTAGGAATTACCAAAACCACCTAGGGATAGTTGCACTTTCAATCTCAACCTTTTTGGTAATTGATGACAACATATAGATCAAAGCTTCGACAAATGATAATAAGAGTGAAAAACATTGTCGCTTTGAGAAGTATGTGAAAAGCAAGAGCTCCCTCTAAATTTGCGCATAGTTTAAGATTTGCTTTGGACTGCAAATGCACAATGAGTTAGGATAATGGGCTACTCTTTCATGTCACATACATCTTGGTGGAGCGCTCAAAATGATAATAATTAAATACATGCACTCATCACCAAGCAAAGTGAATGATCATATGGGGATATAAAAGGATAATGTCATCCAACAAGCATTAAGGTAGCATATGATCAAACACATGATCATCCAAGTATCAAACAAAAGCATAAAGTATATCAACCAAGCAAATAACAAAGTTCAACCACCAAAAACAAGAGAGGAATAAAGAGCAACACTCTCTAAAGCCTATGATCTATACATTTTCTCCCCTTTGGCAACAAGTTACCAAAAGTTCATAAAAATGCATAGTGCTAGATCGACTCTCAGGCTTGGTCTTCAGGTGGTGGTGTAGATAAGAATCCAAGAACGAAGGCATCAGTTGATGTAGATGGAGCTGGTGGAGTGGGTGCTGGAGCTGGTGGCACTAAAGTTGTAGCTGGTGCATATGTAGTTGCTCTAGTGTCTGTAACTGGCATAGCACCAGACCTCTGTGCTCTGGGCACTCTAGCAAGAGCATCAGTGGTAGACTTGCCCTTCTTCTCCTGCACTTCATCCTGAAGTTGCTCAACAACTGACTGTATCTCAGTGACCTTCACATCTAAATCATACAACTTCTGATCCATGATCCTCTCCAAGCTCTCATGATTTTGAGTCAGGGTGGCCAATCCCTTCTCAATCCTCAGAGTGGAGGCAATCAAGTAGCCAAGCTGATCTTGCTTGCTCTTCAGAAGATACTGAGATGCCTCATCCATGATTGGCATCTTTGCAGCTTTTTCAGTCCTTGCCTTCTCCCTCTTTGCTTGTGCTTGCACAGAAGATGGTTAATCTTCATCCATGACCACAGTGTTGTCCTCAAAGTCTGGGTAGATGGGCATATGTTCCTTATCGAAGAGATATGTGCCAGTGACCATCTTGGAGTTGACCAGCTCCTGGATCTGTGGGGGATACCCACAACTTCTCTTCTGATCTGCAGCTGTTCTCTTAATGGTTTCCACAATTAGGCTCGTGACTTCGAACTTCTGTGGGACATCAAATATGTGCAGCAAGTTGATGGAATGTCCTCTAATCATTCTGTGATCTCCTGGCTTTGGCAATAGAGTGTGCCTGAGGATCCAGTTGATTGTAGGCAGGCCTGACAGCAAATGTTTCACTGAACCAAATTGGTGAGTCTCAAGATCTGCATCAGGAATCTCCTTTTACATGCTAGCCATTGAGTTGTGATCCTTCTTCTTCTTGGCATAGACATCCAAGTCATCTTCTTGTTCTTCTGGGGCATTGATTAACTGAGCCCATTCCTCAACTGTTGACTGGTACTTAGTACCTTCAGACATCCAGACAATTCTTCCATCTGGGTAGAAATGAGTTGTGGAGTAGAACTGCATAATAAGCTCATCATTCCACTTTGTGAGCTTCTGAGCCACAAACTTATCAAATCCACATGCCTTGAAACTATCATAGACTCCAGGATAGTGTTCTTCATTTTCCTTGATGTACTCCCTACCAACCCATCTCATGTCACACGCTATGGGCTTCTTGTCAAGCGAAATTGTCTCATAGAAGTCCTGCTGTTCCTTGGTGTGAAATCTATAGTCCACAGCAGTCCTTCTCCTGGTAGCATATGGATCAGACTCTCTCCATAGTCTCAATCCTGAGTCCTTCCTGATCTTCATGTTCTCAGCTATTGGATGAGAATCATTGTGATCTTGAATTTTGTGCTTCAACTTCCTCAAGACATGGGACTCATCATCTTCTTCTATAACAGCTCCGGGCACTGGGGCCTTGTTCTTCTCTGCAGCTGGAATATCCCTTGTGCTCCTTTTGGGTGCAGCTTTGGGTTTTGGAGCAGTTGCCTTGGGAGCTTCTTTGGGCTTAGATGGAGCATCCCCTGACTGAAAGTGCTAGTTATCGACTAGAGGGGGGTGAATAGGCGATTTTTATGGAAGTCTTCAAAACATGAGAGTTTCGAAAACGAACACGAAAACTGGACCTATAAACATGCAGCGGAAGATGAACTACACTAGACAAGCCATAGTCAAACAAGTATGAAGCTAAAGCATGATGACTAACAGCAGCTAGGTAGTAGGATCAGGATGGAAGATAGTATGAAGCCAATAAGAACAATTAGTCACACAATGAAGTCAAACATGCATAGCAATCAGGCAATGACTTCACAATGACAAACTGTAAGTAAGGAGAGTAAGAGATAGAACCAGTGTGTTGTGAAGACAAGGATTTGTTCGACCAGTTCCAGTTGCTGTGACAACTGTACGTCCGGTTAGGGAGGCTGAGGTTTAACTCAGAAAACCGTGTCTTCACCTTATTCCCCTTGAGCTAAGGACACACAGTCCTCGCCCAATCACTCTGGTAAGTCTTCAAGGTAGACTTCCAAACCTTCACAGACTTCGTTCACCGACGATCCACAATTACTCTTGGATGCTCAGAATGCGACACCTAACCGGCTGGAGGATTCATAGTCCTCAAGTGTAGCAAGTCTTCAGATCACGCGGACAGAAAGACTTCAGTGATGCCAAACACTCTTTGGGCTCTGGGTGTTTTGGGCTTTGTCCTCACAAGGATTTCTCTCTCAAACTCTTCGGAGGTGGGTTGCTCTCAACGACAAAAGCCGTGCACTAACTCTGAGCAGCCACCAATTTATGGTGTAGGGGTGGGCTATTTATAGCCACTGGGCAACCCGACCTGATTTGTCCGAAATGACCTTGGGTCACTAAGGAACTGACACGTGTCACAACGGTCAGATTTCAAACACACGCGATAGCTTGACTTGGGCTACAAGTAAAGCTGACTTATCCGACTCTGGATAAGATTTGCTCTCGTTGTCTTCGCTCGAAGACATAGGATTTTGGTTGAGCATCACATCAGTCACTCTGACTTTGTTCACTTGGACCCCACTTAACAGTGCGGTGGTTCCTATGACTCAACAAAAAAGAAAAGAAACAACGAAACTACTAAGTCTTCGCGCTCCATAGTATTCACTCAATGTCTTCTTATGTCATAGTCTTCAATGTGAATATCTTCACGTACCACCATTATCTTCAATGTCTTCATACATTTTTAGGGGTCATCTCCGGTAGGTAAACCGAATCAAGGAGGGACTACTACCTGTGTTATCCTGCAATTCTCACAAACACATTAGTCCCTCAACCACGTTTGTCGTCAATACTCCAATACCAAACTAGGGGTGGCACTAGATGCACTTACAATCTCCCCCTTTTTGGTGATTTATGACAAACTGGTTGAAGTTTTCAACGGGGATATAAGTATGTGAAATTTTAAAGGATGAGGTATTGTCTTCATAAGTAGCAAAAGGCTCCCCCTGAAGATGTGCATATGAATAATTTGCTTTTGGAATGCAAATGCACATGGCAGGTTTTACTTGTGGAGATCCTCTTCAACTTATGAAGACAATTCATCATGCATGATCTGATGTAACGAAGATAATTACATGCATAATGAAAAATGGACGTCTGCGAAATGATTTAAGTGCGGAAGTTATCATCGCACATGCGGAATTTATCATCGCATCACAAAATAGCAAATAAGTAGCAGAGGATCATCGAGTTTAAGTGTTACAACTCAGAGAACCAAATGTATCAAAGAAAGAGTTGTAAACACTAGGCAAAATATAATGCAACCGCCCATATGAACCCGCTTGAAGACTATCAACTCATAGCTTCTCCCCCTTTTGTCAGTAAGGACCAAAAAGGGTTGAAGACATTGAGCCTCTACTCGTTCCCAGAAGGAGTAGGAGAAGATGTAGGGTTGGTGTCGAGGTTTGGCGGTGCTGACGAACTTGGCGCAGTGTCGATGGGCGTTGGAGGTGGCGAAGTAGCATCATCGCGATCATCGATCACACGTGCAATCACAGTTGCAGCAGAAGAGGAGTACTCTGAATCTTCAAGAGATGGAGTGCGCCGCAGAACAACATTTCTGGGCGGAGTGGAATCAAACTTTAATCGTTCTGAGAAGCCATCGTCCTGAAGATCTTCCTCAGCACACATAAGCGTCAGCCCTTTCCATGTGCATCGACAGGTTTCATGCGCGACAAAGGCATTCTTGGTTGCAAGGTCGCGAATGCGATTGACGTTAGTCATGATGCTCTGCATTTGGCGCTTGAGCCAATCATGATGCCTATCCTGTTTCTGATGCAGGACAACAAGAAGCTCTCGGTCATTAAGAACACGAGATCGCTTTCGAGGCCGTTGAGCAATTGTGCTGTTAGTGGCTTCGGTTGGGGCACGGTGAGGTGCACGAGTAGTACCAGCCAACGGATAGACTCGAGTGGCAGCCAGTACACCTTCAATGGGCTGAGTGAAGCTCTGACGATCAACGTTATGAAGATAGAGTGGCTCTTTGTCATGCTCTGGATAGATGGCTTCAACATACATATCAACATCTGGCAAGAAGACAATGTGGTTGCGGGCAGATGGCTGATAGTTGAAAGCAGTGTGAAGCTTGATCAGACGCATGATCCATGGAGCATAGAACTTCAAGCCAAAAATGTCAGATCCTGATGCAGCAAGTTGGCGGATGAAGAAATCTTGTGCATTGAAGCTTTTTCCATGAAGAATATGGAAGACAAATGTCTTCATTGCACCTTCTAGCTTAGCCTTTGGAGAATGTCCTTTGATAGGCCAGAGAGTTCGCCTTATGATGTGATAGATAGTGTGTGGCAGATACTCAAGGTCTTCAACAAAGAACTCCCTAGGATATTCTGCATCTGGAGGCAATGGCTTCATCATACTGAGCATCTGGCTCATGTTGGGTTCTGGCTTGTGAAAGATGCTTTCCAAAGCTGCAGTGTGAAGCTGACAACCAGGTTCATAGAGATCACCTGGAGTGGGAAGACCAGTAAGCTCAATGACATCAAATGCTTTGGCTTCATGATGAACATTTCCAGTCATCCACTCAAGGACCCAAGTCTTAGGATCCCTATTGTAGCCTCTGATATGAAGAGTGGCCTAGAACTGGAGCAGCAACTCTTCATTCCAGTGCTCCTTGTCAGTGACAAAATGCAGTAAGCCAGCCTCTCTGAAGCAATCGAGAGCTTCTTCTAAGCAGGGCAGGCCAGCTATGGCTTCAGTATCAAGGCGCATATGTGGAAATATGTGGCCTTGGTTGTACAGAATGCATGAATAGTAGTTGTGCTGCTGATAACTCTAGAACCGGTCAGATGAAATCTTGGGCTTGGTGTAGGGGTTCTTTTTGCTATCAAAGAAGGTGTTGTGTGCAATGAAGCCGTCGACATTGAAAGATCCTGGCGAAGTGGCAGTACCTGGAAATCTGGGCAGTCTTGGCTTTGGCTTCTGAACCTGAGGCTGTGCTCGACATGGTAATCAAATTGAGGACCAGCAGCAGGTGGAAGAATCAGAATAGGCCATCTGACAGTGACAACCTGACCATAGTTATATGCTTGCTCGATGGTATGTGGCCTTGGAGGCGGAACATGAGCAGAGGCATTGACTTTGGACTGCAGATTTGTTTCAGGTGCGGCATTGACTTCATCTGCTTCATGGGCTTCATTGGCTTCATTGGCCACAGTAGGCTCCACATTGGCTTCGTCCATGACAACGTCATTGGCTTCAGGCATGTCATTTGTGGCAGCCTCAGTATTCTCACCCTCCACTTGAGTAGCTGGAGGTTCTGGCATGGACCGGTTCTCTTCATGCACTTCTTCTTGAGTTATGGGGGGAGTAGCGACATGCTCTTCTTCTTGTGTTGCTCCGGCTGATGCAGCCGGAGGGTCTTCAGCAGCATTGGCTTCAGACACGGGGACCATCACAGAAGGATTGTCTTCAGAGAACACTTGACGTGCCACTGAACTTGACAAGTTGGAGCCCACTTCTGTGATGGTGGTCATGGAGGCAGATGGCCTCAGGACTTTGCGAATCCGTTGGAATACGGCGACGCATTTGGTGATGGTGATGTCTCCATGTAGTTGTCATCATTGGACGTGGGGCTGATGACAGGCATAGATGACGGTTGGGGATTACTTGGTGAGTCTTGATGTGGGGTAGCTTGCTGGGGTTGATCAGCCCACGATGCATCTTGTGAGATTGGCATCAAAGGACGACCAATACTGATAAGCTCACTGTTCGTTTGAACAGGCGATGATACCGTTGGGCGCTCGATCTGAGGAAGAACTACATCATCTTGAACAATGTCTTCAGTCGCGATGGGGTCGACAACTGGAACTTCTTGAGCTTCAGGAGCCTCTATGGAAGCAGGCTCGTGAACAATCATCCGACGCTCTTGGTTTGCAGACGGAGGGGGAACAAAGGCAAGGGGTTCAACAACAAAGGGCTCTATAGGAGCAGCCCGATCTCTTCTCTTGGTTTTTTTCTGTTCAGAAGCCATTGAAGGAGCCTTGGGCTTCGAGCCGCGCATGCTGGCAGGGAAGACAATGTGTGGTTCTTCCTGCCTTGGTGCTTCAGTGTGGGCTTCAGATGACTTCTTTTTCTTGGCAGCCATTGAGGGGTCAATGCCAGGGCGGCCAAGTGCCTTGCGCTTTTCAGCTTCATTGTAGGCTTGAGCGCATTTGTCAGCGAGTGCTTTCATGCGCTCCCTTGAGCCTTTGGCTTCCTCGCGTTTCTTCCGAAACGACTCCTTGAGGTCATTAAGCATTACCTTGAACTTTTGCACATCAGCCACATTCATCCTGCCTACATGCTTCTTGAACTGTTCCTTCTCGAAGTCTATCTTTCTCTTCAGTTCAACTATGCGCTGAGCCAGAGCAAGCTCAGGAGCAATGGCGCCTTGGAAAGCAACGCTGACGCCAATGGGAAGCTGAAGGTCATCAAAACTGAGATCTTGATTATCAAACCACGCATCAATGAAGTTCTTCATAATGTTTACATCAAAGAGGGGCAGATCGTTGAAGATCTCCGCCTCTTGCTTGCTCTTGATCAGCTGTTCCAGAGCATCTTCACCAAATTCTTCATCAGAAGACAGGTCAATGGGTTCAGATTCATTCCTCAGAATGGCTGCAGGCGTCAGTGCATGACTCAGTTTTTGAACTGGTGTCTTCTGTGGCTTCTCACGCTTCTTGGAGATGCGAGAGAGATCTTCAGAGTTATTGCTTGGAGCAGAAGGGGCAGTTGCCAATGGCTTCACTCTTGAAGCTTTTGGAGCAGCAGATGATTTTGAAGCTTTAGTCTTCTTTTGCTTCTGCGTCTTTGGAGCAGGAGCAGGAGCTTCATCGGTGTCAGCATCATCATCAGAATGATCCACCTTGGCACCTTGAACAGTGATGTGAGTGATGAGGCCAGCAAGGTTGTAGAAGGGGCCAATCCTGTTCTCATTGGCTTCACGGGTGCCATTGTCCCGAGGTGAGGAGGGACCACGGTTGAAGTCAAGCCCTAGATCCTTCTTGTTTGTAGCAGCTGAGTTTTTGGCGAACTGTTAGTTGCACTTGAACAGACTGTCTTCACGACACCAGAGTAGTGAAGACGGGTCAGCATTCTTAGGATGTGGTCCGCGCACCATGCAAGGATAGAAGCCTTGCTCAATAGCTTCAGCCTGAGTCCTGGGTGGAAGATTTTTGTACAAAATATCACCCCTGGGTGCCTTGATGGCATTCTTCTCAGCATATTCTTGAGTGATGAAGCGATATTTAAACCATTCTTCTGCCCAATATCTGCGAATCCATTGGATTCGATTTTTGCGTTCCGTGTAGGTTTCTTCTGGGTCAGTTTTGTACATCTCGTACAAGTCTGGAGGTAAGTCCTTGGAAGTGTCACAACGATGCTGTCTGCCTCCCTTTCTTGCAGACTTTCCAGTTGCCATGAAGTGTAAACTGAAAGGCTTCAGTACATGCAATGGCTTCAAACGGCTGGACTTACAGGAACTCGCTTTAGGTGAGTTGATGTGACTCTGCAAGAACTCTGCAAACGAATGCAGACTATGAGAACCAAGGGATTCTCCCACGGACATGTACCTATGACAGCATTAAAGGTGCGAGGGAAGGGGAAGAGGTCATATGCATTCTCAAAAAAATTTGAAGATAAATCATTTTGAACACAATGACCTCATAACGCGAAGACATTCACTTATATGATGAGAGTTGGTTCCAGAGTTGTACAAATCCAAGAATAAGTACAAGTGAGGAATCTAACTTGTGAAGAAGCATAAGTGAATATACTAGGCAGAATATGAGATGTAGAAAGAGATAGATCCATGTTCAAAGATCTAGAAACCACTTTTGGTGGGAAGGGATGAATCTATCAGATCAAAAAGACAGTAAAAAGTAAACTTTTATTACCACACGAAGAACTTCTATACGGAGCGAATATGGATGCTGAGCAGTTCGATCTCCCGTGCCCTAACTTGGCGACGAAAGATACCTATGGCGACGGCGGAGAAGACGAGGTCCGCGGCCGGCGTGAGGACGGCGTCGAGGAGGTCGCGGCAGCTAAGCGCTTCGTCGTCGGCGTCGTCGACAACTAGCGTAGGTGCTAGGGTTTGCGAGAGATGGCGAAGGAGGAAGAATGATTTTTGACCGAGACGAGACATGCATTTATAAGGACAGAGACAGCACAGTGCAATGACGCAGGTGCCCCTGGCGGTTCACATCTGATGGACACGTGGTGAACATGCAACTTATCGAGAGTTGTTCCACGTTCCAACGCGCGCCTGGATTGTCGGGGTGGTCGTTCCGAATTCTCCGGGTTTCAGGCAAAAATGATTTGTCATTAAAGCTAGATATAACTGTTTGTCTCTGTATCTTCTGCTGACAAGGACGCAGAGAAGACATTCAACAGTTTCAACAGAATGCATATGATTTGGATAGATAGAGTTTGAGGTAGAAAGCATAGAGAGGTTAGGGTCCGTTCACATTCACTTAGTTCAAAAGATTCAAACAAGAAGACATAGCTATAAGTGAATGCTGTAGAGGACAAAATACAATATATAAATATAACAGAGTAAATCCAAATCAGTAATCACGAAGTCAACTTCATGTTGAAGTTAAATCAATTGCGAAGACTTTGCAAATATGACGCCATGAGGAAACACTTCGTAAGAGTTTGGTGGTGGCGTTACCCACCGTATAGGAAGTATTAGACCCAGACACGGCGCACAATTATCGTGGAGCTCTGAAGTCAATTTCCACGTTAATGTATTCACACTTAGAGTGTATGTCTTCATCTATTGAAGATATACATTACTTCGTGTGTTGCACATCTAAGTCATCAAACTGCATAAGTGTTAGGATGTGTGCCTAATCACAGGACATTCGAGGATTCCAAGATATTTATCTGGCACCGCAACTTGCAAAACCTTTTCTTATCCAAGGGCTTTGTGAAGATATCAGCCAACTGCTCTTCTGTCTTGACGTGAATAATATCAATATCTTCTTTCATAACATGATCTTTGAGGAAGTGATGACGAATTTCAATGTGCTTTGTCTTCGAGTGCTGAATTGGGTTATTGGCAATCTTGACAGCGCTTTCATTATCGCAGTAGAGTGGCACATGCTTCAGATGGATGCCATAGTCATTAAGAGTTTGCTTCATCCATAGAAGCTGAGCGCAGCAAGATCCAGCAGCAATGTATTCAGATTCAGCAGTTGAGAGTGATACGCTTTGCTTCTTTGAAGACCAACAGACAAGAGATCGACCGAAAGTGACATGTGACTGATGTAGACTTGCGATCCACCTTGTCACCAGCATAATCAGCATCCGAAAATCCAACCAGATCAAACTCTGAGCCCTTTGGATACCATAATCCTAGTGTTGGGGTGTAAGCCAAATATCGAAGAATTCGCTTCACAGCTAGGTGATGCGACTCATTTGGTGCCGCTTGGAATTGGGCACACATGCAAACACTAAGCATGATATCTGGCCTAGATGCGCGTAAGTAAAGTAAAGAGCCAATCATGGAGCGGTATACCTTTTGATCGAAATCTTTACCATTGGCGTCGGGGCTTAGATGACTTTTGGATGGCATTGGCGTCATGCATCCTTTGCAGTCTTGCATTCCAAACTTCTTCAGGCAATCTTTGAGATATTTTTCTTGTGATATGAAGATGTCGTTGCGTTGCTGACGGATTTGAAGACCGAGAAAGAACTTCAGCTCTCCCATCATGGACATTTGATACTGTTCTTGCATCATGTAACCAAATTCATCACTGTATTTCTTGTTGGTGCAACCAAAGATAATGTCATCCACATAGATTTGGCACACAAACAGTTCACCGTCATATGTCTTTGTGAAGAGAGAGGGATCTAGAGAACCAGGTTTGAAGCCTTTGCTCTTCAGGAAGTCTTTGAGTGTGTCATACCAAGCACGAGGGGCTTGTTTGAGGCCATACAGTGCCTTGTTGAGCTTGTATACCATATCAGGATGTTTTGGGTCTTCAAAGTCAGGCGGTTGTGCAACATACACTTCTTCTTCAATCTTTCCATTTAGAAAGGGACTCTTCACATCCATTTGATACAAAAGGATATTATGATGATTTGCATAGGCTAGCAGTATGCGAATGACTTCGAGCCTAGCCACTGGAGCAAATGTTTCATCGAAGTCAATTCCTTCAACTTGTGTGTATCCTTGAGCAACAAGCCGTGCTTTGTTTCTGACTACTTCACCATGCTCGTCTTGTTTGTTGCGATATATCCATTTTGTGCCAATTATGTTGTGCTTGCGAGGATCAGGACGCTTGACAAGTTCCCATACATTATTCAGCTCAAACTATTGAAGCTCGTCTTGCATAGCTTGAATCCATTCAGGTTCCATGAAGGCTTCAACAACTTTCTTGGGTTCATAGATTGAGACAAATGCAAAGTGCCCACAGAAATTTGCTAGTTGTGTTGCTCTTGAACGAGTGAGTAGACCAGGTGCATTGATGCTATCAATTATCTTCTCAATTTGTACTTCATTTGCAACACGAGGATGAACTGGACGAAGATTTTGCTCCTGCTGAACATTGTCATCATTTGGAGGATTGTCTTCAGGTTGATCAGGTGCAGAAATAATGAGTTCCTCTTCAGGCTGGGCATCTGATGGTATGATCTCTCATGTCCCCAATAGCTTGATTGATTCACTGGCAGGTACTTCATCTAGCACATTTGGCAGGTGCTCTCTTTGCGAGCCATTAGTTTCATCAAACCGCACATCCACAGTTTCAACCACTTTATAGTGAAAGAGGTTGAAGACTCTGTAGGAGTGCGAGTCCTTTCCATAACCAAGCATAAAGCCCTCATGTGCTTTCGGTGCAAATTTTGAACTGTGATGTGGATCCTTGATCCAGCACCTAGCACCAAATACTCTGAAGTATCTTACGTTTGGCTTCTTGCCAGTTAGAAGCTCATAGGATGTTTTCTTAATAAGCTTGCGAAGATAAACACGGTTGATGACATGGCATGCAGTATCAATGGCTTCAGGCCAGAATTTTCTTGGAGTCTTGTATTCGTCAAGCATCGTCCGAGCCATCTCAATAAGGGTTCTCTTCTTGCGCTCCATGATGCCATTCTGCTGAGGTGTGTAAGGAGCAGAAAACTCATGAGTGATGCCTAAGGTGTCAAGATAGAGGTCGAGGCCTGTGTTCTTGAATTCTGTGCCGTTGCCACTCCTAATGTGCTTGATCTTGACGCCATAGTTGTTCATGGCGCGGTTGGTGAAATGTCTGAAGACATCCTGCACTTCAGTCTTGAAGAGAATTATGTGCACCCAGGTGTATCTTGAATAATCATCAACAATAACGAAGCCATAAAGACAAGCAGTTGCAGTGAGAGTAGAGTAGTGAGTGGGACCAAACAAGCCCATGTGGAGCAACTCAAAAGGTCGAGATGTAGTCATGATTGTCTTCGTGGGATGCTTGGCCCTTGTCATCTTCCCAGCTTCACAAGCACCACATAGATAATCTTTCTTGAACTTGACGTCTTCGATGCCTATGGCGTGCTTCTTCTTGGCGAGAGTGTGTAGGTTCCTCATGCCAGCATGCCCTAGCCTCCGATGCCAGAGCCAGCACTCAGAAGACTTGGCTAGAAGACATACGGCCATCTGTGGTCCTGCTGAGAAGTCTACCATGTCCAGATCATCTTTCCTGTACCCTTCGAAGGCTAGAGACTTGCCAGATTCCATTAGTGCAAGGCAACGATTTTTTCCAAATAGCACAATCATGTTTAAGTCACAAAGCATTGAGACAGACATTAAGTTGAAACCAAGGGATTCAACAAGCATCACTTTGTCCATGTGCTGATCCCTTGAGATAGCAACTCTACCTAGTCCCAATACCTTGCTTTTACCAGTATCTGCGAATGTGATGTGACTTTTATCACATGGACGTAAGGTTGAGTCCATGAGAAGACTTCGATCACCAGTCATGTGGTTAGTGCATCCGCTGTCCATAATCCATTATGAAGCACGAGGTGTCGTACCCTACAGTGCAGTTAGGAGGATAGGCTTCACAAAGAGTATTGTGAAGCGTAAACATTTGTTGTACAAGAGGATTATGAAAGCTTAGATCAAGATTAGGACTGATAGTATGACTGGTAGGCGATTCAAATATGAAATACACAGTAAGATCATTTGGGCATTTTATCTTGCGTCCCATAATGTGTTTTAGGTCCCCAGCAATAGCATCGGACGCCTTTGATTTCTGGCTGGAGACCTTTCCCTGCAAAAGAAAGTTAATTCTTCTTAACCACCCACATCTTCAGGGGTGGCTTAGAAGCAATGAGTCTAAGTGCAGCATCTGAGAACTTCGGCTTTGGAACCCTAGCAAATAGCCTTGCAGGAGAAGAACGATACTCATATGAATAAGCAGAAAAGTTATTAGTTCTATGAACATAGCAATTTGAAGACACACGCTCATATTCATAAGTATGAGTATGGTTTCCCTGCAAAACATTGGCGTTAGGGTGACTCAGGTGAGTCTTGTATCTGTATGAAGCCTTTGGGCCATATGAAGCCATAGGTCTGGTGTTTTTCTTCTTCCTTGGTGGTGTCATGATGACATTCACAGGAAGATTCTCAATACACTATTTAGGTACCCAGATCTTCTTCATAGGTGGTCCATTCCTGCAGTTAGTACCAATATACCTGGCAAACACTTCACCATTCTGATCCTTAAACAGTTTATAGTTTGCATCAAAGGATTCATCAAAATAGCAATTGGGTTAGCACAAGTAAATCTAGATAAGGTAGATGGATCCATTGAAGTTTCCTTTGCAGCAACCCATGTGGTTTTGGGGTACTGCTCAGGCTTCCAGTAAGAACCATCAACATTCATTTTCCTTTCGAACCCAACACCCTCTTTCCTAGGGTTTCGGTTCAAGATCTGCTTTTTGAGAACATCACACAGTGTCGGATGCCCCTTGAGGCTTTTGTACATTCTTGTTTCAAGCAATGTCTTCAATCTAGCATTTTCATTAGCAACAACAGTGGCATCCTCCGCAGAGGGGTTAGTTACCACATCGACGGTTGAAGATATTGAAACAGTAGTAGCAGTAGAACACTCAGCAACAGAATTAGCATTATCACGCTCAAGACATTTTAAACATGGTGGTTCAAATCCTTCCGGAGCGGGACTGATCTGTTGCGCGCAAAGTGACTTGTTCTCCTTTTGAAGATCTTCATGATCCGATCTCAATTTCTCAAGTTCCTGCTTCCTTTGAAGATAATCGTAGGAAAGCTTTTCATGGGATGTTGAGAGGGTTTCATGACGACCTTCAAGTTCCTGGTACTTAACATGAAGATTTTTTATGTCTTCAATTAAGGACTGAGTCTTAGTCATTTCCGCGTCCAACAGGTCATCGCTTTTGTCTAACAGTTTTTGAATATGTTCCATAGCTTTCTGTTGTTCAGTTGCAATTTTAGCAAGTTTTTTGTAGCTAGGTTTGGATTCACAATCAGAGTCATCTTCACTTGATGTTTGAAAGTAAGCATCGCGTGAGTTTACCTTGGCACCGCGTTCCAAGAAGCAGTAAGTGGGAGCGGAGTCGTCCTTGTCACTGGCATCAACGTTGGTGATGGATACATTGTCTTCAGTGTTGAAGATGGACTTGGCAACGTAGGCTGAAGCTAAGGCCAGACTTGCAACGCCAGAGTCAGACTCCTCCTCAGACTCCACACCTTCTGCCTCCTCAGAAGCAGACTCCTCCTCTGAATCCATTTCCTTGCCAACAAAAGCACGAGCCTTGCTGCATTTAACTTTTCTTGTGTGATGAAGACACGGAAGAAGATTTTGAGTATTTCTTCTTCTTCCTGTCATCGTAATCATATTCCTTGCTCTTCTTCTTTTTCTTCTCATTGTCCCACTGTGGACACTCAGAGATGTAGTGACCAGGTTTCTTGCACTTGTGACAGGTTCTCTTCTTGTGGTCATTGGAAGAAGCTTCATCATTTCTTGAACTGGATCGTGAAGACTTTCTGAAGCCTTTCTTCTTAGTGAACTTCTGGAACTTCTTCACAAGCATAGCAAGCTCCTTTCCAAGGTCTTCAGCTTCACCAGAGCTGCAGTCAGATTCTTCTTCAGATGAGGAAACAGCCTTTGCCTTCAAAGCGCGAGTTCGGCCATAGTTGGGACCATAGATATCTCTTTTCTCAGATAGCTGGAACTCATGTGTGTTAAGCCTCTCAAGTATGTCAGATGGATCGAGTGTCTTGAAGTCAGGGCGTTCTTGAATCATAAGAGCTAGGTGTCAAATGAGCTGTCAAGAGATCTCAGAAGCGTCTTGACAATTTCATGCTTGGTAATATCAGTGGCGCCGAGAGCCTGAAGCTCGTTTGTGATGTCAGTGAGACGATCAAACATGAGATGGACATTTTCATTGCCATTTCTCTTGAAGCGGTTGAAGAGGTTGCGTAGGATACTAATTCTTTGATCTCTCTGAGTTGAGACGCCTTCATTGACCTTGGAGAGCCAGTCCCAGACTAGCTTCGACGTTTCCAGAGCACTCACACGGCCATACTCCCTTTGGTCAGATGACCACATATGATGTTCTTCGCAGTAGAATCGAGTTGAATGAACTTCTTGACATCAGCAGCGGTGACACCTTCACCAGTCTTAGGAACGTCGTTCTTGATGACATACCACAGACCGACATCAATGTCTTCAAGATGCATACGCATCTTATTCTTGCAGTAGGGATATTCAGTGCCATCGAAGACAGGGCACGGAGCGGAGACTTTAATTATCCCTGCAGTCAACATAGCTAAAACTCTAGGTGGTTAAACCGAATCACACAGAACAAGGGAGTACCTTCCTCAAATACCAATTGAAAGTGCTAGTTATCGACTAGAGGGGGATGAATAGGTGATTTTTATGAAAGTCTTCAAAACATGAGAGTTTCAAAGACGAACACAAAAACTGGACCTATAAACATGCAGCGGAAGATGAACTACACTAGACAAGCCATAGTCAAACAAGTATGAAGCTAAAGCATGATGACTAACAGCAGCTAGGTAGTAGGATCAGGATGGAAGATAGTATGAAGCCAATCAGAACAAGTAGTCACACAATGAAGTCAAACAGGCATAGCAATCAGGCAATGACTTCACAATGACAAATTGTAAGTAAGGAGAGTAAGAGATAGAACCAGTGTGTTGTGAAGACAAGGATTTGTTCAACCAGTTCCAGTTGCTGTGACAACTGTAAGTCTGGTTAGGGAGGCTGAGATTTAACTCAGAAGACCGTGTCTTCACCTTATTCCCCTTGAGCTAAGGACACACAGTCCTCGCCCAATCACTCTGGTAAGTCTTCAAGGTAGACTTCCAAACCTTCACAGACTTGGTTCACCGGCGATCCACAATTACTCTTGGATGCTTAGAACGCGACGCCTAACCGGCTGGAGGATTCACAGTCCTCAAGTGTAACAAGTCTTCAGATCACGCGGACAGAAAGACTTCAGTGATGCCAAACACTCTTTGGGCTCTCGGTGTTTTGGGCTTTGTCCTCACAAGGATTTCTTTCTCGAACTCTTCGGAGGTGGGTTGCTCTCAACGACAAAAGCCGTGCACTAACTCTGAGCAGCCACCAATTTATGGTGTAGGGGGTGGGCTATTTATAGCCACTGGGCAACCCGACCTGATTTGTCCAAAATGACCCTGGGTCACTAAGGAACTGACACATGTCACAACGGTCGATTTCAAACACACGATACCTTGACTTGGGCTACAAGTAAAGCTGACTTATCCGACTCTGGATAAGATTTGCTCTCATTGTCTTCGCTCGAAGAAATAGGATTTTGGTTGAGCATCACATCAGTCACTCTGACTTTGTTCACTTGGACCCCACATAACAGTGCGGTAGTTCCTATGACTCAACAAAGAAGAAAAGAAACAACGAAACTACTAAGTCTTTGCGCTCCATAGTCTTCACTCATGTGTTCTTATGTCATAGTCTTCAATGTGAATATCTTCGTGTACCACCATTATCTTCAATGTCTTCATACATTTTTAGGGGTTTTCTCCGGTAGGTAAACCGAATCAAGGAGGGACTACTACCTGTGTTATCCTGCAATTCTCACAAACACATTAGTCCCTCAACCATGTTTGTCGTCAATTCTCCAAAACCAAACTAGGGGTGGCACTAGATGCACTTACACTGACCTTATAGCATCTCCAATGAGCTTCTGGGCTTGAGGTGCTGGTGCAGCAACCTCTTCCTCTTCCTCTTCCATCATTGAGGGCTTCCCAATTACTTTGACAGTGGTTTCTTGACCCTTGCTTTCCTCTTCTTCTCTACCACAACCTGTTCTTTGGGTGCAGATTCCAAAGTTTCTTGAGTGGATGTTCTAGCCTTTGACATAGGAACTCTCTTGGCAGGAACCTTTGTCTTCATTCCTGGCTTAGATGCAGCAGCTGTACCATATTCCTTTTTCAGAACTTTCTTCTTTGAGGTGGTTTCTTCCTCATCAGCCACATAGTCCTCATCCTCAGATTCGGAAGTTCTCTTCTTCCTGGCCCTTGTGGCTGCCTTTGGCAAGTTGCTTGGAGTGCTCCTGCTGCCTTCATCATAGCTGCTAGAGGGACTAGTGCCCTCACTCATTTGAACTTGCTCCTCAGACTTGTTCTGACTATCACTCTGATCTGACATGATGCAAACACTGACAGCTGACTCTGTGAATAGATATAGATGATATAGAATGGATGAGCATCACAAAGTACAGAGGTTTTTGCAAAAGAGTGAGTCAAAACTTACTTTTAGGTTTTCACAGAAAGCATTCCGGATCAACCGATTTGAAAACTTGGTGATACCGAAGCAGCTTTTGGAACCTAAACTGGTGAACTCGGTTAGACCGAGTCACAGTTCGGTGGCACCGAGACTGCTAGGGTTTCATAAAGAATTGAACTCGGTCACACCGATTTGCAATTCTCGGTCAGACCGAGAATCACATGTGCAATGGCCTTAGCCAAATCGGTGGAACCGATTTCAACAACTCGGTTGGTCCGAGATGGTTTCGGCGGGAACCTAACCCTAAATTTTCAATCCACAACTAATCTACGGAGTGAATTCATTGGATAGAGTGATCTCAATCATGGCAAGATATATGACAAAAACAATGTGCTAAGAATCGGAGTGAGATTAGCACAAAGATGAAGTCCATACCCTAAGTGCGTCGATGGACCTGCTACGGCGGCAACGGCGGAGACGATTTCCGTTGACGGCGGCAGAGACCAGCGGCGGGAGGTAGCTGGCGATGAGGACGACGATCCGGAGACCCAGAGAGGCAGAGCAGGCTGAGCGCGGGCGAAGAGGTTCGGAGAAATTTCGAAATTTTGGCCCGGGGATATATATAGCCTGACCCTGTCGGTGTGACCGAGTGGAACAACTTCGGTGGCACCGAGATGCATAATCGCAAGCGATTCGCAACTCGGTGTGACCGAAAAGTTCAAATCGGTTGCACCGAGATTGAAAACCTAGATCAACTTAGTGATCTTGGTATGACCAAAATGGATGAATCAGTCAGACCGAAACACACAAAGAAGTTTTGGAAGTTTAAGCCTATGACGAATCGGAGACTCCGAGTGCTCCTCACACAGAGTGGTTCGAATCTGACTTGATCAAACTTTATGATGTAGCATGAATAGATTTTGAGACGAGAAAAGCATAGATAGCTAGAGAAGGCTGTTAGGCATTCTTGTCCATCCACTTGGCAAAAGAAAAGTAACCAAACAATCAAAAAAAAGTGGATGTCCTCGAATGAGTAAATTATGCAACCAACATGCTCACACAATAAAATGGCAAATGAAATATGTGGCAAAGCATGCACAACCAATTCTAGCATCTATCAAGCAAATGGCGATGACTAGGTCATCTATATATGAGTATATTGACTTAGGAGTCAAATGAGAACATTTGATCATAGGTCATACTCATCGTTTAAGCACAAGTGGGTTACCACTTTTACATAAAGCGTTGTTGTGTTCACACCATTAGAGTTGCTTTAGCTCAATTCTTAGAGTAAATATCCCCCTAGATGTGAGATCCCCCCTAAGAGGGATGAACTAACCTTGGGTTTTGTCGATGATGACTTCATGTAGGTGTTGAATATGTGGATGATCAATGTTGATGTAGATCTTTTGGAGCAATCCTTTGGAGTGAGTTGCACTTTCAATACCTACACGGGTTAGTCCCACAAGGAACAAACAAGGATATCCATAGACATAGAGTGATGCACACACAAGATGATGTCTATGAAAGCATTAGGTTACCTTGTCCCTTGTCTTACCAACAAGAGGTTTTGTGACTCCTTGAACTAGTGCAAGATGTGGAAGTTGATTGCACTTGTACTTGCCAAAATGATAAGAGTGAAGTATGTTGGCGGAGTCACCCTCAACAACTCTCTAGTTCTTGTTCTTCGGGATCCACACCATCTTGATGGGAATCCTTGGGATTGTAGTCGTACTTGATGAAGTAGAGCTTGATGTAGTCTTGGGAACGCACTTGACCAAGGCCTTAGGTGCTTCTTCAAATGCATCAATCTCCTCTTGAAGCTTATCCTTGCCTTTTTGCTTGTGGTCTTGTGGTGGAAGATCATCTTGAGCTTGTGTCCCTTTGAAAGAAGTACGATCATACTTCTCTTGTTGAGGAACAAACTTTGTCTTGGGGTATTGATCTTCTTCCCACTCAACTCCATTGGCATTGAACTTTCGTTCAAAACCAACACCTTGGTTCTTCCGGTGCCTTCCTTGCTTATGCATAATTTCCTCGAATTGCTTACTCCCGGCAAGGCTCTTGTAAACACCTTTCTCTATAATTCCCTTAAATAAGCTATTTTCTTGGTCAGGTGTAACTTGGCTAAGAGAATCATTAGTGGAATCAAGAGAACTACTAGAAGCAACAACATTGGATTTAGCATGATTATTGGTACTACTAGAGGAAGAATCTTTCTTGTTCTTGTTACTAGACTTGACTTGAGGCATGTAAGTGGATAAGAGTAAACGCTTGGCAATGTAAGAAGAACTTTTCTTACGAATATCATCACTGTTTGCCTTTAAGAACTCATGCTCTTGCTCGAGGTTGAGCTTTTCAAAGCGTAATTTCTCATGAGTCCTTAAAAGTTCTCGATGATCTCCGAAGATAGTTTCATGAGCTAACTTAAGAGTGTTTAGTTCTTTAGTTAGAAACTCAATCTTCTCCTTATCATTGTCATTCATTTTATCTTGATTAGCATGATTAATTGACATTTCATCATAGTATTCATCACTAGAGTTGTCAACAAGTAAATCATCATCACCTAACAAGTCATCTTCATCACTATTGAAATCAACATACTCGTGGTGTGATACCTTTGGGCCTTTAGCCATGAAGCATCTTCCAATTCCTTCATTTGGTGAATCAAATATGTCGTAGGAGTTGGTTGACACAAGTGGTAGACCGGCAACACCTTCATCTTGAGTATATTCGGAGTCGGAGTGATAGCTTCTTTCGGAGTGATTGTCGGAGTCGGAGCCGGATACCCATTCACCAACATGAGCTTGATGTCTTCGTTTTGTATAGCTCCTTGATGATTTGTCCTTCCTTTCCGAATCATTGCTTCTCCGAGAGGGTCTTCGTTCATAACGATCATCTCTACTCCTTCTCTCTCATGATGGTGATTCTTCTCTTCTACTTCTTCTTTTTGGAGAATCTTCTCTTCTTTTATAGGGGCCGTGCACTCATTTGAGTAGTGTCCGGGTCTTCCACAATTGTAGCAATTTCGCTCTCGACTAGAAGATCTTTTGTCATTGTAGGACCTTGACTTGGAACTTCTCTCTTTGCTTCTACTCTTGTAGAACTTGTTGAAGTTCTTCACCATTAGGCTCAATTCTTCATCGAAGATTTGTTTCTCACTTGATGATGTGGGAGCTTCACATGAGGCTTTATAAGCACCACTTGACTTGTTATGGAGCTCCTCCTTATCCTTGAGTGACATCTCATAAGCAACAATTCTTCCAATGACTTCTGTTGGCTTGAGATGTTTGTAATTGAGCATCATTTGGATCAATGTGCACACGGTATCATATTTTCCATCCAAGGCTCTTAGGATCTTCTTGATGATGAATCTGTTGGTCATCTCTTCACTCGCTAAGCCGGCAATCTCATTTGTGATGAGAGCAAGCCTAGATTACATTTCAGCGACACCTTCACCATCCTTCATTTTGAACTTGTCAAGCTGACTTTGAAGCACATCCAACTTGGCTTGATGGAGTCGGTACCTTCGTGCATATCAATCAAAGTATCCCAAATTTCCTTTGCATTCTCAAGACGGCTGATTTTGTTGAACTCTTCGGGGCACAACCCGTTGAGGAGGATATCACAAGCTTGAGCATTGTATTGCAGCATCTTCAACTCTTCCGTGGTAGCTCACGGTTCGGTTATCTCCCATCAAAGAATTCACCTTGCAAGCCAATACACACAATAGCCCAAACGGCAGGGTTATGTCCAAGAATATGCATTTTCATCTTATGCTTCCAACTAGCAAAATTAGTACCATCAAAGTAAGGACCTCTACGGTGGTAATTTCCCTCGCTAGACGCCATACTCTCCTAGGTTGTGAAACCAAGGTTCTGTGCTCAGGTGTCATCCCTGGATCAGTAATGCTGACACCACACAGTACTTCGAAGGATTTGTAGCTGAGTGGCAATCACACACTTATTACAGCGTTGTCCAAAAGAGGACTTATTACAATAAATATGGCTTAAGGCCATCTAATAGCGATAACAGCGGAAGACTTGGAAGATAAGTGAGTCCATCAACTCCATCGGCATCACTGAGTATAGAACCACGACCTAAAACACCTTACTCGTCGTTCGAAAAGTCTGCAACATGAAAGTTGCAGCCCGAAATGGGTCAAGACATGGAATATGCCGCAATGTAACACATAGAGGGAAACGAAGGAATAAGCCTATACTACATGCATATATGGCTGGTGGAAAAGCTCTACGGTTACAGCTTTTGCATAACGCTAGTTTTTCCTCATCGCAAAGAATAAATTTGTTTAACTATCATGGTGGTTGTTAAACATTGAGAATGGTTGACAGCATCCTCAATCCCAATTAAAAAGTACTGATTAAAAACCCAATAACATTATTTAGAGTAACATGTTGAGATTCACATGATATTCAAGTACTAGATACTCAAGATGTCCATAGCCGGGGACACGGCTAATCATGATTTGTTTATACACTCTGCAGAGGTTTGCGCACTTTTCCCCACAAGACTCGATCGCCTCCGTTTGGTTCTCGCACTACATGGTGTTTGAGAGACGGATGACCGAGACACGCCTTTCGTAAGCACTAGCACCTTACATGTGGGTAGACCGTACCAACCTACATCCCCTACATCAGCTAGCCTACCCGTAAGAGTTCGCACAACTTAGTCAACTATGCCAGAGACCATAATGGCTTGTGGCTGCACACGGAAGTTTCTAGTTTGAATAATCTTATGATCCCTTTGAGCCTGGGTGGCGGTCCGAAGAAATACAGGCAAGTCCTGATAGAAACCAGTGCCTCAATCCACCCAGATGTGTGTTTAAGTTGCCACCTTAGATAAACCATTAATAACAATCCCACATCTGTCATGGATATTCACTCACCCAATCCACGTCTACTAGCATAGCATGGCATAATAAGCAAACGTAGAAGTAACTCCCAAAGGTTTCATAAGTAAAACAGGTAATAGGTACTACCTCAATCTACTTCCCATCCCACAATTTAATTAGATCCTAATCATGCAAGTGTTTGAGGATTGATCTAATGCATAAAAACTGGGTAGTAGGAAAGATATGATCAAGTGTTACTTGCCTTGCTGACGATCCGTGAAACCTGGAGACTCGAAGTAACAAGCGGCGCACTCCGGGTGATCTATCGCAGATAAACAACAAGCATACAATAAGTACTCATCTAATGCACAGGTAAATCTTGAATAGAAGATCTGACCAGAGAGTTCAACTTAAGAACCCTGGTTGCAAAAAGAATCGAACCAAATAAAGCAACGAAAGTCGAACGTCGAAAGAAAACGGCTCGGTTCTAGCAATTTGAAACTAGGTCAAATTTTACAGTAGCAAAAATTTGTTTAAGTGGATTAGTCGGAACGGCGGTTTCAAAACGAAACTCCAGGCGCTTGAATCACCTCATTCTGATAAACGAGCGAGAAGAAAAACTGATTCGAAAATTGGATCTGAAATCAAAATCGGAAAATAAAGAATTAAATCCGATTTAAAAGAAAAACGACGAACGGTTAAACGAACGGACGTTCGTTAACAGAAACTAACCGGCGAACGCGTTCGTTAAAACGAACGGATCGGTGAACGTTCACTAATTAACTAAACCGAAAAAAATAAACCGATCTAGGTTTTTTAAAAAACCGAACAACGAAAGAAAACCGGACGGTTTTAAAACAAAACCGACCGGGGTGACGCGGTGGCTACCTCCGGCGAGGTCGCCGGGGCTCCGGCTCCGCGGGTCGGGTGGGCTCGGCGGGCGGCGGCGGGTCGGCGACGGCGGGCACGGCGTCGGCGACGCCGGGCGACGGGCGGCGGTTTCGGGCGTGCGCGGGGCTCGGTGGTGGCGGGTCGGCGACGGGCGGCGAGGTGGGTCGAGGAGGGGGGCGGCGCGGCTTATAAGGAGGGAGGGGTGGGGTTGCCTTGGGGAGGGGCGGCGCGGCGTGGCCGAGGGGGACTCGGGTGGCGGCGGCGGGACTCCTCCCAAGTGAGCGCGAGGAGGGCGCCTGGGTCAAGGTTGCTGGCCGGTCAGCTGGGTCGGGCCGGGGCCCTTGAGCCCAAAGTGGCGCCGGGTTTTTTTACCGAAGCGATTAAAATAAATCTAAACGAACCCCAAATTTAATAAAATAAATTTTTCCCGACTCCTAAAAATGAGTCGAACAAAATGAACTTTAATACGGGGCCAAAATGCAAATTTTTAAAATACGCATTTTTTTAAGGCAAATAAACTCCGAAAAATCCAAAATTTGATTTATTTATTAAATCTTCATTTTTCCTAAATTTTGGGAAAGTCATGTTATTCCCTCTCCTATTTTTTTATTGGAAGAATATTTGAAGATAAAATAAATAAATCGAAATGATCCTATTTTCAAAATTTGAGAAAACCCAAATATGAAAATAGTGAAATCTCCAACTCTCTCCGAGGGTCCTTGAGTTGCGTGAAATTTTCTAGGATCGGAAAAATGCAAGAGAATATGATATGCATGATGACTTAATGTATAACATTCCAAATTGAAAATTTGGGATGTTACAAGGGATGAGTTTGAAGGGGCAAACGCAATGTTGACACGGAGATTTTTTATCCGTGGTTCCGATAGGTGGTGCTATCGTACATCCACGTTGATGGAGACGTCAATCCACGAAGGGTAACGGTTGCGCTAGTCCACGAAGGGCTCCATCCACTAAGGGTCCACGAAGAAGCAACCTTGTCTATCCCACCAGGGCCGTCGCCCACGAAGGACTTGCATCACTAGCGGTAGATCTTCACGAAGTAGGCGATCTCCTTGCCCTTACAAACTCCTTGGTTCAACTCCACAATCTTGTCGGAGGCTCCCAAGTGACACCTAGCCAATCTAGGAGACACCACTCTCCAAGAAGTAACAAATGGTGTGTTGATGATGAACTCCTTGCTCTTGTGCTTCAAATGATAGTCTCCCCAACACTCAACACTCTCTCACAGGATATGGATTTGGTGAAAAGAAGATTTGAGTGGAAAGCAACTTGGGGAAGCCTAGAGATCAAGATTTATGTGGTAGGAATGGAATATCTTGACCTCAACACAAGTGTTGGTGGTTCTCTTTCTGACAATATGTATTGGAAGTGTAGGCATGTTCTGAAGGCTCTCTCCACGAATGAAGAGGAGGTGGAGGGGTATATATAGCCTCCACACAAAATCTAACCGTTACACACAACTTGGCAAACTCGGTGTGACCGGCTTAATAAACTCGGTCGGACCGATTGAGAAAATCTAGTGACCGTTAGGATTTTCGGTGGGACCGACATGCAACTCGATAGGACCAATATGGTTAGGGTTAGGGCATAACGTAATCTCGGAGAGACCAATTACACAAACTCGGTGAGATCGATTTTGGTAATAAGCTAACCAGAGAGTTGGTCAGGTAAACTTGGTGGGACCGATTCGCTCTTTTCGGTGAGACCGAAATGTTAGGAAAGGGAAATAGAGAGCTTACATTGCAATCTCGGTGGGACCGATCGCTCATCTCGGTGTGACCGAAACGTTACGAAGGGAAACAGAGAGATTACAATCCCATCTCGGTGAGACCGAGATCCCTATCGGTGAGACCGATTTGCCTAGGGTTTGTGGCAGTGGCTATGACATCCCGAACTCGGTGGCGCGGATGGAAAGAATCGGTGGGGCCGAGTTTGACTTTTGGTTTAGGTCATATGTGAATGTGAGAAAGTAGTTGAGGGCTTTGGAGCATATCACTAAGCATTTTGAGCAAGAGCCTCATTAAGCAACACCTCATCCCTCCTTCATAGTATTGGCTTTTCCTATAGACTCAATGTGATCTTGGATCACTAAAATAGAAAATGTAGAGTCTTGAGCTTTGAGTTTGAGCCAATCCTTTTGTCCTTAGCATTTTGAGGGGTCCACTTTTCTCATCCATGCCATGCCAATCATTGAGCTTTCCTGAAATATTAATCTTGAAATAGCATTAGCTCAATGAGCTATATGTTGTTAGGAATTACCAAAACCACCTAGGGATAGTTGCACTTTCAGCGAGGCGTGGTGGAGGGGCAAAGCAAGGCGGCGACGGATTCCCGGTGCGGGACGGTGGCGGCGGCGTGCTGGCTCGGGACTTCGGCCCAGGCTCGGGATTTAGCAGGCGCCAGCTGGAGTCGGTTGGGCCGCTTTGACGACCGGGCCAGCCCGTCCAAGGGACGTTTTCTAAAACATTTATCACACAAACTAAAATAATAAAGACAAAATAAATAAAAACATTATATAGGCATATAATATATCAAAAATTTCAGAAAAAAATTTCTACGGCATGAACATTTTTCTAGCATCAAATAAAAGGCACAAAAATTTAAATAAATCAAACAGTGGTACAGCTCTAATAAAATCCACTAAAAATCATTTTAAAAATACCAAAATGATTTCAAATTTATTTCTCTCCTTTTTTCTGTTGTAGGGAATCATTTTACCCTATTTTCCATATATTTTATTTTTGGAGAAAAATAATTTGAATAAAACATAAATAACACCAAATTGAAATTAATTTCCAGAAGGACTTTAAATTTGATCATTTTCAATTTCCAACTCATATTTCATATGTTTTGAAGAAGTCATTTTATCTTCTCTAATGACTATCATTGAGTTGCTTAAAGTTTCTGAATTGGGAAATATTTCCAAATAAGATTCAAATCTTTTCAAATCCCTATTCATTTATTTAAAATGGAAGAGGTCATGTTATCTTCTCTCCCGGGTTTTGTGATGAAAAGAATTTGAATTCAAGGAGATCATAAAAGAGAAATGAAAGTTTGGGAAAGTCCTTTTATTCCCTCTCATTTAACTTTCAAAATGTTTCGAATTTCACTCAATTTCACTCATCACAATCAAGCAAACAATCAAAACTATCTATTTATTATAATATTCCAAAATTTAGAATTTCGGGATGTTATACTTTTTTCCTTTTTCTTTACAATGAGATCTCCTAGTCATTAGGATAAATATAGAGCAATTATAATAGATTTGTATTCTTTTAAGACTTTACAGATACTGTGTCCAGGAAAACCATTTTTTTTTGAATGGTAGGAAAGCAATCAATTGATTCATTTTTTCTTTGAGGGGTAAGTAATCAATTGGCAATTGGTTTCCACGGGGTGCACCTCATATGCCCGCGAGAAAAAAGCCAGCCCAAACAATTGTGTACGATTGATTTTTTTTTCTTTGTTGCATACGTATAGGAGACAGACACATCTCAATCTAGTTATCTTTTCAAGGATTCGGAATGGTTTTTACAGCATACGTGTTGTTTGTGTTTGCACATGTTAGATACCAAAATATTGTACCTAATGATTTTACGTCACTTTTAGATTTTTTTTTTAATCTCAGCCGTCAATCTTTCTGTTCGACATAAAGTCAACGGATATAAAAATATGACGTATAAAGAACTAGAAAAGTCTTCTTCCTTTAATACTAGGTAAAGATAAAGAAAAAAATAAAGATAAAGATTCTCTCTTTCAGACCGGTGTGGTTTGGCTAGGTTGAATGCCCTGCATCATCTGGAGACAAAGTTAAACAACTTAGTCACTGTTAGATGGGAAGCGTTCCTACTCCCTCGTGAGGGAGCCGCGTGTGTATATATTGATCTTCGGCAGGAAACGCCCCTTGCCGTGGCTTACAAGGAATTACTGATCGCTTGGGAATCGGTTGAGTTCTGAGAAGAGATAGGAGAAGCTACGGAGAGGAAGAAAATAGAGTTAGTTGAGATTACAAGAATATATCTCTAAGTCTAACACCCTCCCTGAATCTCAACTATCCTACATTAAGATTCTTCTTGAACTCCTCAAAGGGCTTGACTGGTAAAGCTTTAGTGAATCCATCTGCAACTTGATCTCTGGAAGGAATGAATCGTATGTCTAACTTCTTTTCTGCAACCCTTTCTCTTACAAAGTGAAAGTCAATTTCTATATGCTTCGTTCTGCCATGAAACACCGGATTTGCAGAAAGATACGTGGCTCCTAAGTTGTCACACCACAAACATGACACACGACGCTGCTTAACCCACAACTCATTGAGCAATGATTCAACCCAAATAATTTCAGCAGTAGCATTTGCTAATGACTTGTATTCAGCTTCAAAGATTTTGACCTGGACACTGTAGCTTGTTTTCTAGAACTCCAAGAAATGAGATTTGAGCCAAAGAAAACTGCAAAGCCTCCAGTTGACTTCCTGTCATCACTGCATCCTGCCCAGTCAGCATCAGAGAAGGCACTCACAAGAGATGAGTTAGAGTGCTTGAACTGGAGACCCAAACTCACAGTATGCTTTATATAGCGTACAATTCTCTTAACAGCTGTCCAGTGTACAGTAGTAGGTGCATGAAGATACTGACAAACCTTGTTAACAGCAAAGGATATATCTGGTCTTGTCAGTGGCAGATACTGTAAAGCTCCTACTGCACTCCTGTATCTTGTACTCTCTTTTTCCTTAAGTGGCTCTCCTTCAAAGGCTGAAAGTTTTTCCAAGGAGACAAGGTGTGGGTGAAGGCTTACAATCCTTCATTCCCATACGAACTAGAAGTTCAAGGCATATTTTTCCCGATTCAAGATTATACCATCTTGAATCTTCTTGACTTCAGTACCTAGAAAGAAGTGTAGATCACCAAGGTCCTTCAAGGCAAACTGTGAACTCAGATCACTCAAAAGAGCATTAGTAGCACTTTGAGAGGAGCTTGCAACTATGATATCATCAACATATATTAACACAAATATAGTTGTACTTGCTTTGTTATAAATGAACAAAGATGTATCAGCCTTGGATGCAACAAATCCAAGATACTTCAATTGAGAGCTCAACCTTGAATACCATGCCCTTGGTGCTTGTTTCAAACCATAGAGTGCCTTATCAAGCTTACACACATAATGAGGTGTTTTCTTACTTTCATACCCAGGTGGTTGTCTCATGTAAACCTCCTCTTCCAGAACACCATGCAAAAACGCGTTCTGAACGTCTAGCTGTCTCAGGCTCCATCCCCTGGACACAAAGAATTGCTAGCACAAGCCTAATGGTTGCAGCTTTAACAACATGACTAAATGTATCTTCATAGTCCAAACCATAACGTTGTTTAAAACCTTTTGCAACTAAGCGTGCTTTATACCTATCAATAGTGCCATCTGCCTTTTTCTTGATTCTGTAAACCCACTTACAGTCAATAATATTTTTACCTCGCTTTTCGGTACAAGATGCCATGTCTTGTTCCTCATGAGAGCTGAGTACTCCTCATCCATTGCAACTTTCCATCTTGGATCCCCTAAGGCATCTTCTAACCTTGCTGGTTCTCCTGTGATACAAAGCATACCATATGTAATAGTACCGTCAGTTCTAACTTTTGGAGGTGGTGCAGGAGACGACGCAGCAGAATTAGCCGCAGAGGATCCTGGATACGCCTCAGATTCGCTTTCCGCAGCAAATCCCGAGCTGAGCCGTGTGGCCTGTGATGTGTCCGACC
Organism: Aegilops bicornis; assembly: GCA_021605145.1. Classification (NCBI taxonomy): domain Eukaryota; kingdom Viridiplantae; phylum Streptophyta; class Magnoliopsida; order Poales; family Poaceae; genus Aegilops; species Aegilops bicornis. Next base: position 726,016,983 of record CM038673.1, read on the forward strand.
CACCAAAAGCAGCAGCAGCAGAAGATCTCGCGCTGCTGGTCTGCACACGTGCGTGGGTCAGGGATCCCGACGCTGATCCAGATCCGCCTGTCGCTGTCGACGTGTTGGGCCCGCGCGTGGGACGCGGTGCGGGACGCGGTGTCTCGTCGTGATGTGATGACGCGTCGCCCTCCAACTGGTGCTGCAGACTTCTGCCTGGCGCGCGATCCGGTGCGAATCTGCGCACCTGATCCGAGGCAACCTGACGCACAGGAGTTCCAGGTGACGGCGGATCTGCTTCGTGTTCCGCACCTGCTCCGTCTTCTTCTGGCACATGCAATATAGGATCATTTGCTTCAAAATTTTGATCATTTTCTGCACCGATTTCTACTGCATGATCCTGCATACAAGAAGACATGGTTCCACTAGTAGGATCATCAGTTTGGTTAGTACAATTGTCGCCCCCATGATCAATATTGTGGAGATGTGGTGGAAGAAGAAGAAGCTCTTTCTTGAGAAGTGCTCCGGCATTGGGATGAAGAGATGCAAAAGGATAGACAGATTCATCAAACACAACATCTCGAGAGATATAAACTCTGCCAGTGGAAACATCAAGACATTTGACTCCCTTGTGAATTGGACTATACCCAAGAAACACACACTTTTTGGAACGGAATGCAAGTTTGCGTGTATTATACGGACGAAGGTTCGGCCAACAAGCGCAACCAAATACACGAAGTGTTTTGTAGTCAGGAGTGGTACCAAAAAGACGTGTGATGGGAGTCTCAAATTTGATGACTTTACTAGGGAGCAAATTAAGGAGGTATGTGGCAGTCAAGAATGCCTCATCCCAGAACTTTAGTGGCATGGATGCGTTTGCAAGTAGAGCTAACCCTACTTCAACAACATGGCGATGTTTCCTTTCGGCAGAGCCGTTCTGTTGATGTGCATGAGGGCATGATACATGATGTGATATGCCAAGCTCTTGGAAAAAGGTATTGAGTTTATTGTATTCACCTCCCCAGTCGGTTTGCATAGCAATAATCTTAGTGTTTAGTTTTCTCTCAACGAGGTTTTGAAAGTTCTTGAAAACTTGAAACACTTCAGATCGTTTCTTAAGAAGGTAGATCCATGTAAATTTACTATAGTCATCGATGAAACTAACATAATACGAGTGTCTACCAACAGAGGTTGGAGCCGGTCCCCAAACATCTAAAAAAACAAGTTGCAGAGGTGCGGTAGAAACACTAGATGAAATAGGATATGGCAACTGATGACTTTTAGCTTGTTGACATGGATCACAAACAGACTCAACACTAGACTCATGATAGTAGGGAAGTTTATTTTTGCTAAGAACGAGCTTGACAATAGCTGATGAAGGATGACCTAATCTCATCGTGCCACTTTCTTTGAAGAAGGCTTGACAGCAACAAAAGCTTGTTAATTTGATGATGATGACGAAGATATGAGTGGGTAGAGACCTCCCACACACTTGCCCCTAAGAAGCACTCTCCTCGTGTCCAAGTCCTTTACCAAAAAGAAATAAGGGTAGAATTCAATAAGAACACGATTATCAAGAGTAAATCTATGAACTGAAAGAAGATTTTTTTATGTTGATGGGACATATAGGACTCTTTTTAGATGCAAATTTTTAATGGGGGTTTTGACAATTGAACTACCAACATGAGTGATTTTCATACCAGAACCGCTAGCAGTATGCACTTGGTCGTGTCCACGATACTTGTCTCTGATCGTCAGCTTGTCAAGCTCCCCTGTGATGTGATTTGTGGCGCCCGTGTCCGCATACCAGTTCGTGTTGACACCATAGGAGTTGGTGACCATGTTGGCCCCCTTCTCCTCATGTTCATCTTCATCATCATATAATGCCAACAATCGCGAGCACCTCCTGGATGATGCTTGAAACAAATTTGACATTCTGGATAGTCTCGAACCTGCTGACGCTGTTGCTGTGGGCGACCGCGACCACCGTTGCCGCCGCTATTTGCACCAGGAGGAGTTGGGGAGGGGCGCCTGCCTCGGCCGCGCCCTCTGCCGTTGCTGCGCCCGCGACCTCTGTAGCGCCACGCCCCAGTAGGCTAAGTTTGCTGAGGTTTTGAACCCCTGCATCTGGACCGTCACCGAGCATCTCCATGCGCTGATCAAACGCTGCTATCTGGGCGAACAAGTCATCAACTGAGATCTGATTTTGATCTGCGCCAATGGCTGCCACAACAGGGTCATAGTCCCTCTCGAGCCCGGCAAGAACATAATCCACCATCTCTGGATCCGAGACGGGGCGCCCTGCCGCTGCAAGCTCATCTCCTAGGTTCTTCATCCTAGAGATAAAAGCACTACTAGACATAGTGCCCTTTTTTGTGTTGGTGATGGCAATCCTCAGGTTGGTGATGTGTGATTGAGACTGCGAGGCAAACAAGGTGGTGATGGCAGTCTAGAGATCGAAGGTCGTCTCTTTGCTCGCAACTTGGGCGAGAATCTCCATTAAAAGAGAATTCAGGAGGTGGCTAAGGACTTGCTGGTCCTTTGAGATCCACTGAGCATACAAAGGATTGGGTTCGGTGGTGAGGGTTTTGTCCGTCTACTGCTGCTGCACCGTCTTCGATGGAGGTGCGTCTGATCCGTCCAGGAGGCCGGTGACCTGCGCTCCTCGCAGGCCCGGCATGACCTGTGCCTTCCAAAGGATGAAGTTGGTCTTGGTGAGCTTCTCTGATGGAAGCGCGCCAAGGTTGAGGGAGACGGTGGATGACGACGACATGGCGATGGCGAGGGTGATCGAGGAAGGATGGCGAAGGTGATCGAGGAAGGAGGTAGCTGGCTAGATCGATAGGAAGAGGATGGCTCTGTATACCATGTTAGATGGGAAGCGTTCCTACTCCCTCGTGAGGGAGCCGCGTGTGTATATATTGATCTTCGGCAGGAAACGCCCCTTGTCGTGGCTTACAAGGAATTACCGATCGCTTGGGAATCGGTTAGTTACAGAAGAGATAGGAGAAGCTACGGGAGAGGAAGAAAATAGAGTTAGTTGAGATTACAATAATATATCTCTAAGTCTAACAGTCACATTAATTTGTTCTCGAATGCCATGTTATTACCCTCCTCGTCCACATCCACCTTCTCGCTCGCCGCCATCGCCATGGTCCGCTCCAAGATCACTTGGTATAAAACGCTGATGTCAAAGCACCACACTATAATCACGGCAGAGGTCTATGCCACGGACGCCGTGTCACCAGGCCAGCATTGAGGTGGGCCAACCTTCAAGCTCTCATGAGCTGAGGAGGAGATGGAGGAGGAGGGCGGCGTCCCCATGGGGATGGCGGAGGTCCAGGAGGAGAAGGCGCTCACGGGGAAGGAGTCGCCCATGAAGGAGGGGGCAGGCGATGGTCACTGAGGCCGTGGCTCCGTCGCTCCGACCGGTAGGGCAGGCGGGCTCTTCTCCATTGCGGAGGCAGATCGAGGAGCAAGTTCGCCTTGCGCTACTGGGAGCACCGTACGGCCTTGGCAAATGGAGGCGGAGATCATGAATGTCACGGCGCCCCTCACGGACCCGAAGATCGTCAACAAGAGCTAAGCGTGCTCGCGTCCGTACATAGCACCAACATGGTCGACCGCGAGCGCTGCCAGCTCCACGTCAACGAGGTGCAGCGGGCCTGCCTCTTTGAGGAACTGGAGGACAAGGACACTGTTATTAAATTAGAGTTATACACGAAGAGCATATGTTTTGTCCTGTTCAAATACATGTGTACGTGTGCGTGTAGGTCTCAGAGTAGTCACCGACTAGGACTAGTATATATAGTCGTGAGGGGCGACCAGGCGCAGCAACGCCGAGGTCTCCTCGCCAAAAACGCAAGGGAAAGTCGAGGCGGCCTTATCTCCGTCCGCACTACCGCCGCCACCGCGCCATCTCCGGCCATCATCTGAGTTCTGAAGGTTCGCTCCACTCCCCCCGTTTCCTGGTCCTCTCTTTCTCTCTGCTTCCCGCTGGGTATTAATGCGCTCTTCTTCTTTCAAAGCATCAGATTAGCACGGGGCGGCGCCGTCACGTCGCGACGATTCTTTCTTCTCCGGCCGCCGTTTCCTCCTGGTCACCTCTCACCAAGATGGGGGCATGCATGACGTTGTCGACGTGCTCACCGGAGGCGGCTGAAGGCACGCATGTGTTCGACATCTTGGATTACAGCAAGCACATGGGCATTGGGCAAGACGCCGGTAGCTACATACAATGAGGGGTTTTCACTGTCGGCGGCCACAACTGGGCGATCCGCTTCTATCCTGATGGGTATAAAAGCGAGAATCGAGATTACATCGCAGTTTTTCTCGAGCTTATGAGCAAGAGCACTAAAGTCCGGGCCTCTTGTGACCTGAGGCTGGTCGACCAGTGCACCGGATTACGATCTTCGGTAATCAAAACAGGGCCTAGGATTTTCAATTCCGACGATTCCAGTCGGTATGCTCCGGGGACTGCTCAGTTCAAAAGGCGGAGCGAGATCGAGGGATCCGCATACCTTAAGGATGATCGCCTGATGATTGAATGCATTGTCACTGTTTTCGAGAAGCCACGTGTTACCAAAACCACCGAAGCCAAATCGCCGCCCAAAATTGACAGGCCACCATCTGACATGGCTAAGCATGTTGGCAAGCTGCTGGAAGAAAAGGAGGGATTGGATGTCAGTTTCGTTGTTGGAGGAGAGACCATTGAAGCGCATAGGCTCGTTCTCGCTATGCGGTCGCCTGTTCTTAAAGCGGAGCTCTACGGGCCAATGAGGGAGGCGAGGGTGGGGCAGTCCATTACCATCAAGGACATGCAGCCTTCCATCTTCAGGGCCCTGCTCCATTTCATCTATACCGATTCTTTGCCTGGCCATGGGGACTTCGACGGAGAAGAGAATACTCAGATGATCCGGCTTTTACTGGTGGCTGCGGACAGATATGCCATGGAGAGGCTCAAGATGGTTTGCCAAAGCATCCTTTGCGAGGATCTGAATGTGAACACCGTGGCAACCACATTGGCTTTAGCTGACCAATATAACTGTGATAAGCTTAAGGATGCTTGCCTTGAATTTATCAAAATATCAGATGATAACGCTATGGACGCCTTGGTGGCAACCCAAGGCTTCAAAGATCTCAAAGTGACTTGCCCATCTCTCATAGTGGACGCACTGGAGAACAGAAGAAAGCTTCGTAAAGCCTGAGCAGCTACATTGGTAGATGAGTAGTATTTGTAAAATTTCTTCTACACACTTGCCGTAGGGATGGTCAGCTCAATTTTAGATGGATGATGGATCTAAGGATAGTTAGGTTAATTCTCAAGTGTTTTGAATGGTGTGAATGTTCTCCTAAATCATCCCAGAATTTTTATTTATCATTATCAGGCTGTTAAGATTATCTAGAACGCTTCTCTGCGACCGTGTAACACTTTGTCTTAATCTTGTGTCAAAATTTCCTTTCATCCTTTGTTGAACATTTGATACCCAGATGGACTACACGAGCAAGCAATGCCACGATGGTCTCATCTATAAGAGTGAAAACAAGATTAAACACGGCAAAATGCTATTCTCGAAATATAGATTATGAATAGGAAAGTTTTCTTTCCCCTGAAGCAGGATATAATGCATGGTCTTGTGCTAGATTAGACAGCATATGTAAGAGCGGGCAAACAGGGCAATGATTAGGATTATTCCATGCATTGAGCTCAGGGATGCAAGTGGAGTGCCGCAACTGCCCGCCTCGTGTATTACCTCGGCCAAATTACTGAATGTCATCTGTGTCTGCCATTTTCTTTGTTTCTAATATCGCTGTTCTGAGTCTTCGGCCCATGTTCTTGTTGCTTTCCTGCCTGTCATTCAGGCTGTTGACAAGTTTCAGGTTATCTGAAAATAATTGTCCCGTGGTGCACCTCCAATCCATTCGTCATTCAGCTCAGCCTATAGGCGTTTCTTTTCCTTGAAATCGTTGGGTGTTTCTTGCCGTCCATATCTGCTAAACAACGAATTGTTAGACTAGTGTCAGTGTGCGTGCGTCTCTCCCCTAGATCTTCTTTCAGGAATTTCTGTTGTTGCCGCTGTAATTTCTGTATAAATAGGTTGGAAAATCTGTGCTGAATCCTACCTCCTCTTTCAGGAATAACAAGAAAGTGAGCCTCGTTAAAAATGAGATGAATAGTGTGGTTCACACAAGTGTTGTTGGTGTCAGGTTCCTCGGTTTTAAGCCCCAAGTGAGATTTGAACCGACCCTGTAAAAACAGAAGTGAGATTTCAACCGGATTGCTTTAGCATGCATGAATGCATTTGTTTTCTTAGGTTGCCTGTACACGTACAATATCAATTGCTGTTGCTGGCCAATGCATGTTTGAGATTGTGGTCTGGAGCTTGTGTTGGTTTATCGTCTTGTAGGCACTTTGGGCAGTCTAGTTTGTAAACACAGACGAAGGGTACACATGACCTGACGCCACGATGCGTCCAACGACTCTCTTATCGCTACGAGGTTGGACCGTTGAAGTAACTCCAGTAGAATCCTCAAATAAGCCAATCTCCAAAATGATTACTATTATGGCGAACAGCCTAAGAGTCACTATGGCAGTATGAAACAACGTTATTGGCGGAGGCGGATTGGGAGCACTCGGCTGCTGGGTGCTCCACCCCCTATATTCACACACACACACACACACACACACACACGCGCACGCACGCACGCACACACACTTGGAGCATACTCCATATATACCAAGCCATCTGCGCGGGAGGGAAGTTTCACATGTTTTATTCCTCTCTATTCGTTCTTCTGTCAATGGCACACTCGCTCGACCAATCCACTGCTACTTGCCCCACCAGAAAAGACACATCCATTAATGGTTGTCACGACTATAAAGAGGAAAGCGTCTCTGTTTCTATTCACTTCTGCACCCCCTCTCGAGCTAGTCAACTTCTTCGACTCCTTAGCTCCCCTCTACTACCCCCCCCCCCCCCCACCACCACCACCATGCCGCCTTGCCCAAGGCCAAACTAGGTCGACCTAATAAGAGGAATAACGAGAGCGGGAGACGACCGCGGTGTTAGATGCTCGTACACGTACCGGACACCACCAGTCGGGAGGGTACGTTGTGTTTATATAATTCCAACATCACTTCGGTTGCGTGGGTTTGGGAAAATACTCTCGATCGCGACCAGAAACTCTGCGTTCACTTCGCCTTCTTCCTCCGCAAAAAAGGAAGAGGAAAGTTGAGTCGGCTTCCTCTCCGGCCGTCCTCAGGACCCCGTATTAGCACGTGATGGCGCCGGCGCGACAATTCTTTTCGCTTCGGCCGGAATTCTTCCTGCCTGTCATCAAATGGAGGAACGTAAGACGGTGTCCATCTGTACTGCGGTTGCTGATCAAGGGACACATGTGTTTTTGATATCATGGGTTATAGCAACGTAAGACGGTGTCCATCTATACTGCGGTTGCTGATCAAGGGACACATGTGTTTGATATCATGGGTTACAGCAAGCACGGGGGCATGGGCAACGACGAAGACAGCCACATACGGTCCGGGATTTTCGCTGTAGGCGGGTACGACTGGGCCATCCGCTTCTATCCTGATGGGAACGGCAGTGCATACCCAGATCACGTCTCGGTGTTTCTCGAGCTTTTGAGCAACAACGCTAAAGTCCGGGCGTCCCGTGACATGAGGCTGGTGGACCAGTGCACCGGGTTATCGTCTTCAGTGCATAAAACAGGGCCTAGGATTTTCAACTCTGATGATGTCACTAAGTTTGCTCCACAATTTCCTTCTTTCAAAAGGCGAAGTGAGATTGAGGAATCCGCATACCTTCAGGATGATCGCCTGTCGGTTGAATATATCATCACTGTTTTCAAGAAGGTAATAGCACCAGCAGTCCTGGAACTTGTCCAGGATGTGATGATCTAGTCCAAAACTTGTAAAAGCAAACTATTGCATCCCACAACTTTGCACCCAATATGCAAATTTGGTCCTAGCCAATTAGACGACGACAAAGTGGAGCCTGGTCAACAGAGCCGGTCAGCGCATGAAAGTGCGTTATATCGACTAGAGGGGGGTGAATAGGCGATTTTTATGAATTCTTCAATGAGGAATTTGCCGGTGAGGAAATTCCTAAGTGAAGAACTACTTGCAGCGGAATAAGTACTCAGAAGTAAGCATAAGAGAATGCAGGCATGGTCATCATGATGAAATGAAGACAATCAAAGAGTACAGAAAGCGTAAACACAGGATAGCACAAGATGAAGACAAACAGACTGAAGAAATTGAACTGAGGAAATTGAGAAAGTCTTCAGTCAAAGTCTTCAAACACAGATATGAACGAACACTCAACACAGTAATGAGGAAATGAAAGAGTTGAGGAAATAGACAATGATTTGTTAGACCAGTTCCAACTGTTGTCTCAGTTGTACGTCTGATTGGAGCGGCTGAGTATTCAAACTCGAGGACACACAGTCCCGGACACCCAGTCGCTGAGCACGCAGCTCAGGACACCAAGTCCTCACCGTATTCTCCTTGAACTAAGGTCACACCGACCTCGTCCAATCACTCGTGGTAAGTCCTCAGGCGACTTCCAAACCTTCACAGACTTGGTCACTCGGTGATCCACAATTCCTCTTGGATGCTCTAGACCATGACGCCTAACCGTCTGGAAGAAGTACAGTCTTCAAAGGTAAGAAGCGTCGGATCCACGTAGGATCAATCTCTTCAATGATACTCAATCACTTTGGGTTTGTAGGGGTTTGGTTTCTGGGTTTTTCCTCACTCGATGATTTTCTCTCAAAGTCCTCAGAGGATGGGTTGCTCTCAAATGACAAGTGTCAAGTTTCTCTCGGAGCAGCCAACCAGCTAGTGGTTGTAGAGGGCAGATATTTATAGCCTAGGGAGCAGCCCGACATGATAAGACATAAATGCCCTTCAACGATATGACCGTTAGGTGGATAAGATATTCTGGGACAGCTGCGCGCAGCACAGCAACGGTCGGAAATTTGACTCTCAAATTCCTCAGGGCTATCATGTTCCTCACTGTGTAGGCAATCCGCACTGGCGAATTCCTAACTCCTCAGTCAGAACAAATTCCTCAGCGACCAGAAGAACTTCGTCTCTGTCACTGAAGAAATTGACTGAACTGTATGAGATTTCCAAAGGCTTCACTCGAAGGGATTGGTAGGTGTAGGATTTTGAGTTGAGCATCACATGGAAATTTTTCCTTAGTATTTCCTCGACCCCTTTAACAGTACGGTGTTTCCTATGACTCAAGAAAGATAAAACGAAACTACGAAAACAAAAGTCTTCACGCTTCATGTTCCTCAAATGAATACCAAGTCTTCAAGGTCACACCAATTTCTTCACTTTCAAAATCTTCAGAAAGTCTTCAGAATATCAAAGTCTTCACTCGAAGAACTTCATTTTTAGGGGTCGACTTTCTCTGTAAATATCAAACTCCTCATAGACTTATAGACCTGTGTACACTCATAAACACATTAGTCCATTAACCTATAAGTCTTCAATACACCAAAATCACTAAGGGGCACTAGATGCACTTACAATCTCCCCCTTTTTGGTGATTGATGAAAATATAGGTTAAGTTTTCAACAGGGATAAACATATGAAGTGTAAATACTGATATTGAGGAATTTGATTGCAAGATATAGAAGAACTCCCCCTGAAGATGTGCATAGTGAGGAATTTGCTTTTGAGGCAATGCACATTTGAAGAGTTGAATCATGGAGATCTCCCCCTATATCTTGTAATTCATACACGCATTTGACATATAATATGAAGAATTTGAAATGCATGATGAAATATGGTGAATGATGTAATTCAGCATGCGTGTATTAACATCAAACAAGGAATAAGCATGCAGAGGAACACATCAAAAGTATCAGAGCACCATCGGGTTTAAGATTACAACTCGATCCAATAAAAGTTTCAGAACGAGAGTTGTAACTTAGCAAAAATTGCCCATATAATAGACCCGCTTGAAGACTAACTCACATTTCTCCCCCTTTGTCATCGGATGACCAAAAGGATTGAAACTGAGGACTAACGCCCCTGAAGAATTTCAAGTTGATGAAGGAGCGCCAGCGTTGTCGGGGTCGGTTGTCGCAGTAGGGCCTGCCGCAGTGTCGTCCAAGTCTTCATTTTCATCAGTGTCTCGCGATGAAGAATAGGAGCTGGCCACCAAGGAAGGAACTTTGACCTTCTTGTATTTCTTCGGAGGAGGTGCAGACCAGTCAAATTCTTCCTTGAGACCCACTGTCTTCAGTTCTTCTGCGCTGTAGACATTAGAAAGAACAACCCAGGTGCGGTTGAAGGTTTCATGGAGGTAGTATTGGTTTTTCTTCACTGCATTGTGTGTTGAAGTCATGTTGTGAAGAATTGAACCAAACTGACGCTTGACCCATTTATGATTGCGATCAACCTTCTGATGAAGACCGAGGAGTAACTCACGATCAGTCATCACCACAGGTGTTGTGGCTTGAGGATTTTGCTTGGCCGAGGTATTGGCGGCAAGAGTCATGTGTGGCAGATTCATCATTGGTGGAGTAGGATGCAGCTTTGCGAAATTGACCATCCAATGGACGAATGCCTTCATCTATCACAGCAAAGGGCCTTGCCCTTGTCATCACCGAGGAAAATGTCCGCTTGAGGACTTCAATTGGAGGCAAGTAGCTGCAGTGGTTCAGAGTATCAGCCTTGTAATTGAGTGAAGACCTTGTCCTGATGAACCTCATAATCCATGGTGCATAAGGCTTCAGCTCAAAAGGTGACATAGCAATGTTTGCCAGAGTCCTCATGAAGAAATCATGGAAGTTGACGGGAACACCATGAATGATATTGAAAAGCATATTCTTCATGATGCCAATGACTTCTTCATCATTTGAGTCGTGGCCTTTGATAGGACTCATTGTCTTCGTCAGAATTCGATAGACAGTCCGAGGCACATATAGTAATTCCTTGACTAGGTATTTGGTTCGAGGTGCCTGTCCTGGCTTCAAAGGCTTCATCAGCACTTGCATGTAGTGATTTGAAAGCTCAGGTTCATTGTAGATACAACGAGCACCATCTAGGGGAGGACTGAGTGGGAGGGCACGAAGCAATTCAGTTGCTGGTGCCTTGTAGTGAGTATTTTTAGACATCCAGTCCAACACCCATGAGTTCACATCTTCAGCGTCTCCGGTGATGTGCAGCGTCGCATAGAATTGAAGAATGAGTTCTTCATTCCAATCACAGATGTCAATGCAGAAATTCAGAAGTCCTGCATCGTGAAGAACACTGAGGACTGGCTCGAAGCCTGGCAGAGATTCCATGTCCACATGAGGAATATGTGCATGATCGAAGACTTTGTCTTTGTTGAAGAGCACAGAGGAATAGAAGTTGGCTTGACTAGCAGTCCAGAAACGCCTCTTCCTTATGCGAGCAGAGTCGTATGGGTTGTAATCCGTGAAGAAAACGTGCTCGCCAAAGAAGTCTTCAGCCTTGAACTTTTGCTTCGTTGAGAATGAATTCTTAGGCTTTGGCAGTGGAGTGTGAGTGAGTTGCATCACGACCTCTGGAATCGCAATCTCGGGTTCTTCAGGCTAAGTAATTTCTGGTTCCTCTACATGTGCAGTCTGAGGATCAGCAACAGCAGGTTCATCAGCGCTAGTGGCTGGAATTTCTTCATGTACAGATGAAATGGGATGAGTTTATTCAGAGCCCATTTGAACTGTTGGAGCAGGGGACTGAGGAATCTGTTGGATTGGGCTGAAGAGTGGAGAATTTGGATGCTGACTTTCTCAAAACTCATCGTTCATCACTGGCATTGTGCTTCCAATATCCACATCTTCTTCTTCAATTTCCTCAACACCAGCCTCTTCAGCTGTGAACTGAGGCATAGGCGAGGAAATGATTGGGGTTGAAGGGATTGCTTCCACTTCAATTTCTTCATCAATCTGCTCTGATGAAGCAGCAGAATGATTTTCTTCATCAGATCCGCTTGGGATCTCATAATCTTCACCAAAAGGAACAAGGTTCTTTGATGGCATGGAGGAAATTGGAACAGCATCAATGGGATTTTCAAATGAGCTGGTCATTGTCTTCATCTTCTTCGGCTGAAGAATTTGAAGCAGCAGATGCTTTCCTTTTCTTCACCGCAGCTCGCTCGCAGCCTTGGTCTTCTTCACATCGGATGCAGATGGAAGGATTGGAGTTGGTGTAGGCGCAGGAGGAGCCGAGGAATCTGGTTGAATTTCCTCAAAGAATCGATGCAGCTTGCCTGACTTCTTCAGATTCTTCAGCGCACCACTAGTGGATTCCACCGCAATTTCTTCAATGGAATGGAATCATCAGCCTGGAACTAGCATTGTCTTCAAAGCCTGAACTTCATCGGTGTCGGGCATGTTCTTCGATCGGCTGGCGGAGGCTCCAAATGAGGAATTTCTTCTTGCGTTGGGGCTGCAACATTTGAGAACTTCTTTGTCAGATTGACAAATCTGACTTTGGCTCCTTGCCAATCAGCAGAATATGAGTCAAATTTGTCGCTGAGGGCTTTGATGTCAGCCTGCATCTTGATAAGTTCTTCGGTTGTCATCTTGACAACATTTTTCTTCAGCAGTTTCTCTTTTCTGTAATGCGATTTCTTGATCTCTCTCGGCGTATCAAATTTCCATTTCTCCTCTTGGATGAAATGAGTCAGCATGTGACTTTGGCCAGGTGTCAACTTGAAGTCAGGCATAGGAGTGTTTGGGTCCTTGTGCCAGAGATCAATGTAGTCTAGGATCGCTCTTGGATCCAACAGCAGTGGCACAGGTGTGCCTTTGGCTCTAGCGGCCCTTTCTTGTCGGTCTCTGATGATTTCCGCAAGTTCATCATCATCAGCCTCATCATCTTCAGGTAGCTCTTGGAAGGCGACCTGTTTCTTCTTGGGACTTGGCCGAGGACCTCGTCTAGTTGTGGCCTTAGTCTTCAGCAGAGTTGGGCCAGATGAAGAATTTGGTGCAGCTGAGGAACTTGCTGAAACACCAGAGGCAATTGAGATGCCTGCAATCCTTTGGCACATGGCCAGATGCACAGGTGCTGAGGACTTTGTAGGAGCTGAGGATTTGGGAGGAGCAGGAGCAGCATGAGGAATTGGCCGTGAGGGCACAGCTGAGGAACTTGGCCGTGAGGGCACTGTTGGTGAAGCACTTGGCTTGTGTGCGGGCTTCTTTGCCATAGATTTTCTTGGCTTGACAGAGGCCTCGGTGGCAGCAGATGTGAGTCCTCATTAAATTTCCTCACTGCCTCGTTGGCTTGTCTTGCCAATTTGGCTTGGCGCTTGGCCCATTCTTCAGGAAAGTCCTCACCACGCTTGATGCTGGTGGGATCAGCTTCTTGACTAGGTGCCAATGGAGCTCTTGGGCATGGAGGACTCAGTGCGAATTTCTTCATGTACTTTGGAGTAACATATTTGTACTCCCTCCATTCCCTTGCCCATCTCCTTTCAATCCTTTAAATGCGCACCTTGCGCTGATTTTTGTTTTGTTTTCCGAACTCGGCTTCATCAGGTGTGCAATAATCAGCATAGATGTCCTCAGGAATCTCAAACGCAGTCATGACCTCAGGCCTCTTTCCTCCTTTCTGTGGCTTCTTTCCTTCTGCCATATTCTTCAGCTGAGGGATTTGAACAATCGAATTCTCTAAAGAAGTATGCAACTTTTCTTCGAGGAACGCTGCAAATGAGTTAAGTTGATGAGAACCTAGTGATTCAGCAATGACATGAGTACCTGTGAACAGAGTATAGTTGCGAGGAATTTGGAGAGGTCATATGCTTCTCGTAAGGTTTTTCAAATAGAACTAGTTTGAGGAATTTGACCAGATGAGCCTTGAAGAATTTTACTAAGCGATCTTTGTCTTAGGTTCCAGAGTTGTATAGATCGAGGATCCACACAATTGAGGAATCTTGAAGAAAAATCATTGCTTAGAGAAACGAATCAAGAGCATATTTCGTTTGAGGTGTTCATATATGTGAAGATTTGAAGAATAAACACCTTTGAAGATTTTCAGGAAGGTTTGAGAATCAAAGCGAGTAATAAAAGTAACTTTTAATTACCCGTACTGAAGAACACGACGAACTGAGAAGTGTAGAATAGAAGTTCTTCAGTTCAGGTCTCCCACGCCCTAACTAGGTGGAGGAAGACAGCTACGGCGGCGGCGGAGTGAAGACTCCGCGGTCGGCGCGAGTACGACGGCGACGAGGTCGAGGCAGTGAAGCTCTTCCTCACCGGCGACGATGAAGTAGCGGCGGCGCTAGGGTTTAAGAAGCTCGAGAGAGAGAGAGAGAGAGCGGTTGAGCGGAGTAAAGGAAGTGAGGAAGGGGAGAGGGGGTATATATAGCCACGGTGAAAAACCGATCGCCCGAAGATTTTGGATGAACGTGCCCCTGACCCTTCTCATTCGCTTGACATGTGTCACCCACGTACTGAAAAGTGGAGATTGTGTTAGATCGTGGGTGAATAGATTAGTTTATCGTGGGATGCGGAATGGTTTGAGCGGCAAAACCGAAAATTGGATAAGATAAGTTAAAAGTTCCGTTCGCAATTTCTTCAGCTGGCAAGGACACAGTGAAGATTTTGAACGAGTTTCAAATAGAACGCACATGAAGAATTTGTGAATAGATTGGGTTGAGTATAGCATAGAGGGGGAAGGGTCCGATCACATTCACTTAGCAGAAAAAGCAACTTAAAGAAATAGCCATAAGTGAATGCTGTAGAGGACATAAACCCATATATATATATATATATATATATATATATATATATATAGTCAATGAAGAAAGACAACGGAAACAGTGAAGATTTTGCAAAGTTGAAGAATTTGAAAAACTGAAGAATTTCAAAAACTGAGGAAAAACTCAAATTGAAGATTTTCAATTTTGATGGTGGCGTGACCGACCGTATAAGAATGATGATTTCAGACACAGCGCATAATTGTCGAGGGTTCGAGAATCAAATTCTTCATTAATTTCTTCACACTTAGAGTGTTATTCTTCATTGATTGAAGAAAAACGTTTCTTCATGTGTTGCACATCTAAGTCATCAATTTTGCATAAGTGTCGGATGTGTGTCCTTTTCAAAGAACATTCAAGATTCTAAGATATTTAGCTCACACCGCAACTTGCTAAATCTCTTCTCATCCAAGGGCTTTGTGAAGATATCGGCTAGCTGTTCTTCAGTCTTCACATGCTCGATGGAGATGTAAGCCCTTCAACACATGATCACGAAGAAAATGATGACGAATCTGAATGTGCTTTGTCTTCGAAAGTGCTAAACTGGGTTGTGAGAAATCTTGATGGCACTCTCATTGTCACAAAGAGAGGCACATTCTTCATGTTGATGCCGTAGTCCTTGAGAGTTTGCTTCATCCACAGCAATTGAGCACAACAAGAGCCAGCAGCAATGTATTCAGCTTCCGCAGTAGACAGTGATACGCAGTTCTGTTTCTTCGAGGACCAACAGACCAAAGATCGTCCGAGGAAATGACAAGTATCAGATGTTGACTTGCGGTCCACACGATCACCAGCATAGTCAGAGTCAGAATATCCAATGAGATCAAACATAGAGCCCTTGGGGTACCATAATCCTAGTGTTGGTGTGTGAGCTAGATATCGAAGAATATGATTCACTGCCTTATGGTGTGATTCCTTCGGTGTAGCTTGAAATCGGGCACACATGAAAACACTAAGCATTATATCTGGCCTAGATGCACATAAGTACAATAGAGAACCAATCATGGAGCGGTATACCTTGTGATCGAAGTCAATACCATTTTCATCGATTGCATAGATGGCCATTTGTGGGCATAGGAATTTTGACGCCTTTGCAATCTTGCATGCCGAATTTCTTCGTGACATCTTTGAGGTATTTCTCCGAGATATGAATATGCCATTGTGTTGTTGATTTAATTTGAAGACCTAAGAAGAATTTCAATTCTCCCATCATAGACATTTGATATTCTTCACTCATCATATAGGCAAATTCATCACTATAACGTTGGTCGGTATAGCCAAAGATAATATCATCAACATATATTTGGCACACAAACAGTTCACCATCATATGCTTTAGTAAAGAGAGTAGGGTCGAGTGAACTGGTGTGAAGCCATTCTTCACGAAGAATTCCTTCAATGTATCATACCACGACTGTGGGGCCTGTTTGAGGCCATAGAGGGCCTTGTTGAGTCTGAAGACTTTGTCGGGATTCTTTGGATCTTCAAGACCTGGGGGTTGAGCAACATATACTTCTTCCTCAAGCTTACCATTGAGGAATGCACTTTTCACATCCATTTGATATAAGGTGATATTATGATGGTTAGCATAAGCAAGTAATATGCGAATAGCCTCAAGTCTAGCAACAGGTGCAAAAGTTTCATCAAAATCAATTCCTTCAACCTGTGTGTAGCCTTGAGCTACAAGTCGTGCCTTATTCCTCACCGCAAGGTCATTTTCATCTTGCTTGTTGCGGTAGATCCACTTTGTGCCAATGATATTATGCTTGCGAGGATCTGGACGTTTGACCAGTTCCCAGACATTGTTGAGCTCGAACTGATGTAATTCTTCTTGCATTGCCTGAATCCACTCAGGCTCCAGAAATGCTTCATCTACCTTAGTGGGCTCTGTGATAGAGATAAAAGCATAGTGCCCACAAAAGTTAGATAAATGTGAAGCTTTTGAGCGTGTGAGAGGACCTGGTGCTTCAATGTCATCGATGATCTTGTCAACTTGCACTTCTTTTGCAACGTGAGGATGAGTTGGTTGTCGTCGAGGAATTTGATCAGCATTTTCTTCAAGCACCATTTTCTTCAAAGATTATCCTCAGTGCATCACCGACGTTCTTCGCCTACAGGAATGAATTCTTCAGCAGATTCTTCAGTAGGAGTGACATCCTCAGTTGCCTTGAACTTGATAAATTCCTCAGGTGCTGGTTCATCTAACACAGAAGGTAGGTGCTCTCTTTGCGAGCCATTAGTTTCATTGAACCGCACATCTACCGTCTCAACAATCTTGTGAAGAGAGATGTTGAAGACTCAGAGGTGTGCGAGTCCTTTCCGTAACCAAGCATAAAATCTTCATGTTCTTTCAAAGGCAAATTTAGAATTGTGATGAGGATCTCTAATCCAACATTTAGCAATCAAGACTTTGAAATAACTCACATTGGGTTTCTTGTCGTTGAGGAGTTCATAGGCAGTTTTCTTGAAGAATTTGTGAAGATATACTGTTGATGATGTGACACGCCGGTATCAATTGCATCAATCCAAAAAGCGACGAGGCGTTTTGTATTCATCAAGCATAGTGCGAGCCATCTCAACAAGAGTTATGTTCTTGCGCTCCACGACGCCATTTTGCTGAGGAGTATAGGGAGAAGATAACTCATGAGTAATACCAAGTTCATCAAGATAGGAATCAAGACCGGAATTCCTGAACTCTGTTCCATTGTCACGCCAAAGTTAGTTGAAGCCCTCGAGGAAAATCGTTTGAAGACTTCCTGCACTTCATGTTTGTAAGTAACAATGTGTACCCATGTGTAACGGGAGTAATCATCAACAATAACAAAGCCATATAGAGATGCATCATTAGTGACTGCTGAGTAATGATTAGGACCAAAGAGGTCCATGTGAAGCAATTCAATGGACGAGTAGTGGTCATGATAGTCTTCACTGGATGCTTGGCCTTGGTCATTTTTCCAGCTTCACAGGCTCCACACAAGTGATCCTTGAGGAATTTGACATTTTCAATGCCAATGACATGCTTCTTCTTATAGCGTGTCCAAATTCCTCATGCCTGCGTGACCAAGTCGCCGATGCCATAGCCAGCCTTCTGAAGCTTTTGCAAGTAGACACACGGCTGGTTGTGGTCCTGTAGAGAAATCAACAATATACAAGTCTCCTCTCCTAAAGCCTTCGAAGACTTTGGAATTGTCAGCTTCCATGATCACAACACAACGATACTTGCCAAAGACAACAACCATATCAAGATCACAAAGCATTGAGACTGACATGAGGTTGTATCCTAAGGACTCAACAAGCATGACTTTGTCCATGTGTATGTCCTTAGAGATCGCAACCTTACCAAGACCCAATACCTGACTTTTGCCTTTGTCAAGAAAGATGATATGCTTCGTAGCGGTGATAAGGGAGCATCCATCAAGAGATTCTTGTCACCAGTCATGTGATTTGTACATCCACTATCGAGAACCCACTCATTGGCTTTGGGTTGATCATCCTGCGGATGAATTAGTGCAACTTACGATCTCATATACTTCATCAGTGAAGAATATGATATCAATTTCATCAGATGAATTTCATCAGGCAGTATAACAGATAAGCAGTATGAGGACGTGTGAAATGAAAGTTCATTTCTTCATGATTAGCCTGCGTCCTTTCAGGCATTTTGTCAGGCCCCCAGCAAATTCTTCAGACGTTAAAGCACGTCTGGAGACCTGACCCTGCAGAAGAGATTAGTTCTTTTTCTTCACCACCCACATCTGAAGGGGTGGCAAAGAGTTCATCACTCTGAAGCTCCATATGAAAATGGTGGCATAGAGGCCAATCCATTTCATTTCACATAAGAGGGGTTAGGGTAAGCATATGAATAAGCAGAGAAATTCTTCAAGGACTTATGAACATATTGGTTTGAAGAATAATGCACATATTCATAGCCCTTAGCTCTACCCTGCGAAACAGAGTTGTTAGCATGATGATGATCATATGAGGACTTTGATCCATGTGAGGAATTTGGTCCGTATGAGGACTTGGATCCATATGAAGAATTTGGTCCATATGAAAAGTTTGATCTGGGGTTCCTATTCTTCACAGTGGTGTCATGAGGACATTCACCTGAAGACTTTCAAGGCACTTCTTGGGAACCCAGATTTTCTTCATAGGGGAACCGTTCCTGCAGTTAGTGCCAACATATCTAGCAAATACTTCACCATTCTGATTTTTGAACAGTTTATAGTTGGAGTCAAATGACTCATCAGAAGAATGAGGAGATTCACATGTAAAGCCAGATAAGTTCGATGGATCAACTGGAGGTCCCTTTGCATCAACCCATGAGGTTTTGGGGTACTGCTCAGGCTTCCAATATGTTCCATCAGCATTGAGTTTCCTCTCAAAGGCAATACCCTCTTTCCTAGGGTTCCTGTTGAGGATCTGCTTTTTAAGCACATCACAAAGAGTCTGATGCCCTTTGAGGCTTTTGTACATGCTCATCATGTACAATTCCTTCAAATCCCTGCATCGTCAAGTGATACTAGCAATGTCCTTAGATGAGGAATTAGTGATAGCAGAGGCAGGTGAAGAATTTGTAACAGTTGAAGCATTTGAACATTCAGGTGAAGAATTAGCAGATTCATGTTCAATGCACTTTAAGCATGGAGGAACAAATTCTTCACGAGAAGCGCTGATTTTTGAGCAAGTAATGAATCGCTCCTTCGAAGATCTTCATAACTCACTCTTAGCTTCTCAAGATCTTGCTTTCTTTGAAGAAATTCATAAGAAAGTTTCTCATGATCAGACAAGAGAGTGTTATGATGACCTTGAAGGCTGTCAAGCCTAGACTGAAGTCTCTGAATATTTTCAGTCAGGGCTTTAGTGCGATCCATTTCTTCACCTAACATATCATCACTTTTACCTAACATGTTTTGAACCTTTTCCAAGGCATGTTGTTGTTTGGTGGCAATACAAACAAGCTTCGTATAGCTAGGTTCAATATCATCATCAGATTCATCGTCACTATACTCGGATGAGGAACATTCGGTTACCTTGTCACCCTTTTCCATGAGACATGATGCAGAACATGATGATTCTGGTTCGAAAGTCATTGTCGTTGTCAAAACCGGCGGATCTCGGGTAGGGGGTCCCGAACTGTGCGTCTAGGCGGATGGTAACAGGAGACAAGGGACACGATGTTTTACCTGTGTTCGGGCCCTCTCGATGGAGGTAATACCCTACTCCTCCTTGATTAATATTGATGATATGGGTAGTACAAGAGTAGATCTACCACGAGATCAAGGAGGCTAAACCCTAGAAGCTAGCCTATGGTATGATTGTTGTTCGTCCTACGGACTAAAACCCTCCGGTTTATATAGACACCGTATAGGTTAGGGTTACACAGAGTCGGTTACAATGGTAGGAGATCTACATATCTCAGTATCGCCAAGCTTGCCTTCCACGCCAAGGAAAGTCCCATCCGGACACGGGACGAAGTCTTCAATCTTGTATCTTCATAGTCCAGAGTCCGCCAACGGTGATAGTCCGGCTATCCGGACACCCCTAATCCGGGACTCCCTCAAGAGCCCCGAACCAAGGCTTCAATGACGATGAGTCCGGCGTTGATTGTCTTCGGCATTGCGAGGCGGGTTCTTCTCCAAATTCCACATACTTGTCGAATAGTGTCCGGCTTCTGATAAATGCTGCGCTCCTTGGCTTCTACGCCCAATAATGGCCATCTTCCATGTGTTTGAATGAATGCGAAAAGCCAGGGTATTTTTACACTTACCCCCCTAGCTGCGCAAATGAGCTACCTATAAAAGAGGCGAGGATCTAGATCTGAGTCACACCATCCCCCTTCATGAAGCTTTCATCAGGCGCCTCGACCAAAGCCCATTCCATCATGGACGGTCGACGGCTCCTCCTCTCGCTCCCGGCCCTCGGCACAGAAATTGGGAGAGATGCTCGATCCGCATAGCGAGCTAGTTATACTCCAAACCAAGGGATTTCTTCCCCCGGCCTTCATGGTTCCGGTTCGAGCCGGACTTGCCACCTACAAGGGCGGAAAGCAAGCGTAGAGTGTCCCCTATCCCTCTAAAGGAGAGCGGGTATGCTTCATCTCTTATCTAGTAAGAGGACTCGGATTTCCAATCCATCCGTTTCTCCGGGGGCTCTTGGAGTTCTACGGCCTCCAGTTGCACCACCTTACGCCTGCCTCCATTTTGCACATCGTGGGCTTCGTGGCCCTTTGCGAACTGTTCTTGGGCGTCGAGGCTCATTTCGGGCTATGGAAGAGATTATTCTGCCTAGTACCCCGTTCTTATGAGGGGTCAATATATCAAGTGGGCGGAGCCGGGCTATGGCGCATCACCGGGACCGGATACCTATCCGGAACCCCGAAGAAGGCGTCCGAAGACTGGCCTTGAATGGTTTTACATGGAGGACGTCCACGCGGATCCTGTTCGGATCGGCCTTAGGAGTTTAGCAATGCTCCTCTGAAGAAGCGCCTTTGGCGCCCTCGGAGCCGGAGGAAAATGACCGATGTCCTCTATTTGATGAGCCGAATAAGGTTACTGGCTCATGCCGGATTGACCATGATTGGATTCATGGCAATCTGCATTATGAGGGGAGTGCAGCCGCTCCAATATAGGGGCCACCCCATGTGGGACTTCAACGGGGAGGACGATGCCACCCGCCATGGCCGCAAAGGGCCGGGATCGGTCACCGAACTGGTGAAGATCTTGTCTGCCATGTATAAAGGGGAGGAGGAGGATTTCCTCCGCGTCAATCCACTGAAGGAGTTTTCTTCGAATAATCCTCGAAGCTGGGTAAGCAAACATCTTTGTGGCCTGTCCGATCCATGTTCCCGTGGTTAAATATCTCATTTCATGGTTTCTGCGCAGGAACTGCGCCGGACTGTGGAGAAGATACACAGCCCGCCCCCACAACCCGAGGATCCGAAACGGTCCCTCGATCCGACCTCCGAAGAGGATCCGGATATAAAGGTGGAGTTGATCGACGGGGTGTTCCACCAACTTAGCATCGACAATGCTTTGGTTGCCACTACGGCCGATTACCCCGGAATACTTCCAGCCTCACAGGTAACTGAGACCGAGGTCCCAATATTCTGATAATGACCCATCCGTGCTTATTTCTTGATCACCGTATACCAATGGTGTTTCGCGAGGGGTACCTTAGAGGCAGGAAGCCGAGCCCGCGGCGGCTAGCCAACAAGGGGCAGTACGGCCCCGCAGGCTAAAAAGAAGTGCGGTTCGGATCGAAACTCCGCTGCAACGGTATGGCGTGTCACCATATTCCCAGGATTGATTCCTGGAAGGCGTACTAATGCTTGTGCTCTTTTCAGGAAAAAGAGCGCTCGCCGGACTGAGTCCGGAGAGGTTGCCAATCGAGCCTCCGCCGGCCAGGCTCCAAAGCCGGGTCCGGAAGCGGAGGCGAGCACGAGGCGTGCGTCGGATGCTCCTCCGACGGAGGATGCCGACAAATTGTCCGCCACCAACTCCGAGGTGGAGAGCGCCATGAATCACAAAGCGCCACGGGACAGTTCTTCGTGACGCATGTTTCTCCCAAGAGGCCTTGAATGCCTTCAATTCGGGAGATGCGCACCTCCGTGCCGCTCAAGATGGTCTAGCCAAAGCCACGGAGCAGTATGTAAAGGACATACGGGTGAGGAAATTTGACAGTTATATATGCCAGGACCCCCCGAGACTTAAAATAGTTAGAATAACTGATTTAAGGATCATTTGTTATCTGAGGATCTTTCAAAAAGAGTACCCGACTGTCCCAGAGCTTGAAGAGTGCAAGGCCCAACTTGAGGCCGACTAGCCGCCACAGGGTGAGCCACAGAGACCCCCTCTGGTAATATATGCTTCAAAAGATAAATAGTTTATGAAGTGCGGCGGGTGTGTAAATCTGACAAAAACATTGCAGATGGCGCCGGACTAGATCCGGACAAGCAACAGCTCTTGCGCCAGCTAAAGGCCGGAGAGAGCATGCTTACGAGGGTGCGGTAGGAGAAAAATAACCTCCAAGATGCCAACACCAAGCTGGGTGAGGAACTAAAGGATGTTCGTGCCCAGTTGTCGGACTCCGTAAAGGAGAATCGTCGGCTTCATCGCGGCATTTTCAGTAAGTGCTTGAGAGAACTTTGAAAGAGTGCGGCGAGGAAGGCGACTAACATAAACATATATGTAGGTTTGCTCACAGGTCGTCCTGAGGAGGAGATGCCCAGTTCTTCGGGTGATCTTGTTCCCGAATTGCGTCAGCTGCACGAACGAGTCCGGCAGGTGATGAAAGGCGTCGGCCAGGCCTTGTGGCCATGTATCTCCCTGCCCGAAGGCATTGGGGAGCTGGCAGAGCGGCTTCAAGCAGCACGGCGGCGCTTCCGACTATGTAAGATATCGGCCTGCCGTCAAGGCGCCAGGGAGGCTTGGGCCATGGTAAAGACGCGGTACACGAAGGCTGACCCAAACCACATGGCCGAGGTCGGACCTATGGGGCCTGATGGGATGGAGATCCCTGTAAGCTTAGTGTACGGCCAAGTAGAATTGGCCGCCAAGTATTCCCATCAAGATTGTAAATTAGATAGCCTATTAGATGGCATTGAGGAGGAATACAATGAGTCGAGTTGACTATGTAAAAATATGACATGAAAAAATGTCTTCTAGCCGAATTGTAGATCGTTTGTCATAGCGGACCTTTTAAACCCGACCTCGGGACCCAATAGTCCGTAGTGTGTCCGAATATCTTCGTGGTTATATAAGAACCGGGGTATGCATGGAGATAAGGCGTAGGGGTCATTATTGATGTATCATACAAGTGCCCAACTAGCTATGTTATATTACATGGGTAGTAAGAAACGTCATCCAGGGAGAATAGTTCCGTTAAGGGTTCCTTTCGCTGGGATGCATGCCCTAAAGTGCATGTCAAAGCTGCTATGAAAGCAGAAAATCATCTGGGGGCAAATGGGTAAATAGTTAAAAATCATCTTTCAGTTCACCGACCGAATATTCCCTTAAGAACGCTAGCTTTTGGCTTCACCCAGTCGAGGTACACATCCGGTGACCCGACAAGAATAATCGCAGAGGTGCTCCCTTTACCACCTAGCCGAACAATCGGGAACGTAGGGGTAAGCACAGGAGCCAGGCAACCCAGCTTGGCCAAAACTTAAGTCATATCGATGCATATAATGGTGTATAAAAGGTACATGTGGAAGTTTAACGCATGTGTTGGGCATGAAGCCCATATAAATAAGCTTCTGTTAAAGAAGCCCCCAGGTATAATGAGCGCGGGCAGCGCGTCAAGTATGTGCAAAAAAAGCGCAAACGAGCCTCTAGAGGCTTCAAGAAGAAGGAGGATGAAGGAGAGAAATAAAAGACAGCAAAAATAGAAAATGTGGACGAAGGAAGGAGACGAACTTGGAGTCCGGCGCTTAGGCGTAGAATCTTCGTAGACGGGCTGCGTTCCATGGGTTCGGCTCGAGTCGGTTATCCAATGCGTTTTGCAGACGGTATGCTCCGCCAGTCAGGACCTGGTTGATGATGAAGGGACCTTCCCATATGGGCTTGAGTTTTTCCTTTTTCTTGTCCGGCATGCGTAGAACTAGTTCGCCAACGTTATAAGCTTTGGCTCGTACTTCCCTGCTTTGATATCTTCGAGCCTGCTGTTGATAGAATGCGGAACGAGCTTTTGCCACATCGCGCTCCTCCTCCAATGTGTCCAAACTGTTCTGCCGATCGAGCTCGGCTTCTCTTCTTCATACATGCGCACGCGAGGTGAGTCATGTATTATGTCGCAGGGCAAGACTGCCTCTACGCCGTACACCATAAAGAATGGTGTGAATCCGGTAGTACGATTCGGCGTGGTCCGCAGCCCCCAGAATCTGGTCGAGCTCCTCAACCCGGTCGTGTTAGATTCCTTGAGGGACCGCACTAGTCTGGGTTTAATGCCGCTCATGATTAAACCTTTTGCTCGTTCGACTTGGCCGTTGGTTTGAGGGTGATAGACTGAGGCCTGATCGAGCTTGATGCCCATGTTTTTGCACCATAATTTGACCTCATCGGCCGTGAAGTTGGTGCCATTATCAGTGATGATACTGTGGGGGACACGGTAACGGTGCACTACCCCTGATATGAAGTCTATCACAGGTTCGGATTCGCCATTTTAACGAGCTTGGCCTCTATCCATTTGGTGAATTTATTCACCATGACCAATAGGTATTTTTGCTTGTGGGTTCCTCCCTTAAGGGGTCCAACCATGTCAAGCCCCTGCATCATGAACGCCAGGTGATGGGTATAGTTTTGATGGCGGTGGGTGGCATGTGGCTTTGGTTAGCAAAAAGCTGGCAACCGACGCATCGTTGGACTAAATCCTCAAGATTCTGCCCGGGCCGTCGGCCAATAAAATCCTGTATGGAAGGCCTTGCCTACAAGGGCCCGGGCTGCGGCGTGGTGCCCACCCAGTCCAGCATGAATTTCAGCCACGAGGTTTCGCCCTTCCTCTTCGAAGATACACCTTTGAAGGACTCCTATAGTGCTTTTCTTATAAAGCTCTCCCTCATGGACTTTGTAGGCTTTAGATCGCCGTACTATGCAGCGAGCCTCATTTTGGTCTTCGGGGAGTTCCTGCCTAGTTAGGTAGGCTAGGAATGGTTTCGCCCACGGGCGATAACCGCCATTATTTCGTGGGCGGAGGGTGTTATCTCGGTGGCGAGCCTCCGATTGTGTCAAAGTGTTCGCGTCAGAGGCGATGCGGTTGGGTCCGGATTGTTATTTCGACTCCCTTCCCATAGTACGGATGGCTTGAACAGCCGTTCCAGAAGATGTTGGGCGGGACGGCATCGCGTTTTGCATCGATGCGCGCGCGCCGCTGGTTGTTATCCTGCTATATGATGAAATTCGAGCCCTTCGAATCTGTCGACATTTTTAGGACCGCATTGCAAGATGCTGCCATTTTCGGATCTTTGGCATCAAAGTCTCCGTTTATTTCAGATATCGCGAGGTTGAATCTCGCGCACCTCTAGGCGTTTAATGCCCATGGAGATCGCCATCCGGAGGCCGTGCGTATGGGCCTCGTATTCGGCTGCGTTGTTGGAGTCCGTATACATTATCTGAAGGACGTATTCGACTGTGTCCCCGGTTGGGGACGTCAGGATGACGCCCGCCCCCAGGCCGGCCAACATTTTGGAGCCGTCAAAGTGCATGATCCAATTGGAGTATGCGCCGTACCCTTTAGGGAGTTCAGCTTCGGTCCATTCGGCCACGAAGTCGGCCAAAACCCGCGACTTGATAGCTCGTCGTGGCTTATAGGTTATGTCGAATGGAAGGAGCTCTATGGCCCATTAAGCAATCCGGCCCATCGCGTCGCGGTTGTTTATAATGTCTTTAAGAGGTACTTCGGAGGCTACGGTTATCGAACACTCTTGAAAGTAGTGTTGCAGCTTCCGGGATGCCATGAACACCGCGTATGCTATCTTTTGATAGTGTGGGTACCGGTACTTGCATGGAGTTAGGACAGTGGACACATAGTAAACCGGTTTTTGAAGAGGGAACCGGTGTCCGTCTGTTTCTCGTTCGATGACGAGCACCGCGCTGACAACTTGGTGTGTTGCGGTGATATATAATAGCATTGGTTCGCCCACATTGGGCGCGGCCAGGACCGGATTTGTTGCCAATATGGCTTTTATCTCTTCGAGTCCGGCCGTGGCGGCATCCGTCCACTCGAAGTGTTCGGTGCGGCGGAGGAGGCGGTAAAGGGGTAACGCCTTTTCTCCAAAACGGGAAATAAAGCGGCTTAGAGCCGCTACGCATCCCGTCAATTTTTGTATTTGTTTGAGGTCTTTTGGAATACCCAATTGTGACAGAGCTCGGATCTTGGCTGGGTTTGCTTCAATTCCTCTAACGGACACAATGAAGCCAGAGCTTTTTCGGGCCGAACGCCGAAGACGCATTTTTCCGGATTGAGCTTGATGTCGTATTTTCGAAGATTGTCGAATGTGAGCCTCAAGTCGTCTACTAGAGTTTCGACATGCTTGGTTTTGATGAGCACGTCATCTACATATGCTTCCACTGTTTTGCCGATCTGGTTTGCCAGACATGTCTGAATCATGCGCTGATATGTTGCGCCGGCGTTTTTGATCCCAAAGGGCATTGTGTTGAAGCAGAACGGGCCGTATGGAGTGATGAATGCTGTTGCAGCTTGGTGCAGCTCCGCCATCTTGATTTGGTGGTAGCCGAGTATGCAGCGTCGAGGAAGCACAATGAGTCGTGGTCTCATCAGAAGCGTCAATAATTTGATCAATTCGAGGGAGGGGGAAGGGATCCTTTGGGCAAGCCTTATTAAGGTCTTTAAAATCAACGCATAGGCGCCAGGATTTATCCTTCTTTGGTACCATCACCAGGTTTGCTAGCCAGTCCGGATGTTTTATATCTTTGATGAATCCGGCTTCCAAAAGTTTGGCTAGCTCCTCTCCCATGGCCTGACTCTTGGGTTCGGAAAAGCGCCGAAGAGCCTGTTTGACTGGCTTCAATCCTTTTAGGATATTTAGGCTGTGCTTGGCCAGCCGACGTGGGATTCTTGGCATGTCTGAAGGGTGCCAGGCAAAGATGTCCCAGTTTTCTCGTAGAAATTCTCGTGGTCTTGGCGTCTACATCAGGGTTTAATTGTGCCCCAATGGAGGCCGTCTTTACACGGTCCGTTGGGTGGACTTGGAATTTGACTATTTCATCCGCTGGTTTAAAAGAGGTGGGCTTGGATCTTTTATCAAGTATCACATCGTCCTTGTTCACCGTGGAGCGCATCGCGGTGAGTTCCTCGGCCGCTAGGGCTTCGGATAGTGCCTCGAAGGCTAGTGCGGCTGCCTTGTTTTCGGCGCGGAGTGCTATGTTCGGATCACTAGCGAGAGTGGTGATTCCGTTAGGTCCGTGCATTTTAAGCTTCATGTACCCATAATGGGGTATAGCTTGAAAAATTGTGAATGCCTCTCGTCCTAGTAAAGCATGATAGCCGCTGTTGAACGGGGCCACTTGAAATGTGACCTCCTCGGACCTGTAATTGTCCGTGAAATAACACTACGTCCGGTGTGATTTTTCCTATGCAGCATGCTTCCGGCTAGGGATTATTCCTCTAAAGGTTGTGCTGCTTCGCTCAATGCGGTTCCAGTCTATTTCCATTTTTCAGAGGGTTTCCTCATAGATGAGGTTTAGTCCGCTGCCGCCATCCATGAGTACCTTAGTAAGGCGAAAGTCGTCCACTATCGGACTGAGGACCAATGCGGCTGGTGCTCGGGCTGTTCGGAATTTAGGTTCACACCGGCATTAAAGGTAATAGCCGTGTCACTCCATGGATTTATTGTTGCTACTTGGTAGACTTGACAAGGTTGCAGTGTTTGTTTTCGCATGTTATTTGATGCAAAAGTCTCAAGACTGTTAACACTGCATCTTGGTGTTGCTTTGGGCTGGGATTCTCAAGCTAGAAGCTCTTCGCCACTTTTGGCCACCTGCCGTAGTATCCAACATGCTCGAAGGCTATGAGTTGGAGTGGCGCCCTACGTACTATGAATTTTGCAGGTCCGTTTAGCCAACCCTCCAAAGACGGTTCCGTACCCTTTAGGGGTTTTGGTTTTTGGTCTTTAACCCGTGTGCTTGGTAATGATGCACCCTTTTATTTCGGACTAGGGATGTATTCAGGCGGATTATCCCAAAATTTACTTTCGGTTTTCCAGGCGCTCTCCATCGCACAGTACTTTTGTACTATGGTCACCAAGTCGGCAAAGCGTGTAATTTCGCGATGATTTATGGTGTTTAGGATTCCCTTGTCCGTGCAATTATTGCAGAAAATTGGGATTGCGTCCTCCTCCCGGCAGTCCTTTATCATGTCCATAACCAGGAGGAATCTGGCCCAGTAATGATGTACTGTTTCAGCAGGCTCTTGCCGAATTCGAGAGAGATCGCTAATGTTTGGGTGGGCGGGTGGAACTAGATCCGGAACCCTGTCCAATTTAGGACTCAGGGGCCGAGAAGTCTCCGAACTCGGAAGTTTGGAGTTTTGAGTGTTATCCAATGAATCCAACCCGCCGCCTGACTCTAAGTTCAGGGTTTGATCGACATCCGTCCCTCTGCGGGAATCCGGCATGGAGGGATCGGGAATCCAGACGTAGCTAGTCCTTAAGATATAAGAAGAATCGCCGCATTGCTCCTCTATCACAGCAAAATGATGGGTAGCCTGGGGAGAGTTGATCTCTCTCAGATCGATTTTAGGTTCCGATCCGTCGTAGCCTGTGGCGACTCGAGCGGCGATGCGATCTAAGAGCTCGTTTACGGAGGAGAGCTCGATCGGATCTAACTGTTCGGCAAGTTCCGAATTAACATGGAGATTGGTTTCGATGACTCGAGAGGTCATCGTAGGCGCGGTGGCCGAACTGACGGTCATAAGAAAACCACCTAGCCGAAGAGTATGACCAGTGGCCAAGGCTCCTTTGGCGATAGTATCGTCTTTAAAGACGGGATGAGGCATCCTTCCTGACAGCGATGGCACAGAGGAACTCTCAATGAAAGCACCAATGTCGGTGTCAAAACCGGCGGATCTCGGGTAGGGGGTCCCGAACTGTGCGTCTAGGCGGATGGTAACATGAGACAAGGGACACGATGTTTTTACCCAGGTTCGGGCCCTCTCGATGGAGGTAATACCCTACTCCCGCTTGATTAATATTGATGATATGGGTAGTACAAGAGTAGATCTACCACGAGATCAAGGAGGCTAAACCCTAGAAGCTAGCCTATGGTATGATTGTTGTTAGTCCCACGGACTAAAACCCTCCGGTTTATATAGACACCCGATAGGTTAGGGTTACATGTAGTCGGTTACAATGGTAGGAGATCTACATATACGTATCGCCAAGCTTGCCTTCCACGCCAAGGAAAGTCCCATCC
This sequence comes from Aegilops bicornis, assembly GCA_021605145.1. Taxonomy (NCBI): domain Eukaryota; kingdom Viridiplantae; phylum Streptophyta; class Magnoliopsida; order Poales; family Poaceae; genus Aegilops; species Aegilops bicornis. The sequence goes on from CM038673.1 coordinate 726,046,650, forward strand.
GGACACGGGACGAAGTCTTCAATCTTGTATCTTCATAGTCCAGGAGTCCGGCCAACGGTGATAGTTCGGCTATCCGGACACCCCCTAATCTGGGACTCCCTCAGTCATCGTTTTGAGAGATTCATTGAAGTCCTCAAACCAAGGGTCATGACGGGTTCGATGACCTTCATAGACGTCGGAGATTCGGTCCCAGATAAGCTTCGCATTGCAAAGATGCATAATGCGCGTGAATTCATCTCTAGATAGGCGAGGAACAGATGATATCCTTCGCCATGATGTCAAGTCGGCGTGCATTTGCGAATATCATCTGCGTTCGCCGTCTTGCACAGATCAAGAAGACCAATTTCAGTGACGGTCCACAGCTCATTTGTCCATTGCCATGAGGCGCTTCCTCATCATGGCCTTCCACGTGGGATAATCATTAACGTCAACGATAGGGAATGTCACTTTCTTCATACCTTCGGTCGACATAACTTAATCTCGAGGATTTTAAACCAATATATCACAGAACAAGGGAGTACCTTGCTCTTATACCAATTGAAAGTGCGTTATATCGACTAGAGGGGGGTGAATAGGCGATTTTTATGAATTCTTCAATGAGGAATTTGCCGGTGAGGAAATTCCTATGTGAAGAACTACTTGCAGTGGAATAAGTACTCGGTAAGCATAAGAGAATGCGGCATGGTCATCATGATGAAATGAAGACAATCAAAGAGTGAAAGCATAAACACAGGATAGCACAAGATGAAGACAAACAGACTGAAGAAATTGAACTGAGGAAATTGAGAAAGTCTTCAGTCAAAGTCTTCAAACACAGGTATGAACGAACACTCAACACAGTAATGTGGAAATGAAAGAGTTGAGGAAATAGAACCAGTTAGGTTGGTGAAGACAATGATTTGTTAGACCAGTTCCAACTGCTGTCTCAGTTGTACGCCTGGTTGGAGCGGCTGAGTATTCAAACTCGAGGACACACAGTCCCGGACACCCAGTCGCTGAGCACGCAGCTCAGGACACCAAGTCCTCACCCTATTATCCTTGAACTAAGGTCACACAGACCTCGTCCAATCACTCGTGGTAAGTCTTCAGCGACATCCAAACCTTCACAGACTTGGTCACTCGGCGATCCACAATTCCTCTTGGATGCTCTAGACCATGACGCCTAACCGTCTGGAAGAAGCACAGTCTTCAAAGGTAACAAGCGTCGGATCCACGCAGGATCAATCTCTTCAGTGATTCTCAATCACTTTGGGTTTGTAGGGGTTTGGTTTTTGGGTTTTTCCTCACTCGATGATTTTTGCTCAAAGTCCTCGGAGGATGGGTTGCTCTCAAATGACAAGTGTCAAGTTTCTCGGAGCAGCCAACCAGCTAGTGGTTGCAGGGGCGGCTATTTATAGCCGGGGAGCAGCCCGACATGATAAGACATAAATGCCCTTCAATGATATGACCGTTAGGTGGATAGGATATTTTGGGACAGCTGGCCAAGAAGACAAGAACGGTCGGAAATTTGACTCTCAAATTCCTCGGGGCTATCATGTTCCTCATCGTTTAGGCAATCCGCACTAGCGAATTCCTAACTCCTCGGTCAGAACAAATTCTCAACACTGTAAGAACTTCGTCTCACATCAAGAAATTGACTGAATCAGTATGAGATTTCCAAAGGCTTCACTCGAAGGGATTGGTAGGTGTAGGATTTTGAGTTGAGCATCACATGGAAATTTTTCCTTAGTATTTCCTCGACCCCCTTTAACAAGACGGTGTTTCCTATGACTCAAGAAAGAGAAACGAAACTACGAAAACAAAAGTCTTCACGCTTCATGTTCCTCAAATGAATACCAAGTCTTCAAGGTCACACCAATTTCTTCACTTTCAAAGTCTTGAAAATCTTGAGAATATCAAAGTCTTCAATGAAGAACTTCATTTTTAGGGTCGACTTTCTCTGTAAATATCAAACTCCTCATAGACTTATAGACCTGTGTACACTCATAAACACATTAGTCCCTTAACCTATAAGTCTTCAATACACCAAAATCACTAAGGGGCACTAGATGCACTTACAGCACAACACATTTTGCAATTACCCCCCTGGACTTAGCAGTGTCCCCTGACTCCTCCTTTGTTTCCAACCCCCTCTCGCCGCCCGCGACGTCTTTACCGCCCTACGCGTCGTCGATGCGGCAGATATTCCCGTTCGCGTACGATCCGTCCCCGGCGGCGGCCCCGAGGCTCCTGCATTGCTATGCGGTACTCCTCCAAACTGTACCAACAATCTTGCCGCAACATCTCCAAAGAAGATCACACACCTTCACAAAGATCCGCAGATGATATCCTTCGGCGATGCCCAACAGTAGCAGTTGGAGGCGGCGGCTTCCCTGATCCCATCGCAGTACATGTCGCCGGAGGCGCTGCGCTACTGGAGTGCGGCCCTGAATCTGAGCAAGCGAGGCGTCTTTGGGCGGGTCGTGCCGCCCGGCCAGCGGCCACTATGCGGCTGCCTGGGCGGCCAAGTTGTACCGCAGCGAGTGCCAACGTCACTGGGGGAAGTGGGTGGCGGAGATCCGCCTGCCACGGAACCGCACGCGCCTATGGCTTGGTACCTTCGACACCGCCGAGGACGCCGCCATGGCGTACGATCGCGAGGGCTTCAAGCTGCGCGGCTCAACTTCCCTGACCTCTTCCTCGGCAAAGGCCGCTCTAGCGGCAGCGGCCGCACCAGCGCCAGTGCTACGACGCCAGCCTCCTCCTCCTCCATGTTCGCTCCACTGATGCCGGACGAAACCCATGCGCAACAAGCTCAGCTGCTGCTCCAGCATGAACAGCAGCAACAGCACAGGGACGAGCAAGCGAACATTGCACAGAAACCCCTGCTCTCCGCAGATGGCAAGCAGAGCGGGGCGGCCTCCAGAACGAGCAAAATCCTCGGCTCCGTAACGCAGAGCAACAATGCGTACGGCAGACGACCATGATGCAAAGAGGCTCCAGTGACCCCCGGCGGGGTCTGGGGCCCGCCGATGATGCATGGTTCAGCGCGTGGGGCCCAGGCAGCTTTGTCTGGGACTACGACATGGACAGCGCCCACGGCCTCTTTCTCCAATCTCCAATCTTCGCCAGTGAGCAGGCCGGCATGGACTACGCCCCCAGTATCCCGGAAGCCCACGTGGCACCGTCGGCAAGGACATGCACGGCCTGTGGCGCTCCTGATGAAGCTATGTACCTAGGGTAGGGTTATAGGCCTGACCTAAACACCCTCCCCAAGGACACCACCCTAAAGTCAGAAGCATTTGAAGGGTACCATCATCCACTCGACCGGAAGCATTCACTCGGAAGAATCACTGTCACTCGACCGTAACAGAAACCACTCGACATACAGAAGATCTAAAGTCACTCTGCACAGCAACGGTCGGGCGTTTACTCATAGACTTAATGAACAATTATTGCACTTTATTACAGACGTTACCTGTAACGCTCCTTCTTTATGTACATTGAACCCTATGTAACGGGGGATGGCTGGGGTCCTGGCGCACTCTATATAAGCCACCCCCTCCTCTGGGACAAGGGTTCGCACCCCCTGTAACACACACACGCATAATCCAGTCGACCGCCTCCGGGCACCGAGACGTAGGGCTATTACTTCCTCCGCGAAGGGCCCGAACTCAGTAAAACTCGTATGCGCATAACCGCCATAGCTAGGATCTTGCCTCCTCATACCTACCCCCCATTCTACTGTCAGTCTTAGATCCACGACAGTTGGCGCCCACCATGGGGTAGGTGTCTTAGCGACTTGTTGGTGAAGTTGTGATTTTTCCGATTCCCATCATCATGGTTTCCGGCGGCGGATTGGCTGAGGGCCGTGAGATCCGTCTCGGCGCGCTCGTCTTCGTCGCCGACGACTCCACCTGGCTCCAAGAGGCTCCAGTCGACGTCGAGGCGCTCCCCGTCCGCGGGGCGATGCACTTTCACGCATGCGTCTGCGGCGTCCTTCTTCGGCAGCCGTTGACTCAGTATCGGTCGACTCCTATGGCGTCCTCGTTCCCCGCTGTTCTCCGGCGCAAGCGTTCCGGTCGGTCGCGGCTCCAGCGGTGGGTGAGGCACGCGGTGGCCCGCCAGTCGTCCACCCCACAAGTCATGGCAATCGAGCCCGACGAAACTCTCTACGGCCTGTTCGACTGGCTCCGTTGAGACCGCATCCGAGTGCGACAGCAGTGACCCCGTAGCGGAAGTTTTGATGGTCAATGGACCACGCAGTCCTCCTGGCTTCCCCCGCGACGACGATGGTGATGGTGGTGGCGATCCATCGCGCGCTCACGAGGAGTACCTCCCCAAGCCTCTTTCTTCGCAGCAAAGGGAAGAGCTCCACCGCCGCAATATGGATGCACTTCACACTCCTATTGTTGGAGAAACCCCCGAGGCCCGGGCCTTGGAGGAGGTGCACCTGGCCAACTTGGCTGAGCGCACTCGACTGGAGAACCTGCAGCATGCACTCGACGAGCGTGCTCGGCAGCGGATTCCTGAGTACAGTCGACGACAACTTTTTCCGCCTCCAACTCAGGTATATCGAACTCCGATTCAGAATCTCACAGCTGCAGCCCGAGTAGCAGAGTCGATTCAGCCTTCCCAGTCGGAAGCTGACAGAGGTTTGATGCAGATCCAGGCTTTACTCCGGGCAGCGGGAGAGCAGAACACAGCAGTATCTCAGTCGCGGAATAGGATTCATAGCAGATCTGTGATGGCGGACACAGTTCAGTCGGCTCACGGCCCAAGATCACCCCCACGGCGTGAGGGACATGGAGACCAGCGAGATCAGTACATAAACCGTGAGCAGTACGATCACCGACTCGACCACGATGACCATCATCGAGTGCCCTCGCCTCCCCCGAGGAGTGGGTCATATGTGCCTCGGCAGCACGATGACAGACGCCCTCACAGTGGTGGGCGAAGAATTCCAGTCGACCCCAGAGAGCCGGGCTTTGATGCGAGATCTATTCTCGTTCAAGGTCTGGTTGACAGGAACAGGGCACACAGAGAAGACCATGACAAAGATTATCCTACTGGCAGAGTGCATGTTTCAGGTCCAGAGTGTTTCAGCAGAGCCATCAGGGCTGCAGTGATTCCTCCCAACTTCAGGTTGGTGACTGGAGTCAGCAAGTTCACTGGTGAGTCCAAGCCTGACACTTGGCTTGAGGACTACCGAGTGGTCGTACAGATCGGTGGCAGCAATGATGAAGTGGCCATGAAGCACCTTCCTCTGATGTTGGAAGGCTCAGCCAGAGCATGGTTGAATCAGTTAGCACCTGGCAGGATATATAGTTGGGAGGAACTTGCCCGAGTGTTTGTTAGAACCTTTGAAGGTACATGCAAACGACCATCAGGGTTGACAAAATTATAGTCCTGCGTGCAAAAACCGAATGAGACCTTAAGAGATTATATCCAGAGATGGATCACATTGCACCATACAGTGGAGAATGTGTTGGATCACCAAGCAGTTTGTGCCTTCAAGGAGGGTGTTAAGTATCAAGAGTTGAATCTGAAATTCGTTCGGACAGGGGATATGTCCCTGTCTCGGATGATGGAGATTGCCACCAAGTACGCTAATGGTGAAGAGGAAGGCCGACTCCGGAGTGGTAAACACAAAACATTCGCCCAAGAAACCGGAGGAGGGAGTTCCAGTCGGAAACAGAAATGCAAGGCCGAACCAGCGCTCCTGGTGAAGCTTTAGTTGTGGCTCAAGGGAAGTTCAAGGGGAAGCTCAAAGGGCCGTGGAACCCCAAGAAAGTGAAAGATCAAGATGGAAATGATGTGTTGGATTTACCATGCCACGTTCACACCAAAAAAAGATGAAGAGGGTAATCTCATTTACCCTAAACACACCACTTTCGACAAAGGTCGGCTCCTGATCCAGCAGTTCCGAGAGAAACAACCCAAGGAGAAGGAAAAGGAGTCGGATAAGGATGAGGATAGGGAATAAGATCATGATGGTTTTCCCAACGTCAATTCCACTCTGATGATTTTTGCTGATGTTGAAAGCAAAAGTCGACTGAAAGTTATCAACAAAGAGGTGAACGTGGTTGCTCCGGCAACGCCAAGTTATTTGAAGTGGTCCCAAACTGCCATCACATTCGACCAGTCTGACCATCCAGCACGTATAGCCACCCTTGGGAGGCAAGCGCTGGTGGTCGACCCAGTTATTGAAGGCATTCGACTGACTAAAGTGCTGATGGATGGTGGTAGTGATTTGAATATCCTGTATGCTGAGACCTTGAAGGGAATGGGCATTCCGATGTCCAAGCTTAGTGAAAGCAATATGAGTTTCCATGGAGTTTACCTGGCAAGAAGGCCAAATCACTCGGCCAGATCGCCCTTGATGTGGTTTCCGGTGATTCCAAGAATTACCGCAAAGAAAAGTTGACATTTGAAGTAGTGGATTTCCAGAGTGCTTATCATGCTATTCTGGGTAGGCCTGCCTATGCACGTTTCATGGCTCGACCATGTTACGTGTACCTCAAGTTGAAAATGCCTGGTCCCAGAGGAGTGTCACTATCACTGGCAATCGGCAGAAGGTAGAAGAGTGCTTCCAGAAGGGCTCAAAAATCGCCGATGCACAAATAGCGGCAGTCGAAATGCAAGAATACCAGAAGAATGCAGATCTGAGTGATTTGTTGCGCTCCAAGAAGCCTGCCACTGATTCTGCGTTTCAGTCGTCCGGTGAAACCAAGCCGATTCATATTCACCCGACCGATCCTAGTGCTGCTCCTACTCATATTTCAACTTCACTCGATAGCAAATAGGAAGAAGCGCTCATCCAGTTGCTCCGTGAGAACTAGGACATCTTTGCATGGAAGCCTTCTGACATGTCGGGTGTACCCAGGGGACTAGCTGAGCATCATTTGCGAGTCGACCCGAAAGTAAAACCAGTCAAGGAACATCTTCGACGGTCCGCCGTACAGAAGAGAAAAGCAATTGGTGAGGAAGTGGCTCAGCTCCTGGCAGCTGAGTTCATCCGTGAGATTTACCACTCCGAGTGGCTCGCCAGTGTTGTCATGGTCCCCAAGAAGGACGGCTCACTTCGCATGTGCATTGACTTCAAGCATATCAATCGGGCCTGTCCTAAAGATCATTTCCCTCTCCCCCGCATCGACCAAATCATCGACTCGACTGCGGGATGTGAGCGATTGTCTTTTCTGGACGCCTATTCCGGGTATCATCAGATCAGACTGTATTGACCCGATGAGATAAAAACGGCTTTCATCACTCCATTCGGATGCTTGTTATGTCACCATGACATTCGGCCTGAAGAACGCCGGAGCCACATTCATGAGGATGATTCAGAAGTGTTTGCTCACTCAAATCAGTCGGAATGTGGAAGCATACATGGATGACATTGTGGTCAAGTCACGTAAGGGTTCCGACCTGCTGGCTGACCTTGCTGAAACCTTTGCCAACCTCAGAAGGTATGATATCAAGCTTAATCCATCAAAGTGCACATTCGGAGTTCCTGGCAGAAAGTTACTCGGCTTCCTCGTTTCCGAACGAGGGATCGACGCTAACCAAGAGAAAGTTGGTGCTATACTCCGGATGAAATGCCCTGTGCATGTACATGATGTCCAGAAGCTTACTGGTTGTTTGGCCGCCTTGAGTCGATTCATATCTCGTCTCGTTGAAAAGGCCTTGCCTCTTTACCGACTGATGAAGAAGTCTGACAAGTTCGAGTGAACAGATGAAGCTGACACAGCGTTTGCAGAGCTCAAAGCCCTGCTTTCCACCCAGCCGGTGCTTGTTGCCCCAATCAGCAAAGAGCCTTTACTGCTTTATATTGCAGCCACAGGACAAGTTGTCAGTACAGTACTCACAGTCGAGCGGGAAGAAGAAGGAAAAGCCTATAAAGTTAAGCGCCCAGGATACTATGTTTCTGAAGTTCTGACTCCATCCAAGCAAAGATATCCACATTATCAGAAGCTTGTTTATGAAATTTACATGACCACGAAGAAGGTTGCTCACTATTTATCTGATCACTACATTACAGTCGTCAGCGACGCACCATTGTCAGAGATCCTGAATAACAGAGATGCAATTGGTCGAGTGGCAAAGTGGGCGATTGAACTCCTTCCTTTGGATATCAAGTTTGAGGCAAAGAAAGCTATCAAGTCCCAAGCAATAGCAGATTTCCTCGCCGAGTGGATCGAACAGCAACTTCCGACTCAGTTTCACTCGGAGCATTGGACCATGTTCTTTGATGGATCCAAGATGCTGAATGGTTCCGGTGCTGGGGTGGTATTGGTATCCCCCCGAGGCGACAAACTCAGCTATGTTCTCCAGATTCACTTTGACTCCTCCAACAATGAAGCTGAATATGAAGCACTTCTATACGGGTTGCGTATGGCCATTTCACTCGGCGTCCGTCGCCTCATGGTCTATGGAGACTCAGATTTAGTGGTCAATGAAGTGATGAAGGAGTGGGACGTCAGAAGCCCAGCTATGAATGGCTATTGTAATGCAGTGAGAAAGTTAGAGAAGAAGTTTGAGGGGTTAGAGCTCCATCACATACCCCGACTGAAAAATCAAGCAGCCGATGATCTGGCAAAGATAGGTTCCAAGAGGGAAGCCATTCCCAACAATGTGTTCTTGGAACATATTCATTCACCTTCAGTTCAAGAACATCCCTTCACTGAAGAGCCCCCACAACCAAAGAGTGCCACTGATCCGACTGAAGTCGAAATCCCAGCCGTGATCGACTTGGTCATGGAGGTTTTGGTCATCACTCCCGACTGGACAGTATCGTATACCGCGTACATTCTTAGAAAGGAACTCCCAGAGGATGAAGAAGAGGCTCGGCAGATCGTCCGTCGATCCAAAGCCTTTACTGTGATAAGAGGACAGTTGTTCAGAGAAAGTGTGACTGGAGTCTGCCAGAAATGCATAACACCAGAAGAAGGTCGAGTGATCCTCAATGACATCCACTCGGGGACCTGTGGTCACCATGCATCCTCTCGGACTATTGTGGCCAAAGCATACCGACCAGGATTTTATTGGCCACGAGCAAATGAGATGGCAAAAGAAATAGTCGACAAATGTGAAGGTTGCCAGTTTTACTCCAACATGTCTCACAAGCCTGCATCAGCCCTGAAGACCATTCCACTCGTCTGGCCCTTTGCTGTTTGGGGATTGGATATGGTTGGACCTCTGAGGACTGGTAGGAGCGGCTTCACTCATGTGCTCGTGGCAGTCGACAAGTTCACCAAATGGATTGAAGCCAAGCCTATCAAAAACCTTGAAGCCAGTACTGCTGTCAGATCAGAGAGTTAACATTCAGATATGGTGTTCCGCACAGCATCATCACTGACAATGGGTCAAACTCCAATTCTAATGAGTTCAGAACCTTCTGTGCTTCCCAAGGTACTCGAGTCGATTATGCTTCAGTCGCCCACCCCCAGTCGAATGGACAAGCCGAAAGAGCAAACGGATTGATTCTCGAAGGACTGAAACCCCGACTGATGTGTGATCTCAAGCACGCAGCAGGCGCCTGGGTCGATGAACTTCCATTAGTGCTTTGGGGATTGAGGACAACTCCCAATCGGTCGACTGGCCGAACTCCAATCTTCCTGGTCTATGGAGCTGAGGTTGTACTTCCGAGTGACTTGCTCCACAACGCACCCCGAGTCGAGCTTTTCTCAGAAGATGAAGCAGAACAGGCACGGCAAGATGCATTTGATCTCCTGGAAGGGGAAAGAGAGATGGCCTTGATGCACTTGACCATCTATCAGCAAGACATGCATCGATTCCACACTAGAAACGTGAGAGGTCGAGCATTTCAAGAGGGAGACTTGGTTCTTCGAGTGGATTAGCAGAAACCACACAAGCTTGCTCCTGCTTCGGAAGGCCCCTTCATTGTCACCAGAGTGCTCCACAACGGAGCATACCACCTTTACAACGTCGACCACAAGAAATATGATACACACGCTTGGAATGCGGAGCTGCTCCGCCCCTTTTACACTTAAGTTTTCAGACTGTTGAGATGTAATAAGAAATACCTTCTAGTTTGATTATTAAAGACACAGTTTTTTGCAATCTCAAAAATTATTGTTGTTCCTTTTTTATTCTCTAAATCTCCCAGTGGGTGGCTTAGCTGCGAACCCGTTTCGCCTAAGTTCGAAAAATCCTACCGAGTGGTGAGCAAGCCTCTCACTCGGGGGCTTAGCTGCGAATCTGTTTCGCCTAAGTTTTAAAAACCCTACCGATTGGTGAGCAACCCTCCCACTCAGGGGCTTAGCTGCGAATCCGTTTCGCCTAAGTTTAAAAAATCCTACCGAGTGGTGAGCAAGCCTCTCACTCGGGGGCTTAGTTGCGAATCCTTTTCGCCTAAGTTTGAAAAATCCTACCGAGTGGTGAGCAAGCCTCTCACTCGGGGGCTTAGCTGTGAATCCGTTTCGCCTAAGTTTAAAAAAATCCTACCAAGTGGTGAGCAAGCCTCTCACTCAGGGGCTTAGCTGGAGTCTAGTACTCGCCTAAGTTTGAAAAATCCTACCGAGTGGTGAGCAACCCTCCCAGTCGGGGGCTTAGGTGCAGTCCTGTACTCGCCTAGGTTTGAAAAATCCTACCGAGTGGTGAGCAACCCTCCCACGTGGGGGCTTAGCTGCAGTCCAGTACTCGCCTAAGTTTGAAAAATCCTACCGAGTGGTGAGCAACCCTCCCACTCGGGGGCTTAGCTGTAGTCCAGTACTCGTCTAAGTTTGAAAAATCCTACCGAGTGGTGAGCAACCCTCCCACTCGAGGGCTTAGTTGCAGTCCAGTACTCGCCTAAGTTTGAAAAATCCTACCGAGTGGTGAACCACCCTCCTACTCAGGGGCTTAGCTACAGTCCAGTACTCGCCTAAGATTGAAAAATCCTACCGAGTGGTGAGCCACCCTCCCACTCGGGGGCTTAGCTGCAGTCCAGTACTCGCCTAAGTTTGAAACACATCCGTATCTGCAAGGACGACGAGGTGCAGGTCGACTGCAACCTTCTCCTCGGAGCTACGTTACAAGTACAACGTATGCTCCATCCCTATCCGCCAGGACGACGAGGTGCAGGTTGACTGCAACCTTTTCCTCGGAGCTACGCCACAAGTATAACGTACGCTCCATCCCTATCCGCAAGGACGACGAGGTGCAGGTCGACTGCAACCTTCTCCTTGGAGCTACGTCACAAGTACAACGTACGCTCCATCCCTATCCGCAAGGACGACGAGGTGCAGGTCGACTGCAACCTTTTTCTCGGAGCTATGCCACAAGTATAACATACGCTCCATCCCTATCCGCAAGGTCGACAAGATGTAGGACGACTGGAATCTCCTCCTCAGAGCTGCATCTCAAGTACAAAGGTTATTCCGAGTGAAGGACAAGTTCCACTCGACAGCAAACACAAGCATATTCGGAGATAAACCAAATTCAGATAAATCCCAAGGCTCTGTACCGCGAATTAAAGTACTCGGGCATCAAGCCCGAAGGAGTTTAACGGTTACAAAATCACTCGGCATTCCGAGGCAAATTTAAGGTGAGGCATAAAAGTTTGTTCACTCCGCAGGAGGAGGGCTAGCAGGCTCGACGAATTCGTCCAGGTCGATTCCATCGAAAATCTGAGTGGCAACAGCAATGAAGGTCTCCATGAAAGATTGGAAGTCGTGCTTCTTGGTATTGGCAACCTTGATTGTTGCCAGCTTCTCTTCTCGCGCTTCCTTGCAGTGGACACGAACCAGGGATAGAGCCACATCAGCGCCGCACCGGGCAGAAGACTTCTTCCATTCTTGCACTCGACCGGGAACCTCATTAAGCCGAGTCATCAGAGACTCGAGGTCATTCTAGAGTGTCGCCCTTGGCCAGAGAGCTGTGTCGATCCGCAACATTGCCACTTTCAGTCGAGCAAGATAGTCGACAACACCAGCAACGCAAGATTCCAGTCGGAGCACGTTCATGGCAGCTTCGTCCTTCACCGGAGAGTGGATGGGGTCCAAGCTTGTGTCAACTCGCCAGTCTCTTCCTCAAAGTTCTGGCAAAATTCTGCACGCACAATTCAAAGATGAGTCAGCGGTTGTATGTCGAGTCGACAGTAACAAATCAGCCGGGTCGAAGAAAATACCTTCAAGCATGACGAACAGCTTCTTAGCAAGACCTCCCAGATAGTTCTCCAGATTGTCCCTCTTGCGAGCAATGCCTTCCATCTTCTCGTTCAGATTGTTCTTGTCCTTCTTCAGGTGAGTCGCTTCCTTATTGGCTTCATCAAGGGCATTTTTCAGCTTATGCTTTTCCTCCAGCTTGCCGATCGGGCTAGCTTCGCTCAACGAGTGCAGTTTTCTCATCAGCTGTTTTCTGTGCGGCCGCAAGATCTTGGTCCTTTTTAGCCAGAGCTTTATTCAATTTCTCTGAAAGAAACAACGCTTGGTTCAGAAAAAACAAAATAAAATCCGGTTCAGAGACAACTCAGTCGACAAGTTTTTTCTTACCAGTGGCTTCATCCTTGGCTTTCTGTAGATTTTTCTTGGCCAGCTCCAGATCAAGGTTGAGTTGAATCTGCTTCTTCTCCAGGTCAGCAAAATGAGCTCCAAGTTCACAAGATTTCTGTAATCAAAGGGCAGTCAATCGACAGATGGAAAGACTGGTTACTTCAGAGCAATGGTCTGATAAATTCAGCAAGATCTAAGACTACTGCCGAATCAAACATCCAACAGTAGTCTCGGGGACTACACATAGTGGGTGCAATTAGCATGCCCCCACTAGTCCAGTTTCCACTCGACGTGGCCTGTCCAGGCCGAGTGTAAAAAAAAAGAGGCAAGTTGTTCTCAGACCGTAGTCAACTGCCCGCAGTCGACCATGGTCTCGGAGACTACACCCAGTGGGTGCACTTAGCGTGCCCCCACTGGTTCAGGTTCCACTCGACATGGCCCGACCAGGCCGAGTGAGAAAATTCCAGTTCTAAGACTACAGTCGACTGCCCGCAGTCAACTATAGTCTCGGGGACTACACCCAGTGGGTGCACTCAGCGTGCCCCCACTAGTTCAAAGATCCAATCGACACAACTTAGTCGACTCAAGATACAAGTTTGCTCAGTGGCAAATCAAAAACACCCAGTGGGTGTACAAATGCGAAACGCAGACAGATGAAAAGATTTTTCAAAGGTAGTTTTCAGGTAGCATATCCTAACAGAACAAATGGCAAGCTAAAGAGTCAGCCGGTGATCAACCAACCTATATGTTGCTCTGAAGGGCTGAGCTGGCGTCGCAAGCCGCTTGGCTGGCTTCCCGGACCATCTTCATCTGCTCCATCATGATGCCTGCCTGGCGTATGGCTTCCTTGGCAGCACCCACTTGGTCCTCTGGGACGTGATGTGCGGTAAAGAGCGAAGATGGACCAGCTGGAGTCTGAGCACTCGTCAGTGGTACGGCGAAAGTTACAGAAGTCCGATTGGCATTGCCACCTTCCTGGATGTTGTTTCAGTCGCCGATGCAGACTGAGGTTTCTTTCCAGCTGACGCCTTCCTGTTTCTTCTCCCCTGGGACCTCAGTGGCACGTCTTCGTCATCATCTGGAAGATCAATGACATGGGGAGGAGCTGCAAAAAGAATCAATTGCCAGAAATTCAATCGACCAATAAAACGATGGAGTAAATAAGGACAAGATTATGAGAATCGTACCTGGATTGGAGGTGACGGCATCTTCCATTTCTTCGTCTTCATTCTTGTAAGCGGAAGTCTCGGAGGTAGCAGCACTGCAAATTTCAAGATTCAGTCGGTCATGTCTATAACAGTGAGTCGACCAAGACCCAGTTCGTACTAAACAAGGAATTCAAGTCCAACTATTACCCGGAAACAGTGGGAATGGTCACTTTGATCTTGGGCAAGGCTTTCTGCGGTTTTGATGGCGCAACTTTCGGTTGCTTCGGTGCCTTTTCAGTCGGCGCTGGAGAAGACGTCCGAGGGCGCTTTGACGACTGCCCGGTTTCTTGTGATCGCTTTGCATGGACGCTTGCGGATCGTGAGTGAGCTTGGATCGCCTTTCCCTACGGGGAGGTGAGTCGACCTCTTTTTCATCACTCAGGTCGTCGCTCTCCTCGTCCTCTTCACCATCAGAATGCCACTCGCCGCTCTCGCCTCCACTCGCCTCCCCCTCCGGGTCCTGCTGCTGCTCCTGCTCTCCGTTGGGCATTGAATACATCTCAATAAGAGCCTAGAAGACAACAAGCAAGACAAAAGTCAGTCGGTTGACTACAAGCAGCTACATGATAAATCAAGATAACACTCGGCAATTCAGGGTTGGACCTTGTCTGTTTCGTACGAGTTGTCGAGTGGAGGGACTCTCCTGGACCCCCTGGGGTTATCTTTGTTGCCGGTGATACCCTTCAACCACTTCTCCACCGTATCCTCGTCGACCTCTTCTGGGTGGATCTGAGTGGAATCGTCAATGCCCGAATACATCCACATCGGATGGTCACGGGCTTGGAGCGGCTGAATGCGTCGTCTGAGGAAGACTTCCAACAGATCCATGCCGGTCACGCCGTCACGGATGAGCTGGACCACTCGCTCAACCAGCACCTTCACCTCCGCTTTCTCCCCCGGGGTCACTTTCAAGGCTGAGGGCTTCTCTACTTGAGCCATGGAAAGGGGGGAAGACCAGTCGACTGACCTGGAGTCGGCTGGTCTTTGCAGTAAAACCAGGTCGACTGCCACCCTCGGACTGACTCGGGAAGGATTATGGCTGGGAAGGAGCTCCTACCCCTCATTTGAATCCCAAGACCCCCACACATCTGGATCACTTTTGTCTTCTCATCACTCGGATTAGCTTTATTGACCGACTGAGAGCGACACATGAAAATGTGCTTGAAGAGGCCCCAGTGTGGTCGACAACCCAAGAAATTCTCGCACATAGACACGAAAGCGGCAAGATACACAATGGTGTTGGGGGAAAAGTGATGAAGTTGTGCTCCAAAGAAGTTCAGGAAAGCTCGGAAAAAAGGATGAGGAGGCAAAGAAAACCCGCGGTCGATGTGAGTGGTGAGGAGGACGCACTCACCCTCCTGCGGTCGGGGCTCAGTCTCGTCCTCCGGGAGCCGCGCGGATCCGTGGGGGGTCAATCACTCCTCGGCCAGATCGTCGATGTCGTCCTGACGAATCGTCGACCGGATCCAATCGCCCTGGATCCAGCCGCGCGGCAGACCAGACCTCGACGAAGATCCGCCCCGGCTGGACTTCTTCCCCTTCGCCTTCGCCGTCGCCTTGTTCGTGCACTCCAAAGCCACCGTCTTCTCCTTCCCCATCGCAGTGGACGGAGCTCGAACAGAGCGGCAGCGCTGGGGCGGGAGAAGATGCGATGGAGAAAACGGAGAAGGAAGAGGAAGAATGGGAATGCACTGTTCAAAAACCCCAGTCCGACGCCTTATATGAGGTTGCTTCCGAGTGACTAACCTGTGGACCCGGGCAATCCTATCAAATCCCGCAACAGTCGCGCGCGTGATACGTGGCGAAAAAGGTGGCATAGAAATCGAGGCGGCCCTGCCTAATCCAACCCGATTACTGCAGCCTCCTCCGCCCCGCACGTTTCCCAAAATTCGAATACCGCGAGATCCGCGGGCAACAGAACAACCTGTCAGACGGAAGATTTTCTCCATATCAACGCTCGAAGCTTTTCAGTAAAAGTTCACTCGAAAAAACCAAGAATGGATCAAGGCGGCTGAAAAAGAAGTTGGTGTCACCATGTTGATTCGTCGATCCCAACAAGACACTTCTGAAGCGCGAAAATTGAATTGTAAGTATTTTCAACTCCTTCTCCACTCAAACCCTGAACCATTCGGGGGCTAATGATGAAGCTATGTACCTAGGGTAGGGTTATAGGCTTGACCTAGACACCCTCCCCAAGGACATCACCCTAAAGTCAGAAGCATTCGAAGGGTACCATCATCCACTCGACCAGAAACATTCCACTCGGAAGAATCACTGTCACTCGACCGTAACAGAAACCACTCGACATACAGAAGATCTAAAGTCACTCTGCACAGCAACGGTCGGGCGTTTACTCATAGACTTAATGATCATTTATAGCACTTTATTACAGACGTTACCTGTAACGCTCCTTCTTTATGTACATTGAATCCTATGTAACGGGGGATGCCTGGGGTCATGGGCACTCTATATAAGCCACCCCCCCACCCCTCCTCTGGGACAAGGGTTCGCACCCCCTGTAACACACACACACATAATCCAGTCGACCGCCTCCGGGCACCGAGACGTAGGGCTATTACTTCCTCCGTGAAGGGCCTGAACTCGTAAAACTCGTGCGTACAACTTCGTCATAGCTAGGATCTTGCCTCCTCATACCTACCCCCCATTCTACTGTCAGTCTTAGATCCACGACAGCTCCCCCTTCTCCTCTCCCTCCTCGTCCTCCCTTCATGTGGAAGGACTAGACACGCATCCCCATCTTTGAATATCTCACACACAGAACCTACCTACGGTGTGAGATGCACACAGGCTGCAGATTTTTAACAGACAGCTTGTGGCATCATCAAATCACAGGAACATCTCATGACCTTATTTTCTCCTGAAAATCGCAAGGAAGCCCCCAGATGCATTTTATAGGCTGGGACAAAGATGGGCTATATTTGATTCTCCATCCTTGTAGATCCTTCCGTGATGATTCTAAGATGAGTTTTAGACATTAGATAGCTAGTGCTCATCAGTTGTTTCCTGCATCTTTAGTTGTGTTGTGTATGGCTTTAGGGTTCCTAATAAAGGTTCTGGAAGAGGAGACGATTTTTATGCTCTCCTCTTGTTCTTACCTGAATAATTGTGTAGTGCGGGTTCATTAGTGCTAAGTCCAGGGGGATAATTGCAAAATGTGCTGCGCTGACCGGCTCTGCTGACTAGGCTCCACTTGTCGTCGTCTGATTGGCTAGGACCAAATTTGCACATTGGGTGCAAGTTGTGGGATGCAATAGTTTGCTTTTGCAAGTTTTGGACTAGATCATCACATCCTGAACAAGTTCGAGGACTGCTGGTGCTGTTACCTCTTCAAGAAGCCACATGTTACCCAAGCCAACTCGGTCCCCAAAATCCCCAAAATCAACATGCCACCATCTGACATGACCGAGAATGTTGGCAGGCTGCTGGAAGAAAGGGAGGGGTTTGATGTTAGTTTCACTGTTGGAGGAGAGACCATTGAAGCACATAGGTTTGTGCTCGCTATGCGGTCGCCTGTTCTTAAAGCTGAGCTCTACGGGCCGATGAGGGAGGCGAGGCCAGGGCAGTGCATTACCATCAAGGACATGCAGCCTGCCATCTTCAGGCCCTGCTCCATTTCATCTACACCGATTCTTTGCCTGGCGGTGAGGACCGTGAGGGAGACGATGATACCGAAATTGTCCGGCTTCTACTAGTGGCCACGGAAAGATATGCCATGGAGAGGCTCAAGATGGTTTGCCAAAGCATTCTTTGCGAGGATATGAATGCGGAAACCGTGTCAACCACATTGGCTTGAGCTGACCAACATAACTGCGTCAAGCTTAAGGATGCTTGCCTTGAATTTATCAAAATATCAGATGACAATGTGATGGATGCCGTGGTGGCAACCCAAGGCTTCGAGGATCTCAATGTGACTTGCCCATCTCTCATAGTGGAAGCATTGGAGAAGAGAAGGAAGTTTCGTAAGGCATGAGCAGCTACATTAGTAGATTTTCTACCAATTTGTCATAGGAATGATGAGCTTAGTCCCTAGTGTTAGATGAATCTAAGAATGGCTGGGTTAATTTTTAAGTGATACCAATGACGTGAAAGTTGTCCTATATCAACCCGCCTTTTTTTGTTTATCGGGTTTGCTTACTATATTTGGAGCGCTTCTCTGCAACCACGTAACACTTGCTCTTTATCTTCAGCAAAAATTTCCTGCCGTGTGCAACCATTGTTGAGCATTTGATACCCAGATGCTCTACATTAGCGTGCAATGCTATGATGGCTCATCTATCAGAATGAAAGTAAGATTAAACACAACAAAATTCTATTCTCGGAATATAACATTAGAAGCAGGAAAGATTTTGTTTTATAAGCAAACAACCCTGAAGGGCTTGATTTCATTCATATAGCATTGTAAGTTACACATTTTGATCCCTTGAAGTTGGATAGAATGATCTTGTGGTAGATTATACAAGATGTGTAAGACAGTAAGAGTGAGCAAACAGGGGCATGGTTAGAATTACAACACTGAGCTCTTAAAGGAATGGCAGGTCTAGGAAGAACTGCCTACGCTAGACTATCAGGAACTGAATTGTTGTCTCTCTGTAGGTAACCAAAGTGAAGATAATTTGTATCTGACATTTTCTTTCTTTCTAATGTCGCTGGTGTGAGCATCCAGTCCATGTTCTTGTTGCTTCCCTGTTGGGCATTCAGGCAATTGACAGGTTTGAGGTTATCTGAAACTGAAATAGTTGTATTGTGGTGTACTTGCAAAACATGAAGAATATATGTGCAGCCAGCAAGACTGCAGCAGCCAACAAGTTTGAGTGTTAAGCGTGTTGATGGAGCTGTGAAGACCTAACCGCATTGGGTTCTGAAAGAAGCACCACAACAGCAGAAAATCGTAGGCTCTCCGTGCTGTGACGAGCTCATTTTGGTTAATGCGAGAATCCTTAGTTTGTTAAGTTCTGGTCTTGGCAATGTGATCATTGTGGGATAAAAACTCTGTTTTGGCAAGGTAGACAACCGAGTCTAAGGTGTTTGTTTATCATTGAACCTCTGGTTGTTTCGTGCCTTCCATATCTACCAAAGTAGGAATAACACAATCTGTGTCCTGAGAGAAAGTGAGGCTTGTTAAAATGAGATGAAGGTGTGATCTACAGAAGTGCTGTTGGTGTTGAGTTCTTCAGTTTTAAGCCGCAAGTGAGATTTGAACTGGATTACTTCGGCCCAAAAATTAATAATGAACTGATAAAAAACAACAACAATAAGAGCAACTCCAAGGGGCAACCCATTTTTCGTCCGTCGCCGACCGTTTGGGTCGACGCGGACAAAAGTGATGGCCCAACGCACCGAACCATTCACAAAACGCGTTCACCAGACCCATTTACGGCCCAAATTTGCAGCTAAAATGCGTCGGCTCGGATGGGCTGTGTGTCCTCTCGGTGTCCGCCTCGTCCCCACACGGCCGCCCAACTACCTCCGTCGTGTTTATTAATGACGTATGCCGACCTCGGGCCCACGTGTCAGCAAGGGCGGTCGGCCTTTTTTAATCCGAGCGTGTGGTGGGAGGGTCGTCCTCATCCTCATCCAGACGCCATGTCCCCATCTAGCCACCCCCCGTGCTCCACCCTCGGCGACAAACCCTAGCCACCACCATGGGCTTACAAGGGCAAGGCCCCCGCCGCCCCTTCCCGCGCGCTCCCCCGCCTCCGCAGACGTCTTCCTGCCGGCCTTGGCAGCGCATCAGCGTCCCAGTGCACCAGGCGAAGTGGCACCAGGAGGACCGCGTCCCCCTCCGATATCCCGACTTGACGCTGCCGCACGACTGGCACTTAAATCCGGAGAGGATCCCAGTGTCGGCGGTGCCGCGGTCGGCGCGGGTGCATGCGGAGGAGGTGCGGCGCCGATGGCAGCTGCTGACATCGGAGCAGCGCCGCAACCCCGCCTACTCAACCGACTCTTCCGCTTGGGAGGTCTGGTTCGTGTTCGAGCACGAAGAGGCCAGGAGGCGCGGCGTCCGCGACGTGCAGCATGGCTCCCCGCCGCCGCCCCTTGTCGTGCGCGACGAGGACCAAGAGGCGGAGGCCGCGTACCAGGTGGCGCTGGCGGCTGCCCTCCAGGAAAGCGAGGAGGACGAGCGGCGCAAGGCGGAGGAGAAGGAGGCGGCGTACCAAGCGCGCATGGCGGAGGCCATGGCGCTCTCCGCTGCCGGCGGCTGTGTCGTGCCGCCGTCCCCCGTCAAGGCCGAGCCAGCGCCGCCCACCATCAATCCGGAGAGCTACTCATGGAAAGGGGTGGTGCGCGAGTGGGTCAGCGCGCCACCGATCTAGTTGGGGACGACGCCGGCTCAATAGCAGCTCTACCTCGAGCAATGGTAGCAGCAAAGGCTGGCTGAGGAGTGCCGCGAGGGCGAGTACCTCGAGCAGCTGGAGCGCGATGCGAAGGAGGAGCGCCTTACCCGCGGTGGGCCAGCCCAGCCGGCGGCAGTACAACCAGCGGCGGATGATGTCGCTAGAGCCTGGTTGACGGCGTTCCCTTGGGCTGGCCCGGCGCCGACGCTCATCGAGCTCATCGGCCCTGACAACGACGAGGACGCCTAGGGCAGTGTGCTTCCTCGTAGTTTTTAGTTTTATTTAATGTTTTAATTAATGTAAAAGTGGACTAATGGACTCTCACCGGCCTTTAATTTATGGCCGGCATTAATGTTTAATTATTGTTTTTATTTTTCAAAATGTTTGCGGTATTTTTTTCCTGTGACCTAAAAAATTGGTCGGGCCAGCGTTAGGCGCAACGCAAGCGCCGACCCAAACATGAAAGTGGACATGGGTGTCCGCCGGGCCGACCAAAAGGGCAAAAAGCAAACAAAATCGTGTGTTGATACTCTTTCACATGCTATTAGAATTTGGTAAGCAATCCGAACAATTAAAAAAATTAATAAGGGAAGTGGTTCCGCGCGCTTCACACCTCCTCGGCCGCTAGCCTTGCCCGCGTGTGTCGTGTTTCTGCTTAAGCGAACAATTAAAAAAATCAATAAGAGAAGTGGTTCCGCGCGCTTCACGCCTCCTCGGCCGCTAGCCTTGCCCGCGTGCGTCGTGTTTCTGATTCAGCCGAGCCGACCTATGTGATGCGCCCGCTTAATTTTTACCGGTCAAGAACGAATAATGAGTTGACCATTAATTACAAGTCATTAACGGAACTCAACCCGAATCTGAGATGTCGGATCGTGACCTATTGCCGACTCGAACGTCCCCTATATATTGAAGGTGTCAGCAACCCTAGCCTCACCTAGGTCAGATCCCATCCGCTCTACCTCCTCACGCACTGCCCGGTCATTCCGCTCACTTCTACTGTTGCTGCCGCCGGTACTCCCATCCCGTCCAGGGCGTGCACGGCTGTATGAGAGAGCAGACCTGCAGAACCCCGCCCTTAGCGATCCTGCACCGGAATAAGGGCGATTTGGTTTTTGGGGAGTGTCTCCGACGCGACTGCTAGTTGTTGTTCATCTCCGTCCGCTACTTCGACTACGTCACCGTCGCCTTCGTCATCACCATGCCCATCGAAGACGAGAAGAAGGCCACCGAGGACGCCGCCGCCGCGGCTTCAATCTAGCTAAGTGAAGGGTATAACTCATTTATCCCTCTGTTGTTGTTGTTTTTGGTCTTGAAAGTACTAGATATTTGTACCATATGTCTAGTGCGTGCTTACACGAGCAAATATCAGTACGGGTTTAATATTGTCAATGTCATGCACATAATTTATTTCTAAATTAAATCAGTCAAAAAATTGCTAATATAGTCAACACAAACAACAATCTACTGATTCGATCCACACACGCGCTGAGATTCGACCAAAGAATCCGACGGCCTAACAATTGACCTGAAGCCAAATCAAAATCAGTCAACTGAAATTTAGCAAAAATGTTAAAAAAAAGTCTGGTTCTACAATGAAATAGGGACTGATGAGCTCCTTTTATTAAAAAAAATTTAAAAATTGAAGAGGAAATGAAGGAAGAGGGAAGCGGTTCCAAATACATCCACTTCGGTTGGATTTGGGGAAAGTAGACTCTCGCTGTCTCGAGAAGACCAGTTGAGAGGCTTCCTCTCCGGCCGTCCTCACTACCGCGGCCACCGCCGCCATCTACGGTCACCACCTGAGATCTGGAGGTTCGATCTACTCCCCTGCATCCTGAATCTTTTTCCTTTTGCTTTCCGTCGGGGATTAATGCGCTTTTCTTTCACACCAATCAGATTTGCACGCGTCGGCTCCGTCGCGACGATTCTTTCTCCTCTGGCCGGCAATCCTGCCGCTGGTCACCAGAGACCAGATGGAGGCATGCAGGACGGTGTCCGCGTGTACCTCGGGGACGGCTCAAGGCACGCATGTGTTTGATATATTGGGCTACAGCAAGCTGAGGGCATCTCCAGCCGGCCCTCCGAGAGGCCCCCCAGGAGGCCTTTTTCATCGTGGGCACATATTTTTTCGCCCAGTCACGCCCCCAACAGCTTAAATATCGCCGGATTTAGTTAAAATTACGGCCGGCGGTACCAACCTAAACCCAAAGAATCGGGGGGCAGCTGGGGGTGCCGGCGCTCTTTTTTGCATGTAAAAGCCCCACAAGTCAGCCTCTCTCCTCACTCTCTTTCCTCTTTTCCTCCCAGGCCCACCACGTGCATGGCCTCTCTTGTAGCTCCAGCCACGCCGGGAACCCGTCGCCCTCGTTCGTGTCGCCGCAGCCGAAAGCCACGCCGGGGAGCGTCGACGAGGAGTGCGGCCGTGGTCCAGCAGCCGTGCAGCCACGGCCCGACGGCGCGCACCGAGCACGGGCGGCACCGGCGGAGGCCAAGCGGCCCGGCTCCGGCGCACCGGCCCGGCGTGGTGACCACAGGCGAACCAGCGCGGAGGAGGCCACCGGCGCCACGGGCGTCCCGACTCGGCGCCGCCCGGCCGGGGGCCACGACGAGCCACACACGGCGGGCGGCGTGGCGGGAGGCCGGGTCGGTGTTGTTCCTGATGGGTATTTCTCCCATGTAGGAACGACGCCGCACGGCCACCGTGGCGTGCTCCCGTCGGGGCTGCTTCACCGGGTCGGCCAAGGGCCATCTCCACCGCACCGAAGGGCCACCGCCGGCCGACGCCGCTGCTCCATGCTGTGCGCGCAGCCGCACCACCGTTCACGCAGCGGAACCGCTCCAGCGTCCGGGGCTGTCGCGTCGGGGCTGTCCGCAGCGGACTCGAGGTTGGCCCCGGCGCGGGCGCGTCTTCCGTGGGCGCGGCCGAAGCGGCCGGGCGGACGGGCGCGGCCGTGGGCGGGCGGGAGGCGCCGTATGGACGGGCGCGCCATGGGCGTGATTTGGCCTTGGGCGGGTGCAGCTGTATGGACGGCGAGGGCGGGACGGCGCATGGCCACGAGGAGTAGGAGCAGAAGCAGGTGGCGAGAGAGAAGGAGATGGGGTGGGGGGACAACGAGTGGAATTGTTTTGACACCCAGGCTAAAATTATCGCCGGCAGCCCCCCAGGCGGCGAAAAAAATGCCTCCTGGGGGGCTCAACGGCTGGAGATGCCCTGAGGGGCATGGGAAACGACCCCGAGAGCTTCATACCGTCCGGCATTTTCACTGTCGGCGGCCACGACTGGGCCATCCGCTTCTATCCGGATGGGTTCGAAAAAGAAAGCCAAGGTTACATCTCAATTTATCTCGTGCTTCTGAGCAAGAGCACTAATTGGGGTCAATTCTTGAAGAATTGCCCAAAAGAACTGGCCCGAAATACGATTAAACACAGCAAAATGCTATTCTCGGAATATAACATTATAAATAGGACAGTTTTTTAAGCAAATAGCTCTGACGTGCTAGATTCCATAAATATAGCATTGTAAATTACATATTTTGATGCGCTGAAGTAGGATAGAATTATCTTGTGTTAGATTAGACAAGATATGTAAGAGTGGGCAAACAGGGCCATGATTAGGATTACAAATAGGGCTCTTAAAAGGAATAGCAGCTCTAGGAAGAACTGCCTTCGCTTGACTATCAGCAACTGCATTTTTTTTCCTTCTATAGGTAAACGGAAGTGAGGAGCATTTCTATCTGCCATTTTCTTTGTTTCTAATATTGATTGTCTGAGCCTCCAGTCCATGCTCTTGTTGCTTCCGGCATTCAGCCTGTTGACAAGTTTTGAGTTCATCTGAAATAATTGTCCCGTGGTGTACCTCCAAGCCCTTCGGCATTCAGTCCATATTTGTTTCTTTACCTGTGGATCTCTGGTTGTTTCTTGCCTTCCATATCTGCCATAGTAGGAATAACACAAAATTTGTGTCCTGATGTGAAGACTGTGATCTACAAAAGTGTTGTTTGTGTTATGTTCCTCTGTTTTAAGCCCCAGCGAGATTTTGAACCGGATTTCTGTAGCACATTTGTTTTTGAATTCTGGGTCGAATGCATTTGTTTGTGTTTTTCCAGGTTTCCTGTATAATATCAATTGCTGTTGCCGGTCAGTGCATGTGTGTGTGCTCTGGCGCTTGTGTTGGTTTAGGATCTTGTAGGCACTTTGGGCATCCTGTTTGTAAACACAGAGAGGTTTTGGGTTCGCTCATCTCAACGATGGTGTCAGAGTAGCTCTGTAAGTTGTAGCCCTGATTTGTTTGGTCAGTCCATCAGCCAGCTGATCCTCGGAAGACACAAATCGGATGCCCAGCGCCTTTCGTGCTACCTACTCGCGAACGGAATGGAAATCGACCTCAATGTATTTTGTGTGTGCATAGAAATCACGAAGTTCGTCGAGTTGTAGGTAGCCCAGATGTTGTGGCACCATAACACTGGCGGTCTCCATTGCTGTCCGCCGAGCTTGCCAATTCGGTCACCATTGTTGTACGGCAAACTCGCCAAGCTAGAGATTTCATTCTCAGTTGAAACATGGACATATGCCCAGTGAAAAATAGGAGCTGCAACTTCTGGTCTTATTTTAGTTTCTTGGTCGGACCGTCCATTTATTTTGCTCTGTTGGATGAACGTGATTGGAGAATTTTTCTTAGTTTTTACATATTTGTACAATGCAAATTATACTACAAATAACAGACATGACTTTAGTCTATACATATTGTTATGATAAAATTCCTATTATGTTGCTCTCTTGGATGAACATGGTTGAAGACTTCTTCTAGTTTATACACGTTCGTTATACTCTGAATCATATTACAAATAAGAGGCATATTTATATACTGTTGTTCTGTATACCATTAGATGAACATAATTCTAGACCATCCATCAAGATACGAGCAAGTTGCAGCGTGGAAGGACTTGCTGACTATGAAGACTCGTCATGTTGGCAACAGACACAAGTCTTGCTACCTTGATGGCGTGCCCACTGGCGGAGCTACATGTTGATCTGCAGGGGGCATGCCCCCCCACCCCCCAACCTTGGCAAAATCTCGCAAGAAATTTGTTTAGGTTGTGCTTAATTAGACAAAGTATACTCTTTGGCCCCCCTAAAAATTTGTTGTTTTTGCATTTTGCCCCTCCTACATTCCATGTCTAGCTCCACTGGGCGTGGCAGGTTATCTCTAATCAAGATCACACCTCTATTTGAAAATCAGAGGAATATCTTTACTAGAAGAGGTAGTTTGAGCTTTCACATTTTTTTTATTATCAATAGGAACATCACAAGTAATCGTCTCATACAAAGACTTGACTAAAAACCTTTCATTCTGATGCAAGTTCCATCAGAAATCATCTGGTTCGTTTGACAGCTGAATAGGATCCAAACGTGTGAGCAATTCATTCCACGCTGCAAGCCTGTGAGGCGAGGCACTACTAGGTCCAAGAAATATTAGGTTTTGGTTGGCCCAAGACCTGTGCGATTGTGATGAATTAATGTCTAACAATGCAACACAAGCTCGGGTATTGCACAAGCGCCAAGCCAGGTATTCTCGTAGAACCTAACCTGAGAGCCATCCCTAACCGTGAAAGTGCCAAATTGGAAAAGGAAATTATTGGCCTTCATCACGCCATTCCAAAAATGTGAATCGCAAGGTTTCATAGAAGTTGAGAAATGGCTTTGGTGTGAAAATAGCTGGAAGCGCATGCGCGATGCAGGGGCGCGTTGCGTATTAATAAAAGGCCTGAGGCCGGCAGTTACAAGGGGTTAGGGTTTAGGTTAGGTGTGGATTGATCTCCAAGCTAACTATAGGATCACATCACAACAACCTAACCTATCCTAACAGATTACAACGCACACACCACGCCCTAGCTAACAAAATACAATTACAATGTTTAACACTCCCCCTCAATCACAACCATCTAAGTTGAGATTGCGTCTAAAAACCTCCAGCTGCCGCAGTGATAGTGGTTTAGTGAAACCATCTGCTACTTGATCACCAGTGGGAACAAAACCGAATGTCCAGGAGTTTATTGGCATCCCTCTCACGAACAAAATGATAATCAATCTCAATGTGCTTTGTCCTAGCATGAAAAACTGGGTTGGCAGAGATATGGGTAGCACCAAGATTATCACACCAAAGAGATGCTGCAGATGGATGACGAATACCTAACTCTGTTAACAGATTCTGTACCCAAATGATCTCAGCAGTGGCATTTGCTAAAGCCTTGTACTCAGCTTCAGTACTTGATCTGGATACAGTAGCTTGCTTGCGTGCACTCCAAGAAATCAAGTTACCACCAAAAAACACTGCAAAGCCTCCAGTAGATCTCTGGTCATCAGGACAACCTGCCCAGTCTGCATCTGAAAAGGCCATGACTCTTGGTTACCTGAAGGTACCTCAGAATTCTTTTTACAGCTGTCCAATGAGTACTAGTAGGAGCATGCAGGAACTGACAAACTTTGTTAACTGAGAAACAAATATCGGGCCTAGTTAAAGTCAAATACTGCAAAGCTCCTACAACACTCCTGTACCTGGTGGAATCCTCAGCTCCAAGCTTCGAACCATCATAAAGAGACAACTTCTCTGAGGTAGACAAAGGAGTTGGAGAAGGTTTGCAGCCTTTCATGCCCACTCGCTCAAGGATATCTTGTACATATTTTTCTTGAGACAGAACAATGCCACTCGCAACATGCTTTACCTCAATCCCAAGGAAAAAATGAAGACTGCCCAAATCCTTGAGCGCAAAATCCATGCGCAGATCCTTAAGGAGTGCATCAACCGCTCTAGTGGAGGAGCTGGTGACAATAATATCATCGACGTAAATAAGCATAAAGATAGTTATTCCATGGCGATGGTAAAAGAACAGTGAAGTGTCTCCCTTGGAGGCAGAAAAACCAAGAGACTGCAACTTGGAATACAAACGATAGTACCAAGCTCGAGGTGCTTGTTTCAAGCCATAAATTGCTTTATCAAGCTTGCAGACATGTCGTGGCAAAACGGAACTTTCATACCCAGGAGGCTGCTTCATAAACACTTCTTCCAGAACACCATGCAAAAACGCGTTCTTAACATCTAGTTGTCGCATGCACCAATTTTGAGATACTGCAACTGAAAGAATTAACCTGATATGAGATCGTGTGGATTTGGTCGGTGCCAGTGTAGCGATCGCGGACAGCTAGCTTCTCCAGTTCGCCTGTGACATGGTCCGTGGCACCAGTATCCAGATACCAGTTAGTATCCACGCCATAGGAGTGGGCAGAATTGGCAGCGCGAGAGTTGCCGCCCCCGCCGCTGCCACCACGCCCACCATTTCCGCGTCCACCACCGCCGCTGCCAGCAGGGTTGCGGACATTGTTGTTGAAGCTTTTGTCGAACCGTTTCTTGCAGCGCCACGCATCGTGGCCCTCTTCCTTGCAGATTTGGCAGCGTTCACGGTCACCGCGGTCACCGCGATCACCTCCCTATTGACGCGGCCCACCACCTCCGCCACCGTGCCCTGAGTTGTCGGAGTAGTTGCCGCCACCATAACCACCGCGTTCGCCGCCCTGACCGCCGCGTCCGCCGCCATAACCGCCCCGACCACCCTTTGCAGTTAGGTTGGCGGAGTGATGAGCGGTGTAGGCAGCGTGTTGGGCAGCGATCCGGGCCTCCGCAGATAGCAAGAGCGAAAAAAGTTCGCTGAGACCGATCGGCCGATCGGTGGCAGCGCGCGTGGAGATGGAGGTGACAAACCCGTTGTAGTCGGGCTCGTGCATGAGTCCCTCGAGGATGTGCGAGACGACGTCGTCCTCGTCCAAGGGCTTTCCTGCAGCAGCAAGTTCGTCCGCCAGTCCCTTCATCTTCGTGAAGTAGGCGGAAGCAGAGAGATCACCCTTGCGAGCGTTGCCGATGGCCGAACGGAGCTGGATCTGGCGCGCCCTGGACTGCGCGGAGAAGCTTCCTACCAGAGCTTGCCAGACGCCCGCGGCCGTGGTGTGGTTGGAAACCTGCATTAGTACTTCGCGAGACAACGATGCAAGCAGAAAAGTAAGCACCTGTTGGTCTTGAGTAACCCAGATCGCATACTCTGGATTGGGTATCTCAACGGTCTCCTTCTTCCCGTTGGTTTCCTTCTCGGTGACGATGACGGCAGCGGGTTCCTTGATCGAGCCATCAAGGTAACCCATCATCGCCGCAGCCCTGACGTACGGGAGGACTTGGACCTTCCACACCAGGAAGTTGTCGCGCGTCAGTTTCTCCGTGATGGTGTGGCCGAGCGAAGCAAGCGAAGGCATGGCCATGGCGAGGGAGGAGGAGGAAGATGACATAACCTAGATGGGATGGAAGAACTAGGCTCTGTATACCATGTGAAAATAGCTGGAAGCGCATGCGCGATGCAGGGGCGCGTTGCGTGTTAATAAAGGGCCAGAGGCCGGCAGTTACAAGGGGTTAGGGTTTAGGTTAGGTGTGGATTGATCTCCAAGCTAACTATAGGATCACATCACAACAACCTAACCTATCCTAACAGATTACAACGCACACACCATGCCCTAGCTAACAGAATACAATTACAATGTTTAACATTTGGAACCCACGTACTTGTTACGAATGATTTCTTGCCACACTCCATTTTTAGTTAGTAGTTTATATAACCATTTGCAGAGAAGGGCAATGTTTTTAATCTCAAGATCTTGAATTTCAAGACCCCCTTCACTTTTAGGATGACACAACACATATGCACACAAATAGTACTCCTAATTAATTATCATTTTGATTTTTATATTAAGAGATTCGTGTTCTAGTATTGCCTGGACCCTCAAGTCTTGGGACCAGCCTTGGTGGGGACTCACTGAAGCGGTGGACCGAAGAGGTGGCCTCGGCTCCAATGGTGACGGATAGTGTGCAAGGAAAGACGGTCACTACTATAGATCCGAATAGCACTGGCCATTCATCAATGATCGATCTGTGAACGGGTGTAGAGTTTTGGCGCTATCCGGTCACCTCGGAGGTGTCAGTGATATGGTATCTTGGGCTCGAATAGATGATTATCATAGACGGGTCAAAAAGTGACTGGTCGGTGAATGTGTGTCCCGATGACCAAAATGGATCCGTTGTTATCACGAACTAGTCTGAAAGTGCAATCATGCTCTTAATCATATTTTGACGTGAATGATAATATAATATAGGGGAACTAATCATGTTTGTTAAGTGTATACACATGTTATTAGTCCCTTTGGCATCTTTGTGTGTGGATCAAGGACCCACCAAAATGTATATGATTAAAGAATGGTTAAAAGGAGAAAAGAATCGTAGTTAATTTGGTTAAATCTTGAGTTATGGTGATCTCACACTATTGAGAGGGGATCAAAGGGTCCCGTAAGAGACTTACTCAAGTCAACATCTTTCAGTAGCATTCGACTCACATATCTTCCACAAAATCCTCAACAAACCTACTGATAGAGGCGGGTTGTCCCGATCTTTCGATGAGATGATAACTATCGATTTGGTGGAGTCGACTTTGACGATCCGACTACAAACGTGCACGATGTTGCGCCTTAGCAATCGCTAAACCAACTCCGAGAGGTTATTGACCACGCCGGAGCACAATCAACCTGACCACGAAGGTCTATTCCTGCAAGCAATCGAACAACAAGCAAGAATATGATAAAGCAATCTGAATATTGCGAATATGGATGAAGTATTGATAAAAGGTGGGGATCCGTAAGCGGTCTTGGTCTGGTCGTTGGACACAAACGAAGTACACGAAGTTGCAATGGCTAACTTTTATTAAACAAATCCCAAGGGAAAAGCTACTAGATGGATCTACTTATATAGGAGCAAGGGGTGGCGGCCAAGGAGGTGGGAGGACGTCCCAAGGCAGCCTAAAACTAACCCTAGGTCGTACAAGGCTCATGGGCCCAAGTGGAGGTGATGCAACACCTTTGGACTTGTAGTTTGACTCGGATTCTACTACAGCGTCAGATTGTTTTGTCGATAACTCAACGCTCCAGATGGATTTTAAGGTGATTCCAATTGGGTTGGAAAGAGCACGAAATCTACTTTCCAACAAAAAACGAATCACCCAATTTGGAGTCCGTAGGAAAGAGTTCTTGGCGTTTTGAATCAGGTGTGTCTGTGCAGTCCGAATCTGAATCCAGAACGTGAGAGACTTGGACTCTATCTTCTGTTGGCCCAAAAGTGACGTGAGAGGACTTTTGGAACAGCACTTAAACATCTCTTTTCCCCTTATCTTCATATGTGAATTGTACAAATGTACCATACACCTGCAATTGGAAATGACATAAAAGTTTGTGAAGTATTTTTGTCCTGAATGACATAAATAAATTATTGCATAGTTTGTATTAGAAATCACCTCACATATACATATGTATGCAATATTTTTGGTCGTATCCATGGTAGTCATGTCCTCATCATCCTCCCCTTCTTGAAAACAAAGCAGTCCTCGGCGTTGCTTAATCTGAAATGTGGCTAACAAAAGAGACAAGGTGTACATGTTGTATATGTATACTAGTTGACCCGTTGCGCCAAATGGCGCAGAGACCTGCTGAAGACATGTTGTCGATGAAAATAGTTTCATGTTGCAAGAACCTTCAACTAAATCATGCTATTTTTTAAACATGTTTATTACGTTGTTAAATAATAGTCTGGGAAAAGGGAAACTTTGCATTATATGCATATGTTCAGTTTGAAAATATGGGCACATGAGAGAGTAAAGTTGGCATGGTTGTATTTTTTTAGCAAGTTTGGAAACATGGTTATCATGATGAGAAACCTGGCCATGCATATTTTTCCTGCAAAAAAAAGGGAAAATGTAAGAAACCTAAGGAAAAAAAACATGTCTTTGTTGTGCATATACGGAGATATAGGGAACATGAGGTATTAGGATAGCCCATATGTTATTTAGCCCAACCCACGTAGAGCGATGCCTATGGCTCGTGAGGAGCTGAATATGAAGCGGCAGGGGGCGGAGCCAGCGAAGACTGTCTATCCCCTTCCTTTCTTTCTCAGTTCGTCAGCTAGGTAACAAAATGGCGCAGAGACCCACTGAGTCCATGTTCAGCATGAAAAGAAATTCCATGTTTTAGTTGTTTTAGTAGCGGGCAAGCATACATAATAACAAATTAAACCCCCTTTAATAAAAAAAATAGAGACTTGTCATCTACAATGAGATATACCTACACATTTTAATTTGGTAGTAGAGTCCCATTTCAAGACTATGTCGTGTTGAAAAAATGTGTATTTTTCAGTAATCTCCGCTATGCCAAATTAAGACAGACCCACACCATACGTGCTTTGAAAATATTCCATTTATCAGTATTGAGCAAGCACATATGGTTTTCTAACCACTATATAAACAAAATGAACAGGGGTGTATAAGGGTAACCAAAGTTCAAAAGAAAAAAGTGTTGTATGTGTTGTTTTTCTGATGATTTGTGTCTTGGAACACCTGAATAGGCAAGCACAATATTGCAAATAAGAAAATGTGAAACATTGCTAATAACTTGCCTCATATACATGATAGTTTTAGGTCATACAAGCAATGGGGAAAAGAAAAGCAGTCTATATGTGATGAAGCAAGCCGAAGTCAAATAGGTAATGCCCATACAACCAAATTCATTACAATGGATGGATTTCAGTCCTAAAACTGGAAAGTAAATATGCATAACAGAAGTGAATCGTAGAACGTGGTTTATACACAGCATGATAGTCTTCCAGTGAGTACAGCTTCTACCACACATCGCCTGTAAACAAAAGAAAAGATAACCATACCATACTCAAGTTGACCAGTGCAAAGCTCGCAATAAAATAGAAACTTCAAAAACCATATCAGGTAATATGTTGATATGATTTAGAAAACAATGTCCGGAAAACCAAAATATTTCTCAGTATATAGTAGGATATCATGCATGCAGCAATCATGTACATAGGTGTTCTCATCAATGAACTAACATCAAGCAGAACAACTAAAAGGCGCCATTCTAGGAAAGTCTGTATATTCTACATGCATCGACCACCACAAAACTGAAAGGGAAAGCAATATTATTAATCAACAAAAAACAAAAATATTTTTTTCAAAATCCATGAGAACGAATGGAGTGGAAACAGAAAATATTTATAAATCTTTGAAGGATACGAAAGAACTGCAATATTATAGGCTAACGGAATTGATCTTTTCCAGAGAAGATCTTTGCTAGAAGGAAAAAAACAGGTTTAGCCTTGGAAGAGGATTATTTTTGCTTATGGTGCAATGTAGCTTGCTAGCATTATGCAATGCAACAAAGGAGAAACTACTCTATTAACGGCAAATTATACAGTGATAGGTGGTGTTGAAAACAAAACTGATATAAAATGTACATGCCAATGTATCTTAATCATAGCAAACAACAAACAGCAAACAATGAGAAAATGCATACCACATAGCAACAGCCAACAATAAGCACGTGCATCACCCGCTGCTGCGAAAACAGACTCATCCCGTTGGAGAGAAGCATGGTGGAGAAAATCAAAATCCACCAGAATCAAAAAGAAATCAAGCACGCATTACACATAAAACATTTACCCTAAGTTCATGCATTAGAAAAATAAGCGAGGGCACCACATTTTCTACAACTATAGTTTAAAGTTAGCAATCTGAATATATACACATATCCTAGGTGCGAAGAGTATCTTAACCACGGCTCTGGTTTTAGCTGAAACTTGCTTTTTTAGATATAGCAGTACATAAAAACACAATGAACATCTGAATAAGAATTTATTCTTCTGAAATTAATATGGCATGGGACTGCTATGGACAATGATGGAACATTTATGGTGACACAGTTTTCAGAAATCTTTTTCATTGTCATAGTGGATCTTAGGGAAAATGGACTTTCAATCAACTTCATAGTGGTTCTTAGGGAAAAAATTCCTATGCCACTACAACACTGACAAGTGCGACCATGTTTTCATCAAAACAATATTACCAATTCTTTTGGTTGCAATGAAACACCGAAAACCTGGCTCGAGTACATTTGAACAATAACATTGTCGGCTATCTACATACTTGTAAAATTACATACTCATGTATCAAGCTTTCAAAGTATAAGTATTTTTCAGGTCTGGACAGATTCAAGCGACTGAAAGAAAATTATCCTTTTTAGTTAAAATTAAATAACTTAATCTTCTATCAGATTTACATGGGCCTTAGGGTATAGCACAGAATTACAGTTGGATAGTAATTCGTGAAAATAGAGTAACCAGTGATAATCAAATCCATTACTGCATCAAGGTACTTTTTTCACATGATCATGCCATAAAGGCATTCCAGACTTGCAGAAGAAAGGTAGGAAACTCCTACAAAGCAGCAAGCAAAACACCCAGATTCAGAGCAGCTGCGAACGAATAAATCAGAAATAGATAATTAGTAAACATTGAGATTGCACGTGTTCTATTGCTACCCGCGGCACGAACTCCTCCGCGGAGGGGTTCAGCACGTCACTCTTGTACTACCTGACCTCGTCCTCCCTGGCCTTGGCCGCCTTTAATCTAAAATAGTACCCGTTTTTTAGAACACTCTTAAAAGCTACCTTAGGGCTGCTTGAAAAAAAATTGCATCTGCGGAGACGTGAAAGGAAGCAAGTCCATAAATAATGTCTACTCATTCAGGTTAGTGATTAGGTGGCTGCAACCGCAAAAAAAATGGGCCTTGCTTGTCAATAAAAATAGGTGTTCCATAGAACAAGGGGCTGATGTTTGTTTAAATGGTATTTGCAGTCATAAGGTTGTTAGTTTAGCAAATACATGTATACATGTACGCCTACAATCTTACAGTTTACAGCACATACAGCGAGCAAATATACAGCAAAAGTTTAGTTCTGAATTTTGGCAAACAACATAAAGAAATCATATTATTACCTAACAAATACACGTGTACATGCACGCCCAGAAAGCTTAGAGTTTATAGGACACGCAGCGAGCAAATATACAGCAAAAGTTCAATTCTGAATTTCGGCAAACAACATCCAGAATTCATATTAGTAACTAACAAATACACGTGCACATGTACGCCTAGAAAGCTTAGAGTTTACAGGACACACATCGAGCAAATATGCAGCAAAAGTTCACTTCTTAATTTGGGCAAACAACATAAAGAAATCATATTATTACCTCTAGGATTGGGGAAGCCGAGAGAGACTGGAAACAACATGTATGTCTAGAAAGCTTACAGGACCTCTATAAAGCACTTCTGAACATGGCTGCTTATCTGCACATACACAAGATACACTCAGACATCATCAAAACTATATTACTTGCATTTATTGCCCATGTATGCATAGCAATAGAACTACAACAGGCAGTATCACACACTGGTCTACTGATCACGAAGACACCCTTCATCTTTTGTTGCAATGACAGTTTGAAGGAAACGACACATAGAAGCGCAGTCCTATACATAGAATAACCTGACAAAAACTTGACAAAATCCTAGGCCCTCCCTGGTCAACTTGCACCAAAAACACCAGAGCAATCTAAGGAAAATAAATACAGCAAACATGGCAACCCAACACACCAAATCTACCAGAACAAAGAATGTGAAACTTTATTAACACCTCATGTACAGCAACACATCCCCTTCTCCTCATGATGGTTTGGTGCCAAGATACCTTCCAGTGTTGGGGTTCGACCTCGTCTTCTCTTTGCCTGTACTTGTGTTTTATGTCAAAAGCAAGACCGAATAAATTATTGGGATCTGAAGAACACGAATAGTATGGAATATTAATAATGGTGGGCGTACAACCCTTTGGTTCAGGTAGCATTGCTTCAATCTTAGGATGTGTATCTTCTGAATTTGATGCCAAACAACTAGGGTGTCAGCCTGCTCCTGTGAACAAAAAATTTCAAACAAGAGCACTCAAATATTCATCTTGGAAGGGTCATCTGTACATAATAATTCCATGTACTGATCTATCCGAAGGAGAACGGACAGCCTCTGTTCACATGACCAATACCATATACTGATCTATCAGACCAAAAGGTAAAAACAAAAAACTTCTAAGACCTTCATTTACAAATGTAGCCTTGCTCAGTGGGTAAGAGGAGTACAAAATCATGGCATGTGCTCTACTACACAGAAAAATCCGAAAATGCAGGAACAAGTGTGACTGTGTTCAAGAGAGATATAATTCACCTTGCTCTTCTTGATCAAACTCTTCCTAAAAATTCTTCTTATAGTCTCCACAAGTAACTAAAAGTTGAGGAATCAAAATAAGATTATCAGAGAACCAGATAATCAAGCAGTAAAAACTGAGAGAAAAAAGATGCGGACGTAGGTGGGCAGCCTAAAAAAGGACTGGGAAGCGAAGGGGAAACAAAAGATGTGTTACTATAGAACGTTACCCCGGCTCAGTTGAGTGGTACAAGAAATTGGATGTCCTGCGAGCTTCTCCAGCTTGCTTTGCTTCATTTTTCTGCAGAAACAAGACACCAAACGACATGTTATTATGAAGTTGCCGCAGATTGTGTAGAGCATAAACAACAGCAAGAAAGCATCGGAACTGTACCAATCTACCTGTATTGGTCCTGAGTCATGAGTTACAGCATGATTTACTCTCTAAGATTATCCAACACAGCGAGCGGAGGATAACCAGCTGCAGCTCGGGCAGCAAAGCACGTAATCCCCTATAATGGTATTAGGTTCGTTCATTTTTGGGTGGGAGAAACTGTGTTGGAACATTTTTTTGTCAACAAGCAAAGGATGTCTCTAGGCCCTTTTATGTAAATTATGCTCTATATAGTCTTATTACAGTCATATAGGATGATACACCAGAAGGAATTGTGCTCTACGCAGATTCTCTATAGTGGTGTGCCTAGCTGGTTTAGAGGCAGATTGGCATACAAAAAGCATATAATATGTTTCTGTTTCCATTTTCTAGATGACGCACCAACCTTTTTGAAGCTCACATCATTTCTTTGTAGCACAGTTTTCTACCCTTGAGCATATTCACGAGTCTTAAATCTTCAGTTGGCATCAAGTGCGTAACATAGTAAAAGCACCAAGTACCCTTCATGACACTCAAATATAATGCTCCTAAGCCTTATTAATCTTGATCAACATTATAACAAGGATGAATACAACAAGTCATACAAGCAGGCACTGTTTGACACAGATATGGCAGCCACATTAGCATCCGTAGGAGCAAACAAAATAGCAAACCTTGAACAAAACAACACATAGAAACAAGAGAGGGGCATAGGGAGGCGTGGAGGAGAAAAGACCTTGAGCTGCTGCTGTTCCTCTCCATGTTCAAGGCCATCCTCCTCTCCTTCCCTGCATCCTCCAACAAAACAGAGCGAACAGGGAGGCGTGAGGGGGAAACCACATCCACGGCTACCGAAATTAAAGAACCAAACAGAGAGGGGAGAGAGGGGAGGGGGGCACCTTGAACTCGAGTGGATGGACGCTAGCGCCGTGGAGGTCGAGGTTCAGGTGTAAGAAGCCCTCGACGGCGGCTACCTTGGTGGCGGGGTGCACCCTCCTGCTGCTCCTCCTCCTCGAGCAGGACAAGGCCGGGCGGCTGCAGCGCGAGAAGAAGGCCATGCTCCAGATCCTGCTGCTCCTCCTCCTGTCTCGAGGGCTAGCTCCTCCCGCCGAGGCCGGATCGAGGCCGACGGGCGCCGGCAGAGCACGGGTGGCCGAGGCCGAGGCGCAGTGGAGAGGGAGGGGAGCGGGCGGATCAAATCGAGCGCCGCCTGCTGCCCTCACAGCCTGCCACCGAGGGAACGGTGAAGGGGAGGAGGAGGCGGCGCGGTGGAGAGCAGGGCAGAACGAGAGGACCTAGTGTTGGTGTCAAAACCGGCGGATCTCGGGTAGGGGGTCCTGACCTGTGCGTTAAGGCTGATGATAACAGGAAGCAAGGGACACAGATGTTTACCCAGATTCGGGCCCTTTCAATGGAGGTAAAACCCTACCTCCTGCTTGATTAATATTGATGATATGGGTAGTACAAGAGTAGATCTACCACGAGATCGTAGAGGCTAAACCCTAAGAGCTAGCCTATGATGGTATCATTGTGATTGTGATCGGCCTTCTAAGGACCAACCTCTCCGGTTTATATAGACACCGGAGAGGGCTAGGGTTTACATGGAGTCGGTTACAAGGAAGGAAATATAATATCCGGATCGCCAAGCTTGCCTTCCACACCAAGGAAAGTGCCATCCGAACACGGGCCGAAGTCTTGAGTCTTGTATCTTCACGCTTCAATAGTCCGGACGTTGTACACAGTCCGGCTGTCCGGATACGCCCTAATCCAGGACTCTCTCAGTACCCCCTGAACCAGGCTTCAATGACGATGAGTCCGGCGCGCAGTCTTGTCTTCGGCATTGCAGGGCGGGTTCCTCCTCCGAATACTCCAAAGTAATTATCGAACACTTAAACCGTGTCCGGATCCACAAGATGATCTTCGCATGCCACCGTAGAGAGAATGATGTTTCACAAATGCAATCTGCTGACAACTTTTTAAGCAACGCGACGTGTCATTACGGTCGGGTCATTATTCGAACCGTCTTTCCACAACCAGCCACAGCGCATATTGCGAGGCGGTTTCCTTGACACGTCTTGTCAAATCAGAGATCATGTCCCCTTATTATGGGATTCTCATCAAATACAGGTATGGGTAATTCCACCACATCATCAATCGTGGCGCTTGGGAAGCAAGCTATTCCCAACGGGCAAGTGGGGAGGCGCACCGCTCGTCGCCTCTATAAATGAATAAGATTTCCTCATTTTGACCCACGCCTTCTTCCTTCTTTGCCCATTCTTGCCCCCTCGAGCTCCAACACCCAAGCCCAGGTCTCCTCCGCACAGCTAAACATGACTGGAGCAGGAGGCAAGTGGGTGGCTTCCACCGTCAAGGAGAAGCACATCACAAATCTTCGGGCGGCCGGGTACTTGGCCGCAGACATAGCGCACCGGCTACCGGACGCTGGGCAGGTCGTTCCGACCCCGGGACCCCACGAGAGTCGTGGTTCGCCGCCCACTTCGTCTGTGGACTGGGATTTACTCCATCCCTTCGTCTGCTGGCTCATGTTCTACTATGGGCTAGATTTCCATGATCTAGCCTCAATTTCGCCCTCAACATCTCGGCGTTCATCGCCGCTTATGAAGTCCTTCCTCCGCATCCGGACTCATTTCGGCCTATGGCTGCAAACCTTCTGCGTGAAGCCGAAGGTTGTAAGCGGCCAGCAAGCGGAGTGCGGAGGAGCCATGGTGGGCAAGATGCCTAACGTCACCTGGCTAGACAGTTCCTTCACGGAAACTGTAAAAGGATGGCAATCGGGGTGCTACATCACCGAGCCGCGCGGCGCCAGCTGGGCAGCGGCCCCCAAGTTTCGACCCGGAACCCCCATACGGCTCATCTCCTGGGAAAAGAGGGGCTTATCCTGGGGCGATTCCATGGAGTTGGCCGGACTCCAGACATGCATCAAAAGCATGAAGGACAAGAGCATCAAGCTTGTCAACATGATCCAGGTCATGCTCGTTCGCCGGATCCTACCCTGCCAAAGGCGGGCAGTTAATCTGTGGGAGTTCGTCCCGGCCGAACACCAGACGCTCCGGGAGCTCTACGATATGACGCACGAAGGCGCATGGAAAGTGCTGTTCAAGGCCTCCGAAGTACCTCCTCCCACATCCGAGGACCGCGGGCTTCACGCCGCGTGGTCTCCTAGTCAGGTGAGTTCTCCGACTACCACCGGACCCAGTTTTTCCCAATATATTAACGGTATTCCCTTAAGTAATCATGCATACTTGCTTCAGGACTATGTGGAGACAGCGGAGCAGGCCTACTGTCCGGCTCCGCTGCCAGAAGATCCAGCGGATGCTCTCTGGCAGAGAATCTTTGGTCCCGGCACCATTACAGGGTGCCGGAGAAGAAGGCCGAGAAGAAGGCCCCGGGGACCCGAAAGGGTCTCCGTCGTAAGGTTTTGCCAGAAGCCTCGTCCGAGGATGACGAGGCAGACTCCTCCCATGAAGGGGAGGAGGAGGAAGAAGAAGAAGCTCCATCCGGAAAGGATGAGGAGCGCGACGAAGCGGGCCAGGGGGCCGAAAAAGGCCCTCGGCGTAAGGCCATTATACCCCTGTCGTCTGATGACGACGAGACAGATCCTTCCCGCAGAGGCAGGGGGAATCAAGAAGAAATTCGCCTCCCCGCACTAGGGGGGAGAAGAAGAGAAAAACCGCCCCGGAGGGGGAGGCTGCGATGTCCAAGAAGGGGAAAACATCCCTTCCGGACTACTCCACCACGGCCGCTCACAGCGATGAGGGGTGGCTGCCCAGGGGGAAGCCCCCGGCGCGATCGTAAGTGTCCGCACTCTACCGTGGTTTTCACTTCATAATTGTTTAATAACGCCGAACATTGATGCAGTCCGGCCCGGGCTCATCCGGAGGCGTCGCCTTCGGATGGGTCTCTCGAGCGCCAGAGATGAACTGCCCCGACGGCCACCACTCCTCAACCTGCGGATGACACGGAGGTGTTGTCCCGAAGGCTCCCCGAACAGGGGGAGGTGACCCTGGAGACGCCCCAAGGCGGACTCCCGAATGTCGGATATGCGGGGTTCAAGATCCCCGCAGATCGCGTCGATGAGAGCCGCAACAAGGCGGACTCTCGACCGAACATTGTTCCGGAACCTCCGACGGTTCCGGACTTAGGCGGGCAGCCCCTCGTTAGGGAGGGCGAGCCGCCCGTGCCGAGGACTTCCGTCGCATCAACGACGCCGGATAGCCTGGTGGAAGCGCTTCGAGGCGCTTCCATGGAAGAAGAGCATCGCATTCTTATGAGTGCGGTGATTCAAAGGTTCTGGTCCGCCAAAAGCGGACTAACCGAAGCTCGCACAAGCCTCCGACGGGCTTTGAGGTAAGTAATAAAAATGTATGAAATTACCACCCGATAGGTAGTAGCCCCTGATACTCTGGTTGGTGTTCGGAAAGAAAAGCCAAACGGAGGGTCAATTACAATCCGCAGGAGTCTAAAAAGCATTTATGTTAATAAGCAGGCCGTGCTGCTTGCCGCTGCTGCCCGTACTGCCGAAGTTGCCGAACTGAAGCGGGATCTGGAGCAGGCGCAGGGAGAGCTCAGCCTCATGAAGAGGCAGCTCGAGGAGAATAAAGGTAAGTGATTCCCCGTTCGTATGTGTTTAAAGATAAGCAAAATTGGTCAATCTAACACCAAAGCGTCGTGACTGTGTAATAGGGGCCGCCACCGAAGTGGCATCCCTGAAGAAAGCGCTGTCTGAGGCCAAAGACAAAGCGGCCTCGGAATACAAGGAGCGCGAGAAGCAAAGTGCTAGAGTGGGTGAGGTACAACAGGAGCTCCAGGACCTCGGCAAGAAGTTCGAGTCCGTGGAGCATGATCTCAAGGCGAAAGAGGCAGAGCATGCGAAGGCCCTTGAGAGTAAAAAAGACGACAAGGCCGAAACCAAGAAGGCACAGCGGGAAATCCAGGAGGCCAAAAAGATAGCAGCGGGTAAGAAATTCTTTATGCAAAGCAGACATGTGGAGGAGGCGTTTCTTTTACTTACTCGAATTCAGAGCTCTCCAGGGGCATTCGCAGATCTGCCATGCAGCATATCTGACGCCGCGGAGTTCTACCATGCCCAGGTGGGGAGCTCAACAGAGAAGCTGTTCTGGTCCCAGTATGCTGGGGCCGAACACCCAAAGCCTCTGAGTGACCAACTGAAGTAGTTGGTCGAACTCCACAGGGCGGCCGAAGTGGCTATGAAAGATTTCATAGTCCGGATGTGGCCTGGTGAGCTCCTGCCCACGAGCTACTTCGGCCTGATCAAGCGGATGGTGGATGCCTATCCGCGGCTTGAGGTGATCAAGCGATCTGTTTGCATTGAGGGTGCCCACCGGGCCTTTGCCCGCGTCAAGGTGCATTGGGGCAAGCTGGATGCGGAGAAGTTGTTCAAGGACGGGCCGCCGGAGGGCAAGGCGCATCGCCATCCCGAGATGTACTATGATGGCATGATGAAGGGTGCTCGTCTGTCGCCGATGAGTGTACCAAGGACGCCATTTTAGAATGAATTCACTTCTGTCATGTTTGTAATTAAAGACGAAGTTACTTGCGCTATGTAGCACTTTTGTTATTTAAAATATCACCTTCTGTGCGGCTGTTTGTAAAATTCTGAAAGTAGGCCAGTCGTCGGCTTCCTCCCCCACGTAACTAGTACTGGGGTGTTCGTGGAAAACCCGGACACTCTTTATCCAAATGTTTGGTCCCTCAAGGAGGTGTCCGGCACAGCGAACAAGACAATCGGACTATGCGGCTTTATAACTTGCACTTAGCCATAGAAGTCTACAATTTTAAATTTCGGCGAAGCCCCTAGAATCCGGAAGGCCAAATCAGGGCGCTATACACGCCTAGATCGGACGAAGTCGATTTATCGCCTAAAGCGGAAAATCTTTAAGGATTTTAAAACCTCTCGAACAGCGACCAGCTCTCGCCACATCATGCCGGTCAATTTTCGGCTTTCTCTACTGAGGTGCTCGTCCGGACGAACCGGGACACAATCGCAGTAGTTCTCCCTGCGCTACCTTAGCCGATATAACGGAACGTAAGGCACCAAAACAAGGGAGCCGGGCTATCCCAATCAGAGACCCAAGACATGATTCGGAGCTCATGCATATAGTGCTATAAGTTCGGGGTGCCGCACTGTTGAAAGTGTTCGGACTTTAGTTGCCATATTACGGGGCGCCATGAGCAGCCCCTGGCAAACCGGCCGCACCAAGGTGTACGGATGCAATATCAAGTAAACATTTATAAGAGAAGAAATGCTCAAATAGGAATAATAAGTTGACGCTATATATAATCCCCCATTGACGAAAAATATGTTTAAGCGTACATTTACAATGGATGCGTTAAGCAGAGATAAAATAGGACTATTTGACATGTCCTATCCAGGGGCAGGTTGTGTTCAGATAGACAAATCAGGTATAATGATCGTAAATAGATTCCACCTGGGTATTTTCTTCTGTGCACAACGTCCGTTGCCTCCTTGGATGTCTCTCCCTTATAGGTCCGGCAATTCGGCTCTTTTGAGGATGCTGCGCCAACGCGGTGTCCTGAAAGGTAAGAGGGAAAGAGTATGAGAGTATTTGGCGGTTACCTGCACTATTGACTGAGTTGTTGATGCGCCTCCGCCTATGCACGTGGTATTTTAAGTGCGTAATTGTGTGCGCGTGGCACAAATGCTGCTGTGATGGGGCGTAAGCGGAGGCCGGACTGCTAGTCGCGCTCTTGGCGTGCCTGATGATCCTGTTGCGGGATGCTCCGGACTCGCTTGACTGTGCTCGAAGTTGTTGTCGCCGGATTGGTTTGTCGGAGAAGGCCACATTGTACTTCTGCCGCAAGGGCTGTGGTATGTTCTTATGTCCGTAGAGAGCGGTCCATATTTCCGTTCACGTGATGACCCCGCGTGGTCCTGGCATCTTGAGCTTGATGTATGCGTAGTGTGGTACCGCATTGAATCTAGCGAATGCGGTTCGTCCGAGCAGTGCATGGTAACCACTGCGGAAAGGGACGATATCGAAGATTAACTCTTCGCCTCGGAAGTTATCCGGAGATCCGAAGACCACTTCCAGTGTTATAGAGCCCGTACAGCGGGCCTCTACTCCAGGAATTACACCTTTAAAGGTGGTTTTAGTGGGCTTGATCCTTGAAGGGTCAATGCCCATTTTGCGCACTGTGTCTTGATAAAGCAGGTTCAGGCTGCTGCCGCCATCCATAAGGACGCGCGTGAGGTGGAATCCATCAATGATTGGGTTTAGGACCAATGCGGCTGAGCCACCATGACGGATGCTAGTAGGATGATCCCTACGATCAAAGGTGATTGGACAAGCTGACCATGGGTTGAATTTGGGGGCGACTGGCTCCATCGCATAGACGTCCGTTAGTGCCCGCTTCTGTTCCCGCTTGGGGATGTGCGTGGCGTAGATCATGTTGACCGTTTTCACCTGGGGGGAAATTTCTTCTGTCCCCCCGTGTTCGGACGTCGGGGCTCCTCGTCATCGTCACTGTGCAGCCCCTTGTCCTTGTCTTCGGCGTTTATCTCTATTGGTGTGGTTGGCTGGCTTGTCCGGGGTGCCATGAATTTGGCACGAGCGCTCCAGTATGCGGTCCAGACTGGACGATCCCTGATTATTTCTTTTGAACGGCTTCTTCCGATGACCGGGCTTGGATCCACCGAATCGGGCGTTGATCGCCGTGTCTTGATGTTGTCGCCGTTGTTCCGTCGCTTATGTCTGTTACGCCGTGGCTTGCCGTTATTGTCGCGGCCATCCAAATTGCCAGACTATGGCGTAGTGCTACTGCGAGCCAACCAACTGTCCTCACCCGTGCAAAAGCGGGTCATTAGTGTTGTGAGAGCTGCCATGGACTTGGGTTTTCCTGGCCGAGGTGTCGAGCGAACCACTCGTCGCGGATATTATGCTTAAAAGCCGTCAGGGCTTCGGCGTCCGGACAGTCGACTATTTGGTTTTTAGTTAGGAACGGAGTCCAGAATTTCCTGGCTGACTCCGGGCCGTTGAGTAATGTGGCTCAAGTCATCTGCATCAGGTGGTCGCACATATGTACCCTGGAAGTTGTCGAGGAATGCGTCTTCCAGGTTTTCCAGCTGCCAATGGAATTTCTTTGGCGGCAGGTTGTTTAGCCAGTGCCGGGCTGGTCCTTTGAGCTTAAGGGGAAGATACTTGATGGCGTGTAGATCGTCTCCGCGGGCCATGTGGATGTGGAGAAGAAAATCTTCGATCCATACTGCGGGGTCTGTTGTGCCATCGTATGATTCGATGTTTACGGGTTTAAACCCTTCTGGGGATTTATGATCCATTACTTCGTAAGTGAAGCAGAGGGTCTTGCGCGCGCCTGCTGCCGGGCTATGTGGCTACGCAGGTCGAATTGCTCTGGGTGGCTATGTTCGGCCCGGCCGGACTTGTTGAAGGTGTATCCGGCGTGACGGTCCTCGTCGCGTGCCGAGGCGCGCCCCCGCGATCCGTAGATCGATCTTGGCTGTCCTGCTTTGTTGCCCCGGGCCGTAGTATGTTGGCGTGGGGGTATTGGCTGGTATGCGGGCTGATATGCCGTTTTATCCCGGCCACGAGGTGGCCGGTCAGCCGTATTATGCTCGAGTCCGTATTCCTCGGCTGCCAGGACTTCAGTCCATCTGTCTGTGAGCAGGTCTTGATCAGCTTGGAGTTGTTGCTGCTTCTTTTTCAGGCTCCTCGCAGTGGCTATAAGTCGGCGCTTGAAGCACTCCTGCTCTACGGGATCCTCAGGCACGCCGAACTCGTCGTCACGGAGGCTAATCTCGTCTTCAGAGGGGGCATGTAGCTGTCCTCCTTCGGGTATTCATCCATCTCCTATTCTTCTGGGCTGACCTGCTCATCCTCATGTTCGGCCTGCTCGAAGGCGGGCTGATCAGGGTTGTATTCTTCTTCGGCACCATTTGGATTGTTTTCGTCTCCTGGGCCAGTATTGTTGTGGCGAGGCTTGGAGTGGCGCCGACGACGCCCATTCTTTGCTTTTTTTCCTGAGGTTTTATCCTCTGTTGCCTCATCGCCATTTGTTTACTTCGGAGTATCCACCATATATATATATATATATATATATATATATATATAT
This sequence comes from Aegilops bicornis, assembly GCA_021605145.1. Taxonomy (NCBI): domain Eukaryota; kingdom Viridiplantae; phylum Streptophyta; class Magnoliopsida; order Poales; family Poaceae; genus Aegilops; species Aegilops bicornis. The sequence continues at coordinate 726,091,362 of CM038673.1, forward strand.
ATATATATATATATATATATCATAAGAAGAGGTGGCTTTCCACCGCCCAGTGAGCGATGGTTCATGTTCTTCTCCTGCATCGTCGTCCATACCGTAGATGTCTTCGGAGTCGAAGTTTAGTACCTCGGTTAAATCGTCAACCGTGGCAATGAAGTGGGTGGTGGGTGGGCAACAAATTCCCTCGTCGCCTGCCTCCACTCGAGCCAGACATAGTTCGGCGCGAAACCTCCTGACAAAGAGAGAGACTTTAATGAGTCCAGCATGTCGCCAAAGGGCGAGTGCTGGAAGATATCCGCAGCGGTGAACTCCATTACCGGAGCCCATCCTGCCCGACAGGCTCGGGAGTGCGCGGATCGAACCAACGCCCAGACACGAATCCGGGGTTCGGAGTCACAGCCACCGCAGAGGTAAGACCGTGTTCGGCTCCACCGCCGATAAGTGTGCGACCTATGGGCGGGTCCATCCCTCCGCCCTTAGGGCAACAGAGCTCGCCCGGATCTAGGTCCGGGATACTACGGGATGATACCCGAGCTTCGTCCGACAACAGGTCTAAGCCGTGCTCGCCGTGGATCGGTCCGGTGCTCTGGCGTAGGCCCAAATCCGTTGAAGATCAAGTCCCCGGATGTCCGCCAGTATAGTTCAGGTTTCCGAATCGACCTGCCAGGGGCGAGCTGTCGGTTCTGCTTCCGGATGGCTAAGCGAGTTGGCCCTTGATGCAGCCGCCGAACACGAAGATTTGTCCGGGGGGGGGGGGGAGTCTCACCCTGGACAGCGTCGTTGATGATGACTGAAGGAGCCATCGAGCCTGACAGCAACGACACAGAGGAACTCTCAATGAAAGCACCAATGTCGGTGTCAAAACAGACGGATCTCGGGCAGGGGGTCCTGATCTGTGCGTCAAGGCTGATGGTAACAGGAAGCAAGGGACACAGATGTTTACCCAGGTTCGGGCCCTCTCGATGGAGGTAAAACCCTACATCCTGCTTGATTAATATTGATGATATGGGTAGTACAAGAGTAGATCTACCACGAGATCGTAGAGGCTAAACCCTAAGAGCTAGCCTATGATGGTATGATTGTGATTGTGATCGGCTTTCTAAGGACCAACCTCTCCGGTTTATATAGACACCGGAGAGGGCTAGGGTTTACATGAAGTCGGTTACAAGGAAGGAAATATAATATCCGGATCGCCAAGCTTGCCTTCCACGCCAAGGAAAGTCCCATCCGGACACGGGCCGAAGTCTTGAGTCTTGTATCTTCACGCTTCAATAGTCCGAACGTTGTACACAGTCCGGCTGTCCGGATAACCCCTAATCCAGGACTCCCTCACCTAGGGTTTGTGGCGGCTGAGGGAGAGAGATCGAGGAGGGAGGGTTGCGGAGTGCGGGCGATTGGATTCGGCCACGCCCCCACAAATGGCGCGACATGCACGCTGGCGTCTGGGAGAGGGCGACCAAGACTCGGAATGGCTTACCCAGCCAATAGGCACAGAACAAGAGCCCACCGGTCATTGGCCATGCAAACTTACCACGCGGTGAAAACCAGCAGCGAGAGCAGCGAGCATCTAATGGTCGAAACAAAGTCAAAGACTAGTTTGACCACGATCGAACGGCCATCGATGGAAGCAATCGGGAGAGCCTCGTCCATGCGAGTTGGCTAGCCTCTTTAATGGTTTAAATGTCATCCATTTTTACTTCCCTTGGTTTTTGCACATATGACACATGTATACATGAGTAACCTTCGTAGTTCATAAAATCTAAAGCCAAAATATTATCACAAGAAATAGAATGCATAAAAATATTGCAACTCAGTTTGCACATATAAGCGAAGCTATTATTCATTTTAAAAGGTTGACAATGTTCATCATTAAACCATCCTAACATTGGTGAATAAACCTTACTTGCATCAAATTTACATGCTACAACATGCTTAAATAAGCAAACACGCAATAAGTCATTGGTCACAGAATCATCACCAAGATTAGAGGTCATATCAAAATGATTAAACATTGGCACAATTGTTTTAAGATGTATTTGATCCAAATCTGATTTATTTCCTGATTCACATGGTTCTTTAACATCAACAGTTAATTCAATGGGCGCACTCAAAATTGTTGGTATTTCAGTTGTTTGATCACATGATGCATTTATGACAGTAACATGATTCTCTAAATTAGGTGGCGTGATCAAATCAACAGGTAACTCAACACATGATGTATTCAAGTTAACTAGGCGTGCATCATTCTCATGTGAAAGTGGAAAATCCGTACCTTTGTCATTACCTCTTATGATCAACTCAGATGACATAGGCACTCTCCGTGATGATGTGTCACATGGTGGAGAGGATGTAGTTCGCGCAACAACGGATGTGGTTGTCATAGCACGCCTAGTAGTTGAAGAAACATCTGTATCAACACTTGGATGTGCACCGTACACTTGTTCTCCTTGTGGGCAGCACGTCGTTTTATTTCCTGTTCAGCTTTGCAAGCAAGACGAAACAAATGGTCCATAGGATAACACTCTTCATGAATTAGTATCTCTTGAATATCACGGTTTAATCTTCCCCAAAATCTATCCATAAAATCTTCTTCACTTTCTTCTAAAAATGAGTGCAATAATGCAGTTTGTAAATCATCATAATATTTTGTGACCGTGTCACTACCTTGTTTTAAATGTTCTAGTTTTTTAATCATGCCACGAGTATAATAAACATCGATGAATCTATCTCTCATGACATGTTTTAAACCATCCCAAGTCGTAGGTATATAATCATGGTTTAACCGACAGTATTCACTCCACCAAACTAAAGCGAAGCTACTGAAAGTACTAACCGCAACTTGAAATTTTCCATGCTCATCAAAAGTGTGGGAAGCAAATATAGCATTTATTTCGTACTCCCATTCAATATATAAATCAGGCCTAAAATGACCAGTAAATGGTGGCATGGAAACATTAACCTCATGTGCATTCTGATGTTGTTGCTCCTCTTGTGACGGTTGTTGTATTTTCTTAGGTGATGGCAAATCTCCCACAATCGTTGAAGCCCAAGAACTAACAACTCCGGAACCTGCCATAGTTAGTAGAAAACAAGAAACAAAATCCTAGAATAATGTTCCTATGAACTACTAAGATGTGGTGGTAAAACGCTCATAGTATAGCAAATATCAATATCTTACAAGTTCTTACCATGCAGCAGGTGGTGACAGGCAACCAGCGGTGTCAAATAACTCTGAAGATTGTGTAAAGCGATTGCCAGAGGAGCATACGTATACACGGTGTAGAAATATGTGGATCTGGGTTGTCTATATATGGTAGCAAAAAATTAGCAATAATCAATTCAAAGATGCAATGTTGAATAAACGCTCAACGACGGTACTGTGCTGGTCCTAGGCTAGACCGGACTAGAAACGCGAGTCTAGAACACTGATGAGGTCACGGCGTAGCACAACTGGCATCAATTAAGGATACTAAGTAGCTCCGGATAGCAAGATATAAGTGAAGATCACAACGGCAGTAAAGATAATGATGAAAAACAACTGCCAAGCAGGATATACAACAACTCTCTCTCTCCAACTTTCCTTTTGAATAGTTTGAGCCAATATTTTGATAATTTTTTCAAAGAATCCTACTAACTCAAGCTTTACAATGCAAAAAGAATCACTCAATTCCGAGTTGATATGAGGAGTAAAAAAATTCTAAAATTGGCTTGAAAAACTGGAATATCTTGTGTTCGCGAACTTCGGAGGGCAAAAAGACCTATTTAGAAGCCTATTTTGAGGTGCCAAGTGTGGAACTAGCTTCTGCAACTATTTAGATGCGGCTCGTCGCTAGCTTTCATTTGAGTACTCGCGGGGCCAAAACGGACTTCGTATGAGAAAGTTATGCCTGTTTTACTGAACAGTGCACAAAACAGATTCCAATCCGAATTCAACTACGAGATTGATTCTAGATAGATCCGAATTTTGTTTTTTCTTCTTTATTTTTTTCCTCACACTTTTTTCTTTTTCTTACTCTCCTTTTTTTCTTTGACTTTTTTTTACTTCTCTCTCTTTTTTTCTCTGTCTTTTTTTGTCCCTCTTTCCAAAACAAACTAGATAAGATGCAGATTGGATCAAGCGAAGATGTGAACGACCTCAACTATGATTATAACCATGAACGGTGGGTAGGACGTGATGAAAATTGATGGATGGGTGGTGGACAGTGGAAGGGATAACGACACAGCAGCAGCGTGACTACTGTGAACAGAACTCGAAACTCTAAACGAATTAGACACTAAGACCAGCAACTCGACACGACGATGCAACCGATAATTCAATAATGCAAACAATGAAAAGAAAATTGCAAAGGCTTAGACTGGCTTGGACAAAGGATTAATAGATCTAACTTTTTTGGGCTTTTTCTTGGACAATAGGTAAGAAAATAAATCTAATCGAGGGAAAACTGGAAATTCTCACCGAGCAACCTGTAAACTAATACCACTTGATAGAGGCGGGGTGTCTCGATCTTTCGATGAGATGATAACTATCAATTTGGTGGAGTCGACTTTGACGATCCGACTACAAACGTGCACGACGTTGCGCCTTAGCAATCGCTAAACCAACTCCGAGAGGTTATTGACCACGCCGGAGCACAATCAACCTGACCACGAAGGTTTATTCCTGCAAGCAATCGAACAACAAGCAAGAATATGATAAAGCAATCTGAATATTGCGAATATGGATGAAGTATTGATAAAAGGTGGGGATCCGTAAGCGGTCTTGGTCTGGTCGCTGGACACAAACGAAGTACACTAAGTTGCAATGGCTAACTTTTACTAAACAAATCCCAAGGGAAAAGCTACTAGATGGATCTACTTATATAGGAGCAAGGGGTGGCGGTCAAGGAGGTGGGAGGACGTCCAAGGCAGCCTAAAACTAACCCTAGGTCGTACAAGGCTCATGGGCCCAAGTGGAGGTGATGCAACACCTTTGAACTTGTAGTTTGACTCGGATTCTGCTACAGCGTCAGATTGTTTCGTTGATAACTCAACACTGCGGATGGATTTTAAGGTGATTCCAATTGGGTTGGAAGGAGCACGAAATCTACTTTCCAACAAAAAACGAATCACCCAATTTGGAGTATGTATGAAAGAGTTCTTGGCGTTTTGAATCAGGTGTGTCTGTGCAGCCCGAATCTGAATCCAGTACATGAGAGACTTGGACTCTATCTTCTGTTGGCCCAAAAGTGACGTGAAAGGACTTTTTGAATAGCACTTAAACATCACTTTTCCCCTTATCTTCATATGTGAATTGTACAAATGTACTATACACCTACAATTGGAAATGACATAAAAGTTTGTGAAGTATTTTTGTCCTCGATGACATAAATAAATTATTGCATAGTTTGCATTAGAAATCACCTCACATATACACATGTATGCAATATTTTTGGTCGTATCCATGGTAGTCATGTCCTCATCACCTACCCACCAAATAAATCCCATCAAAAGTCCAAACACCATCTTCACAAACCGGATTTTTAGGGTTGCCATCTGGATGTCTGGGCTATGTCGAGATCATCCGAACGTCCTGCTAGACCACTACGAGGCAACATAAACTCTGCCCCTGACCCGGATTGTCCGTGATACCACCCGAACATTTGGCACCAACTCATAAGCGTTGCCCGAACAATTGTCTAGAGAGAAATTTCATATGGGTTGCCCCGGACGTTCCGGACTACATACCAGACATCCAGGAACCCCTCTTATCAGTGCAGTAGGTTTCCCCAAAGCCGAATCATCCAGGCTCCCTCCTGGACGCCCTGCATTCCCGAACCTATACATAGAGGAACTCCTCATCCGGCTATATTTCCTTTGGCCTCACCGATGTTGACCAGGCCAGATCCACCGGACATCCGGGCAATACCCTGGACGTCTGGGTTGCAACCCGAACATCCAGGCAATCCCCCAGACGTCCGGGTTACAACCCGAACATCCGGGAACTTATATGAAATATCTCAAATGACTCATTTACTTAGGATCTATATATACCCCTGTACCTGTAGAGGGTTAACCACTTCATTCAAATCGAACACTATCTCCCTTGCTAGGTGAGTAGATGCTTAGCTACCATGCCAGATGCTAATATGGAGAGTCTAAATGTGCGTGCCACACTTTCCCGAGCTTCCCGAGTCGCTCCTGGGGCAATTCTGAAGGCACACCCAACCGCCAACAAGAAAATTGACCGCCAGCCCGCCACCACCGAAACCCCATTCCACGACTGGGGCAGGCTGTCCAACAGCGTGGACGGCGGCAACGGGGCATTCTCGCCTTGCTCCTTCCCCTGCTCGACCTTCCATGACTTCTCTTCTCCTTCGTCACCAATCTCGCCACTCAAATGTGGTGGCCAGGCATCCGTCCTCAAGGTGGCCCTTAGAGGGTGGCAGCGGCAGATGCTTTGTGTCATGGCGTCGGGCCCTGGGGAAAGCTAGGATTGGTGTTATCGGACATGCCTCTTGCCAAGTCGATCATGTAGCCCATCCTCGGGGTCATCTGCTTGTGAGGGTTGGGGTTGGAGGTTGCTCCCTCTCGTACCAGTGGATGGCCGCATCCGACCAGATCTGGCAGATGCCATTTGAACTCATAGTCCACAACAGTCGGAGTGGCAGCTGCGATGGCATGCCCAATGTGGTTGATGACCCACAAGTGTAGGGGATCTATCGTAGTCCTTTGGATAAGTAAGAGTGTCGAACCCAACGAGGAGCAGAAGGAAATGATAAGCGGTTTTCAGTAAGGTTTTCTCTGCAAGCACTGAAATTATAAGTAATAGATAGTTTTGTGAGAAGATAAATAGTAACGAGTAACAAGTAAATAAAGTAAATAAAGTGCAGCAAGGTGGCCCAATCCTTTATGTAGCAAAGGATAAGCCTGGACAATTTCTAATAATGAGAAAGGAGCTCCCGAGGACACATGGGAATTATCGTCAAGCTAGTTTTCATCACGTTCACATGATTCACGTTAGGTACTTTGATAATTTGATATGTGGGTGGACCAATGCTTGGGTACTGCCCTTACTTGGACAAGCATCCCACTTATGATTAACCCCTATTGCAAGCATACGCAACTACAAAAGAAGTATTAAGGTAAACCTAACCACAACATTAAACGAATGGATCCAAATCAGCCCCTAACGAAGCAACGCATAAACTAGGGTTTAAGCTTCTGTCACTCTAGCAACCCATCATCTACTTATTACTTCCCAATGCCTTCCTTTAGGCCCAAATAATGGTGAAGTGCCATGTAGTCGACGTTCACATAACACCACTAGAGGAAAAGACAACATACATCTCATCAAAATATCGAACGAATACCAAATTCACATGACTACTAATAGCAAGACTTCACCCATGTCCTCAGGAACAAATGTAACTACTCACAAAGCATATTCATGTTCATAATCAGAGGAGTAATAATATGCATTAAGGATCTGAACATATGATCTTCCACCAAGTAAACCAATTAGCATCAATTACAAGGAGTAATCAACACTACTAGCAACCCATAGGTACCAATTTGTGGTTTTGATACAAGATTGGATACACGAGATGAACTAGGGTTTTGAGAGGAGATGGTGCTGGTGAAGATGTTGATGGAGATTGACCCCCTCCCGATGAGAGGATCGTTGGTGATGACGTTGGTGATGATTTCCTCCTCCCGGAGGGAAGTGTCCCTGGGAAAACAGCGCCGCCAAAGCCCTAGATTGGTTCCGCCTCGTGGCGGCGGAGTTTCGTCCCGTAAGCTTGCCCACGATTTTTTTCCAGAATAAAAGCCCTCATATAGCAGAAGATGGACACCGGGGGGCCACCAGGGGGGCCAGGAGACAGGGGGCGCGCCCAGTAGGGGGGGCGCGCCCCCCACCCTCATGGACAGGGTGTGGGCCCCCTGGTGTATTTCTTCCACTCAATAATTCTTATTAATTCCAAAAATAGGTTTCGTCAGGATTTTTGGAGCAATGCAGAATAGGTTTCCAATGTTCGCTCCTTTTCCAGCCAGAATTTCAGCTGTCGGCATCCCCCTTCTTCATGGTAAAACTTGTAAAATAAGAGAGAATAGCCATAAGTATTGAGATATAACGTGTAATAACAGCCCATAATACAATAAGTATTGATATAAAAGCATGATGCAAAATGGACGTATCAACTTCCCCAAGCTTAGACCTCGCTTGTCCTCAAGCGGAAGTCGAAATCAAAAAATATGTCCACATGTTTAGAGATAGAGGTGTCGATAAAAATAAAATACGGACATGAGGGCATCATGATCACTCTTATAATAGCAACATATATAGATTTTATCATATGATTTCTTATGCTCAAGTAACAATCAATTCACATTGTCAAGTATGGTTCAAAAATTTCACTAGGAACTAATAAACTATAATCTCAGTCACTGAAGCAATTGCAATTTATCGTAACATCAGAAAGAGTCAACAATAGAGCTTTTCAGCAAATTCACATACTCAACTATCTTGTAGTCTCCTATAATTGCTAACACTCACGCAATACTCGTGGTTATGGAGTTTCAGCCGGACACTGAGAAAGATAGGGGCTTATTGTGTTGCCTCCCAACGTATTCACCTTTGGCTGATGTCAACAATAATAGCCCATGCTAACTTACATCTAATTGGATAAATTGCAATTAGGACAAATTTTCGCTACTACCGGGTGTAGTTACTCCCACTTTTGTTTCATACGTTCTAGGTAGTATCTATCATATCGGAGAGTATGTACGCGTAGTATGTAGTATATAAGAATGTTTAGGTACTATATATACTACTATTTTGATAGTATGTATCATATTTTGCGCATATTCTATTTCACGTACAAATATGTACGTATTTCACAAATACAATAAAATTATGAGCTCACTTGCAATTTTTTCATACAAATCACTTGAAGTATCTTAGATTAGTATATGAACATACTAAAAATAATAAACTAGAGCATATACTACCACATGATGGTAGTTGTTGTATTGCCTCTATCACTTCAACTTTATCTTCTCCATCTTAGGCATAGTTTTTTTTTCTTGCGAAGTATATTAGGCATAGGTTTGACCTTGTATGGCTTCCCTATTTGCAGGCGTGACACTTTGTGTGTACATTGTTGTTGGCTATGTGCAGCCTAGTCATGCAAAAGTCGAGTTTAGGGCCTGTCTGGGACCGCTCCGCTTCACCAAAATCAGTTTCGCTTCACTAAATTCACTTTGGAGCAGTTTCATCCAAAAGTTGTAGCACTATCCAAGAAAATGTTTGGCTTCCTTCTAGCTCCAGCTTCAAGAATGAGAAATTTGGTGGAAAGGATCTATTTAATTGGTTGAGGGGGGAGAAACGAAGGGGTATCCACTTACTGATGGCAGTGGTGGGTAATTTCCACCCAACTCCAACTTTTAGAGTTTTTTGGAGCCCCCCTAAAGAGCTTCATAAAAAATTAGAAGTTCTACCCCAGATTCTAGTTTTTTTGTGGAGCGGCATATCGTGGAGCTACCCTGTTTGGCTCGTGTTTTCTGGATCGGAGCTGAATTTTAAGAAGCAGAGCAGTCCTAAACAGGCTTTTACTCATTGTGTTTTGTATCATCTTAATGCTTATGAGTCAATAAAAATACTGTTTTATACGTATTCAAAAAAAGTGCGTGCCACTCTTCATGCACCACCGCGCCGATGCTTTCCACGGCGAATGGCACCGTGCACCGGCCTACACTCAGGGCGTCGACCGAATTTTTGGACCATCATTGGAATCAAGATGATGGAAATATGGAATGTACGCGACTACCCAACCACCGTGTGGATTAGCACGTTAGGATCACAAAAACCCGTCCTGGTCTGAGACTCAAGAGGTCTGAGGCGCGCACCACAGCGAGGTCTCCCTCCAACGAGAATGGCGCGTCTTGTGCATCTCTTCCTCCCGCTTCTCTGCGGCCTCGCCGCCGCCCGCGGCTCGGTAGACTTCCGAGCGGACCTCAACCATCCCTACGCCGGCAGCTCGCTCTCTACGGCCCATGTCATCGGCCATGCCGCCCGCGCCAGCAAGGCCCGGGCGGCGAGGATCAACGCCAGGCTCTCGCGCGCCCTGGGCAAAGGCGGAGACATCTCGGCAGCTCGCGTGCCGCTCGCCCCGCTCGGCGACGAGGGCCACTCGCTGACCGTGGGCATCGGCACGCCGCCCCAGCCGCGCACGCTCATCGTCGACACGGGCAGCGACCTCATCTGGACGCAGTGCGAGCTGTCGCGTGGCCGCGTCGCGAGGCAGCGCGAGCCGCCGCTCTACGACCCCCGCAAGTCCTCCTCCTTCTCCTTCCTCCCCTGCGGCAGCAGGCTGTGCCAGGAGGGCCAGTTCAGCTTCAAGAACTGCACCGGGAACAGGTGCATGTACGACGAGCTGTACGGCAGCGCCGAGGCGGACGGCGTCCTCGCGTCCGAGACCTTCACCTTCGGCGAGCAGCGCAGCAAGGTCTCCCTCCCCCTCGGCTTCGGATGCGGCGCGCTCTCGGCGGGGAGCCTCGTCGGCGCGTCCGGCCTCATGGGCCTCAGTCCGGGGACCATGTCACTCATATCGCAGCTGTCCGTGCCAAGGTTCTCCTACTGCCTCACCCCTTTCGCCGAGCGCAGGACCAGCCCGATGCTGTTCGGTGCCATGGCCGACCTGCGCAAGTACAACACGACGGGGCCGATCCAGACCACCTCCATTCTGAAGAACCCGGCAGAGGATACCTTCTACTACTACGTGCCGCTGGTCGGCCTCTCACTCGGGGCCAACCGGCTGGGCGTGCCGGCGGCCAGCCTCGCGATAAAGCCCGACGGCAGCGGCGGCACCATCGTCGACTCCGGCAGCACCATAGCGTACCTCGCGGGGACGGCGTTCGAGGCCCTGAAGAGGGCCGTGCTGGAGGCGGTGAGCCTCCCGGTGTTTAACGGCACCGTCGAGGACTACGAGCTGTGCTTCGCGCTGCCGAGCGGCGCGGCAATGGCCGCGGTCAAGACGCCCCCGCTCGTGCTCCACTTCGAGGGTGGCGCCGCCATGGCGCTGCCGCGGGACAACTACTTCCAGGAGCCGAGGGCCGGGCTGATGTGTCTCGCGGTGGCCAGGTCGCCGGAGGACCTCGGCGCGTCCATCTCCATCATCGGCAACGTCCAGCAGCAGAACATGCACGTGCTCTTTGATGTGCGCAACCAAAAATTCTCCTTCGCGCCAACCAAATGTCACCACATCTGAGTGACTAAATACTCCTACAATTGCAAGCACGCACAATAAACTCCCTCTTTCTCAAAACGAAACTTGGAAACGCGCCACGAGGATAATCTTTGACCTATTCTCTCAATTTGGACTAGTACTTACTATTTTACTTGGAAAAAAAAGGACATGGTTATAATCCTCTGCATTCATATAAAACTTTTGAGGCGTGCCAGATGGGTCAAAAAGCTTGGCTCTCCTTCGAACATCTCTAGCTAATCCCTTTAAACCGCATAACTCCTACAAGTTGTCGTTTTCAAGAGTTAAACCGAACCTAGTTGCGCCCTTTCCGGTTTAACTCCTAAAAAAACTAGGTGATTTTCCCGCGCGTTGCTGCGGGATTTTAAAAATTAATTTTGGATACACTTTATATGAATGAAATGATCTAAAACGAAAGCTGTTGTTTTCAGAAGTAATTATATGTGAACAAAGAGTATGCATATACGTTAGACTATTGGAGATGGAATAATTAAATTGTGGTATGCATGTGCTATAAAATAGTTCTAGTGAATGATGACGTGGCATATTTGATAATATGGGGGCTGCATGTTGAGAGAATTAGACTTAGTGGGGATCAACTATTTATGTATTATAGATTTAAGCGGCGGGCCACGCCAGCGGCACCCAAAGCCATCCCGCAGCTCCCACCGGCACCCCCGCCCATAGAGCAGACTCTGACCCACGCCCGCCCTCTTCCAATCGACTGGAGCCAACCCCCGGTCGCCTCGAATGGTTGGATCTAGACGCCGGATATGAAACATATTCGTGAATTTTAAAAATGTTCACGAATTTAAAAAAGTGAAGTAAAAAAGAAAAACATTAACAAAAAACCAAGAAAAATTAGGAAAAATACCAGGAAAACTGGTGTACAAAATAAATTAAGGACAAAACCTTCTCAAAACCGAGCTTAAGTTGCAAAACCATAGGAAGAACTTTGGCAATACCGCTGAAGGTTTACTACACTCCCGCTAATGGGCCGGCCCACGTTATAGTGGGTGATTCATTTGACATTTATCACAATAGACGCGCTAAATAAGCGCCGCTGAAAATTTAGTACTTTTTACGCCGCTATCGCTCCGGGCGCTCCAGCGGAGGCGCAAAAACAGCGCGCGCGGCATAACTAGTTCAGCGCGCGGGTGAAAACAGCGCGCACGGCATAACTAGTTCGGATCGAGTAGTTTAAGTCGATGCGATAGAATATATCGAAATGTGATACCCTTCTTTATATTTGTGTCTGAATGTGGTAATTCACTTTTGTAAATTTTGAAAAATTCCTGACAATTTAGAAAAATTCCTGAGAATTTAGAAAATGTTCACGAATATAAATAAATATTCATGAATTCGAAGAAATGTTCACGAATTTAAAAGATAAAAAAGTGAAGTAAAACAAGAATAAAAAATATAAAAATATGAACTAGAAACCTAGAAAAATTAGAAAAAACAAAAAACTGAAATAAAAACTGTTGTATAAAATAAAAAAGGACGGAACCTTCCCAAAACCGGGCTTACAAAACCAGAAGAAAATCCTTCGCAATACCACCCAAAGGTTTCCTATACTCTCGCTAATCAGCTAGCCCACGCTCTAGTGGGCGATTCTTTTGACATGTATCGCAATTAGCAAACTACATGCCTAACAATAGTTTAAAGGACTTTCATGACTATAGCATTACTGTGAAACTCAGAAATGTACATCATTAGTGCATAATATTAGAGACGATTTTGCAGAACTTATGTATCTTGCATAAATCACCGCGAGACTCCACTCTAAATCACTTGCTTAGAAAAAGTAAACCTTGATATTGGGTGATGTTTCTTACCGACAAACTTTGGGGTTTAGAAATCATGATACATAGTCCAAAAAACAATTAGCACTCATTCGAGAAATGTTAGCACACGCGTTTCCAAATTCATGAAATGTTCATAATATAAAAAAATCACAAAAATTGAAAAGTTATTTTTTTAAAATTGTTTGTGAAATAAAAACAAATCAAGAATTTTAAAAAAAATCACGAATATGAATACATATTCGTGAATTTTAAAAATGTTCACGATTTTAAAAAAGTGAAGTAAAAAAGAAAAACATTAACAAAAAACCAAGCAAAATTAGGAAAAATACCAGGAAAACTGGTGTACAAAATAAAAATAAGGACTTAACCTTCTCAAAACCGAGCTTAAGTTGCAAAACCGTAGGATGAACTTTGGCAATACTGCCGAAGGTTTACTACACTCCTGCTAATGGGCCGGCCCACGTTATAGTGGGTGATTCATTCGACATTTATCACAAGCAAACTGCTCCCTCCGTAAACTAATATAAGAGTGTTTACATCACTAAATTAGTGATCTAAACACTTTTATATTAGTTTATAGAGGGTGTACATGCTTAATATGTTGAGGACTTTCATGACTATAGCATTAGTGTGTAACTCGGAAATGCACATCATTAGTGCATAATATTAGAGAAGACTTTGCAGAACTTTATGTATATTGCATAAATCATCGCGAGACTCCGCTCTAAATCACTTGCTTAAAAGAAGTAAACCTAGATACCGGGTGATGCTATATCGCCAAACTCATGGCACATAGTCCCATAAAAATTGAGCATTCATTCGGTTTAACAGAAACTGAATCTGTCAAACAAACAAGGCAAAACTAAAGCATCAGGAAACAGCAAAATATTACTTCGTATTAACGAATCAATCTATTCTCTGCCCAAATGATCATTTACAGACGACAAAGAACAGAAAGATGTACAGGAAAATAATCACCGAATGACCTATTATATGTATTAGCCATCGCGTACTGTTAGGATTTGAACTGATCGTCAATTTCAGCACTTGCATAATACTGTAGTCTCAAACTGAACCAGTACCAAGGACAGAAAGATATATTATAGAGGAAAAAGTGATCCAGCCAGACAATTGAGCCAAAGATTAGGACAAGGACCAAAGATTAACGAATCAGATTGCACACTGACATCGACAGCAATACCATTTTATAATGTCAGAGCACTGACAAAGGAAACAATCAAGTATATGATCTACTGTATGTATGTATGTATTGCCACATTTGGCCACATCTTTGTCGAAACAGAGCAAGCAGAAAAGGCTGCCGGAGTTAATTCAGAAGACATTCTCACTCACAGTACTGCGGATTGGAGCGAGGAGATATGATATGAGTTAGCCGAGCCCTGGCGGTGGCGGGCCGTTGATGTGGCAAAACCTGCACGCCCTGTTGCCGGTGCCCAAGGGGTGGTCACAAGCCGGGCAGATCGGGCCCGAACCGACGGCCGAGCTCGAGCTGGAACTGGAAGAAGGCCTAATGGCCGCAGCCCCTGGAGGCGGATGCACGTAGCGGATCTCCGGGTGCTTCTCAAGCACGTTGCTGATGACGATCTTGGTGTAGCAATCCACGCACAATGGCGCCACTCCCCCAAAGACGACCGGTGGGGGCTTCTTGCAACAAGGGCACACCTCAACGAGGGGACTGACTGGCGCACCTGGCGCGCTTGCGCACGAGATCGCCCAAGAAGGCTGTTCACCAATGCAAAGATCCAAGAAGAAATCAATGTGTTCATGGCGGCAGGACAAGCCCAAATAACGAACGAATGGGAAATAGTGCATAGCAAATTACCCCGCCGGAGCCGGAGTGGCCGTGCGGCTGCCCTGTTCCTGGCTGCAAGGGGCCGGCGATCTGGTTCTGGCCGGGGAGCGAACCATGGCCGGTCGGCGCGTGGTACTGGTAGGTGAAGGGCGGACGCCCACCGGCTGTGACAGAAACCAAGAAATCCAACTCCGACGTCAATGAAGAAGCAAGAACCGCACGGACCAATGAATGGCGCTTTTCTTGGGAGGGGACTCACCTGGATTGCCCAGCGGCGGCCGGAGCATCCCCTGAGAGGGCATCTGCGGCGCCCTACTATGCGACTGCGGCTGGGAGAATCCCCTGTACCCCGACCCGCCCCCGGCCCCGCGAGCAGCTGCAAGAAACGAAGGTATGGGATGCTTGCTACAATCCAAGAACCGGCATCAACGCAAGAAGGAAGGATTTGATTTCTTGGGCACCCACCTCCACCTACAGCGAGGGCTGATGTACTCGCCGTCTGCCCCGGAAAAGCCTGCCGGTGCGGCGGAGCGAATCCCCTTCCCCTCTGCCCCGACCAGGCCCCGCCCCCGAGAACTGTGAGAAACAAAGGTACCCGGATGTTACAATCCAAGAACGAACCCCGCGGTCGTCGTATGCTTTCATTCCTTGGGCACCCACCTCCACCGAACTGGGAAGAGCCTCGGGCGGAGCCTGTAGTCGCCGCCGTCAGCCCCGCAAGCGCCTGCGAAGTCCCGGCAATGTCATCGCCGGCTGCATTCGCCGTCCGCCCTGCAGTGTTCTCCGATGTACCGGCAAGGTCGTCGCCGGCTGTAGGATCCCTCCGCGCAGCCGGGTGCCTTGTCCCGGTAAGGTTGTCGTCGGCCTTCCGCTTGCCCGCCATCTCGCCTCGGTCGAACAGCTTCCGATGAATAGGAGAAGGAAGGAAGCTAGGAGAAACAATGGGAGGGGAGGAAGGAAGGCGAGGGAGGGTATATAGACGACGGATAGAGCCTCTCCCGCTGTAACCGTTTTCAAGAAGCAGAGAGATTCAGGTCAGGTCGGTTGATTTGGGGGGAAGAAGACAGGAACAGATTCAGAAATGGGCCTAATGCATTTCGGATAGCCCAGCAAAAGGCCCAAATAAGTTGGTTAGTTTTCCAAAGTTTCTGCAAGCCTTGAAAGAGGGCAAATCCTAAAGGGCGCCCTCTGCGCCCCTTCCTTGACTGGCAAGTTTCGAACCACGGCCTGCTCGTCGAGATTATGTACAACCTTTTCATTCCTTTGTTCTTCTTTCCTTTTCTTTTTCATTTTTCCATTTGTTTTTGTTTTTCCCACTTTCCCCTTTTTTTACTTCGATGAAAAAAGTTCACTCAATTTTATGAATGTTTTTTCGATTTCAGTTAACTTTTCTCAAAATCGATGAATTTTTTGTAATTCGTTGAACATTTTTCAAATGCAATGAACTTTTCGAAAATCGGGGCGGGGATTCGAATTAATGTTTTTTAATTCAATGAGTTTTTTGCAAATTCGATGGACATTTTCAAAAAAATCTACCAACCTTTTTAAAAAATCTTGAACTTTTTTCAAAACTGATGGGCTTTTTTCAAAAATGGTGAAGTTTTTTTTTTCAAATTCGATGAACTTTTTAAAAAATTGATGATCTGTAGTTCAAATTTATGAACTTTTTTCTAAAATTTGTGAACTATTTTTTATGTTTGTGAACTTTCTTACGAAACATTTTTGAATTTTATTTGTTTTCCCTAATTTTTAAAAAAAGTTCAATGGATGACCGGTCAACCACGATTTAGCGGACGAGGTAACCTAGGGCGGCCCAGTTCATGGGCGCGTAGGTGTTAGACCCTCATGCCGGCGCTGAAGGCGCCCTATAGGGGGCTCATTTGAAAGAGCTCCACCTCAGGTCACGTCCCTGTACCGCTCAAAACAGAAGAGAAAAAACTCACGTGTCGGTAGTCGTTTGTCAACCGATCAAACGGGCGACCTATTTGCTCGCCAGGGTGCACCCACCGCACCTCCATGGTTTGCCTAAAAAATCGCTCCTCCATGCTAGGGTGTGTTCGGTTGGAGAACGAAGTGGAACAAAATGGAATGGTTCCATTCTTGTGTTCGGTAGGGTAAAATAGATGGAACAGAATGATTACATTGCAATGTTTGGTTGGCAACTTAGAATGGAACGGGTGGACGCGGCGTTTCGGTGCACAGACTCATCTGCACCCGGTCAGAAAAAATTCGTAAAAAATTCAAAAAATTCTAAAAAAAATTGTGGGATAGAAAAATTGATGCGTGAGGCTCGCTCCAAATTTGAAATCATTTGAACATCTGAGCAGCTCTCGGCAAAAAAGACAAATCGGGCAAAAACAGTACATGAACAGTAAACCTTTTTACAGACCCCCAATTTGTCTTTTTTTCCCGAGAGCTGCTTAGATGTCCAAATGATTTGAAAATTGGAGCGGACCTCACGCATCAAATTGTCTACCGCACAAAAAAATTGGAGTTTTTTAATATTTGTTTTGATTTTTTTTTCGTCGGCGCTGATGCAGATGAGCTCGGGTGCAGAGACGGATTTTCGGGAATGGGTTTGCTTCTCTTTCTCGTGAGATTACCTGTCTCATATGTATATGCACAATTGTCACTCCCATAGCTCTTTCTAATTTTAACACATCATAAGAAAGTAAGGAACCATGGCGTTGCTGCCCTCTTTGGTCATAATCTGTTCATCCACATTCCACATGCACATGAAATAGGGCAGCAACGCCATGGTCATTGGCGTTTCAATGATGGGCAGCAACGCCAGCGCCTTTGACGTTTCTTACCTGGTCCGCAACGCTAGCTACCTCGGCGTTTCTTCTTTGATCAGAAACGCTAGCTACCTCGGCGTTTCTATTTTGGGCAGAAACGCCGCGGGCTGTGGCGTTGTTAAAAGGGTCAGATTGTGAAATACTTTCATGTCGAGTTCATTTTGTGACAAAGTTCGTTGAAAGGGTCAGAATAGTGAAAAAGTCCCCGGTTCCTCGACCCAAACTGAACACGGGAATGGGCCTTTGGTACGGGATGGACCCATTAGATTCCACCTGATGACACAAACTAAACACACCCTAGGTTAACGGTTGACCAGGATTTTTGAAAGAAATGAAAAACCAAAAGTTTGAAAAATCAAAAATAATTCATGAATATGGAAAAGTTCATGAGTTCACAAAAAAAGATAGTGGATTTGAAAAAATGTTTACAAATCCAAAAAAATATTAGAAAAATGTTGACGATTTTTAAAAAAAGTTCGCAAATTTGAAAAAAAAAGTTCATCGATTTTGCAAAACAAAATTCACTCCATAAGTGGGAAGGATATGAGGTTGTTCGGGCATGTTGGGTGTGGCTCAACCGGACGACCTTTTCTTTGTCTTTCTACATCTCCACCAATCATATGCACATGACCGAACAATTTAGTGGCACGGCTACGCGACGAACAAACGAGTGTTCAAAATGGATGCGTCTAAACACTGTCCAGACGCGTCCATGGACTTATGAGTAAAATTAGCCCAGTGCAATTATAGATGCTCTAGGAGCATCTACAACCAGGGCAGCGTCTGGCACAGGCAGGCCGGGCAGCCACCTAGGGCATGGACGAAAAATGCTTAGTTGACTGTAGCAACATTACGCTATCAACTTGTTTGGTTCGGGGGAATTAGAGATGAAGAATGGGAGTTGAAGGGTAAGAAGATTAAAAGTCCACTGTTTAATTAGAGTGAAGGAAGTTTAAGTGGGAAGGGAAACGGGAGTTGAGGAAGCCAATTCCCACACATTTTTTCTCAGGGGATACCCTGTTAATTCATGAGCAGCGTTTTATCCTACGCCAATTCCCGTCATATACCAAACAAGGGAATGAGAGTAAAACTCTACTACCCTGCCTAATCCCCCAACGAACATCCTTGTGAAAACACCCATTCCTGTGCCCGAGTGGTTACCAAACAGGCTGTGTGGGTCTAGCTTGGGGCATCTCTTCGTCATGGCTCTGCTACTGTCCATAACCACACATAGCTAATTTGAGTTGCCAAATGTCTGCGGACGCGGTCAGGCGTGTCCACGGACAGTGACCTCTCACACCCCATATTTCACCTCCCACGATCATAGTACCCATTTCACGATTTGCATTTCCAAACAAAAGCATGCAATGACATGATCTACATACTAAACTACTACTCCCTCTGTTCCTAAATATATGTCCTTTTAAATATTTCAATATGGTCTACATAGGGAGCAAAATGGCTGAATCTACATCGAAAATACGTCTATATACATTTGTATGTAGTCCATATAAAAATCCCTAAACCGACTTACATTTAGGAATGGAGGGGGTACAAACTACACTACTCGTCCTCGTATGAGATGTTGATGAAGTTTGTGCTGGAGCCGCCAGCCTCACGGTCATTGGCGCTACGCGCAAAGCGGCTCCTCCTCCTCGTCGTTCTCTTCGTGGAAGACATCCTCCAGCACCATGTTTGCCTCTGCCTCCTATAGTACACGATGGTTTGCCTCCACCTCCGCCTCTGATGCAATAGAGTCAACGATGGCATGCTGCTCCGCCGCCTCCTCGACTTGGCCAAGCTCGAACTCCGCCAAGGCGTCGGCCATGGAAAAGCCCGCCTCCAGAGGTGCCCGTTCAGCCTTGCCTTTGGCCTCCTCCTCCGACTCCACATCCTTCGTGGCCGCCTCCTCCTCCTGCTGCTCCTGCTCCTCCTCCAAGTTCGGCGAGTCCGGAGGTAGGCCGACTGTGATCCGAACTTCGCGCCTGGCCCGGCTCTCCTACAACAATTGCAACCGCCCCTCCAGAGTGAGCATGGCGTAGGTGGTGATATTCTACCGGGCCATGACTAGCGGCCGGTGACGAGCGAATTAGAAGATGACGGCGTGGAGGGGAAGGAGTGGGAAGAAATAAGGACATGATAGGGTGCAACACCCCTGTAATTAAGCTACAGTGATTTGCCTCTAATTATGCCAAGTCATCATGTTTTGCAAAGCTTAAATGCCACTTGTCCCAAATTCAATTCAAATTGCATGTCAAACTATTAGTTCTTCAAACAGCAAAACAAAAATGTTGGCAATATTCCTAATATTCCCCAAGTAATTTTCTTAAGGAAAACTACATCAACTAAATTCCCAAAATGACCCTAGCCACAAATACACATGACCAGAAACACTTATTTAACCCATTTTAATTTAGACATAAATTCAAAGGATTCCAAATGGCCTGAAATATTTTGAGCAACCCTGAAATATTGTCTAGTATTTATGTGCCAAGTTTCATGTGCAACAGAAATCATTTGATAGCTCAAGTAAATTCAAAACAGAAGCAAAGAAATAAAAGCAGAAAAGGAAAAAGGAAAGAATAAAAACCCACTTTGTCACTCAGCCTCTAGTGGCCACAGTGCGGCCCAGCCCACTTTGACCGGCCTTACCCTACCTCTCGCCGCACCCTTGGAAGACAGCGAGCCCCTCAGCATGACTTGTCGTGCCCCCTGTTGGGTAACGTAGTAATTTCAAAAAATTTCCTACGATCACACAAGACCATGGTGATGGCATAGCAACGAGAGGGAAGAGTGTCCGTCCACGCACTCGTGAGACCGAAAGCGAAGCGCGTTATAACAACGCGGTTGATGTAGTCGTGCGTCTTCACGATCCGACCGATCCAAGCACCGAGCGTCACGGCACCTCCGAGTTACGCACACGTTCAGCTCGATGGCGATCCCGGACTCCGATCCGGCAAAGTGTCGGGATGAGTTCCGTCGACGACGGCGTGGTGACGATGTAGATGCTCCACCGACGAGGGCTTCGCCTAAGCAATCGTGGCGATATGACTTCTCCGGCGAGGCTTCGCCTAAGCTCTCTGACGATATGACGAAGTGGAATATGGTGGAAGGGGCACCGCACACGGCTAAGGAAAGATCCGTAGATCAACTTGTGTGTCATGGGGTGCCCCTGCCCCAGATATAAAGGAGACAAGGGGAGGTGGCCGGCCCTAGAGGGGCGCAAGGAGGAGTCCTACTCCCACCGGAGTAGGACTCCCCCTTCTCCTAGTTGGAGTAGGATTGGGAGGGGGAAAGGGGAAGGCGCCGCCCCCTCTCCTTGTCCTATTCGGACTAGAGGGAGGGGGCGCAGCCCACCCGGCCGGCCCTTCCTCTTCTCCCTTGTGGCCCATGAAGGCCCATATACCCCGGGGTTCCGTAACCCCGGTGTTCCGCAGAACTTCTGTTTTCACTCGGAACCCTTCCAAGTCCAAACATAGGCTTCCAATATATCAATCTTTATGTCTCGACCATTTCGAGACTCCTCGTCATGTCCGTGATCACATCCGGGACTCCGAACAAACTTCGTGCATCAATACTTATAAACTCATAATGAACTGTCATCGAAGCGTTAGCGTGCGGACCCTACGGGTTCGAGAACTATGTAGACATGACCTAGAACCATTCTCGGTCAATAACCAATAGCGGAACCTGGATGCCCATATTGGTTCCTACATGTTCTACGAAGATCTTTATCGGTCAAACCGCATAACGACATACGTTGTTCCCTTTGTCATCGATATGTTACTTACCTGAGATTCGATCGTCGGTATCCAATACCTAGTTCAATCTCGCTACGGTAAGTCTCTTTACTCGTTCCGTAATACATCATCTCACA
Organism: Aegilops bicornis; assembly: GCA_021605145.1. NCBI lineage: Eukaryota > Viridiplantae > Streptophyta > Magnoliopsida > Poales > Poaceae > Aegilops > Aegilops bicornis. Next base: position 726,112,898 of record CM038673.1, read on the forward strand.
ACTAACTCATTAGTTGTAATGCTTGCAAGGCTTAAGTGATGTGCATTACCGAGAAGGCCTGGAGATACCTCTCCACAATCGGAGTGACAAAACCTAATCTCGAAATACGCCAACCCAACAAGTACCTTTGGAGACACCTGTAGTACTCCTTTATAATCACCCGATTCGTTGTGACGTTTGGTAGTACCAAAGTGTTCCTCCGGTAAACGGGAGTTGCATAATCTCATAGTCATAGGAACATGTATGGGTCATGAAGAAAGCATTAACATACTAAACGATCAAGTGTTAAGCTAACGGAATGGGTCATGTCAATCAGATCATTCTACTAATGATGTGACCTTGTTAATCAAATAACAACTCCTTGTTCATGGTTAGGAAACATAACCATCTTTGATTAACAAGCTAGTCAAGTAGAGGCATACTAGTGACATACTTTGTTTGTCTATATATTCACACATGTATTATGTTTCCGGTTAATACAATTCTAGCATGAATAATAAACATTTATCATGATATAAGGAAATAAATAATAACTTTATTATTGCCTCTAGGGCATATTTCCTTCAGTCTCCCACTTGCACTAGAGTCAATAATCTAGATTACAAAGTAATGATCCTAACACCCATGGAGTCTTGGTGCTGATCATGTTTTGCTCGTGGAAGAGGCTTAGTTAACGGGTCCGCAACATTCAGATCCGTATGTATTTTGCAAATCTCTATGTCTCCCACTTGGACTTGGTCCCGAATGGAATTGAAGCGTCTCTTGATGTGCTTGGTCCTCTTGTGAAATCTGGATTCCTTTGCCAAGGCAATTGCACCAAGTATTGTCACGGAAGATCTTCATCGGTCCCGATGCACTAGGTATAACACCTAGATCGGAAATGAACTCTTTCATCCAGACTCCTTCATTTGCTGCTTCCAAGCAGCTATGTACTCCGCTTCACATGTAGATCCCGCCACGGCGCTTTGTTTAGAACTGCACCAACCGACAGCTCCACCGTTTAATAAAAACACGTATCCGGTTTGCGATTTAGAATCGTCCGGATCGATGTCAAAGCTTGCGTCGGCGTAACCATTTACGACTAGCTCTTTGTCACCTCCATATACGAGAAACATATCCTTAGTCCTTTTCGGGTATTTCAGGATGTTCTTGACCGCTGTCCGATGATCCATTCCTGGATTACTTTGGTACCTTCCTGCCAAGCTTATAGCTAAGCATACGTCAGTGCGGTACACAGCATTGCATACATGATAGAGCCTATGGCTGAAGCATAGGAACATCTTTCATTTTCTCTCTATCTTCTGCTTTGTGGTCGGGCATTGAGTCTTACTCAATCTTACACCTTGCAATACAGGCAAAAACCTTTCTTTGCACGATCCATTTTGAACTTTTTCAAAATTTTATCAAGGTATGTGCTTTGTGAAAGTCCAATTAAGCGTCTTGATCTATCTCTATAGATCTTGATGCCCAATATGTAAGCAGCTTCACCGAGGTCTTTCATTGAAAAACTTTTATTCAAGTATCCTTTTATGCCATCCAGAAATTCTATATCATTTCCAATTAATAATATGTCGTCCACATATAATATCGTAAATGCTACTGAGCTCCCACTCACATTCTTGTAAATACAGGCTTCTCCAAAAGTCTGTATAAACCCATATGCTTTGATCACACTATCAAACCGTTTATTCCAACTCCGAGAGGCTTGCACCGGAACATAAATTGATCGTTGGAGCTTGCACACTTTGTTAGCACCTTTTGGATCGACAAAACCTTCTGGTTGCATCATATACAACTCTTCTTCTAGAAATCCATTCAAGAATGCAGTTTTTACATCCATTTGCCAAATTTCATAATCATAAAATGCGGCAATTGCTAACATGATTCGGACAGACTTAAGCATCGCTACGGGTGAGAAAGTCTCATCGTAGTCAACCCCTTGAACTTGTCGAAAACCTTCGCAACAAGTCGAGCTTTGTAGATAGTTACATTACCATCGGCGTCGGTCTTCTTCTTAAAGATCCATTTATTTTCAATGGCTTGCCGATCATCGGGCAAGTCAACCAAAGTCCATACTTTGTTCTCATACATGGATCCCATCTCAGATTTCATGGCTTCCAGCCATTTTGCGAATCTGGGCTCACCATCGCTTCTTCATAGTTTGTAGGTTCGCCATGGTCAAGTAACATGACTTCCGTAATAGGATTACCGTACCACTCACAGTGCGTATTTTACTCTGGTTGACCTACGAGGTTCAGTAGTAACTTGATCTGAAACTTCATGATCATCATCATTAGTTTCCTCACTAATTGGTGTAGTTGTCACAGAACCATTTCTTGTGATGAACTACTTTCCAATAAAGGAGCAGAATCTGATTATCTCATCAAGTTCTACTTTCCTCCCACTCACTTCTTTCGAGAGAAACTCTTTCTCTAGAAAGGATCTAAATTTAGCAACGAAAATCTTGCCTTCAGATCTGTGATAGAAGGTGTACCCAACAGTCTCCTTTGGGTATCCTATGAAGACACATTTTTCCGATTTGGGTTCGAGCTTATCTTGTTGAAGTTTCTTTACATAAGCATCGCAGCCCCAAACTTTAAGAAACGACAACTTTGGTTTCTTGCCAAACCACAGTTCATAAGGCGTCGTCTCAACGGATTTTGACGGTGTCCTATTTAACGTGAATGTGGCCGTCTCTAAAGCATAACCCCAAAGCGATAGCGGTAAATCGGAAATAGACATCATAGATCGCACCATATCTAGTAAAGTACGATTACGACGTTCGGACACACCATTTCTCCGTGGTGTTCCGGGTGGCGTGAGTTGGCAAACTATTCCACATTGTTTCAAATGTAAACCAAACTCGTAACTCAAATATTCTCCTCCACGGTCGGATCGTAGGAATTTTATTTTCTTGTTACGATGATTTTCCACTTCACTCTGAAATTCTTTGAACTTTTCAAATGTTTCAGATTTGTGTTTCATTAAGTAGATATACCCATATCTGCTCAAATCATCTGTGAAGGTGAGAAAATAACGATACCGCTTGGCGTGCCTCAACATTCATTGGACCACAAACATCAAGATGTATGATTTCCAATAAATCATTGCTCGCTCCATAGTTCCGGAGAACGGCGTTTTGGTCATCTTGCCCATGAGGCACGGTTCGCAAGTACCAAATGATTCATAATCAAGTGATTCGAAGCCCATCAAGATGGAGTTTCTTCATGCGTTTTACACCGATATGACCTAAACGGCAAGGCCACAAATAAGTTGCACTATCATTATCAACTCTGCATCTTTTGGCTTCAACATTATGAATATGTGTATCACTACCTGTCGAGATTCAACAAGAATAGACCATTCTTCAAGGGTGCATGACCATAAAAGATATTACTCATATAAATAGAACAACCATTATTCTCTGATTTAAATGAATAACCGTCTCGCATTAAACAAGATCCAGATATAATGTTCATGCTCAACGCGGCACCAAATAACAATTATTTAGGTCTAAAATTAATCCCGAAGGTAGATGTAGAGGTAGCGTGCCGACCGCGATCACATTGACTTTGGAACCATTTCCCACGCCAAGATCGTCACCTCGTCCTTTGCCGGTGCTCGTCTATTCCGTAGTCCCTGTTTGAGTTGCAAATATTAGCAATGTAACCAGTATCAAATACCAGTGCTACTACGAGCTCTAGTAAGGTACACATCAATAACATGTATATCACATATACCTTTGTTCACCTTGCCATCCTTTTTATCCGCCAAATACTTGGGGCAGTTCCGCTTCCGATTGTCCGGTGCCTTTGCGGTAAAAACACTCGATTTCAGGCTTAGGTCCAGACTTGGGTTTCTTCTCTTGATCAGCAACTTTCTTGCTGTTCCTTTTGAAGTTTCCTTCTTCTTCCCTTTGCCTTTTTCTTGAAACTCGTGGTCTTGTTGACCATCAACACTTGATGCTCTTTCTTGATTTCTACCTCCGCAGCTTTTAGCATCGCGAAGAGCTCAGGAATTGTCTTAGTCATCCCTTGCATATTATAGTTCATCACGAAGCTCTTGTAGCTTGGTGGCAGTGATTGGAGAATTCTGTCAATGACACTATCATCCGAAGATTAACTCCCAGCTGAATTAAGTGATTGTTATACCCAGACATTTTGAGTATGTGCTCACCTTGTGAACTGTTCTCCTCCATCTTGCAGCTATAGAACTTATTGGAGACTTCATATCTCTCAATCCGGGCATTTGCTTGAAATATTAACTTCAACTCCGGGAACATCTCATATGCTCCATGACGTTCAAAACGTCGTTGAAGACCTGGTTCTAAGCCGTAAAGCATGGCACAATCGAACTATAGAGTAGTCATCGGCTACGCTTTGCAGACGTTCATAACTTCGCTCGCATCTCTGCAGCAGTTCGCTACCCAGCGGTGCTTCCAGGGCGTAATTTTTCTGTGCAGCAATGAGGATAATCCTCAAGTTACGGACCCGATCCGTGTAATTGCTACCATCATCTTTCAACTTTGCTTTCTCAAGGAACGCATTAAAATTCAACGGAACAACAAGACGAGCCATCTATCTACATCAAACATAGACAAGCAAAATACTATCGTGTACTAAGTTCATGATAAATTTAAGTTTGATTAATCATATTAAAACTCCCACTTAGACAGACATCTCTCTTAGTCATCTAAGTGATCACGTGATCCATATCAACTAAACCGTGTCCGATCATCACGTGAGACGGAGTAGTTTCAACGGTGAACATCACTATGTTGATCATATCTACTATATGATTCACGTTCGACCTTTCGGTCTCCGTGTTCCGAGGCCATATCTGTTATATGCTAGGCTCGTCAAGTTTAACCTGAGTATTCCGCGTGTGCAACTGTTTTGCACCCGTTGTAGATGGACGTAGAACTTATCACACCCGATCATCACGTGGTGTCCGGGTACTACGAACTTTGGCAACGGTGCATACTCGTGGAGAACACTTCTTGATAATTTTAGTGAGAGATCATCTTATAATGCTACCGTCAATCAAAGCAAGATAAGATGCATAAAGGATAAACATCACATGCAATCAATATAAGTGATATGATATGGTCATCATCATCTTGTGCTTGTGATCTCCATCGCCAAGCACCGCCATGATCACCATCGCCACCGGCGCGACACCTTGATCTCCATCGTAGCATCGTTGTCGTCTCGCCAATCTTATGCTTCCACGACTATCACTACCGCTTAGTAATAAAGTAAAGCATTACATCGCGATTGCATTGCATACAATAAAGCGACAACCATATGGCTCTCGCCAGTTGCCGATAACTCGGTTACAAAACATGATCATCTCATACAATAAAATATAGCATCACGTCTTGACCATATCACATCACAACATGCCCTGCAAAAACAAGTTAGACGTCCTCTACTTTGTTGTTGCAAGTTTTACGTGGCTGCTACGGGCTGAGCAAGAACCGTTCTTACCTACGCATCATAACCACAACGATAGTTTGTCAAATAGACTCCGTTTTAACCTTCTCAAGGACCGGGCGTATGCCACACTCGGTTCAACTAAAGTTGGAGAGACAGTCTTCCGCAAGCCATCTATGTGCAAAGCACGTCGAGGGAACCGGTCTCGTGGAAGAGTACGCGTAAGGTTGGTCCGGATCGTCTCGCCCAACAATACCGCTGAACCAAAGTATGACATGCCTTTGGTAGGCGTATGACTTGTATCGTCCACAACTCACTTGTGTTCTACTCGTGCATATGACATCAACGCATAAAACCAGGCTCTCGGATGCCATTGTTGGGTAACGTAGTAATTTCAAAAAATTTCCTCACGATCACACAAGACCATGGTGATGGCATAGCAACGAGAGAGGAAGAGTGTCCGCCCACGCACTCGTGAGACCGAAAGCGGAAGCGTTATAACAACGCGGTTGATGTAGTCGTGCGTCTTCACGATCCGACCGATCCAAGCACCGAACGTCACGGCACCTCCGAGTTCTGCACACGCTCAGCTCGATGGCGATCCCGGACTCCGATCCAGCAAAGTGTCGGGATGAGTTCCGTCAACCACGACGGCGTGGTGACGATGTAGATGCTCCACCACGCAGGCTTCGCCTAAGCACTGTGGACGATATGACTTCTCCGGCGCAGGCTTCGCCTAAGCTCTCTGACGATATGACCGAAGTGGAATATGGTGGAAGGGGCACCGCACACGGCTAAGGAAAGATCCGTAGATCAACTTGTGTGTCATGGGGTGCCCCTGCCCCGTGATATAAAGGAGACAAGGGGAGGTGGCCGGCCCTAGAGGCGGCGCACCAAGGAGGAGTCCAACTCCCACCGGGTGTAGGACTCCCCCCCCCCTTCTCCTAGTTGGATTAGGATTGGGGAGGGGAAGGGGAAGGGCGCCGCCTCTCCTTGTCCTATTCGGACTAGAGGGGAGGGGGCGCAGCCCACCTGGCCGGCCCTTCCTCTTCTCCCTTGTGGCCCATGAAGGCCCATATACCCCGGGGTTCCAGTAACCCCGGTGTTCGGTAACTTCTGTTTTCACTCGGAACCCTTCCAAGTCCAAACATAGGCTTCCAATATATCAATCTTTATGTCTCGACCATTTCGAGACTCCTCGTCATGTCCGTGATCACATCCGGGACTCGAACAAACTTCGTGCATCAATACTTATAAACTCATAATGAACTGTCATCGAAGCGTTAGCGTGCGGACCCTACGGGTTCGAGAACTATGTAGACATGACCTAGAACCATTCTCGGTCAATAACCAATAGCGGAACCTGGATGCCCATATTGGTTCCTACATGTTCTCTGAAGATCTTTATCGGTCAAACCGCATAACGACATACGTTGTTCCCTTTGTCATCGATATGTTACTTACGAGATTCGATCGTCGGTATCCAATACCTAGTTCAATCTCGTTATCGTAAGTCTCTTTACTCGTTCCGTAATACATCATCTCACAACTAACTCATTAGTTGTAATGCTTGCAAGGCTTAAGTGATGTGCATTACCGAGAAGGCTGGAGATACCTCTCCGACAATCGGAGTGACAAAACCTAATCTCGAAATACGCCAACCCAACAAGTACCTTTGGAGACACCTGTAGTACTCCTTTATAATCACCCAGTTACGTTGTGACGTTTGGTAGTACCCAAAGTGTTCCTCCGGTAAACGGGAGTTGCATAATCTCATAGTCATAGGAACATGTATGGGTCATGAAGAAAGCATTAACATACTAAACGATCAAGTGTTAAGCTAACGGAATGGGTCATGTCAATCAGATCATTCTACTAATGATGTGACCTTGTTAATCAAATAACAACTCCTTGTTCATGGTTAGGAAACATAACCATCTTTGATTAACAAGCTAGTCAAGTAGAGGCATACTAGTGACATACGTTTGTCTATATATTCACACATGTATTATGTTTCCGGTTAATACAATTCTAGCATGAATAATAAACATTTATCATGATATAAGGAAATAAATAATAACTTTATTATTGCCTCTAGGGCATATTTCCTTCAGTCTCCCACTTGCACTAGAGTCAATAATCTAGATTACAAAGTAATGATCCTAACACCCATGGAGTCTTGGTGCTGATCATGTTTTGCTCGTGGAAGAGGCTTAGTCAACAGGTCTGCAACATTCAGATCCGTATGTATTTTGCAAATCTCTATGTCTCCCACTTGGACTTGGTCCCGAATGGAATTGAAGCGTCTCTTGATGTGCTTGGTCCTCTTGTGAAATCTGGATTCCTTTGCCAAGGCAATTGCACCAGTATTGTCACATAAGATCTTCATCGGTCCCGATGCACTAGGTATAACACCTAGATCGGAAATGAACTCTTTCATCCAGACTCCTTCATTTGCTGCTTCCGAAGCAGCTATGTACTCCGCTTCACATGTAGATCCCGCCACGGCGCTTTGTTTAGAAATGCACCAACTGACAGCTCAACCGTTTAATAAAAACACTTATCCGGTTAGAGATATAGAATCGTCCGGATCAATGTCAAAGCTTGCGTCGACGTAACCATATACGACTAGATCTTTGTCACCTAAATATACGAGAAACATATCCTTAGTCCTTTTCGTATTTCAGGATGTTCTTGACCGCTGTCCAAAGGATCCATTCCTGGATTACTTTGGTACCTTCCTGCCAAGCTTATAGCTAAGCATACGTCAGTGTCCGGTACACAGCATTGCATACATGATAGAGCCTATGGCTGAAGCATAGGGAACATCTTTCATTTTCTCTCTATCTTCTGCTGTGGTCGGGCATTGAGTCTTACTCAATCTTACACCTTTGCAATACAGGCAAAAACCTTTCTTTGCCACGATCCATTTTGAACTTTTTCAAAATTTTATCAAGGTATGTGCTTTGTGAAAGTCCAATTAAGCGTCTTGATCTATCTCTATAGATCTTGATGCCCAATATGTAAGCAGCTTCACCGAGGTCTTTCATTGAAAAACTTTTATTCAAGTATCCTTTTATGCCATCCAAATTCTATATCATTTCCAATTAATAATATGTCGTCCACATATAATATCGTAAATGCTACTGAGCTCCCACTCACTTTCTTGTAAATACAAAGCTTCTCCAAAAGTCTGTATAAACCCATATGCTTTGATCACACTATCAAAGCGTTTATTCCAACTCCGAGAGGCTTGCACTGCACCATAAATTGATCGTTGGAGCTTGCACACTTTGTTAGCACCTTTTGGATCGACAAAACCTTCTGGTTGCATCATATACAACTCTTCTTCTAGAAATCCATTCAAGAATGCAGTTTTTACATCCATTTGCCAAATTTCATAATCATAAAATGCGGCAATTGCTAACATGATTCGGACAGACTTAAGCATCGCTACGGGTGAGAAAGTCTCATCGTAGTCAACCCCTTGAACTTGTCGAAAACCTTTCGCAACAAGTCGAGCTTTGTAGATAGTTACATTACCATCGGCGTCAGTCTTCTTCTTAAAGATCCATTTATTTTCAATGGCTTGCCGATCATCGGGCAAGTCAACCAAAGTCCATACTTTGTTCTCATACATGGATCCCATCTCAGATTTCATGGCTTCCAGCCATTTTGCGGAATCTGGGCTCACCATCGCTTCTTCATAGTTTGTAGGTTCGCCATGGTCAAGTAACATGACTTCCGAATAGGATTACCGTACCACTCACTGGTGCGTATTTTACTCTGGTTGACCTCACGAGGTTCAAGAGTAACTTGATCTGAAACTTCATGATCATCATCATTAGTTTCCTCACTAATTGGTGTAGTTGTCACAGGAACCATTTCTTGTGATGAACTACTTTCCAATAAAGGAGCAGATACAGTTATCTCATCAAGTTCTACTTTCCTCCCACTCACTTCTTTCGAGAGAAACTCTTTCTCTAGAAAGGATCTAAATTTAGCAACGAAAATCTTGCCTTCAGATCTGTGATAGAAGGTGTACCCAACAGTCTCCTTTGGGTATCCTATGAAGACACATTTTTCCGATTTGGGTTCGAGCTTATCTTGTTGAAGTTTCTTTACATAAGCATCGCAGCCCCAAACTTTAAGAAACGACAACTTTGGTTTCTTGCCAAACCACAGTTCATAAGGCGTCGTCTCAACGGATTTTGACGGTGTCCTATTTAACGTGAATGTGGCCGTCTCTAAAGCATAACCCCAAAACGATAGCGGTAAATCGGAAATAGACATCATAGATCGCACCATATCTAGTAAAGTACGATTCAGACCTTCGGACACACCATTTCTCTGTGGTGTTCCGGGTGGCGTGAGTTGCGAAACTATTCCACATTGTTTCAAATGTAAACCAAACTCGTAACTCAAATATTCTCCTCCACGATCAGATCGTAGGAATTTTATTTTCTTGTTACGATGATTTTCCACTTCACTCTGAAATTCTTTGAACTTTTCAAATGTTTCAGATTTGTGTTTCATTAAGTAGATATACCCATATCTGCTCAAATCATCTGTGAAGGTGAGAAAATAACTTGATACCCGCCACGTGCCTCAACATTCATTGGACCACAAACATCGGTATGTATGATTTCCAATAAATCTGTTGCTCGCTCCATAGTTCCGGAGAACGGCGTTTTGGTCATCTTGCCCATGAGGCACGGTTCGCAAGTACCAAATGATTCATAATCAAGTGATTCCGAAGCCCATCAAGATGGAGTTTCTTCATGCGTTTTACACCGATATGACCTAAACGGCAAGGCCACAAATAAGTTGCACTATCATTATCAACTCTGCATCTTTTGGCTTCAACATTATGAATATGTGTATCACTACTGTCGAGATTCAACAAGAATAGACCATTCTTCAAGGGTGCATGACCATAAAAGATATTACTCATATAAATAGAACAACCATTATTCTCTGATTTAAATGAATAACCGTCTCGCATTAAACAAGATCCAGATATAATGTTCATGCTCAACGCGGCACCAAATAACAATTATTTAGGTCTAAAATTAATCCCGAAGGTAGATGTAGAGGTAGCGTGCCGACCGCGATCACATTGACTTTGGAACCATTTCCCACGCATCGTCACCTCGTCCTTTGCGATTGCTCGTCTATTCCGTAGTCCCTGTTTTGAGTTGCAAATATTAGCAATGTAACCAGTATCAAATACCCAGTGCTACTACGAGCTCTAGTAAGGTACACATCAATAACATGTATATCACATATACCTTTGTTCACCTTGCCATCCTTTTTATCCGCCAAATACTTGGGGCAGTTCCGCTTCCAAAGGTCCGGTCTGCTTGCAAGAAAACACTCGATTTCGGGCTTAGGTCCAGACTTGGGTTTCTTCTCTTGATCAGCAACTTTCTTGCTGTTCCTTTTGAAGTTTCCTTCTTCTTCCCTTTGCCCTTTTCTTGAAACTTCGTGGTCTTGTTGACCATCAACACTTGATGCTCTTTCTTGATTTCTACCTCCGCAGCTTTTAGCATCGCGAAGAGCTCAGAATTGTCTTAGTCATCCCTTGCATATTATAGTTCATCACGAAGCTCTTGTAGCTTGGTGGCGATGATTGGAGAATTACATCAATGACACTATCATCCGGAAGATTAACTCCCAGCTGAATTAAGTGATTGTTATACCCGGACATTTTGAGTATGTGCTCACCGACGTAACTATTCTCCTCCATCTTGCAGCTATAGAACTTATTGGAGACTTCATATCTCTCAATCCGGGCATTTGCTTGAAATATTAGCTTCAACTCCGGGAACATCTCATATGCTCCATGACGCTCAAAACGCGTCGTTGAAGACCCGGTTCTAAGCCGTAAAGCATGGCAATAATCGAACTATAGAGTAGTCATCAGCTCTGCTTTGCAGACGTTCATAACTTCTGCTCAAGATCTCGCAGCAGTTCGCTACCCAAATGTGCTTCCAGGGCGTAATTTTTCTCAGGCAGCAATGAGGATAATCCTCAAGTTACGGACCCAGTCCGTGTAATTGCTACCATCATCTTTCAACTTTGCTTTCTCAAGGAACGCATTAAAATTCAACGGAACAACAAAGACGAGCCATCTATCTACATCAAACATAGACAAGCAAAATACTATCGTGTACTAAGTTCATGATAAATTTAAGTTTGATTAATCATATTAAAACTCCCACTTAGACAGCACATCTCTCTTAGTCATCTAAGTGATCACGTGATCCATATCAACTAAACCGTGTCCGATCATCACGTGAGACGGAGTAGTTTCAACGGTGAACATCACTATGTTGATCATATCTACTATATGATTCACGTTCGACCTTTCGGTCTCCGTGTTCCGAGGCCATATCTGTTATATGCTAGGCTCGTCAAGTTTAACCTGAGTATTCGCGTGTGCAACTGTTTTGCACCCGTTGTAGATGGACGTAGAACTTATCACACCCGATCATCACGTGGTGTCCGGGTACTACGAACTTTGGCAACGGTGCATACTCGAGAGAACACTTCTTGATAATTTTTAGTGAGAGATCATCTTATAATGCTACCGTCAATCAAAGCAAGATAAGATGCATAAAGGATAAACATCACATGCAATCAATATAAGTGATATGATATGGTCATCATCATCTTGTGCTTGTGATCTCCATCGCCAAGCACCGTCATGATCACCATCGCCACCGCGCCGACACCTTGATCTCCATCGTAGCATCGTTGTCGTCTCGCCAATCTTATGCTTCCACGACTATCACTACCGCTTAGTAATAAAGTAAAGCATTACATCGCGATTGCATTGCATACAATAAGCGACAACCATATGGCTCTCGCCGATTGCCGATAACTCGGTTACAAAACATGATCATCTCATACAATAAAATATAGCATCACGTCTTGACCATATCACATCACAACATGCCCTGCAAAAACAAGTTAGACGTCCTCTACTTTGTTGTTGCAAGTTTTACGTGGCTGCTACGGGCTGAGCAAGAACCGTTCTTACCTCGCATCATAACCACAACGATAGTTTGTCAAATAGACTCCGTTTTAACCTTCTCAAGGACCGGGCGTAGCTACACTCGGTTCAACTAAAGTTGGAGAGACAGTCTTCCGCAAGCCATCTATGTGCAAAGCACGCCGAGGGAACCGGTCTCGCGTGAAGAGTACGCGTAAGGTTGGTCCGGATCGTCTCGCCCAACAATACCGCTGAACCAAAGTATGACATGCTGGTAGGCGTATGACTTGTATCGTCCACAACTCACTTGTGTTCTACTCGTGCATATGACATCAACGCATAAAACCAGGCTCGGATGCCATCATGGGTAACGTAGTAATTTCAAAAATTTCCTCACGATCACACAAGACCATGGTGATGGCATAGCAACGAGAGGGAAGAGTGTCCGTCCACGCACTCGTGAGACCGAAAGCGGAAGCGTTATAACAACGCGGTTGATGTAGTCAGACGTCTTCACGATCCGACCGATCCAAGCACCGAACGACGGCACCTCCGAGTTACGCACACGTTCAGCTCGATGACGATCCCGGACTCCGATCCGGCAAAGTGTCGGGGATGAGTTCCACAAGACGACGGCGTGGTGACAATGTAGATGCTCCACCGACGCAGGCTTCGCCTAAGCACCTTTGTGGACGATATGACTTCTCCGGCGCAGGGCTTCGCCTAAGCTCTCTGACGATATGACCGAAGTGGAATATGGTGGAAGGGGCACCGCACACGGCTAAGGAAAGATCCGTAGATCAACTTGTGTGTCATGGGGTGCCCCTGCCCCGTGATATAAAGGAGACAAGGGGAGGTGGCCGGCCCTAGAGGGCGCACTAAGGAGGAGTCCTACTCCCACCGGAGTAGGACTCCCCTCTCCTAGTTGGAGTAGGATTGGGGAGGGGAAAGGGGAAGGCGCCCCTCTCCTTGTCCTATTCGGACTAGAGGGGAGGGGCGCAGCCCACCTGGCCGGCCCTTCCTCTTCTCCCTTGTGGCCCATGAAGGCCCATATACCCCCGGGGTTCCAGTAACCCCTGTTCCGCAGAACTTCCTGTTTTCACTCGGAACCCTTCCAAGTCCAAACATAGGCTTCCAATATATCAATCTTTATGTCTCGACCATTTCGAGACTCCTCGTCATGTCCGTGATCACATCCGGGACTCGAACAAACTTCGTGCATCAATACTTATAAACTCATAATGAACTGTCATCGAAACGTTAAGCGTGCGGACCCTACGGGTTCGAGAACTATGTAGACATGACCTAGAACCATTCTCGGTCAATAACCAATAGCAGAACCTGGATGCCCATATTGGTTCCTACATGTTCTACGAAGATCTTTATCGGTCAAACCGCATAACGACATACGTTGTTCCCTTTGTCATCGATATGTTACTTACCTGAGATTCGATCGTCGGTATCCAATACCTAGTTCAATCTCGTTACCGGTAAGTCTCTTTACTCGTTCCGTAATACATCATCTCACAACTAACTCATTAGTTGTAATGCTTGCAAGGCTTAAGTGATGTGCATTACCGAGAAGGCACGAGATACCTCTCCGACAATCGGAGTGACAAAACCTAATCTCGAAATACGCCAACCCAACAAGTACCTTTGGAGACACCTGTAGTACTCCTTTATAATCACCCGATTCGTTGTGACGTTTGGTAGTACCCAAAGTGTTCCTCCGTAAACGGAGTTGCATAATCTCATAGTTATAGGAACATGTATGGGTCATGAAGAAAGCATTAACATACTAAACGATCAAGTGTTAAGCTAACGGAATGGGTCATGTCAATCAGATCATTCTACTAATGATGTGACCTTGTTAATCAAATAACAACTCCTTGTTCATGGTTAGGAAACATAACCATCTTTGATTAACAAGCTAGTCAAGTAGAGGCATACTAGTGACATACTGTTTGTCTATATATTCACACATGTATTATGTTTCCGGTTAATACAATTCTAGCATGAATAATAAACATTTATCATGATATAAGGAAATAAATAATAACTTTATTATTGCCTCTAGGGCATATTTCCTTCACCCCCTAGCGCTGATTCCATGATCGCCCAACTCCGGCCGCGGCTACACATCGTCGTCGCCATCGCCTGAGGACACCCCCTGATGAGGAACAATAGACGAGGAAAATAAAAATATAATCATATGTCAAATCTGTTTGGCTACTTCTAGAGACTTCCATTGTAGTCTAGTATTTCTTTTGTTTTCTCAATCCTAGCTACAGTTTCCTAGAGTCTTCTATCTATGAGTAAAATGGTGAATCCTAAATAATGTTTTCTAGAGTGTTCCAGCTATAAGTAGAAATATGTGAAGTCTTCCCAAAGCCCTATAAATAGAGGTCCTCACCTCTACCTAAACCAGACTATGTACCCACTACCTATAATAGAACTTGTTGTTCTTATCTAAGATCTTGGAGTAGATCTTGTGCTCTAGGAGTTCTGGATTGAACTCTTGCTGCCATATCGGCCTACATTCGCCTCTAAAGCGATATCTAGCGTATCACATTGAAGTTGTTCCTTCAACACTTGTGTTGTACACATTGCAGCAGCAAGGTGGAGTTGCTCCTCCACAACCTTTGTGTTGTTTCACGTGGCATCAGAGCCTCGTTGACCCATACTAGTTCTTGTTGTACTCTTCGAGAGCAAGCTGCAGCAAGCAATGGAGCAATTGGAGAGGATGGATGCTGCAGAACAACAAATCAAAGAGCTGCGTGAAGATCTTAATCGGAGATTTGATCAGCTGGTTGAGATGATAAGAAAGGGTGTCCCCTACTACCAATGAAGGAGATTCATCTAAAGAAGAAGAAGAAGATGTTCACAAAAGAAGAAGGATAGGTAATCTTGGAGCAAGACCACCACAACAACATGTTGTTCAACGTGCTTCAAGAAGGCCAATTTATGTTGAAGCTTCTAAAGGTGAAGAATATGATGATGACCTTGAAGAACCAGATCTCTACGCATATCAGAGAGTACCCAACCCTAAATATGCAAGAGATACATACAAGGTGAAAGCTAAGATCCCAACTTTTAATAGAAATATTGATATTGCAGGGTGCCTAGATTGGTTATATGAAGTGGAGACTTTATTTGAGGTCATGGAGGTTCCGGAAGATCGTAGAGTTCCTTTGGTCGCATACAAGCTGAAAGGAGGATCCGGTGCATGGTGGCATCACGTTCAAGAAGAGCGCAGACTGAGAGGAGAACCTCGTGTGAGAACTTGGCAGCAAATGAAAAGAATTGAAAGGGAGATTTTTGCCAGCTGATTATGACCAGATCCTATTTATCCAATTTCAAAATTGTGCTCAAGGAAATAGGACTGTTTCAAATTCCACAGAGGGGTTTCTAAGGCTACAAGTGAGGTGCAACCTTGCTGAAACTGAAGATCAACAAGTTGCAAGGTACATCAATGGTCTCAATGATGCTATTCAAGATCGATTGATGATGCAACAAATCTGGTCCGTTGATCAAGCACAAGCTCTAGCCTTAAAGGCCGAGAGGTTTGTGAGTACAAGAAAGGCAACCAAAGCTCCATATCCTCCGTATCCTCATACCGAAGGCTCGTCTAGGAGTCAACCTAATAGAGTGGAAGAAAAGACCACTCCACCAAAGGTAAAACAACCCATCCTGAAGCAAACTAGAGGCAAGGGTAAGGAAAATGAAGGCCCAAAGTGCTATAAATGTGGTAAAGAGGGACACATATCCAGCGGTTGCCCACTAAGGAAATTTGTTAACACTACTATCCATGATGGTGAAGGCGATGGGGAAGAATACGAATTTGAAGATGTAGATGAACAAGAGGTTTGTCAAGAAGAAGGTGAAGAGGTGGTATGTGTGATTCAACATCTCCTATGTTCCACACCACAACTTGATGACACACAACAGAAGAAAATATTTGGGAGCAAATGCACGGTGAATGGAAAGGTATGCAAACTAGTGATTGGTAGTTGCAGCTGTGAGAATCTTATCTCCCAGAAGTTCGTGAACCATTTAAATCTTGAAACCCATGATCATCCAAATCCCTACACTATTGGATGGATCAAGAAAGGAGTGAATGTGAGGATCACCAAACAATGCAACCTGCCACTTTCTTTGGGAAAGCATTATCGCTCAAATGTGTTGTGTGACGTAGTTGATATGGACACCAGCCATGTTCTTCTTGGGAGATCCTGGCAATTTGATGTGGATACTACACACAAGGGCAGGGAAAATTCTTCCTCTTTCATTTGGAACAAGAGAAAGGTCATTATTCTACCAAATAAAACTGATGGTAATATCTCGAAGGAGGAGGGGGGAAGTATGTTAACTATCTCCCACACCTCTAATGAGTTTATGGAAGACTTGAAAGAGGCAAATTTGTGTGCTGCACTTACAGTAAAAGAAGCAAAGCACCCGGGTTTTTGATATTCCAGCAAAGGTACGTGGCTTATTAGCAGAATTTTATAACATACTTGTAAAGTCACAAGGCCTGCCACCGATGAGAGGAATTCAACATAGAATTGACTTAATTCCGGGAGCAAGTCTTCCTAATCTTCCACACTATCGAATGAGCCCAAAAGAGCATGATTTATTGAAGGAGAAAGTGGAGGAATTGCTACAAAAGGGTCACATTCGAGAAAGTATTAGCCCGTGTGCTATACCAACCCTTCTCACGCCCAATAAAGATGGATCTTGGCGCATGTGTACGGGTAGTAGAGCCGTTAACAAGATCACCGTAAGGTATAGATTCCCTGTTCCCCGTCTGGATGATATGTTGGATTAGCTTAGTGGGGCAAGAGTGTTCACAAAGCTAGATTTAAGAAGTGGATATCATCAAATCCGTGTAAGACCCGGGGATGAATGGAAAACCGCCTACAAGACAAAGGAATGGTTGTTTGAATGGCTAGTCATGCCATTTAGACTCTCAAATGCACCAAGTACCTTTATGCACTTAATGAATCAAGTCCTTGGACCCTTCTTATCCCACTTTGTTGTGGTCTATTTCGATGACATCTTGATCTATAGCAAGGATGAGGATGAACACTTTGATCACATTCGGAAGGTGCTAGAAGTACTAAGGGAAAATGAGCTCTACGTCAACTTGAAGAAATGTGTTTTCCTGCAAACATAACTTCTTTTCCTAGGATTTGTCATAACATGTGACATCATTCGTGTTGATGATTCTAAGGTTGAAGCAATCCGAGAATGGCCAACTCCGAAGGCCATTTCTGAGGTACGAAGCTTTAATGGCCTTGCAACTTTCTATAGGCGAGTTGTGAAAAATTTCAGCACTATCATGGCACCAATTACCGAGTGTTTGAAGAAAGGAAAGTTCCAATGGACAGAAGCAGCTGAAGCTAGTTTCAATGATATTAAACAAAAGCTATCACAAGCTCCTGTCTTGGTGCTACCTGATTTCAACAAGACTTTTGAGTTGGAGTGTGATGCAAGTGGAGTAGGCATGGAGCTGTCCTATCTCAAGAAAGGAAGCCCATTGCTTTCTTTAGTGAGAAGTTAAGTGAAGCTAGACAGAAATGGAGCACCTATCGGCAAGAATTGTATGCCGTTTTCAGAGCATTGAAAATTTGGGAAGTTTATTTGCTGCCTAAAGAGTTCACTATATATAGTGACCATCAATCCTTGAAGCATTTTAGAAATCAAAAAGCATGTTGACCGCATGCTAGCGAGATGGGCAACATATCTGGAGAGGTTTAACTATCTCATCGTGCGTAAATCAAAATCAGCACATGTGGTGGACCTAGTGAAGCTACCATCAAAGGAAAACTCAAAATCAACATTGTCCTTTGTTGATAATTACACTGAGTTATTTGAAGAGATTCGTGGTGCTTTGGAAGCACAAAATCAGAAATATAAACATTGCAAAAGGAGGCCAAAATCATTCCAAGTTGATGATAAGATGATGGTCTCCCTCCGAAAAGAGAGGTTGCCTTTAGGTGTTAAAGAGAAGCTTAGGCAGCGAAGACTTGACTCTCTACCATCCAGAAGAAGCGCTCCATGAAGATAACTCGAGGACGAGTTCCAAACAACCAGGGGAGAATGATGAGGAACAATAGACGAGGAAAATAAAAATATAATCATATGTCAAATCTGTTTGGCTACTTCTAGAGACTTCCATTGTAGTCTAGTATTTCTTTTGTTTTCTCAACCCTAGCTACAGTTTTCTAGAGTCTTCTATCTATGAGTAGAATGGTGAATCCTAAATAATATTTTTTTGGAGTGTTCCAGCTATAAGTAGAAGTATGTGAAGGCTTACCGAAGCCCTATAAATAGAGGTCCTCGCCTCTACCTTGAAACCAGACTATGTACCCACTACCTATAATAGAACTTGTTGTTCTTATCTAAGATTTTGGGGTAGATCTTGTGCTCTAGG
The DNA here is from genome assembly GCA_021605145.1 of Aegilops bicornis. Lineage (NCBI taxonomy): Eukaryota > Viridiplantae > Streptophyta > Magnoliopsida > Poales > Poaceae > Aegilops > Aegilops bicornis. The sequence goes on from CM038673.1 coordinate 726,131,763, forward strand.
AGTTCCGGATTGAACTCTTGCTGCCATATCGGCCTACATTCACCTCTAGAGCGATATCTAGCGCGACACATTAAAGTTGTTCCTTCAACACTTGTGTTGTACACATTGCAGCAGCAAGGTGCAGTTGCTCCTCCATAACCTTTGTGCTGCTTCACGCCCGCACCAGCCAGTGCCACCGTTCGACGCAGCTCGTCACCCATGTTCGATCCCGACCATCTATGTGCCAAATGGTCGTCGGAGCCGCATGTTCGAGCCCCCCGCCTCTATGATCGATGAAGCATCATCACCGACGCGCCACCCCGTTTAAAAGCTGATGGGGTCGCTACCTGGTGGGATCTCCGTGTCAAGAACACCATTAGCATTAATTAACCCCCACCATCTGTCATTGACATGTGGGACCGATCACTATAGTATTAGGATTGAAAATAAATAAACATATTAATTATCCCAGTCACTGACAGCCTGGTCCCACTTGCTAAATAAGTTAATTATATTAACTAAATCCCTATTAATTAACTCGGTCACTGACCTGTGGATCCCACTGTCAAGTTTGACCAGTCAACAGTCACTGTTTACTGCTGACTATGCTTGCTGACTAGGTTGTTGACCAGGTCAACATGCTCCAATGTCAGCCTCACATTCACACTCCTGGGTACACTTCTGTGTACCCATAGCAATTTATCCATTTGGAAATTCGAATTAAAATAAATAGTGAAATTCTAGAAATTTAATGGTGGAAAAATGACACATAAGAATAAAGAGAACAAACTTTCTGCATTTTGAGACAACATGGATACATGCCCAACGTACTTATGAATTCTCCCTAGTTGAGAATGCTTTGTTTTCATTGGGTTGATTTATCACAATTGACGTGCGTATACTAGCAATTGTTTCACCTAAACCCAGTTGTGACCGAACTGTGCATTTGTTTGTAAACTGTTTGGTTGATCTCAACAATTCCCTCACTACCAGCTAATGACTATGTTCTGCCTTTCATGTACTTATGACTTGCAACTTCATCGGCGAGAAGGGCCGGTGTGATGCTGGTCAAGTACGGGCACAATTTGCTATGTGTGCTGGTGATGATGATATGCAGGTCTTAAAAACCAAGCATCAGGTCCTTCCGCTCCCTAGGTCTGAGGCTAACGTTGAGGAGGTAGCAATAGGCTTAATAAAAGCAAGAAAATAAAACCATCTCCATGAGCTTAGGGTCTGGATAGTGACGTGGGCGAGATCAGTAGTCTGACAAGTGGAGATGGCACCGTCTGGCGACACGGTTTGCGAGCCCTACACGCTACGGTGGTCGGCGTGGTTCGCCGCCGATCTGAAATCGGTGACGGCCCCCAAGTATCACCGGGGTGTGGTGGTGCTCCGCCCGCACACCACGACGCTACACCTCGTCGATGAACGTGGGTGCACGGTTGATAGGCGCTCGAGAGGCGGGTTCGTGTTGACTCCAGGGGCTACGGTCACGTTCCCCTGTCACGTCGCGCATATCAAGGAGGAAATCACCGGCGGGGATGGCGTCTTGGGAGACGGCGACGGAGGTAATGCGGCCGATGGGAGAGCAATTAAGGCGGATGGGGGATTAAATTCGAAGGAATTCGCTCAGGTTATTCCCCATCCCACTCTTCCTCTCCCACACGCCTCATCCACTGCTCAGCTTGCTCGAGTTCGCGGCGGAGATGGTGGAGATCGACGAAGAAAAGGTGCAGAGGTTTGCGGGCAGGGATGCGTGCCTGCGGATCCGCCTGAGAGAGATCGGAGCCTGGTATTTGAGCAAGCGCGAGATGTATGCGGAGGCGGAGGCGATTGTGGAGAATCTGACGGAGGAGGAGAGGTCGTTGTTCGGGCGCGGCGGGCGCAAGCATCCGCTGCAGGTGCTCCTGTGGGCGGAGGATCAGGCGGACTCGCCGGTGAGGGCGGTGGCGACGAAGTGGGTGACCTTCACCATCTTCACGACCGCAAATCTCACCCCCGCCATGAGGGAATCAGTGCTTCACCCTCGAGAGGGGGTCCTAGCTCTCCCCGCTCCAGGGTCGGCCATGGCCCCGATCGTGATTCGCGAGGACCCGGCGGATCAGGCGCCACAGGAGACGGGGGGGGGGGGGGGGGCCGCTCTGCCCGTCTCGCCGCAACACCACCAACCTCGGAGACTCCAGAGCCTCGCCGTTCAGCACGCCTTGCCGGGAACAGAGTCTGAATCCTTTGCTGGATGGCAACCACTTCTAGGTGCTAGCTAGTGAAGATTCAGATGATGTTTCTGACGAGGATTTCACCGTTTCAGGTACGATTTACCCTTCTCTTCTCAAGTACTTGGCGCATACTCACGATTGTGAGAGTAGTCAGGGCAGAATTGATACTCAGCGTCAAATTAGGCGTGTTAATCGTAGGTTGGAAAAAAGGATGAACACTTATGTTCAAAGCCTGTTGCTTAAAACTGAAGGAGGTAATGATGAAAAATAGAGAAATGTAAATCCTAATGAATGTCAAAAAAATTCATTCACATTGATTCCCCTAATTCGAGGGGATTTCATAATGAGAAAATTGATATGGCATTGATAAGGATTAGGGATAAGATACCCAAGATATGGGATCTACCCAGATTGCCTGAATATTTGTCAGATATTGACACTGATTATGGGGGGTTTGAGATTGATGATAGTAAAATTGATAAAAGAGACATGATTCTCTGTGAAGACATGTCAGTTGATTTAAAGTCTAGGGTGGACACCATTCCAGAAAATTCCATGTTAGAAGAAGCAGTAGAGGAAAGTTTGGATAAGGAGAAAGGGCAAGAGTTAGGTGCAGGGGGGATACAAGTGGAGTGGGTGGACCGTGAGGAAAAAAAGGAGGGTGACCAGGTGGGCTCCGGAGAATATTGGCCCATGAATGGGGTGAGAAAAAAAAGCCCAGATAAAGGTAAGGGGGGAGTGGGCCTATATATAGGGGGATCCCACCCTTCATTCCAGAACCCAATTTCCTCCACCTCCCAAACCCTAGCAAAAACTTGGCGGCGATAAGCAAAGAAGAGGGCACGGAGAAGAGGAATTTGCTTTGGGGAGAAGAAGTCATGACCGGCAGACAGGAGGGTTGGAGGCCAAGGCTTGGAAGAGCAGCCAATCCAGGAGGGAGAGGTAATTTCTATGGCAGATCTGAGAGTTTTGGAAGAGGATTCAATAGGCAGGAAGAGAGAGAGAGAGAGTTGGATGGATACGGCTGGAGAAACAAAGAGGGGAGCTTTAGAGGGGGATCAGGGACAAACAGCAGTGGTTCTGGTGGGGATGGGAATTCCACAGGAAGTGGTAGAGATGGAGACAATAAGTTTGGCAGATTTGCATCGGACAGGGGTGGGAATCAACATGAAATGTACCAGGCTGGGATGAGTGAGAACAGGTAGGAAAGTGGGACTGTGGCTAACAATACAAACACTCAACAGATGGGGACACAGGGAGGACTGGTCCAGTTGGCAGGGGGCTTCCCTATGATGAGCAACAGTGGTTTCCCTCAGATTGTGCCAATGGGAATGGGACTTGGACAATTTGGTTTCATGCCACAAGAACAAATGGCACAGCAATATCAGTTTCTTCTCTCCAACATGCCAAAGCAGGAAGTTCTACAGTCACAGGTAGGTGCAAGAGTGGAAGGTGCTAAAGAGACGGCTAAAAAGAAAGAAACAGGAAATTCCAAGGAGCTTTTCTGTGCTAAATGCAAAGTACAGGGGCACATAAAAAGTGATTGCAAAAATAAAGTCTTCTGTGTGGTGTGTCAGAGGCCATCTCACAATACTGTAGAATGCACTGTTCTAAAACAGACCAAACCAGTTGCCAAGTATGTTGGATATGGGGACAGGGGATTGGGATGCCTTCTGGTACAGAACACCAAAGATATTGTAGCTACTGAGCACATTAATCTCATGGCCTTGGTTACTGTGCAGGAGGGACAGCTGAATGACACCACTGTGGCCTATGGATTTAGCAAAATGTTTGACTGGGGGTGGACCTGGAGAGCCAAGTTTCAAAGCCCCAAAACTTTCCTTATGAGATTTCCTAGCAAGGCCAAATTGGTGGAGTTGAAAAACTTTGGCAAATTCACCTTGCTTGGCACAGGGGCTATGGTGGAGGTGGATTTCTGGAGTCCAGATGATAAAGAAAAAGGGAAACTTCACTCAGTTTGGATCAAGATGTGGGGGGTTCCTGACACTCTGAGACATTACCTGGGTGCTGTTGGAAATATGCCCTAGAGGCAATAATAAATTAGTTATTATTATATTTCCTTGTTCACGATAATCGTTTATTATCCATGCTATAATTGTATTGATAGGAAACTCAGATACATGTGTGGGTACATAGACAACACCATGTCCCTGGTAAGCCTCTAGTTGACTAGCTCGTTGATCAATAGATGGTTACGGTTTCCGACCATGGACATTGGATGTCATTGATAACGGGATCACATCATTAGGAGAATGATGTGATGGACAAGACCCAATCCTAAGCCTAGCACAAAGATCGTAGTTCAGATGCTAAAGCTTTTCTAATGTCAAGTATCATTTCCTTAGACCATGAGATTGTGCAACTCCGGATACCGTAGGAATGCTTTGGGTGTACCAAACGTCACAACGTAATCGGGTGGCTATAAAGGTGCATTACAGGTATCTCCGAAAGTGTCTGTTGGGTTGGCACGAATCGAGATCGAATTTGTCACTCCTCGTGACGGAGAGGTATCTTTGGGCCCACTCGGTAGGACATCATCATAATGTGCACAATGTGACCAAGGGGTTGATCACGGGATGATGTGTTACGGAACGAGTAAAGAGACTTGCTTAACGAGATTGAACAAGGTATCGGGATATCGACGATCGAATCTCGGGCAAGTACAATACCGCTAGACAAAGGGAATTGAATACGGGATTGATTGAATCCTCGACATCGTGGTTCATCCGATGAGATCATCGTGGAACATGTGGGAGCCAACATGGGTATCCAGATCCCGCTGTTGGTTATTGACCGGAGAACGTCTCGGTCATGTCTACATGTCTCCCGAACCCGTAGGGTCTACACACTTAAGGTTCGATGGCGCTAGGGTTATAAAGGAAGTTTGTATGTGGTTACCGAATGTTGTTCGAGTCCCGGATGAGATCTCGGACGTCACGAGGAGTTCCAGAATGGTCCGGAGGTAAAGATTTATATATGGAAGTCTGTTTTGGTCACCGGAAAAGTTTCGGGTTTTTCCCAGGTAACCTACGGGACCACCGGGAGGGTCCCGGGGTCCACCAAGTGGGGCCACTAACCCGGAGGGCTGCATGGGCCAAGTGTGGGAGGAACCAGCCCTGTGTGGGCTGGTGCGCCCACAAGGGGCCCAAGGCGCCTAAGGAGAGGAGGGGCAAACCCTAAGGGCAGATGGGCCTTAGGGCCCATACCGTGCGCCTCCTCTCCTCCACCGGCCGCCACCCAGATGGGATTGGGGCTGGCCGCCCCTAGGGTGGAACCCAGAGGGGCGCAGCCCCTTCCTCTCCCTATAAATACTTGAGGCTTGGGGGCTGCCCAAGACATGAGTTTTCTCTCTATTGGTGCAGCCCCGCCTCCTCCTCCTCTCCCGTGGTGCTTGGCGAAGCCTCGCTGGATTGCCACACTCCTCCACCACCACCACGCCGTTGTGCTGCTGCTGGATGGAGTCTTCCTCAACCTCTCCTCTCTCCTTGCTGGATCAAGGCGTGGGAGACGCCACCGGCTGTACGTGTGTTGAACGCGGAGGTGCCGTCTGCTCGGCACTAGGATCTCCGGTGATTTGGATCACGACGAGTACGACTCCTTCAACCCCGTTCTCATGAACGCTTCCGCTTAGCGATCTACAAGGGTATGTAGATGCACTCTCCTTCCCCTCGTTGCTGGTTTCTCCGTAGATAGATCTTGGTGACACGTAGGAAAATTTTGAATTTCTGCTACATTCCCCAACAGTGGCATCATGAGCTAGGTCTATTGCGTAGATTCTTTGCACGAGTATAACACAAAGTAGTTGTGGGCGTTGATTTTGTTCAATATGCTTACCGTTACTAGTCCAATCTTGTTTCGACGGTATTGTGGGATGAAGCGGCCCGGACCGACCTTACACGCATTTTACGTGAGACAGGTTCCACTGACCGACATGCACTTGGTGCATAAGGTGGCTAGCGGGTGCCGCCTCCCACTTTAGTCGGAACGGATTCGATGAAAAGGGTCCTTGTGAAGGATAAATAGCAATTGGCATATCACGTTGTGGTTTTGCGTAGGTAAGAAACGTTCTTGCTAGAAACCCATAGCAGCCATCAGAAACATGCAAACAACAATTAGAGGACGTCTAACTTGTTTTTGCAGGTATGCTATGTGATGTGATATGGCCAAGAAGAATGTGATGAATGATATGTGATGTATGAGATTGATCATGTTCTTGTAATAGGATTCACGACTTGCATGTCGATGAGTATGACAACCGGCAGGAGCCATAGGAGTTGTCTTTATTTATTGTATGACCTGCGTGTCATTAAACAACGCCATGTAATTACTTTACTTTATTGCTAACCGGTAGCCATAGTAGTAGAAGTAATAGTTGGCGAGACAACTTCATGAAGACACGATGATGGAGATCATGGTGTCATGCCGGTGACGATGATGATCATGGAGCCCCGAAGATGGAGATCAATGGAGCTATATGATATTGGCCGTATCATGTCACTACTATATATAATTGCATGTGATGTTTATTATGTTTATGCATCTTGTTTACTTAGAACGACGGTAGTAAATAAGATGATCCCTTACAACAATTTCAAGAAGTGTTCTCCCTAACTGTGCACCGTTGCTAAAGTTCGTCAGCTTCTAAGCACCACGTGATGATCGGGTGTGATGGATTCTTACGCTCACATACAACGGGTATAAGACAGATTTACACACGCCAAACACTTAGGGTTAACTTGACGAGCCTAGCATGTACGCATATGGCCTCGGAACACGTAGACCGAAAGGTCGAGCATGAGTCGTATAGTAGATACGATCAACATGAAGATGTTCACCGATGATGACTAGTCCGTCTCATGTGATGATCGGACACGGCCTAGTTGACTCGGATCATGTAATCACTTAGATGACTTGAGGGATGTCTATCTGAGTCGGAGTTCATAAGATGAACTTAATTATCCTGAACATAGTCAAAATATCTTTGCAAATTATGTCGTAAGCTCGCGCTTTAGTTCCACTGTTTAGATATGTTCCTAGAGAAAATATAGTTGAAAGTTGACAGTAGCGATTATGCGATCAGTAGAAAGCTTATGTCCTTAATGCACCGCCAAGGTGCTGAACCCCAAACGTCAGTCGTGGATGTTGCAAACATCGGACATACAAGTTTTGATAACTACGTGATAGTTCAGTTAAACGGTTTAGAGTTGAGGCACCAAAGACGCGTTTTAAAACGTCATGAACATATGAGATGTTTCAAGGGCTGAAATTGGGATTTCAGGCTCGTGCTCACGTCAAGAGGTATAAGACCTCCGACGATTTTCTTAGCCTGCAAACTCAGGGAGAAAAGCTCAATCGTTGAGCTTGTGCTCAGATTGTCTGAGTGCAACAATCACTTGAATCGAGTGGGAGTTAATCTTCCAGATGAGATAGTGATGTTTCTCCAAAGTCATTACCACCAAGCTGCTAGAGGCTCGTGATGAACTATAACATATCGTGGATAGATATGATGATCCTTGAGGTATTCGTGATGTTTGACACCGCGAAAGTAGAAATCAAGAAGGAGCATCAATTGTTGATGGTTGGTAAAACCAGTAGTTTCAAGAAGGGCAAGGGCAACAAGGGATACTTCATGAAACGGCAAAACAGCTTGCTGCTCTAGTGAAGAAACCCAAGGTTGAACCCAAACCCGAGACTAAGTGCTTCAGAATGAGAGGAACGGACATCAAGCAGAACCACCCTAGATACTTGGTAGATGAGAAGGCTGGCAAGGTCGATAGAAGTATATTGGATATACATTATGTTAATGTGTACTTTACTAGTACTCCTAGTAGCACCAGGGTATTAGATACCGGTTCGGTTGCTAAGTGATAGTAACTCGAAATAAAAGCTACGGAATAAACAGAGACTAGCTAAAGGTGAGCTGACGATATGTGTTGGAAGTTTTTCCAAGCTTGATGTGATCAAGCATCGCACGCTCCCTCTATCAACGAGATTGGTGTTAAACCTAAATAATTGCATTTGGTGTTTGCGTTGAGCATAGACATGATTGGATTATGTCTATCGCAATACGGTTATTCATTTAAGGAGAATAATGTTTACTCTGTTTATTTGAATAATACCTTCAATGGTCTTGTACCTAAAGGAATGGCTTATTGAATCTCGATCGTAGTGATACACATTTTCATGCCAAAAGATATAAGATAGTAATGATAATACCACTTACTTGTGGCACTGCCATGTGAGTCATATTGGTATAAAACACATGAAGAAGTTCCATGTTGATGGATCTTTGGACTCACTCGTTTTTGAAAAGTTTGAGACATGCGAACCATGTCTATTGGTGTATACACATGAAGAAACTCCATGCAGATGGACCGTTTGGACTCGCTTGATTTTGAATCACTTGAGACATGCAAATCATACCACATGGGCAAGATGACTGAAAGCCTCGTTTTCGAGAAATGGAACAAGAAAGCAACTTGTTGGAAGTAAACACATTTTGATATGTGCAGTCCAATGAGTGCTGAGGCATGCAATGAATATCGTTATGTTCTTACTTCACGGATGATTCGAGTAGATGTTGAGTATATTTACTTGATGAAACACAAGTCTGAATTATTGAATGGTTCATGTAATTTCAGAGTGAAGTTTAAGATCTTCGTGACAAGAGGATAGAATGTCTATGATATGATCATAGAGATGAATATCTGAGTTACGAGTTTTGGCACACAATTAAGACATTGTGCAAATTGTTTCACAATTAATACCGCCTGGAACACCATAGTGTGTTGGTGTGTCCGAACATCATAGTTGCACCCTATTGGATATGGTGCGCTCTATGTGATCTCTTATCGCATTACCACTATCGTTCATGGGTTAGGCATTAGAGAAAACCTCACTCACTTTAATGGGGCACCACGTAATTCCGTTGAGACGACACCGTTTGGAGAAACCTAAGTTGTCGCTTTCTTGAAAGTTTGGGGATGCGACGCTTATGTGAAAAAGTTTCGTGTTGATAAGCTCGAACCCAAAGCGGATAAAATGCATCTTCATAGGACACCCAAAACAGTTGGGTATACCTCCTAATTCAGATCCGAAAGCAATAGGGATTGTTTCATGAATCGGGTCCTTTCTCGAGGAAAAGTTTGTCTCGGAAAGTTGAGTGGGAGGATGGAGTAGACTTGATGAGGTTATTGAACCGTAACTACAACAAGAGTGTAGCAGGGCACGGGGAAGTTGTTCCTGTGGCACCTACACCAATTGAAGTCGAAGCTTATGATAGTGATCATGAAGTTTTGGATCAAGTCACTACTGCACTCGTAGGGTGACAAGGATGCGTCTTTGCTTCAGAGTGGTACGGTGATCCTGTCTTGAAGGTCATGTTGCTAGACAACAATGAACCTACGAGCTATGGAGAAGCGATGGTGGGCCCAAATTCGACAAATGGTTAGAAGCCATGAAATCCGAGATAGGATCCATGTATCATAACAAAGCATGGACTTTGGTGGACTTGCCCGATGATCGGCAAGACATTGAAATAAATGGATCTTTAAGAAGAAGACGGACGTGGACGGTAATGTCACCGTCTATGAAGCTCGACTTGTGGCGAAGAGTTTTTACACAAGTTCAAGGAGTTGACTACGATGAGATTTTCTCATCCGTAGCGATGCTTAAGTCCGTCGGAATCATGTTAGCATTAGCTACATTTATGAAATCTGGCAGATGGATGTCAAGACGAGTTTCCTTACCAGTTTACGTAAGGAAAGGTTGTATGTGATACAATCAGAAAAGTTTTTCGATCCTAAGGATGCTAAAAGGTATGCTAGCTCCAGCGATCCTTCTAAGGACCGGAGTAAGCATCTCGGAGTTGGAATATGCACTTTGATAGGATGATCAAAGATTTTGGGTTTATACAAAGTTTATGAGAAACTTGTATTTCCAAAGAAGTGAGTGGGAGCACTATAGAATTTCGATGAGTATATGTTGTTGACATATTGATGATCGTAAATGATGTAGAATTCTGGAAAGCAAATAGGGTTATTTGAAAGATGTTTTCAATAGAAACCTGGATTAAGCTACTTGAACATTGAGCATCAAGATCTATGGGGATAGATCAAAATCGCAATGGTACTTTCAAATGAGCATATACCTTGACATGATCTTGAAGGTGTTCAAGATGGATCACCAAAGAAGGAGTTCTTGCACGAGATGTAAGGTATGAAGTTAAGAGTTAAAGCTCGACCACGGCAGAAAAGAGAGAAAGGACGAAGGTCGTCCCTTATGCTTTGGACGTAGGCTCTATAGTATGCTATGCTGTGTACCGCACCGGAAGTGTGCCTTGCCATGAGTCAAGTCAAGGGGTACAAAAATGATCCAGGAAAGGATCATTGGACAGCGGTCAAAATTATCCTTAGAAGAATAAGGAAATATTTCTCGATTATGGAGGTGATAAAGAGTTCAGCGTAAAGGGTTACGTCGATGCAAGCTTTAACACCTATCCGAAAGACACATAGTAGCAAACCGGATACGTATAGTTGATAAACCATTTGGAATAGCTTCAAGTGGAACGTGGAAGCAGCATTTACAATATGACATAGAGAATTATGAAGTACACACGGATCCGAAAGGTTCGCACCGTTGACTAAAACCTCTCTCACAAGCAAAACATGATCAAACCTCGTAACTCATTGAGTCTTAATCACATGATGATGTGAACTAGCTTACGTACACTAGTAAACTCTTTGGATGTTGGTCACATGGCGATGTGACCTATCGCTGTTAATCACATGACGATGTGAACTAGATTATTGACTCTAGTGCAAGTGGGAGACTGTTGGAAATATGCCCTAGAGGCAATAATAAATTAGTTATTATTATATTTCCTTGTTCACGATAATCGCTTATTATCCATGCTATAATTGTATTGATAGGAAACTCAGATACATGTGTGGGTACATAGACAACACCATGTCCCTGGTAAGCCTCTAGTTGACTAGCTCGTTGATCAATAGATGGTTACGGTTTCCTGACCATGGACATTGGATGTCATTGATAACGGGATCACATCATTAGGAGAATGATGTGATGGACAAGACCCAATCCTAAGCCTAGCACAAAGATCGTAGTTCGTATGCTAAAGCTTTTCTAATGTCAAGTATCATTTCCTTAGACCATGAGATTGTGCAACTCCCGGATACCGTAGGAATGCTTTGGGTGTACCAAACGTCACAACGTAATCGGGTGGCTATAAAGGTGCATTACGTATCTCCGAAAGTGTCATTGGGTTGGCACGAATCGAGATCGGGATTTGTTACTCCCGTGACGGAGACGTATCTCCGCCCACTCGGTAGGACATCATCATAATGTGCACAATGTGACCAAGGGGTTGATCACGGGATGATGTGTTACGGAACGAGTAAAGAGACTTGCCGGTAACGAGATTGAACAAGGTATCGGGATACCGACGATCGAATCTCGCAAGTACAATACCGCTTAGACAAAGGGAATTGAATACGGGATTGATTGAATCCTCGACATCGTGGTTCATCCGATGAGATCATCATGGAACATGTGGGAGCCAACATGGGTATCCAGATCCCGCTGTTGGTTATTGACCGGAGAACGTCTCGGTCATGTCTACATGTCTCCCGAACCCGTAGGGTCTACACACTTAAGGTTCGATGACGCTTGGGTTATAAAGGAAGTTTGTATGTGGTTACCGAATGTTGTTCGGAGTCCCGGATGAGATCCCGGACGTCACGAGGAGTTCCGGAATGGTCCGGAGGTAAAGATTTATATATTGGAAGTCCTGTTTTGGTCACCGGAAAAGTTTCGGGTTTTTCCGGTAACGTACCGGGACCACCGGGAGGGTCCCGGGGGTCCACCAAGTGGGGCCACTAACCCCGGAGGGCTGCATGGGCCAAGTGTGGGAGGGAACCAGCCCTGTGTGGGCTGGTGCGCCCCACAAGGGCCCAAGGCGCCTAAGGAGAGGAGAGGGGGCAAACCCTAAGGGCAGATGGGCCTTAGGGCCCAGACCTGGGGCGCCTCCCTCTCCCCCTCCACCGGGCCGCCACCCAGATGGGATTGGGGCTGGCCGCCACCCCTAGGGTGGAACCCTAGAGGGGGCGCAGCCCCTCCCTCTCCCTATAAATACTTGAGGCTTGGGGCTGCCCAAGACATGAGTTTTCTCCTCTATTGGTGCAGCCCCGCCTCCTCCTCCTCTCCCGTGGTGCTTGGCGAAGCCTGCTGGATTGCCACACTCCTCCACCACCACCACGCCGTTGTGCTGCTGCTGGATGGAGTCTTCCTCAACCTCACCCTCTCTCCTTGCTGGATCAAGGCGTGGGAGACGCCACCGGCTGTACGTGTGTTGAACGCGAGGTGCCGCCTATTCGGCACTAGGATCTCCGGTGATTTGGATCACGACGAGTAATGACTCCTTCAACCCTGCTTCTCATGAACGCTTCCGCTTAGCGATCTACAAGGGTATGTAGATGCACTCTCCTTGCCCTTGTTGCTGGTTTCTCCATAGATAGATCTTGGTGACACGTAGGAAAATTTTGAATTTCTGCTACATTCCCCAACAGGTGCATGTGAGATTGGTTCAGCTCTGGGGCCAGTGGTTGAAGTAGATGTGGAACACATATATTCCAAGGAAGAAATCAGGGTGAAAGTCGGAGTGAGAGACCTACACAAAATACCTGATGGCACTGAGATAACTACTAAAGACTTGCTGTTTTATGATATTAGTTTTGAGTTTGATTCCATTGCAGAACAGGGATGGTACAAGTTTGAGGAAGGGAATAAAAGGAAAATCTTTGACTATCTTGACTTGAAAAATTATGAAACACAGAGGGAGAATGAGATGCAGAAGAAGAGCAAGCAGTCTGAATTTGGGAAGTCCATTGTCAGCCTGGGGAGTCTGGGGTTGAAACAATATGAACAAGTTGTGCTTAAAGCATGAGACATGGGTCAAAAAATGAGTTGTCCAAGGAAAAGGCAGGTGCAGGGTTAGCTGGAGATGTTCAGGGTGAAGAAGAGAGTTTGAGGGCTAGGCTACAGAAAGTAGAGGAACTTGCAGCCAGACAGACTGCTCAACTTATGTTGGAGGAAAAAAAGGAAAGAAATGGATATCATAAGGAAAACTCTAAAAAAGGAGGTCAAAAGACAACATGAACTGCTACAAATCAACATGAAATCAAGTTAAGAGGTGAGAGGGTCACAGTCAGGGGAGAAAATCATTGGAAGTGAAAATGAAAAAGAGGACACTGAGGGGGGGGGCAGCAGCAGAAGACAATGGAACAGGCTATGGGGCTGGGCTATATGGAGCCTGTGGACTACACTGCTAGTCAGGAGACTGAATCTTTTGAAACAAAAATCAAGAAGGCTGGAATAGGAGAACTGGAATCCCAAGAAGAAGAAGAACTGAGAATATGCACTAGACTGAAAGGCAAAGAAGACAAAAAAAATCACTGAATTGGCTAAAGAGAGAGTGGCACAAAAGAACAACTATGGTGAGTACACTCCTTCTGATATTGTTTCTAGATCCAATAATGTTCTGCAACAGATTGCTGAGGGGGTTGGAGTCAGCTTGGGAAATAATCCTGACATTATTAGTCATAATTTGGAGTTTGATAAAGATGGCTGAACAGGCTAGGATTGATATGTGGTTAGTAGACTATAGTAACAATAAAAAAACAAACCTCTTTGCCTGAGGAGCATAATATCATTGATACTGGAAAACATTCTCTGGAAGATTTGTTAGATAGTGGGGGAAATGAGAGAGAAGATGAAGAGAATGAAGAATGGGAATTAATAAAAGAGCTTTTCTCATCAAAAAAAGAGAAGAAAAGAGGTAAAACTACGAGAGGTTCTGGAGTTAAAATTGCCTCTGCTATCAAAAACCTAGAATCTTTTGGCAGGAAAAAAAGAAAAAAAGATGAGGGGTTTTTTTGGAATATGAGAGGATTTGGGGGAGACACTAAAAAAAGATTCCTGAGGGAAATGATCATGGATATGAGAGTGGATTTCTTGGGCCTGCAAGAGACCATGAGACAACAAATTTCTAGAAATGATCTGCAACAAATTTGTGCAGGGAGAGATTTTCACTGGCATTTTACTCCAGCTAGGGGGAAATCTGGTGGCCTTCTGTTGGGGGTTAATTATACCACCTTAGATGTGATCTCACAGGATGAAGGAGACTATCGTATAAAAATGACAGTCCAAGATATTAAAAATAGATTAATTTGGGATTTAGTGGTGATATATGGAGATGCACAACCAAAAAGGAAAGCTTTGTTTCTTGCTGAGTTGTCCAGAGTCTTCCACAATTGTGTTAATCCAATTTTGATTGGAGGTGATTTCAATATCATTAGAAAGGCTAGTGAGAAAAATAAACCAGGGTCCCCTGGGCATTGGAGTTTCCTTTTTAATGCCATTCTGGAACAAGCTGGGGTGAGAGAGCTTGACATGAATGGGAGATAATTCACTTGGGGGAATAATATGCACATCCCTACTTTTGAAAAGCTAGATGCAATTCTCTCAGAGTACGTAGTGGGAAGAAGCATACCCCTTAACCCAAGTGACAGCTTTGACCAGAGAGAAATCTGATCACACTCCTCTTTACTTGGATTCTAGAGATTTCCAAAACTCTGAGCCAATTTTCAGATTTGAAAATACCTGGTTTTTGAGAGAAGGAATTGATGAAATTGTACAGAAAGTCTGGAATGATCCTAACATTAAAGGGGACAGCATAGATAGATTGTTGGGAAAGTTTAGAAATCTAAGACCAACAGAAATATGAATGCATGGTATTTTGAATTAAAGAAAGATATCTTACTTAAATTGGATATTATTGATAAAAATTGTGAGGTTAATGGTCTTACATCTGCTGATAGAAAAGAGCAGATAGAATTGAGAGCTCAGCTTGATAGACTCCTTAAACAGGAGGAGACTAAATGGAGACAGAGAGCCAAAATTGATGAGATACTAGAGGGGGATAGTAATACTAAATTCTTCCATGCCATGGCAAATGGGAGACTTAGAAGAAACAGAATCAACAGATTAGAACAGGATGAGGCACTACTAGGGAAAACCCTATACACAGAACTTTAGCAGCAACGTGGGCCAAAAAGCACGCTGGTGCTAATTAGCAATAGCGCGCCTGAGGTAACCGCGCTGCAGATAAAGATCTAGGAGTAGCGCATCTTGCTGTACACACGTTACTACTAAAATTCCCACGGCTTAGCCCATAAGCTACACATAGTAGTAGCGATCTATGATTTAACAAGGCTACCGCTATCTTTGTTTGTAGCAGCTGCGTTTTAATGTAAACACTTTGCTGCTAAATGTTATAAAATTAAATTGAAAGAAAAAGGAAAAGTAATTGAAAATGAAAGAAATAGAAAAAGGTGAAAGGAAACAAAAAAAAAGTGAAGGAAACTAAATGAAAAGGAAAAAGAGAAAGGAGTAGCAAGAGTGTGTATCAATGAACACGTAGCTAAAAAGCAATGACGCATTTCTCCGAACGCAACGCATCTTGCTACTTCGACTTAACCACGGGCGGGTTGGTCCTTCCCCACGCCTATTTGCCCCTAATCCAACTCTCTCCACTCTCATTGCCGTCGTCAGCCGTCGGCCATGTATCTCCGCACCCTCTCGCCGCCTCGACCCCGACCTCAACGCCGCCCGCCCCGACCTCAACGCCTCGACCTGCCCGACCCCGACCTCGACGCCTGCCCCTCCCTCGTCAGTGCACCCGAGGTGAGCACGCCTGCCTCCTCCCTCTCCCTACCGATCTGCCTAGGGTTTCTTTATATTTTAGTTGCATATTAAGTTTATTTTTATTTATAGTAAGTTTATTTTAGTTGCATATTAAGAATTAGGTACTAATTAGGTACTAGAATATTTTTATTTATAGTAAGTTTATTTTTAATAAGAACTAGTTGAATTAATAGAACTAGTTAGTAAGAACTTCTTTCTATTTTTTAGTTAAAGCAATTTTTCCCGCCTCGACGTGGACAATGCCTATCCCGCATCCTCGTCGTCGAGTCGGCGGAGGACGACACCTGCTTGACCAGATCGGCCATGTCCGGGACCTGAGCTCCGCCGGTGGTACTGGAGGCGCTACCTACCGGGGGGCGCAGGTTGGTGAGGAGCCAGCCTGTCGTTGACCCGAACCTTCTTTGGTGGCGGTCGCGTGGGCCAGTGACGATCGAGAGGCTCGAGGACTCCGCGGAGGTGGTGCGTCACCGTGTCAGTGAGGAGGACGCGCACGTCCGTCGCTACTTGTTTGCGTTGGAGCACATGTCGTTCTCCAATACCTGGCAGGTGCTCCAGGGATCTCACTGGAGCTATGATCCCGTGATGGTTCCTTCTCTGTGGGTGTCCACCGCCCGCGCCGATACCCGTGGTGTGCTAGGGTTTTAGTTCTATTAGTGATGTTATATGTATGACACTATTCGTGATGTATTAGTGATAATATTCGACGATGTACGGACGTATGAGATGATTTACTTTTTGCTTATTGAATGCATGCTAATTTGAGTCCTATAAGATATTTTGAAATGTATATCTTGTATTGCTCAATATCCAAGTGGCCCGTCATGTTTGCGTGCTATACCTCCGAGTGGCCTATGTTTTGCCGGAGTGTTGATTCATTTCTGTTCCAAGAATTTCAGGCGCTCGATATGTCCTATTTTAGCAAAGGTCATGCCGGATTTTTCCATGAATTTTGTCATGACTTGTGCCAGAAGATGTAGGAAATATCGAGTGCCCCGGATTTGTGTGTTGAGTATCTTGGTAGTTGTCTTCGATCGATTTTCAATTAATGTTTTAACTATGAACATAGGAAATGTCTGACCACAAAAAGGATTTCGGTATTTGCAAATACTGCGAAGACGAGCGTGGCCTGTGTGATGGGATCTTTCTAGATGATGATAGGCGCTTCAGCATCAAGCTGGACGAGAACTTCGAAGTGGATACAGTAAGTCACAGCGACAAGTCTTTTTTTCGTAATTAAGCATGAATTTTGCTTCATTTGCTTGAACTTATATTTATTTTACTATTCTACTAGCGTATCCCCTGCCATGCAAGAGTTTTTGTATTGGATAAGATAGGTTTCAGTCATACTGCGGAGGTAAAGAAAGTTTATTTGAAGACCGAGCATGGTTATATTTTCCATGCAAAATTATATTATACAATTCAGACGACTACACCTATTTTGGATGCAAAACATGGAGAGAACTATGCAAGACTTATGCATTTGAGCCTGATCTGGTTATCACCTTTGATATTCGTCCGGAAGATGATATTGAAGGTAATACCGACATCTGGGTCGATGTGCAGACGCCTCCAGTTATACCATTATGTAAGTTTCTCAACCATATTTATGTCTTTGATATTGTTTATTCAAAAATAGTTGACAACTAATTTGTATTGTCAGCTTATTTTGGTGCAAGCAAACATGTCCAGCGCTTGGTAGACATGACCTACTACTGTCCCGAGGCTGAACTAAACTGCGAGGAGCTAAGTCATTATGTTTCATGGCTTGAGGATCTTGATACTGTCAAGGCAAATTTTCTTCCTGGATTTAGAAATGTTAATCTTTGAAAACGTCGACCAATAGTGTTCGTAATGAACTACGGTCACATCCATTTAGGAAGGATGGTAAGATTTTTACTATTTGTCCTCATTGCATCTTTTCCATACATTATTTTTGAAGCTAAATTTCATTGCTAAGTATGTTACCATACGATGTTCTTCAACAGGACTCCGATGAATGTTGTGCCTTATGGGATCGAGACTAAAGGTACCATGAGTATTATCAGCTTACGGCCAAGATATCCTACAGATTACTGTAGTGCATTCAAGATTAGCGACGGATGCTTAATAGTGCAAGACTGGACCAAATATGTGTTGGGGGAGCGCAGAGAAGTACTAGGGGCAGCAAATGCAGGCGCTTTCCACGATTAGGAGACAGGTTCATCTGCATGCTCCAACTTGATCAAGGAGGAGAGCTACACATGTTTTATGTTGTTTTACCTAAGAGAGAGCAGCAGGAGTGATTAGCTAGCTAGAAATGAGTTTCAGGATGATGATGTGCTACACTATTACTATGATGATAAAATAGCTAGTGTTGGTGGTAATGACTATGATGATTATTATTAGCTAGTGTTAGTGGTGATTAAATAAATACTGTTGGTGATAATGACCATGATGATGATTAAATATCTTGTGCTGGCGGATTATATTCAAGTGGAGGCAACATGTGGTGGACATCGAAATTACTACTAGTACAAACTAGATCAAGTTTGGATTAGTAGTATACTTTTGACATGCACCACATATTGCCTCCACTTGAACCTAATCCACCTTCATTTGACACATTGTTATGGACATAATGATATAAACCTCATAACTAGTATTGTACCAATATTTGTATGAGGCGCATAAATACAATAAAAATAAAAAAATAAAAAAAAGTACTAGTAGCGATGGGCAGAAAACATGCTGCAAGTAGTTACCTTAGCAGCAGCGTGGTAACGAACAAACGCTGCAGCTATTTGTCCTAGCAGTAGCGCGGGCTGGCATGCGCTGCTGCTAAGCAATAGCTGCAGCGCCTAAACCCGCGCTACTGATACATCTAAAACCCGCGCTGCTGCTAGCCTTTTCCCTAGTAGTGAGGGGGTGATAGAAGGGGATAAAAATCTGATAGATTATATTACCACTTTATACAAAAACTTATTTGGTCCACCAGATAGTTCCTCTGTCTCACTTAATATTGATAATCCCACTAGGATACAAGGGAGGTATGAAAAAATTCTAATTGAAAAATTTTCTTTGGAGGAAATAAAAAAGGTTGTCTTTAAAATGGCACAAAATAAATCACCTGGGCCAGATGGCTTCACTGCTGAATTTTATCAACACTATTGGGACCTAGTGAAACATGATTTAAAAGCTCTGTTGGATGACTTTGCTAGTAGGAAAATTGATATTAGCAGACTAAACTATGGGATTATAACTCTAGTCCCAAAAGGGAAAGATGCTAATCAAATACAGAAATTCAGGCCAATTTGCTTGCTGAATGTCTGTTTCAAAATTATCACAAAGGTGTTAATGAACAGGTTAAACTTGGTGGCTGCTGATGTTATTTATCTTGTTCAGACTGCTTTTGTTAAAGGCAGGTATATTATGGAGGCAGTTCTGATCCTCCATGAGGCTTTAAACAGTATAAAAAACAAAAAACAAAGTGCTATGCTTTTGAAAATTGATTTTGAAAAGGCATATGACAAAAATCAAATGGTCCTTCCTCTTTCAAATGTTGAAATTGAAGGCGTTCCCAGAAAAATGGATTGATTGGGTTATGGAGACTATTAGAGGGGGGAAAGTCTGTGTCAAGGTTAATGATAACCTAGGGAAATACTTTCTTACTCACAAGGGATTGAGACAGGGGGATTCCCTATCCCCTTTGAACTTTGATCTGGCTGCTGATGCTCTGGCAATCATGTTAGACAATGCCAGAGAGAGTGGGCTGGTGAAGGGGGTTTTAAATGAATATATACCAAATGGGGTTAATATGTTATAATATGCAGATGATACCATTTTCTTATTACAAGATGATATAGAGAGTGCACATAATTTGAAATACATCCTATGCTTGTTTGAGCAAATGTCTGGGTTGAAGATTAATTTTCATAAAAGTGAGCTTTTCCTGTTTGGAGAAGCAGTTGATAAGAAAGCTGAATATGCAAAAAAAAATACATGTCCAGTGGGTGCCCTGCCCATGAAATATTTAGGTCTGCCTATAGATAAAAATAGAATTAGTAATAAACATTGGAAACCTCCAGAGAATAAGATGGAGAGGAAATGTGAAACTTGGCAAGGCAGACTGCTTGCCAGTGCAGGGAGGGTTACGCTGATTCAGTCATCTCTTACAGGCATACCGTACTTTATGATGTCCTTTTATGGGCTCCCTGTTGGGGTTGAAAAACACATGGATTTCTTTAGAGCCAGACTTCTATGGCATGAGAATGATCAAAAAAGGAAATATCACCTGGTGAAGTGGTCTGAGGTATGTAGACCAAAAGATATGGGGGGCCTGGGAGTTCAAAATCTTACATACATGAACAAAGCATTGCTATGTAAATGGTGGTGGAAATTATACACAACTGAGGGGTTGTGGCAAAATATGTTAAGAATAAGAATCTGGGCACTGTACAGGCCAAGCAGGGAGATTCCCAGTTTTGGAGGGAGATATTGGAACACAGAGATCATTTTGCCTCTTTGTGCAAGTTTAAAATTGGGAATGGAGATAGGACACGCTTTTGGGAAGATTGGTGGATTGGCACCGCCCCACTAAGTAAAAACTTTCCTAGGCTTTATGAACTTTGTTTTGATAAAAAGAAAACAGTTAAGGAAGTTTTTGAAAACAATCTAGATAATGTGCGTTTTAGAAGAACTTTGATAGGAGACACTAGAGAGCTATGGGAACATATTAAAGAAGCATGTAGTTCGTGACTTTGAATGAGGATAAAGACGAGGTAAAATGGTCTCTGACCAAAAAAGGAGAGTACACTGTAAAATTCTTCTAAGAGAATCTGATTGAAAATGGTGTCAAATATTCACACTTGTATATGTGGAAGATTAAAATGCCACCCAGAATCAAGGTGTTCATGTGGTTGGCTCTTAGGAACAGTATTCTTACAAAGGACAATTTGCTTCGTAGGGGATGTGAAGGAGATGATAGATGTTCTTTATGTGGGCGTAAAGAAAATATAAATCATCTTTTTCTGTCCTGTTCAGTTGCTAGATTGTTGTGGAACATCTTGAAATGTGCTTTCAACTTAAGAGACATTCCAGAAACCTTGGATGCAATTATGAAAACCTGGGTAAATACTTTTGGAAAAGATGAAAAAAGTTTGGTCATGATAGGCATTTCAGCGATTTGCTGGACTATCTGGAATTTAAGAAACGGTATTATTTTTTTATAACAATAGGGTGAATGATCCCTGTGTACCTGTTAACCTGTTTCTCAAAAATTTAAATGATTGGAATATTTTGCAGACAAACCCCGCAAGAAGTAAGATGATGGAGGCTGGAGTGAAGCAAGTAAGCGAGGTGGCGGAATAAGTGTTCAAAGCAGCTCATGGGTGGCGCCTGAGGACTGGGAGAATCCAGGGATGAATCTACTTCAGGAAGAACTTGTTGCTGCGATGAAAAAATCTTCTGTCACTGCATTCTAGCTTGCTTCCTTTTGCTTTTCAGTTAGTCTATGATCTTGTTAGGAAAATGAGAGACTTTAGTCCTGATGTATGCCTCTGTTTAAATAAACAGACTTGTCTTCGCTCCGGGGCTGGATTTCTTGTTCTGAATCCAGGCCTTGGACCACCCCCGTAGGTCGTTTGCCTTGAGGATTTTGGGAGGGGAAAGGGATGGCTTTCCTTCCCTCCTCAGTATGGCAATGGCATTTACGTAGGGGGGGGGGGGTGGAGTTCTATGTTTTATCTTTAGCTTCTTTCTGCTTTGTTGTAAGACATGGTGATTTCTTTTAATGGAAATCGGAGAGGATGCTCTCTTTTGTCAACAAAAAAAAGCTTAGGAGCAACACGTCGTCAGCGGCAGGAGCTTTGACGTACTGGAGAACCAAGAACAGAAGTTTTGTCATACTGGAGAACCAAGAACAGAGAGTGCAGAGAGGAGAAAAGAGGTTGAGGATGTGTGCGGTAAATTATAGATTTAGTACGGAATATATTTTCCATTTGAGAACGATTTCATTTAAATATGCCAAGTACTCTGAATTTTGTTTTTCTACTTGCCAGATTTTAACAACACATTGTTGAATTTTAAGAGAATTCATATATTATAAAAACCAAAAATCTCACAGATATGAGGACTTGATCTGTAGAACTTTTTCGTTTTCCCCCTGAAGCGGACAAGACAGAAGCATTCAAAGGAGTCAGTACGGAGGAGAGGGCCTAAGGAAAAGCAGAGGGCAGACCAACGGGGTAGCATACTTGCACTAATATGTTTCATGCGAGCTTAGTACTTTTTTATTCTGATTAGTTAAATTTGAGATTTGAAAGATCTGTTTCCTGAGAGAGTACATAATTTTAGTTCCTATTTTTTGCTTGGTTAGTTCCAATTTACAAGGATACGAGTGTTCAAAAGATAACCAATTGAAACACTGAACATGCTAGTTTGATGACCCCCGACTAGCAGTTATATGCATTTTCTTCTCTCTTCTGGTTGTGTCACATGGAAAGGTTCACATAATATACTCTTGCTGTAAATTAATTAGGCTTGAATAGTTTGATTTGCGACGAGACCCAAGACGGGGAAGACGCCCAACAGGCCCAAGACGAAGATACCCAAGGCCAAGACGACCATGACCAAGACTCCGAAGGCGGCGAGGGTGTCTACATCAACACAGAGCCATTGGACTTTGAGGATGAGCTCGAGACACAAGGCCGGTCACTAAATAGGAGGAAGTGCGTGAGGACGGGAGCATACACAGATGCGAATGCCAATTTGATTTGCGAAGCTTGGATGGCAATTGAACAAGATCCCAAAACCAGCGTCGAGCAAAAAAGGAACAACATTTTGGAAGAGGGTCGGTGCTTACTTTCATGAACGTGGGAAGTTTGATCCCTACAAGTTTGAGAATGACCGGGCCGACGTGTTAATTCAAAAGAGGTGGGGCTTCATCCGAGCTGAGTGCAACAAGTTTTGTGGTGCTCATAAGAATATCGAAAGCCGGCATGTGAGTGCCATTGGGATCAAAGACATGGTATACATTTTCTTGTTCATTTCAAATGCAGGCATTACAAGCCTTGGACACCTTTAGTGTCCAAAATGTCGGCAATTCATTCACCTTGAGCCATTTTAGGAGGTTCACCAAGGATTGCCCAAAGCTCAAGGACCAATATGCCACCCAAAAGAGGGGTGTTTGGGGGCTCAACGATTGACGACCCAAGTGAAGTTGAGAAGAGGCCGATGGGAAAGACCAATTCCAAGGTTGATGCAAGCGTGATGCTTCGACAATCGCCTTGCAGAAAAGTTCGAAGGGGTTCATGACCCAAAACGAAGAGAAGGAAGAGAAGAAGCGTCAAGAGAAAGAGGAGGGTGAAGAAGACCTACTTCAACATTCGAAATAAGAAGCTCAAGATCGAAGAGGCCAATGCCAAAACAAGAGCGAAGGAGGTCGACATCAAGAGGCCAATCCCAAAAGAAGAGCAAGGGAGGCAGAGCTCACGCATATCTCCAAGGAAATTGAGATCATGGCGGCCGACACGAGCAAGATGACCCTAAAAAAGAAGGATTGGTTTGAGAACAAAGAAAAGGCCATCCAAGACCGAAACAATGCTTGCTCACCTTTCTGTTTGTCCGTTTGTCATGAACTAGGGCCGAGATGCATGAACTATGGCCGTGGCGATTCTTTTGGTGTAATGTTGTATGCCGACATGGCATATGGGACTATGCAAAAATCTATCTATTTGCTTTCTATTTTGCTATTTGCTATGTTTGGTTATGACTATATGCAAGTTGAAAAACTGTCGAGAAGGCCGAATGGGCGGGCACACTTCACAAGAGCATTTTTATGGTAGGCGCACTTCGCAAGAACAAATGGGTCGGCCGGTTGGGTGCACCGCTCGGATTGACGCGGACAGGGGCCAAACCGGGGACGCAAACTTCTCAAAATCTCTGTAAACACTTTTTTTTTTGCGAGTGGTGGTTTTATTGCATTTAACTCGCCATGGCAGCATTTGGGTGATGTGGATGAACGAAATGTGATGGCAGACTTCATGTGACTTGACGGAGAAAGTGCGTGGAGGAGCCAGTGCCGCCGTTGCCGGTGTAGGATCGGCGTCGCCGGTGACAAAACTAGTGAGGAGGATGGCGCCCATGTACATTGCCATCATACGGGGGGCGCGTTTGATTGATTCCCAGTCTCGACGCCCTGATGACGCACGCGATCGAGCTCGTGGGGCCATTGAGCTGATCAGGGCGTCGAATCCGGTAGTCAATCGGCGCCTTGATAAGCAATCTAGGAGTACGTACGTACGTGCAGTCCAATCCGAATATCAATCAAATGTCTAATCCGGTAGTAACCAGCCTTCCCCGCCATTGCTTTTGCTTAGTTCCTACGCTTCCGGTCAGTCCCACTCCGACGCCAACATGGCGAGGCCACCGCCTCGTGCTCGCTTGATATATAGCATAGCGCCCCTTTTTTCATCGTAAATCTTCTCGCCGGCTCCTCCTCATCCTCCTCTTCCTCGTCCGCAACCACCATCAAAGAGGGAGTAAATTGCTGAAAGCCATCACATTTATGGCGCGAATACTCTAAAACCACCACTTTTGCCAGAAATTTTTAAAAACCATCATTTCCGTGGCAAGTGAATAACAGATTGCACTAAACAAGCTGTGAACCGCGACTAACAACAAACCTGACAAGTTGGGCCCACTTACGGGGTCCAGGGGCGTGGATGCGCAGAGACGGACACTAGCGGCGTTTGCAAACAGGTTCGGGCCCACGCACACACCGACCAACAACCACTGGTTCCGCCCCCATAGTAGATCTCGCCAT
The DNA here is from genome assembly GCA_021605145.1 of Aegilops bicornis. Lineage (NCBI taxonomy): Eukaryota > Viridiplantae > Streptophyta > Magnoliopsida > Poales > Poaceae > Aegilops > Aegilops bicornis. The sequence continues at coordinate 726,156,561 of CM038673.1, forward strand.
TGGCCGCCGCCGGAGCTCTCTGCTCCTCGCCGCCGTGGGAGCCTTCCCTCCTGCAGGCCGCCTTCGAGTTGGGGGCGCCGCCGTCGGAGATGCGAGCGGAGCCGATGAGCCTGACCCCAGGGACGATTCATGCAACCTCACCCTCTCCCGCCCAGATGCGCCGGCGCCGTTCCACCACCGATGACGCTTCACAGGGGGAGAGGTAGGGAGCTCCGATGGAGGACGCGCGCACGAGCTCCCTTGAAGTTGTCCCTGGTGTCGTCGTCGGGCTTGGTTCGTGGCCGACGCCAGCCGGAGCTCGCCGTCGAGCGCGTGTGCGGGTACGGGAACTCGGCTTCGACCAAATCAACGGCGACGGCCATGGGTGGGAGCTCGGCTCCGGCCAAATCGACGACCACGACCATGGGCGGGAGCTCGGCTCCGGCCAAATCGACGACCACGGCCAAGGGCGGGAGCTCGGCTCCGGCCAAATCGACGACCACGGCCAAGGGCGGGAGCTCGGCTCCGACCAAATCGATGACCACGGCCACGGGCGGGAGCTCGGCTCCGACCGAATCGACGGCTACGGCCATGGGCGGGAGCTTGGCTCCGACCAAATCAATGGCTACGGCCTAGGACGCGTCGTCCCGCACCCTGTGCTGCGACTGGCCCTCTTTCCGCCCCGAGACGCGGCGCCGTCGCCATCCCTTGCGCCACCGCCAGTGTTGTTCCTCCTCCGGTCACCGCTGCACAACAGGTGGGCCACAGACCACGCCCTCCCTCCGGCTAACGTCCGTCTGCTCGCCCCCATTTGCAAATGCCACGTGGCCCCGACAGGTGGGCCTGACCGGTCAGTTTTGCTGTTAAAGGTAGCTCAATTTTGAATCAGTGTAATCTGTTACTCACTTGCCGCGAAAGTGGTGGTTTTTTGAAATTTCTAACCAAAAGTGGTGGTTTTGGAGTATCCGTGCCACAAATGTGGTGGCTTTCAGCAATTTACTCCCAAAGAGGCAAAGACCAAGCCATGCCGGCTCTCATGGCGAAGCGCTCTTCCTCAGAGCGCTGCGCGATCCGCCGGGAGCTCCACAGGCATAGGAAGCTCGCCGCCGCGCCCAAAGGAGGGATCGTCAAGAAGTCATCTGCAAACCAGAGTTCCGCGTTCAGCTCGTCCGCATGACGAGCCAGCCGACCGGGCGATGAAGAAGCCGTCGTCCATGACCACGCCGATGCCACGCCCGCGAGCCGGAGTCACGATGTCGCCTGCGTCGATCCTGCAGCACGCGCCGGCCACGGTCGCCACCAAGAAGCAACATGCCGCCGTGGCCAAGGAGATCGCCTATGTGCCGATGGGACAGGTTGCGAAAAGGTGCCGACTGCGACCCGACTGCGCCGCCGCGCCACGCCGATCCGCGCTCATCCCGGCCGCGTCCGGCATGAAGATGAAGGTGATGCCATCCGCAGCGACCCGACCGCGCTCTCCGTCAACCTGGGTGAAGAAGGGCATAGACGGTGAAGGTGCGCCGCAGCGCGGGATCCTGCGGCAGAACGCTGTCTCCTGCTCTGGCTCGCCGCCCGCATCATCTCCGACGCAGCAGATGACGGCTACGTCCAAGTGATCTACGACGGCAACTTCCCCCGCGACAACCCCCTCCAAACCGTGCGCGTCGCCATGGACGACGTCAGGAGCATGCCCGCCATTGTCGAGAGTTAACTCGACACTACCGGAATAACCCTATATGCCTACGGCTTTATCTATGTTGACGGCTTTTTGTCGGGACCGTCGGCATAACTCGAGCTACGCCGATGGCCTGGGAAAAGCCGTCGGCATAGAGAAGCCGTCGGCATACCTCCATCTATGCCTACGGCAGCCGTAGGCATAGTTAGGCCATCGGCATATATCATCTATGCCTACGGTGGCCGTAGGCATAGTTAAGCCGTCGGCATAGATGTGGCCCTGGTGGCCCTAACGCGGCAGTCGGCATAGATATTATCTATACTTTTTTACTAGGAGCTGCCACGTGGCAGAGCTATGCCGACGGCAAAGCCGTAGGCATAGTTTTGGCATAGATATTATTTGTTTTTATTTAAATTGTTTTTATTTTTTAAGTTAAAATTTGTTTAATTTAAATCTAACTTATCTAAACTTAAACATACACAAATTATACATCGATTTAGGATAGAATTTTCCGTAGATTATGAATATCTAGTTTATTTTTGTTTTTGAGTATGTTAGAAATGTGGCCTCCTGTACTTTTGCATATAGGTCCTTATGCTTTGTTAAAATCAAAAGTAATTGATACTTGGATCGATTTTGACAAAATTTATATGGTTTATTATCAAAATCTTGAAAGGATTTTGTGCTATACTATGTTTCAAATTTGAACAAACTTAAATCATGTTTGCTTCAGATTTACAGAAAACACCCTTTTGTTTCGACTTTTTTGTATATTTGTCATTCCTTGCCCAAACGAGACAAATTTTATATCTACATCCATCAGATTGTTTCAAGGATTGTGGTGGCGGGTGCAAACACCCGACAGCTGGCTCAGGAGTGTGACCCTTCATGGACGCCGATGCTGCTGTCACTTGGAGGGAGGAAACGACCATGTCAGGTTGACACGAAGGGAATCTTATGGTGGGTTTGGCCCAGACCTTGTTCTCAAGTGTTCCTATGGGTCGAGCTATCACAATCAGGTGAAAACGTCCATTGATCAAAGCTCGTCCGGTGAAAGTCAAAGGCATAGATTTCCGGGTCCAGGGTTAGGCCGACTGGGGGCCTTCGGGGGGGGGGGGGGAGGGGGAGGGGATAGCAATGACACCAGAGCATCGCGCCGAGTCCTCATACATGTCGAAAGGTGTGGTGCCATGTCTAAAGAGGCAATACGCGGCTCCGGTGTGAGGTTCGCCCTCATGAACGACGATGAAGTCGAAGTAATCCTTCTGCGGTTTTGGCGTTGCATGAATATTCCTGAACACTTGGAGCGTAATCAATTCATGAGATTTTTACATAGTGCAGAAACATATGATATAATATGCATGGCAATTTCTTATATTTTTGTAAGATGCATGAGTATGTGAAAAAAATTCCCCCACCACGGATTGTTCTTCGCGTGTCTACGAGTGTGGTCGGGGGCCTTTGTGGGCTAGCTATGCCACCAAATCTTGCACCAGGTCCTCTTACATGTCTGGAAGTGTGCTGTCAGGTGCAAACAAACGACATGCGGCTCCGAAGTGTGACCCCCTTCACGGAAAGCGCTGCCGCCGACACTTGGAGGGGGGAAATGGCTGCATCGGGTCGACACGAGGGGGGTCCGCTGGTGGGTTGGGCCCAGACCTTGTTCTGAAATGTTCCTATGGGCTGACCTGTCACAACCAGGTGGAAAAGTACGTTGGTCAAAGGCCGTCCGATGAAAGTCAAAGGCCTAGATCTTCGGGTCAACTGGGCTAGGATTAGGCCGGTCGGGGGCCTTGGGGGTAGCAATGGTACCCAAACTTGCATTGTGTCTTAATATATGTATACAAGTGCGATGGAGGGTTGAAATAGCCAACGGAGCAACGGGCAACGCACTTCCTTCATAAAACCGGGCATGTTCTCTCTCGATAGCTAGATACTACCTCGGAAATGGTGCATTTTACAAGAGGCCTTCAGTTAGGCTTCTGCGAAATGCGCTCAAACTTTCACCACAACCTACAAGGGCCACATGACGCAACCGTGCTAGGTCTCGAGAATTTCCGGCATCGTATGATTTTTCGTGGATTTTAACGGCTAGATCCGGCATGTTGCTGAGGCACATTCACCCTTCGGGGGTGGGGTCTGCCCCTCCTTTGGTTGCACTAGGCCTACACATATCGCAAAGACATCATATATGATTTGACAAAACCACTTCTGGACATCATTTCAGGTGGTCGCCATGCAGATCTGTAACTTCCCGCATTGAAACCCTATGAATGCAATAAATGTCTCAAATATTGCAGGCGGCCCCGAAAAATGCCATGTCCTGCCACGATCATGCGATGGCCCCCTTTGAGATCACGAGAAGTATCGAGGTCAACGGAGAAACGGGCAACACACTTCCTTCACAAATCGGACAAGTTCTCTCTCTATAGCCATATACTACCTCGGAGATCGTGTAGTTTACAACTCGCCTCCGGCCAGGCTTCTACGAAACCCGCTCAAACTTTTCCCACCCCCTAAAAGGGCCATATGATGACACTGTGCTAGGTCCCGAGGATTTCCGGCATCATATGATTTCCCGTGGATTTTAACGGCCAGATCCGGCATAGAAAGATTAAGAAGAAAAAAAAGATTCAAAATAAAGTAAAGGTAGGCGGGGAAGAACCTTATTTATGACAAGTTTCAAACTAGTAAAGTATATCCCTAGGATAAAGAAGAAGAAAACTAGGCTAAGGAAACTCGCGAGGAAAGTTCCAACCGATCGTCTACTTAAGTTCGAGATGCCGCCGAGGTACATACACCCCCGGGTGGTGGGTCCTGCCCGTCCTTTGGTTGCACTAGGCCTACACGTACCGTGAATACATCATATATGGTTTTACAAACCACACCTGGACATCATTTTAGGTGCTCGCAGTTTACAAGTGACCTCCGGTCAGGCTTCTCCGAAACGCGCTGAAACTTTACCACACCCTACCGTGGTGGGCTCGGCCCGGTCGAGAAGTATGGGAAGGAGCGAGCCGTTTAGACCGATGCCCTTCTCCAAAATTGTTAAGTGTTTACTCGGAATAAGAGGAGAAAATACAATTGCAATAGCTTAAATCTCATTGATGGAACCAGTTGTGGCATGGATTGATGACATGGCTCACATCTACCCATCCATCTCTCCACACCACATGCCACATCCACCGATCTAAAGAAAAGGAGGAAAAAAAGAAAAAGAAAAACAAGACAGAAACCCACCACACGCCTCCCCCTCTCCCTCTCTCGCTCGTCTCTCCCTGCTCCCTCCCCCATCCACGAAACCCTCGCCGCCGCTATCTACACCACTCGATTCCGGCGTGTTCCGGCGGCCCTCGCCGGCGCGCAGCACAGATCCGTGCTTCCCTGCCGCCTCTCTTCCCTTCCCTCCGGCCAGATCCGCCTTTGGCGGCCCGAAGCTCACCCACGACCCCTCCCTATGGCTAGGGTTTTGAGGGTGGCGTCCCCTCCAACTCCGGCGTGTCGCTGGCGACTCTGCTCCGCCCTCTTCGACGCCCACCGCAAGTCCCACGGGCGGCTCCGCCTCGTGGTCGGTGCTCCTGCACCCGGTGGCTGCGGGGCGGACGCACGCGGCGGGTAAACTCCGGCGAGACGGCGGCCCCCTCCACGGCATGATGGCGGTGCACTGCATCGGCTAAAGCATCCCCATGGTGAGCCCCTCTGCACTCCTCTGTTCACCCCTTTTCGTTGTATAATGATGCTTCACATTGCTTGATATGAATGTGATTTTGGTCAATCTTCACTTCCGCCTAGCTAGCTAAAAGAAACGTGTGTTTGTTTATGTATGCTATAACAAATCATGTACGTGTGTTTGTCGAGCTCTACTTTCTTTATTATCACGAGTTGCAAAATTAGTAGGAACTAAACTTTTGTTAACTTGTTGGCTGAACCAATGGAACTACTGTTATATTTGATTTGTCGCCCAACTAGTTCTGCAATGATTGGATCAAATGATGGCATGACCCTACTGTTCATTGCAATTATCTTGGTCTTATATATGTTATTGTTCCTGTCATATGGCACATGCTACTTTCTTTATTAGTTGGCTGCTGGTTCTATTTGTTCATATGTACAAGTGCTAATGTTTCTTTGTTATCTTATAAAGGATATAGTCCTTCATTTGTATATAGCTGTAACTCTCTTATTGATCAACATATACTGATTCATCTCTTTACTGCGATTACTCTGTAGTTCATGATTTGCTCCCGTAGTGGTATAAAATTATAGTTTCTCTTTCAAGCTAGTACTGTGTTTGATATATACTAGTCTTTATCTAAATACCATGTATTGGTATTTCTTGTATGGTTTAGTACATCATCTACTGGTGGTTTAGTTGTATATTGTACAGGACATTGCATGTAGTGATAATTCTTTCTTTGCATTAGCTATTTCATATGTTTCAGATGATTTAGATGCATACTTATACTCCTATCTATACCAGGTGCATGTGTTGTGCTTGTGTACCTGTATACAGAATAGTACCCATGTGTAAGTGGGTGTATGTGTTCTGCTTACAACAGATGTTTAGTAAATGTGCTATCAATGGCCTATTTCTTCTTGCAGGTTATGGACTATATCTTTTCTTGCCAATTCCCTCTCTCTTAAATCTGATTTGAACAGATGCTACACTGGTCTCTTCACTTTCTTTCTTTCTCTCCTACTCTCACTGATAAGAACATGTGCTCCTTAATCTTGCCATGCCAATGATGGTGTCCTGAGGCTCTCATCATTACTTAACAACAGATGCTGCACTACTTGATCCAATGATGCAATAGTCCTAGCACTACTAGGCTGCCTGAGGACAATCCCTACTTCAAACCCTACCTCTGGGCTAGTTGATTAGTAGTGGGTTAGTTGGATTTCATCTGAAAACTAACCCAAGCTTAATTGAGGGACCCCCTAATCATGGAGTTAGTGCTAGTTTGAATTGATCTTTGGGTTTGGCTTTGATCTATACTTTGCTGGCTCTACTTCTATCTTGGGCTATTGGCTCCATTTACTGTGATGTTGGCTCTCTTCTACTGTTTCTTTGATCAACTTAATCTGATTGGGGTTTGACTAATGTTTCCAAATTCCTAAGTGCTAGCTCCTACAGCAAAGGCATTTTGCTAAGGGGAATGCTGGATTTAAACCTTGATCAAGTTTTTCCTGTTTGTTGTTTCTTGTTTTGTAGGTTGATGAACTGCAAGAAAGAAGCAGAAGATGAAGAACTAGATAGTTTAGTATAGGTTTAGTTTAGGACTTTTTCTTTCTTCTTTTATTTCTTTTTCCTCTAAGTATAATTCCTGAATGCTTGTAATTGACATTTATATTAATAAAGTCTATTGTTTATTATTCAGACCAAATAATTGTAGTGTTCCATATATTTCTTCATCAATATAGGTTTGCATATATGCCTACAGCAAAGCCGTCGGCATAAATGCCATGTGGTAGCTCCTAGCCGAGGACTATGCCTACGGCAAAGCCGTCGGAATAGATCATCTATGCCTACGGCAAAGCCGTAGGCATAGTACTCAGCCAGGGGCAACCATGAGCTGCCACGTGGCAGGATGTACTATGCCGACGGCAAAGCCGTAGGCATAGTTTCGCCATGTGGCAGCTCCTGGTTGGTTGGACTTGGTGACGGCGCCGTTAGTTGTCGTCTCGTCCTTTTTTTTGCCAGCGGTCAAACTATGCCGACGGCTGTACGGAAGCTGTCGGCATAGGAAGCTATGCCGAAGGCTTTAGTATGCCGACGGTCTGACAAGAGTACGCTGACGCATTCTATGCCGACGGGGGTATGCCGACGGCAGCCGTATGCATAGGCCTATGCCGACGGCATTGTGGCCTATGCCTACGGCCTTGGGCCGTAGGCAAGGCCGTAGGCAAGGCCGTAGGCATAGCTGCTGATTCCGGTAGTGCGATCGGCAGCTGCTGCAGAAGCAAAGGGCGCTCAACTCAAAGATGGATGGATGGCCAAATTGGGCAATTTACGGGGATTCTAGTCTTCATAGCTAGTGATATTGTAGCCCGTTTGTTAGCTGCCAATGTCCAGTCGATCACCCGGCCGGGCTTTATTGTTTCTTATCTAGTAGGAGTAGATGATGTAATGAAACTATATTTGAGAATTAATAAGGGTTTCTTCCCTTGAATTGAAAAAAAACAAGAGATTCTATTGTTACGAGAACCTTTTCGCCCGTCTTTTCAGACTATTGTTATGTAAACTTAATTAGGCTTGAATTCTTGGTACTCCGTCATCTCATAGTCGTGGCGTTGACACTGAAAGTATGCCGTCCAAAATGTTATTCATCTATTGCAACAACTATGTTTCAGCCTTTTTTAGTTTTGGAGATACACTAAATGGACATAGAGGAAAAAACGAACTATAACATGCATGCATGTATTTATGGCTTTTCATTGCGAGAGTTAGATGACCTGAAACTGTTAAATGAGATGCTTTTAATTGTAATTATTAATTTTTTAACAGTTTGTCTAATTCACATCTAGATGTTTTTTAAGGATGTCACATCTAAGCTCCCACAAATATATAATGTAGCAACAAGAAACAAAAAAAACTAGGACAAAAAAAAAGACCACAAACAGAATCAGCTTAGATGTGACATAGTTATGTCACATCTAGATGTGTCCTAGACAGACCCATTTTTTAAAGTTGGATCCCTTGACCAACTTGCGATTTGTATATGTTGTGCCACATATCTTATTCAAGATTTATGGTCTTTAGTTTATTAAATAAGTTTTCCTCTATCACTGATGCTCCATGTCATAAATAGTTTGCGGGCGATCTTGGTATTCTTGCAGATTTGTGCAATAGTTTAGCTGCATGTTCTAACATACACTGAACTGTTAGCTTCTCTCAAGTTATGCACTTCTTGAGTTATTCGTTGCCGATCGATATTGAGCATTCAACATTCTAATTATCATTTTTATCTGCGACTCTATGCACTTCCTGAATTAGTGGTCGATGATCAATATTGAGCAATCTACATTCTAATTTTCTTTTTGTTGCTCCCTAATCATTGGCTTAACTTTGACATTTTTCTTATTCTAGGGTACCAATTTTATGGTGCCCAAAACAAATTTAATTCATATAAGATGTAACTTTTATGTTAGGATGAGCCATATAAGTACTTTATCCTGATGCCACCAAGTAATCTGCTATGCTGCTTCTCTATAGTGGTTTCTTTGAAAATGACTACCCATGGAAAACAATACAATGTTCCTGTTTTCATTTTTCAGAAAGGATATCAACCTCTTTGGAGCTCACATGACTTATTTGGAGCATTGTTTCATCCCCATTCAACGCATTCTTGCATCTACTCCATCCGTCTCAAAACAAGTGTCTCAACTTTATACTAATCTTAGTACAAAGTTATAATAAGTTTTAGACACTTATTTTTGGATGGAGGGAGTATATTATTTGTTTGCCACAAAGTGCGTACATAATAAAAGAACAAGATACCTCCTTTTTAATGTCAGATACTCTTGAGCTTTATTAATCCTGACTACGATACATATAAACTCACTAAGTACAAAAAAAAGGCTTGAAAATTTCTAGCTCATGCAGTTGTCTGGGTTGATGACTAGCTCAACTACTCCGTTGCCACCGCTTGGAACCGTGCCATTGGCCTCTGCCCAGGCCCTCCTTATCAATTGCAATCTCTTCTTGCCCAAGTTAATTCCCTCCACCTTGCCAACGACATGTTCGATGGTGGCCTTCCCATAAAGGTACTCAACACTACGGCAAAGTCGACTCTGCATCCCATCGTTTTCTCCCATTGCAACGCACGGGCAATTTTCCTAGTAAAAACTAAAATAAAACCAAATACACTGGTGCAACAAAAAAAATAGACAAAATCTTTCAAAAACCAAGCGTTCGATTTCCAAACAAGAGGAAGAACCCCCATGAAACTGGCGATGGCTTCATACACTCCAACTAATGGGCCGGCCTAGCTAAATCACGGTAGTAGGCAATTCTTCCAATATTATGTATCACAGTAAGCAAACTACAGGCCTAATAATAGGTTAAAGGACTTTCGCATGGCTAGCATTACCGTACAACTCTGAAATGTACATCATTACTAGTAGATAATATCAGTATATTGAATAAATCATCACAAGACCTCACTCCAAAGCACTTGCTTGAAAATACATAGATACTAGGTGATGTTATATCGCCAAACTCCTGTATTTAGATATCAAGATACATAGTCCGAAAAAAGAGAGCACACATTCCGTTTAAAAGAAACTGAATCAGTGAAACAAATGAGGCATCACAAAAGCATCAGGAAACAACAAAATATCAACAAATCAACATATTCTCTTCCAAAATCATCATTTGCTGATGACAAAGGACATATAATGATATAAAAGGTGCTCACAAACGGACACTTTTGGCCTAGCCGGACAACATCCTTTGAACAAGGTATTTTATTGTTCATATGAGGAATGACCTCAATGAGAGTGCATGGTGTTTTTTTACTTTGTTTTTTTCACTGTTGGTTTTATTTTAGTTTTAGAAAATTCACACATATGAGGAAATCTTCCTGATTTTTATTAAAAAAATTGGAAAATAATTAGGAATTTGGAAAAATATTCATGAATTTGAAAAGAAATGATCACAATTTCAAAAACATTCACGAATTAGAGAAATGTTCATGATTTCAAACAAAAGTTAATGAATTTCAAAACTGTTCACAAAATTATTATTTTCAGAATTTTGTAAAAAAGCATGGAATTTATAAATTGTTCAATTATTTGCATAAATATTAATGAATTTTGAAAAAGGACAATGTAGAGTAAAAATGAAGGAAAAATAAAAATAAAAAGAATCCAAAAACCAAGAAAAATAGTAAAAAAAACTAGAAAAATATAACGGTGCAGAAAAAAAGAAATAAAAACCGGACGAAATCTTTAAAAATGACTTTTATAACTACCAAACGTTCGGATTTTAGCAATAGGCAAGAACGATACTTACTTCACTCTAATTATATACATGCATGTATTAGAATGACTAATTTTCCTTTTAGGTGCACTCCTCCCTCTAATTACATGCATATATGCATTAAAAGACGAAAAACTGATGTCATCCTAGATTCTTTTTTTTTCAAACTTCAAAATGTTTTGTAGCTCAAACCGTCGCCCCGATTGAAAACCCGTCTTCACAAAAAAATCGTCTCGACGAGATCTTCGAAACTAGATCCCATGTTGATATGTTCTGATGACTTTTATTTCGAACCAAAAGTTACCACATCCGGGCTATGTGAGTTATCACGTCTGTCATACATAAGTTACCGTGTCATTTACACAAAAGTTTCGGGAGTATCTTTTCAACAGACTTTTATCTCGGGGGTCAAAAAGCGATTATGATGGTTGCAGTGAGTTATCAGCTTTATTATGTATATTACCATGTTGCACAAAAGTTATTGGGGGTATTTTTTTAAATAATTTTCACTCCTCGATCAAAAAATTACCACGATATTTGTATATGAGTTATCAAATCTCATGTGCATGTATTATCATGTTGTTTACACATGAGTTATTGGGATGTATTTTTTAAGAACATTTTTCCATGTTACCAGCTCATGTTATTTACACGAGAAGTTAACATTGGTATGTTTACAACAAAAAATTTCACGTCAAAGTTGTGGTGTTTTACCTAAGTTATCATTACCGGGAGCCTATATTATCATGCAATTTAGCAAAAAGTTATTAGAGTACGTTTTCAATAACTTTTCTTCACGGGTCAAAGTTATCGTGGTGTTTGTACCTAAGTTATCAGGTATGGAATCCTATATTACCATGTTATTGACACAGATGTTACTGGAGTATGTTTTCAGTAACTTTTTTCTATGGATCAAAGTTATCGTGGTGTTTATACCTAAGCTATCAAGTCCGACAATGTATATTATCATGCTATTTACAAAGAAGTTATCGGTTGTATGTTTTCAACAATTTTTTATGGACCAAAGTTATCGGGTGTTTGTATCCAAATTATCAGGACCGGGAACCTATATTATCATGCTATTTACACGGAAAAAAAAGTTATCAGAGTATGTTCTCAACAACTTTTTTCCGCGGGTCAAAATTATTGTGGTGTTTGTACCTAAGTTATCAGGTCTGGGAGCCTATATTACCATGTTATTTACAGATGTTACTGTAATATGTTTTAACAACTTTTTCCACGGGTGAAAGTTATCGTGGTGTTTATTCCCAAGTTATCAAGTTTGGGAATGTATATTATCATGCTATTTACAAAAAAGTTATTGATGGCATGTTTTCAACAACTTTTATCCACGGGGGAAAGTTATTGTGATCTCCGTACCTAAGTTATCAAGTCCAGGAGCCCGATGACATGCATTGGTTGCGTGCTCCTGGTCTTAAAATGGAGAGAAACATGCTACCATAATGAGAGCAAGGATTGCGTGCTTCCATTTCAATCCTCTTAGTTTTTCAGCCCATTATTTACTTTCCTCGGACAAGGTAGAAATGGGAGCAAGACAACGAGACCTACTACCATAATGGAGAGAGACAATAGCGTTTTTAATACCATATATGGAAACTGCCTACTGTAACCAACGGGCTATTTAAAAGCATGAAATTAGGGGGTAAGACAACAAAAGTAATTTAAGTGAGCTGGTTACGAGAGACTCAGGTCCGAGTCCAAAGGTACCCCACACACACATCAAATTTATTTTCTACTCCAGTTTTTTGGGTGTAGATGCAAAGGAGCAGCAGAAAGATAAAAGGATATGTAACATATCGTTAAGCACATAAAATAGTTAGCTAGGCTGGTTACTGGTAGGAAAATGCACGCAGCAGGTGCAAGGATAGAATCTCACCCCTGCTCATTTTTTTGCGAAAAATGAAAAGCGGGCGGAAGGTGGAGCGGTGGAGCCGATCGAGCTCGTTCGGATCTATCGACAAGGCGAGAACGTTTGGAAATTACAATTCCCCTTAAAAAACCGATTGTAAGGTCCCCAAATCAGTGGAAGAACGTCCCTAAAACTGTGCGAAGGCTTCCAACACTCCAGTTAATGGGACGGCCTAGCTAAATCACTGTAGTTGGTGATTCTTCCGATAGTATCACAGTAAGCAAACATCCCTCAAAAAAAAAAACCACAGTAAGCAAACTACAGGTCTCCAATTGGTTAAAGGACTTTTATGACTAGCATTACTGTACAACTCTAAAATGTATATTAATACTGTATATAATTATTAGAGAAGATTTTGCAAAACTTTATGTATATTGCATAAATCATCGTGAGACTCCACTCTAAATCACTTGCTTAAAAAATCTAGATATTGGGTTATGTTATATCGCCATTCACCAAACTCCTGGGTTTACAAATCATGATACATTGTCGTCCGACTAGGTAAATTGGGCACTCATTCGGTTTAACAAAAACTGAATCGGTCAAACAAATGAGGAGACACTAAAGCGTCAGGAACAACAAAATGTTACTCTAACAAATCAACCTATTCTCTGCACAAATCATCATTTACTGACAACAAAGAACAGAAAGATATAAAGGGAAATAACCACCGATTGATCTAGCATACTGTTAGGATTTGAACTGATCATCAGTTTCATCACTAGTATAAGAAAATGTAATCTCAACTCAAACTGAATCAGTACCAAGGAAGAAGCTCTCAAGCACTTATTTGGTTGAACTGAAAGTGAACCAGCCAGACAACTGAGGCAAAATCAAAGCGTAGCAATGGAACACCAACAATTAACGAATCAGATTGCATACTGACATCCACAGCAAGTATCATCTTATAATGTCAGAGCACTGACAAAGGAAACAATCAAGTATATGATCTACTGTATGTATGTATGTATTGCCACATTTGGCCACATCTTTGTCAAAACAGAGCAAACATCTTTGTCAAAACACAGCCAGCAGAAATGGCTGCCGGAGTTCAGAAGACATTCTCACTCACAGTACTCATTGGAGCGACGAGATATGAGCTAGCCGAGCCCTGGCGGTGGCGGTGGCGGACCGTGGAGGCGCCAAAACCTGCACGCCCTGTTGCCGGTGCCGAAGGGGTGGCCACAAGCCTGGCAGATCGGGCCCGAACCCACGGCCGAGCTCGAGCTGGAACTGGAAGAAGGCCTAATGGCCGCAGCCCGGTACTGCTGCTCACCGGCAGGGACTGGCCCCCGTGGCACACCCGCGTAGGCGTAGCTGGGGACCGGACTCGGAAGCACGTGGCCGCCGGTCTGCGCGTGCTGCGGAGGCACGTCGCCGGCGACGAAGAGGCGGTTGTAGCAAACATCGCACAAGGGCGACGAGCCCAAAACCCCCCTGGTTAGCGCTAGGCAATTATTGCACCAGCCATCATTTGGTGCCCTTGTGAGTGGGCCGACGGCAGCCCGTGCCCGTGGCAGCGCCGCGGAAGAAGGCTGGCGGAGGCGGTGGTCGAGCTGGCGCTGGTGACCATTGGAGATGCCCTGACCCTGCGTCGCGCGCGCGCCGCCGTAGTGGATCTCCGGGTGCCGCGGAAGCACGTAGCTGATGACGAAAGTGCTTAGGCAATCCGCGCACAATGGCGACAAGCCCAAACACACGATCGTGGGCCTGTTGCAACGAGGGCACGCTCGAACGAGGGGATTGACTGGAGCGCCTGGTGCGCTTGCCGAAGAGATCGCCGAAGAAGGCTGCTTACCAATGCGAAGATCCAAGAAGAAATCAATGAGTTCATGGCGGCAGGACAAGCCCAATTGCCCAAATAACGAATGAATCGAAAGTAATGCGTCGAAAATTACCCCGCCGGAGTGGCCGAGCGGCTGCCCTGTTCCTGTCTGCCTTGGGCCGGAGAGCGAACCATTACCGGTAGGCGCGTGGTACGGGAAGGGCGCACTCCCAACGGCTGCAACAGAAACCAAGAAATCGAACTCCGGCGTCAATGAAGAACCAAGAACCGCACGGATCAGAAAGAATTTGGCGTTTCTCTTCGGAGGGAACGCACCTGGATTGCCTAGCGGCGGCCGGGGCATCGGCATCGTCGGCGCCCTCGAGTGCGGCTGAGAGAATCCCCCGCCAGTAGCTGCAAGAAACAAGCTATCAGATTCAGACGTCAGAATCTAAGAAGCGACATCAACCCAAGAATGGAAGACGCGCTCTGTCCTGTTCTTTGATTTCTTGGGCACCAACCTCCGCCGAACTGGGACGAGCCGCCGGGATAGCCTACAGCGAAGGCTGGTGTAGTCGCCGTCTGCCCTGCAAAAGCCTGCCGGTGCGGCGGAGCTGCAAGAAACGAAGTTACCGGAGGTTACAATCCAAGAAGCGGACATCAAAGCAACAGCGAACCCCGTGCTCGTCGTATTCTTTGATTTCTTGGGCACGCACCTCCACCGGACTGGGAAGAGCCGCCGGCGGAGCCTGTAGTCGCCGCCGCCGGCCCTGCGAGCGCTTGCGAAGTACCGGCAGTGCCGTCGCCGGCTGGATTCGCCGTTGGCCCTGATGCCTGCGACGATGTACCGGCGAATTCTTCGCCGGCTGTAGCCTCCGTCCGCGCAGCCGGATGCCTTGTCCCGTTAATGTTGTCGTCGGCCTTCCGCTTGCCCGCCATCTCGCCTCGGTCGAACAGCTTCGCAAGAACGCCCAGATGAATAGGAGAGGGAGGGCGCGGAAGGGAGCAAGCTAGGAGAAACAATGGGAGGGGAGGAAGGAAGGCGATGGAGGCAAGCTATATAGACGACGGACAGAGCGTCTCCCGCATAACCGATTTCAAGGAGCAGAGAGATTCAGGTCGGTTGAATTTGGGGGGGAAGATGACAGGAAGAGCCTTGAAAATGGGCCTAATGTATTTTGGATAGCCCAGACAGTGGCCCAAATAAGTTGGCTGCATGCCTTCGAAAGAGCTTACGTCCCCGTACTCATTTGCCGGCCTATCAAACAGGAGACCTGGTAGCTTGGAAGATTTTGGAAGATTTGCGCGGCGTTGACCAGTTGACAGGCCAACGATTGCCTTTTGGAAGATTTTTTTTTGTCAAAAAGTTCGGAAAATTAACTAAAATCACGAATTCGAAAAAGTTCACGAGTTCAAAAAATAGATAGTGGATTTGAAAACACGTTCACAAATTCAAAAAATATCAAGAATTTTGTACCCAACAAAAAATAACTAAAATGATTTGAGTATAAAAAAGTTAACAAAATTGGTAAAATTTCGTACATTTTGCAAAAGGAAAATGGGTCCTTGGAAAATGTTTGTACATTTGAGTATATACATGCACTCGAAAAAAAATTGCAGATTCAAAGAAAAGTTAAAAAAAAGATCACGTGTTTGAAAAATGTTTGTGAATTAAAAAAAAGAAGAATAATAATTGTAGTATAGTTGCGGCGTGAGTTCGATTCCCCACGATGCACCAATTGTTTGGTGGGATTTTCGCCCTACAGCTTTACGGTAGTGTTCATGGACCGGTACACTAAGGTTCTCTTGTGAGCGCCGGTTAGCTTCGGGGGCGCTTAAGGCGCTGACTAGGACCTCCCACTAACGTTGACCGGTTGACAGGCCAACCTTTGTCTTTTGGAAGATTTTTTTTGTCAAAAATGTCGAAAAAATAACTAAAACCACGAATTCGAAAAATTTCATGAGTTCAAAAAATAGACAGTGGATTTGAAAACACCTTCACAAATTTCAAGAATTTTGTACCCAACAAAAAATAACTAAAATAATTTGAGTATAAAAAAGTTAACAAAATTGGTAAAATTACGTAAATTTTGAAAGAAAAAAGTTTGTCCTTGGAAAGTGTTTGTGCATTTGAGATATACATGCACTTGAAAAAGAATTGCGGATTCAAAGAAAAGTTAAAAAAAGATCACGTGTTTGAAAAAATGTCCGTGAATTAAAATAAAGAACAATAAAAACCATCATAAAAAAAGAAAAACTGGTTAGAAGCTTCCCAAAACTAGCCGGAAGCTTCACACATGCTAGAAGTTCACGCATATAAAAAAGAAAAGAAAAAAGAAAAATAGAAAAAAACCGTCCTGAAAACCAAAAAAGGAAAAACCAGTTAGAAGCTTCTAGAAGCTACCTAAAACCAGGTAGAATTTTCTAGAAGCTTCGCATCAGCTAGGTTGTTTCTGAAAAAATATAATAGTGTTGCGTGAAGAAAAAAATGTGAAATGGCCGAGCCCAAGTGGAGGAATAAGCGAGCACGAGTTTGCGTTTTCCCCTGCGAACGCGTGTGAAGCGCCGAATAACGTTTGGCTGAATTTAACTCATCTTGTTAAAAAAAGGACTTCTAAAAATGTTAAAGACATCTTGCCAATGATTTGCTTTGAAAAATATTCCTTTTGTTTGGAGCTTGATTTGACAATACCACTATTGTTATAATAAACATTGGTGTTTGAGTGCACAATGATGACATGTCAGGCTTCCTTGATAAACTTCATCTAGTACAAAATGGAGAAATACTCAAAATAGTGATGTCAATACATCATCGGCTTAATGATGAAGGCATTTTAAACTTTTAGCCGGTCAAAGATAACATAGCAATCTAGGGTTGTTTTGTAGTGAACTTGATCCACGTTCATTAAATATGAATATTCTCGAGAACATGTTTTGGTTACAAAAATAACTTGACTAGTTAGATTTACACAACTCTAGCTTGTAAAAGGTGAAATAGACTATTATTCTCAAAGTAGTCTGGTATCAATGAACTCATCTGCAATATGATTGTATTCAGTAAAAAGTTAAACAGAAAGTTACTATTTATTTTATAATTTAAGGGTATGCAGCCTTTTTGTACAAAATTACGATCAATTGCAAGTTCGACATCTATAAATACTATCTTGTATATGCTAGTACAATCCAGTAAAAGAGAAGGAAAAGGAAGATAAAGAAAGCAACAACTTCTTTTAGCAGGGGCAAAGAATGCTACAACTAGCTTAACCATAACCTTACACACATGGTAATGATATCGTGCAATGTTGATATGAATATTTTGAAAATTTAACTACGTTAATTTTCTAAAGGTGCTTTTTAATTAAATTTATGCATATTATTTCATTCCCCTCCACCTCTTAATTCTTTTCTTGTTAATAGTTTGGTTTCTCAACTTTTGAGTTGTTTAAATTCTCCCCCGCCCCCACCCCGCCCATTCTCTTAATTATTCGTGCTTACCATTTACCTATTGTTGTTTTTTTTGTGCCAAAATTTGGACTCAAGGGCCTTCTTGTCCTCCACATGGGCATTGTCTCAGCAAATACTTTTACACTTAGATGTCTTGGGTGCGCACATAGTTGTCATGTAACATGTAAACGTAATAGAAGGTTTCAATAGTTGCTCACAAAGGAAGTTGGGTGATGAACTTGATTCTTAGTTGTTGAAATTATGTCATGTCATTAACGTGCCATAAAGGAGTACGCTTCAAAGCATGAATTACCCTACACCTTTTAGTTATTGAAAGATCTGCAAATAAGGTTAGGTTGACTACTCCTCCAACCTACGAGCGATCTACTAGGTGTAAAATCTCGGATCTCCGTCACTGAAGGAAATATGCCCTAGAGGCAATAATAAAGTTATTATTTATTTCCTTATTTCATAATAAATGTTTATTATTCATGCTAGAATTGTATTAGCCGGAAACTTAGTACATGTGTGAATACATAGACAAACATAATGTCACTAGTATGCCTCTACTTGACTAGCTCGTTGAATCAAAGATGGTTAAGTTTCCTAACCATAGACATGAGTTGCCATTTGATTAACGGGATCACATCATTAGAAGAATGATGTGATTGACTTGACCCATTCCGTTAGCTTAGCACTTGATCGTTTAGTATGTTGCTATTGCTTTCTTCATGACTTATACATGTTCCTATGACTATGAGATTATGCAACTCCCGTTTACCGGAGGAACACTTTGTGTGCTACCAAACGTCAAACGTAACTGGGTGATTATAAAGGTGCTCTACAGGTGTCTCCGAAGGTACTTGTTGAGTTGGCGTATTTCGAGATTAGGATTTGTCACTCGATTGTCGGAGAGGTATCTCTGGGCCCTCTCGGTAATGCACATCACTATAAGCCTTGCAAGCAATGTGACTAATGAGTTAGTTGCGGGATGATGCATTACATAACGAGTAAAGAGACTTGTCGGTAAGGAGATTGAACTAGGTATTGAGATACCGACAATCGAATCTCGAGCAAGTAACATACCGATGACAAAGGGAACAACGTATGTTGTTATGCGGTTTGACCGATAAAGATCTTCGTAGAATATGTGGGAGCCAATATGAGCATCCAGGTTCCGCTATTGGTTATTGACCGGAAATGAGTCTCGGTCATGTCTACATAGTTCTTGAACCCATAGGGCCCGCACGCTTAATGTTTGGTGACGGTTTATATTATGAGTTATGTGTTTTGATGTATCGAAGGTAGTTCGGAGTCCCGTATGAGACCGGGGACATGACGAGGAGTCTTAAAATGGTCGAGATGTAAAGATCGATATATTGAACGACTATATTCGGACATCGGAAAGGTTCCGAGTGATTCGGGTATTTATCAGAGTACCGGAGAGTTACGGGAATTCGCCGGGGAGTATATGGGCCTTATTGGGCTTTAGGGGAAAGAGAGAGGGGAGGCTGTGCTCCCCCAAGGCCTAGTCCGAATTGGACTAGGGGGAGGGGCTGCGCCCCTCCTTCCTTCTCTCCTCTCTTCCCTTTCCTTGACTCCTACTCCTACTACATGGAAGGAGGGGGGGGGGGATCCTACTCCCGGTGGGAGTAGGACTCCCCAAGGCGCGCCATAGAGAGGTCCGGCCCCTCCCCTCCTCTCCTCCTTTATATATTGAGGCAAGGGGCACCCCATGAACACACAAGTTGATCTTTTGATCTCTCCCAGCCGTGTGCGGTGCCCCCCTCCACCATATTCCACCTCGGGTCATATCGTAGCGGTGCTTAGGCAAAGCCCTGCGTCGGTACCAACATCATCACCGTCATCACGCCATCGTGCTGACGAAACTCTCCCGTGAAGCTCTGCTGGATCGGAGTTCGCGGGACGTCATCAAGCTGAACGTGTGCTGAACTCGGAGGTGCCGTACGTTCGGTACTTGGATCGGTCGGATCGTGAAGACGTACAACTACATCAACCGCGTTGTGCTAACGCTTGCGCTTTCGGTCTACGAGTGTACGTGGACAATACTCTCCCCTCTCGTTGCTATGCAGCACCATGATCTTGTGTGTGCGTAGGATTTTTTTTGAAATTACTACGCTCCCCAACAGTGGCATCCGGGCCAGGTTTATGCGTAGATGTTATATGCACGAGTAGAACACAAGTGAGTTGTGGATGATATAAGTCATACTGCTTACCAGCATGTCATACTTTTGTTCGGCGGTATTGTTGGATGAAGCGGTGCGGACCGACATTACGCGTACGCTTACGCGAGACTGGTTCTACCGACGTGCTTTGCACACAGGTGGCTGGCGGGTGTCTGTTTCTCCAACTTTAGTTGAACCGAGTGTGGCTACGCCCGGTCCTTGTGAAGGTTAAAACAACACTAACTTGACGAATTATCATTGTGGTTTTGATGCGTAGGTAAGAACGGTTCTTGCTCAACCCGTAGCAGCCATGTAAAACTTGCAACAACAAAGTAGAGGACGTCTAACTTGTTTTTGCAGGGCATGTTGTGATGTGATATGGTCAAGACGTGATGAGATATAAGTTGTTGTATGAGATGATCATGTTTTGTTGAAGTTATCGGCAACTGGTAGAAGCCTTATGGTTGTCTCTTTATTGCATAAGATGCAAGTGCCAAATAATTGCTTTACTTTATCGCTATGTGGTAGCAATAGTTGCAAGAACAATAGTTGGCGAGACGACCATGTGACAACACATTGATATAGATCAAGATGATGGAGATCATGGTGTCATGCCGGTGACGATGGAGATCAAAGGCACAAGATGATGATGGCCATATCATGTCACATATTTTGATTGCATGTGATGTTTATCTTTTATATATCTTATTTTGCTTAGTTCGGCGGTAGCTTTATAAGATGATCTCTCACTAAATTTCAAGGTACAAGTGTTCTCCCTGAGTATGCACCGTTGCCAAAGTTCGTCGTGCCGAGACACCACGTGATGATCGGTTGTGATAAGCTCAACGTTTACCTACAACGGGTGCAAGCCAGTTTTGCACACGCATAAATACTCGGGTTAAACTTGACGAGCCTAGCATATGCAAATATGGCCTCGGAACACTGGAGACCGAAAGGTCGAGCGTGAATCATATAGTAGATATGATCAACATAGTGATGTTCACCATTGAAAACTACTCCATCTCACGTGATGATCGGACATGGTTTAGTTGATTTGGATCACGTGATCACTTAGATGATTAGAGGGATGTCTATCTAAGTGGGAGTTCTTAAGTAATATGATTAATTGAACTTTAATTTATCATGAACTTAGTCTTGATAGTATTTTACAAATTATGTTGTAGATCAATAGCTCGCGTTGTTGCTTCCCTATGTTTTATATGTGTTCCTAGAGAAAAAATAAGTTGAAAGATGATAGTAGCAATGATGCGGACTGGGTCCATGATCTGAGGTTTATCCTCATTGCTGCACAGAAGAATTATGTCCTTGATGCACCGCTAGGTGACAGACCTATTGCAGGAAGCGGATGCGATGCGTTATGAGCGTTTGGCTAGCTCAATATGATGACTACTTGATAGTTTAGTGCACCACGCTTAACGGCTTAGAATCGGGACTTCAAAGGCGTTTTGAGCGTCATGGACCATATGAGATGTTCCAGGAGTTGAAGTTAATATTTCAAGCAAATACCCGAGTTGAGAGATATGAAGTCTCCAACAAGTTCTATAGCTAAAATATGGAGGAGAATTGCTCAACTAGTGAGCATGTGCTCAGATTGTCTGGGTACTACAATCGCTTGAATCAAGTGGGAGTTAATCTTCCGGATAAGATAATGATTGATGAGTTCTCTAGTCACCATCACCAAGTTACTTGAACTTCGTGATGAACTATAGTATGCAAGGGATGACGAAAACGATTCTCGAGCTCTTCGTGATGTTGAAATCGACGAAGGTAGAAATCAAGAAAGAGCATCAAGTATTGATGATCGACAAGACCACTAGTTTCAAGAAAAGGGCAAAGGGAAAGAAAGGGAAACTTCAAGTAGAATGGCAAGCAAGTTGTCACTCCCGTGAAGAAGCCCAAAGCTGGACCAAAGCTTGAAACTGAGTGCTTCTACTGCAAAGGAAATGGTCACTGGAAGCGGAAATACCCTGGATATTTGGTGGATAAGTAGGATGGCAAAGTGAACAAGGGTATATTTGATATACAGGTTATTGATGTGTACCTTACTAGTGTTTATAGTAGCCCCTGGGTATTTGATACTTGTTCGGTTGCTAAAAATTAGTAACTCGAAACAGGAGTTATAGAATAAACATAGACTAGTTGAGGGTGAAGTGACGATGTGTGTTGGAAGTGGTTCCAAGATTGATATGATCATCATCGCACACTCCCTATACTTTCGGGATTAGTGTTAAACCTAAATAAATGTTATTTGGCGTTTGCGTTGAGCATGAATATGATTTGATCATGTTTATTGCAATACAATTATTCATTTAAAGTCAAAGAATAATTGTTGTTCTGTTTACATGAATAAACCTTCGATGGTCATACACCCAATGAAAATAGTTTGTTGGATCTCGATTGTAGTGATACACATATTCATAATATTGATGCCAAAAAGATGCAAAGTTGATAATGATAGTGCAACTTATTTGTGGCACTGCCGTTTGGGTCATATCGGTGTAAAGCGCATGAAGAAACTCCATTAAGATGGATTTTTGGAATCACTTGATTATGAATCATTTGATGCTTGCGAACCGTGCCTTTTGGGCAAGATGACTAAAACTCCGTTCTCCGGAACAATGGGACGAGCTACTGACTTTATGGAAATAATACATACTGATGTATGCGATCCAATGAGTATTGATGCTCGTGGCGGGTATCGTTATTTTCTGACCTTCACAGCTGATTTGAGCAGATGTGGGTATATCTACTTGATGAAACACAAGTCTGAAACATTTGAAAAGTTCAAAGAATTTCAGAGTGAAGTGGAAAATCATCATAACAAGAAATTAAGTTTCTACGATCTGATCGGAGAGGCGAATATTTGAGTTACGAGTTTGGCCTTCAATTAAAACAATGTGGAATAGTTTCACAAACTCATGCCACCTAGAACACCACAGCATAATGGTGTGTCCGAACATCATAACCGTACTTTATTGGATATGGTGCGATCTATGATGTATCTTACTGATTTACCACTATTGTTTTGGGGTTATGCATTAGAGACAGCTGCATTCACTTTAAATAGGGCACCATCAAAATCCGTTGAGACGACGCCTTATGAACTGTGGTTTGGCAAGAAACCAAAGTTGTCGTTTCTTGAAGTTTAGGGCTGCGATGCTTATGTGAAAAAGTTTCAACCTGATAAGCTCGAACCCAAATCAGAGAAGTGCGTCTTCATAGAATACCCAAAGGAAACTTTTGGGTACACCTTCTATCACAGATCCGAAGGCAAGATATTCGTTGCTAAGATGGATCCTTTCTAGAGAAGGAGTTTCTCTCGAAAGAAGTGAGTGGGAGGAAAGTAGAGCTTGATAAGGTAATTGTACCTTCTCCCGAATTGGAAAGTAGTTCATCATAGAAATCAGTTCCAGTGATTCCTACACCAATTAATGAGGAAGCTAATGATGATGATCATGAAACTTAAGATTAAGTTACTACAGAACCTCATAGGTCTTCCAAAGTACGATGCACTGTAGTGGTACGGTAATCCTGTTCTGGAAGTCATGTTACTAGACCATGATGAACCTACGAACTATGAGGAAGCGATGATGAAACCAGATTCCGCAAAATGGCTTGAAGGCCATGAAATCTGAGATGGGATCCATGTATGAGAACAAAGTGTGGACTTTGGTGGACTTTCCCGATGATCGACAGGCCATAGAAAATAAATGGATCTTCAAAGAGGAAGACGGACACTGATAGTAGTGTTACTATCTACAAAGCTAGACTTGTCGAAAAAGGTTTTTGACAAAGTTCAAGGTGTTGACTACAATGAGATTTTCTCACTCGTAGTGATGCTTAAGTCTGTCCGAATCATGTTAAGCAAGTTGCCACATTTTATGAAATCTGGCAAATGGATGTCAAAACTACATTCCTTAATGGATTTCGTTAAGAATAGTTGTATATGATGCAACTAGAAGGTTTTGTCGATCCTAAAGGTGCTAACAAAATGTGCAAGCTCCAGCGATCAATCTACGGACTGCTGCAAGCATCTCAAAGTTGGAATATACGCTTTGATGAGTTGATCAAAGCATATAGTTTTATACAGACTTGCGGTAAAGCCTGTATTTACAAGAAAGTGAGTGGGAGCACTACAGCATTTCTGATAAAGTATATGTGAATGACATATTGTTGATCGGAAATAATGTAGAATTTTCTGGCAAGCATAAAAGGAGTATTTTGAAAGGAGTTTTTCAAAGAAAAACCTCGGTGAAGCTGCTTACACATTGAGCAGCAAGATCTATAGAGATAGATCAAGACGCTTGATAAGATTTTTCAATGAGTACATACCTTGATAAGATTTTTGAAGTAGTTCAAAATGGAACAGTCAAAGAAGGAGTTCTTGCCTGTGTTGCAAAGGTGTCAAATTGAGTAAGACTCAAATCCCGACCACGACAGAAAATAGATAGAGAATGAAAGTCATTCCCTATGCCTCAGTAATAGGTTCTATAAAGTATGCTATGCTGTGTACCAGACCTATTGTATACCTTGCTCTGAGTTTGGCAAGGGAGTACAATTTTGATCTAGGAGTAGATCACTGGACATCGGTCAAGAATATCCATAGTGAGGACTAAGGAAATGTTTCTCGATTATGGAGGTGATAAAAGAGTTCGTCGTAAAGAGTTACATCGGCGCAAGTTTTTTCACCAATCCAGATGGCTCTAAGTCTCAATCTGGATACATATTGAAAGTGGGAGCAATTAGCTAGAGTAGCTCCATGCAGAGCATTGTAGACATAGAATATTTTGCAAAATACATACGGCTCTGAATGTGACAGACCCGTTGGCTAAACTTCTCTCACAAGGAAAACATGATCACACCTTAGTACTCTTTAGGTATTAATCACATAGCGATGTGAACTAGATTATTGACTCTGTAAACCCTTCGGGTGTTGATCACATGACGATGTGAACTATGGGTGTTAATCACACACATATGTGAATATTGATGTTCAATTACATGGTGATGTGAACTAGATTATTGACTCTAGTGCAAGTGGGATACTGAAGGAAATATGCCCTAGAGGCAATAATAAAGTTATTATTTATTTCCTTATTTCATGATAAATGTTTATTCTTCATGCTAGAATTGTATTAACCGGAAACTTAGTACATGTGTGAATACATAGACAAACATAATGTCACTAGTATGCCTCTACTTGACTAGCTCGTTGAATCAAAGATGGTTAAGTTTCCTAACCATAGACATGAGTTGTCATTTGATTAACAGGATCACATCATTAGGAGAATGATGCGATTGACTTGACCCATTCCGTTAGCTTTGCACTTGATTGTTTAGTATGTTGCTATTGCTTTCTTCATGACTTTATACATGTTCCTATGACTATGAGATTATGCAACTCCCGTTTACCGGAGGACCACTTTGTGTGCTACCAAACGTCACAACGTAATCGGGCGATTATAAAGGTGCTCTCTGGTGTCTCCGAAGGTACTTGTTGAGTTGGCGTATTTCGAGATTAGGATTTGTCACTTGATTGTCGGAGAGGTATCTCTGCCCTCTCGGTAATGCACATCACTATAAGCCTTGCAAGCAATGTGACTAATGAGTTAGTTGCGGGATGATGCATTACATAACGAGTAATGATACTTGCCGGTAACGAGATTGAACTAGGTATTGAGATACCGACGATCGAATGTCGGGCAAGTAACATACCAATGACAAAGGGAACAACGTATGTTGTTTTGCGGTTTGACCGATAAAGTTCTTCATAGAATATGTGGGAGCCAATATGAGCATCAAGGTTCCGCTATTGGTTATTGACCGGAAATGAGTCTCGGTCATGTCTACATAGTTCTCGAACCCGTAGGGTCCACACGCTTAACGTTCGGTGACGATTTATATTATGAGTTATGTGTTTTGATGTACCGAAGGTAGTTTGGAGTCTCGGATGAGATTGGGGACATGACGAGGAGTCTCGAAATGGTCAAGACGTAAAGATCGATATATTGGACGACTATATTCGGACATCGGAAAGGTTCCGAGTGATTCGGGTATTTATCGGAGTACCGGAGAGTTACGGGAATTCGTCGGGGAGTATATGGGCCTTATTGGGCTTTAGGGGAAAGAGAGAGGAGAGGTTGTGCGCCCCCCAAGGCCTAGTCCGAATTGGACGAGGGGGGGGGGGGGGTTGCGCCCCCTCCTTCCTTATCTCCTCTCTTCCCTTTCCTTGACTCTTACTCCTACTACATGGAAGGGGGGAATCCTACTCCCGGTGGGAGTAGGACTCCCCAGGGCGCGCCATAGAGAGGGCCGGCCCCTCCCCTCCTCTCCTCCTTTATATACTGAGGCAAGGGGCACCCCATGAACACACAAGTTGATCTGTTGATC
Source organism: Aegilops bicornis (assembly GCA_021605145.1). Lineage (NCBI taxonomy): Eukaryota > Viridiplantae > Streptophyta > Magnoliopsida > Poales > Poaceae > Aegilops > Aegilops bicornis. The sequence goes on from CM038673.1 coordinate 726,182,931, forward strand.
TCTCCCAGCCGTGTGCGGTGCCCCCCTCCACCATATTCCACCTCGGTCATATCGTAGCGGTGCTTAGGCAAAGCCATGCGTCGGTAGCAACATCATCACCGTCATCACGCCGTCGTGCTGACGGAACTCTCCCGTGAAGCTCTGCTGGATCGGAGTTCGTGGGACATCATCGAGCTGAACGTGTGCTGAACTCGGAGGTGCCGTACGTTCGGTACTTGGATCGGTTGGATCGTGAAGACGTACGACTACATCAACCGCGTTGTGCTAACGCTTCCGCTTTCGGTCTATGAGGGTACGTGGACAACACTCTCCCCTCTCGTTGCTATGCATCACCATGATCTTGCGTGTGCGTAGGATTTTTTTTGAAATTACTACGTTCCCCAACAGCTACGAGTGGAACAATGACTTGACAAGAAGCCCATTGTGAGTGATATGAAGTGGGTGGATTGGAAGTACATCGATGCCAATGAAGACTACTTCCCCCATGTTCATGAGAGTTTCAGTCTTACATGAGTTGATGCTTTGCTGGACAAAAGCTAACAAAATGGAATGATGAGATGGTGATGTAGTTCTATTCCACGGCACACTTTTATCTGGATGGCAAAATTGTGTGGATGACTGAGGGCACAAGGTACCAGTCATGTATCTCTGAGTGGGCCGCTCCCATCAATGCCCCAGAAGAATATGAAAATGATATTGATGTCTACGGGAAGCCCAGGATGGATCACAACACTATGGCACACATGTACAAGAGCATTCCTAACCAGGACATGGACACTCACAAGTTTGGATCCATATACTATCCGCTTGCTGGTTTGGCCACCACAAACTATATCTTGAGGCACACCTTGTTACCCAAATATGGAGATGAGAGAATGACTCGTGGCCACTCCATCAACCTGCTCCACTTGTTTGATGTTCCATAGAAATTCAAAGTCATGAGCTTGATTGTTGAGACAATCAAAAGGACAACTGCTAACCAGAAGAGGTCATCTGGATATGCACCACACATCCAGATGCTTATCAACTCCAAGGTTGGTACATGCACATATCTACTTGACAGAGAACACATTCCTCTTTAGACAGAGTTTGAAGATAATGAAGTGGTGATGGATGCTTCACATCCAACTTTAGTTGAGGCTCAAGAGAAGGCAGAGGTAGCAAAAGCAGCAAAGGCAACAAATGCAACAAATGCACCAAATGCATCAATAGCCAATCTCAAATAAAAGCAAGACCAGTTGACATATCTGCTAGAAGCAACACTAAGAATTGAGTGAAGTCTGGCCAACTGAGCCAAGAATCAGGAGAGCCTAGAGCAGATAGTGGAGGATAAAATGTACAATCTTGATGTCAAGGTCACTGAGATACGGTCTATTGTGGAGAAGCTGGGAGATGATTCTGAGGAGAGCAATGACAGACCTACCACTAACAGATTTCAGACTGTGCCAAGGGAACCCAGGTCTTTAGCTGTGCCAGTAGCAGACACCAGGACTACCCACTCTGCACCTGCCGCCACTGCTATAGTGCCACCCCTAGTATCAACTCCACCAACTTAGCAGACATCAGCCGTGGCATTTGCAGAAGCAGTTCTCTCAACTCCGTCTACGCACACCGGAGCAACAAGCCAGAAGACCCCTTCAGGAGCTCCCGGAGATCATGCCTATAGTGTCGTATAACACTATACTTTTTCAAGCTTTTTGGTAACTTGTTGCCAAAGGGGGAGAAAATGATAGATCATAGGCTAGGGGAGAGAGAGAGAGAGAGAGAGAGAGAGAGAGGGAGAGGGAGAGTGTCTCGTTCTTTTGCTTGTTGGTTTTTATTGCCAGTTGCTACTTTGTTCGTTTGGTTTGTGCTACTTATTGTTTTATGCTCGTGAGATACTTTGTGTGGTTGTGCTATTGACCATACTATGCTAAATATGTGATCTATGCCTATCTCTATGATTATTTGTGTATGATCATTCACTTATATATTTGGTGATGCGTGCATTTTATTTCACAACTATCATTTTGTGCGCTCCACCAAGATGTTTGTGACATGGAAGAGTGACCCATCACTACTGGAATCTGGCATTTTGCCGTCTGCCAGTTGACGGCAAAGAGGCTCTTTGCCGTCCGCTTCCACAAAGCGAACGACAAAGAAAGTGCAGATGGCAAAAATGCTATTTGCGTCAGCTTCTTCTTTGTCGTCGGCCGGTTGACGGCAAAGAGCTAGAAGGCAGACGGCAAAGAGTTAGGTGGGCCCCACAAGGCATGGCGTGGCTAGCTCAGATTCTTTGCCGTTCGCTAGCGGACGACAAAAAAGGTGACTGCTTTGCGGTCTGCTGGCAAACGGCAATGTTAGTCCTTTGTCGTCTGTTTGCGGACGGCAAAGAGGAGACGTGGGCCAGTCCTAACGGTGGCCCTCTTTGCCGTCTGCTAACAGACGGCAAAGAAGGCCCACTTAACGGGCCGAGCCGTCTCCCCCCTCTCTCTTTCTCTCTCTCCCTCCCGCGCGCCCGCCTCTCTCCTCTGTCGCCGCTGCCGGCCATCCCCGCCCAGCCGTCCCGTTGCCCCGCCGCGCCCCGTCGCCACGCCGCCCCGCCGCCCCTACGCCCGCCGCGCCACATCGCCCCGTCGCCCCGCCGCCACGTCGCCCCGTCGTGCCTCATCGCCCCGTCGCCGGAGTGGCCTGCGCCGGGCCGCCCCGGTGCCGGACCCCTCCCCGAGGTCCTTGCACCGCCCCGCCCTGCTGCCATCCTCCTCCCCTCGTCCCCTGCGCCGCCCCACCCCACCGGCCGACCTCGGGGACGGCAAAGTGACCAAATATACGCCGTCTGCTGGTAGACGGTCTAGCTAGCCATGTGGCAGCTTCCCAGTGCTGCCCTAGCTAAGCTCTTTGCCGTCTGTCAGCGGACGGCAAAGAGCGTCGTTAAGACCCTAACGGCTCTCACCCCACACCAATGTCGTCCATCGTCTTTGCCGTCCGCTGGCCTCGGATGGCGGACGGCATAATCCTTTGTCGTCCGTTTCTGCAAAGCGGACGACAACGAAGGCCTTTGTTGGCACGTGTTCAATGTGCCTTTGCGATCCGCCATGGCGGATGGCAAAGAAGCTGATTCCAGTAGTGCATGATCCTAATTGATTGTGTGTTTGCATTGAAACGCAAATTTCAAATAATGCACAAATTTAGGGGGAGCTCTTGCTTATCACATACTTCTCAAAGTGACGATGTATTTCATTCATTTTATTAGTTGTCGAAGCTTTGATCTATATGTTGTCATCAATTACCAAAAAGGGGGGGATTGAAAGTGCAACTAATCCCCAGGTGGTTTTGGTAATTGATAACAACATAGCTCATTGAACTAATATCCATTCAAAATAAATATTCCAGGAAGTTCAATGAATGGCATGGCATGGACTAGACACGTGGACCCCCAAAAATGCAAAGGACAAATATTGGCAAAAACTGAAGACTCTTCATCTTTATTTTAGTGATCCAAGATCACATTGAGTCCATAGGAAAGCCAATACTATTAAAAGGGGATGAGATGTTGCTTAATGGCTTACTTTCTCAAATGCTTACACTGCGTTTGGATGTCTTCATTGGGGGGCTTGTATTGGATTTGGTATTGGTAAGTTTCATTTCACCTGTTTGGCTAGACACTGAATTGGCGGTCAGTAATGAAACTAAATTTCAGCATGAAATCACTCCCACGCAAACAGCCTGCCCGCAATATGGAGGCCCCCGACTCCGAATTGCACTAAAATCGCCCATTGATACGTCTCCAACGTATCTATAATTTATGAAGCATTCATGCTATTTTATTATCTGTTTTGAATGATTACGGGCTTTATTATACACTTTTATATTACTTTTGGGACTAACCTATTAACCGGAGGCCCAACCCATATTGTCATTTATTACTGTTTCAAGATTTCAAGAAAAGGAATATCAAACGGAGTCCAAACGGAATGAAACCTTCGGGAGCGTGATTTTTGGAAAGGATATGATTCGGGAGAGTTGGAGTTCAAGCAAGGGAAGGCTCGAGGAAGCCAAGAGATAGGAGGGCGCGCCCACCCCCTCTGGGCGCGCCCCCTGTCTCCTGGGCCCCTCAAGGCTCCCCCAACCGACTTCTTTCGCCTATATAAGTCCACGTACCCTAGAAACATCGACAAGGAAGATAGTCGGGAGTTCCGCTGCCGCAAGCCTCTGTAGCCACCAAAAACCTCTCGGGAGCCCGTTCCGGCACCCTACCAGAGGGGGGATACCTCACCGGTGGCCATCTTCATCATCTCCATATCGCACTTGTATCACCATCTCTTCGCCGAACTAGTGCACTTATACAATTTACCATTGTATTGAGTGTGTTGGGGACACACGAGACTTTTTGTTATTTGGTTGCAGGGTTGTTTGAGAGATACCATCTTCATCCTACGCCTCCCACGGATTGATAAACCTTAGGTCATCCACTTGAGGGAAATTTGCTACTGTCCTACAAACCTCTGCACTCGGAGGCCCAACAACGTCTATAATAAGAAGGTTGTGTAGGAGACATCAAGCTCTTTTCCGGTGCCGTTGCCGGGGAGGTGAGTGCTTGAAGGTATATCTTTAGATCTTGCAATCGAATCTTTTTGTTTCTTGTTTTATCACTAGTTTAGTTTATAAAAGAAAACTAAAAAAATGGAATTGAGTTTGTATCATACGCCGTCTTTTAATATCTTTCGTGAGTTTGATGAAAAGGAAAATTGTGCTCAAGTGCTAGAAGAAGAAATCTATAGAATGTTTGATACTAAATCTTTGAATGATGAGCATGATTGCAATGTTGTTAGTATGAACTCTTTGAATATCCATAGTACTAATGATGATTGCACTAGTTATGATGATAGCATGCCTCTTACCTATGATGATTATATTGATGAAAGTGGGTTTGGAAGAGTGTCAACTTTAGGAAGTAGTTATCCCACTATTTTGGAGGATGTTCAATCTTATTGTGATGAATATGAAAGTGGACTTGGAGGAGTGTCAACTTTATTTAGTGATGATTCCACTATCTTGGAAGAGGTTTCAATCGATTATGATGAGAACGAAGTTGCTACTTATGATTATTATTGTGATGAAACTTATGCTATAAAAAGTAGTGATGATTATATTTCTAAAACTTGTCATGATTATGATTACCCTTTTTCTGAAAATTACCCTTTTAATGTGGAATTTTTTTTTAGTGTTCAAGTCTCTTATGATACTCCCACTATTCCGAATGAGAAGAATTTTGCTTATGTGGAGAGTAGTAAATTTTCTATGCTTGTAGATCATGAAAAGAATGCTTTAGGTGCTGGTTATATTGTTGAATTTATTCATAGTGCTACTGAACATTATTATGAGGGAGGAATATATGCTTGTTGGAATTGCAATAATGTCAAGTTTCCTCTCTATGTGTTGAAAATCTCGAAGCTATGCTTGTTTTACCTTCCTATACTAGTTGATTATGGTTCCCATAAGTTATTTGCTCACAAAATCCCTATGCATAGGAAGTGGGTTAGAATTAAATGTGCTAGTCATATGCTTCATGATGCTCCCCGTTATGTTTTAATTCTTATCTTTTATGTGAGCATCATTGCCATCATCATGCCTAGCTAGAAAGGCATTCAAGAAAAGCGCTTGTTGGGAGACAACCCAATATTTACCATTACTGTTTTTGTGTGTCCACATAATTATGCTACTGTATTAATCATGTTTTATAGCTTTTGTTTCAATAAAGTGCCAAGTAAGACCTTTAGGATAGCTTACGGTGATAGTTGTGTTGATCCTGCTGAAAATCAGAAACTTTTGCACCCAGTAAATTAGTTTTGTTAATTCACAGAAACGTGCTTATGATCTGATTCTTTTTTCTCTGGATTGGTACACGAATTGCTTAGGACTTCCTAATTTGGTAGGATTTTTGGAGTTCCAGAAGTATATGTTTGATACAGATTACTACAGACTGTTCTGTTTTTGACAGATTCTGTTTTCTATGTGTTGTTTGCTTATTTTGATGAATTTATGAGTAGTATCGGAGGGTATGAACCATAGATAAGTTTTAATACAGTAGATATTACACCAATATGAATTTAGTATTTCAAACTAGTGCACATATACAATTTATCATTGTATTGGGTGTGTTGGGGACACAAGAGACTTTTTGTTATTTGGTTGCAGGGTTGTTTGAGAGAGACCATCTTCATCCTATGCCTCCCACGGATTGATAAACCTTAGGTCATTCACTTGAGGGAAATTTTCTACTATCCTACAAACCTCTGCACTTGGAGGCCCAACAACGTCTACAAGAAGAAGGTTGTGTAGTAGACATCACCCATCCCGCAAAACGTACCGGTTCACTTCCTTCTTCCCCTCGCAAACAGATAAGGATAAAAGGCAGGAAGGGAGACATCGGGCTCCGAGCTAGGCGGCGGCTGCGAAGCTCAGCGGCATCCAGGTCCGTTCCCTCCCCGGCCCCTTCCACTTGCAGCATCTTCCGGCACCGCCGCTTCTCACCCGTCCCCTCCACTGATGGGCGTCGGACATAGGCCCGTCCCCTCCACCGCCTCCGGCGTGGCGTCCATGGGCCTCCGCCACAGGCCTGTCCCCTCCACCGCCTCCGGCGCAGCGCCATGGGTGTCCGCCTCCGGTCGGTCCCCTCCACCACCTGCGTGTTGCACCGCCTCCGGTGTTGAAGAGAGGTCACGCTCACATGAGAAGCGCGACGCGGCCGCACGCCCCCTCCCCCTCCCCCTCACTTCCTCGATCTGCGCCGGTCGAGCCACAAGGCCTAGGGGAATCAGACGTCACCATGCACGGCAGACCTGCACCGCGCGTTTAGTTGCTGCAACTGCAGCTGCGACTGCTGGAGGGCTGGAGCTGGAGTAGACGACGAAGGACTGTCGTTGCTGAAGCTTCCTGGCCGTGCTTGCCTTCTTCAATTTGTATATGTGGGTGGATGTGGGCAAATTTAATGATTCTTGTGCGTATGTGTATGGACAAATTTGATGTTTCCTGTAGATAGAAGGATAAAAGCTTCACAATCAATGTGAATATGCAATTTCAATGTTTGTCGTCCAAACAACATTTGGTATTGAAACCTCACAGATTCCATGAGGCAATTCAGCGAACAACCAAACAAGCGAATTCGTATTCATGTCCATTTCAGTTTCCTTGCTGAAATGGTATTCCAACCAATTCATTACAGAGCCTTTCAAAATGGACATCCAAACACAGTGTTAGTGATATTGCTCCAAAACCCTCAGCCACTTTCTCCATCCAAATATGTCAAAACCCTAAACTCCAACTTGGCCCCATAGATTCTTTCTACCCGGAGCCACCGAGTTCATATGACATAGCCACAGCCAAAAACCCTAACAGTTCGGTCACACCAATATGGATCTCGATCTCACCGAGATGGCCTTGCCAACTCTCTGTTGCCTGTTGCAATTATTTTGGTCTCACCAAAATAGAAATCGGTCTCACCGAGATGGCTTGACCAACTCTATGTTGCCTTATTGCTTCACTTTGGTCTCACCGAGTTGATGCAATCGGTGCCACCGAGATGAGATTTTCCCTAAGCCCTAGCACATCAGTCCCATCGAGTTGTTCCAGTCGGTCCCACCGAGATTCCTAACGTTCACTTTTTTGAACTGATCAGTGTCAATGAGTTTAACCAGTTGGTCCCTGATACGTCTCCAACGTATCTATAATTTTTTATTGTTCCATGCTATTATACTACTTGTTTTGGATGTTTAATGGGCTTTATTATACACTTTTATATTATTTTTGGGACTAACCTATTAACCGGAGGCCCAGCCCAAATTGTTGTTTTCTTGCCTATTTCAGTGTTTCGAAGAAAAGGAATATCAAACGGAGTCCAAACGGAATGAAACCTTCGGGAGAGTTATTTTTGGAACGGAAGCAATCCAGGAGACTTGGAGTAGACGTCAGGGAAGCTTCGAGGTGGCCACGAGGGTCAGGGGTGCGCCCTACCCCCTGGGCATGCCCCCCACACTCGTGGGCCCCTCGTGGCTCCCCTGACCGACTTCTTTTGCCTATATATATCCATATACCCTAAAAACATCTGGGAGCACAATAGATCGGGAGTTCCACCGCCGCAAGCCTCTGTAGCCACCAAAAACCAATCGGGACCCCGTTCCGGCACCCTTCCGGAGGGGGATCCCTCACCGGTGGCCATATTCATCATCCCGGCGCTCTCCATGACGAGGAGGGAGTAGTTCACCCTCGGGGCTGAGGGTATGTACCAATAGCTATGTGTTTGATCTCTCTCTCTCTTGTGTTCTTGAGGTGATACGATCTTGATGTATCGCGAGCTTTGCTATTATAGTTGGATCTTATGATGTTTCTCTTCCTCAACTCTGTTGTGATGAATTGAGTTTTCCCCTTGAAGTTATCTTGTCGGATTGAGTCTTTAAGGATTGAGAACACTTGATGTATGTCTTGCAGGTGCTTATCTGTGGTGACAATGGGATATCACGTGATCTACTTGATGTATGTTTTGGTGATCAACCTGTGGGTTCAGTGACCTTGTGAACTTATGCATAGGGGTTGGCACACGTTTTTGTCTTGACTCTCCGGTAGAAACTTTGGGGCACTCTTTGAAGTACTTTGTGTTGGTTGAATAGATAAATCTGAGATTGTGTGATGCATATCGTATAATCATGCCCACGGATACTTGAGGTGACATTGGAGTATCTAGGTGACATTAGGGTTTAGGTTGATTTGTGCCTTAAGGTGTTATTCTAGTACGAACTCTATGGTAGATCAAACGGAAAGAATAGCTTCATGTTATTTTACTACGGACTCTTGAATAGATCGATCAGAAAGGATAACTTTGAGGTGGTTTCGTACCCCCACAATAATCTCTTCGTTTGTTCTCCGCTATTAGTGACTTTGGAGTGACTCTTTGTTGCATGTTGAGGGATAGTTATATGATCCAATTATGTTATTATTATTGAGAGAACTTGCACTAGTGAAAGTATGAACCTTAGGCCTTGTTTCCTAGCATTGCAATACCGTTTACGCTCACTTTCATCATTAGTTACCTTGCTGTTTTTATAATTTCAGATTACAAAAACCTATATCTATCATAAATATTGCACTTGTATCACCATCTCTTCGCCGAACTAGTGCACCTATACAATTTACCATTGTATTGGGTGTCTTGGGGACACAAGAGACTCTTTGTTATTTGGTTGCAGGGTTGTTCGAGAGAGACCATCTTCATCCTATGCCTCCCATGGATTGATAAACCTTAGGTCAGCCTCTTGAGGAAATTTGCTACTGTCCTACAAACCTCTGCACTTGGAGGCCCAACAACTTCTACAAGAAGAAGGTTGTGTAGTAGACATCAAGCTCTTTTCTTGCGCCTTTGCCGGGGAGGTTAGTGCTTGAAGGTATATATTTAGATCTTGCAATCGAATCTTTTAGTTTCTTGTTTTATCACTAGTTTAGTCTATAAAAGAAAACTACAAAAAAATGGAATTAAGGTTGCCTAATATGCTTCATCTTTTTAATATCTTTCGTGAAAATGATGGAAAGGAAAATTGTGCTCAAGTGCTAGAAGAAGAATGCATTAGAATGTTTGGCACTAAATCTTTGTATGATGAGCATGATTGCAATGTTGCTAGTATGAATTCTATGAATATCCATGATGCTAATGATATGCAAAGCCACAAGCTTGGGGAATCTATGTTTGATGAAGATGATATTTTTTGTCCCCTAAGTTTTGACGAGAAAATTTATTATGATGAAAGCATGCCTCCTATTTATGATGATTATTGTGATGATACGTATGCAATAAAGAATAAACTTGCTTATGTGGAGAGTAGTAAAATTTATACGCAAGTAGATCATGAAAAGAATGCTTTATGCGTTGGTTATATTGTTGAATTCATTCATGATGCTACTGAAAATTATTATGAGGGAGGAATATATGCTTGTAGGAGTTGCAATGATATCAAGTTTCCTCTCTCTATGTGCTTAAAGTTTTAAAGTTATGCTTGTTTTGCCTTCCTATGCTAGTTGATTATTGTTACCATAAGTTGTTTGCTCACAAAATCCCTATGCATAAGAAGTGGGTTAGACTTAAATGTGTTAGTAATATGCTTCATGATGCTCTCTTTATATTTCAATTCTTATCTTTTATGTGAGCATCATTGTCATCATCATGCCTAGCTAGAAAGGCATTAAAGGAAAGCGCTTGTTGGGAGACAACCCAATATTTACCCTTACTGTTTTTGTGTCTCCACATGATTATGCTACTGTAGTAATCATGTTTTATAGCTTTTTTTTCAATAAAGTGCCAAGTAAGACCTTTAGGATAGCTTACGGTTATACTTGTGTTGATCCTGCTGAAAATCAGAAACTTTTGCACCCAGTAAATTAATTTTTATAATTCACAGAAACGTGCTTTTGATCTGATTCTTTTTGCTATGGATTGGTACATAAATTTCTCAGGTTTTCCTAATTTGGTAGGAGTTTTGGAGTTATAGAAGTATTCGAGAGTTACAGATTACTACAGACTGTTCTGTTTTTGATAGATTCTGTTTTCTATGTGTTGTTTGCTTATTTTGATGAATCTATGAGTAGTATCGGAGGGTATGAACCATAGAGAAGTTCGAATACAGTAGATATTACACCAATATGAATTTATAATGAGTTCACAACAGTACCTAAGTGGTGGTTTTATTTTCTTATACTAACGGAGCTTACGAGTTTTCTGTTGAGTTTTGTGTTGTGAAGTTTTCAAGTTTTGGGTAAAGATTCGATGGACTATGGAATAAGGAGGGCCAAGAGCCTAAGCTTGGGGATGCCCAAGGCACCCCAAGGTAATATTAAAGGACAACCAAGAGCCTATGCTTGGGGATTCCCCGGATGACATCCCCTCTTTCGTCTTCGTTCATCAGCAACTTTACTTGGAGCTATATTTTTATTCACCACATAATATGTGTTTTGCTTGGAGCGTCATTTCATTTTGTTTTGTTTTTCTTTCTGTTTGAATAAAATACCAAGATATGAAATTCATAAATGTTAGAGAGTCTTCACATAGTTGTATAATTATTCGATTACTCATTGATCTTCACTTATATCTTTCGGAGTAGTTTGTCATTTGCTCTAGTGCTTCACTTATATCTTTTTAGAGCACGGCGGTGGTTTTATTTTGTAGAAATTATTGATCCCTCATGCTTAACTTATATTATTTTGAGAGTCTTTTAGAACATCATGGTATTTTCTATGGTTATAAAATTGGTCCTAATATGATGGGCATCCAAGTTGGGTAGAATAAAAACTATCATAGTAAGTGCATTGAATACTATGATCAATTTGATGCTTGATAATTGTTTTGAGATATAGAGGTGGTAATGTTAGAGTCATGCTAGTTGGGTAATTATTAAATTTAGAAATACTTGTGTTGAAGTTGGCAAGTCCCGTAGCATGCACGTATGGTAAAAGTTGTGTATCAAATTTGTAGCATGAGGTGCTCTTTTGATTGCATTCCTTATGAGTGGAGGTCGGGATCGCGCGATGGTTAAATCCTACCAACCCTTCCCCTAGGAGCATGCGTAGTAGTACTTTGGTTCGAGGGCTAATAAAATTTTGCACTAAGTATATGAGTTCTTTATGACTAATGTGAGTCCATGGATTATACGCACTCTTACCCTTCCATCATTGCTAGCCTCTACGGTACCGTGCATTTCCCTTTCTCACCTTGAGAGTTGGTGCAAACTTCGCCGGTGCATCCAAACCCCGTGATACGATACGCTCTATCACACATAAACCTCCTTATATCTTCCTCAAAACAGCCACCATACCTACCTATTATGGCATTTCCATAGCCATTCCGAGATATATTGCCATGCAACTTTCCATCGTTCCATTTATTATGACACGTTCCATCATTGTCATATTGCTTTTGCATGATCATGTAGTTGACATCGTATTTGTGGCAAAGCCACCTTCATAATTCTTTCATACATGTCTCTCTTGATTCATTGCATATCCCAGTACACCGCCGGAGGCATTCATATAGAGTCATATTTTGTTCTAGTATTGAGTTGTAATCCATGAGTTGTAAGTAAATAGAAGTGTGATGATCATCATTATTAGAGCATTGTCCCTTGAAAAAAAATGGAAAGGCCAAAAAAAGATAAAGGCCCAAAAAAAGAAAAAAAGAAAAAAAAGAGGGGGACAATGTTACTATCCTTTTCCACACTTGTGCTTCAAAGTAGCACCATGTTCCTCATATAGAGAGTCTCTTATTTTGTCACTTTCATATACTAGTGGGAATTTTTCATTATATAACTTGGCTTATATATTCCAACTATGGGCTTCCTCAAAATGCCCTAGGTCTTCGTGAGCAAGCAAGTTGGATGCACAACCACTTAGTTTCTTTTGTTGAGCTTTCATACATTTATAGCTCTAGTGCATCCATTGCATGGCAATCCCTACTCCTCATGTTGATATCAATTGATGGGCATCTCCATAGCCCGTTGATTAGCCTCGTCAATGTGAGACTTTCTCCTTTTTGTCTTCTCCACACAACCTCCATCATCATATTCTACTCCACCCATAGTGCTATATCCATGGCTTACGCTCATGTATTGCGTAAGAGTTAAAAAGCTGAAGCGCGTTATAAAGTATGAACCAATTGCTTGGATGAAACCAGGGTTGTGCATGATGGGAGTATTTTGTGTGACGAAAATGAAACATAGCCTAACTATATGATTTTGTAGGGATAAGCTTTCTTTGGCTATGTTATTTTGATAAGACATGATTACTTGTTAGTATGCTTGAAGTATTATTACTCTTATGTCAATATTAAACTTTTATCTTGAATCATTTGGATCTGAACATTCATGCCACAATAAAGAAAATTACATTGAAAAATATGCTAGATAGCATTCCACATCAAAAATTCTGTTTTATCATTTACCTACTCGAGGACGAGCAGGAATTAAGCTTGGGGATGCTTGATACGTCTCCAACGTATCTATAATTTTCGATTCTTCCATGCTATTATATTACTTGTTTTGGATGTTTAATGGGCTTTACAATAAACTTTTATATTATTTTGGGACTAAACTATTAACCGGAGGCCCAGCCCAAATTGTTGTTTTCTTGCCTATTTCAGTGTTTCGAAGAAAAGGAATATCAAACGGAGTCCAAACGGAATGAAACCTTCGGGAGCGTTATTTTGGAACGGAAGCAATCTAGGAGACTTGGAGTAGACGTCAGGGAAGCTTCGAGGTGGCCACGAGGGTCAGGGGCGCGCCCTACCCCCTTGGGCACGCCCCCACCCTCGTGGGCCCCTTGTGGCTCCCCTGACCGACTTCTTTTGCCTATATATATATCCAAATACCCTAAAAAATCCGGGAGCACAATAGATTGGGAGTTCTGCCGCCGCAAGCCTCTGTAGCCACCAAAAACCAATCGGGACTCCGTTTTGGCACCCTGACGGAGAGGGGATCCCTCACTGGTGGCCATCTTCATCATCCCGGCGCTCTCCATGACGAGGAGGGAGTAGTTCACCCTCAGGGCTGAGGGTGTGTACCAGTAGCTATGTGTTTGATCCCTCTCTCTCTCTCTCTCTCTCTCTCTCTCTCTCTCTCTTGTGTTCTTGAGGTGATACGATCTTGATGTATCACGAGCTTTGCTATTATAGTTCGATCTTATGATGTTTCTCCCCCTCTACTCTCTTGTGATGAATTGAGTTTTCCCCTTGAAGTTATCTTGTCGGATTGAGTCTTTAAGGATTTGAGAACACTTGATGTATGTCTTGCATGTGCTTATCTGTGGTGACAATGGGATATCACATGATCTACTTGATGTATGTTTTGGTGATCAACTTGCGGGTTCAGTGAACTTGTGAACTTATGCATAGGGGTTGGCACACGTTTTCGTCTTGAAGTACTTTGTGTTGGTTGAATAGATGAATCTGAGATTGTGTGATGCATATCGTATAATCATGCCCACGGATACTTGAGGTGACATTGGAGTATCTAGGTGACATTAGGGTTTTGGTTGATTTGTGCCTTAAGGTGTTATTCTAGTACGAACTCTATGATAGATGAAACGGAAAGAATAGCTTCGTGTTATTTTACTATGGACTCTTGAATAGATCGATCGGAAAGGATAACTTTGAGGTGGTTTCGTACCCTACAATAATCTCTTCATTTGTTCTCCTCTATTAGTGACTTTGGAGTGACTCTTTGTTGCATGTTGAGGGATAGTTATATGATCCAGTTATGTTATTATTGTTGAGAGAACTGATACGTACATTTTGCATCATGCTTTTATATCGATATTTATCGCATTATGGGCTGTTATTTCACGTTATGTCACAATACTTATGGCTATTCTCTCTTATTTTACAAGGTTTACATGAAGAGGGAGAATGCCGGCGCTTGGAATTCCGCCGAAAAGGAGCAAATATTGGAGACTTGTTACAACTCCAAAAGTCCCGAAACTCCATGGAATATCTTAAAATAAATAAAGAAAAATCGTCGCCAAAGATGAAGGCCGGGGGGCCCACACCCTGCTCACGAGGGTGGGGCGCGCCCCCCTACCTCGTGGGCCCCCTGGTGGCTCTCCGATGCCCATCTTCTCCTATATGAAGTCTTTCAATGAGAAAAAAAAATCAGAAGCAACCTTTCGGGACGAGACTCCGCTGCCACGAGGCGGAACCTTGGCGGAACCAATCTAGGGCTCCGGCGGAGCTGTTCTGCCGGGGAGACTTCCCTCCGGGAGGGGGAAATCATCGCCATCATCATCACCAACGCTCCTCTCATCGGGAGAGGGTAATCTCCATCAACATCTTCACCAGCACCGTCTCATCTCTAAACCCTAGTTCATCTCTTGTATCCAATTCTTGTCCCCAAGTCCGGGATTGGTGCTAGTAGGTTGCTAGTAGTGTTGATTACTCCTTGTAGTTGATGCTAGTTGGTTTACTTGGTGGAAGACTATATGTTCAGATCCTCTATGCATATTATTACCCCTCTGATTATGAACATGAATATGCTTTCTGAGTAGTTACGTTTGTTCCTGAGGACACGGGAGAAGTCTTGCTATTAGTAGTCATGTGAATTTGGTATTCGTTCGATATTTTGATGAGATGTATGTTGTCTAGCCTCTAGTGGTGTTATGTGAGCGTCGACTACATAACACTTCACCATTATTTGGGCCTAGAGGAAGGCATTGGGAAGTAATAAGTAGATGATGCGTTGCTAGAGTGATGAGCTTAAACCCTAGTTTATGCGTTGCTTCGTAAGGGCTGTTTTGGATCCATATGTTTCATGCTATGGTTAGGTTTACCTTAATACTTTTGTTGTAGTTGCGGATGCTTGCAATAGAGGTTAATCATAAGTGGGATGCTTGTTCAGGTAAGAACAGCACCCAAGCACCGGTCCACCCACATGTCAAATTATCAAAGTACCGAACGCGAATCATATGAACGTGATGAAAACTAGCTTGACGATAATCCCATGTGTCCTCGGGAGCGCTTTTCCTATTATAAGAGTTTGTCCAGGCTTGTCCTTTGCTACAAAAAGGATTGGGCCACCTTGCTGCACTTTATTTACTATTGTTACTTGTTGCTCGTTGCAATTTAACTTATCACAAAACTATCTGTTACCACTTATTTCAGTACTTGCAGAGAATACCTTGCTGAAAACTGCTTATCATTTCCTTCTGCTCCTTGTTGGGTTCGACACTCTTACTTATCGAAAGGACTACAATAGATCCCCTATACTTGTGGTTCATCAAGACTCTTTTCAGGCGCCGTTGCCGGGGAGTGTAGCACCTTTGGTAAGTGGAATTTGGTAAGGAAAAATTTATATAGTGTGCTGAAATTTTCTATCACTTGTTACTATGGAAAGTAATTCTCTGAGGGGCTTGTTCGGGGTATCTTCACCCCGTCCAAGAGAGCAAAGAGTTGCTCCTCAACCCTCTGAACCTATTGAAAATGAAACTCCTTTTGAAGTTCCTTCGGGTATGATGGAAAAACTGCTGGCTAATACTCTTACAGGAGATGGAACAAAGCATCCTGATGAACATCTATTCTATGTGGATGAAGTTTGTGGATTATTTAAGCTTGCAGGTATACCCGATGATATTGTTAAGAAGAAGGTCTTCCCTTTATCTTTGAAAGAAGACGCATTGACATGGTATAGGCTGTGTGATGATACGGGATCATGGAACTATAAAAGATTGAAATTGGAATTTCATCAAAAGTATTACCCTATGCACCTTGTTCATCGTGATCGCAATTATATATATAATTTTTGGCCTCACGAAGGAGAAAGCATCGCTCAAGCTTGGGGAGGCTTAAATCAATGTTATATTCATGCCCCAATCATGAGCTCTCAAGAGTGACAATTCTTGAGAATTTTTATGCTCGGCTTCGATAACAATCGCACCATGCTCGATACTTCTTGTCTTTGGCTCTTTTATGGTGAAGACTATTGAATTTAAATGGAACTTATTGGATAGAATTAAACGCAACTATGAAGATTGGGACCTCGACGAAGGTAAGGAGTCAGGTATGACGCCCAAGTTTGATTGTGTTAAATCTTTTATGGATACCGATATTTTCCGTAAGTTTAGCACTAAATATGGACTTGACTCTGAGATAGTAGCTTCTTTCTGTGAATCTTTTGCTACTTATGTTGATCTCCCTAAGGAGAAGTGGTTTAAATATCATCCTCCCATAAAAGTAAAAGTAGTTGCACCTATTAAAGTTGAAGAAAATACTATCACTTATAATGATCCTATTGTTCCCACCTCTTATGTTGAGAAACCACCTTTCCCTGTTAGAGTAAAGGATCATGCTAAAGCTTCAACTGTTGTTTGTAAAAGCAATATTAGAACTTATACACCTCTTGAGCAAGTTAAAGTAGAACCTAATATTGCTATTGTTAAAGATCTCTTGTCTGATAATATTGATGGGCATGTTATTCAATTCTGTGGTGAAACTGCTAGAATTGCTAAACCTTGTGCTAAAGATAAACATAGATCTGTGGTAGGCGTGCCTGTTATTTTTGTTAAAATAGGAGATCATTGTTATCATGGCTTATGTGATCTGAGCGCTAGTGCTAGTGCAATACCCATTGAATTATACAAAGAAATTATGCATGATATTGCACCTATTGAGTTAGAAGAAATTGATGTCACAATTAAGCTTGCCAATAGAGATACTATTTCACCAAAGGAATTGTTAGAGATGTTGAAGTCTTGTGTGGGAAAACTAAATATCCTGCTGATTTTCTTGTTCTTGGTTCTCCACAAGATAGCTTTTGTCCCATTATATTTGGTAGACCCTTCTTGAATACTGTTAATGCTAAGATAGACTGCGAAAAGAATGTCGTTACTATTGGCTTGGATGATATGGTTCATGAGTTTAATTTTGCTAAATTTAGTAAACAACATCGTGAGGAAGAATTTCCTAGTAAGGATGAAATTATTGGTCCTGCTTCTATTGCCGTACCTCCTAGTGATCCTTTAGAACACTATTTGCTAGACCATGAAAATGATATGTTCATGAATGAAAGAAGGGAAATAGATGAAGTATTCTTTAAACAGGAACCTATTCTGCAACACAATTTACTGTTGAAATCCTAGGATCCTCCTCCACCCAAGGGTGATCCGTGTTTGAGCTTAAACCGTTGCTGATAATCTTAAATATGCTTATCTTGATGAAAATAAAATATATCCTGTTATTATTAGTGCTAACCTTTCAGAGCATGAAGAAGAAAGATTATTGAAAACTCTGAAGAAGCACCGTGCCGCTATTGGATATACTCTTGATGATCTTAAGGGCAATAGTCCCACTCTATGTCAGCATAAAATAAATTTGGAAGCGGATGCCAAACCAGTTCGTGATCCTCAACGACGTTTGAATCCTAAAATGGAAGAAGTGGTAAGAAAAGAAATACTCAAGCTTCTGGAGGCACGTATAATTTATCCCGTTGCTGATAGTCAGTGGTAAGTCCTGTCCATTGTGTCCCTAAGAAGGGAGGTATTACTGTTGCCCCTAATGATAAAGATGCATTGATTCCGCAAAGAATTATCACAGGTTATAGGATGGTAATTGATTTCTGCAAATTAAATAAAGCCACTAAGAAAGATCATTACCCCTTACCTTTTATTGATCAAATGCTAGAAAGATTATGCAAACATACACATTATTGCTTTCTAGATGGTTATTCTGGTTTCTCTCAAATACCTGTGTCGGCTAAAGATCAATCAAAGACTACTTTTACATGCCCTTTTGGTACTTTTGCTTATAGACGTATGCCTTTTTGTTTATGTAATGCACCTGCTACCTTTCAAAGATGCATGATGGCTATATTCTTTGATTTTTGTGAAAAGATTTGTGAGGTTTTCATGGACGGCTTTTTCGTCTATGGTTCCTCTTTTGACGATTGCTTGAGCAATCTTGATCGAGTTTTGCAGAGATGTGAAGAAACTAATCTTGTCTTGAATTGGGAAAAGTGCCAATTTATGGTTAATGAAGGTATTGTCTTGGGGCACAAAGTTTCTGAAAGAGGTATTGAAGTTGATAAAGCCAAGGTTGATGCTATTGAAAGATGCCATGTCCCAAGGACATCAAAGGTATAAGAAGTTTCCTAGGTCACGCCCGGATTTTATAGGAGGTTCATTAAGGACTTCTCAAAATTTCTCGACCTCGACTAATTTATTACAAAAGATGTACCATTTGTCTTTGATGATGATTGTGTGGAAGAATTTGAAATACTTAAGAAAGCATTAGTCTCTTTTTGTTGTTCAGCCACCTGATTGGAATTTACCCTTTGAAACTATGTGTGATGCAAGTGATTATGCTGTAGGTGCTGTTCTAGGGCAAAGAGTTGATAAGAAATTAACTGTTATCCATTATGCTAGTAAGACTCTAGACAATGCTCAAAGAAATTATGCTACTACCGAAAAGGAACTTTTAGCAGTTGTGTTTGCTTGTGATAAATTCAGACCCTATATTGTTGATTCTAAAGTAACTATTCACACCGATCATGCTGCTATTAAATATCTTATGGAAAAGAAAGATGCTAAACCTAGACTTATTAGATGGGTTCTCTTGCTGCAAGAATTTGATTTGCATACTGTTGATAGAAAAGGAGCTGAGAACCTCGTTGCATAACTTATCTAGGTTAGAGAATGTTCTTGATGACCCACTACCTATTGATGATAGCTTTCCTGATGAACAATTAAATGTCATAAGCACTTCTCGTAGCACTCCTTGGTATGCTGATTATGCTAATTAAATAGTTGCTAAATTTATACCACCTAGATTCACATACCAACAAAAGAAAAAGTTCTTTTATGATTTGCGACATTACTTTTGGGATGACCCACATCTTTATAAGGAAGGAGTAGATGGTGTTATTAGAGTTGTGTGCCTGAGCATGAACAGGAACAGATCCTACGCAAGTGTCACTCCGAAGCCTATGGAGGACACCACGCTGGAGATAGAACTGCTGATAAGGTATTGCAATCCGGGTTTTATTGGCCCACTCTCTTCAAGGATGCCCGTAAGTTTGTTTTGTCTTGCGATGAATGTCAAAGAATTGGTAATATTAGTAGACGTCAAGAAATGCCTATGAATTATTCACTTGTTATTGAACCATTTGATGTTTGGGGCTTTGATTATATGGGACCTTTTCCTGCCTCTACTGGATATACACATATTTTAGTTGTTGTTGACTACGTTACTAAGTGGGTAGAAGCTATTCCAACTAGTAGTGCTGATCATAACACTTCTATTAAAATGCTTAAGGAAGTTATTTTTCCGAGGTTTGGAGTCCCTAGATATTTAATGACTGATGGTGGTTCACATTTTATTCATGGTGCTTTCCGTAAAATGCTTGCTAAATATGACGTTAATCATAGAATTGCATCTCCATATCACCCATGATCTAGTGGTCAAGTAGAATTGAGCAATAGAGAGCTCAATTTAGTTTTGCAAAAGACTGTTAATAGGTCTAGGAAGAATTGGTCCAAGAAACTTGATGATGCATTATGGTCCTATAGAACTGCATATAAGAATCCTATGGGTATGTCTCCGTATAAAATGGTTTATGGAAAAGCATGTCACTTACCTCTCGAACTAGAACATAAGGCATATTGGGCTATTAAAGAGCTCAACTATGATTTCAAACTTGCCGGTGAGAAGAGGTTATTTGATATTAGCTCACTTGATGAATGGAGAACCCAAGCTTATGAAAATGCTAAGTTATTTAAAGAAAAGTTAAAAGATGGCATGACAAAAGGATACAAAAGCGTGAGTTTAATATAGGTGATTATGTATTGCTATACAACTCTCGTTTAAGATTTTTTGCAGGAAAACTTCTCTCCAAATGGGAAGGTCCCTACGTTATCGAGGAGGTCTATCGTTCCGGTGCCATAAAAATCAACAACTTCGAGGGCACAAATCCGAAGGTGGTAAACGGTCAAAGAATCAAACATTATATCTCAGGTAATCCTATAAATGTTGAAACCAATATTATTGAAACCATAACCCCGGAGGAATACATAAGGGACACTTTCCAGACCGTTTCAGACTCCGAAAAGGAATAGGTATGTGGTACGGTAAGTAAACCGACTCCAAAACAAATTTTAAGGCAATATTTCTCCGTTTTGGAATATTTAGAAAAATAGAAAAATAAGTGGAAGTCCGGGAAGGACACGAGGCCTTCACGAGGGTGGAGGGCGCGCCCTACTCCCTGGGCGCGCCCCCTACCTCGTGAGCACCTCGTGTGCCCTCCAGACTCCGTTTTGTTGCACGATACGCATTTTGGTCGGTAAAAATTCATTATATATTCTCCCGAAGGTTTTGATTCCTGTATCACGCAAATATCCTCTGTTCTGGTTTCAAGCTGTTGCTGCTGCAGATTAGATCAACATGTCGTCCCAGGATTCGGAAGGAGAAAGCTATGTGGATGATTTCCTAGCAAATCCTAAGGTCTATGGAGACGTGGAGCATGATGGTTGGACTACGGAGGAAGAAGAGGATTATGAACCCAAGGGGAAGGAGGATACGAGCTCAGATGAAGATGAAGTCCCATTACCCCAACCTGGGGACATGCATGTGGAGTTCAAAAAGTCAAGTCTCCCTGATAGGGTAAAGAAACCAAAGTTCGAGTTTATCCCTTTTCGTCTCTTGCAGGAAAATAAGCAGGACCTATGCAAGAAGATATTAACCCTGGAGTGGGAGATTGATGATCCGAGGGATCAAAATGTTGTCCTCAAGCGCAAATTAAGGGAGAAGTTTATGCCATCAACTAAGTCAACAACACCTCCACCTTCACCGACCAAGAAGGAGATATAATCACATGGGTATGGGCACTCCCCTTGGCAACTGCCAAGCTTGGGGGAGGTGCCCCGGTATCGTATCACCATCACAACTTCTACCTTTACCGTTTTTCTTAGTTCGATCCTATTAGTAGTATCTTGATTTAGTAGAATAAAGTCATGGCATGATCTAGTTTTGAAGTTTTGCTTTATGATCCCTCTATGTAATCGAGTCCGTGAGCTATATATATCATAAAGATTAGTGTTGAGTCAAGGGTTTGGTTACTTTGCCATGATCTTGGGTGAATAAAAGAAAAGAATAAAAATAAACAAAGAGTTCATATTGATCTTATTGAAAGTAATGACTTCACATAGAAAGAGTATGATGATTAAAAATTGTTAGGAGTTGGCAAATATAGCTTTGGTCATCGTTGCAATTAATATGAAGTAATAAGGAGAGAGAGGTTTCACATATAGATATATTATCATTGACATCTTTTATGATTGGGAGCACTCATTAAAATATGACATGCTAAAGAGTTGATGTTGGACAAGGAAGACAACATAATGAGTTATGTTTTCTTGTATCTGAGATAAAGTATGTTGTCATGGATCCTCTAACATGTTGAGCTTGCCTTTCCCCTCATGCTAGCCAAATTCTCAGCACCAAGTAGAGATACTACTTGTGCTTCCAAATACCCTAAACCAGTTTAGCCATGAGAGTCCACCATATCTACCTATGGATTGAGTAAGATCCTTCAAGTAAGTTGTCATCGGTGCAAGCAATAAAAATTGCTCTCTAAATATGCATGACTTATTAGTGCAGAGAAATAAGCTTTGTACGAACTTGTTGTGGAAGTAATAAAAGCGACAGACTGCATAATAAAGTTCCACATACAAGGGGCAATATAAAGTGATGTTCTTTTGCATTAAGATTTTGTGCATCCAACCATAAAAGCGCATGGCAACCTCTGCTTCCCTCTGCGAAGGGCCTATCTTTTATTATTATCTTCTACCTTATGCAAGAGTCACGGTGATGTTCACCTTTCCTTTTTCATTTTATCCTTTGGCAAGCCCAGCATGTTGGAAAGAACATGATAGATATATATATATATATATATATATATATATATATATATATATCTAATTGGATGTAGGGGAGCATGAATTGTTATTGTTGACATTACCCTTGAGGTAAAAGGTTGTGGGGCAAAATTATAAGCCCCTATCTTTCTCTGTGTCCGACTAAAACTCCGTAACCACAAGTATTTCGTGAGTGCTAACAATTATGAAGGACTAAGTGATAGTTGAGTATGTGGACTTGCTTTTAAGCTCTGACATAGACTCTTTCCGATGTTATGATAAATTGCAATTGCTTCAATGACTGAGGTTATACTTTTCTGGTGCCCAATAAAGTTTCTGATTCATACTTTTGCATTGTGAAAAGATCATCACTTCAACATAAGTAATCATATGACAAATCTATATATATATTGCTATTATAAGAATAATCATGATGCCTTCATGTCCGTATTTTATTTTTATCGACGCCTCTACCTCTAAACATGAGGGCATATTTATTGTTATCGGCTTTTTGCTTGAGGACAAGCGAGGTCTAAGCTTGGGGGAGTTGATACGTCCATTTTGCATCATGCTTTTATATCGATATTTATCGCATTATGGGCTGTTATTTCACGTTATGTCACAATACTTATGGCTATTCTCTCTTATTTTACAAGGTTTACACGAAGAGGGAGAATGCCGGCAGCTGGAATTCTGGGCTGGAAAAGGAGCAAATATTGGAGACCTATTCATGCAACTCCAAAAGTCCTGAAACTCCACGGAATGTCTTAAAATAAATAAAGAAAAATCGTCGCCAAAGATGAAGGCCAGGGGGCCCACACCCTGCTCACGAGGGTGGGGACGCGCCCCCTACCTCGTGGGCCCCCTGGTGGCTCTCCGATGGCCATCTTCTCCTATATGAAGTCTTTCGATGATCAAAAAATTAGAGGCAACCTTTCGGGATGAGACTCCACCGCCACGAGGCGGAACCTTGGCAGAACCAATCTAGGGCTCCGAGGGAGCTGTTCTGCCGGGGACACTTCCCTCCGGGAGGGGGAAATCATCGCCATCATCATCACCAACGCTCCTCTCATCGTGAGAGGGCAATCTCCATCAACATCTTCACCAGCACCATCTCATCTCTAAACCCTAGTTCATCTCTTGTATCCAATTCTTGTCCCCAAGTCCGGGATTGGTGCTAGTAGGTTGCTAGTAGTGTTGATTACTCCTTGTAGTTGATGCTAGTTGGTTTACTTGGTGGAAGATCATATGTTCAGATCCTTTATGCATATTATTACCCCTCTGATTATGAACATGAATATGCTTTGTGAGTAGTTACGTTTGTTCCACGAGGACAGGAGAAGTCTTGCTATTAGTAGTCATGTGAATTTGGTATTCGCTCGATATTTTGATGAGATGTATGTTGTCTAGCCTCTAGTGGTGTTATGTGAACGTCGACTACATAACACTTCACCATTATTTGGGCCTAGAGGAAGGCATTGGGAAGTAATAAGTAGATGATGGGTTGCTAGAGTGATGAAGCTTAAACCCTAGTTTATGCGTTGCTTAAATGAGGGCTGATTTGGATCCATATGTATCATGCTATGGTTAGGTTTACCTTAATACTTTTGTTGTAGTTGCGGATGCTTGCAATAGAGGTTAATCATAAGTGGGATGCTTGTTCAAGTAAGAACAGCACCGAAGCACCAGTCCACCCACATATCAAATTATCAAAGTACCGAACGCGAATTATATGAACGTGATGAAAACTAGCTTGACGATAATCCCATGTGTCCTCGGGAGCGCTTTTCCTATTATAAGAGTTTGTCCAGACTTGTCCTTTGCTACAAAAAGGATTGGGCCACCTTGCTGCACTTTATTTACTCTTGTTACTTGTTGCTCGTTGCAATTTACCTTATCACAAAACTATCTGTTACCACTTATTTCAAGATTTGCAGAGAATACCTTGCTGAAAACTGCTTATCATTTCCTTCTGCTCCTCATTGGGTTCGACACTCTTACTTATCGAAAGGACTACGATAGATCCCCTATACTTGTGGGTCATCAAGAACTTGCACTAGTGAAAGTATGAACCTTAGGCCTTGTTTCCTAGCATTGCAATGCCGTTTACGCTCACTTTTATCATTAGTTACCTTGCTTTTTTTATAATTTTAGATTACAAAAACCTATATCTATCATACATATTGCACTTGTATCACCATCTCTTCGCCGAACTAGTGCACCTATACAATTTACCATTATATTGGGTGTCTTGGGGACACAAGAGACTCTTTGTTATTTGGTTGCAGGGTTGTTCGAGAGAGACTATCTTCATCCTACGCCTCCCACGGATTGATAAACCTTAGGTCATCCACTTGAGGGAAATTTGCTACTGTCATACAAACCTCTGCACTTGGAGGCCCAACAACGTCTACAAGAAGAAGGTTGTGTAGTAGACATCAGTCCCACTGAGATGAGTCAAATGTGTGTAACGGTTAGATTTTGTGTGGAGGCTATATATACCCCTCAACCCCCTTCTCCTTTTGTGAGAGAGCCATCAGAACGTGCCTACACTTCCACCATACATTTTCTGAAAGAGAACCACCTACTCATGTGTTGAGATCAAGAGAATCCATTCCTATCATTTGAACATTGATTTCTAGTCTTCCCCAAGTTGCTTTCCACTCAAATAACTCTTCCACCATAGCAAAATCTGATAGAGAGAGAGTGTGAGAGAGAGAGAGAGGGAGAGAGAGAGAGAGAGAGTTAAGTGTTGGGGAGACTATCACTTGAAGCACATCACTGGTACGCGTCGGTGTTATACAAACGGTTTTTAACCCCTTTCCGCGTCGGCATTCGGAACCGTCGCCAAGTGAGTGACTGTGATAGGGGGGTTGTCGGTGTCAAAACCGGCGGATCTCGGGTAGGGGGTCCCGAACTGTGCGTCTAGGCGGATGGTAACAGGAGACAAGGGACACGATGTTTTTACCCAGGTTCGGGCCCTCTCGATGGAGGTAGTACCCTACTCTGCTTGATTAATATTGATGATATGGGTAGTACAAGAGTAGATCTACCACGAGATCGGAGAGGCTAAACCCTAAAATCTAGCCTATGGTATGATTGTTGTTAGATCCTACGGACTAAAACCCTCCGGTTTATATAGACACCGGATAGGTTAGGGTTACACAGAGTCGGTTACAATGGTAGGAGATCTACATATCCGTGTCGCCAAGCTTTCCTTCCACGCCAAGGAAAGTCCCATCCGGACACGGGACGAAGTCTTCAATCTTGTATCTTCATAGTCTAGGAGTCCGGCCAAAGATGATAATTCGGCTATCCGGACACCCCCTAGTCCAGGACTCCCTCAGGGGTCCTTCCCACACGACCCAGAAACCATCGGGGATATGCCCTCCTGGCACAGACGCTCGGCAAAATGAGGTCGTGCGCGACCGACGAGCGCTCAAATACGGTTATATGTACAGTAGTGCTAAAAATACAATTATACAGGTGAAATCGTTTCCGGTCGTAAGTACATCCCACACAGTCAGTACCCGCTAAACGTTTTGTATGTACATTCCAAACAGTCAATCCAAGGAATACATTTCCGTTAGTATGTACATCCCACACGGTTAATCCAAGAAGTACCTATCGCACGCGTTCTTCTATGACCAAACATTTGCGATGCGCACATCACAAACAGGCCATAATTTTGAAGCGTGTGTGATAAGGTGACTATCGCAAACATTTAATAAGAAAGAACTGTGTGTGATGTTGTTGTTAATCGCACATGTTTTTTCTTGGCTGATCATGTGTGCGGTGGAGATTGATCGCACACGTAGCGGATCCTAGAAACGTGTTTGATCTCCACGTCTATCGCGGAACTTTTGCTTTCGCAAACCATGTGCAGTGTAATCCCTAATTAATCCCTAATTTAAAAATAACATGTTTTGAATTTAAAAGTAGGTAATCACTTATTTCATATCCAACCATGTTCAAATATAGGTTCAACCACGAATGCATAATTCGATGCACAGGTACATATACTGAAGAACTACAGAAGCACCAAGTAAAGAATGATGAACCACAGTTGTACTAAAGACTGTAAAGAGAGAGGCGAAAGACATTCTGGTTGCTGGAGAAGGTGAAGCGGAATGCCCATGTTGTGCCCTCCTCCATGCGTAATGCACGCATGGCTCTAGGCCAACCCCTTGTGATGGCTTCCCGTCCATCCTTCACTGTCTTCATTACGACTTCTTGATGCTCATTGTAGTCTATATGAAATACTTTAACCTTCATTACGTGTCCACGAATCATGTACTTTGCGAGGTAATCTTGAGTGAACTGCTTCGAACCACTTCGAACGAAAAAGATTCATACATTGTTGGCTAACAACTCATTATGGGCAGTAAAAAGAGAAGGCTGCAGAGCTTGTAGTTACCATCCTACAACTCACTGTTTTGTTGGATAGAGCAAAAACAAATAATTTTCTTGCCACCATTCGTATATTTTTGCTAATAATCCTTATCACTTTCCTCACTTGATGCTTGTTCATGAATATCTCATTGCCCCATACGCAAAAAGGGTCGATGCGTGGATCCTTGCCAAGGGTATATGTACCTACAAGCAACAAGTCAATATTAGAAGCTAACAAGTGTCCAGGCCTGGATATATATGCACTACATTACGGAATGATGGGGGGACTACAAGCTGAGGCATGAAGCTAACCTCGGCGGAAAATGGTGGCCACTCCCGTTGTTGTCCTGCATAAGTAGTGGAAATGCATGATAAGTACAACAACCTTAACATCAAACAAATATAGAAAAGTAAACAACATCATCTCCAAATGATAGCTTGAATGTGTTGGTTTTAGCATGTTGTTAAAGCAGATTTAAAATGGAAGGCAATGTTACCGACAGCAGGTTTAAGAGTCATCAAATATTGCAACTCAAACTGGTATTGTTGAAAATGAATAAAACGTAGGTAATGCTTAAACATCACACTAGATAAATGTGTAAAACTGAAATAAAGGGCATGTGTTAACTACACCAGGCATAACTGGAACCAAATATAGCCGTTCAAATTGGTATTGATGTAGTCGAGCGGCACAGTTCTAACTTGCAGATAATGAACAACACATTGTGAATGACTGAAATAAACAAGGCATAAATGATCAGTATACCAACCAAATATAGCCATTGAAAACTAGACAGAGTCTCACTGGAACCAACCTAACAAGCAAATACAGATAAACAAGGCATCTGCTTGAAAACTGGACAAATGCTAAAAAATCAACCTAACAACCAAATACAGATAAACAAGGCATCTGCTTGATAACTAGGCAAATGCTCACTGCAACCAAACTAAGAACCAAATACATATAAACAAGCCATCGGCTCGATAACTGGAAAAAATGCTCACTTCAACCAACCTAACAACCAAATACAGATAAACAAGACATCTACTCACTATAAGCAACCAAATATAGCCATTCGTGAAACTGAAGTGGACAAATCATACTTAAACATCACATAACCCTATTGAACAATACATTTTTGCATAACTGAAATAATTAAACACGACATAGTTATAGCACCGCACGACAAATGCTACTACAACAAAGGGTACGGGTTGGCAAGCTATAAGAGGTAAGATTTGCTGATAGGATGTTGCCTCACATTTCATGGACGGGATCCTTCCAGTTGGAAGAGCACAGACCCATGGTGCACTCTCTGATGTCACAGATTGGTTGTTTCACCTTGGAAGAACCTTTGTGGGTGCCCTCCTCGTGGTCCTTGTCGGCATTAAAACTGGCGGATCTCGGGTAGGGGGTCTGTAGGACCTTGAAGTATGTCTAGAGGGGGGGTGATTAGACTACTTGACCAATTAAAAACTTAACCTTTTCCCAATTTTAGACTTTGGCAGATTTTAGCTATCTTTGAACAAGTCAAGCAATCTTCACACAATTCAAGCAAGCATGCAAAGAGTATATAGGCAGCGGAAATTAAAGCATGCAAGTTGCAAGAATGTAAAGGGAAGGGTTTGGAGGATTCAAACGCAATTGGAGACACAGATGTTTTTGTCGTGGTTCCGATAGGTGGTGCTATCGTAAATCCACGTTGATGGAGACTTCAACCCACGAAGGGTAACGGTTGCGCGAGTCCACGGAGGGCTCCACCCACGAAGGGTCCACGAAGAAGCAACCTTGTCTATCCCACCATGGCCGTCGCCCACGACGGACTTGCCTCACTAGCGGTAGATCTTCACGAAGTAGGCGATCTCCTTGCCCTTACAAACTCCTTGGTTCAACTCCACAATCTTGTCGGAGGCTCCCAAGTGACACCTAGCCAATCTAGGAGACACCACTCTCCCGAAGTAACAAATGGTGTGTTGATGATGAACTCCTTGCTCTTGTGCTTCAAATGATAGTCTCCCCAACACTCAACTCTCTCTCACAAGATTTGGATTTGGTGGAAAAGC
This sequence comes from Aegilops bicornis, assembly GCA_021605145.1. Lineage (NCBI taxonomy): Eukaryota > Viridiplantae > Streptophyta > Magnoliopsida > Poales > Poaceae > Aegilops > Aegilops bicornis. The sequence goes on from CM038673.1 coordinate 726,211,791, forward strand.
GATTTGAGTGGAAAGCAACTTGGGGAAGGCTAGAGATCAAGATTTATGTGGTTGGAATGGAATATCTTGGCCTCAACACATGAGTAGGTGGTTCTCTCTCAGAACTGGTAAGTTGGAAGTGTAGGTTTGTTCTGATGGATCTCTCCACGGATGAAGAGGAGGTGGAGGGGTATATATAGCCTCCACACAAAATCTAACCGTTACACACAATTTACCAAACTCGGTGGGACCGAATCAACAAACTCGGTCGGACCGATTTAGTAAACCTAGTGACCGTTAGGGTTTTCGGTGGGACTGACATGCAACTCGGTAGGACCGATATGGTTAGGGTTAGGGCATAACGTAATCTCGGTGAGACCAATTACATAAACTCGGTGAGACCGATTTTCGTAATTAGCTAACCAGGGAGTTGGTCAAGTAAACTCGGTGGGACCGATTCGCTCTTTCGGTGAGACCGAAAAGTTACGAAAGGGAAACAGAGAGTTTACATTGCAATCTCGGTGGGACCGATCGCTCACTTCGGTTAGACCGAAGCGTTCTGAAGGGATCTGAGAGATTACAATCCCGTCTCGGTGAGACCGAGATCCCTATCGGTGAGACCGATTTGCCTAGGGTTTGTGGCAGTGGCTATGACAATTGAACTCGGTGGCGCCGGATAGAAAGAATCGGTAGGGCCGAGTTTGACTTTAGGTTTAGGTCACATGTGGATGTGAGAAATTAGTGGAGGGTTTTGGAGCATATCACTAAGCACATGAAGCAAGAGGCTCATTAAGCAACACCTCATCCCTCCTTGATAGTATTGGCTTTTCCTATAGACTCAGTGTGATCTTGGATCACTAAAATGTAAAATGTAGAGTCTTGAACTTTTGAGCTTGAGCCCTTTGTCCTTAATATTTTGGGGGATCCACTTTCATCATCCATGCCATGCCATTCATTGAGCTTTCCTGAGATATTTGTCTTGGAATAGTATTAGCTCAATGAGCTATATGTTGTTATGAATTACCAAAACCACCTAGGGATAGTTCCACTTTCAATCTCCCCCTTTTGGGTAATTGATGACAACATATAGATCAAACTTCGACAAATGATAATAAGATTGAAAAACATCGTCGCTTTGAGAAGTATGTGATAAGCAAGAGCTCCCCTAAATTTGTGCACATTTTAAGATTTGCTTTGGACTGCAAATGCACAAGGAATTAGGCTCATGGGTTACTCTTCCATGTCACATACATCTTGGTGGAGCGCTCAAAATAAAAAAGATTGAATACATGCACTCATCACCAAGCACAGTGAATGATCATACAAGGATAAGCGAGATAATAACATATAACAAGCATAAGTGTAGCTTATGATCAAACACATGATCATCAATGTCTCACAGGTAATAGCATAGTATCTCAAGCAATCAAAAGCAAACAAAGTTCAACCAAGAAGACAAGAGAGAACAAAAAGCAGCAAATCTCTCTCTCAAAGCCTATGATCTATACATTTTTCTCCCCTTTGGTAACAAGTTACCAAAAGTTCCTAGAAAATGCATAGGACTATATCGTCTCTCGTGCTTGGTCTTCTGCTTTGGTGGCGTAGAGATGGCTCCTTGGACTAAGACTTGATAGATGTGGAAGGAGCTGAAGGAGTTGGTGCTGGAGCTGTAGCTGGAGCAGATGAAGTGACTCTGGTGACTGGTACTGGCTCTGCAGCTGATCTCTGAGCTCGAGGCACTCTGGCAAATGCATCAGTTGTTGTCCTGCCCTTCCTCTCCTGCATGTCATCCTGTAGCTGCTCCACGGTGGCCAGAATCTCGATTACTTTGACATCAAGATCATATAATTTTTGTTCCATGATTCTTTCCGGGCTCTCCTGATTTTGAGTTAGGGTGGCCAACCCCTTCTCAATCCATGAGTTGATGCTATCAAGTAACCAAGCTGCTCCTGCTTGTTCTTCAAAAAGTACTCAGATACCTCTGCTAGAGTTGGCATCTTGGCAGCCTTCTCTTTCCTTGCCTTCTCCTTCTTCTCTTGAGCTTGTACTGATGACGGTTCATTCTCAGTCATGACAACTTGATTGTCCTCAAAGTCGGGATAGAGAACTAAGTGTTCCTTATCCAACAGATACTTCCCTGTGCCCATCTTTGAGTTAATCAACTCCTGAATCTATGGGGCATATCCACAACTCCTCTTTTGGTCTGCTGCTGTCCTCTTGATAGTTTCAACTATGAGGCTCATGACCTTGAATTTCTGGGGCACATCAAAAATGTGAAGAAAATTAATTGTATGCCCTCTGATCATGTTGTGGTCACCTGATTTGGGCAACAGAGTGTGCCTTAGGATCCAGTTGATCGTTGGCAGCCCTGACAGAAGAAAATGAACTGATCCAAACTTGAAAGTCTCAGGTGTATCATCAGGGATCTCCTTGTACATCTGTGACATTGAGTTATGATCCATCTTCTTCTTGGCATAAAAGTCCAAGTCATCTTCACTTTCCTTTGGGGCATTGATCATACTTGCCCATCCCTCTATGGTTGATTGGTATCTCGTTCCTTCTGACATCCAAACTATCCTGCCATCTGGATAGAATTGTGCTGTGGAGTAGAATTGCATAATGAGCTCGTCATTCCAGTTTGTGAGCTTCTGCCCAACAAAATCTGCAACTCCACACGCCTTTGAAGCTGTCATGCACTCTAGGATAGTGTTCTACATTCTCTGAATGTAGGTCGATCGACCCACCTCATATCACAAACTATGGGCTTCTTATCCAATAAGATGGTCTCATAGAAGTCCTATTTGCTCCTTGGTGTGGAACACCTGTAATCTCTGACAGTCCTTCTCCTGGTGGCATATGGATCTGACTCTCTCCATAGCCTCAACCCAAAATATCTTCTGATCTTCATGTTCTCATCCACAGGATGAGCATCATTGTGGTCTGGAATCTTGGGTTTGAGCTTCCTTAAGACTTGCCCTTCATCATCTTCCTCAGCAGCAACATCAGGCATTGGGGCCTTGTTCTTTTCAGCATTTGGTATACTCACAGTACTTCTCTTAGGTGCACTCTTGGGCTTGGGGAAGCTTTGGGTGCTACTTTGGGCTTTGAAGTGGCAGCCCACGACTTGATAGCATCACCCATCAGCTTTTGTGCCTTGGGTGCTGGGTTGACAACCTCTTCTTCCTCTTCTTCCTCCATCATTGAAGGCTTTCCTATTACTCTGGCCATGGTCTTCTTGACCCTTTCCTTCCTTTTCTTTCCTTCAGCAGCAGCAGGCTCTTTGGGTTGGGATTCCAAAGAAGCTTGAGTGGAGACTCTGGCTTTGGACATTGGTTGTCTTCCTGCAGGCCTTTTGATCTTCATTCTTGGCTTAACTGCAGTTGAGCTGTACTCCTTCTTGAGCACTTTCTTCTTTGAACTTGCCTCATCCTCAACTGCCACATAGTCCTCATCCTCAGACTCTGAGGTCTTCTTCTTCCTTGTCCTTGTGGCAGCCTTGGGAAAATTGCTGGGAGTGCTTCTTCTCCCCTCATCTGAGCTGCTAGAGGGACTAGTTCCCTCACTCATGTGAATCTGCTCTTGACTTGTTACGGCTGTCACTTTGATGCGACATGCTGTACACCTTGTTGCTGACCACATGAATAGTTATAGATGAGGTAGAGTGGATGAGCACCACAAAATGCAGAGATTTTTGCAAAGAATGATTCAAAAACTTAGTTTTAGTTTTCCACGTAAAGCATTTCGGATCTACCGATTTTCAAACTCGGTGATACCGAAGCAGTTTTGGAACCTAAACTAGTGAACTCGGTCAGACCGAGTCACAGTTCGGTGGCACCGAGACTACTAGGGTTTCACAAAGTTTTAAAATCGGTCACACCGATTAGCAATTCTCGGTCAGACCGAGAGTTACTAGTGCAATGGCGTTAGCCAAATCGGTGGGACCAAGTTTTTCAACTCGGTGGGTCCGAGATGGTTTCGGCGGAAACCTAACCCTAATTTTTCGAATCACACCTATTCTAAGGATTGTTTTGACTGGATAGAAGTGTTTCAATCATGGCAAGAAGCATTATGAACACAATGTGCCGAGAATCAGACGAGGATAGCACTGTGATCGAGTTCATACCCTAGTTGGCGGTGAACTTCGCTTCTGGCTGACAACGGCAGAGAAGAAATCCGTTGACGGCGGCGGAGACCAGCGACAGGAGGCGGCTGGCGATGAAGTCAACGATCCGCAGACCTAGTAGGCAGAGCGAGCTATGCGCGGGCGAAGAGTTTCGGAGAAAGTTTTCCAAAATTTGCCCGTGAGAATATATAGCCCGACACTGTCGGTGTGACCGAGTGGAACAACTCGGTGGCACCGAGATGCATAACTGTTAACAGTTACAGCAACTCGGTGTGACCGAAAAAGTTCAAATCGGTTGCACCGAGATGAAAACCTAGATCGACTTAGTAATCTCGGTATGACCGAAGTGGAGGAATCAGTCAGACCGAAAATCACAAAGAAGTTTTGGAAGTTTAAGTCTATGATGAATCGGGACTTCAGTGCTCCTCACCTGAGTGGTTCGAATCTGACTTGATCAAATTTTGTGATGTAGCATGAATAGAGTTTGAGACGAGAAAAGCATAGATAGCTAGAGAAGGTTCTTAGGCATTCTTGTCCATCCACTTGGCCAAAGAGAAAGAAGCCAATCAATCAAAACAACAAGTGGATGTCCTCGAATGAGTAAAATATGCAACCAACATGCTCACACAATAAAATGACAAATGAAATATGTGTCAAAGCATGCACAACCAATTCTAGCATCTATCAAATAATTGGCGATGACTAGGTCATCTATATATGAGTATATTGACTTAGGAGTCAAATGAGAACATTTGATCATAGGTCATACTCATCGTTTAAGCTCAAGTGGGGTTACCACTTTTACATAAAAGCATTTATGTGTTCACATCATTAGAGTTGCTTTGACTCGATTCTTAGAGTTAAGCTCCCCTAGATGTGAGATCCCCCTTAGAGGATAAACTAACCTTGGGTTTCGTCGATGATGACTTCATGTAGGTGTTGAAGATGTGGATGCTCAATGTTGATGTAGATCTTTTTGGAGCAAACCTTTGGAGTGAGTTGCACTTTCAATACCTACATGGGTTAGTCCCACAAGGAACAAACAAGAATATCCATAGACATAGAGTGATGCACACACAAAATGATGTCTATGAAAACATTAGGTTACCTTGTCCCTTGCCTTACCAACATGAGGGTTTGTGACTCCTTGAACTAGTGCAAGATATGAAAGGTGGTTGCACTTGTCCTTGCCATAATGATATGAGTGAAGAATGTTGGCGGAGTCACCCTCAAGAATTCTCTAGTTCTTCTTCTTCGGGATCCACATCATCTTGATGGGAATCCTTGGTGTAGTAGTTGTACTTGATTAAGTAGAACTTGACGTAGTCTTGGGAACCCACTTGACCAAGGCCTTCGGAGCTTCTTCAAATGGATCTATCTCCTCTTGAAGCTTGTCCTTGCCTTTGTTCTTGTGGTCTTGTGGTGGAAGATCATCTTGTGCTTGTGTTCCCTTGAAGGAAGTAGGATCATACTTCTCTTGTTGAGGAACAATCTTCGTCTTGGGGTATTGATCTTCTTCCCACTCAACTCCATTGGCATTGAACTTTTGTTCAAAACCAACACCTTGATTCTTCTGGTGCCTTCCTTGCTTGCGTACAATTTCCTCAAATTGCTTACTCCCGGCAAGGCTCTTGTATACAACTTTCTCTATAATTCCCTTCAATAAGTTGTTTTCTTGCTCAAGTGTAACTTGGCTAAGAGGATCATTAGTGGAATCAAGAGAACTACTAGAAGCAACAATATTGGATTTAGCATTGTTATTTGTACTACTAGAAGAAGAATCTTTCTTGTTCTTGTTACTAGACTTGACTTGAGGCATGTAAGTAGATAAGAGTAAACGCTTGGCAATGTAAGAAGAACTTTTCTTACGGAGATCATCATTGATCGCTTTTAGGAACTCATGCTCTTGCTCAAGATTGAGCTTTTCAAAGCGTAACTTCTCATGAGCCCTTAAAAGTTCTCGATGATCTTGAAGATAGTTTCATGAGCTAACTTAAGAGTGTTTAGTTCTTTAGTTAGATGCTCAATCTTCTCCTTATCATTGTCATTCATTTCATCTTGATTAGCATGATTAATTGACGTTTCATCATAGTATTCATCACTAGAGTTGTCAACAAGTAAATCATCATCACCTAACAAGTCATCTTCATCACTATTAAAATCAACATACTCGGGGTGTGTTACCTTAGGACCTTTGGCCATGAAGCATCTACCAATTCCTTCATTGGTGATTCAAATATGTCGTAGGAGTTGGTTGACACAAGTGCTAGACCGGCAACACCTTCATCTTGAGTGTATTGGTCGGAGTGATAGCTTCTCTCGGAGTGATTATCGAATCGAGCCGGATATCCATTTACCAACGTGAGCTTGATGTCTTCGTTTTGTGTAGCTCTTTGATGACTTGTCCTTCCTATCCGAATCCTTGCTTCTCCGTGAGGGTCTTCGTTCATAACGATCATCTCTACTCCTTCTCTCTCTTGGTGGTGATTCTTCTCTTCTAATTCTTCTCTTGGGAGAATCTTCTCTTCTTTTGTAGGGTGTCGTACACTCATTGGAATAGTGTCCGGGTCTCCCACAATTGTAGCAATTGCACTCTCGACTAGAAGATCTTTTGTCATTGTAGGACCTTGACTTAGAGCTTCTTTCTTTGCTTCTACTCTTGTAGAATTTGTTGAAGTTCTTCACCATTAAGCTCAATTCTTCATTGAAGGTTTTCTTCTCACTTGATGATGTGGGGGCTTCACATGAGGCTTTGTAAGCACCACTTGACTTGTTGTGAAGTTCCTCCTTATCCTTGAGTGACATCTCATGAGCAACAATTCTTCCAATGACTTCCGTTGGCTTGAGATCTTTGTAATTTGGCATCATTTGGATCAATGTGCACATGTGTCATATTTTCCATCCAAGGCTCTTAGGATCTTCTTGATGATGAATCTGTCGGTCATCTCTTCACTTCCTAAGCCGGCAATCTCATTTGTGATAAGAGCAAGCCTAGAGTACATTTCAGCGACACCTTCACCATCCTTCATTTTGAACTTGTCAAGCTGACTTTGGAGCACATCCAACTTAGATTCCTTGACGGAGTCAGTACCTTCATGCATATCAATCAAAGTATCCCAAATTTCCTTTGCATTTCAAGACGGCTGATTTTGTTGAACTCTTCGGGGCACAAGCCATTGAAGAGGATATCACAAGCTTGAGCATTGTATTGCAGCATCTTCAACTCTTCCGCGCTAGCTTCATGGTTCGGATCTCTCCCATCAAAGAACTCACCTTGCAAACCAATACACACAATAGCCCAAACGGCGGGGTAATGTCCGAGAATATGCATTTTCATCTTATGCTTCCAACTAGCAAAATTAGTGCCATCAAAGTAAGGACCTCTACGGTGATAATTTCCCTCGCTAGACGCCATACTCTCCTAGGTTGTGAAACCAAGGCTATGACCACCAAAAGCTATGGAAATCAAAGCAAATGGAGACCAAAGCTACGATACCACTTGTAGGACCTTGAAGTATGTCTAGAGGGGGTGATTAGACGACTTGACCAATTAAAAACTTAACCTTTTCCCAATTTTAGACTTTGGCAGATTTTAGCTATCTTTGAACAAGTCAAGCAATCTTCACACAATTCAAGCAAGCATGCAAAGAGTATATAGGCAGCGGAAATTAAAGCATGCAAGTTGCAAGAATGTAAAGGGAAGGGTTTGGAGGATTCAAAGCATAATTGGAACCACAGATGTTTTTGTCGTGGTTCCGATGGGTGGTGCTATCGTAAATCCACGTTGATGGAGACTTCAACCCACGAAGGAGTAGCAGTTGCCGAGTCCACGGAGGGCTCCACCCACGAAGGGTCCACGAAGAAGCAACCTTGTCTATCCCACCATGGCCGTCGCCCACGACGGACTTGCCTCACTAGCGGTAGATCTTCACGAAGTAGGCGATCTCCTTGCCCTTACAAACTCCTTGGTTCAACTCCACAATCTTGTCAGAGGCTCCCAAGTGACACCTAGCCAATCTAGGAGACACCACTCTCCCAGAAGTAACAAATGGTGTGTTGATGATGAACTCCTTGCTCTTGTGCTTCAAATGATAGTCTCCCCAACACTCAACTCTCTCTCACAAGATTTGGATTTGGTGGAAAAACGATTTGAGTGGAAAGCAACTTGGGGAAGGCTAGAGATCAAGATTTATGTGGTTGGAATGGAATATCTTGGCCTCAACACATGAGTAGGTGGTTCTCTCTCAGGCTGGTAAGTTGGAAGTGTAGGTTTGTTCTGATGGATCTCTCCACGGATGAAGAGGAGGTGGAGGGGTATATATAGCCTCCACACAAAATCTAACCGTTACACACAATTTACCAAACTCGGTGGGACCGAATCAACAAACTCGTTCGGACCGATTTAGTAAACCTAGTGACCGTTAGGGTTTTCGGTGGGACTGACATGCAACTCGGTAGGACCGATATGGTTAGGGTTAGGGCATAACGTAATCTCGGTGAGACCAATTACATAAACTCGGTGAGACCGATTTTCGTAATTAGCTAACCAGGAGTTGGTCAAGTAAACTTCGGTGGGACCGATTAAGCTCTTCGGTGAGACCGAAAAGTTCTGAAAGGAAGCGAGAGAGTTTACATTGCAATCTCGGTGGGACCGATCGCTCACTTGTTAGAACCGAAGCGTTACGAAGGATCTGAGAGAGATTACAATCCCGTCTCGGTGAGACCAAGATCCCTATCGGTGAGACCGATTTGCCTAGGGTTTGTGGCGGTGGCTATGACAATTGAACTTCGGTGGCGCGGATAGAAAGAATCGGTAGGGCCGAGTTTGACTTTAGGTTTAGGTCATATGTGGATGTGAGAAATTAGTGGAGGGTTTTGGAGCATATCACTAAGCACATGAAGCAAGAGGCTCATTAAGCAATGTGATCTTGGATCACTAAAATGTAAAATGTAGAGTCTTGAGCTTTTGAGCTTGAGCCAATCCTTTGTCCTTAATATTTTGAGGGATCCAATTTCATCATCCATGCCATGCCATTCATTGAGCTTTCCTGAAATATTTGTCTTGGAATAGTATTAGCTCAATGAGCTATATGTTGTTATGAATTACCAAAACCACCTAGGGATAGTTGCACTTTCAGGGTCCCGAACTGTGCGTCTAAGGCTGATGGTAACAGGAGGCGGGGGACACAATGTTTACCCAGGTTCGCGCCCTCTCTATGGAGGTAATACTCTACTTCCTGCTTGATTGATCTTGATGAATATGAGTATTACAAGAGATGATCTACCACGAGATCGTAATGGCTAAACCCTAGAAGTCTAGCCTATGAGATTATGATTGTTGTGGCTAAACCCTAGAAGTCTAAACCCTCCGGTTTATATAGACACCGGAGGGGCTAGGGTTGTACAAAGTCGGTTACGGAGAAAGGAATCTACATATCCAAATCGCCAAGCTTGCCTACCACGCAAAGGAAAGTCCCACCCGGACACGGGACGAAGTCTTCTATCTTGTATCTTAATAGTCCAACAGTCCGGACCAAGTATACAGTCCGACTGTCCGAGGACCCCTTAGTCCAGGACTCCCTCAGTAGCCCCTGAACCAGGCTTCAATGACGATGAGTCCGGCGCGCAGATTGTCTTCGGCATTGCAAGGTGGGTTCCTTCTCCGAATACTTCAAAGTAGATCTCGAACACAAGAATCGTGTCCGGCTCTACAGAACCAGTTCCACAAACAACCGTAGAGAGTATAGTATTTACGAATCCAATCCGCAGACAATTTTGGTAGCACGACATTACGTCATTACCCGGCCATTATTTTGAATCATTTTCTAGCCTGCCACTCCATGTTTTGGGAGGCGGTTTTTATTGGCATGTCATGTCAAAGCAGAGATCATGTCCCCTTATTACGGGATTTTCATCAACACGGGTGTGGGTAACCCAACCGTTCTGTTGGCATAATTCTTTGGGAAGAGGAACGTTTTAAGGCCGCGGAGGGGACGCTTGATATTCGTCGCCTTTATAAAGGGGCTAAGGCCTGTCCTTTTTCTTCCACACTAGTTCCTCCCTCTACCTCCCACCTCAAGTTCCAACACTCAAGGGTCAATCCAGTCGCTCCGAGCATCCATCCATGTCCGGACCCAGCCTTCAAGGCCGCTGGATGGCCTCTTTTGTCACAGAGGAAGATATCTCGAAGCTCAGGGAGGCAAGATACTTGACCGCGGAAAATTCTCCACAGGCTTCCTTCTCAAGGGCAGGTTATTGCTACTCCTAGATCTAATGAGAGGGTTGTGTTTATCTCTCACTTCCTCCGAGGGCTTGGGTTTGCTCTCCATCCCTTCGTTCGAGGGGTCATGTTTTATTATGGGCTAGATTTCCATGATCTAGTCCCAGACTCCTTCCTCCACATCTCGGCGTTTATCACCGCGTGCGAGGCCTTCCTCCGTATTTCCCCACACTTCGGCTTATGGCTTAAGACCTTTAATGTGAAACCGAAGGTAATCGACGGGAAACAAGCAGAGTGCGGAGGCGCCTCAATAAGCAAGCTTATAAATTCTTCTTGGCCGATGGGCTCCTTCACAGAATCTTCAGACTTATGGCATCGGGAGTGGTTTTACATCACCGAACCCCGCGGTAAAAAGCGGTCAGCCACACCCGCGTTTCGGTCTGGCCCTCCACCACAGCTCGCATTGTGGTTTAACAAGGGGCTGGACTGGGGATCTACTGATGAAGTGCGGATGCTGCAAATCCGTATTCGGAGCCTCATTGAGAAGGGCACCGGTCTCATTGATGTAATCCAAGTAATGCTAGTCCGCCGGATCCTGCCCTGTCAGCGACGCCCTCTCCGCATGTGGGAGTTTAATCCGGAAGGTCCACGGACTCTTCAGCACCTCTCTGGCATGATTCTCAGAGAGATGTGGAAATTGTTCTTCAGCGCACAAAAATAGTGGTCGGACACTACAGAAGACAGTGGTCTTGACTGCAATCATCAAGATACTCTGGTAAGCACTCAACTCCTGAACATAGTTTTGTCAGATGCCTCATAACAATGTACTGATAAAACTTTCCTCAGCCAGGGTTGGCTAAAGAAGGCGGAGAGAATTAGGTGTTCGGCTCCACTTCCCGAAGACTCCGCCGATCCGGTGTTAACAAGGATGCTGGCTACGGCACCATATCAAGTGCCGCCGTGTGAAGATAAGGAGGAGGACGAAGAGGCCCAAGGCGGCCTCCATTCTGGAGGCACACCAAGCAATTTTTCTGGGGAGATTGGGACTTCCACTTCCAAAGGGGGAAGGGACGGGCGAACTGACATCCCTTCTCCTCGTGGGAAGAAAAGGGCCGCCTCCGAAGACTCGAAGAGAGAAGCTTCTAAGCGGGGGAAGGTATCCCAGTCAAGGGGTGATGTTGACATGCCGTCACCTCTCAAAGATAGGCCCTTAGCCGAATCGTAAGTGAATTAGACATGTCCCATTCTTTCCTGGCTGTAAGGGTAATATTTTAAACACATGCTTGCAGTCCGGCACACAGCCCTCCTCAACAGTCCTCCTCTTCGGGGGATCTTCTTCCGGAGATGATGGAGAGCGAGACTCCTCCATAGATCTCCCTTCCAGATAAGGCAGATGACACCGAGGTATCGTCCCGGAGGATCTTTCCCGATCTGCGAGTGGCGCAAGGGGCAGTGAAGACCGGGGCCAAAGGTAATACTCCGGCCGCCCAAGGTCCGGGGTGTGCGGCCCCTACATGGAACAACAAAAGTCCCGGACTATCCAATGTCCAAGGGATGACGCAACCTATTCCGGATTCGGAAGCGCCGGATATATTCATGGACATATTGCAACATGCTCCGTCTTAGAGGAACATCGTACCTTGATGGGGTACGGTGGTTGAAAGATTTCGGTCCACGAAAAGCGGATTGAATGAAGCCTTTTCTAGCCCACTAAGAGGCTTCGAGTTACATAATGTAATTTCAGGTATATTGTAAGTGCAAATTGCACCTGTGTATAGATAGTAGCCCCTGAGGCTCTGATTGACATCCAAAGGGATGCGATCAGAGGATCAAAAACATATGCCCAGAAAATGATCAGACTAATTGAAACACAAGTTGTTACATCCGCGGCGACTGCCCAAGCTACCGAGGTAGCACATCTGAAGCAGAAAGTTCATGTGGCGGATGATGACATCACGCTTATTAACAGGCGGCTCGATGAGGCGCAGGGTATGTCTTTGGGGTATTCAGTACATGCTAGTATTATAAAATGAGCGTGATACTGAGAATTTGTATATGCATAACTGCAGATAGTGTCGCGGCAGTTGAAACCCTTCGGGCGGAACTTGCCCGGGCCAAGGAGCAAGCCAGGATGAGTAATGCGGCTGCCGAAAAGGTAGCCGCCGAATTAAAAGCCGAGCAAATTGCTCGGCGTCAGTGCGAGGAGAGAATATCTACTATGGCACTTGAGCTGAAGGATGCCACTGGCCGATGCCAAGTTCTTGAGAAAGATAATAAAGCCAAAGCGGTCGATCTTGACAAGGCCTTAAAAGAGGCAAAGGAAGCCCGGTCTGAGTCTAGAGCGGCTCGGGAGGAGATCCGACAAGCTGGGGAGATCGTGACTGGTAAGCCCTTTTTATTGCAAACTAAGTTTGGCAATCCGAAGTATGCACCGCTTAATCAGATGTGGAGTTCTCCCGACGCCTTTATGGACCTGCCGAAGAGTGCTACCGATGCGAATCAGTTTTTCCACACTCAAGAAGGGCATGCGACGGAAAAGCTATTTTGGTCGCAATTTGACATGCAGAAGTGTCCCCTGTTGAACGAACAGATGGCCCAGTGGGCCGAGCTCCACAAGATGTCTGACACTGCCATGAAGGACGTCATAGCCTGGCTGTGGCCAACTGAACCCGTTTCGAATAGTTATTTCGGTTTTGTGCAGCAACTTGTTAATGCGGTGCCGCGTATCGACGCTGTGAAGCGGTCAACATGCATAGAAGATGCACGGATGGCCCTTGCCCATGTCAAGATGTACTGGGCGAAGATGAAGGCCACCGATATTGCAGCGCAGAGTCCATCCGAAGGCAAGGACCTTAACATGCCAGAACATTACTTTGAAGATGTCCTAGAGGGTGCCCGCTTGATAGAAATATTATGTTCGATTAAAGTGTGTCAAAATTGTAACAACAATATTATCATATATTTAAGGCTATGTTTTATACTTTTTGCCCGAAAAGTTTTGGTGCCTCCTGTGCGGCCGCCTTTTTTATATATACAATGTGAAAGTTTGCAGTCGTCGGCTTCAGCCCCCTCGCGTATAAGGCGGGGGTGTTTGGAAAAGCACTTGATCACACTTGACCTAACATCTTGGTCTGTTAAGGAGGTGTTAGTGCGGCGAACTAGGCAATCGGACTATAGAGCTCTAACACTTTCACTTAGCCATAGCAGTTTGACGGTGGGGCTACTATATAGCCCCTGGTATGTCCGTGGTTAGCCGAATACGGTGCGTGTACATACGTGACCAGAAGGACGGTCCTTGGTTTAACACGGAGGGAATCGCGAAGATTCCGATGAGTCATCGAGTGGTTGACCAGCTCTCGCCGCATCATGATAGTCAGTTTTCGGCTTTCTCTACTAAGGTGCTCATCTGGACGAGCTAGGACACAATCGCAGTAGTCTTCCCTTTACTACCCTAGCTGATATAGCGGAACGTAAGGTAGTAAGCACAGGAGCTGGCAACCCAACTATTGACCAAACACATGATTCGGAGCTGATGCATATAAGGCCAAACTTGCGACGCCGAACACTCCCTACAGGTGTCCGGACTTTTCAATATACACCGGGCTGAATACAGCCCCTGGTGATAGACCCTGGTATCAAGGCACGTACAATGATCTGACGTGGGGAAAGAGCGCGAGTGATGAGAGCATGAGTCTCAAAACACAATACGAGCCAATCTGCTTCTATAACATCCACTTTAGTACGGCGAGCCGTATATTTACAGATAATGCTGATATCTTTCTTGGACATTTTACATGCCAGGAAAGTACAAAACAAAAGGAGATAAAAAAGGTTTACACAGGGTCTTAATCTAAAAGAGAAACCTTAATACGGGGCCCTGCTGCACGTATGCGCCTTTGTCTCTGTTGTGAAGTGTCCTTGAAGGGTATAGTATGATGGCCATCTGTAGAAAGGAAAAAACCAGGTGAAAGAATCTGGTGTGGCCATAAGTAAAGCTGGTTCATCTTAATGAACCGTGAAATATAGCTTCTGGAGTCCGAATAGGGTCGAGCCGAACTATGGACTTTTGGTGTGCAGTGTGCCCCCGTCACCACCCAAGGAGTTTTAAGTGTATATTTATGTATACGTGGCATGTTTGCTGTCTCCTTATGGGGCGGTTGATGGGCCGTAGCTGCTAATCGAGTTCAGGTTTATTTGATCTGCCGCACTGAGGTGTGCGCCGGAAATGTTTAGTTGTGTCCGCGGTCTTAAAGACCGATGAGCTGCTCGGCTTGAATAGGCCGTTTTGTGCTTGGACTGCTAGAGCCTCCGTGTATTCTTCTAAACGAAGAGAGCGCTCCGTATTTCCGCTGACCGTGATGACGCCACGTGGCCTAGGCATTTTGAGTCTTAGATAAGCATAATGCGGGACTGCATTAAAACGGGCGAAGGCCGTTCTTTCGAGTAGTGCATGATAGCCACATCGGAACAGAGCAATGTCGAAGATTATTTCTTCGCTTCGAAAGTTGTCTGGGGAGCCGAATACAACTTCCAATGTTAGAGAGCCCGTGCAGCGGGCTCCCACGCCCGGTATAACTCCTTTAAAGGTAGTGCCGCTTGGCTTGATTTTTGACGGGTCTATCCCCATCTTGCGGATAGTGTCCTGATATATCAGATTGAGACTACTGCTGCTGTCCATGAGGACTCGAGTGAGGTGGTATCCGTCGATTATTGGGTCGAGCACCAGGGCAGCCGAACCCCCGTGACGGATACTAGTCGGATGATCCCTGCGATCAAAGATGATCAGGTAGGCCAACCATGGGTTGAATTTGGGGGCGACGGGCTCAACGGCATAGACATCTCGGAGTGCGTGTTTGCGCTCCCTCTTTGGGATGTGAGTGACATAGATCATGTTCACTGTTTTGATCTCCGGTGGAAATTTCTTCTGTCCCCCGTGTTCGGCTGGCGAGGTTCGTCCTCGTCTTCGCTCTGAGGTTCCTTCCCTTTGTGTTCGGCATTGAGTTCGCCGGCCTGCTTGAAGACCCAACACTCTCTGTTGGTATGGTTGGCTGGTTTATCAGGAGTGCCGTGGATCTGGCAGGGCCTGTCTAGAATTCTATCCAGGTTGGATGGACTGTCTTTGTTTCCTTTAAATGGCTTCTTCGTTGACCGGGTCTGGAGCCCCGGAATCCGGCATTTACTGTTGTATTGTCTGGGCTTTCTTCATTATTCCGACATTTGTTTTTGTTGCGTCGTGGTTTTCCATTGCCATCCCCGACTTCGGATGTGCCGGGGTCGCTGGTGCTGCTACGGACCAACCAGTTGTCCTCGCCCGCACAAAAGCAGGTTATTAATGTAGTTAAGGCTGCCATTGTTCTTGGCTTTTCCTGGCCAAGGTGCCTGGCTAGCCATTCGTCCCCGACACTGTGATTGAAGGCCGCTAGGGCTTCGGCGTCCGGATAGACGACGATTTGGTTCTTCTTAGTGAGAAACTGGTTCCAAAGCTTACGGGCTGATTCTCCGGGTTGTTGGATTATGTGACTTAGATGGTCTGCATCCGGGGGCCGGACATAGGTCCCTTGGAAATTGGCCCGAAAAGCGTCCTCAAGTTCTTCCCAGCTTTCGATGGAATTTTCGGGGAGGCTTTTTAGCCAGTGCCGAGCTGGTCCTTTTAGCTTGAGGGGTAAATATTTGATGGCGTGGAGATCATCTCCGCGAGCCATGTGGATATGAAGAATAAAGTCTTCAATCCAAACCACAGGGTCCGTCGTTCCGTCATATGCCTCGATGTTTACGAGCTTCAACCCTTCTGGAAAATCGTGTTCCAGCACCTCATCGGTGAAGCACAGGGGGTGTGCGGCACCCCTGTATCTGGCTGTGTCGTGGATTGGCTCCGACGGTTGTAGTGTTCGGTATTGGTTCCGAGCCGGTAAATGACCGCTATATTTGGTTTGAAAATCATGATCCTATGTAGGAGCATGTTCCCTGGATCCATAGATGGACCTGGTTTTGCCAGCCTTTTTGTCTAGGTCTTCACGTAGATCGTGTTTTTGGTCCTGGGCCGCAAGTTTCCTTCCTTTAAGGGGAGGGGGTGCGGGCTTGTGTACGGCATTGCTAGCCGCTCTGTCTCGAACACGAGGTGGTCGGTCCGGCCTGTCGGCCGTATTGTTCTTCGATGGTATAGGCGCAATAGCCTCGTCGTCGAATTCGGGCAGCAGCTTACGTTTAGGATAGCTCTTTGTTTGGCAATTAACGCCGTATTTTTCCTCAGCGTCTAGCACTTCGTTCCATCTGTCGTTGAGCGTATCCTATGCGGCTTTAAGCCACCGCTTCTGCTTCTTCAGGCTCCTTGCAGTGGCGATAAGCCTTTGGTGGAGGCGTTCTTGTTCTAATGGTTCTTCTGGGATGACGAACTCGTTGTTGCCCAGGCTGATCTCCTCTTCGGAGATAGGTTGGTAATTGCTATCTTCGGCGTCGCTGTGGTCGGACAACATCTCCGGACTGTGTTCGCCGTCCTCCCGCACGCCCTGCTCCAACGCTGGGTCTGTGGGGTCCTCGGCTTGGTTTAGATTATCATCATCGTCCATGACATGTTGTTGTTTTTCCTTTTGCCGGATCGAGGTTGGCGCTTGGGACACCGACGCTTAGGAGGTTCATCGACAGGCATGCTGTTATCTACGTCGGCCTCATTATCCTTAGTTGTCCACCATGTATATATCGTATGACGATGTAGCTGTCCACTGCCCTAAAGGTGGTGGTTTTTGTGCCTACTCCTCTGCGGCATCGTCATCCATACCGTCGATGTCCTCGGAGCCGTAATCGAGCGTGTCAGTTAAGTTCTCGATGGTGGCAATGAAGTGGGTGATGGGTGGGAAACGAAGTTCTTCATTGTCCGCTTCCCATTCGAGCCGGACATAGTTCGGTCGAGAGTTCCTTGATAAGGAGAGGGATTTCAATGAGTTTAAGACATCGCCAAAAGGCGAATGTTGGTAGATTCCCACGGAGCTGAACTCCAAGACCGGCGCCCAATCAGGTTCGATGGACGCGGATGCACGCGGTCCGGAACCCATAGCCGAAGACGAGTCCGAGGTTCCGGCGACACAAGCCCAGTTTGATGTTGGGTCTGTGTGCGGGCGAGCGCCGCTGAGTCTGCGGCCTCCGTGGCGGGGTTAAGCTTCCCGTCTTCGGATGATGCAGTCCGCTCCGGCTCTAGGGCCAGGGCGGTCACAGGCGCTATCTCCTACGCGCGGCCAGATGACAAATCTAGGTCATGTTCATCGTGATGGCCGGGGAAAGCCGTCATGGGCTCGAACCCATCGAAGATCAAGTCTCCATGGATATCGGCCACAAAATTCAGGCTTCCAAATCTGACCTGATGGCCAGGGGCGTAGCTATCGATCTACTCTAGATGGCCAAGCGAGTTGGCCCGTAGTGCGAAGCCGCCGAATACGAAGATCTGTCCGGGGAGGAAGACCCCCCCTGGACTGCGTTATTGTAGATGATTGATGGAGCCATCAAGCCTTATGATGATGGCGCAGCAGAACTCTTAATGAAAGCACCACTGTCGTTGTCAAAACCGGCGGATCTCGGGTAGGGGGTCCCGAACTGTGCGTCTAAGGCCGATGGTAACAGGAGGCGGGGGACACAATGTTTACCCAGGTTTGGGCCCTCTCTATGGAGGTAATACCCTACTTCCTGCTTGATTGATCTTGATGAATATGAGTATTACAAGAGTTGATCTACCACGAGATCGTAATGGCTAAACCCTAGAAGTCTAGCCTATGAGATTATGATTGTTGTGGCTAAACCCTAGAAGTCTAACCCCTCCGGTTTATATAGACACCGGGAGGGGCTAGGGTTGTACAAAGTCAGCTACGGAGAAAGGAATCTACATATTCGAATCGCCAAGCTTGCCTCCCACGCAAAGGAGAGTCCCATTCAGACACGGGACGAAGTCTTCTATCTTGTATCTTCATAGTCCAATAGTCCGGACCAAGTATACAGTCCGGCTGTCCGAGGACCCCTTAGTCCAGGACTCCCTTAGCCGTGGTCGTGGTCGATGAGATCTGACTTGGCAATTGAGGATCCCAAGCCGCCGCCGTAGAACGTGTCCTTCAGAAATGTAAAAATGGGCTCGATGGCGTATAAGGATCGCAAATCCTTGACCGCTTTGTGGAGGAGAACAGCGGCAGGGCCGTAGAAGAGATCGACAGCGGTTGGGTTGGGGATTGTCGGTGTCAAAACCGGCGGATCTCGGGTAGGGGGTCCCGAACTGTGCGTCTAGGCGGATGGTAACAGGAGACAAGGGACACGATGTTTTTACCCAGGATCGGGCCCTCTCGATGGAGGTAATACCCTACTCTGCTTGATTAATATTGATGATATGGGTAGTACAAGAGTAGATCTACCACGAGATCAAGGAGGCTAAACCCTAGAAGCTAGCCTATGGTATGATTCTTGTTAGTCCTACGGACTAAAACCATCCGGTTTATATAGACACCGGATAGGTTAGGGTTACAGTAGTCGGTTACAATGGTAGGAGATCTACATATCTGTATCGCCAAGCTTGCCTTCCACGCCAAGGAAAGTCCCATCCGGACACGGGACGAAGTCTTCAATCTTGTATCTTCATAGTCTTGGAGTCCGGCCGTGACGATAGTCCGGCTATCCGGACACCCCCTAGTCCGGGACTCCCTCTGTAGCCCCTGAACCAGGCTTCAATGACGATGAGTCCGGCGCGTTGATTGTCTTCGGCATTGCGAGGCGGGTTCCTCCTCCAAATACTTCATAGAAGGTTTTGAACACAAGGATAGTGTCCGGCTCTGCAAAAAAAGTTCCACATAACACCATAGAGAGAATAATTTTTGCACAGATCTGCTGGCGTATTCATGGCGTGACATCACACCACGGCCAGGCCTTTATATGAATCGTTTTCTTTGTTCCACCTCGGCGTGTTTAGCGAGGCGGTTTCCTTGGCACGTCTTATCAAAGCATAGATCGTGCCCCTTATTCCGGGATTCTCATCAATACGGATGTGGGTAACCCATCCGGCGCCATTGATTACGACGCTTGGGAAATAAGCGAGTTTTACCAGGCTGGTGGGGGACGCATAGCTTCGTCCGTCTATATAAGGGGATAAGGATCCACCTTTTCACCTACGCCTTCTTCCTCCTTTGCTTATCCATTTGCGCGCACTCGAGCTCCAACGCCCAAGTCCGCACATCCCACCTCAACCTTTCTCCAATCATGTCCGGAGCGGGAGGCAGGTGGATGGCATCCTCCGTCACGGAGGGGCACATCGCAAGACTGCTGGAGGCCTGATACTTGTCCGGCAACATCGCTCACAGGCTTCCCGACGAGGGGCAGCTCATTCCGACCCCTGGGCCCCGTGAGAGGGTGGTTTTTCTCCCCCACTTCCTCCGCGGACTAGGTTTTCCTCTTCACCCATTTGTCCGGGGGCTCATGTTCTACTATGGCACAGACTTCCACGACTGGCCCCGAATTTCATCCTCAACATCTCGGCGTTTATCACCGTGTGTGAGGCCTTCCTCACATCCAGCCCGCCCGACTTATGGCTGAAGATCTTCAACGTCCGGCCGAAGGTAGTGGGCAGCCGTCAAGCGAGTGCGGAGGCGCCATGGTTGGCAAGATGGCCAAAGTCCCATGGCTCGAGGGCGCCTTCGTGGAGAGAATAAAGGGGTGTCAATCGGGGTGGTTCTACATCACCGAGCCCCGCAACACCAAATGGGTGGCGGCCCCCGAATTCAGATCTGGCTTCCCCACACGGCTCTCGTCATGGAAAGAGACGGGCCTGACGTGGGGGAATTCAGACGAGACATCCGGACTTCAAAGATGCGTCCGAAACCTGGTGGCCAAGAATCTTAGGCTTGTCGACGTAATCCAGGTGATGCTTATCCGTCGGATTCTCCCATGCCAACAACGGGCCTTTAACTTGTGGGAGTTTGATCCGGCACATCACCAAACCTTGAGCCGGCTCTTCGACACTACGTACGAAGACGCCTGGAAGGTGTTGTTCAAGGGCGCCAAAGCCCCCAGCATCCGCTACCAAAGATCGCGGATACAGCTCGCAGCGTCAAGCCGGCGAGGTAAGTTATTTTACCCTTTACGGGACTCTTTTTTCATAGATTGACTCTACGTGGGATCTAAAACTCCCTAATCTTTGTGAGGACTGGCTGAAGGCGTTGGACAGATTAACTGTCCGGCTCCTTTGCCGGAAGATCCGGAGGGCGCCCGATTAGGCGGGGCTCTTGGCTCGGCGCCATACGTGGTGCTTGGGATAAGAAGGCCAAGAAGGAGGCCACGGGAACTCGAAGGAGCTCCCGACGCCAGGTGCTGTCAGATTCTAAAGCGGAATCTTCTCCTGAAGATGAGGAGGAAGAAGAAGAAGCTCCTCCCCTAGCGGGGGAGGAGAAGAAAAGGAAGGCCGCCCGACGGGAGGCCGGAGGAATCAGAAGGGAGAACCCTTCCTCCGGACTTCTCCACCAACGTCGATGTGACGAGGAGGATTGGCCTCTGAGGGCCAAGCCCTGGCGAGATCGTAAGTGTCCGGATACCCATGGTTTTTATTATTGCAGATTGTTCTCTAATGTCGAACAACCGTGCAGCCCTCCCAAGGGCTAGTACGCCGATTCATCAAGCGCGACACTGGGCTCGTCGGAAATGGAGAGTACCTCGCTTCCGGCCCCCTCCTCGCCTCATGTTATGGACAACGCCACAAGGGCCCCAAGAGGGCTTGGTCAAGAGGAGGTAGCGCAGGAGGTGCCACAAGGCAACCTCCCGGACTCGAGCGCTGGGGCAAGACCCCGGGGCTCTAGGCCCGACCCTTGTCCGGTCTCCATGCGGAACCTTGATGGTTACGAGTCCGGCAAGCGGACCCTTCGGAAGAAGGGTAAGACGGTGTCCTCCGTCCAACCGGAGGCACCGGATAGCTTCTTGGGCGCTTAACGGCGCTTCCATCAAGGAGGAGCACCGCCTTTGTTATGAGTGCGGTGATCCGAACGATTCGATCCGCCAAGAGCGGATCGACCAAGCCTGTACCAGCCTTCTAACAAGCTTTGAGGTAAGTTTTAGAATATGTAAAAATATAACCGCATAGAAAGTAGCCCCTGATGCTTAGTTCGGTGTTCGGAAAGAAAAGCCGGACTAAGGATCTAAAAAGATATACGCAGGAGTCTAACATAAGTATGTCAATATGGGAATGCAGGCTGCGCTGCTGACCTCTACCGCACTGACTGCGGAGGTCAATGCATTAAAGCAGAACCTCGAGCGGTCCGAGAACGAGCTCGGACAAGCCAAGAAGGAGCTCGAGGACAAGGAAGGTAAGTAGTACCTTATTAAAGAAATACCTTATAGAAAAGGTTTTGGTTGCGAAAAATAACAGGAATAACATGGGTACTGCAGGGGCCATGAACGAGGTGGCGACCCTAAAGGAAGTGGTGTCCGTGGCCGAAAACAAAGCGGCTGCGGAACGCACCGAGCGAGAGAAGGGGGAGGCGCAGCTGGCCAAGGTACGGCAAGAGCTCCAAGCTCTCGTGAAAAAACACGAGGGTTTGGAGCGTGACTCGAAGACCCGAGAGTCCGAGCTTGCCTCGGCTCTTGAGAGTGCCAAAGCTGCTAAGGCCGAGGCCAAAAAAAGCCCTCCAAGAAATTGAAGCACTAAAGAAGATAGCGGCGGGTAAGGCATTCTTTATGCAAAGCAAGAATGTAAAAGTCAATTACCTGTTACTTACCCGGATTCGGAGCTCTCCAGGAGCATTCGCAGATTTGCCACGTAGTGCGTCTGATGCTGCCGCATTCTACCGTGCCCAGGAGGGGAGCTCGACGGAAAAGGTGTTCTGGTCTCAGTATGTTGAGGCCGACCATCCAGTGCCCCTGAGCGACCAGCTGAAGCAGCTGGTCGAGATCCATAAGGTCGCCGAACAGGCCATGAAGGGCCTTATAGCGCGGCTGTGGCCATTGGAGGCCATGCCCGGGAGCTACTTCAGCTTGGTGCGGCGGTGGTGGATGCCTGTCCGCGGCTTGAAGTCATCAAGCGCTCCGTCTGCATTGAAGGTGTCCGTCGGGCCCTTGCCCGTGCTAAAGTGCTGCTTGGGGCAAGCTGGATCTTGAGAGAGGCTTGTGACGGACGGGCCACGAAGGGCCATGAGCATCGCCGCCCGACATGTACTATGAGGGCCTCCTGAAGGGTGCCCGCCGAATAGCTGATGAGTGCTCCAAGGATGTAATTTTTGAATAAACTCGCATTTGTTATCCTGTACACTGAAAACTTGTTCATATGCGCTAAGCAACGCTTATTAATTTAAAATATTACCTTTTGTGCGGCCGTTTATCAAATTTGAGAGATGGCAAGTCGTTGGCTTCAGCCCCCATGCCACGCAGTCTTTGGGGTGTTCGGGATAAACTTGAGCACTCTTGTTCCCATTCTTGGGTCCATCTAGGGAGGCGCTCAACACAACGTGAACAAGGCAACCGGACTTATAATGCTTGAACACTCTCACTTAGCCATAGAATTCTATAATTTTAAATTTCGTGAAGCCCCTAGTATTCGGAAGACCGAGTTGAGGCGCTATCCACGCCTTGGCGGACAATTCCGGTTCCTCGCTCTAAGCGACATAAGTCTTTAGGGGCCGAAAAAACCTCTCGAACAGCGACCGGCTCTCGCCCTATCATGACGGTCAGTTTTAGCTTTCTCCTTTGAGGTGCACGACCCAGCATAAGCGGGGCACAATCGCGATGGTTCTCCGGTGCTACCTTAGCCGATATAGCGGAACGTAAGGTACCAAAACACGGGGCGGGCAAACCAACTATTAACCCAAGACATGATTCGGAGCCAATTCATATAATGCTATAAGTTCGGGGTGCCGCACTTGTGAAAGTGTTCGGACTTATCACACCATAATTTTGGGATACTTAAGCCCCTGGTGTATTGGCCGTACCAAAGTGTATGGTTGCAACATGTCGTGAAATTAATATATGTATATATAAAGGAAGTAGAGCAATAATAAGCAAAAGCTATGTATTGTTTATTCAAAAAGGTACTGCAATGGAAGCGAGCGGTACAAATAGTGCGATAAGCAAGGGATGGGACTATCTAACATGTCCCCTCCGAGGGTAAGGCTATTTGGATGATATGTAAAACAGGTATAATGCTCGTAATAGAGACCACCTGAACACTCGACGTGGCTTTCCGCTTCCCTGGCTGTTGCATCGTGAGTTTGGCGATTCAAGTGTCGGACAGGACTTCTCAAAGACGGAGTCCTGAAAGTAAAAAAAAGGGAAAAAAGGAAAAATAAATGACATAAACGGGAGCCCCTGGTGCGGTCAAGCCGCATTCTTGGCGTGCCATTGTCTTGCCCCTCCCCATATGCCCATGGTATCTCTAGAGCGTAATTATGTACGCGTAATACTAGCTTCGCAATTTCGCGAGGGCTGGGGTTGGGGCCGGATTGCTACTCGTGCTTGAATCATGCCAGTGGTCTTGTTGCAGGTTACTCGGCGGCGCTTGGCGGTGTCCGGCGGCTTAGTGGCCGGACTCGAGAATTGTCGTGAGGCTGCTTTGCACCTCCGCCGCAAGAACGCCGTATGCTCCTCCTTTCGGAGAAGGCGTTCGGTGTTTCCATTGACCGTGATTACTCCTTGAGGGCCTGGCATCTTGAGCTTGAGGTATGCGTGAGTGCGGCACCGCATTGAACTTTGCAAATGCGGTTCGTCCGAGCGATGCATGATAGCCGCTGCGGAATGGGGCGATGTCGAAGATTAACTCTTCGCCGGAAGTTATCCGGAGATCCGAAGACCACTTGAGTGTGGTGAGCCTGTACAATTGGCCTCTACACCGGTATGGCGCCTTTAAAGGTCGTCTTTGTAGGTTTAATCCTTGAGGGGTCTATGCCCATTTTGCGCACTGTATCCTGATAAAGCAGGTTCAGGCTGCTACCGCCGTCCATCAGGACTTTGGTGAGGTGAAATCCGTCAATAATTGGGTCAAGAACCAATGCGGCGAAGCCACCGTGACGGATGCTAGTGGGGTGGTCCCTTCGATCGAAGGTGATCGGGCAGGAAGACCATGGGTTGAACTTTGGGGCGGCGGCTCCATCGCATATACGTCCGCAGATTACGCGCTTCCGCTCCCTTTTGGGTATGTGGGTTGCGTATATCATGTTCACCGTCCGCACTTGTGTGGGAAAACCTTTCTGTCCTCTATTGTTCGGCGACCGGGGCTCTTCCTCGTCATCGCTATGCAGCCCCTTTTCATTGAGTTCGGCACTTAACTTGCCTGCTTGCTTGAACACCCAACAATCCCTGTTGGTGTGATTGGCTGGTTTTTCGAGGGTGCCGTGTATTTGGCTAGCGATCGAGTATGCGGTCCAAGTTGGGCCAGGCCACTGTGTATTTCTTTTGAATGGCTTCTTCCGCTGACCGGGTTTAGAGCCTCTGAATCCGGCATTGACGGTCGTATCTTGATATTATTGCCGTTAATGTGGCGCTTGTTCTTATTCTTGACGCGACCTGCCATTGCTGTCCTTGGTATCCGGACTATCGGGATGTTTGGCCAAGTTGTTGCTTGAGCTAGCCAGCTGTCCTCTCCCGCACAAAAGCGAGTCATGAGGGTTGTGAGGGCTGCCATAGATTTCGGCTTTTCCTGTCCTAGGTGCGGGCAAGCCATTCATCGTGGATGTTATGTTTGAAGGCTGCAAGGGCCTCTGCATCCGGACAGTCAACGAATTGATTTTTCTTTGTTAGAAACCGAGTCCAGAATTGTCTGGCCGATTCTTCTGGCTGCTGAATTATGTGGCTAAGGTCATCGGCGTCTGGTGGTCGCACATATGTGCCCTGGAAGTTATCAAGGAATGCGGCTTCCGGGTCCTCCCAACAACCAATTGATTCTGCTGGCAAGCTATTGAGCCAATGCCGAGCTGGTCCTTTAAACTTGAGTGGGAGGTATTTGATGGCATGTAGATCATCACCATGGGCCATGTGGATATGGAGGAGATAATCCTCGATCCGGACCGCGAGGATCTGTGGTACCATCGTATGATTCGATGTTCTACGGGCTTGAAGCCCTCGGGATTTGATGATCCATTACTTCATCATGAAGCATAGTGGGTGTCTTGGCGCCTACAGTATTGGGCTATATCACGATGTAGCTCATATGAGCTTTGTCTCTTGTGTTCAGCCCGGCGGTTTCTTTGTATCCGGCGTGGCGGTAATCATCCCGCATTGCTGGGCGCCGCGATCCGTAGATCGATCTTGTATGTTTTGCCTTATCCTCCAATATATCTCGCAAGTCCGGTAGCGTTTTCCGTGCCTTGGTACTTTTTGAGCGCGTCGGGCGTGGCTTGAGAGGAGGGCGAGAGGCTTCTGCATCGCTGACCCACGGGTGGCGATGCTGCCATGTCATGCACTTTGGTAACTTGGGTGCTTCCTCCTCTAGTCGAGGCAACGACCTGCGTTTGGGGTAGCTTTTGGAGGCGTTCGAGTTCATACTCTTGGCTGCAAGGACTTGATCCATCACAGCCGACTAGCAGGTCTTGGTCAGCTCTAAAATGTTGCTGCTTTTTCTTGAGGCTGCTTGCCTGGCTATGAGCCTGCGTTGGCAAACGCCTCCTGTTGACGGGATCCTCGGGCACGACAAACTCGTCGTCGTCGAGGCTTGCCTCATCTTCGGAGGGAGGCGCATAATTATCGTCCTCAACCTCTCTTTACGCCGCCTTTGTCATGCGGACTTGCTTCTCCCTCCTCTGTCTTTGAGTCCTGCTGGAGGGGTTCTCTTCGCACCTTGTCCGGGTGTTATTATCTCCCGTGCGGAATCACCGTTTTTATTGTGGCGGGATTTAGAGCGGCGCCCGCTGACGTCGGCGCTTGGTACATTTCTTGGAGGGTCATCCTCCGTTGTTCCATCGTCGTTCCAATCTTTTGGGATGTCCACCATATATATGCCATATGTGAGGTGGCCTTCCGATTGCCACTGTGGTATTTGGGTCTTGGTCGTCTCGGCGTCGTCGTCCATACCGTCGATGTCTTCGGAGTCATAGTCTAGCATGTCGGTTAAATCATCGACAGTGGCTACAAAGTGGGTGGTGGGTGGGTGTTGAATTTCTTCGTCGTCCGCATCCCAACCTTCCTGTCCGTAGTCCGGCAGGGCTCTCTGGATAAAGAGAGAGACTTTAGTGAATTCAGGATGTCGCCAAAGGGAGAGTGCCGAAAAGATGTCCGGCGATGAACTCCGTGACCGGCGCCCAATCGGATTCGATTGGCGGGCGCGGAGGGTTGAGTCCGGAGAGGAGTCCGGCACCACAGGTCGAGGTCTTTGCAAAGGACAGGATGGAGTTCGGCTCAATCGCCGTAGAGATTGTAGCCCCGAGGCGGTGTCCAACCACTCGTCCTCGATCGGGGAATCCGGCTCCGGATTAAGGGTCGGAGCCGGATGCGGGTGCGGCCTCTAGGGCCTTTGTTCTGCGAGCTAGATCATGCCCATCGAAGCGGTCTTGGCGCTTGGCTGCGGCTCGAATCTGTCGAAGATCAAGTCTCCGCGGATATCGGCCGTATAGTTTAAACTTCCAAATCTGACACGATGGCGGGCGTAGCTTCGATCTGCTCCGGATGACCAAGCGAATTGGCCCGCGATTGCAAAAGCCGCCCGAATCACGAAGATGCATGCGGGGAGAAAAGTCTCACCCTGGACCGCGTCATTGTTGATGACCAAAGGAGCCATCGGGCCTATCGGTGACGACACATAGGAACTCTCAATGAAAGCACCAATGTCGGTGTCAAAACTGGCGGATCTCAGGTAGGGGGTCCCGAACTGTGCGTCTAGGCGGATGGTAACAGGAGACAAGGGACACGATGTTTTTACCCAGGTTCGGGCCCTCTCGATGGAGGTAATACCCTACTCCTGCTTGATTAATATTGATGATATGGGTAGTACAAGAGTAGATCTACCACGAGATCAAGGAGGCTAAACCCTAGAAGCTAGCCTATGGTATGATTGTTGTTAGATCCTACGGACTAAAACCCTCCGGTTTATATAGACACCGGATAGGTTAGGGTTACACGCAGTCGGTTACAATGGTAGGATATCTACATATCCGTATCGCCAAGCTTGCCTTTCACGCCAAGGAAAGTCCCATCCGGACACGGGACGAAGTCTTCAATCTTGTATCTTCATAGTCTTGGAGTCCGGCCGTGACGATAGTCCGGCTATCCGGACACCCCCTAGTCCGGGACTCCCTCAGGGATGGACCGCTTAACCTGTGACATGGCCCAGGTGAAGTCGTCGCTGTCGATGAGCTTGATGTTGTAGCCAGCTTTCCCGAGATACAGTAATACGCAAGCCCGCTGACATGAATCCTTCAACGTGTCAACGTAGTCAATGTCTTCGCCGGCTTTCGCGGTGACGTGTTGCTCCGAGACCGACAGGTCGGGGCAAACGGCAGCCACCTCGCCAATGTCCGCCGGAGAGGCCATGATAAACCTCTTCTTGGACGAACTCTCATCGGGCTCTCCGGGATACGTGGTCGAGCTTAGGCTGAGACATTCTAGAGCAGGGGATGTGGATCTGGTGGGGAGGGACACCGGAGGCCTCATCTAAAAACTCAGGGGAGTGGGGGCGGCGGTATGGGAATCGCTGGGTAACCTGAACTTCATTATCTAAGCTAGGAGGAACGGGCAGACCGACATGGGTTGGTGGCGGTGCTGACGGCGGCGGCAGCGGCTGCGAGCTAGGGTTTGAGTGGAGAGGGGACCGGGTGGGGGACTATGGAGAGGGGGTGGTGTTTGAGGATACGCCCGGCTACTGAAAATTTTAGTAATGATGGGTGGAGATGGTGGTGGACGAGGGAGGGCGACGGTTCAAATGCCTCGGCTACTGCAATTTTACTATAAGGTTGATGCTGGAGGAGTGTGGGCGACGGTTGAAGTACGGGCTACTAAAATTTGGGTAAAAGAATGGATGTGGGGCGGGAGTGCCCAAGACCGCGCACGGTCCAATAAGAATATGCGTGTATGATTGTCGGTGTCAAAAGCAGCGGATCTCGGGTAGGGGGTCCCAGTCTGTGCGTCTAAGGATGATGGTAACAGGAGACAGGGGACACGATGTTTACCCAGGTTCGGGCCCTCTCTATGAAGGTAATACCCTACTTCCTGCTTGATTGATCTTGATGATATGAGTATTACAAGAGTTGATCTACCACGAGATCGTAGAGGCTAAACCCTAGAAGCTAGCCTATGATGATTATGATTGTTGTATATCTCTTTTTTTATCGACTAGCCCGGCCCCTGGTTTATATAATGCACCAGGGGCCTAGGATAACAAGATTCCTAGCCGAATACGCCGGTGGGGAGGAGTCCTTATCTTGACCACCAAGTCTTGTGGAATCTTCCTTGTATGCGGCAATTGTCCGGACTGGCCCATGAGTATACGGCCATGGGGGTCCTCGGCCCAATCTAAGAGATCGGAAGATGACGTGGTGAGTACCCCCTAGTCCAGGACACCGTCAGTAGCCCCCTGAACCGGTCTTCAAGTTGGGGACGCTCCTCGATTCTTCCAAACTGTTCTTCATCTTCGGTCGTCGGTCTTGAAAACTGGTTCAACAAATCTTCTCATCTTCGATCTTGAGGATCGCCGAAGTGCATCCGAAGAGTTTACACGTTGGGCATCCAAGGAGCCCCTTTAAGTTTCCGGCCTTTATCAATGCCTTGTTATTTTCATGCCACACCTCGGGTTTGAAGTTGTTCCCGGGAGACAGTGTCCTCTTGCGTCCGAGCTCTAACGCCGGACTGCATTCGAGGTATCCTTTGCAGCCGAGCACTAATGTCGGACTGCTTCCGAGCTCCAACACCGGACTGTGTCCAAGCTCCAACGCCGGATTATATCCGAGGTGTCATAGATCACCTTGGTTCAAAAAGTTGAAAGAGTTTAGCTAAGCTTAATACCGGAAATGACCTCTATGGAGCCAGCCACTGGCGCCCGAGCTTTATGATGGACTGCTTCCGAGGTGGTGCACCACCTTGGCCATGGGACTGATTTTTATGAATTTAAGTCCGAATTGTGCAATGTAATATCTGACAAGATGTATAGCCAGTATCCCTCAAGGTGCGTGTTGGCTTAATATCCGAGATGCACCTGAAGGAAAACATAAAACGGCCGATCCTAGTAGCCCCTGAGACTCAGGTCGATGCGTGAAATCGGCCTGAGGATCAACTCCTAGCTCGGCAGCATACGTAGGAATAGAAACGTGGTATAATATATTAGGGAAAATAGAGATCGGCGAACAGGCCCTTGATAGAGGGTCTCGAGAAGTCGCCGTAATATATTAGCTTGACGCCGTATAGGTCCAGATGGTACCCATTGTTGTCCGAAGACGCGTTTGCGCATAGTTCGGTCAAGCCGAACACTGAGCACTTTGAATTTTCTGCATTGAATAGGCAATGCAGTAGCCCCCGAGACACTGGTCGGGTGGCAACACCAGATCAGGGGATCGATGTGCCCCTTTAATATGTGTCATTGAGAGTTGAACTCAAGACCTCCCACTTACTAAACGGGTGCTCTAACCAACTGAGCTATGAAAGCACCAATGTCGGTGTCAAAACCGGTGGATCTCGGGTAGGGGGTCCCGATCTGTGTGTCTAAGGATAATGGTAACAGGAGACAGGGGACACGATGTTTACCCAGGTTCGGGCCCTCTCTATGGAGGTAATACCCTACTTCCTGCTTGATTGATCTTGATGATATGAGTATTACAAGAGTTGATCTACCACGAGATCGTAGAGGCTAAACCCTAGAAGCTAGCCTATGATGATTATGATTGTTGTATATCTCTTTTTTTATCGACTAGCCCGGCCCTGGTTTATATAATGCACCAGGGGCCTAGGATAACAAGAGTCCTAGCCGAATACGACGGTGGGGAGGAGTCCTTGTATTGACCACCAAGTCTTGTGGAATCTTCCTTGTATGCGGAAACTGTCCGGACTGGCCCATGAGTATACGGCCATGGGGGTCCTCGGCCCAATCTAATAGATCGGGAGATGACGTGGTGAGTACCCCCTAGTCCAGGACACCGTCAATGATAATAAGGAAAAGTGGTGGAACCGCCAATTTTTGCAACGCTCAAGGCGGGTAGTTTATTTTTGTATTTCTAGCTAGCTGGTCTATCGCACATGGTTCGTCCTAATTTCTAAATAAACTTACCTGCCTTTAGCTTGCGCAGTCATGGTGATTTTATAGAGCACTTGCATCACACAAGGTTAAGCCAATACCTCCACCCTTTGCTCGCGCTTGCACAGTCGTGGGGATTTTACAGCGCACTTGCATCGTACACGGTTGAGCCAGTACCTCCACCTTTTCCCGCGCTTGCGCAGTCATCGTGATTCACAATGCACTTGCATCGCACACGCTTAAGAAATTATACACGTGTCTGTTGAGCATCATCAGAGTCTTTGCAGCAAAAAACGTTAGAGAGGGTCAGAAGACAGCCACACCAGCATGTGTCCCAAATATATATGAGTGAAAAGGGTGGTCTGTGATGTTCAAAATTTCAATGCACAACTTTGACCTCGCGGTCCCACGGTTGGGCGCGTCCTCGAAGATCGATGAGAGGGGCCAGAAGTCAAGAACCACCTGTAGGTGGCCAAATATATGTAGGAATATTGGGTGTGATGTTTAAAACTTTAAATACACAATGCATAACTTTGGTGGCACCTGCCTCGCAAACCCGAAAGCACCCTTGGATATATCTATAATGACATAATATCGTAGCTAGCTAGCCCACCACCTCCCACTTCGTGTCAGCGGGGCGGATGCATGTAATGATACTTTGGTCATACATGCATGTCGCCATGACCTACCATAAGACGGCCCAACGAATCTATCGTTTGGTCAAACGACAATTGTTGTTGTTGATAAACCGCTTGGGCCAATAGATTGAACCATCATAAAAATCGCACGAGAGGGACCACAAAACCAGCACGTCTTGCATGCGGCCCAAAATAATGTACGTTGGAAGGGGTGATGTGTGCTTTCAACATAGAATAATGTACAATTTAGATGTGGTTCCTACCTCTCGATACAGACAACAACCATGAAGGCAAGGTAGTTAAGGACGAGATACGCAGGGTACGATGTAGGTCGAACCTAGCAATCCGAGCATGTGGCAGGGAATCCTGACAACGCATGAGCTCGAGCTTTGGTTGAACGACATGTGACGGTGACCGCCCCTTACACGAACTAGGAGGAATCCATTCATGGTCAACACATATCCCTCGTTATCGGTCAAATGGATGATATATACACTTGGGGAGCCCACGGATATGCGTGTCATCACAAAAAACCGTACAGGGGAGACGCGGTCAATCAGAAGACCACGTACACACTGCATGCGGCCCGAAAATATGTATGGGTACGGTGGTGTGTGATGTGTTTAAATCCCGAATGAACAACTTCGATGGGCCACCAACTAAACTACAAACCGAACACCGTACCTGACTCCAAGCCTGGTTCAATAAGTACGATGTCGGGGTCTCAACTTCAAGGCAGGGGGGTCGTCCCACTCATGCGCTCAAACTTTATTTGGTCTAGCATGGCACACATATCAATAGGAAACCATCATGGTCAAACCCTTCTCGTTGTTGGGTCAAAGGGATAGATTGTGTGGGGCCCCCCTCATTGTCGGTAAAGGATAATATATATACCTTGGGAAGCCCACAGATATGTACAACGTCTATAAACCGCACAAGGGAGACATGCTCGATCAGAACACCCTGCCCCCTATACCCTGCATGCGACCTGAAAAAGGTTTATATAATCACCATGACAGGTCACTACAGAGTTAATCATTCTTTAATTTTTTTAGAGCCAAAAATAACCTATAAAAACATAGTCTACAAATTAGCAAAACAAGGATCCCAAGGTTTACATAATCGCCATGACAGGTCACTATAGAGTCAATCATTCTTTAAATTTTTAGAGCAAAAAATAACCTATAAAAACATAGTCTACAAATTAGCAAAACAAGGATCCAAGGCTTATATAATCACCATGACAGGTCACTATAAAGATATATATCTCTTTATCTCTATAATGACCGTGTCATGGTGATTAAATGAAGCTTGATATATGCAACTTCCCACCGGGTCACCCATCCATGGACTACTCCAGCCCGAGCACGCTTAAGCTCTGCGTTCTATTCGACTAGGCTAGCGGATGGGAGAAGCTGCACCTTGCTGATAGGAATTGCCTCCTTGCTTTTAAGGAGTTTCACGCTAGTCACCGTATGGGACCTACTCCCTCCTGTCACGCACATTTGTGCTTTTAGAAACTGTGTGCGATATTTACATGGCCGGTGTGTCGCCGCCTAGCCTTCAATGAGCACTAACACTGGTAGAGGGAAAACAATGGGAGAAGAGCCGGGAAATTGATAAGAGGAGTGGCGGGAAATGGTAGCCTGTTTAGAAAACATAGTAGAGAAGGAAGCGTGAGCTAGCACGACGCATGCGCACAGTGCTTACCCATGTACTGCATGTGTTGTCGAAAGGGCTGAGGGTTGCCGTTCGATCTGGGAGCATCCAACGGTGCAGACGTACGATCTGTGGGGTTTGGGTTCTGGCCAATCAGAATGCATGACTCAGATCGCGCGCGCTATAGGGGGAGGGAGCATTGGCCACGGTTTGGTAGGCACACGGAGTGAACTGTGTGCTATTTGAATACATTTCATGAGAAGAATCTCGATTTTTAAATCCCCGTAAATCCAAAACTCACCCGAAAATCGTGAAACTTGGCATGGCGTCACGACATGGCACATATATGTCGAGGAATTTTTTTGTTCATTTTGGCGCAAGTTTTATTACAAGCCTCTTACAAACTGGAGCTTCTCTCAAAGAAGCCTCGTGGTTCTGATAGGGAAACGTGTCCCCCTTGTGGGTAAAACGATAATCACTACCTCTTTTCGCCTTGTATTTTCTTCTACGGGCAACATGGAATGACAGACTAAGGCATAGCCTAGTGGTGGGAAGGGGCTGATGCCTTCCCACCCACCCAGGTTCAAGGCATGGTACTTGCAATTTGGGTTTGTTGCACCAATTATACTGTAAGGGGTTCCCTTACAGTCTTTCTGTCAAAAAAACATGGAACGACAGGATATCTGTACTAAAATTTAAACTTATGAGGGTTCGTTTGGCCTTTTTATATACTAATTGAGTTTCCTAGGCATTTAATGTCCATAATTCAAATCTGAACATCAAATACATGCTCCAGTTCCTCAAAATGGCTAGAAAAATTATACATGTCTCCTTGGGTGCATGTTTAGGTCCCATGCCAGGAATGGGAACAAATTACAACTGTTCCGACATCCTGGCTCGTCCTCAAACATTTGGAATCTCGGTTTTTAAATCCTCGTAAATCCTAACTCACCAGAAAGTCATGAAAGTTGGCACGGTGTCACGTCATGGCGCATATATGTCGTGGTAAAACATTGTCCAATTTGGGTCAAGCTTTAGTACAAACCTCTTACAAACCGAAGCTTCTCTCAAAGAAGTCTCATGGTTCCGATAGGGAAACATGTTCCCCTTGTGGCGAAACGTAATTAGTGCCTCTTTTCGCCTTGTATTTTCTTCTACAGGAAACATGGAACAACAGGATATCCATGCTGAAATTTAAACTTATTCATGGTTCGTTTGGCCTTTTTATACACTAATTGTGTTTCCTAGGCATTTAATGTCCATAACTCAAATCTGAATTACAAATACATGCACCAGTTCACCAAAATAGCTAGAAAAATTATACATGTGTCCTTGGGTGCATGTTTAGCTCCCTTGCCAGGAATGGGAATGAATTACAACCATACCGGCGTCCTGGCTCGTCCTCAAACATTTGGAATCTCGGTTTTTAAATCCCCATAAATCCAAAACTCACGAGAAAGCCATCAAAGGTGGCATGGTGTCACGTCATGGCACATATATGTCGTGGTAAAACATTGTCAATTTGGGTCAAGCTTTATTACAAACCTCTTACAAACCGGAGCCTGTCGCAAGAACCCTCAGGGTTTCGATAGGGAAATGTGTCCCCTTGTGGGTCAAACGATAATCGCTCCCTCTTCTAGCCTCGTATTTTCTTCTACACGCAACACGGAACAATGGGAGATTCGCGCCAAACTTTGAAAGTATTCAGGGTTCGTTTGTCCTTTTTATTCATTAATTGAGTTTTCTAGGAATTTAATGTCCATAATTCAAATCCGAACTACAAATACATGCTCCAGTGCACCAAAATGGCTAGAAAAAATGTACAGTGTCCTTGGGATGCATGTTTAGGTCCCATGGAACAAATGGGAATGAATTCAATCGTCTCGCCATCCTGGTTTGGCCACAAACATTGTGAATCTCGGTTTATAAATCTCTGTAAATCCAAAACTCACTAGGAAATCATGAAACTTGGCAGGGTGTCACTACATGGTACATATAATTGTCCAATTTGGGCGAAGCTATATTACAAGCCTCTTACAAACCGAAACTTCTCGCAACCCTCGTGGTTCCGGTGAGTGAAACGATAATCGCTGCATCTTCTCGCCCTGAACTTTGTTTCCTACAGGAAACATAGAATAACAGGAGTGTCGTGCTGAAATTTGAAACTATTCAGGGTTCGTTTGGCCATTGTATATATTAATTAAGTTTTCTACGCATTTAATATAGTCCATAATTCAAATTTGAACTACAAGCACATGCTCCAGTGAAGCAAAATGGGTGGGAAATCTTACATGTGTCATTGGGTGCATGTAGGTCTCATTTAAGGAATGGGAATGAATTACAAACTTCTCGTCGTCCTGAAACATTGAGAATCTTAGCTTTTAAATCCAAGTAAATCAAAAACTCATCCAAAAAACATGAAACTTGGCATGGTTTCATGACATGGCACACATATGTCGTGGTAAAAAAAATTGTCCAGTTTGAGAAGAGGTGCCCACATTAGTAGCCAACGAAGTCCTTCTTGAAACAAATAGCTGACACGTTAATATCGCAAATGGTTGTATTATATGAACTGTTTCAAAATTTAACCATACTCGGTGGCGTGCGTGCAGTTGTTTGATTAGACGGGATGAGCGCGAGAAGTCCGCCGTGCAGGCTTGACGGGACGCGTGCGAGCATTCCGCCGCGGAGGCTCGACGGGACGCGTGCATCCTATCCATCTCGCAGGCTCGACGGGACACGTGCGAGCAGCAAGGCCGCCCATGCACACCAGGAAGCAAGCTCTTTGACCTCCATGCACCAGCCACTGCCCCCTCGCCCACAACTTCTCCATTAATGGGATAATTAAAGCACCTGGATGCATAGTGTTTGCTTGTGATCCCATGGTAACATTTGCTTTGTTCATGTTTTCAACTCGTATTGCGGCCTAATTTAAATTGTCACATAGGGAACGGATAATACGACGACAACTAAAATGGCAACGGATAATACGACGACAAATTTACAATGACGCAGATAATAATTGTCTTACATATTTTGGATAATTTAAAATGCCACATGCGGCAAAGCCCGGAAGACACGGGGGCAAAAGAAGAAGGAAATCGCAGGCAACGATATGGGTCGCTAATGTCTCTACTCTTCGATGGATC
Organism: Aegilops bicornis; assembly: GCA_021605145.1. Classification (NCBI taxonomy): domain Eukaryota; kingdom Viridiplantae; phylum Streptophyta; class Magnoliopsida; order Poales; family Poaceae; genus Aegilops; species Aegilops bicornis. The sequence goes on from CM038673.1 coordinate 726,247,711, forward strand.
ATTGGGCGATGACATCCTCCAGCTCCTTCTTCAATTCCTCACGACTTTGCTTGAAAGCAGCCACGGATTCCTCCACCTCCTGCTCGCGCTCGATCCGGAGCTTCCTCAAGTCACCCATTAGTTCTTTGAGGACCGCTGCCAGCGTCATCCCCGAGGCACTGCTCTGCTCATGCAGCATCTTCCAGCCGGCGACCTCCTCCTCCTTCTCGGCTATGCCTTGAGGAGCTTCACATTGTCACCCATGAGTTGCTCGACGAGGCCGGTCGCCTTGTCAACCGAGGCATCACTGATCTCGAGCAGCTTCATCAAGCCGTCGACCAGCTCCTGCTGCTTAATGAGGCTAGCGAGAATGTCGTCATCACCGACCAAGGACTTCAGCAGCGTCGGCTCGTCGCGATCGCTGACGCGGCGAGTGCGCTTGTGAGAGCCCTCACGTGCCCATGAGAGCTCGTTCGAGGGCTCCGCGGCGGCCAACATCTCTATTCTTGTTTGCTTCATGGCGTGACCTCTCTAGTGCTTCTGCGACCTTGGTCTTTGCTGCCTGGTTATACGTCCACCCGAAATTCTTCCTACCGGTCATGGCGGAACAACTTGACAGGAAAGACCAGTTTTTTGGGTGATGAGGAGAGAAACTATGAAGTAATTTTCGAGTGGGTAGTTTTTATAGCCCGATGCTAAGTGTGAACACATATTAGTTTGATCGGTGTGAACACATATTAGTTTGATCTGTGTGAAAACATTTGCAATTACTTATTGCGTTGTAATCTGCAATGTGACGAGAAACAAAGTCAAAATTAATTGATGGTTCTGGGCCTACAAAGCCCCGTTTCTGTTGTTCTGTCTCATCGCAAATAGTTCGTTTAGACCAATCGTATGACAGGCATCAGAAGCCATAAACGTGGGCCCTTGTTCTCGGATGTACGTGTACGTGTCTGCCCACTATCACACACGGTCATGATATCACCATTGTGCCTCCCACGGGGTGCCAGAAGGTTCACCACGTGGTTGCTCGCCGTTGAGGAGGCCGCGACGCACTCTGCTCGTGTCCGTCCGCGTGTTTTGCTCGCATTTGAGGCAGCCGTTGCGCGCTCTGCTCTGGCGTCCCTGCGCGCGCTCTGCTCGCCGTTGAGGCAAATTTACAATGGCAATGGTTAATAATTGTCTTACATATTTAGGTTAATTTAAAATGCCACATGCGGCAAGGCACAAAACACTCACGACCTACTTATGCATACAGTTATAATAAAATATAGGCTAAAAGGCTGAGCCGGCGGCCTTCAACGACGGTCTTCTCGGACTCCATGATCAGCATATCACCCTTGCGGCCGTTTATTATGTGTAACTTACTAATCATCGCACATGAGTACTCACAGACGCATCATGTGCGATACTCCTAGCCACCGCAAGCAACTAGTTTGCATTTTTTCAAAGTTTTTTGTACGAACATAATCGCACACGAACTTACTATAATAACTGTCTGTATTATAATTTCTCATCACAAACAGTTCATCCGAGTGGGTTGTTTGCTGCGTGTCACACACATCTGGTTTACACGAATCGTTTGTGTTCTTTTGGCTCATCGCAAATGCCGCATATCACACACATCTTGTTAAGTTCAACCGTTTCTATTCTCTTGCCTAATTCGAAAACAGTTTGTCCGAGTGAACCGTATGTCGTATATCACACACACCTTGATCTGGTTGACCATTTCTGTTTCATTCCCTAATAGCACACAGTTCATTGGAGCGAACTGTATGTTTTATATCGCACACACATTGATATGGTTGCCCGTTTTGTTGTTCTGCCTCATCGCAAACAGTTCTGCTAGATCAACCATATGCCCAGCATCGCACACGTAACTAAAATCTGAACCGTGTTTGATGTCTCCGCCATCGCAAATGTTATGCATCTTTTTTGATGGTTTTTTAACATCCCCGTTTTCGATTAATGTATCGCACACAGTTTCGTCAAAGAATCTCTGATTGTAGTGTCGCGTTAGCAGCATCCTGCAGTAGTGACAAGAGCAAGGAGTTCATCATCAACACACCATACATTACCTTTTGGAGAGTGGTGTCTCCTAGATTGGTTAGGTGTCGCTTGGGAGCCTCCGTCAAGATCTGGAGTTGAACCAAGAAGTTTGTAAGGGCAAGGATGTCTCCTACTTCATGAAATTCTACCCGAATGACGAAAGTCCTTCGTGGGCGATGGCCATGGTGGGATAGACAAGATTGCTTCTTCGTGGACCCTTCATGGGTGGAGCCTTCCGTGGACTCGCGCAACCCTTACCCTTCATGGGTTGAGGTCTCCATCAACATGGACGTACGATAGCACCACCTATCGGAACCACGCCAAAAATCTGCATGTCTCCATTGCGTTTGCCTTCTCCAAACCCTTCCCTTTACCTTCATATGCAACGTTTTACTTTTCGCTGCTATATTCTTAGAATTACATGTGTAGGTTGATTGCTTGACTTATGATAATTGCTAAAATCCGTTCATAACTAAAATTAGAAAAATGATAGATTTTTATTTGGTCAAGTAGTCTAATCACCCCTCCCCCTTTAGACATACTTTTGATCCTACAACAACCAATACACAACACATGGTATGATGACTACCACGTCTGCGTTGAATGCACAATGCGTGGCGCGGGTCCATAATGGGTGGCTCTATGCACGGTAAGTTGCGGGGCCCTAGAGCTTGTGCCACCACACTTGGGGCGCAAGACAAAGAACGGCAGCGAAGCGCTACATGGCGGAGACATTGGACAAGCAAGAGCGTGACTGGGCTGAGAGCTAGCAAGGTGGGGCCTCCAACGTGGATTGATTGTACACGGAGGTAACAGTTGCCCGTCACTTATAATGTGGCAGCTATAGTTGTTGTGCAATAGTGTTCTCGTCACTCATAATGTGGCAACTATAGTTGTTTTTGCAGTATTAATTTGTGGCTTCTTCCTACTTAATCATAATTCCACATAGTAATTTTGTTGGATTTTCTTCATCTCGGATAGACCTACGCATGGGCGGCCCAGGCAGGGTCGGGCTTGGCCTTCGAGCGAGGCTTAGGCTTGAGTTTGGGTTGAGGTTTATCTTTCGGGCGGGTTTTCTGGTTTGGGGTCGGGCTTGCACATGAAGGTGCTAAAAAGTGTCATTTGGGTCAGGTTTTCAGGTTTCAGGCATGTATTTAGGCCGGGCTTGGGCTTGAAAAGGCAGTGATTTTCAGGCTTTGGGTCGGGCTCAGGCTTGGAGTTTTGGAGGTCAGGCTTTTACAAGCCAGGCCCAAAACCCGGCCCGGCCCGATCAATGATCAGGTTTGTCTTGAAGAAGGCCTTCGTGTTGTGGAATCTTCTCATATTTCTAGCTTCCAAGGACCCCCCCCCCCCTCTATTTCTTCGTAAATGCAGAGGAAAGGGGTAAAAACTAAAATACATGGTCAAATACGTATGCTATTTTAGCAATTTATCTTATTAAATAATGATACAAAATGCACATAACAACGGACGTATAGGGGTGCAAGCCTCTGGAGTTGCACCCTTTGTGATCCTACGCTAGGAGAATGGTTATTGGCTTGTTTTATGCATATTGAGTTCATGTGATTAGCTTACAATATGTGACTAATATTATTAGTATCATCGTTGTGAATTTATTATGTCTTAAATTAATCAAAAAATTCTTAAGTGTTCAAAAGTATACACTCTTTACTCATTGATATAAAAAACTTACATATATGTTACGTTGGGCGACTCTAGACGCTATGAGTGAGTTGTGTTTGAAGACGAAACTGGTTGATTCAGTGAACTAAGTAAGAGTATCTACAACTGAAGGCCCACTTTGTCCCTCTACATCCGGGCGGACAGACTGAATATGGCTCATATATACATGAGAGAGAGAAAAAAAACGCCGCCCTACCAGACCCCTCAGATCGTCCTTATATCTCCGGGTTCCGTGAATCATCAAACTTACTCCATACGTGGGAAGGATATGAGGGTGTCCAGACATTGTCGGACATGGCCCACCCGAACAAACTTTTCTTTTTCTTTCTCCATCTCCATCAATCATATGTATGTGACCGAACTAAGCAAATTTAGTGGGCACGGCTGCGCGGACGAACAAACGAGGGTTAAAACGGATGCGTCTAAACACTATCTGGACGTGTGAGGAATAAAATTAGCCTAGTTCAATTGTAGATGCTCTAAGATGGAGATGAGGAGCATGAGCTTAATATGAATGGCCGGGTTGCTCATTGATACTTTACATCAACGTCCATCAACTGCATGCTTTGATATAGACCAGTTGGGTTTTGTCAGTTTCTTTTTTACCCGTTTCACTTTCTAGCTGCAACCTGCAAAATTCCTTAAAAGGCATTGGACCCATCCAGAATTCAGTTTCAAGGTTTGGGTTTCAGTAACGCAGTTGAGCAATTTGCAACAGAGGGAGTATTATTCGTTTGTTGTTTGCCTAAGCAAAAGAAATATCAACACTGACAAATGCTGGCTGATACTATTAGGTGACTAGCAGCTAAACTCATTTGCTTGCTAGTGCAATCCGAAGTTGTTCCAGGCTCCAGCCTTGTTTGGACCCAATACCGTGTGAGCCGTTAGAGCCACTGTTTACTCCCCACCGCCCAACTAATAAACATATAAAGGATAATATGGACTTTTGTCAAATGAATGAACTTTTTTTAATTCCGCAAACTTTTTTCAAATTCATGATTTTTTTTTGTCATTCTTATGAAAAAAATAAAATTCATGATTTTGTCACGTTCATGTACTTAATTTTGGATTTTTTTTAATCTGCGAACATATTTTTAAATTTTAAAAACCTACAACCATGTAACCAGACTGCCTTACTATATAGCCAAGCTTCATGCCTCTTTCCGTGTAACGAGACGCTGGAACTAAAACCATGAGCGGCATAGTGTGCTATCTACAGGGAGCACCTTTTTTTTCGAGAACTTCTACAGGGACCACCTATGTGCCGCATTCTGCGTCAAATATATGCCCCTTCGCACAGAGGGCTCCCAACTAGGCCAGCCCATTGGGGCGTGCCGCTAAAAACACGAAATAGTTGTTCGCGTCAGTTGGGACTTGAGACTCTGAAATTTTTTGTAAACAAGATTTTTTTTCAAATTTGTGAACAAAACATAAAACCGGGAACACAATTTAAAATCATGAACATATTTTGAATTTTTGGAACAAATTTCAAAATGGAGAACAATTATCAGAATCACAGAAAAATTGAAATGCGAACAATTTTTGAATATGTGAACAAAAATATGAAATAAGAACTTTTTTTACAATTTTTGAAAACAGGAACACTTTTTGAAAAGCAAATCATTTTATGAAAACTTCCAAAACAATTTTTGAAACAAACATTCTAAACAATTTTTGAAAACTGATCATTTCTCAATCCCGAAATTTTTATAAAAATGAGAAAATTGTTTAGATCCCCGAATTGTTTTAAAAAATATGCAATTTTCTTTTGAATTTATGAATAATATTTTAAACCAGGAACATTTTTAAAAATTCAACGTTTTTTAAAAGGACGAATATTTTTGGGAAAACATTCCAAACAATTTTTTAAAAATGAGAACATTTTTTGAATCCTCGAACAATTTTTTTAATGCAATTTAATTTTGATTAATTTACATTTTTTGAAAACACAAACATTTAAAAAATTGAACGCTTTTTAAAAGAACGAATATTTTTTAAAATTTCAGAACAATTTTGGGAACATGAACTTTAAAATAAGAAAAATAAATTGAAAAATTTAAAAGAAACGAAAAAATAAAAAGGAAAAGGGAAAAAGAAAGAAGAAGAATAAACAGAAAAACGTAAAATAAAAATCAAAAAAGTATGAAAAATAGAAAAGAAACGGGAAAACCGGTTTAGGTAACCTTCTAGAAGGTTCCTAAAACCAGATAAACCGGCTGGGAAACTCTAGAAGGTTCCCAAAACCGGAAGCGCTGCATCACGTTAATAGGCCGGCCCATCTTACCTCCCGATCACTAGCTCTCTGTGCGAAACCTAGATAGACGCAAAAGAAAGAAGTTCATTTTTCACCCTCAAATGTGACCTGAGAGACAAATACCCCCCTAAACTCAAATTTGGTATAATTTCAACCCTCAAATCCTTAATACCGGGTGAATTTTCCCCTTAAGTGGTTTTGCTTTGATTTAACATGGTTTTGAGCCAAGATCGGGTGAAGTGGCATGGATTTGGGTGTGCATACAGAGTAAAGCTCGCATGTTCCTGATGCACGCCGTCTGCTGCCCGTAGCGCCGCCTCCTGTAGGTGACGTCGTTCCTCTCGCTCTCGAGGGCGCCGACTACTACGACACGTCCTTCATGGCCTGCAACTCGATCACCGCACGGTGGGACAAGCTCCTCTTCACCGTGCTGGCCGCGGAGGCGGGCGTCGCGGCCGTCCTGCTCTTCAAGACGCCGCTGCGGAAGCTGGCGGTGCTCGCGCTCGACCGCCTCAAGCGTGACCGGGCCCCCGTCATGGTGCGCACCGTCCTCGTTGTCCTCGCCTCTAGCCTCCACAGCATGGCCAAGATCCACGGCCACGCCGGCGCCGGCGAGCTCGAGCACCCGCCGCGCTCTGCCCCACCGACCAGTGCCTGCCTACGGGACCGGCCGCCCGTCGTCCCCCTCTTGTCGGTTTTTTCCTCGCTTCTATTCGGTCGATCGTCCAGATGTCCCCGGTTTCTTGAATTTAGATGAGAGCGTATGACTTGATTTCGCTCTAGAACATTCCGCCACCTCTCCGCCGACCGCCGCTTCCGGTCCGTGGCAGCGGCGGGCGGCTCGTCGTCGCGTTGTCCATGCGGCCGCTTCCACCCGGCACTATGCCACCCGCTCATCTTCGACCACGGCCGCGCGCGCGTCTTCTGGCGGTGGTCGGCCCACAGGTCCTACCGCCCCACGCAGGTGGTGCGCGGCGGGAGCGGCGCACCGTGCACAGCCGTGTGTTCGTCGCGGGATGTGTGGGCGCTTGCGACAAGCTCGCAGGCGTGCGCTCCGGGTCGCTAGTGGACCCCGTCGCAAGTCACACTGTACGCGCCGTGCGAGCTGCTCCCGCCGATGCGGGACGGGCGGTTCAACTGGGACGCCACGGAAGTCCTCTGCTCGGGCGAGAAGGTCAGCGTGGTCAACCTATGCGGCAGCGGGAGGGTGCCGTGTTCGACAACCTCATGGCCAGCCGATGGGAGGACATGCTGCCCGGCATCATCGCTGGCTGGAAGTGCCCTGCCATGGCATCCCTAGACATTTCTTTGCCGTGGCCCGTGGATGAGGAGTGTGGTGCGCTCAGCACTTACGACCGGGGATTTGTAGGAAGAGGCAAACCATGGACGAGGAAGAAAGCTACCGTTGAGGAGTTGGATGGCAGCAACATGTATGGCGGCGTCCTCGTCACCATCGTCTAGACATCCATTGCGAATTGAAGAAAAAAGAATGAAGTGAAGATGAACGGGTCCGATGCAACCAAGAAAAACTGGTCTGCTGCCACGTCAAAAGAGTCAAAACCGCCTAAAATCTGATGAGTCCTGAGCAAAACCACTGAAGGGGGAGATTTATCCGGTTTTAAGGATTTGGGGGTTATAATTGTACCAAATTTAAGTTCAGGGGAGTATTTGTCCCGGGCAACACATTTCAGGGTGAAAAATGGACTTCTAGAAGGTTCCTAAAACCAGATAAACCGGCTGGAAAACTCTAGAAGGTTCCCAAAACCGGAAGCGCTGCATCACGTTAATAGGCCGGCCCATCTCCCGATCACTAGCTCTCTCTGCGAAACCTAGATAGACGCAAAATGCGTCACAGGTACGTACATGCAGGCTGTAACAAAAAGCCCAATACAAGTTTATGCAAGTGATCAGGTTGGCCCACGGACTTGAAGTCCATGCACATGAGTGCGTTGGTCCTTATATGTGGCAGAAATTTTCTAATACCAACACAAAAACCAAAATTTTGATTTTTTCTGTTTCAGTATCAGCTCGAACTTCGGCTTGTCAGTTTTTAATGTTCACCCCTAGCTCCAAGGAGGAAAAAGTTCGCGACATTGAAAAAATTCATCGATTTAAAAAAAATTCATGAATTTGAAAAAAAAAGTTTGGGAAATTGAAAATAATTCATCAATATGAAAAAAAGTTCATGAATTTGACCAAAAACTCACTAATTAAATAGATTTTTCACAAGATGTCGTCCGACTAGGCCAGTCCATTGTCGCGCGTGGAAAGAAGGAAAAATAATATAGCAATTTACTTACTTGTTTAAATTATGATTTTAAATAATCTTTTCCTTCAAAACTGGCATGGAAGCCTATCACGAGAATTCCCACCTATTGTAAAAAGTTGAGGTCACTCATGAATGTCCAAAGAAAACACCATGTTTAACTGAGGGTTTTCGGGTAGACCAGAAGTCTCTGTTTGAGAGCATGTATTTTTCAGCATCTGTCAAATAACAATAATTTTTTTTCTATGAGCATATATGAAAAATTAAAGGCACCATGACAATTTGTATTTTTTTTACAGATTTTCATTTTCTGGAGTTTTCTTGGTCAAAAAAGACAGATAAATGGGCGGACGTGTCACAACTTGCATAAGGTGTTAAAAATCATTCAAACCTAGCATGAATGCCTACCATGGGCATGCCCACCTTTTTGTAAAAGTTGGGATCATTTAAAAAATTTCCAAAACTAGACCATGTTTAGCAGAGAGTGTTCGGTTAGGTCAGAAGGGTCCGTTTGAAAGTACGTTGTTTTTGTCATCCGTCAAATGACCCCAATTCTTTTCACCAGCTTCTATGAAAAATTTAAGGCATCATGCCAAGTTGTTCGAGTTTTCGATGACTCTTGCATTTTTTTTTGGAGTTTTCTCGGTGAAAATTGGCCGAAAAATGGCCGGACATGGCGCAACTTGCATACGGTGTCGGAATTCGTTCAAACCTGGCATTGATACCTCATATGTCCGAGTCAGACCGCCACTAGGAGTTGAGCTCATTTATCCATAGTGCAAAAAGCCCACCAGTTCATAGGGTGTGATAGAATAGGCTAGACGGGTGCATCCGTGAGCATGAATTTCCCTAATTTGAATGATTATGTTATTTGCAATTTCCATCAATATCAATCGACATGAACATTTCCTTATATCGTAACCATTTCTCCAAATTTGTCACCAGTTTCGTAATTACAAATTGTGTATAATTTTTTTACAAATTTAACACTTCTTTTTTAAAATTTGTTAATAAATTTTCAAAAATAATGTTGAACACAAATTGCAAACCACACGCTTTTCTAAAAATTATCAACTTTTTTAAAACGCAAATATTTCTTAAGTTTGTGATTTTTTTTAAAATAGGCAGATTTTTTGAAATTCCAGAACATTTTGCAGATAAGCAGGGATTTTCTCGTGTGGAGGCGGAATCATACTCTCTTAATGTGATTGAATTTTGCACTGGCCAATCAAGACGGGGTGATGCGGCTTCATCAATTTTTGCGGAGTGCTTGAAGTCTCGGCCTTAATTGGGAAGGTCAAATTTAAGCATTGTTTTCGTTGTGCAAATTAAGCGGCACATGTGCTAGCAAATTTTAGTTATTGTAATAAGACTTTGTTTTCCTGAGGCTGTCTCGTCTCTAAGCTCTTAGACGATGTAATGCTGTTTTTAATTTTAATGAACTAGCCCCTTCCCTAAGAAAAACTCTGAAATGTAGTACATCATTAGTACATGATATTAGTACATAAATCATCAGAAGGTTCCACGCTGACGAAGCACTTTCTTAAGAGAAAACCTAGATATCAGGTGTTGTTATCGCCAAACTCCGGAGTTCAGAACTCAAGATACATAGTCCGGAAATAATGTGAATAGTATTCGGTTTAACTGAAACTGAATCACCAGTCAAACAAATGAGGACAACACTAGAAACGCTAATACGTATCAGCCTACTCTCCGCGCCAAATCATTTGCTGATGACAAAGGAAACAACCCTCTGAATGATCTATTTATCATATGTATTGGCCATAGCATACTGTTAGAGTGTGAACTGATCATCACTTGTATAACAAAATGTAGGCTTAAGCTGAATAATCAGTAGCAACTAAGCTTTGAGTATTCACCTGGTTTAACTGAAAGTGAACCAGGCAAACACTTGAGGCAAATCCAAAAGTTTCAGAAAAGAACCAAAGATCAACGAATATATAGTGCCACTGATCTACTGTATGTATGTATTGCCACATTTGGCCACATTGCTACGAGTATCATCTCTACTCAAGGCAGCATCTTTGTCAAAAGACAAAACAGAGCAAGCAGAAATGGCTCCCAGAGTTCAGAAGACATTCTCACTCTCACAGTAATGCCGCACACTCATCGGAGCGACGAGATGTGAGCTAGCCGAGCCCTGGCGGTGGCGGGCCGCCGCGGTGGCAAGACCTGCACATCCTGTTGCGGGTGCGGACGAGGTGGCCGCAAGCCTGGCAGATCGGGCCCGAACCGACGGACGAGCTCGAGCTGGAACTGGAAGAAGGCCTAATGGCCGCAGCCCGGTACTGCTGCTCACTGGCAGGGACTGCCCCCCGAGGCGCGTAGCCGCCGGCCTGCGCGTGCTGCTGAGGCACGTCGTCGGCGGCGAAGAGACGGCTGTAGCAAACCTCGCAAAACGGCGCCGAGCAATAAACCCGCGTGGCGGGCGCTGGGCAAAGACGGCACCATTGAGCACTTGGTCCCCATGTGCGCGGGCCGACGGCAACCCCTGCCGGTGCTGCAGAAGAAGGCTGGCGGAGGCGGGGCTCGAGCTGGGGCTGGTGACCAATGGCGATGCCCTGGCCCTGAGTCGCACCGCCGTAGCTGGGGACTGGACGCGGAGGCACGTAGCGGATTTCCGGGTGCTGCGGAAACATGTTGCTGGTGACGAAATTGTTGTAGCCATCTCGAGCGAGGGGACTGACTGGAACTCGAGCACCTGGCGCGCTTGCGCAAGAGATCGTCGAAGAAGTCTGCTCGCCAATGCAAAGATCCAAGAAGAAATCAATGAGTTCACGGCGGCAGGACGAGTCCAAATAACAAATGAATGGATGGGAACATAAACATAATGCGTCGCAAATTACCCCGTCGGAGCCGGAGTGCCCGCGCGGCTGCCCTGTTCCTCTCTGCCTGTGGCCGGCGGCGTGGTTCTGGCTCTGGCCGGAGAGCGAACCATTGCCGGTCGGCGCGTGGTACTGGTTGGTGAAGGGCGGACGCCCACCGGCTGCAACAGAAACCAAGAAATCCAACTCCGACGTCAATGAAGAACCAAGAACCGCACGGATCAGAAAGAATTTGGCGCTTTCCTTAGGAGGGAACTCACCTGGATTGCCCAGCGGCGGCCGGAGCATCCCCTGAGAGGGAATCTGCGGCGGCCGGAGCATCCCCTGAGAGGGCATCTGCGGCGCCCTCCCATGCGACTGGGACAATCCCCTGTACCCCGACCCGCCCCCGGCCCCGCGGGCAGCTGCAAGAAACAAAGGTATGGGATGTTAGTACAATCCAAGAACCGGCATCAATGCAAGAACTCGCTCGTATGCTTTGATTTCTTGGGCACCCACCTCCATCGAACTGGGGAGAGCCGCGGGCGTAGCCTGAAGTCACCTCCAACAGCCACGCCATGGCCGGCGAAATCTCAGCAATGCCGTCGCCGGCTGCATTCGCCGTCGGCCCTGTATTGTTCGCCGATGTACCGGCAAGGTCTTCGCCAGCTCTAGGATCCCTCCGCGCAGCCGGGTGCCTTGTCCCGGTAAGGTTGTCGTCGGCCTTCCGCTTGCCCACCATCTCGCCTCGGTCGAACAGCTTCACAAGAACAACCAGATGAATAGGAGAGGGAGGGGGCGGAAGGAAGGAAGCTACAAGAAACAATGGGAGGGGAGGAAGGAAGGCGAGGGAGGGAGCGTCTCCCGCTGTAACCGATTTCAAGAAGCAGAGAGATTCAGGTCGGTTGATTTGGGAGGGAAGAAGACAGGAAGAGGGACTGAGCCTAAATAATGGGCCTAATGTATTTCGGATAGCCCAGCCTGTGGCCCAAATAAGTCGGTTAGCTTTCCAAAGTTTCTGCAAATTTTAACTCATCCTGTTAAAAAAAACAGGACTTCTCAAAAAATTTAAAGGCACAATGCCAATGATTTGGTTTGAAAAATATTCTTTTTTTTGGAGCATGATTTGCCCATGCTAGTGTTGTTACATAGTAAACATCCTTGATAAACTTCATCTAGTACAAAAGGAGAAAAACTCAAAACAATGATGTCAATACAGCATCTGCTTAATGATGAAGTCATTTCAAACCTTTTGCCGGTCAAAGATAACATAATAATCTAGGGTTGTTCTGGAGTGAACTAGATCCATGTTCGGTTAAATCTAAAAATTCTCGAGGACTATTTTTGTCACAAAAATAACTTGACTAGTTAGATTGCATAGTAGTCCGGTACCGACGAAATCATCTAAAATATGATTATCAATGAAAAGTTAAATAGAAACTCGCTATTTATTTCATAAGATGAGGTCTATGCAGGTTCTTTTTACTAATTTATGATCAATTGCAAGATCAACGTATATAAATACTATCTTGTATATGCCGGTACAATCCAGGTAAAGGAGAGGGAAAAAGAAGATAAAGAAGGCAATAGGTTTTTTTGTGGAGTAAAGAAAGCAATAACTAGCTTTAACCATAAACTTACACGCGTGGTAATGATATCATCCAAATAACATTGATATCATCCAAATAATTAGCTTAACCATAAACTTACACGCATGGTAACCATAAATTTTATTAATGTGCTTTTAAATTGAATTTACGCATATCATTTTATTGCTCTCCACCTCTTAATTGTTTTCTTGTTAATAGTGTGGTTTCTCAAGTTTCGTATTGTTTAAATTCTTTCTTCCATTCCTCAATATTTCTTAATTATCCATGCTTACTATTTACCCATTGTTGGTTTTTTCTTCTGCCAAAATTTGGACTCAAGGGCCTTTTATCCTCCACATGGACATTGTGTCAGCAAATACTTTGACACTTAGATGTCTGGTTGTGCACATAGTTGCGATGCAGCTTGTAAACCTAAATGAGATATCTAAACCGTCCGCTTAATGCAACATTGAACCCTCCCACACAACATTTCTTACTTTACATGAAACATCATTGCAACATTTTTCTTGTGGTATGTAAAAAGTCATGGAAAAGAACATTGTAAAATCTCAAACGAACTTGCAAGTAATTATGACTTATGGTTTAGAGAATGCAAACACTCACAACACGAGGATGTTTCCCGTGGTTCGGATAGTTGGCGTTATCCTACGCCCATGTTGCGGGAGGCTTCAAAACAAAAGGTTCTATGACTCACTTTACTACAAATCCAAATAGCACTGACCCCTCGTCATTGACCAGCCAGTGACCACGAGTTAGTGGTGAGCACTAGCACCAAGCGAGACGTGTCAATGATATTACTTTTGGGGCTCGGCTTGATGCTTATCACAAACATGCTAGAAAATGACCGGTCAGTGATTGTGTTTACCGACGGTCAAAACAGATCAACAATTTTGGTTGACGGACTGCTATATTTCACCCATCTATATTGAAATTTTAATTGAGACCTTTCAGTTTTCCCTCGGTCAACGTTGTTATTTATGAAGCCTGTTTATAATCCAATCAGTTGCTTGCCTCCATTTCAAATACGCACATTGCGCCGCTAAGCCCCTACCTGTTTAGTTCTCGTCGTGCCCAAGCCCCCTGCGTCTACATGGTGCAGTTGCACCATGCCTACTCTCTCGCGACCTCCGAGTGTGGCCGCTTGCACGCCGTCACGAGCGGCTTCTCTTGTAAATGTATTGGCATGTTCATGGACTTGGCTTATCAGCAAGGACCAAGTTGCGGCTAAACCAAGGAAGTTGCATGCATTAGATTCGAGCATGAAAAAATCGTTGGGTTCAAGTGAGCCCAACGGGTGCATACTGGCTCCGCCCCAGCCCACCGTCGCACCATCAGATGCTTATGAGCAATCTTCACGCCACCATGCCTAACAAACTTGTTCCTCTATCTTCCCATTGTGTCCTCTATATGTCTCCTGAACGTAAAGGGTACCACCACTTTAACCGCACCGTCACGGGGAAGTGGATTTTTCCAAGGGTACCACCACTTTGACCGCACCGTCACGGGGAAGTGGATTTTTCCCACTTCTCTCTGCCACACTTCCCATATTCGGGCCATGAAGGCACGAAGGGTCCATGTTTGGCCCACTGACTTCCATAATTTATCACCCTAGCCCCTAGGTTATCCTTGATGCATGTCAGCTCTACAAGTACAGACACTTAGAGTAATGTCCTAGAGCAACCATTCTGAGCGAAGTGTCTAGAATCGTGGCTTCTGTCTTCGTAATTGGGAGTTGTTGCTACTGGTTGTAAATTTTCATACACATATGTAACTCTTTTGTGTATGCATATTATAGTTTATGTAATTTTTCTGAAATTCTTTGTATTTTTTTAAATTGTAAATAGTCACTAGAGACGGGCACAATGAATGAGCTCGTCATTGATTTTCATAATAGTTATGGGCAGGGAGGGCGTCAGTAGTGATGGGCTACAAGTGGCCGGCGGCCCGCTCATCGCTGATGTGCTATCACTAGAACCCATTTGTAGTAGTAGTGAGACGGTATGGATGTCTAGATATCACGTGCTAAAGAAACATGCATGTGCGAACGTGCACACCTTTCTCTTAAAAGCTTACTGGTTATAATGTCAAGCTCACAAATAACAATGTCCAATAATATTCTTGTCAATACCATATTATAGCAACGAGGACACACTATTGACATCATATATAAACCTCGCTGCAAAGAAAAAAGCTATATCATACGTAAACCTTTAGCAACTATCATGTGTGATTTGCTAGAGCATAAGCTACCTTTCCTGATGTGAGGACCGACAATGTGGCGCGGCCATGTGGTGGTCGACAACAAGTAGGCGGTGGCGAGGCAAGGCGATGGGTAATCAACTGATTAGACAATGACGGCATAGTGATGGAGAGCGTGATTGATCAAGCACGAGGCAAAAAGGAGTAGTCTGGCGCAAGGAAGACAAAATGCAAGCGTCGTGCATGAAGAGTTGAAGACTGAATGATGACGATGTCGAATGTCGTTGGTGGGTTGCGATTTATTGTGCGTGCATGTGTGAAACAACCCACTAGCTCTGCTACTCGGGTGCTGTTGTATATCATTCATAGCGAGCAGTACGCTCGCATCGCTCATGCGCCTCTCCTTACATGGGCCTGGCCAAACGAGCAAAAGCTAGCGCTACTCTCCCTTCGAGAGTGCCGATGAGTTTATTTTTTTGATTTTACTTTGTTTTTTCATTACAGTCAGGTTTTATTTTAATTCTAAAATATTCATGAATTTAAAGGAATGTTCATGAATTTTAAAAACATTCATGATTTTTAAAAAAAGTTTGTGAGTTCTTCATCAATTTTAAAATATAAAAAATAACGAATTCAAGATACGTCTGAATTTAAAAATATCATAAAATTTAAAAAATGTTCAAATATTTATGAATTTCAAAACTAATTCCTGAATTAAGAAAGTGAAAAGTAAAGTAAAAGAGAAGAAAAAAAGAAAAAAGCAGAATACACTCATCATTTAGAGACGACAAAGGACAGAAATATATAAAATAAAACTGATGTAGAAAAATAGAATAAATAAAACTAATAAAAAAACCCAGACGGAAGCTTCCCAAAACCGAGCGTAAAGTTCCAAAACCAGAGGGAGGACCTTGCCAAAACCGGGCGAAAGCTTCCTACACTGCCGCTAATGAGCCGGCCCACATAAAGCGTTGTAGTGGGTGATTCTTTCGATATGTATTGCAAATTGGCAATAAACAAACAAAAGGCCTAATAGGTAATGTTAAAGAACTTTCATGAGTAGCATTATTGTACAACTTTGAAATGTAGTACTCCCTCCGATCGATATTAATTGAACATTATTTTAAACCAACATCAATTAATATGGATTGGAGGGAGTACATCATTAGTACTCCCTCCGTCCCATAATGTAAGACATTTTTTGACACTATAATAGTTTAAAAAAACGTCTTATATTATGGGACTAAGGGAGTACATAATATCAGGACAAAACTTTATGTATGTTGCATAAATTATCGGGAGAATCCACTCTATAGCACTTCCTTAAAAAACCTAGATATCGGGTGATGTTATATCGCCATTCGCCAAACTCCTGGGCTTAGAAATCATGATACATGGTCCTAAAAAATAAATTGATCATTCATTCAGGTTGAGAGAAACTGAATCTGTCAAACAAATGAGGCAACACTAAAGAGCAGGAAACAGCAAACATGTTACTAACGAATTAACCTATTCTCTGCCCAAATCATCATTTACTGATGATAAAGGACAGAAAGTTGGAGTATAAAAGAAAATAACCATCGAATCATCTATTATATTTATTGGCCCTAGCATACTATTAGGATTTGAACTGATCATCTGTCTTGCATAATAAAATGTAATCTCAAACTGAATCAGTACCAAGGAAGAAAGCTGTGGAGCCCTCATTTGGTTAAACTGAAAGTGAACCAGCCAGACACTTGAGGCAAAATCAAAGAGTAGGCAAAGGAGCCAAAGATTTAACTAATCAGATATAATGTCAGAGCACTGACAAAATAAAGAAGCACAAATATATGGTGTCACTGATCTACTGTATCACAAGAATCATCACTACTCAAAGCAGCATCTCTGTCAAAGCAGAGCAGAGCAAGCAGAGAAGGCTCCCAGAGTTCAGAAGACATTCTCACTCACACTGATTGGAGCGACGAGATTTGAGCTAGCCGAGCTCTGGCGGCGGCGGGCCGTTGCGGTGGCAAACACTGCACGCCCTGTTGCCGGTGCCGGAGGGGTGGCCGCAAGCCTGGCAGATCGGGCCCGAACCGACGGCCGAGCTCGAGGTGGAACTGGAAGGAGGCCTAATGGCCGCAGCCCGGTACCGCTGCTCACTGGCAGGGACCGGACTCGGAAGCACGTGGCCGCCGGTCTGCGCGTGCTGCGGAGGCGCGTCGCCGGCGACGAAGAGACGGTTGTAGCAATCCACGCACAATGGCATCAAGGACAACGAGTCCAAAGCCCCCATGGTTGGCTCTAGGCAAACAGTGCACCAGTCAGCACTTGGTGCCCTTGTGAGTGGGCCGGCAGCAGCCAGTGCCAGCCCCGCGTAAGAAGACTGGCGGAGGTCGAGCTGGCGCTGGTGACCAATGGCGATGCCATGACCCTGCGTCGCGCCGCCGTAGCTGGGGACTGGACGCGGAGGCACGTATCGGATCTCCGGGTGCTGCTGAACCACGTTGCTGGTGACGCGATTGTTGTAGCAATCCACGCACAATGGCACCAAGCCCCAAACCCCGGTCGTGGGTCTCTTGCAAAGAGTGCACACTAGAGACAGGGGACTGACTGAAGCACCGGAAGTGATCGCCGTAGGAGGCTGCTGACCAATGCGAAGATCCAAGAAGAAATCAATGAGTTCATGGCTGCCGGACAAGCCCGAATAACGAATGAATGGAAAATAATGCATGGCAAATTACCCCGCCGCCGCCGGAGTGGCCGCGCGGCTGCTCTGTTCCTGTCTGCCTGGGGCCGGCGACGTTGTTCTGGGTCTGGCCGGGGAGCGAACCATGGCCGGTCGGCGCGTGGCACTGGTTGGTGAAGGGCGGACGCCCACCGGCTGAAACAGAAGCCGAGAAATCGAACTCCGGCGTCAATGAAGAACCAAGAACCGCACGGATCAGAAAGAATCTAGCGCTTTTCTTGGGAGGGAACCCACCTGGATTAGCCAGCGGCGGCCGGAGCATCCCCTGAGATGGCATCTGTGGCTCCCTCCTACGCGGCTGCGACTGGGAGAATCCCCTGTGCCCCGACCCGCCCCCGGCCCCGCGGCCGCGAGCAGCTGCAAGGAACGAAGCAATGCGATGTTACAATCCAAGAAGCGACATGATCGACCCGAGAACGAAGGAGGAAGGGCGCGCTCGCTCGTATGCTTTGATCTCTTGGGCACCCACCTCCATCGAACTGGGAAGAGCCGACGGCGTAGCCTGAAGTCACCGCCAACAGCCACGCCATCGCCGGCGAAGTCCCGGCAACGCCGTCGCCGGCTGCGTTCGCCGTCGGCCCTGCAGTCTGGCCCGATCTACCGGCAAGGTCGTCGCCGGCTGTTGGCTCCGTCCGCGCAGCAGCCCGATGCCTTGTCCCGGTAATGTCGTCGCCGGCCTTCCGCTTGCGCGCCATCTCGCCTCAGTGGAACAGCTTCGGAAGAACGGCCAGATGAGACCCCAATAGGGATGGGGCGGAAGGATGGAAGCTAGAGTACAAGAAACAATGGGAGGGGATGTGCCAGAAGTCTATATAGACGACGACGTCTCCGGTTGCAACCGATTTCAAGAAGCGAAGAGTCCAGGTAGATTGATGTGGGGGCGCGTCTTATTGCGAGGCACACGGCTGGTTAGGACTTAGGACGTGTCTCGTCATCGCAAATTCATTTCTTACCGTTCAGGCTCCTACCGGTGGCCTTGCCACCAATTAGGTGCTGCCATATGTAAAGTTGTGGGACCATATGCATGTGTATATGAATGTGTTTGATGCAAAGTATTTCTGATTTTAGTCAAACCAATGCCACGGTAATGTAGTACCTTTTGAACTGGGTGGTAACGCATGCATGCATCATCCCTCCCCTCTCTCCTCAACAAGTCCATGCATTTTTATCTTTGTTTGAAATTTCAGATGGCCAATATCTTTAACAGTAATGTTCTATTGTTGAATTTTTTTATATATTTGAATTCCTGAACATATGGTCTTTAGAACAAGATCAATCTTGAATATGTTTAGGGATTGTCTATTTGACATTTGACTGTTTTTCAATTCGACAACATTCAAATTCCCTGACAAATGAACGGATGACACCTGTATGACGACAAAATCAGCCAACAGCACAAACGAGACACCAAAACGGGTCGGGGAAAACATCTGACCCGGTTCGCTGGACAACTAACCACTCCAGAAAAATCAGGGGCCAAACCCTCTTGATCTCCATGACCACACAACACATGTGCAGCTTGCGACGCATGAAAAGGGCCAAACCCTTCCCACAAACCACTCGATAGATCACACCTAACAGCACAAAAGAGCAAATCAGAAGGGAAGAAGAAGGGGGAAGATGGAGGCGGCCATGGGTGAGGGGGGAGGAGAAGAAGGGAGAGCAAACAGAAATCAAAAGGGCTTGGGAGAGGAGGATGTACCTGACGTGGAGCAAGAAGGAAAAACATCAGAGGGGATTCAGCAACATGATCCATAGGTCAGCAACAGTACCAACTGCTCACCATCTTCTCTCTTCACCTCTCACATGAACAAATCACGAGGAATTTCTCTTCATCTACAAAGAGATAGATCAATATCAATTGTAATTATGGGAAATTTAGGACAGCCCATGCCATATGTCTGGATAACACCCTGATACCAAGGACACATTCCATCAACAACACCAGAGAAGAACTTCCCAGAATATCTAGTGAAAGTGGCACAAGAAGGGAAATCACTAGATCGTTTCTGCCTCTACCAAACAATAGTAAAAGTGAAACACATATCAAAACACATACAATAGAACCTATAAGCAAATAAAGCTTTGAAATACACAATCAACAAAACTAAAAATAACATTTCAACCACTCAAAATATTTACTTAGATTACTACAAATTCCTTAGTAAAATACAAAACTTACGCATAAACTACACAAATACGGCAGAACACTCTGAAAACCCTACTACTTACATATGAATAACAAGAAGAAGAGCAAATAAAAAATGAAAAAAAATAGGAATTCATGGGAATTACGGTACAACTTTGGGGGTAGATTACATTGTAACATATCTAAAAATACAATGACTAAGAATTGGAATTACACTGGAAATCACATGAATATTATAGTGTAATGAAAACAGGGCAAACACATGAACTACGGCGTGAGCACATGAAAAATACTGCCAAATACATGATTAAGCACACATGATTTACCAACGAAAAACTTACTGAAAGTACACATTAATACATAAGCTTACACTCTAATAGAAAGGGAACTGGAAAAATCACTGGAGGGATCTAAGACTGATAACATAGGGCAATTGCAGGGCTACAACATTGGGGATTATAACAAAAAATACAATCAGGGACATCCACTGAAGAATCATACACAAAAGAAATATAGCAATACTAATCTCTAAAATTATGATACACTGTGAAAACCCTAAACCAGGGGAACATGCATTAAAGAACAAATAAACAATAATGAGGAACTATACACATTCCTCCTTGAAGCAGATGATAATTTCCTCTTCAAGTATTTTACTTTCTGAAAATAACAAAAACACAAGGGTCACCCAAAAGTAAATACCAAAAATCAAAATTAATAAAAAATACAAGATAAAATAAAACAGACTTGATTCAGATAGAACTTTGGAAGAGCTTTGTCGAACCCTCTTTCATTACCAGGTAGTTCCTGCAAAGCAAATAAGAAATAACACATACCAAAATAAATATATCAAACTAAAAACATAAAGAAATAAACAAATAAAGAAGC
Source organism: Aegilops bicornis (assembly GCA_021605145.1). Classification (NCBI taxonomy): domain Eukaryota; kingdom Viridiplantae; phylum Streptophyta; class Magnoliopsida; order Poales; family Poaceae; genus Aegilops; species Aegilops bicornis. The sequence goes on from CM038673.1 coordinate 726,268,344, forward strand.
AGAAATAATAAACTACCAGAGATACACGATAAGAAGCTCCTCTGGAAAATCATTAGGCAAAAAAGGTTCACCTCGAGAATATGCACTCTTTAAAGATGATACTAATGGAACATCCCGAAGAGAGACTTTCCGTAGCTTGCGCACTAAACCTGTAAATAGAACACAACGAGGACAAAATGAAAAGAAGTTAAATAACGGTGAAAGACATCCAATTCAAACGTAAAAATGCACTATATTCTAACTGACAATTACAGTTCTAAATCATAGAAACTGCAGTGTAAAAATGGCAAAAAATAATTTAGCTGAAGCATTCGAAAGCCCTACAGTACTGATCCAAGCAAAGTACAGTGAACACTAGCTAAAACTGGACATAATTGAAGGAAATATGCCCTAGAGGCAATAATAAAGTTATTATTTATTTCCTTATTTCATGATAAATGTTTATTATTCATGCTAGAATTGTATTAACCGGAAACATGATACATGTGTGAATACATAGACAAACATATAGTCACTAGTATGCCTCTACTTGACTAGCTCATTAATCAAAGATGGTTATGTTTCCTAACCATAGACATGTGTTGTCATTTGATTAACGGGATCACATCATTAGCAGAATGATGTGATTGACATGACCCATTCCATTAGCCTAGCACTTGATCGTTTAGTATATTGCTATTGCTTTCTTCATGACTTATACATGTTCCTGTAACTATGAGATTATGCAACTCCCGTTTACGGAGGAACACTTTGGTGCTACCAAACGTCACAACGTAATCGGGTGATTATAAAGGAGTACTACAGGTGTCTCCAAAGGTACATGTTGGGTTGGCGTATTTCGAGATTAGGTTTTGTCACTCCGATTGTCGGAGAGGTATCTCTGGGCCCTCTCGGTAATGCACATCACTATAAGCCTTGCAAGCAATGTAGCTAATGAGTTAGTTACGGAATGATGCATTACGTAACGAGTAAAGAGACTTGCCGATAACGAGATTGAACTAGGTATTGGATACCGACGATCGAATCTCGGGCAAGTAACATACCGATGACAAAGGGAACAACGTATGTTGTTATGCGGTTTGACCGATAAAGATCTTCGTAGAATATGTAGGAGCCAATATGGGCATCCAGGTTCCGCTATTGGTTATTGACCGAGAATAGTTCTAGGTCATGTCTACATAGTTCTCGAACCCGTAGGGTCCGCACGCTTAACGTTACGATGACAGTTTTATTATGAGTTTATGAGTTTTGATGTACCGAAGGAGTTGGAGTCCCGGATGAGATCGGGGACATGACGAGGAGTCTCGAAATGGTCGAGACATAAAGATCGATTTATTGGACGACTATATTCGGAGTTCGGAAAGGTTCCGAGTGATTCGGGTATTTTTGGGAGTACCGGAGAGTTACGGGAATTCGTATTGGGCCTCTTTGGGCCATACGGGAAAGGAGAGAAAGGGCCGAAAGAGTGGCCGCACCCCTCCCCTTGGACTAGTCCGAATTGGACTAGGGGGGGCGACCTTCCTTCCTTCTCCTTCTCTCTTCCCTTTCCTTCTCTCCTACTCCTACTACATGGAAGGGTTCCTAGTTGGACTAGGAAAGGGGAATCCTACTCCGGTGGGAGTAGGACTCCCCTAGGGCGCGCCATAGAGAGGGCCGCCCTCCTCTCCTCCACTCCTTTATATACGGGGCGGGGCACCCCATGAACACACAAGTTGATCTACGGATCGTTCCTTAGCCGTGTGCGGTGCCCCTTCCACCATATTCCACCTCGGTCATATCGTCGCGGAGTTTAGGCGAAGCCCTGCCGATAGAGCATCATCATCATCACCACGCCGTCGTCTTGTGGAACTCATCCTCGACACTTTGCTCGATCTGAGTCCGGGATCGTCATCGAGCTGAGCGTGTGCTGAACTCGGAGGTGCCGTGACGTTCGGTACTTGGATCGGTCGGATCGTGAAGACGTCTGACTACATCAACCGCGTTGTCATAACGCTTCCGCTTACGGTCTACGAGGGTACGTGGACAACACTCTCCCCTCTCGTTGCTATACCATCACCATGATCTTGCGTGTGCGTAGGAATTTTTTTTGAAATTACTACGTTCCCTCACAGTGGCATCCGAGCCTGGTTTTATGCGTTGATGTTATATGCACGAGTAGAACACAAGTAAGTTGTGGGCGATACAAGTCATACTGCTTACCAGCATGTCATACTTTGGTTGGCGGTATTGTGAGATGAAGCGGCCGGACCGACATTACGCCAGACGCTTACGCGAGACTGGTTTCACCGCTGCGAGCACCACGTTGCTTAAAGGTGACTGGCGGGTGTCTGCCTCTCTCACTTTAGTTGAACCGAGTGTGGCTACGCCCGGTCCTTGCGAAGGTTAAAACAACACCAACTTGACAAACTATCGTTGTGGTTTTGATGCGTAGGTAAGAACGGTTCTTGCTCAGCCCGTAGCAGCCACGTAAAATTTGCAACAACAAAGTAGAGGACGTCTAACTTGTTTTTGCAGGGCATGTTGTGATGTGATATGGTCAAGACGTGATGAGATATAAGTTGTTATATGAGATGATCATGTTTTGTTGAAGTTATCGGCAAATGGCGAAGCCTTATGGTTGTCTCTTTATTGCATAAGATGCAAGCGCCAAATAATTGCTTTACTTTATCGCTATGCGATAGCAATAGTTGCAAGAGCAATAGTTGATGAGACGACCATGTGACGCACATTGATATAGATCAAGATGATGGAGATCATGGTGGCATGCCGGTGACGATGGAAATCATGACGATGCTTTGGAGATGGAGATCAAAGGCACAAGATGATGATGGCCATATCATGTCACATATTTTGATTGCATGTGATGTTTATCTTTTATACATCTTATTTTGCTTAGTTCACGGTAGCTTTATAAGATGATCTCTCACTAAATTATCAAGGTATAAGTGTTCTCCCGAGTATGCACCGTTGTGAAAGTTCTTCGTGCTGAGACACCACGTGATGATCGGGTGTGATAGGCTCTACGTTCAAATACAACGGGTGCAAAACAGTTGCACACGCGGAATACTCAGGTTAAACTTGACGAGACTAGCATATAACAGATATGGCCTCGGAACACGGAGACCGAAAGGTCGAGCGTGAATCATATAGTAGATATGATCAACATAGTAATGTTCACCATTGAAACTACTCCATCTCACGTGATGATCGGACATGGTTTAGTTTATATGGATGACGTGATCACTTAGAATATTAGAGGGATGTCTATCTAAGTGGGAGTTCTTAAGTAATATGATTAATTGAACTTAAATTTATCATGAATTTAGTCCTGGTAGTATTAGCATATCTATGTTGTAGATCAATAGCTCGCGTTTAGCTCCCTGTTTTATTTTGATATGTTCCTAGAGAAAACTAAGTTGAAAAATGTTAGTAGCAATGATGCGGATTGGATCCGTGATCTGAGGTTTATCCTCATTGCTGCACGTAAAAAATATGTCCTTGATGCACCGCTAGGTGATGCACCTATTGCGAGGAGCGTATGCGCACGTTATGAACGTTTGGCTAGCTCAATATGATGACTACTTGATAGTTTAGTGCACCATGCTTAACGGCTTAGAATCGGGACTTCAAAGACGTTTTGAATGTCACGGACCATATGAGATGTTCCAAGAGTTGAAGTTAATATTTCAAGCAAATACCGAGTTGAGAGATATGAAGTCTCCAACAAGTTCTATAGCTAAAAGATGGAGGAGAATCGCTCAACTAGTGAGCATGTGCTCAGATTGTCCGGGTACTTCAAACGCTTGAATCAAGTGGGAGTTAATCTTCCGGATAAGATAGTGATTGACAGAATTCTCTAGTCACCATCACTAAGTTACTAGAACTTCGTGATGAACTACAGATGCAAGGGATGACGAAAACGATTCCGAGCTCTTCGTGATGTTGAAATCGACGAAGGTAGAAATCAAGAAAGAGCATCAAGTGTTGATGATTGACAAGACCACTGGTTTCAAGAGAAGGGCAAAGGGAAAGAAAGGGAACTTCAAGTATAAAGACAAGTAAGTTGTCACTGCTGCGAAGAAGCCCAAAAATGGACCAAAGCCTGAAACTGAGTGCTTACACTGCAAAGGAAATGGTCATTGGAAGCGGAAATGCCCTGAATATTTGGTGGATAAGAAGGATGGCAAAGTGAACAAGGGTATATTTGATATACAGGTTATTGATGTGTGCCTTACTAGTGTTTGTAGTAGCCCCTGAGTATTTGATACTTGTTTGGTTGCTAAGATTAATAACTTGAAACAGGAGTTACAGAATAAACAGAGACTAGTTGAAGGGGAAGTGACGATGAGTGTTGGAAGTAGTTCCAAAATTGATATGATCATCATCGCACACTCCCTATACTCTCGGGATTAGTGTTGAACCTAAATAAATGTTATTTGGCGTTTGCGTTGAGCATGAATATGATTTGATCATGTTTATTGCAATACGGTTATTCATGTAAGTTAGAGAATAATTATTGTTCTGTTTACATGAATAAAACCTTCTATGGTCATACACCCAATGAAAATGGTTTGTTGGATCTCGATCGTTTGATACACATATTCATAATATTGAAACCAAAAGATGTAAAGTTAATAATGATAGTGTAACTTATTTGTGGCACTGCCGTTTAGGTCATATTGGTGTAAAGCGCATGAAGAAACTCCATAAAGATGGATCTTCGGAATCACTTAGTTATGAATCATTTGATGCTTGCGAACCGTGCCTTTTGGGCAAGATGACTAAAACTCCGTTCTCCGGAACAATGGAACGAGCTACTGACTTGTTGGAAATAATACATACCGATGTATGCGATCCAATGAGTGTTGATGCTCGTGACAAGTATCATTATTTTCTGACCTTCACAGATGATTTGAGCAGATATGCGTATATCTACTTGATGAAACATAAGTCTGAAATAGTTGAAAAGTTCAAAGAATTTCAGAGTGAAGTGGAAAATCATCGTAACAAGAAAATAAAGTTTCTACGATCTGATCGTGGAGATGAATGTTTGAGTTACGAGTTTGGTCTTCATTTGAAACAATGTGAAATAGTTTCAACTCACGCCATATGGAACACCACAGCATAATGGTGTGTCCGAAAGTCGTGACCGCACTTTATTGGATATGGTGCGATCTATGATGTCTCTTATCGGTTTACCACTATCATTTTGGGGTTATGTATTAGAGACAGCTGCATTCACGTTTAATAGGGCACCATCTAAATCCGTTGAGATGACACCGTATGAACTATGGTTTAACAATAAACCTAAGTCGTCGTTTCTTAAAGTTTGGAGTTGTGATGCTTATGTGAAAAAGTTTTCACCTGATAAGCTCGAACCGAAATCGGAGAAGTGCGTCTTCATAGAATACCCAAAGGTAACTATTGGGTACACCTTCTATCACGGATCCGAAGGCAAGTTATTCGTTGCTAAGATGGATCCTTTCTAGAGAAGAAGTTTCTCTCGAAAGAAGTGAGTGGGAGGAAAGTAGAACTTGATGAGGTAATTGTACCTTCTCCCTTATTGGAAAGTAGTTCATCACGTAAATCAGTTCCAAAGTGATTCCTACGCCAATTAGTGAGGAAGTTAATGATGATGATCATGAAACTTCAGATCAAGTTGCTACCAAACGTCAGAGGTCTTCCAGAGTAAGATCCGCACCCAGTGAATGCGGTAATCATGTTCTGGAAGTCATGTTACTAGACCATGATGAACCTACGAACTATGAGGAAGCGATGATGAGCCCAGATTCCGCGAAATGGCTTGATGCCATGAAATCAAAGATAGGATCCATGTATGAGAACAAAGTATGGACTTTGATTGACTTGCTCGATGATCAGCAAGCCATGTTAAATAAATAGATCTTCAAGAGGAAGACGGACACTGATAGTAGTGTTACTATCTACAAAGCTCGACTTGTCACAAAAAGGTCTTCGACAAGTTCAAGGTGTTGACTACAATGAGATTTTCTCAACTGTAGGATGCTTAAGTCTGTCCGAATCATGTTAGCAATTGCCACATTTTATGAAATCTGGCAAATGGATGTCAAAACTGCATTCTTTAATGGATTTATTAAAGAAAAGTTGTATATGATGCAACCAGAAGTTTTGTCAATCCTAAAGGAGCTAACAAAATGTGCAAGCTTCAATGATCCATCTATGGACTGGTGCAAGCATCTCGAGTTGGAATAAAACGCTTTGATAGTGTGATCAAAGCATATGGTTTTATATGCACTTTTGGAGAAGCCTGTATTTACAAGAAAGTGAGTGGGAGCACTACAACATTTCCGATAAGTATATGTGAATGACATATTGTTGATCGGAAATAATGTAGAATTATGCTGCAAAGCATAAAGGAGTATTTGAAAGGAGTTTTTCAAAGAAAGACCTCAAGAAACTACTTACATATTGAGCATCAAGATCTATTGAGATAGATCAAGACGCTTGATAAGTTTTTCGATAAGTACATACCTTGTCAAGATTTTGAAGTAGTTCAAAATGGAACAGTCAAAGAAAAGTTCTTGCACGTGTTGCAAACGTGTGAAATTGAGTAAGACTCAAATCCCGACCACGACGTAAAATAGAAAAGAGAATGAAAGTCATTCCTTATGCCTTAGTCATAGGTTCTATAAAGTATGCTATGCTATGTACCGGACCTATTGTATACCTTGCTCTGAATTTGGCAAGGAGTACAATAGTGATCTAGGAAGTAGATCACTGGACATTGGTCAAGAACATCCTTAGTGAGGACTAAGGAAATCTTTCTCGATTATGGAGGTGATAAAAAGAGCCCGTCGTAAAGAGTTACATCGATGCAAGCTTTTTACACTGATCCAAATGACTCTAAGTCTCAATCTGGATACATATTGTAAAGTGGGAGCAATTAGCTAGAGTAGCCCCGTGCGAGCATTGTAGACATAGAATATTTGCAAAATACATACGGCTCAGTATGTGCGGAATTCATTGACTACGCTTCTCTCACGAGCAAAACATGATAATACCTTAGTACTCTTTGGGTGTTAATCACATAGCGATGTGAACTAGATTATTGACTCTAGTAAACCCTTTAGGTGTTGGTCACATGACGATGTGAACTATGGGTGTTAATCACATACAGATGTGAATAAGTGTTGAATCACATGATGATGTGAACTAGATTATTGACTCTAGTGCAAGTGGGAGACTGAAGGAAATATGCCCTAGAGGCAATAATAAAGTTATTATTTATTTCCTTATTTCATGATAAATGTTTATTATTCATGCTAGAATTGTATTAACCGGAAACATGATACATGTGTGAATACATAGACAAACATATAGTCACTAGTATGCCTCTACTTGACTAGCTCATTAATCAAAGATGGTTATGTTTCCTAACCATAAACATGTGTTGTCATTTGATTAACGAGATCACATCATTAGGAGAATGATGTGATTGACATGACCCATTCCGTTAGCCTAGCACTTGATCGTTTAGTATATTGCTATTGCTTTCTTCATGACTTATACATGTTCCTGTAACTATGAGATTATGCAACTCCGTTTACCGGAGGAACACTTTGGTGCTACCAAACGTCACGACGTAATCGGGTGATTATAAAGGAGTACTACAGGTGTCTCCAAAGGTACATGTTGGGTTGACGTATTTCGAGATTAGGTTTTGTCACTCCGATTGTGGGAGAGGTATCTCTGGGCCCTCTCGGTAATGCACATCACTATAAGCCTTGCAAGCAATGTAGCTAATGAGTTAGTTACGAATGATGCATTACGTAACGAGTAAAGAAACTTGCCAAGAATTGAGATTGAACTAGGTATTGGATACCGACGATCGAATCTCGGGCAAGTAACATACCGATGACAAAGGGAACAACGTATGTTGTTATGCGGTTTGACCGATAAAAATCTTCAGAGAATATGTAGGAGCCAATATGGGCATCCAGGTTCCGCTATTGGTTATTGACCGAGAATAGTTCTAGGTCATGTCTACATAGTTCTCGAACCCGTAGGGTCCGCACGCTTAACGTTACGATGACAGTTTTATTATGAGTTTATGAGTTTTGATGTACCGAAGGAGTTCGGAGTCCCGGATGAGATCGGGAACATGACGAGGAGTCTCGAAATGGTCGAGACATAAATATCGATATATTGGACGACTATATTCGGAGTTCGGAAAGGTTCCGAGTGATTCGGTATTTTTGGGAGTACCGAGAGTTACGGGAATTCATATTGGGCCTCTTTGGGCCATACGGGAAAGGAGAGAAAGGGCCAAAAGAGTGGCGCACCCTCCCCTTGGACTAGTCCGAATTGGACTAGGGAGGGGGGCGACCTTCCTTCCTTCTCCTTCTCTCTTCCCTTTCCTTCTCTCCTACTCCTACTACATGGAAGGATTCCTAGTTGGACTAGGAAGGGGAATCCTACTCCGGTGGGAGTAGGACTCCCTAGGGCGCGCCATAGAGAGGGCCGGCCCTCCTCTCCTCCACTCCTTTATATACGGGGCAGGGGGCACCCCATGAACACACAAGTTGATCTACGGATCGTCCCTTAGCCGTGTCAGCGGTGCCCCTTCCACCATATTCCACCTCGGTCATATCGTCATGAGTTTAGGTGAAGCCCTGCGCCGGTAGAGCATCATCATCGCCACCACGCCGTCAGGTTGACGGAACTCATCCCCGACACTTTAATGGATCAGAGTCCGGATGCGTCATCGAAAGCTGAGCGTGTGCTGAACTTCGGAGGTGCCGTGACGTTCGGTACTTGGATCGATCGGATCGTGAAGACGTCTGACTACATCAACCACGTTGTCATAACGCTTCCGCTTACGGTCTACGAGGGTACGTGGACAACACTCTCCCCTCTCGTTGCTATACCATCACCATGATCTTGCGTGTGCGTAGGATTTTTTTTGAAATTACTACGTTCCCCCACAATAATTACACTAAAAATCTAGATAAAATTACTATGCAAACTGGGCTAAATTACACTGTAAGAATCCACTCAAATCCTATGACAAAGATCACACTGGAATTATTGGGTAAAGTACACTGTAAAGTTGGGATAAATTACACTGTAACTACATTCAAATTACACTGTAAGTTTGGGACAAAAATTGCACTGTAAAGTTGGGATAAATTACATTGTAACTACATTCAAATTACACTGTAAGTTTGGGACAAAAATTGCACTGTAAAGTTGGGATAAATTACACTATGACACAGTGGAAAAAATAGGTAAAATACACTGCAAGTCTGGTACAAATTGCACTGTAAACTTGGGATAAACTACACTGCAACTACATAAATCCACTGTAATTACACTATGACACACTGAAAAAATATTAGGTGAAATACACTGTAAGTCTAGGACAAATTACACTGTAATACTGAGATAAATTACACTGTAAGTACATTCAAATAACACTTTAAATCCACTGTAATTACACTATGGAAATTCACACTGGAAAAATTAGGTAAATTACACTGTAAACTCTGGGACAAATTATACTGTAAAGTTGGGATAAATTACACTGTAATTACACTATGACACACTGGAAAAGTTAGGTAAAAACACTGTAAGTCTGGTACAAATTGCAATGTAAACTTGGGATAAATTACACTGCAACTACATTCAAATTACACTATGACACGCTGGAATATTAGGTGAAATACGCTGTAATTCTAGGACAAATTGCACTATAATACTGAGATAAATTACACTGTAAGTACATTCAAATAACACAGTAAAATCCACTCAGCACCACATTAGAAAAGATAATGGATAAACTACACTGTAAGGCTGGAACAAATTACATTGAAATATTGGGATTACACTGTATGTACACTGAAAAAAAGAGCTAAACATGAAGGGGCTGGGACATCATCAGACAAACTACATTCGAAATATTGAGTAAATTACACTGAATGTGCTGGGACAAATTACACTTAAATTAAACTGCTTGTAGTCAACATCACACAAACACATAGGGTAAAAAACATGGCACAAAAGGAAACTAAACAGCTGCATCTCACAACAACAAAACAGGAGGCAAATCCAAGGACTACAAAATGGAACTAAACATGAGCTGGAAGCATCACAAACATAAGAGAGCATGACACAAAGCCGCGGAATCGTGCACCTACAGAATACATCTACATAATCCCCCAACTTCAACAAACCGCGGGCAGGAGACAAGGCAAACAACCACAACATCTACAACTACATCAGGGACGCGTGGGGGACAACAAAATCACGCATCTCCATCTCCAGTGGGGAGACAACAAATCACGCATCTACAACTACATCAGGGGAGCAGCGAGAGGGCAACAGGAACTCACCTAGATCTGGAACCAAACGCAACCAAAAAGCACACAAGAGAGAGCGGGAGAGAGAGGAACAACCAACCGCAACACTGGGGATCGAAGAGAAAGGGGACCGAAATTAAGATTGAGCAGTGGAAGATCTCGAAAACGACATGGACGGGGAGAATCGCCTCCTCTGCTGCGCCACTCAAGCTCGCCCTCGGCCTTATCAAAACAGAGCTTCCAGAATGGGGAAAGAGGAAAAGACACGCTCTCCCCAATTCAAACAAGACAAAAACCAGCGGGGTCGGGGCGGCGGTAACGGGCAGAGAGAAAACCACGCCTGGCAAAAAAATGGACCTGGAAACGAGCCCAAACAAAAACAAAAACCAGCATGAATCTCCATGCAAGAACGCACGGACAACGATTTGAATGGCACTGAATTGCAAAACACTGAGCTGTAAAATAGCAAATCCATTGTATTTTCGGAAAAATGGGTCGGGCTAAAATTGTGACCCGATTCTCAACTAATGGAAACAGAAACAGAAACAGACACTCAACGACGCGGCTAAAAAGGACCGCCCCTCCCCACCCGCCCCCCAAGCACATACCCTGGACAACAAAGCACCTGACAACTAAAAGAAGAGGAAAAGCAGCAAATAGCTGCCCTTGAACTTGCAACCCACGAAAAGGCCCAGATCTCACCTTGTACTACCCCTCCCCTCCACAGATCCCAGCTAATACACAACCCCAGCGCATAACACAACCAGGAGACACCACTTATAGTGTAGACTAATGGAAATTACACTCAAGAACAGAAGAAATTACAGTGTAAACCTGACACAAATTACAGAATAATCAAAGGCATACAGCCAAGAAAGCGCATGAATTACAGTGAAAATCAGAAATGGGAGATTACAGTGCAAAAATCACATGAATTACATAGTAATTACAGAGCAATTATACAGTTTACTTTAGGGAAATTACACTGGCAAAAATTTAATTGAAAATACCAAGCATATTACAGTGTACATTGAGGAAAATTACAGTGTAAAAACTATACAGAAATTACAGTGTACTTTGAAGGAAATTATAGTGTAAGTACTATATGGAAATTACAGTGTACATTGAAGGAAATACAGGGTAATTACCGTGAATATTACGTTGTGTATTGGGGGAAATTACGGTGAAATTACCATGGATATTAAAGTGTACATAGAGGAAAGTTACAGTGTATTTACTTACAGACTACTTTCAGTGAAATTACAATGCAAAGTACAGTGTGATTGCCATGGTTGTTGCAGAGTACATTGCAAAACTGATGGAAATTACAGAGTAAGCTACTACAGTAAAAAAAACCGCATGAATTACAAAGCAAAACTACACAGTTACAGTGCAAAACTGGGGGATTACAGACCAAAAGCACAAGAATTTACAGTGCAAAACTGGGGGACCGCATTACATGGAAATATTGATTACAGTGCAATTCAGATCTAAAATCCACTGAAATTCTAGGAAAACATATAGAAAAAAATTTGACACACACTAACAGACCTAGTTGCAGTGCTAGAACGCACGGGATGATGGAGAAAAAACCCCACGAACTACCAGGAAAACAACACTGCTAACTTTGAAAAAACTCATACAAAAAAAAAAGAAAACCAACCCTAAAATGCACTTCTACCTAAAACCTGACCCTATTAGATGGTTGAAACTGCAACAGCAGGGGACGAGCCAGAGGGCTCAACCAACACTCAACACAGAGGCATGCCTATCACCTGAAAAACCACAAACCCTCACCCTACTAGAGGACCAACATATCAATCAATATTCATAAATGAGCAACCAAACAACGGCTACAACGAGAGGATCAAAACAAGAACACCTAAAACGTAACAGCGCAATCACAAAGCCAGGGGCGAACACTCAAATACAAACTGACGCAAGCACACGGGATCCACATGAAACTACACGAACCACGAAGCAGAATCAACAGCTAAATGTTGAAACAGCAACAAAATCTACAGGACAAACACACGAACACCTGGATCTGGAAGTTACGGAACCACAACCATGCAAATCGCATGGGGGAAGGGAGAGAGACAAGAAGATAACCAGGAACTAGGGAATCGAAGAGGAAAATCAGGCTCCGGCAGAGAGGGATCTCGGACACGCCATGAACCCAACGGAATCGCCTCGACTCCCCCGCCGCTCGAGCGCCGCCTCCTAACGCTCCCCCTCCGCCCCCCCTTTTGAAACATTACTGCCCAAATGAAATGGGGAAAAATTCAAAAGGGAGAAAAGGAAAAGGAAACGACACGCACGGGGGAGATGGTAACGGGCGGACGAAAAATAAAACCGAGCCCGATAAAAGAAAACAACATCCGACCGCGCCCGACAAAAGAAACCCGCGACCGAAATAGCAACTCTCAGCGCGAATCTAAACGCGAGATCAGACGGCCACAAATTCGACTTGAAAGAAGTCCAAATACCCCCCTGAACTGTCAGATTTCGAACACATCACCCCCCGAACCGCAAAACCGGACTCTTAATCCCTGGTATCGGTTACGGACAAATCACCCCCGAGGCCGTTTTGGTGGGTTTGCCCACCGGTTTTGCCTATGTGGCTCGGGCAGTTGAGCGCTTTAATTGAGGGGGTTGCCACATCGGCAATAGTTGGAAAAGAAGGTCTAATCCACCCCCTCGCCCTGCCTCGACCGCTCCGTTCGCCTTTTCACCTCCCGCTCCCCTGTCTTCTCGCTCACGGCGACGACGGCGATTTGGGCGACCACGGCGGTCTGCGGGCGACGATCGTCGGCATGGTCTCGAACAATCGACCCGGCGGCAACGATCAGTCGGTGCGCTAACATTGCCCTACAAATCTTGCCTTTTTGTTCGCATTAGGCACATGTCGATTAGGGGTTTTCAGAGGATTTGATTTGGGGCTAGGGTTTAGTTCATCATGTTGAGGAAATTTCGATTTTGACATGGTGGAAGCAGTTGCTAGAGGGTGCTGGTTTAGGACTTACAGATATTAAATCGTTTTGCCTATTTAAATGATTTTGGGTTTTCTTGATCTGATGAAAAAAGACAGTTTTTTTGGAGAAAAGTTCAGTATGTCTTTTGAAATTGATGTGCATATGCTCTGTAATTGATGTAGGGTTATATGATGTGCGATTACACTGTTTATTATCTGCTCAATTACTTAGGGTTGTTTATTGTCTCATTTTTGTTTAGGAAATGGATCCTTTGGACTATCTTTGTGTCGATTCCACTTCAAAGGAGATTTTGAGCATGATGGAAAGGATTGGGTTTATTTGGGAGGCAAAACAGGGCTATCCACAATTGAGCATCCAATGCTGTCACTATATGAACTGAAGAAGAAGCTTGCAGATCATGTATCCTGCTCTGTTTTTGCTCTAGAAAACACTAAGTTGCAGTGGAAATATCCAGGTGATGATATGGCAAATGCTTTGCTTGTACTGGATGATCAACAATCAGTGGAGATGATGGCAAAGCATGTGACTGATGGTGGTGTGATTGACATATATGCTACCATTCTTGCTGAAAAAAGTCCTGAAGCAAGTGAAAGAAATGCAGAAGTGGATCAATGCAGGGCCAAATTGCCTGTGTTCAGGACTGCAAGTTCAGTGTTTGAGAGAGGAAAAGGTGTTGCAACCGAGGAGGTGCAGATTTCAGGTGACTCAGACAGTGACAGTGATAGTGACTATGTTGTGCCTCCTGCAGAGAGCAATAGTTCTGCTGAAGATGAAGAAATTAATGAGTACGTAGCATTATGCTAAAGAATTCAAGTTGAAAAAGAGAAAGAATATGCTAGGGAGGAAGAAGCAAGAGCTTGCAATGTTCCTGATGAGTTCATTGTACCAGAAACATGTAAGCTGGATGATGATGCAGATGACACTCCATATTTTGAAAGTGATGATGATCTTTCTTATGATGAGGCTAGTGATGGAGAGGTCAATGATGTTAGAAGGAGAAAGACCAACCATAAGGTGTATGATGACACTTTAGAAGCACCCCAGTTTGAGGTTGGCATGGCTTTTACAGATAGCAGGCAATTCAAAAATGCACTGGTTAAATATGGTCTGAAGAATTTCCATCATTTGATATTTCCCAAAGATGAGAAGAAGAGAGTGAGTGCCAAGTGTAGCTGGACTGGTTGCAAGTGGAGCATATATGGGTCAATAAATAGCAAATCTGACCGGGTTGATAGTTCACAGGTACAACAATGTCCACACTTGTGTGCCAGGAGAGACAATAAAATTTGGTGACCGATCAGTAATTGCTAGGAAATATTTTAGACAAATCAGAGACAACCCAACATGGAGGGTGGAGAAAATGCAAGAAGTCAGACTAGAAGATGTGCTATAAGATGTGAACATATCCAAATGCAAGAGGGCTTATAAGCTTGTCATTGAGAAGCTCATAGATTCAACTAATGGTGAGTATTCCAGGGTATTTGACTACCACCTTGAGTTACTTTGGAGCATTCCTGGAAATCTTGTGCAGTCACATTAGACCACGAAGTACATGATGAAATGTCTTTGAGAGGATGTATGTCTGTCTAGATGGTTGCAAGAAAGGTTTTATGGCTGGATGCAGAAGAGTTGTTGGGTTAGATGGTTGTTTTCTGAAGGGGGCAGTGCATGGACAAATTCTTTCGGCCATTGGGAGAGATGCCAACAACCAGATGTACCCAATTGCATGGGCTACTGTTGAAGTTGAGAGTTATGACAGTTGGTACTGGTTTCTGTCACTTCTTCAAAAGGACATTCAGATAAATAATCATGGTGATGGATGGGTTTTCATCTCTGACCAGCAGAAGGGCCTCATCAGATCAGTAAATGAAATATGTCCACAAGCTGAGCATAGAATGTGTGCCAGGCACATCTATGCAAACTGGAGAAAGCAGCATAGGGAGAAGATATATCGTAAAAATTTTTGGGCATGTGCAAAAGCCTCGACAAAACAGGATTCAACTATCATAGAGCCAAGCTAGCCCAAAAAACAGCGGAGGGGCACAAGATATTATGAAAACCAATCCTGAACAACTGAGCAGAGCTTTTTCAAACTTGGCTCATATTGTGATTCTGTGGAAAACAATATGTGTGAGTCCTTTAACAACTCCATCATGAGAGCAAGGTTTTATCCCTGTGATTACTAGTCATGAGATCATAAGGAAGAAGGTCATGGCTAGAATTCAAGAAAACAGAGCAAAGCCTAAGAAGTGGAGTGGAAAAATATGCCCTAATATTTTCAAAAAGTTGCAGCTTAACATAAAGAGATCAGGAAGATGCAATGTGCTATGGAATGGCAAAGACGGATTTGAAGTGCAGGAAGGTGAGTACGGAAAGGTTCACAGTTGACTGGAGAAGTGGACTTGCTCTTGTAGATATTGGGAACTCTCTGGGTTGCCTGTTGTCATGCAATCAAGGTCAGATACACATGTGGTTTATGCCTTGATGACTTCATTGCACCTTGTTACTTCATCGGCACATACAACCAGATTTATGACCATGTGCTACAACCAAGAGAGGGCAAAGAGAATTGGCTGTATCTACAAACCCTAGACCGCACCCTCTGTTAGGGTTAATAACAAGCACAGGAGGAAGAAGACAGAAAGAACTAGAGAGGAGCAAGAGAAGCCCAAAAGCAACAAAATTTCAAGGAAAGGAGTTAAGATGACATGTTCAGTATGTGGAAGTACACAACACAATAAGAGGAAGCATTCAGAAAAAAACCAGGATAACAGCTATGTAAAGGCAGCAAAGAGAAGCAGAGCAAGGACACAAGCTGCATGCACTCCTCAGGTACTTTCTCAGCAAGCAGGGCCATCCTCTCAGCCAACAACAGGTTCACAACCAGCCACATCCCAGCCAACACAGAGTTCACAGCCACCTCCCAAGGCACCAGCAGCTCCAGCACCTCCAAGGGCTCCAGCACCTGCAAGGGCACCTGCAGCTCAAAGGACAGCACCAAGACAATTTATGGCTCCCAGGGCTTCAAACTCTCAGCCAAGCACCTCACAAATTCCAGCTTATGGTGATGGGAGGTTCGAGTGGCTTCTAACAGGAAGGAGGGGATAGTTTACCTATGCATCATTGGTGAAGTGTAGCATCAGTGATAAGTCTGGGCTTTTGTTGATGTAAAACATCATCTTAAATGATGTGCTTTTGGTCATGTAAAACTTAGTGATGGTGGATGATGAATGACAATGCAAAACTGCTGCATTATGTGCTTTTGGTGATGTTAAACTTTATTCTAGAGCTATTTGAATGGAAGAACAATATGCTACAATTTCAAATTCTGGTGCACATTTTTGTGTGCAAGTGTTATTCATTTCTGTCTTTGGGTTACTACAATTTCAATTACATGCAAGTGCATTCATTTTTGCACTTCAGTGTCTTGCTCTGTTTTAACAGTGATCATGTTGAAAATTTGTACAAGTGGTCATCTACACTTGCCTCTTTTAGTTTTACACTAAATGTTGTAGACAAAATTCAGTCAAACTTGCTCTGTTTTAACAGACTGAATTTAACAATGTCTTGCTCTGTTTTAACAGTGATCATGTTGAATTCGCACAAACTGTCAGAGACAAAATTCAGTGGCCCGAAGATACTAGTACTCATTTCGCATAAAGTTGACACTTAGCACAACAGCCCCAAAGGTTCATAGATAGCAACAAGATCTTGCATAGATACAATGCAATCTTTCACTGCCCCGACACAAAGAAAATGCAACAGAACAAAACCATTGCAAGTGCAACAGGAAAAAGCCATAAAATCTTTCTAAAAAACCCTGCATCAGACTGAATCTTCATCTTCAGTGTCTTGATTTCAGCAGCTTGGATGTCAATCTTCTCCTGAAGTTTTTGCTTCTCCATCTTCTCAAACCTCTCTTTCTCTAGATCTTCCATCAGCCTCATGTTCTCCTCGCTCTTCTCCCATACAAAGATTGCGCAGTCCACAATAAGTCGCTCGACAAATGGTGTTGTCGGATCATCGAACCAGCAGTACACCTCACAGCCATCAGTGCCTCCAATCTTGTGCAATTTCAGCAAAAGGATCCAAAATGAGCAACTAAAACAGTGCTAATCAAATGGAATAAGAAAGCAACAAAAAAATACCTTCCGAAACCTGCACTTGTGATATCTTCTTCCAGATTTTCATCACTCCATGAAATCCATCTTGGCATCTTGAATCCACACTCGCAATTAATCGGTGGCTCGTAGGCCATCGGGTGCTCTCTGTAGGGGATTGGCGGCCCTAAACTACGGCGGTTCCTAGAGGAGGATGAACCGCGGGACGAGCTCGAGCTCGCCATGGCAGAGCAGGCTGAATAGAGGAGAGAAGAGAGGGAATGGGGACTGGAGATGAACCCTAGCAAGGGAGGGGGGATTTATTCTTCTCCCGCGCGAAACAGAAACGCCCGAAGCTGATTCCCGCGCAAAAGAGGCGCCTCAGTCAATCTACCTGGCAAAACAGCCTCCACGTAGGCAAAACCGGGTGGGCAAACCCACCAAAACGGCCTCAGGGGGTGATTTGTCCGTGGCCAACGATCGAGGATTAAGAGTCCGGTTTTGCGGTTCGGGGGGTGATGTGTTCGAAATCTGACAGTTCAGGGGGGTATTTGGACTTCTTTCAATTCGACTTACAGCGAATTGAAAAATAGTCGACTTTTAAATAGCAAAATTGTATGTTTAAGCTAGTTTATTAATCTTTGCTATTTTAATCATATTAAAAAATTTATTTCACTCATTTGAAATTTACATTGTCAAGATTATTGAAATCAGTTAATGAAATGATTGAAATCACTTTTCTAAAAAAACAATTCATGCATATGAAACCTTTTTCAATGTGAAATTTGTTATTTAAAAAAATGAAGCACTACTTATTTAATAAAAACATGAAGCTGATGAACTCAATTTTCTACAAATGAGAAAATCTTGTTTGAAACTAGCGACATTGTTTTATTTTTGAAATGGTGTTTTTTCAAATAAGTGAAATCAGAGGGAGAGGAGATGGCGTGCGATACACGGTGGTAGGTGGCGTACGCGGCCGACCTGGCGAGCCGCACCGCCACGTTCCACGACGACGAGATCTTCCTCCGCAACGACATCCAGCGGCTCGTTCTCCTCGACTCCCGCGGGTGCATGGTTGATGCTCGCTACGTGCACGAGGGGGGACGGATCGATGTGGGAGGGGTCATCTCCTTCCCGTGCCACTTCGCCAAGATTTGCGACCGCCTGCCGGTGATTGGGTCGTCGCATGGTGGGGCGCCGGCGAACGTGAACGCGGCTGCGAGACGTGTTGAACAGGGGAGTGGAGCCGCGGCACACGGGAGAAAGGTGGACGTGGTTGTGCGCGGTCTTCCCCGACCCCCACCTCGACCAGACGCGGGCCCTGGGGTGCTCGGGCGCGGCCCGGGCCGCCATGACTCCGATCCTCAACACGTGGGCACTGCAGCCATCGACCGCCCGGATCCATCCCAACCTAGGGTTTCGACCTCCGCCCCAGGTACAAAATCACCACCACCCCGTCCGCACTCCATTTTTCCAGATCTAGACGAGTGCCTTCTCCACTTCTGGGAGGTGCCGCAGAGGAGAGAAGTTAGGGTTCCTCCCTCCTTCTCGTGGTGGGAGGGCAAGATCCGTGGCGACGATTGATCTTTCGCTCAGATCGTTGCAGCCCCATCTCCACCAAAGACCCCTGAGTTTCCGAGGCGTAGCAGAGGCGTTAGATGAGGTGGGTGGCTTCGGCGCGGGCAGGCACGGCCGCGGGGCGGGGCGTTTCGACCACGGCGGCGGCCGTGGACGGGACAACAACATGTGGAAGCGCAAGAAGGATGCGGGGCAGTCCTCGACCACCAAGGCATCGGGCTCTGGCGACACGGGGTTCGAGAAGTGGGAGGCCGCGGCGGGATTGGGCGGATCCGGGCTGCCTCGCCCAGACCGCTGGGCCACGGCCGTCGACGGCGACGGCGGTGACAAGTCTACACGTCGTCCCCACGGTAAATCGCCTACTCCTTCTGCGAGACGAGATCCTCCCGCCCACACTGGTGACCCTAATCCTACGCCTAATGCCTGTCAGATCAGCAACACTGTGGGTCACTATACTGCTAGGTGCCCACAGGCTCTATGTGAGCGTTGCAAGAAAAGGGGTCATTTATCTGTCATCTGTACTGATTTGATTCCTTGGGAGTGCATTCCTGCTATGTGTGGCTTCTAGTCTAAGGGGCAGGGGTTTTGCTATTTTCTTGATTTTAGCATCGAAAGGCAACCACAGAGAGAGAACGCGAATGTGCTGATTACTATTGTTGAGGGAACTATTTCCAAGCAAGATCTTCATGATGAGATGGGGGTTTACATTGGTCAGGGTTGGAGATGTTCTGCCCATCTCTTAGCCCATAATAAATATGTCATGAGGTTTCCTAATGTCAGGGAGGTAGAGAGAGCTGTCTTTGTGGAGTATATTAATCTCAAGAAGCTTAAAACTGTGGTTCGCATCACTCCATGGTCTGATGACATGGATTGTGAGGGCCTACTAGAAATTGCTTGGGTGAGAATCAGTAAGATCCCTCTGAACAAAAGGTGTGCAAAGAATGTGGCATTTGCTGGTGGCCTTGTCGGGGTGACTCTGGAGATTGATGTGTCAACGCTTAAACGCCCCTCATCTGTCCGTGCTAAAATTGGGTTTCGTAGCATTGATGAACTGCCTGTTTCTGCTGAGGGATGTATGGGGGGGTGTTTCTATAGATTCCAGTATGAGGTGGAAGAGGTGTTGGTGAGAAATCCTGTTGTGGAAGAGGACACTGTGGCTGTCAAGAACCAAGATAATAATAATAATACCAATACCCCTAAAAGAAAAAGGCAGGAGAGTGGGACTGATTCCTCAAGGGGGGCCCAGGCTCCTGTTGAGCATGGCACTTCCTCTTTCCGGGGAGGGGGGGGGGCAAGGCCTGTCGCCTTCTTCTTTCCGAGAAGAAAGATGAGATTGAAAAGGATAATGCAGAAGAGAATGACTCAACCGCTTCATCTGAGAGTGATGATGATAAAACCCTGTTCATTGAGAAACTGGCTAATGAGAATTCTGCTCTCGTGTCCTATGAGCTGTTGTCAGACAACAAACAAAACTGCGATTACAAGGAGGCCAAGCTAGAGGGGACTGCTAATATGCAAGGGGTGCAGGTGTCTGAAGTGGTGGGGGAGGTTGACCCTATGCTGAAGGTATCTGATGACTACTTGGTACACTTACCATCTCCTGATTGCGAGGATGAGATCATCCCCACTCCCCCTTTGATCCTCGGGTTAACCTGAGGCTCGATTTTATTTGTGCTTTCGAAGCAGCAGATATGATGACAAAGCTGTGGAAATAGCCAAGAAGAAAAACTTGGAAGGTGAAAGGATCGAGATGGACCTAGAGGGGGGGGGGGTGAATAGGTACAATTACAATTTTAATCGTTACTTAGCAATTTTAGGCAATAATGTGGAATATAAAGTTTAGCCTAACAATTGCAAGTATGATGCTATGAGCTAAGCAAGGTAAACAAGTAAGACAAGTAGGAGAGTAAGAAAGTACACTATGATATAAGTAAGACTAAGAGACAAGTAAGCACAAGTAGGGAGTTAGGGTTAGGGATAACCACAACTCCGAGAGACAAGGATGTATGCCGATGTTCACTTCCTTGGAGGGAAGCTACGTCACCGTTTAGAGAGGTGGATGTTACCACGAAGGCACACCAATGCCACGAAGGCTCACCCTATTCTCTCTTTGAGATAACACCATGAAGGTGTTTCTCAACAACTAGTGGTAGACCTTGGGGTGGTCTCCAAACCCTCACAAACTTACTGGGGGGTAATCACAAAGAATGATTCCTCTCCGAATGACTCACTACTAGAAAAAGGGCTATAGATGGGATTGACACTAATGGCGCACCAGAAAGTTGGTGCGCCATTAGTATATACTAATGGCGCACCACCTAGTGATACGCCATTAGTGTTGAAACTACTAATGGCGCACCATGCAAAGGGTGCGCCATTAGTATCAATTTTTTTTTGAAGTAGTGCGCCTGTCCAAACATACTAATGGCGCATCCAGATAAAGTGCGCCATTAGTAGTTGTAACTACTAATGGCGCACCCTCCCACATGTGCGCCACTAATGTTGTTTTTTTATTATATTTTTATTCCTTTTTTTGCAATACTACTAATGGCGCACTGATCAATCGTGCGCCATTACTAGTTTAAACTAGTAATGGCGCACTGCGGATCAGTGCGCCATTAGTATTTTTTTTTGCAAAACTACTAATGGCGCGCCGCCAGGAGGTGCGCCATTAGTAACCTGGATTACTAATGGCGCATTTATCGCCGGTGCGCCATTAGTAAGTGGGCAGCAACTAGATATTTTGGACAGCCTCTCCTATCCACACTCACTTTCTCCCCACTTCATTCTCTCCACCTCCTCCTTGTCTCGGGTGCCTCCTCTTTTCACCTCATTTCCACCATAGATTCATTCAAATTAAGTGGTTAAATTACCTTGTTTTAATAGGTAAGTAAGGGGGAAGCTATATTTATGTTGTTCTCCCTACAACAATGTGCACATGCACTTTTTATGGCCTAGCTAGATCTATGTATGTCGTGGTGTTGCATATGTTTGTGGTGTTGCATATGTGTTTGTGTTTGGAGGTGTACCGTATTTGAAATGCGATAGTTGCCAATATTTTGCGGAATGTTGATTCATTTCCGTTTGGCGAGAATTTTGGCATTAAGCATTCTTTTGGTCCTATTTTAGGGAAAGTCATGCCAAATTTTGTTTGGTTCTAAAATATCGTTTTGCTCTACCCGCAGTGACCATGGTCCGCATACGATGACCGAAGGCATCGTGAATAGGTTTTTGAGGTCCGCGAAGGCCGAGATGCTTCAAAAGAACGAGACGGAGATAAGATGTCCGTGTCGAAGATGCAAGTGAAGAGCCTTATTGCGGGCCGGATTCGGCAGGTGCGGGACCACCTGCTCTTGCGTGGTTTCATGGATGGCTATCGGTGGCAAGGTGATGAAGATGACTACGAAGTCGTCCATGGGGCGGGCAAGAAATGAGGAAGGGCAGCAAGACAACCACCGCGGCTCGGCGGGCGAGAAGACGAAGAATCCCGTGAGATGATCACGACGGTGATGTTGTACCGCGATCATCATGTAGAAGATGCAGGACATGATGATGAGGAAGATGCCGGAGCAGACGACGGGCATGATCATGAAGATGATGATGCCGGGCGGAGCGATTTACGCCGACCATCGATGGGCTGGGTGCAGGACCCTCATATTCAAGAGCTGCTTCTCAAGCGGCACGGATAACGCCAGAGCTGCCGCCCGAGAGAAAGCCAAGATGGATCAACTTGAGTTAGACGCGGTTACTCCATTGTATGAAGGATGCAGTCCCGAGGATACCCGCCTGAAAGTAACGCTCATGGCTCTGGAGATGAAGGCAAAACACAAAATGACCGACGCATGCTTCGACGAGAACATGTCATTCTGGCACGAACGTATTCCCAAGGGGAACAAGTGCCCGACCAGTTTGGAGGAGGCGAAGGAAATCGTGTGTCCTCTTGATTTACCGCACGTGAAATACCATGTGTGCATGAACAATTGCATCATTTATCGGGACGAGCACGCGGAGTCTACCATATGTCCGGTGTGCGGTGTCACTCGATACAAGAAGAGGAAAAAAGCTCCTCGAAAAGTGGTGTGGTACTTTCCGATCACTCCTCGTCTGCAGCGGTATTTCACGGACCCTAAGGTAGCAAAGCTCCTGCGTTGGCACGCGGATAGGGAGGAGAAGAAGCGAGAAGATGACGCAAATGATCCGGAGATAAATAAAAAAGACAAGATGCTGAGTCACCCTAAGGATGCGAGCCATGGCAAGCATTGAACTTCAAGACTCAGAATTTGGGAACGATCCAAGGAACATCGTCTTTGGGCGCGAGCACCGATGGAGTCAATCCGTTTGGCAGCCGGAGAAGCACACATAGCACTGGCCTGTGTTTGTGTGGATGTACAACCTTCCCCAGTTGTGCATGAAGAGGAAGTACATTCACATGAGTATGCTAATTGAAGGGCGAAACAACCAGGGAACGACATCAATCTGTATCTGGGGCTGCTGAAAGAGGAGCTTGACGCTGTGGAAAACACCAGCCAATACGTGGGACGCCGCAGAGAAAGAATATTTCCCTATGAGAGTCGCCTTTGCTCACGACGGTGCCACGACTATCTCGATTACGGATATCTCGCGGGCAGGTAGTCCACGGATTTTCCGGATGCGTAAGGTGCATGGATGACACAACGTATCGCCAGCTAGATAGAGATCCCGGGTCTCTGAAAACCATGTTCATGGGACATCGAAGGTGGCTTCACGACGATGACTCGTGGAGGAAACGCAAGGATCTGTTCGATGGTGAAACCGAACCCGAAGCGCCCGTGTCACGAGGAGCGGCGAGGAAATAGACAAGCTGTTGAAAAATTGGAAAGACTGCCCACCGCTGGGAAAGAAGCAAAAGGCGCCAGAGCCGAAAGAAGCGAAAGGCGCCAGAGCCGCTGAAGGTATGGAAAACGAGGTGCATTTTACGGGACTTGCCGTACTGGAAGATCCACCGTGTGCCTCACAACCTTGATGTCATGCATATCACGAAGAACGTGTGCGGGAGTCTGCTTGGTACCCTGCTCAACATGCTAGAGAGGACCAAAGATGGGCCGAAAGCAAGGGCAGACTTGAAATCAATGGGCATCAGGCAGGAGCTTCACGCTAATGATGATGATGATGATGATGAGGCGAAGCAGACACGTAAAGTCGCCGCAAAGGCAAAAAGGCCAAGAAGACCGGAAATGACTACCCTCCGCGTGCTTCACTCTAAGTCGAGGAGATCGAGCAGTTTTCACCTGCCTCCTAGGAGTAAAACTTCCTTCTGATTCTGTGGGAAGATAAGCAGATACCTAGACCCAAAGAAAGCGAAGTTCAGCGGGATGAAGTCTCACGACCGTCACGCGGTCGATGACGCAGATACTTCCAGTTGCAATCCGTGGGATCATGGACACGCACGTCCGTGAAAGCGCTATTTGGCCTATGCAACTTCTTCGACGTCATCTCTCGGAAGTCGATTGGCGTGAGGCAACTCGAAGGCTACAGAAGAGATCGTGGTGATACTATGCGAGCTTGAGATGTACTTCCGCCCGCATTCTTCGACGTTATGGTGCATCTGCTGGTCCATATAGTGGAGGATATCATCCAACTCGGGCGACGTTCTGCACGGCATGATGCCGTTCGAAAGGATGAATGGTGTCATCAAAGGATACGTTCACAACATGTCACGTCCGAAGGAAGCATAGCCGAGGGCTTTTCGACCGAAGAGTGCATCTCCTATCGCACGAATTATCTAGGCATCGAGAACCCCGTTGGTCTGCCCGTCAACAGGCACCTCGGCAGGCTTGCTGGATGGGGTTACCGTGAGGGTCGCCGCGAAATGCATGTCGACTTCGAGGGTCGACTCGCCGACTTTGAAAGAGCAAACCTAGTCGCGCTACAACACATAGACATGGTCGATCCTTGGGTGGTAGAGCACAGAACCTTTATTAAGAAGACGTACAATGACCGAGGCCAACAGAGGACGGACGGAGATATACTCAAAGAGCACAACTCATGTTTCACGCATTGGTTCAAGCAGAAGCTTCATCGTACCCTTTACATGAGGATTCTTCCGCGGAAGAACAACTCATATTCGCCTTGTCACAGGCGCCGAGCACAACTCGATGACCTATGAGGCGTCACGATATCAACGGCTACACATTCTACACGAGGCCAAGGACATGAAGAGCAATGGTTATCAGAACTCCGGGGTAACGATGGAATCCTACACCGGTAACGACAAGGACATATACTACGGAAGGATCGAGGAGATCTGGGAGCTGAGCTACGCTGGAGAGAAGGTCCCGATGTTCCGTGTCAGATGGGCCAAGAACGTCATAAAAGAAGACCGGTATTTCACCATCATGGTTATACCCGGCCAAATCCAAGACCATGGGCATAAACGTCACCGCTAAAAATGAGCCATGGGTACTGGCTTCCCAAGTGGACCAATGCTTCTTCATTACCGACCCGCCAAAGCCCAGTCGTGTTGTCGTGAGGAGAGGCAAAAGGAAGATCATCGGAATGGATGGAGTAGCCAATGAGCAAGACTTCGACAAGTACGGGCGACGAGGATCGAACATGACGACGATGATGAAGTAGCAGCATACACCACAAGAAGAAGCAGGACCACCCTACCTAAAGGACGTCCGCTCCATAGAAGAACTCCATTTGCGAAAAAGAAGGGCAAGAAGATTGTGAAGAGATAGCTAGCTAAGATCGATTGTATTTAAATCGTAGACTTCATTTCTCGATTGTATTTCATGGGCACTTTTGAACTATCATGAATATTTTTAATTTCATGGACACTCGATCCCCCTCCATCTCGATCCCTCCATCTCGATCGCTATCCCACCTCGCCAGATCCGGTCCATCGGCCGCCCGCCGACCGCCCGCACCCTCGATTCCCCTACTCAACCGCCGCCCGACCCCTGCACCCTCCCCTACTCAACCGCCGCCGCCCGACCCCCGCACCCCTCCCTACTCAACCGCCGCCGACCCCCGCACCCTCCCCTACTCAAGCGCCCGCGCCTCGACCCCCGCACCCTCCCCGCTCCACCGGCATTCTTGTTTGATGATATTTTTAAAAAATATTACTGTCTTATAAAAAATATTACTGTTATGATTTAAACAAGTTTGAACATATTTAAACACAAGTAAGTATCAAACAACATTTTTAATGCATAAAAAAATTTGTGGAGCACTCGAATCGAACCCAGGACCTCCTGGTGTGAGAACTGGCTGTCACCACCAAGCTAGTAGAGGGAACTTGATGTGGATCAGGTTAGGTGGGAGATAACCTGTTGGCTCGAGCAGAAATAAAAAAAGTACTAATGGCGCACCGGGGTGAGGTGCGCCATTAGTATGGATGTACTTATGGCGCACCGAGGTGTGGTGCGCCATTAGTATTGTGCCGCCCCATCCATACTTCCTCCGGCCCACACCTATCCCTCTCCTCGCCCCTCGCCTCGATCCCCTTCCCTCTCCTCTCCCGGCGTCGCTGCCCGTCGCCTCGACGCCGCCCACCGCCTCGGCCCGCCCGCCGCCTTGCCCTGCGCCCATCGCCGGCGCCCGTTGTCCCTGTCTTTGTCTCCAACCACCGCCGCTGAGGCCCGACGTCGGCACCGCTCTCCCGTCCACACCACTGCCGCCCTCCGGCGACCGGCCGCACCCGCCCAGGTACCTCTCCTCCTTCCTCCTTCCTCATGGTGACCGGCCGCGCCCCTCGGGACCTACGTGCGTGCCCCCACCCCCCGTGAATCTCTTCCCCTCTCTCTCTTTAATCCGAGGCGTTTTCTTTTTTGCTGGTGATCCTGCCTCGGGCGGGTCACATGGTCTTGTGAGATCAGCCTAGCCTAGGGTTCGGCTCCTGCTGTTCTATTACTTTCCAAGTCATTCGATCTGAGCTCCTTCTATGTTCTATCCTGGAAATTGAGGCCCTTTTGTGATTTTGGTTGGGGGCATGCCGGATTGCTGCCGATTTTGTTGGCGTCTCGCAGTTTTCTGCCGCTGCCGATTTGGTTGGGGCTTTGATGCCGGTGATCAAGTGTTGATTTGTCTTTGTGGTCTTAGACCGTAGACGGAGTGCTGCTACTCTGTAATCTCTATTCAGTTCAGACCGGATGGTTTGGATCATGGAATGGAAGCACTATACTCGCTTTAACTTGTACATATCTGCGAGGATTTTGTTGGGTTTACATGTTGTTGGGTAAACGAAGTAAAAGTGATGAAATCTGTAATTGATCGCTGCTAGGAAGTTATGTTTAAGAACGATAGTGTTATTGCTGGGTTGTTTTTTTTTCTGAAAAAGGCGGTAGGTAAATTCAGGGACTGATATGTTCCACATCGCAGATCCTGAGTGATACGAAAGAGAAGTACGACATGTGTACTTCTCTTTGACAAATAATAAGTCTGCAACTCCATGGCCCCATTGCAAAGTCAGTGTACATCAGGTTCCCGGTTACAACAACAGTTACCTACTCGTACGAATGAAAGAGCAACATTACAATGACTACCCTGATGACCCAAACAGAGCAAAACAGAGTCCATGTTCATATCTAGCTTCACTAGCTAATCCATGTAGAGGCCATTGTAATTAGGAGTGGTTCGTCGTCATTTTTGTGCAGTCGGCGAGCCACTGACAGCTCTCTTCCATGTAGCGGCCATCTGCAAGGGATATGTAGCACCATTGAATTGCTCACAAAATAGACGGGGAGACATGTCCATCACCTAGCTGCGAAGAATGATATAGCTGTTGTATCACGGTAGAATTCTTTACTTTATGTGGGTGTATCCCTTTTCATAGTTTGTTAACAATATCTACTTATATGCATCAGGTATCTCATTGTTTACTTAACTGAGTAATAAGAAATAGTCTTGTCCTCCAAAAAAAATCACTAGTGCTACCTTATTAATGATTAAGAATCACTAATCCTACTTATTGATGATTTCATCGCTGTACACTCACAACATGTATGTTATTCATACAAATAAAAAACATAATGTATATCCTGGCAATGGCATGGTTTCATATGCTTAAATTGGTTAAATTTTTTCATAAACCTGAACAAGTGGTTGAGCCTAAGACATGCTCTCTTATGCAAAATTGCTGAATGCCCATGGGTACAATGTAGGTGTCGCCGGAGCACCACCACCACCCGGACCTCGTCGCCTCCTCCCCTGCGTGGTGAGCACAAAGCAAACTATTCTTTCGCCATTTTCTTCAACATTTGTCACCGATTTCCTCCTGGCCATTTCAAACTATGATATACAAAATGAGTCTCAATGTAGTCTCCGGGTCTTTTACAACTCTTTAATATAATTTTGCGAGATTCCTCCCCGCTGGACTTGATTAAAATATATGAATATGATTAAAATGGTTAGTATCTGAAGGGTTAAGCTTATTTTTGGTTAATCTACTGCTTCAAGTTTGCTTCAAGTTAGTATCCAAGGGTTAAGGGGCTGTGCTGCTGTATTATGCCTATAAAAACACTTGTTTGGTCAATTAAACAGGGCATTGAAAATTGACAAATGCTAGTAACTTGTGCTTTCATATCCTAGTTATGTAGTTTTTAGGCAAATGCTAGTAACTTGTGCTTTCATATCTCTGTATTGGTTCAAGAGGTGTTTCCTTTATTTTGTCGGTGTTAGATCATCTAACTGAATTTGTGTGTACAAGCCTGCAGTGCAGATGTATTTTAGTGTAAGCTCAACAATTTTCAGTGTAGCCCTGATGCTTCTTATATGTAATTACAGTATAAAACTTCCCCTAATAACAGTGTAAATTTTCCTATAATTATAGTGTAACCCTCATGCTTTCCATAATTTTTGTTACACTGAAAATAAGGCAATTAACTAGCTACTTACTTTTTTGCCCATTGGCAATTGACTTTGTATGGAACCCAAGTCGTATACCAACTTATCAGATTTATTGTGCTTCTTTGCCACATTTACAGCTACCATGTTGTTTTGATACGTAAACAGTTTGGTAGCTGTCCGTGAACAATGTGGTAGCTGGTACGATTAATGTGTCTTTTTTTAATTGAACCAAACTGGTACAGCTACTGTGTCGATGATGCTTAGACTAGGAAGATTGCTGCTAGATGTTAATTTGCTGGTACTAGCTACAATTTGGCAATCGAAAAGCAAAAGCAAAAGCCCTTGAGTTTGCTGATATATATTTTTCCATGTTGTGATGGAGGCCTTTTGCCTTGTCCACCCGAGAGGCCCTTGAGTTTGCTGGAATGTCAATTAACTTCCGTTCCGGCAAATTGGTATTTGATATGTCCTATTTTCAGCAAAGGTCATGCTAAAATTTTCCGTGAATTTTAGCATGACTTTGCTAAAAATAGGACATATGGGGTACTTGTGACTAATGCATGGGCCGGGTATCTTAGTAGTTAATTAAGTAGGATCAAGTGCCCCATGCATTTGTGACTAATGCATGGCTTTTAGGGTGCCTCGGTGTCGATACAAACAGAAATGATGAAAGCTTAGGCTTTTAGGGTGCCTCGGCGTCGAAAAACCCTCAATGATAAAAGCTTAGATTTTAGGATGCCTCGGTGTCGACAAACCCTAAATGATGAGACCATGATCTTGTTCCTTGACAATAACCAACTTTTGACCAAACTTTGTTTCTATTTAGAGAGAAACATGGCCCACAACGATGAGGCCGGGGTTCAAGCGGCAAGGCATTCTGGGAGCTGTCCCAGAGATGGAGGAACAACCTCACTTGTATGAGGACGCCGCTTCCCCACCGATCTTGAGACCACCGATGGTACCGCCGAGGATGACCCCACCGATGCCACCACCGATGGTGCCGCCGAGGATGCCACCACTGATGATGGCGGCGCCGCACGATGGCAGCCAATGAAGAGGCAACGGAAGGACCGGGCGCTCGACCGTGCTCCGCACCCTCAAGGAGGAAGTTATCAAGTGGACTCCGACGGGAATCCAACGGCGCCCGAACGAATAGTCAAGGGTACTCGCTTCAGCTCGGGTGCATTCTCCGAGCACCGCCTCGATCAACACCGAGAACCCGAGGCATCCTGACCGAGGGAATTTGCAACCTCCTCTTCACGAAGCTGCACGAACGATACAAGTTCCCGCTGCTTTTGAAAACACAAGCCTCAAAGGGAATAAAGTGAACAATGCTGCCCTCACGAAGATGAGCAAGGCCCTGTTTACTTGGAAAAGCAATGTGAAGAGAATGATCGAGAAAGGTGAGAGTTATGAGAAGATCAAGGAGAAAATCCTTCGATCACCGAAGATGACTACAACGACTTCAAGATCAATTGCTCGAGCACCGCAAACTCCCAATCAAGTCGATGGGGGAAAGAAATGCGGAGCTGAACTTAGGGGAACACACACTCGGTCCCGGGCGGTTACAGAGTGGCGGAGCCTATATGGGACAAGGAGGACGCGGAGCGTGCCGAGCAAGGCCTACCGCCTCTTCGATACATACGGTGACAAGCAGACCAGGAACTTTGTCGGGGCCCGTACAAGAAGGACCCGAAAACAAAGGAGCTTACCACGGATCCGAAGACCAGGGCGCTTGAGGTTGTTCTCGTAAGGAATACCACCCCGGGTAATTAGCTCCATATGGTTGCATTCTAATTAATGAAGCCAAATTTCTAAATGGTTCACATTCCTTCCACAAAGCGATCGAAAGAAGTAGCGGGGTCGACTAAGAGCAACCCTCGGGACACCACTCTAAATAGAGGCGTTGAATGTAATGAAGAACAAGGATAAGCTCAAGAAGTCGACGTCAGCTGGTCGTGTGGCCGGCAAAGGCTTGTCCACAAAATGGGGGTCATACTATACCGCTGGTGTGCGGAAGGAGAAAAGACCAGCTCGGAAAGCCAGGCGCGCGAGGTTCAAGAACTCAAGGCACAGGTGGCGCGGATTCCGGAGATTGTCCAACAGCAAGTGCAACAACAACTCGGAGCGACGATCACCGCCATTGTGCCTACCTTGATCCAGGGGTTGAGGTGGATTGCGGGCGGCCAACAGCCGCCCCCGATTCCTAGCTTCACGGCCAGCAACTCGCAGAATGCGATGGCGGGGCCATTGGTGTCTCCGGTGGAGGCGGCATTGGTGTCTCCGACGCCGGCACGGGAGCTTAATGCACCCGGGTGTACGCCAGCCGACACCTCTGCAGAAGCGGCCCCTCCGTCAATCGCACGCCGCTGCTGGCGGTGCCTCGACATTAGCCGAGCTCGACGCCATCATCACGGTAACTAATTAAGCCTCTCTCGGTCGAGGACTTCATCTCCTTGCCTTTTGATCGGGCATCCCCGACGCCCTACATGTTTTCGCAGGGCGCCGCCGACGTTCCTGCACTCTCCGCACTTCGTGAACAATGAGTTGGTCGATGTCGCCAAGGGCAAAATCGCTCAACCGGCAACCCTTGTTCCACGGTACCCGGATGCCACCCAACTTGTTTAGGGTTGAACTGGTTCGGTGCTGCCAGGCTGCGACGAGGTGTTACCTCCGATTCGACCCGTCGGGGCCGACGATGATGACGTGATGACCCTCGGCCGCCTGAGCTGGCCCCTACTTTGGCCGGAAGTGCCAGATTCGCTTGGGGGCGGGGACACCACCCCAAAGACAACACCGCCCGATCGTCTGCCGCCAAGTCGGCCCCATGGCAAGACCGCCGCAACGGTGCCGGACATCCCTATGCCATCGATCCAAACATGCATATGGCAGGATCGTAACGACAACGATGACGATACATTTGCCAACGCCGATCAAGATTTTGCCGATCATGGGTACGTTAAGCGATTTCATGGGGCCTCCTTCTCAAGAACCCAACCCAACAAAAGACGTCGCGATCTAGATGTTACCGCGGAGAAGCCAAGTTGCAACAGTAGTCGTCTGCCGTTCAGCTCTCTGGAGACGCCTCCAGCTGACGAATTCACCGAGCCTCAGATAGTCGAGGTGCGAAATATTATCAGCCCCAACACACTCAAGAAGGCGGTCGTGAGCGTAACTCGGTCCCATTACAGGAGAAGAAGAAGGCACACAAAAGAAAGACTAACAAGGGTGCGGGCCAGCCCGGCACCGAAAGTACGATCCGTGCTCAGGACGGGCCACCTTCACCTGAGGATATCTCGAGGAGGGTGCATGTGGCGGGTAGGGCGATGCTACCGGCAAATATGCTCAATGCTGCAACCGGTGCTATGCGGAGTCTGCATGACAGTGTTCTTTCTTTGGAGAAGCGGCGTCTCAGAGAGAAGGATGTGGCATACCCGATTTTCGTGGCCAAGGTGCCAGAGGGCAAGGGCTTTGTGGATAACTCCATCGGGCGTACGATCATCCTGCGGTTTGATGACATCCACGCTATGTTGAACCTTCATCCGCTGCACTACACCTTCGTTCGGCTATTTTCGCTGAGTATGGAGATGCGGATCATTCGCGACAAGACCCCGGACATCGTGATAGTCGACCCCTTCTACATGCGTGCCAAGATCTTGGGCAGCGCTGGGACCGGCAAGTCGCGAAGTTCTTACCTCGAAGGTGTCATTCGCAAACCAAGATAAGGATAACTTCCTCGTGCCTTACTTTCCCGAGTAAGTCCTCCCTCAACCGCCCGTAACATATGAATTCTTAGATTTCGATTGTTTTTCTTTTAACATTCCGTGTTTTCTGCAGTGACACACATTGCACGCTCATCCTCCTAAGCCCCAAATATTCCATGGCCACGTATTTCGACCCCGACCATCACTCGAAGGTAGACTACACAAATGTCAAGAAGGTTCTTGATGATGTTCTCCCCGGCTTCGCCCAATCTGGAGGCACCTTCACCAGGCCTATTCGTAAGTACGGCAAGCACGTGTTCTCCCACAATACGACGTTCTGCTGCGTCAAGCAGCCGCCTGGCGGTCAGAAGGGTGCCTACTACGCCATCCATCACATGTGGGCGATCGTACGGGACCATCATCAACTTCTTCTACCGAGTAAACTCAAAGATTGGGCCGCGGCGTGTCGGCAATCCAGACGCGGACATCGACAAGAATTCTTTCGCATCCAATCGGAGTTTGCGGAAATCATCCATCAAGATGTCCTTCGTACCTCGGGCCAGTTCTACCTCGTAAATCAACCGTCCAACGGTGACATCGACACAATGCTACAAATGCAGTCGACAACGCCTGTTCTTTCATGACTCCCACGATAGACGCATTTACTTCATCCACGCTCCGGTCCCTTGAGTCGAGTCGAAAGCGGTGATGTCTGTCTAGTTCTCAAACATCGATTGGCTCATGTTGTAATTAAACTTTAATGAACTTGTAGTATGTCTCTTTGGTTTCGAGAGTCGCTCAACTTAGATGTAATCGATGCTATTAATGTCTTGCTTTTCTCTTCCGATCGCTCTGCTGCATACTTATATATTGCTTATGTATTGTCTGTGAATTGGTACTAACGTTTCGTTTGGCTAGTGCATAGCGATGCCGTCGTATGTCGTGTACAAGGGTAAGGTTCCCGGAGTCTACGACGATTGGGAGGAGTGTCGGAGACAGGTTCACCGATTCAGCGGTAACAGTTACAAAGGGTACACCACTAGGGCCGAGGCCGAATCTAGATACGCCCGCTATCTAGAGGGAGAGGGGAGGGAACGTTGGAGGAACCGGATGAAGACGAGTTTCATCGTGATGATGCTCATCGTGTTGACCGCAGCTCTCTTCTATGTGATGGTAGTTTAGATGATCGATATCGACTTGTAATGTGAAGACAAACTCGCTACTCGCGGTCTCGAGACTTGTAATATAATGTTCTATCTTTGTTCGGTCTTTTCAATTCGGAGACTAATATGATGAATTGTATTCAGAGACTAATATGATGAATTGTATTCAGAGACTAATCTTCTATTGTATTCGATGAATCTGTTGTTGATGTGTGCTGTCTATATTTTGTCCAATTATACATTTTGTAACCTGTGCAAAAAACAGAAAATAAAAAAATAAAAAAAACCTAATATTCATACTAATGGCGCATCATATCATGGTGCGCCATTAGTATGCCAAAGGATACTAATGGCGCATCATTAAACAAAGGCGCCATTAGTATGCCGGGTTACTAATGGCGCATCATGCCGTTTAGCGCCATTAGTATGCTGAAGTTACTAATGGCGCCTGACAGCGCCATTAGTATGCCAAAGCACTGGTATACATGGCCCTCGAGGCATACTAATGGCGCATCAGGCTATACTAATGGCGCACTACATGGTGCGCCATTAGTATACCAGATACTAATGGCGCATCGGTGGTGCGCCATTAGTAAAAATACTAATGGCGTGCTAGTAATGGCGCACCGGTAGTGCGCCATTAGTAGGCAAAATCGGTGCGCCATTAGTAGGCCTTTTCCTAGTACTCCTACTGCCTAGGAGTCTCCAACCTTCAAGAGTAACAAGAACAATGGGAAAAACTCAAGACTTGCTCAAATCATGGATTACTTTGGTGCAAATAAGGGGAAGAAGTGGATCTATCACTTGGGTGGACAACTTCTCTCAAATGCTCTCAAATCCCTTAGGGATCTAGGATTTGGTGTTGGAGAGTGAGAGAGAGAGAGTAGGTGTGTTCTTGAGGATGCTTGAAGTGAATGGTCAACCCTCTCACGGAATAGGAGAGTCATAATTATAGTGTGCTTAAATAAGTGGCCGTTGGTCCTCAAAACAGCACAGAAACGTCGGACGTCCGATGCACAACGGACGACCGAGAGCATAACTGACACCGGACGTCCGATAGGGACCGGACTACCGATGTTTTGCTACGGTATACTGGTCATCGGACGACCGGAGGCTTCGGACGACCGATGTTTAGGTTCTGTGGAGGGGGTATCGGACGTCTGAGGCATATCGGACGATCGAGGGCTCTTCAGACAACCGACGTCCGACAGGGACTGGACGACGCTGTTTTGGTTCTCTAGGGAAGTGGTCGAACGCCGGTGCACACCGGACGACCGATGTTTTGGTTCTATATGAGAATGGTCGGACATCCGGTGTGGACCGGACGACCGATGTTTTTGTTCTATATGAGAATGGTCGGAAGTCCGGTGTGGACCGAACGACCGATGTTTTGGCTCTGTATAGGAATGGTCGGTCGTCTGGTCCACACTGGACGACCGATGTTTTGGTTCTGGACAATGATGAAGATTACGTACTGACATTAAAGAAATTGTTTGAGCAAGACTTTAGTGATACCCCATGTTCCCCTCTTAATAGTGCGGGATCCTATACTCAAGAGTAGACATAAGATAGTCTTGTTTCTTCCTTCTTGATGAGGTCAAACATTTCCGAAGTCATAATCCACATACACAATTGATTCCGAGGGGACAGAAACCTGAGATATACTTGACAAACTTTGTTAGTCCCCTGTGAGTATATTGTCATCAACATCAAAATAATATTTAGGGCATGATTGCACTTGCAATCTCCCCCTTTTTGGTAGTTGATGACAATATACTCATAGCACAAAAAATCAAAATTGCTCTATGTTGTAAGACACATTTATTTAAGAGCTCCCCCTCTCAACCATAATAATTGCGTCATTTTGTGGAGAGCTCTCCCTCACATAGACAACCAAACTAGAATATATGAGCACAATATCATAAGAACTAGGTAGAACCCATCATAAAAGGACAACCACATAATATCATAATTTCTCATCATTCATATATAGAGCATAGAGGTTCAATGAGTTCAACATCACATCATAAGATATAGATATAAAGTCATACACCCACTCAAGGTAAATGGTTCAACATAAGAGCAACATAATAGAAGGGTCTAGACTAGAACAAGTTCTCCCCCTTGGCAACAACTACCGAAAAGGGGAATAGAGAACCCGCAGACAATCACAGGTCATCATCATCATCATCTTGAGCCCCATTCCCACCAGCTTCGTCGAGGAAATCAGCCCACTCAGGCCCCGAAGGAAAACCAAAGTCGGAGGGAGGAGCGGCTGGGAGGCGCTCATCCTCGCTCACATCAGTAGCCCCAGAGTCACGGAGACGAGACTTCAAGGCATTCTTGGAGGTGATCAAGCGAGTGACAACATCATGGTTTTGTGTGCAGACAAGGGAGAATGGGGCCACACTCTCAATAAGAGCCTGAATGAATGGAGCATGAGGAAAGGCACGTTTATACTGAAAGCTAGCAAGACGGATTTCGTGCCAAAGGAAATGAGGAACATTGATCTTGCCCTTGGGAGACTCATAAAGACGAGACATAAGATTAATGCAATAGCTGTTAAGAACCTCTGTCACCCATCTTAGGATAGATGGTGCGAATGACGCATTGATAGATGATGTAGTATGGAGATCTCCAAATGGACACTTGATTCAGATCCTTCATCTTTTCCTCCTCAGTGAGTTCATCAATTCCCTTTAGAAGATAGCCACACGCCTCAACCGCTTTGAGTTTGTGATTTGGATCCTCGTGATGGATCTTGAATCCAGTGTCCGGAAACCCAAGGGCATTGACAAATTGGGCATAAGAGGCAGTCAACTTGGTGTCAGAGATCATCCAGGTGACGGTCTTGTTAGGAGCAAAGAAACATGTGGCATAGAACTGATGGATTGCAGCCTAATTGAAGTCATGCTGAAAGGAAAACGGAGCAGCAAGACCAGATGACTCAATGAGCTCAATGGCACCCGGATACTTCACGGGATGTTTCCGAATATATTCTAAGTCAACGAAGTGGTGCAAAGACAGACCCTTGCGGAGGATAACTGAGGTGTAGATGTCAGCCTGAACATTGGTGCGAAACTGTTGATCCAAAGAATCCTGAACCACCTCAAATTGATTAACATCACGCCGGAACTTAAAATATGCTGGCTTGGGCACTTTGGTGAAGTCCTTGAGAATACCTCCAGGCAGTTGAGGAGCTTCAAGAGGAATGTGGCGACCATCTTCATGCGGCTGATCGGGAGGAGGAGCAGGCATGTGAGAAGCCCGGCGAGAACAGCGGGGGCATGACGAAAACGTCACACGCGCACCATGCTCCTCCTCCTCCTCCATCTCTTCTTCATAGTCGAAACCCTCGGAAGAGGAGGACTCCGAGATCACGACACGTTTGCCAGCACACTTGCAGGGACACAACTCCTCCTGAGAGTCATCTGAACCGCCACGACGGGAGGCTGAAATCAAGAGGAAAGAACGAACACACGCACAGCCATAGTGAGCCCTAGATCTGAATGGAGACTGAGATGATGAAAATGGGTAACTGAGAAGGACATCATTACCGCGGGCAGAGGTACCCCCAGCATACCTGTGTGCGGTATGCTTGATTTTCACCATCTTGGGACAAACCGCTCCTGAGAGATTGGCCAAGAGAACATGGGGGTCACAACCGTTTGCACGTTAGGGCGACGGAATCGAGAGGGCGGGAACTAAAGACCAGAACAAATGAGGGGTACCAGATTTGGAGGAGGGGCGCCGACGAGAAGGAGAGGGCGCGGCGAGGCAGCACAGGCAACGGTGAGGCCCTCCAGGCGGCGCGGCGGCGGACACACCCGAGCGAGGGGGAAAAATGAGGATAGGGCAACCGTTCGACCCCATGCCAGCATTTATATGTGACCCGCACAATCATCGGACGACCGGCCGGGGTCAGTTGTCCGTGCACTGATGGGTGTGCCAGGCGTCGGATGACCGGTGAATCACAGACGTCCGAGACCTGGGGGAAGAGTTAATTTTTGGGCTTGAGCAAGATATGCTACACAGCAACGGGACAGCCGAAACACGTCGGTCGACCGGAAAGCTGTGAGTCATCGGACGTCGGATAACCGTCGGACGACCGACGGCAAAAAGGTTTGACAGATGATACATGAAATATCTAGAGGAACCAAAAACCAGGAGTAGGTATATGTCAAAATGTGATGAACAAAACAACTACGTAAAAATACCTCATGGTGAGCCACTAGACATGCAAATTAAATACCACACACATGATTGGACAGTTGCTCCTTTTGAGGAGAGTCGGTGACCAATAGGTCACCATGTGTGAGTGTACGTGTCATGATGCCAAAAGAACTAGGGTCCTTGGGCTCAATAACACGACTCCATCATTGTAAAGTACCATAGTTCAAAGAACATGGTAACTTTGAGAGTGTTTGTTTTATTTATGCATTATATAAGGTGAGAGTACTCATGAGTTGAGAGTCTCCCCCTAAGTATATGCCTACATCTAAACAAGACATGACAAAAATGCATGAATGGTTACTAGATTTCACATAACATTGTCAAGCTCCAAGATACCAAGTTCACGCCTAAGTTGATAAAACCTTGCTTCAACCAATGGCTTGGTGAAAATGTATGCAAGTTGCATATCGGTGCCAACATGAGCAATATCAATGTCACCTTTTTCCACATGATCTCTCAAGAAGTGATACCTAATATCAATGTGCTTGGTGCGGGTATGATCTTTGGGGTTCTCAGCAATATTGATGGCACTTTCATTGTCACATAGAAGATGCACATGTCTATAGGTGGTACCACAATCCTTCAAAGTTTGCCTCATCCATAGTAATTGAGTTGCACAACTGGCGGTTGCAATGTATTCAGCTTCGGCGGTGGAGAGAGCAACACAATTTTGTTTCTTAGAGGACCAACTTACCAAAGAGTGACCAAGAAATTGACATGCACCGGAGGTGGACTTACGGTCCACTTTGTCTCCAGCCCAATCCGCATCCGTGTACCTAATGAGATCAAACTTAGCATCCTTGGGGTACCATAGACCCAACTTTGGGGTGTGAACAAGGTATCTAAGAATATGCTTAACCACCTTATGATGACTTTCCCTAGGGGAAGCTTGAAATCTAGCACACATGCATACACTGAACATGATGTATGGTCTAGATGCATAAAGATAAAGCAATGAGCCAATCATAGAGCGGTGTTTAGATGGGTTGGGATACCGTTGGTGTCTTCAGTGAGTACAATTTTGGTTGGCATGGGTGTCTTACATGGACTAGCATCAGTCATGCCGAACTTCTCTATGATATCCTTGAGGTATTTTGCTTGAGACAAGAAAATTCCTTCTTGAAATTGTTGAATTTGAAATCCAAGAAAGAACTTCAAATCCGCATTGAGTGACATTTCAAAATTCTTGGTCATGGAAGCCGCAAACTTCTTGCACAAATGAATGTTAGGAGAACCAAAAATGATATCATCTACATAGATTTGGCATAAGATCAAATCACCCTTGTACCTCTTAGTAAAAAGAGTGGGATCAATCACCCCTCTCACAAAACTGTCATCGAGTAAAAACTTCTTAAGATGATCATACCAAGCACGAGGTGCTTGTTTGAGGACATACAGAGCCTTATGAAGCTTATACACATAGTCTTTGTGATCGGTATCAACGAACCCAGGTGGTTGTGACACATATACTTCTTCTTGTAGAGGACCGTTAAGGAAAGCACTCTTCACATCCATTTGATGTAATGTAAACCCATTGAAAGCAGCATAAGCAAGCAAGATGCAAATGGATTCAAGATGGGGAACGGGGGCAAAGGTCTCACCAAAGTCCAAACCTTCAACTTGTGAGTACCCTTGTGCCACTAACCTTTCCTTGTTGCGGATGATTACACCATTCTCATCTTGCTTGTTCTTGAAAATCCATTTTGTTCCAATGACATTGTGTTCCGTAGTTGGCCTCTTGACTAGTGACCACACTTGGTTGCGTTCAAAGCTGTTCAACTCTTCTTGCATAGCAACAAGCCAATCGTTGTCCATCAATGCATCTTGTACCTTGAGAGGTTCAACACTAGACACAAACGAGTGAGCACAAAAGTTTGTCAAATGTTTACGAGTGACTCTACCTTCCGATATGCCGGTGAGAATTTTGTCAACATCAACACGACCGGCCACTCGAGGCATGATGGAGGTTAGGGTTTCTCGAGGTTCAACTTCATGTCCATCATCCACGTCGTCAACATATGGATCATTAATGTGTGTTGGAAGATCTTCTTGCTCATATTGCATTTGTTGAGGTTCATCATCAATGATTGCACTTTCTTGTTCTTGCCCTTGATGATGATCTTGTTCTTGAAGATTATCATGAATAGGGACTTGATCATGTTCTTGTACTTGGACTAAGGGCATTGGTTGAGCAATAGGAGCTTGTGGTGGTATGGGTGTTGAATTAGTTTGATGATGTGTGAAGCTTCCATCTTCTTCTTCATCATCATGAGTGAAAGATCGAGGATGTCGC
Organism: Aegilops bicornis; assembly: GCA_021605145.1. Classification (NCBI taxonomy): domain Eukaryota; kingdom Viridiplantae; phylum Streptophyta; class Magnoliopsida; order Poales; family Poaceae; genus Aegilops; species Aegilops bicornis. Next base: position 726,308,579 of record CM038673.1, read on the forward strand.
CTAGAGGGGGTGTGAATAGGCGCTTTAAAATAATTACGGTTTAGGCTTGAACAAATGCGGAATAAACCTAGCGGTTAATTTGTCAAGCACAAAACCTAAAACAACTAGGCTCACCTATGTGCACCAACAACTTATGCTAAGCAAGATAAGCAACTATGTGATAGCAAGATATATGACAAAGAACAATATGGCTATCACAATGTAAAGTGCATAAGTAAAGGGCTCGGGTAAGAGATAACCAAGGCACGCGGAGACGACGATGTATCCCGAAGTTCACACCCTTGCAGATGATAATCTCCGCTTGGAGCGGTGTGGAGGCACAATGCTCCCAAGAAGCCACTAGGGCCACCGTAATCTCCTCACGCCTCACACAATGCAAGATGCTGTGATTCCACTAAGGGACCCTTGAGGGCGGTCACCGAACCCGTACAAATGGCGACCCTTGGGGGCGGTCACCGAACCCGTACACTTTGGCAACCCTTGGGGGCGGTCACCGAAACCCGTCAAATTGCTCGAGGCAATCTCCACAACCTAATTGGAGACCCCAATGCTTGCCCGGAGCTTTACACCACAATGATTGAGCTCCGAACAACACCAACCGTCTAGGGCACCAAGGCACCCAAGAGGAACAAGCTCTAGGGTGTCCAAACACCCAAGAGTAACAAGCTCAAGGGTACCAAGCACCCAAGAGTAATAAGCTTCTCAACTTGTAACTTCCACGTATCACATGGAGAACTCAAACCGATGCACCAAATGCAATGGCAAGGGCACACGGAGTGCCCAAGTCCTTCTCTCTCAAATCCCAATCAAGCAACTAATGCTAGGGAGGAAGATGAGAGGAAGAACAAGAAGGAGAACACCAAGAACTCCAAAATCTAGATCCAAGGGGTTCCCCTCACATAGAGGAGAAAGTGATTGGTGGAAATGTGGATCTATATCTCCTCTCTCTTTTCCCTCAAAAACTAGCAAGAATCCATGGAGGGATTGAGAGTTAGCAAGCTCGAAAAAGGTCAACAATGGGGGAAGAACACGAGCTTAAAGGATAAGGTTGAATGGGGAAGAAGACCCCCTTGTATAGGAGCTCCCGAATCCAACCGTTATGTGCTCAGTCCGTGCACGAGCGATACTACCGCTCAGGGGAGCGGTACTACCGCCCGGGCGGTAAAACACAGGGAGCGGAGCAAAACAGAGGGCGAGGCAAAGCCGTATGAGCGGCACTACCGCTGGAGCCAGCGGTACTACCGTTGGCCACAGCGGTACTGCCGCTTGGCCCAGCGGTACTAGGGATGGTGGTAGCCGCATTATCAAGACACGAGCGGTACTACCGCTTCCTATCGCCGCTATTATCGCCACGAACCCGACACAAGAAAACCACGTCTCGAGTCGAGGCGGTACCAGCGCAGAACCGGAGCCGTACTACCACTTATGGCCATGGGCGGTACTACCGCTATGGGACAGCGATACTACTGCTTGTGGCGATCCGCGGTACTGCCGCTCCGGTCCAGCGGTACTACCGCTGGCGCCAACCTTATGCAAAAACCACGAATACAAGTACACTCCAAGGAAAACCAGAACTGCCATAACTTCTGTAAATGAGCTCCGAATTGAGCAAACTCAAGCTTGTTGGATATAGTAAGAAGAGGCAGGGGAGGTATGCCTAACAAAAAGAGGAGAGAAACCTCCAACAGAGAAGAACCGACAGAACCTCCAACATCGAAAACATCATAGAAGATGCAAGTGAGCTCCGTTCTCGATGAACTCAAAGCGCTTGTCATCAAGATGACCATAAGCTCCAAAACTCACAAAGAGAACGAAACAAAAACCAAGAAAAAAGATGCAAGGATGCAATGGTTTGAGCTCTCTACGAACAATACCACCAAGCTACTCATCGAGAGCCCCCTTGATAGTACGGCAATCAATCCTATAACCCGATCTCCCAACTACCACCATGAGACCGGTAAAATAGAAAACCAATCAAGGGCAAACCTTTGCCTTGCACAAGGTCCACTTGAGCTAGATGATGACGATCTTGACTCCCTCAAGTTGGACCACCTTTCTTGATTGCGTTGGCTCGATGAAGACTAGTTGATTGCTCCCCCATACTCCACTATGGGTGAGCCACTCTTCCACACATCTTCACAAATCCATTGTTACCACAATGGACGACAAGCTTCATGCATTTGATCTCTTCGTGATGCTCCACTTGAACTTGCACACCGCAACCTAACCCCACAAAGAACTCTCACAAAGACCATGGGTTAGTACACAAAGCGTAATTGACAATGCTTACCATACCATGGGATCACTTGATCCCTCTTGGTACATCTTCTACGCTTTGTGTGTTGATCAACTTGATTCACTCTTTGACTTAGTCTTGATCAACCTCTCACAAGACCAATATTTTAGGTAATTCCTTGAATAGCACCTTGGTCGACACAAACTCTCCTTGAAACCACCACATGTACTCCAAGAAAAGCCTATGGACAAAACCTTCATATATAACTCAAGGCAACCATTAGTCCATAAAGATTGTCATCAATTACCAAAACCAAACATGGGGGCACCGCATGTTCTTTCAATGAGGTTCTTGTTCCATTGGAAGAAGTGCACCAACACCCATGGTCAAAATATCTTGAGAAGAATCTTCTTCACCTACATCACTTAGATCAACTTGCTCCCCATGGGAGCCATTAAATTCATCAAACACCACGTCACATGTTTCTACAACACATCCATTGGATTTTTTGTAGACTCTATAGGCGTGAGAGTTTGATCCATAGCCAACAAATATGCCCTCAATTGTTTTGGATTGAAAATTTCCTAACCGTTCTCTTTTGTTGAGGATGAAACAATTTCACCCAAATACACGAAAGTACTTGACATTTGGCTTGTTCCTAGTTAGGATCTCATATGGAGTCTTTTCCAATATATTGCGGAGGAAGAGCCGGTTTGATGCATGGCATGCAGTGTTGACAGCCTCGGCCCAAAAACTATGTGGTGACTTGTATTTATCCAACATGGACCTTGCCATCTCCACAAGTGTACGGTTCTTCCTTTCGGCTACACCATTTTGCTGAGTGTATGTAGCTGAATATTGATGCTCAATCCCTTCATCACTAAGAAATTCTTCCAAGGTATAGTTCTTGAACTCAGAGCCATTGTCACTTCTTACTGCCAAGATTTCTTTGTCAAACTTGCGTTAAACTTGCTTGGCAAAATCAATGAAGGTGATCTTCGTCTCGTCCTTGGACTTGAGGAAAAACACCCATGTATATCTTGAGTAATCATCAACAATAACAAGTCCATAATTTTTCCCACCAAGCCTATCCCATGAAGAAGGCCCAAAAAGATCCACATGAAGGAGCTCCAAAGGCCTTGAAGTAGACATGATATTCTTGGGTGGGTGCTTTGATTGATGTTGCTTCCCGGCTATGCATGCACTACACACACGATCTTTCTCAAAAGAGACATTGGTTAGTCTAAGGATGTGATTACCCTTTAAGAGATCTTGAAGATTTCTCATGCCAACATGGGCTAGCCGGCGATGCCATAACCACCCCTTATCGGCCTTGGACATTAGATAAGTTGCGTGGAATGTGCTCTCTTTCGAGAAATCAACCGTGCAAAGGTTGCCATCCAAATCTCCAACAAAGGCTACTTCAAGAGTATCTCTCTTAAAGACTTTCACATTCGTTAGGGCAAAGAGTGTATCATAACCAACAGAAGCCAATTGGCGAACAGAAAGCAAATGATATTTAAGAGATTGAACAATCATGACATTTGCTAGGGACATGTAATTTGTGATAGCCACCTTGCCCAACCCCAGTATATGTCCTTTTGAACCTCCACCAAACATAATGCTCATAAATGGTTGAATAGCTTCCGTGAAATCGTAGAGCAATTTGCTATCTCCGATCATATGATTGGTACATCCACTATCAATTACCCATTTTACTCCACCGGAGAAAGCAACCTACACAAAATTATGACTTGGTTAGAGGCACCCATTTTGCAATGGGACCTCTCAAGTTAGTCACAAGGGTCTTAGGGACCCAAATATCATAGAATCGGGATGCATTTCGAGGACCAACAAATTTTGCATAAACTTCTCCATCCTTAGTCTTACGAAGTACATAGGATGGAGGCATGAACTCTTTTGGCTTGTTGAGAGTGGGCATGCCCCTTGTGGCCTTCCCACTAACAACCTTACCTTTCTCCTTGTGCCCTTCTCGTACAAATGTTTCTTTTAGAGGGGTTGTGCACTTTTGAGAGGACGACTTCTTCTTGCTTGTGCTTGGGTCAAACCCGAGCCCCTCCTTGGAAAACACCTCATTGTGTTGACTTAACACCTCATTAAGATTCTTTTGTTCTTGAGCACATGTCATGAGACCTTTCTTGATTTGAGCTTTGAGAAAACGATTCTCCTCAAGAATAGATGCTAGATCACTACTAGAGTTAGTAGTACAAGCCTCAACATTAATAATAGGAGAAGAGTAGGCCCTGGCTAGAGTTTCAATATAAGTAAGATTGAGTGTCTCGAAACTCTTTGTAAGAAGGGTGAGCTCTTCTTCCTTAGTCTTGAGTGACACGAATAGGAGCTCACAATCCTTAGAGGGGGAAGTATGAGACTTGACAAGCTTACTTTTATCATTTATCAACTCTTCACAAGAGTCCTTAGCCTTTTTCAAGGACGCAAGATCTTTAGCATGAACATCAATGTTTGCACCAAATTTTAAGCATAGTTCATCATTTCGTGCTTCCTCATATTGGACTTTTCGCTCAAGGATTTCATATTTTTCCTTTTCCTCGGCGACAAGGGTTTCGAGTTCCTTAATGGTGATGGTGTGCTTACTCACCATCTCCATAAGCATACGAAACATAGTGAGCTTCTTTCCTTTGAGGGAGCACATGAACTTATTAAGTTTAGCAAGCATAGGATCATCTAGATCATCATCCTCATAACTATCCTCCGCATCAAGATACTCATCACTAGGATTAGAAGGAGTGAAAAGAGGAGGATTTGATCGTGGGGTTACCTTGACCTTGTCAGGAGAGCTTCGGTCCTCTCCATCTTCTACCACGGCCTTTGCCATTAGGAACTTGTCAGCGTTTCCCTTGTAGTCTTTCATGTAGTTGTAGGTGACCACATCACCACCCTTTTTTACTAGCCTCAAAGTGTTTTGAGAGTCTTGAGCAACTTCGGCAACACCACTTACATCATTCGGATCGGGTTCTTCATGAGCAACCATTGCTTTCCCATCTCTCTTCTTGAGCTTGGAGTTCAAAGGATTTGGCAATTTCTTCTTGGGAAACCTTGGTTTATCTTCTCTCTTATCATAGGGGCGCTCGTTGGAGAAGTGGTTGGTTTCTTCACAGTTGTAGCATTTTCTCACTTTGTTCTTTTGAAACCTTCCTTTGAATTTTCCCGCGCTAAACTTTTTGACAAAAAGAGCAATATATTCATATGACGGGCTCTCATTTGAGTCAATCTCATCACCATCCTCATCATCATCTTTCTTCTTCTTCACTTTCCTCCTCTACACATACATGCTTGGCCTTCAATGCAAGATTGATCTTTGATGTTGTGGTACCATGCATGGCAAGATGTTTTGTGGCATTTGCCTTTGACTCTTCAAATAGTTGGAAAGTGGATATGATGTCATCTAGAGTCATTTCCTTGACTCCATGGTGTTGTCTTATGTCCCACACCATTTGGTATATGGAGCAAGAGCATGAAGCAACTTATCCACAAGAAATCGCTTAGTCAAGTTGAATCCGTCTTGAGTCTTGTCACATTCACATGACTCAATGTCGGCGGTGAGAGTCATGAGACGCTCAAGTAGTTGCTTGGGAGATTCACCTTTATTCATACAAAAGTTTTGCAATTTACCCTTGGAAATTTCATACTAAGCAAGCCGGAGAGTGGAAGTACCGGTCATGGTCCTCACAATGCTATCCCATAATTCCTTAGCACTTGTGATATGTATATATAGTCTTCTTTGCTTGTCAGTCATACCTCTTCTTATGCACATAGTTGCAGTGTCGTTGAGATTATTGTCATAAACCTCTCTTGGAGTAAGATTCTTCGGATCAACAGCTTGGTAGCCATACTCCAAGATCTCCAACATCTCATCATTTCTGTATTGAAGATGATCCTGCATAGCAACTCTCCACAAAGCAAAATCGGTAGTGTCATCAAGTAAAGGAGGTTTGCCTTGAGGGTTATACTTAGGTTTCTCTATTTGAGGTCTTGCATAAAGCCAAGGAACACTGGAGTGTTCATTACTAGGAGGTTGTTGGCCAAGTGAGGGAGTAGGCACAGCTGGCCTCGAGGTTGCACCACGAGAAAGTGGTGCAAGCATCGTGGTTAGTGTGGCTATCCTCATTTGGAACAAGGCCTCAAGAGAGGCATCATGCTCCTCCTTTTTCTTAGCAAGAGCTCGTTCCAGATCCTCTGAAGTGAAGGACTTGGCTTCCGAGGAAGCCTCGCCTGTACTCTTCGGATCTGCAACAAGAGGAGTCCCATCGGGGTTCATCTCGCTCTAGGGCGGTTAAGTGATGACCCACAAGTATAGGGGATCTATCGTAGTCCTTTTGATAAGTAAGTGTGTCGAACCCAACGAGGAGCAGAAGGAAATGACAAGCGGTTTTCAGTACGGTTTTCTCTGCAAGCACTGAAATTGTAGGTAACAGATAGTTTTGTGATAAGGTAAATTGTAACAGGTAACAAGCAATGAAAGTAAATAAAGTGCAGCAAGGTGGCCCAATCCTTTTTGTAGCAAAGGACAAGACTGGACAATTTCTTATAATGAGAAAAGAACTCCCGAGGACACATGGGAATTATCGTCAAGCTAGTTTTGATCACGCTCATATGATTCGCGTTCGGTACTTTGACAATTTGATATGTGGGTGGACCAGTGCTTGGGTACTGCCCTTACTTGGACAAGCATCCCACTTATGATTAAACCCTACTGCAAGCATCTGCAACTACAAAATAAGTATTAAGGTAACCTAACCACATCATTAGACATATGGATCCAAATCAGCCCCTTACGAAGCAACGCATAAACTAGGGTTTAAGCTTCTGTCGCTCTAGCAACCCATCATCTACTTATTACTTCCCAAGGCCTTCCTCTAGGCCCAAATAATGGTGAAGTGTCATGTAGTCGACGTTCACATAACACCACTAGAGGAAAGACAACATACATCTCATCAAAATATCGAACAAATACCAAATTCACATGACTACTAATAGCAAGACTTCACCCATGTCCTCGTGAACAAACGTAACTACTCACAAAGCATATTCATGTTCATAATCAGAGGAGTAATAATATGCATTAAGGATCTGAACATATGATCTTCCACCAAGTAAACCAATTAGCATCAACTACAAGGAGTAATCAACACTACTAGCAACCCACAGGTACCAATTTGTGGTTTGGATACAAGATTGGATACAAGAGATGAACTAGGGTTTTGAGAGGAGATGGTGCTGGTGAAAATGTTGATGGAGATTGAACCCCTCCTGATGAGAGGATCGTTGGTGATGACGATGGTGACGATTTCCCCCTCCCGGAGGGAGATTTCCCTAGCAGAACAACTCCGCCGGAGCCCTAGATTGGTTCCGCCAAGGTTCCGCCTCGTGGCGGCGGAGTTTCGTCCCGTAAGCTTGGCTCTGATTTTTTCCAGGGTAAAAGCCTTCATATAGCAGAAGATGGGCACGGAGGGCCACCAGGGGGCCCAGGAGATAGGGGCGCGCCCAGTAGGGGTGGGCGCGCCCCCACCCTCCTGGCCAGGGTGTGGGCCCCCTCTTGTGTTTTCTTTGCTCAATAATTCTTATTAATTCCAAAAATGACTTCCATGGAGTTTCAGGATTTTTGGAGCTGTGCAAATAGGTTTCCAATATTTGCTCCTTTTCCAGCCAGAATTCCAGCTGCAGGCATTCCCCCTATTCATGGTAAACCTTGTAAAGTAAGAGAGAATAGCCATAAGTATTGAGATATAATGTGTAATAACATACCATAATGCAATAAATATTGAGATAAAAGCATGATGCAAAATGGACGTATCAACTCCCCCAAGCTTAGACCTCGCTTGTCCTCAAGCGGAAGCCGAAATCGAAAAATATGTCCACATGTTTAGAGATAGAGGTGTCAATAAAAATAAAATACGTACATGAGGCCATCATGATCATTCTTATAACAAAGAACATATATAGATTTTGTCATATGATTTCTTATGCTCAAGTAACAATCGATTCACAATGTCAAGTATGGTTCAAAAACATCATTGGGAACTAACAAACTATAATCTCAGTCATTGAAGCAATTGCAATTTATCATAACATCAGAAAGAGTCAAGAATATAGCTTTTCAGCAAGTCCACATACTCAACTATCATGTAGTCTTCTACAATTGCTAACACTCACACAATACTTGTGGTTATGGAGTTTCAACCGGACACTGAGAAAGATTGGGGCTTATTGTGTTGCCTCCCAATGTATTCACCTTTAGGTGATGTCAACAATAATAGTTCATGCTAACTTACATCCAATTGGATATATATATCAAGATCTTTCAAATACGAGGGGCTTGCCAAAGGATAAAATGAAAAAGGGAAAGGTGAAGATCACCTTGACTCAAGCATAAAGTAAAAACATAAAGTAAAAGATAGGCCCTTCGCAGAGGGAAGCAGAGGTTGTCATGTGCGTTTAGGGTTGGATGCACAAAATCTTAATGCAAAAGAACGTCACTTTATATTTCCACTTGTATATGGACCTTTATTATGCAGTTCGTCGCTTTTATTGCTTCCATAACAAGATCGTATAAAGCTTATTTTCTCTGCACTAATAAGTCATACATATTTAGAGGGCAATTTTTATTGCCTGCAACATGACAACTTACTTGAAGGATCTTACTCAATCCATAGGTAGGTACGGTGGACTCTCATGGCAAAAATGGTTTAAGGATATTTGGAAGCACACGTAGTATCTCTACTTGGTGCAAGGAATTTGGCTAGCATGAGGGGGAAAGGCAAGCTCAACATGTTGGGAAGGTCCGTGACAATATACTTTAACTGAGATGTGAGAAAACATAAACCATTACGGCTTGTCCAACATCAACTCTTTTAGCATGTCATACTTAATGAGTGCTTCACAATCATAAAAGATGTCCAAGATAGTATATTTGCATGTTAAAACCTCTCTTTCCTTATTACTTCCTATTAATTGCAACGATGACCAAAACTATGTTTGTCATCTCTCAACAACTTTTATGCCTCATACTTTCTATGTGTGAAGTCATTACTATCCATAAGATCAATATGAACTCTTTTATTCTTTTTATTATTTCTACTTTCTCAGGATCATGGAAAGATAGCAAAGCCCTTGACTCAACACTAATCTTTATTATAGATAGCTCACGGACTAGATTACATAAAGAGATCACAAAGCAAAACTCAAAACTACTTGATATCAAAACTTCAATCTACTAGATCGAGATACTACTAAAAGGATCGAACTAAATAAAACGGTAAAGATAGGAGTGTGATGGTGGTACGATACCGGGGCACCTCCCCCAAGCTTGGCAGTTGCCAAGGGGAGTGCCCATACCCATGTAATTATGTCCTCGGAGGTGGTGAAGTAGGAGTTGCTGACGATGTAGGCTTGTCGTCCGTCTTCCAAGGCATAGGCTCACCATCATAGAAAGATGATCGAGTCTCCAGGATCCTCAAATCTGCAGCCAAACTCATCCTCTTGAATCTATATTCATACTCATAGTTCTGGTTTTGCGGGTCATAGATCTGGGCTTGGAGGTGCTCGATTTTCTCTTGAAGCTTGAAGATGGTCTCCCCAATGATCTTGGCATCTAGCTTGTTGTTGTTTGTGAACTCCGTGATCATCATCTGGTTGGCGTTGAGTCCACGCTCCACCATCCCTTGGCACTTGAAAACTTGTTGCTCCATGATACGTCTCCGTCGTATCTACTTTTCCAAACATTTTTGCCCTTTTTTTGGACTCTAACTTGCATGATTTGAATGGAACTAACCCGGACTGACGCTGTTTTCAGCAGAATTGCCATGGTGTTATTTATGTGCAAAAACAAAAGTTCTCGGAATGACATGAAACTCCACAGATCGTCTAATTAAAAATAATAAAAAATCCTCGCCAAAGATGAAGACCAGGGGGCCCACACCCTGTCCACGAGGGTGCCCCCCCCCCTAGGGCGCGCCCCCCTACCTCGTGGGCCCCCTGGAGCTCCTCCGACGCCAACTCCAACTCTATATATTTGCTTTCGGGGAGAAAAAAATAAAGGAGAAGAAATCATCGCGTTTTACGATACGGAGCCTCTGCCAAGCCCTAAAACCTCTCGGGAGGGCTGATCTGGAGTCCGTTCGGGGCTGCGGCGAGGGGGATTCGTCACCGTCGTCATCATCAACCATCCTCCATCACCAATTTCATGATGCTCACCGCCGTGCGTGAGTAATTCCATCGTAGGCTTGATGGACGGTGATGGGTTGGACGAGATTTATCATGTAATCGAGTTAGTTTTGTTAGGGTTTGATCCCTAGTATACACTATGTTCTGAGATTGATGTTGCTGTGACTTTGCTATGCTTAATGCTTGTCACTAGGGCCCGAGTGCCATGATTTCAGATCTGAACCTATTATGTTTTCATGAATATATGTGAGTTCTTGATCCTATCATGCAAGTCTATAGTCACCTACTATGTGTTATGATCTGGCAACCCCGAAGTGACAATAATCGGGACCACTCCCGGTGATGACCACAATTTGAGGAGTTCATGTATTCACTATGTGCTAATGCTTTGTTCCGGTTCTCTATTAAAAGGAGGCCTTAATATCCCTTAGTTTCCATTAGGACCCCGCTGCCACGGGAGGGTAGGACAAAAGATGTCATGCAAGTTCTTTTCCATAAGCACGTATGACTATATTTGGAATACATGCCTACATTACATTGATGAATTGGAGCTAGTTCTGTGTTACCCTATGTTATGACTGTTACATGATGAACCGCATCCGGCATAGTTATCCATCACTGATCCAATGCCTACGAGCTTTCCATATACTGGTTTACGCTTATTTACTTTCCGATGCTATTGTTACAATTACTACAAAACACCAAAAATATTACTTTTGCTTTCATTACTCTTTGTTACCATTACCACTATTATCATACTACTTTGCTACTAAATACTTTGCTGCAGATATTAAGTTATCCAGGTGTGGCTGAATTGACAACTCAGTTGCTAATACTTGAGAATATTCTTTGGCTCCCCTTGTGTCGAATCAATAAATTTGGGTTGAATACTCTACCCTCGAAAGCTGTTGCGATCCCCTACACTTGTGGGTTATCACTCCATGGCTTCGAGCTTTGTCTCCACGCTTCCGGTACGCCTTGGTCCCTCCACATAACGGATGTGCAGCACCCCCTCACGCATCTCAATGGTCTGAGGGTGTTGCAGCACCTCCGTGAGATAGGGGTTGATAACTGAGGGAGTCCTGGACTAGGGGGTGTCCGGATAGCCGAACTATCATCTTTGGCCGGACTCCTAGACTATGAAGATACAAGATTGAAGACTTCGTCCCGTGTCCGGATGGGACTTTCCTTGGCGTGGAAGGCAAGCTTGTCGATACGGATATGTAGATCTCCTACCATTGTAACCGACTCTGTGTAACCCTAACCCTATCCGGTGTCTATATAAACCGGAGAGTTTTAGTCCATAGGACGAGCAACAATCATACCATAGGCTAGCTTCTAGGGTTTAGCCTCCTTGATCTCGTGGTAGATCTACTCCTGTACTACCCATATCATCAATATTAATCAAGCAGGAGTAGGGTATTACCTCCATCGAGAAGGCCCGAACCTGGGTAAAAACATCGTGTCCCTTGTCTCCTGTTACCATCCGCCTAGACACACAGTTCGGGACCCCCTACCCGAGATCCGCCGGTTTTGACACCGACATTGGTGCTTTCATTGAGAGTTCCTATGTGTCGTCACCTATAGGCCCGATGGCTCCTTCGATCATCAACAATGACGTGGTCCAGGGTGAGACTTTGCTCCCCGGACAGATCTTCGTATTCGGCGGCTTTGCACTGCGGGCCGATTTACTTGGCCATCTAGAGCAGATCGAAAGCTACGCCCCTGGCCATCAGGTCAGATTTGGAAGTTTAAACTACACGGCCGACGTCCGCCGAGACTTGATCTTCGATGGATTCGAGCCACAGCCAAGCGCGCCGCACTATCTCAATGGGCATGACCTAACTCTGCCACTAAACAGTGTCCTGGAGGCCGCACTAGTGTCCGCTCCGAACATTGATTCGGAGCCGATCTCGCCGATCGAGGATGGTTGGTTGGACACCACCTCGGGGGCTGAAATCTCTACGACGATTGAGCCGAACACAATCCCTGTCCTTTGCGAAGACCGTGACTCCAAGGCGCCGGACTCCTCTCCGGACTCCAAACCCTCCGCGCCCCTGCCGATCGAATCCGATTGGGCGCAGGTCATGGAGTTCACTGCCGCGGACATCTTTCAGCACTCGCCCTTTGGCGACATCTTGAAATCACTAAAGTCTCTCTCTTTATCAGAGAGCCATGGCCGGACTACGGTCAGGAAGGTTGGGATGCATTTACGAATAAATCCAATGCCCACCCACCACCCACTTTGTAGCCATCGCCAAAGCTTACACGACGTGCTCGATTTCGACTCCGAAGACATCGACGGTATGGACGACGATGTAGGAGACAACCATGAACCAGCACCTATAGGATGCTGGACAACCACCTCATCCCATGATGTATACATGGTGGATACACCTAAAGGAAATGACGACGAGGAACAACCGGATGCTACGAAGGATAAATCCCTCGAAAAGCAGTCAAAACGGCAACGTAAACGCAGGGCGAACCGGTGGACGACGAACATGCTATCGAGCAACCGTCCGAACAGGACAACTTGGATAAACAATCCGTCCCCGGCGAAGACAATAGTCCGGACGTCACGTCGGACAAATTGTTGGAGCAGAATAACCTCCACAAAAGGCTCGTCGCCACTGCGCGTAGCCTGAAAAAGCAGAAGCGGAAGCTCAAAACAGCAGAAGATGCACTCAGAATCAAATGGAGCAAAGTATTCAACACCGCAGACAAATACGGCGACAGTCGCCGAACAAAGAGCTACCAAAAGAGAAAACTACTGCCCGAATTAGATGAGGAGGCCATAGAGCCCCCACAATCCAAAAGTAAGAGGACCACCCGGTCGGATGGACGACCCCACGGCAAAAAGAGAGCGGCAAATGGCGCCGCACACAAGCCGGTATGCGATCCGCATAAGGATTCACGTCAAAAGGATGGCCCAGTTAGGTCCATCTATGGGCCGAGAAAGCAAGCTCTTCAAAGCAATGCAACACGCCAAATATCCGAACATCACGGCACACCCAAATACAGGCGCCAGACATCCCCTATGTTTCACCGATGAGGTGCTGGATCACGAATTCCCGGTGAGTTCAAACCCGTAAACATAGAGGCATACGACGGAACAATGTACTCGAGTCTAGATTGAGGATTACATCCTCCACATACACATGGCTAGAGGAGATGATCTCCACGCCATAAAATACTTACCCCTCAAACTCAAAGGGCCAGCTCGGCATTGGCGTAAAAGCCTTCCTGAAAATACCATTGGAAGTTGGGAAGAGCTCGAGGATGCGTTTCAGGCAAATTTTCAGGGGACCTATGTCCGCCCTCCGGATGCAGACGATCTAAGTCACATAACTCAACAGCCCGGAGAGTCAGCCCGGAAATTCTGGAACAGGTTCCTTACTAAAAAGAACCAAATAGTCGACTGTCCGGACGCCGAAGCCTTAGCAGCCTTCAAACGCAACGTCCGAGATGAATGGCTCGCCAGACACCTCGGCCAAGAAAAGCCAAGGACAATGGCCGCATTAACAAGCCTCATGACCCGCTTTTGCGCGGGAGAGGATAGCTGGCTAGCAAGATGCAGCACCAGCGACCCAAGTACATCCGAAGTCAGGGATGGAAATGGGAAACCACGGCGCAACAAGGACCAGCGCCGGATTAAGGGAAACGGTCCAGAGAGCGCGTCAGTCAACGCCGGATTCAAAAGCTCACGGCAGAACAATAAAAAACTGCCCCTTAAGGACAACAGCGATGAGCTATCCAACTTAAACAAAATCTTGGACAAGATATGTCAAATCCAGAGTACTTCCGGGAAGCCTGCGAACCATACCCACAGAGATTGTTGGGTCTTCAAGCAGTCCGGCAGACTCAACGCCGAACACAAGGGGCTTGAGACACCAAGTGAGGATGATGACGAACCCCACAAGCAGAGCACCGAAAAACAAAAGAATTTCCCACAAGAGGTTAAAACAGTAAACTCACTTCACTAGATAAAAGGGAAAAGCAGAGCGGCGCCCATTAAGATGCACGCCGCACATACTACCCTAGCGGAGTACCAACACTGGTTGTCAAAACCAATCACCTTCGACCATAAGGACTACTCCGAAAGTATCCGGAACGCAGGATGGACTGCCTTGATATTGGATCCTATAATCGACGGATTCCAATTTACACAAGTCCTCATGGATGGTGGCAGTGACATAAACCTGATATATCAAGACACAATCCGCAGGATGGGGATAGACCCAACCAAAATTCGCCATAGCAACATCTCCTTTAAAGGGGTAATGCCAGGCCCATATGCCCATTGTACGGGCTCCTTACTGCTAGAAGTTGTGTTCGGTTCATCCGACAACTTCCATCACGAAAAGTTAGTCTTCCATGTCACCCCATTTAAAAGTAGCCATCAAGCACTATTGGGACGCAAAGCTTTCGCCCGCTTTAACGCAATACCACATTATGCATCTCTTACACTTAAAATGCCCGGTCCACGCGGCATCATCTCATTAAAAGGGAGTATTAAGTGTTACTCGAGAACGGAAGAACGTGAGACTGCCTTGACAGCCCCACACCTATCCGGCTCCGCTAATTAAAGCACCTGAATAGGTCATTCAAACCCCGGACACGGCTAGACGAGTCCGGCGCCTACTAGCAGCATGCCCCCATACAAGGGGGCTGCACGCATGTACAACAAGAGACAATAAAGCTCAATTTTATTCACCTTTCGAACCGTACTCTGTTTATTTAATATAAAGTACATTTTTTTCTCGCACGATATTTTTTCTTTTTTCAAACTAAGTTCCTCTCTTTTACAGATGAACGCTGTATATACTCGCCGAGGATACGGCTAACGGAGACACAGCGCAGACGTGCAAGAGGGACCCGTTGCAAGGATTCTTTTCAGATTAAGACCCTGCGTAAACCTTTTTACTGTCTCTTGTTGTTACTCATCCCCGGTTTCTTATTATAACCGAGGAGGAGGCTGACGCTTTGGCATCGGCCGTCGTAATTTTGCACGCACTGGACACTGTGGGCTTAGGGCATTATTCTGCCCGTTTTTATAAAAGACCGAATACCTTAGGGAGTGTTCGGCGTCTCAAGTTAGGCCTTATATGCATCAGCTCCGAATCATGTCTTTGGTCAAATGTGGGTTTGCCCGGCTCCTGTGTTTTGCTGCCTTACGTTCCGTTCTATCGGCTAACGCGGCACTGTGGAGAACTATCTGCGATTGTGCCCGGTTCGCCGGGCGAGCACCTCGAGAGAAAGCCGAAACCGACTGTCATGATAGAGCGAGAGACTGGTCAACCACTCGATGACTCACCGGAATGTTTAGAATTCCTCCGCATTAACGAAGCGACCATTTTTGGTCGTGCACATACGCACTCGAATTCGGGAGAGTGCGATGCCACCAGGGCTATATAGTAGCCCCACCCTCGAACCCCTATGGCTAAGTGAAAGTGATAAAGCATTATAGTCCGGTTGCCTAGTTTGCTACGCTATCACCTCCTTCACAGGACCAAGACGTTGGATCAAGTGTGAAAATGCGCCTTTTTTGCAAACACCCCCGCATTATGTGCGTGGGGGCTGAAGCCAAGGACTTCCATCTTTTAGGTTATATACATATATACATCAACGGCCGCAGACAGAGGTAGTTTACTACTTGAAGGCACAAGTATAAAAAGCTCTTACATTCAATTGAAACATTGTTTTCACAAATCATACATGCCATTAAAGCATAACATCCTTCGAAAGCATCGCGTCTCTATTAAACGAGCGCCCGCAGACTTCCTCAAAATAGTGCTCGGCAGTACTGCTTCGTCTCAATCTTGGGATGCAATTTGGTGGCCTTCATCTCCGCCCAAGATGTCTTGACACGGGCAAGAGCCATCCATGCTCCCTCTATGCACGCCGACCGCTTCATTGCGCCGATACGCAGTACCGCACCAAGGAACTGCTGCACTAAGCTAAAATAACTCTTCGGCTGGGGTCCGCCTGGCCACAAATGAGTCATGACATGCTTCATGGCAAGTCCGGATAATTTATTCAGCTCGGCCCATTCGGCCAACTGATCGGTCAACGGAAGAGGATGCTCCGGACTATGGAATTGCGACCAATATAGCTCTTCCCTTCTGTGCCCCTTCTGTCCTCGGAAGTGCTCAACCGCGTCTGCAGCGCTCGCCGCTAAGTCCAGATAAGCATCCTCCGAACTCCACAACTTGTCCAACTGAGCATACTTCGGATCCGTATATTTCCTCCGCAGCAGAAAAGGCTTTCCAAAGCGCAACATCCACCCTGACGCAGCTCCTCCTTTGCAGCTCTCATTGCGGAGCGGGCATCCTTGGTTTCGGCGGTGGCCTTTTTCAGGTCCTCTTGCTCCGCTTGACGTCCTTTTTCAAGAACCCTGCAGCGGTCGGTAGCATTCTTCAACTTTATGGCCATATCGGCCATTTCTTCTTTGCTTCGGCAGTGAGCAGCCCGTTCAGCTTTTAGCTCTTCGCCGCCCTTAAAGCGGCCGCATTATTTCTCGCTTGCTCTTTTCGCCGCATGAAGTTCTGCCCGCAGCTCCTCCACAACAGCGGCACCACCTGCATTAAGCATATAAGCAGTAAGGCATGGGCGTCAAGCTACCTTACCAGGTGTCCGCGGAGAAGTCGCATACCTTGCGACTCGTCAAACCGTTTATTGACCAGCGCGATGTCCGCATCCGCCTCGTCAAGTTGCCGCTTTAGTTCGGCGAATTCATCAGTCCGGCTGGCCACTGGACGCCCCGCCACCTATTTAGGAGCGGCGATCTGTTATAACTGAGATTATGATCCTCGGCACGTTGTCAATTTTGACAACATACCGAGTCTTAGGGGCTACTATCTATACAGGGCACATTTTATATGCATAACTGTCAGAAGGTACATCATTTTTACGTACCTCGAACCCCGTCAGTAAGCTTTTGACGGCTTCATGCAATCCGCTCTCAGCGGATGCAATTCTTTCAATAACCATACCCATTAGCGCACGGTGATCTTCTGAGATAGCCGCTCGCCCGAGCAGATCCTTCAGCTCCTCCGACCGCACACCAGTTGGCGCTGGACCTTCTGGCCCCGCCGGACCCGGGGAAACCCTCCATGACGACACCTCAGGGTCGTCCGCCCCGCATGAAGGTGCGACAGGTGGAGGCGTTTCGCTCTCCATCATCTCCGGAAGAAGATCCCCTGAAGACGAGCTCACGAGAAGGGCTGAGATCCGAACTACAAGGTACAATTTCGGTTATCTTCAGAAATAAATACAGGGATGTTCTTTATTCACAGGACCCCTTCTTTTTACTTACGGCTCGCTGGAGGGTTGATCCCCTTGGGGAAATAGTGCGGCTGGGGTACTTCCCAGCGCCGGACTCTCTGACGAAGATTTCTTTCCCTCTTTGAGGCCTTGACCTCCGGATCTTCCAAGCGGTCCTCTTCTCTCCTTGGAGGGTGGGACCTTTGATCCCTCCTTCCTCGAAAGTCTCCTTCGTGGAGGCAGTTGCTTCCCCGCTCACCCCTTCGCCTTCTTTAAAAGGCGCGGCCTTCAACATCTTGGTCAGCATGGGACCATACCCGTATTGATGAGAATCCCGTGATAAGGGGACACGATCTCTGCTTCGACAAGACGTGTCAAGGAAACCGCCTCGTAGTATGCGCTGTAGCTGGTTGTGGGAAAACGGTTCGAATAATGACCCGACCGTATTGACACGTCGTGTTGCCTAAAAAGTTGTCAGCAGATTGCATTTGTGAAACATCATTCTCTCTACGGTGGCATGCGAAGATCATCTTGTGGATCTGGACACAGTTCAAGTGTTCGATAATTACCTTGGAGTATTCGGAGGAGGAACCCGCCCTGCAATGCTGAAGAAAAGACTGTGCGTTGGACTCATCGTTATTGAAGCCTGGTTCAGGGGCTACTGAGGGAGTCCTGGATTAGGGGGTATCCGGACAGCCGGACTATGTACAACGTCCGGACTATTGAAGTGTGAAGATACAAGACTCAAGACTTCGGCCCGTGTCCGGATGGGACTTTCCTTGGCATGGAAGGCAAGCTTGGCGATCCAGATATTATATTTCCTTCCTTGTAACCGACTCCATGTAAACCCTAGCCCTCTCCGGTGTCTATATAAACCGGAGAGGTTGGTCCTTAGAAGGCCGATCACAATTACAACCATATCATCATAGGCTAGCTCTTAGGGTTTGGCCTCTACGATCTCGTGGTAGATCTACCCTTGTACTGCCCATATCATCAATATTAATCAAGCAGGAAGTAGGGTTTTACCTCCATCGAGAGGGCCCGAACCTGGGTAAACATCTGTGTCCCTTGCTTCGTGTTACCATCAACCTTGACGCACAGATCGGGACCCCTACCCGAGATCCGCCAGTTTTGACACCGACAACCATGAATAAAATGTGAACCACCATCAGTCATTAAATATCTAGGGACTCCAAACCTTGGAAAAATAACTTCTTTAAGCATTTTAATAGAAGTGTTATGATCAGCACTACTAGTTGGAATAGCTTCTACCCACTTAGTAACGTAATCAACAGCAACTAAAATATGTGTGTATCCATTGGAGGCAGGAAAAGGTCCCATATAATCAAAGCCCCAAACATCAAATGGTTCAATAAAAAGTGAATAATTCATAGGCATTTCTTGATGTCTACTAATATTACCAATTCTTTGACATCCATCACAAGATAAAACAAACTTACGGGCATCCTTGAAGAGAGTAGGCCAATAAAAACCGGATTGCAATACCTTATGTGCAGTTCTGTCTCCAGCGTGGTGTCCTCCATAATCCTCGGAGTGACACTTGCATAGGATCTGTTCCTGTTCATGCTCAGGTACACAATGTCTAATAACACCATCTACTCTTTCTTTATAAAGATGTGGGTCATCCCAGAAGTAATGTCTTAAATCATAGAAAAACTTTTTCTTTTGTTGGTATGTGAAACTAGGTGGTATGAATTTAGCAACGATGTAATTAGCATAATCAGCATACCATGGAGTAGTACAAGAAGCATTTATGACATTTAATTGTTCATCAGGAAAGCTATCATCAATAGGTAGTGGGTCATCAAGAACATTTTCTAACCTAGACAAGTTGTCTGCAATGGGGTTCTCAGCTCCCTTTCTATCAATAATATGCAAATAAAATTCTTGTAACAAGAGAACCCATCTAATAAGTCTAGGTTTAGCATCTTCCTTTTCCATAAGATATTTAATAGCAGCATGATCAGTGTGAATAGTTACTTTAGAATCAACAATATAAGGTCTGAACTTATCACAATAAAATACAACTAATAAGAATTCTTTTTCAGTAGTAGCATAATTTCTCTGAGCATTATCTAGAGTTTTACTAGCATATTGAATAACATTTAATTTCTTATCAACTCTTTGCCCTAGAACAGCACCTACAGCATAATCACTAGCATCACACATGATTTCAAAAGGTAAATTCCAATCAGGTGGCTGAACGACAAAAAGTGAGATCAATGCTTTCTTAAGTATTTCAAATGCTTCTACACAATCATCATCGAAGACAAATGGTATATCTTTTTGTAATAAATTAGTCAGAGGCCGAGAAATTTTTGAGAAGTCCTTAATGAACCTCCTATAAAAACCAGCATGGCCAAGGAAACATCTTATACCTTTGATGTCCTTGGGACATGGCATCTTTTCAATAGCATCAACATTGGCTTTATCAACTTCAATACCTCTTTCAGAAAATTTATGCCCCAAGACAATACCTTCATTAACCATAAAGTGACACTTCTCCCAATTAAGGACAAGGTTAGTTTCTTCACATCTCTGCAAAACTCGATCAACCTTGCTCAAGCAATCATCAAAAGAGGATACATAAACGGAGAAATCGTCCATGAAAACCTCACAAATCTGTTCACAAAAGTCAGAGAATATAGCCATCATGCATCTTTGAAAGGTAGCAGTGCGTTACATAAACCAAAAGGCATACGTCTATAAGCAAAAGTACCGAAAGGACAAGTAAAAGTGGTCTTTGATTGATCATCGGCTGACACAGGTATTTGAGAGAAACCAGAGTAACCATCTTGAAAGAAAAAATGTGTATGTTTGGATAATCTTTCTAGCATTTGATCGATGAAAGATAAGGGGTAATGATCTTTTTAGTAGCTTTATTTAATTTGCGGAAATCAATTACCATTCTATAACATGTAATAATTCTTTGCGGAATCAATTCATCTTTATCATTAGGAACGACGGTAATACCTCCCTTCTTAGGGACACAATGGACTGGACTTACCCATCGACTATCAAAGAACGGGATAAATAATACCTGCCTCAAGAAGCTTTAGTATTTCCTTTCTTACCACTTCTTTCATCTTAGGATTCAGCCGTCGTTGGTGATCATGAACTGGTTTGGCATCTTTCTCCAAATTTATTTTATGTTGACATAGAGTGGGACTAATGCCCTTAAGATCATCAAGAGTATATCCAATAGCAGCGCGGTGCATCTTCAGAGTTTTCAATAATCTCTCTTCTTCATGCTCTGAAAGGTTAGCACTAATAATAACAGGATATATCTTCTTCTCATCAAGATAAGCATATTTAAGAGTATCAGGTAACAGTTTGAGCTCAAACATGGGATCACCCTTGGGTGGAGGAGGATCCCCTAGGATTTCAACAGGCAAATTGTGTTTCAGGATGGGTTCCTGTTTAAAGAATACTTCATCTATTTCCCTTCTTTCATTCATAAACATATCATTTTCATGGTCTAGCAAATATTGTTCTAAAGGATCACTAGGAGGTACGGCAATAGAAGCAAGACCAACAATTTCATCCTTACTAGGCAATTCCTCTTCACGGT
The DNA here is from genome assembly GCA_021605145.1 of Aegilops bicornis. Taxonomy (NCBI): domain Eukaryota; kingdom Viridiplantae; phylum Streptophyta; class Magnoliopsida; order Poales; family Poaceae; genus Aegilops; species Aegilops bicornis. Next base: position 726,329,878 of record CM038673.1, read on the forward strand.
GTTGTCTACGAAATTTAGAGAAATTAAACTCATGAGTCATATCACCCAAACCAATAGTAACAACATCCTTTTTGCAGTCTATCTTAGCATTAACAGTGTTCAAGAAGGGTCTACCAAATATAATGGGGCAAAAGCTATCTTGTGGGGAACCGAGAACAAAAAAATCGGTAGGATACTTAGTTTTCCCACACAAGACTTCAACATCTCTAACAATTCCAATTGGTGATATAGTATCTCTATTAGCAAGTTTAATTGTGACATCAATATCTTCTAACTCAGCCAGTGCAATATCATGCATAATTTCTTTGTATAAGTCATGAGGTATTGCACTAGCACTAGCACCCATATCACATAAGCCATGATAACAATGATCTCCTATTTTAACAGAAATAACAAGCATGCCTACCACAGGTCTATGTTTATCTTTAGCACAAGGTTTGGAAATTCTAGGAGTTTCATCACAGAAATGAATAACATGCCCATCAATATTATCAGACAAGAGATCTTTAACAATAGCAATATTAGGTTCAACTTTAACTTGCTCAGGAGGTGTATAGGTTCTAATATTGATTTTACGAACCACAATTGAAGCTTTAGCATGATCTTTGATCCTAACAGGAAAAGGTGGTTTCTCAACATAAGCAGTAGGAACAATTGGATCATTATAAGTGATAGTCTTTTCTTCAACTTTAATAGGTGCAACTACTTTTACTTCTATGGGAGGATGATATTTAAACCACTTCTCCTTAGGGAGATCAACATAAGCAGCAAAAGATTCACAGAAAGAAGCTACTATCTCAGAGTCAAGTCCATATTTAGTGCTAAATTTATGGAAAACATCAGTATCCATAAAATATTTAACACAATCAAACTTAGGTGTCATACCTGACTCCTTACCTTCGTCGAGATCCCAATCTTTAGAGTTGCGTTTAATTCTTTCTAATAAATCCCATTTGAATTCAATAGTCTTCATCGTAAAAGAGCCAGCACAAGAAGTATCGAGCATGGTGCGATTGTTATCAGAAAGCCGAGCATAAATTTTTTGAATAATTATTTCTCTTGGGAGCTCATGATTGGGGCATGAATATAACATTGATTTAAGCCTCCCCCAAGCTTGAGTGATGCTTTCTCCTTCGCGAGGCCAAAAATTATATATATAATTGCAATCACGACGAACAAGGTGCATAGGATAAAACTTCTGATGAAATTCCAATTTGAATCGTTTGTAGTTCCATGATCCCATATCATCACATAGCCTATACCATGTCAATGCATCTCCCTTCAAAAATAAAGGGAATACCTTCTTCTTAGTAACATCGTCGGGCACACCTGCAAGCTTAAATAATCCACATGTATTAGGTGCTCATCAGGATGCATTGTTCCGTCTCCTGCAAAAGGATTAGCTAGCAGTTTTTCTATCATACCCGAAGGGATCTCAAAGTAGACATTTTCATTTTTAGTAGATTCGGTAGGTTGAGGAGCAACTCTTTGCTCTACTGGTCGGGGTGAAGATACCCCGAACAAGCCCCTCAGAGGATTACTTTCCATATTAACAAGTGACAGTAAATTTAAGCACACTATATATATTTTTTCCTTACCAAATTCCACCTACCAAAGGCGCTTCACTCCCCGGCAACGGTGCCAGAAAAGAGTCTTGATGATCCACAAGTATAGGGGATCTATCGTAGTCCTTTCGATAAGTAAGAGTGTCGAACCCAATGAGGAGCATAAGGAAATGATAAGCGGTTTTCAGCAAGGTATTCTCTGCAAGCACTGAAATTATAGGTAACAGATAGTTTTGTGATAAGATAATCGGTAACGAGCAACAAGTAACAAAAGTAAATAAAGTGCAGCAAGGTGGCCCAATCCTTTTTGTAGCAAAGTACAAGCCTGGACAAACTCTTATATAAAGGAAAATGCTCCCGAGGACACATGGGAATTATCGGCAAGCTAGTTTTCATCACGTTCATATGATTCGCGTTCGGTACTTTGATAATTTGATATGTGGGTGGACCGGTGCTTGGGTGCTGACCTTAATTGGACAAGCATCCTACTTATGATTAACTCCTATTGCAAGCATCCTCAACTACAAAAGAAGTATTAAGGTAAACCTAAACATAGCATGAAACATATGGATCCAAATCAGCCCCTTACGAAGCAACGCATAAACTAGGGTTTAAGCTTCTGTCACTCTAGCAACCCATCATCTACTTATTACTTCCCAATGTCTTTCTCTAGGCCCAAATAATGGTGAAGTGTCATGTAGTCGACGTTCACATAACACCACTAGAGGATAGACAACATACATCTCATCAAAATATCGAACGAATAACAAATTCACATGACTACTAATAGCAAGACTTATCCCATGTCCTCAGGAACAAACGTAACTAATCACAAAGCATATTCATGTTCATAATCAGAGGAGTATTAATATGCATAAAGGATCTGAACATATGATCTTCCACCAAATAAACCAACTAGCATCAACTACAAGGAGTAATCAACACTACTAGCAACCTACACGTACCAATCCCGGACTTGGAGACAAGAATTAGATACAAGAGATGAACTAGGGTTTGAGAGGAGATGGTGCTGGTGTAGACGTTGATGGATATTTCCCTCTCCCGGTGAGAGGAGCGTTAGTGATGACGATGGCGATGATTCCCCCTCCCGTAGGGAAGTGTCCCCAGCAGAACAGCTCTGCCGGAGCCCTAGATTGGTTCCGCCAAGGTTCCGCCCGTGGCGGCGGAGTCTCGTCCCGAAAGCTTGATTATGATTTTTCTTCGGACGAAAGACTTCATATAGCAGAAGATGGGCACCGGAGGGCCAACAGGTGACCCACGAGGCAGGGGGCGCGCCCAGGGGGGTAGGGCGCGCACCCCACCCTCGTGGCCAGGGTGTGGGCCCCCTCTGGTATTTCTTCCGCTCGGTATTTTTTATTATTTCCAAAAATAACTTTCGTGGAGTTTCAGGACTTTTGGAGTTGTGCAGAATAGGTCTCTAATATTTGCTCCTTTTCCAGCCCAGAATTCCAGCTGCCGGCATTCTCCCTCCTTATGCATAAGTATTGTGACATAATGTATAATAACAACCCATAATGCAATAAATATCGATACAAAAGCATGATGCAAAATGGACGTATCAGGAACCTTGCTCCCCGGACAGATCTTCGTGTTCGACGGCTTCGCACTGCGGGCCAACTCGTTTGGCCACCTAGAGCAGATCGATAGCTACGCCCCTGGCCATCAGGTCAGATTTGGGAGTTTGAACTATGTTGCGGACATCCGTGGAGATTTGATCTTCACAGGATTCGAGACCGCGGCAACTGCTCCCGGTCACCTTGACGAACATGACCTAAATCTGTCGTCAGACCGCATCCCGGAGATAGCTCCTGTGACCACTCCGACCTTAGATCCAGAGCACACTGTGGCACCCAAGGATTGGAGGTTCAACCCCACCACGGAGGCCACAGATTCTTCGGCGTTGGAGCCGCACATGGACTTAATCTCACGCAATATTCGTGTCACCGGAACTCCGAACTCTTCTCTGGGTAAGTTCCGAACCGTGCGAGTCCGCGGATACCGAACTTGATCGTTTATCGATCTTCGAGTTCAGCGCCGCAGACATCTTCCAACACTCGCCCTTGGGTGATGTGCTGAACACATTAAAGAGCTTGTCCTTGGCGGGGGACTCACACCCGAACTATGTACGGTTTGAACTAGAAGCTGATGACGGGGAATTTAGCTTCCCACCCACCACCCACTTCACAACCACTGTCGAGGATTTAACCGACATGCTTGACTACGGCTCCAAAGACATCGCTAGTATGGACGACGATGCCAACACGGAGCAAGGACAAAGCCCGCCATTCACTGGACAACGGACGGCCACTTCTTCCTACGCCGTATACACGGTAGACACACCTGAAAAAAGTAACAATGATGACAAAGAGGAACCAGTTGAGGATAAACCTCCTGAGAGACAGCCCAAGCACCAGCTTCCTCGATGCCGCTCTAAGTCACGTCGTTCCAAAGACTGCTGTATGGGCACCAGAAAAAAATAATACTCCGGACGATGCCGAAAATAATGAAGACCCCATCAAGGTAACCTCCGAACAGGGGGGACAGGAAATTGGGCAAGATAGCCCTGATGAACAGGCCATACATGGAGACTCGAAGGACAGTAATTATCTTCCGCTCTCCGAGGAAGAGGAGGGCCTCGGCAACAAGGATTTTGCCATGCCTGAGGAACCTCTCGAGCAGGAGCGCTTCAAACGCCGGCTAATAGCCACTGCAAGAAGGCTGATAAAGAAGCAGCTGCAGCTTCAAGCGGACCAAGATCTGCTCAATGATTGATGGACCGAAGTCCTGGCCGCCGAAGAATACGGCCTTAGTGGCCCAGCCAAAAGCTACCCGAAGCGCAGATTGCTACCTCAGTGCGATGACAAGGCGCTGGAGCCGGTACCATCATCGCACAATGCGGCAGGTCAACCACAACTTGGTCCGGATAAAGAGGCAACTCAAGCCGAACACCGGACCGCCCCACCTCGCCGTAAAGGCAAGAATAAAACAGCTCGGGGTTGTACATACGACCTTCAACAGGACTTGGATAGTAGAGCAGGATACGCAAGATCGATCTACAGATCGCGAGGACATGCCTCGACACGCGACGACGGCTACCTATTCGGATGTAACAAACCTAGCCATGCCCGGGCCGAAAACCGCAAATGGACCCCATCGGAGGTACGTCGCAGTGTGGCCCAACATAGAGGTGCCGCACACCCTCTTTTCTTCACAGAAGAAGTAATGGAGCATGAATTCCCAAACGGGTTCAAACCCATGAATATCGAATCATACGACGGAACAATGGATCCCGCGGTATGGATCGAGGATTTCCTCCTCCATGTCCACATGGCCCGCGAAGATGACCTTCATGCCATCAAATACCTACCACTAAAACTCAAAGGACCAGCTCGGTACTGGTTAAACAGTCTGCCGGAAAGTGCTATTGGCAGCTGGGAAGATTTGGAAGACGCCTTTCGCGACAACTTCCAAGGAACATATGTCCGGCCACCGGACGCCGATGACTTAAGTCACATTGTCCAGCAGCCCGGAGAGTCAGCCAGGAAGCTCTGGACTAGGTTCTTGCTTAAAAAGAACCAAATCGTCAAATGTCCGGACGCGGAAGCCCTTGCGGCCTTCAAACACAGCGTCCGGGATGAGTGGCTTGCACGCCACCTCGGTCAAGAAGGACCTAGATCCATGACATCCCTTACCGCTCTAATGACCTGCTTTTGCACGGGAGAAGACAGTTGGCTTGCTCGTAGAAGCAACAGCGCCAGCAACTCGGGAACTTCTGAAATCCGAGAAGGCAATGGCAAGCCATGACGAAGCAAACACAACCGTCGCAATGATAATGAAAGATCACGCGACACAGCGGTCAATGCCGGATTCAGCAATCCAAAACCCAGTCAACGGAAAAAGCCATTCTAGGCGAACCGAGACGGACCATCCAACCTAGACGGGATACTGGACCGACCATGCCAGATTCACGGCCACCTCGCTAAACCAGCTAATCATACCAACAGAAGTTGTTGGGTCTTCAAGCAGGCTGGCAAGCTCAACGCCGAACACAAGGGGAAGAGGCCGCCTGGCGATAGGGACGACGGAGAGGTTCACCAACCAAATACCGGGGGTCAGAAGCAATTTCCCCCCAAGGATCGATCAACCCCGGAGCGGAAATAGCAGTTCGGCTTCCGCCGCCCACCTCATATACCCGCAAAATTTGCACCGCGCATACATCACTACGCACTTAAGATACCGTGGGCATTGGCGGAAGCACAATACGGACAAGCCGGCAAGCATTCCCGTAACATTTTTTATCTACTTTCCTTTCTTTCTTTCTTCATTATCTCTTAAAAATAGGTGACGCAAAGGACAAACATCTAAACCGACTCCATCGGAGTTCGGATCCATACACTCAACTAAGGGGCTACTTTCGTCAAGGATTCCCCTCGCCGAGGACAGGCGGCGCAGACGTCATGGCTGTGAGGTCCAAACTAAACTTTTTGTAGACCGCACTCTTTATTTCGAGCCTGTAATATGCCTTTTTCCTCCGCCTTCGACCCCGGGCATGTCAAATAGCCGGGGTTGAGGTCTTTTTATATATAAATTAACCATTGGCATACCGCTCAGGTCCCAGTAAACATTATCCAAATTAATCATTCGTTTCTTTTTTGCAAATGAATATGGCTCCTATGGTTGTCTCACAGATATACCTTGGCATAACCTGCCAGGGGCTCGGTACGGGAACAAATGAGTTGCCAACAAAATCTGAACAGTTTTTATAGCGTACTTCGGCATCGCGAGTTTGGCCTTATATGCATCAGCTCCGAATAATGTCTTGGGTCAATGGTTGGGTTGCCCGGCTCCTGTGCTTGCTACCCTATGTTCCGCTCTATCGGCTAGGGTAGTAAAGGGAGAACTACTGCGATTGTGCTTCCAGTTCATCTGGTCAAGCACCTCAGTAGAGATAGTCGAAAACCGACTGTCATGATGCTGCGTGAGCTGGTTAACCACTCGATGACCTATCGGAATCTGTCGCGATTCCCTCCGTATCACACAAAGGACCTTTTTTCAGGTCATATATGTAACACACCATATTGGAATAAGCCGTATACATACTAGGGGCTATATCGTAGCCCCCCCCCCCTATAAAACTCCTATGGCTAAGTGAAAGTGTTAACGCCCTATAGTCTGATTGCCTGGTTCCCCGCATTATCACCTCCTTCATGGATCAATACGTTGGATCAAGAGTGATTAAATGCTTTTCCGAACACCCCCGTACTTCCTACGAGGGGGCTGAAGCCGATGACTGGAAAATTTTCAGATTATATTAAAACGTCCTCACAGGAGGAACACAAGCTTTCGAGCAAGACATAAAAATAGATTAACACTAAAATTGTCTTTTACAATTCTCATACACCTCACTCGAACATTATGTCTTTCGAGCATTGACCCTCTATCAAGCGGGCGGCCTCTAGGACATCTTCAAAATAATGCTCCGGTTCGTAACAATCCTTTCCCTTGGGTGGACTCTTCGCCGCAACATCGATGGCCTTCATCTTCCCCCAGAATGTCTTGACTCGGCAAAGGCCATCCGTGCACCCTCAATGCACACCGACCGCTTCACAGCGTCGATACGTGGCACCGCATCAACAAGCCGCTGCACCAAACCGAAGTAGCTATTCGGAACAGGCTCAGTTGGCCACAACCGGATTATGACTTTCTTCATGGCAGCGTCGGATATCCTATGAAGGTCGGCCCATTGGGACATCTGTTCATTCAGCAACAAAGGGCACTTCTACGCGCCAAATTGTGACCAGAAAAGCTTCTTCGTTGCATACCCCTCTCGCGCCTGGTAAAACTGCGCCGCATCGGAAGAACTCTTTGGCAAGTCTAAAAACTCATCTGGAGAACTCCACACTTGATTAAGCTGAGCATAGTTCGGATCGCCGAACTTAGTCTGTAGCAAATAGGGCCTACCGGCCGCAATCTCCCCAGCATGCTGGATCTCCACATGGGCTGCTCTAGATTCAGACCGCGCTTCTCTCGCCTCTCGTAAGGCCTTGTCAAGTTGAGCTGTTTTGGCTTCATTCTCCTTCTCAAGAAGTTCACAGCGGCTAGCAGCATTTTTTAGTTTGAGCGCCATCGTGGATATCTTCTCCTCGTCTTGGCGCCGAGCAGCTTGTTTGGCTTTTAACTCAGCCGATGCCTTTTTGGCAGCCGCATTACTAAACCGGGCCTGCTCCTTGGCCCGGGCCAGCTCCGCCCGAAGAATTTCAATGGCGGCAGCACCATCTGCAGCCATGCATATTCTAGCATATAACTTTCACCGTCATGCTTATATGACAAAAATGTATGTGAAGGGACTGCCCCGAATACATACCTTGCGACTCGTCAAGACGCATATTGATTAACGCAATGTCATCCCCGGCCACATCAAGCTTCCGCTGCAGCTCGGCAATATCCGTAGTCTGGGAAGTAGCCAGGGGAGAAGCAGCCTGTGTTCAAGTTAATAAGATAAGTCCTTGAATATTTCTTCTTGATCCTCCGTTCGCCTCCCATGGGAAAGCCAACCCGAGTCTCAGGGGCTACTACCTATACACAGGTGCATATTTGCAAATAAAATATAGTTGAAAACATTACATCACAAACCTCGAAGCCTCTTAGCAGGCTCATGAAGGCTTCATTCAACCCGCTCTTCACGGACAGAATCTTCTCAATCACCGTACGTTGTTCCCCTGAGACAAATGCTTTTCGCAGCATATCCCTCAATATATCCGGCGCCGCCGGGTCTCCGGAAGCTGCTGTAGGAGCACGACCATCCTTTGAGGGAACCCGTTCACCCGTCTCCAAAATCATGGTTGGCTGAAAACCGGACAGTCCGGGGCTTTCATTATCCGCCCCCGAATCCCGAACGATCGGAGGTCCACCTTCGGGTACTGCCTCTTTCATCCCCTGCATAGCTTGTGGAGCAAGAAAAACCCTTCGAGATGACACTTCGGATTCGTCCGCCTTATTGGGCGAGGAGGTCGGGGGAGGCGTCTCGCTTTCCATCATCTCTGGGAGGAGATCTCCCGAAGAAGAGGATTGCCCAGAAAAACTCTGTGTCGAACTGTAAAAATACACAGGCACGTTACGTATCTCTTCGGTAACAGGAAAGGTGCGGGACGCTATCAAAGCACCCCGGATTCACTTACGGTTTGGTTGAGGGCTTGTCCTCATGACGCAGTTGTTCAACGGCGTCACCTTCCAGTCCCGAGCCGCACGACGGTGGCATCTTGCCCCTCTTAGGAGACCGCCCCTCCCAACCTTCGGAGGCGGCCCTTTTCCTCCTAAATGGAGAAGGGATACTGGCTTCTCTTTCTCCTTTGTCTTCAGGCAAGGAAATGTCGATTTCTCCGGACTCAGTATCCAATTTACCTCCGGAACGAAGGTTCTCTTTGATCTTCTCACTCTCCACCTTGCCCTCCCCTGCCGGCGCCTGGTGCGGTGCCGGTGCCAGCATCCTTGTTAACACGGGGTTTGCTGAGTCTTCGGGAAGAGGGGCCGGACACCTAATTCGTTCCGCTTTCTTTATCCGGCCCTGGAAAAGGATGGTTTGCTCAGTGTCTTACCACAGGATATCTGATTATGAGGTGTTCGGCGGACGAGTACTTACCGGGGTGTCCGGATGGTTACAGTCTAGGCCGGTATCTTCGGTGGTGTCCGGCCATTGTTTTCGTCTCCCGAAGAATAATTTCCACATTCCTTCGTGCGTAGTGCCGAAGAAGTGCTGAAGAGTCCGTGGCCCTTCTGGGTTAAACTCCCACAGGCGGAGAGGCCGTCGCTGGCACGGCAGGGTCCGGTGGACTAGCATTACCTGAATAATGTTGACAATATTGATATCCTTCTCAATGAGGCTTCGGACGCGACATTGTAGAGTCCACACCTCGTCAACGGATCCCCAATCCAGCCCCTTATTAATCCATGATGCAAGCTCAATTGGGGGGCTGGATCAAAACACAAGCGCAGCTGCCCACTTGGAACCGTGGGGCTCGGTGATATAGAACCACTCCTGCTGCCATAAGTCGGAAGATTCCTTGAAAGATCCTGTTAGCTAGATAGCACTGGTAAGCTTGCTCACTGAGGCACCACCGCACTCCGCCTACTCCCCCTCTATCATTTGTGTTTTCACATTGAAGGTCTTGAGCCACAAGCCGAAGTGTGGAGGAGTTCGGAGGAAGGCTTCGAACGTGACGATAAACGCCGAGATGAGAAGGGCGGAGTTTGGGGCGAGATCGTGAAAATCTAACCCGTAATAGAACATGAGCCCCCGGACGAAGGGATTGAGGGAGAACCCCAATCCTCGGAGGAAGTGGGAAACAAACACGACCCTCTCGCCGGATCTGGGGGTAGGGATAACCTGCCCCTCCGCGGGAAGTCGGTGGAGGATTTCTGCAGTCACGTATCTGGCCGCCCGAAGCTTTGCGACATCCTCCTCTGTGACAGAAGAAGCCACCCACCGGCCTTGACGGCTGGATCTGGACATGACATAGGCTTACGGAGGGTGAGACCCGGGTGTTGGAACTCGAGGTAGTAAGAGTCGAGGAAGAAGCAAGCGTGGGGAGGAAAGTCGGGACTGTGCTCCTTTATAAAGGCCGAGAATATCGAACGCCTCCTCCCGGGCCTTAAACTTTGACTATTCCCAAGAAGTTGTACCCTAAGGACGGTTGGGTTACCCACGTCTGTGTTGATAAAAGAATCCCTTAATAAGGGGACACGATCTCTGCTTGGATAAGATGTGTCAATGACAACCTCGTTTCGGAACGTGGGGCCGCAGGCGAAACAACGGTTCGAAATAATGACCGGACTGGCATGATGTCATGTTGTAAAAAGTTGCCATAGGATTGGACTTATAAATTATTACGCCCTCTGTGGAAATATATGCCGCTCGTGCTGCCAAGCCGAACTCGATCGTCCGAAGACCATTGTGGAGTATCCGGAAAGAAGGGAACCCGCCTTGCAATGCCGAAGACAAATCTGTGCACAGGACTCCTCGTCATTGAAGCCAGGTTCGGGGGCTACTGAGGGAGTCCTGGACTAAGGCGTCCTCGGGCGTATGGCCTGTTAGCCATGGGCCGGACTGATGGGTCGTGAAGATACGAAGACCGAAGACTGCACCCGTGTCCGGATGGGACTCTCCTTGGCGTGTAAGCCAAGCTTGGCGATCGAATATGTAGATTCCTTTCCTTTGTATCCGACCTTGTGTAACCCTAGATCCTCCCAGTGCCTATATAAACCGGAGGACTTAGTCCGGAAAGGGGAGACTCATTACCATAGTCATACAAGCTAGACTTCTAGGGTTTAGCCATTACGACCTCGTGGTATATCAACTCTTGTAATACTCATATCCATCAAGATCAATCAAGCAGGAAGAAGGGTATTACCTCCATAGAGAGGGCCCGAACCTGGGTAAACATCGTGTCCCCTGTCTCCTGTTACCATCGACCTTAGACGCATAGCTCGGGACCCCCTACCCGAGATCCGCCGGTTTTGACACCGACACATAGCCTCCCTGGCAACTATTTGAGGACTCTATTTTATTTAAAAACTTTCAGATCTAAGTATTTTATTAAAACAGCAAGCAAAAACAAAACAAAAAAGCAATTCCAAGAATAGCACAGATCATGTGAAGAAGCAAAAAATTAGGCTCAACCGATACTAACCGATAATTGTTGAAGACGAAAGGTGGAATGCCTATCGGGGCATCCCCAAGCTTAGATGCTTGAAACTTCCTGAAATATTATCTTAGGGTGCCTTGGGCATCCCCAAGCTTGAGCTTTTGTGTCTCCTTAATTCTTCTCATATCACGGTTTTCCTAAATCTCAAAAGCTTCATCCACACAAAACTCAACAAGAACTCGTGAGATAAGTTAGTATAAACAAATGCAAAAACCTTATCATTCTCTACTGTAGCAAATCACTCAAATTATTATTCAACATTGCATACTAAATGCATCTGCATATTTAATACTCCTATCCTCAAATAGAATCATTAAACAAGCAAACATATGCAAACAATGCAAACATAACAGCAATATGCCAAAACAGTATTGCCTGTAAAGAATGCAAGAGTATCAATACTTCTTAACTCAAAAGTTCATGAAAATTTACCACACTGTAGAAAATTTATCAGATCTTATTTTGCAAAAAGTTTCAACATTTTATCACATTCTGACTTTTCTAGGGAATTTTTGCAACAGCGGTAAACTTTTGTGTTTTCAAACAGCAACATGTAGACTTGTAAAATAAGCATAGTAAAGCTATCAATGCCACTTTTATTGAAATAAAAGATGCAAAAAATTATTCTAAATAACAGCAAGCAAATCCTAACAAAATAAATTGACGCTCCAAGCAAAACACATGTGACAAATGAAAACTTAGCTCCAAGTGAGGTTACCGATAATGTTGGAGACGAAAGAGGGGATGCCTTCCGGGGCATCCCCAAGCTTAGTTGCTTAGATCTTCCTTTAATATTACCTTGGGGTGCCTTGGGCATCCCCAAGCTTAGGGTCTAGTCACTCCTTATTCTCCTCATATCGACATCTCATCCAAAACTTGAAAACTTCAATCACACAAAACTTAACAGAACTTTGCGAGATAGGTTAGTATGATAAAGAGCAAGCCATTTCACTTTGGTACTGTCAAAGAAAATATTCATAATTGTTCCACAATGCCTACTATAGCATATCATTTCCACAATTTATATTGAGCAATATAAGCCATGGAAATTAGAAAACAAGAAAACTATGCGTTGAAAACAGAATCTGTCAAAAACAGAAGAGTCTGTAGTAATCTGTACTCCAACCTTACTTCTGCTACTCCAACACTTCTGAAAAAATTAGGACAACCTGGGAAATTTGTCTATTAATCTTGTGCAACAAAATCAGTATTTTATCACGCTTCTGCTAAAAATGGGAATTGTTTTCCTGAGCGCAAAAGTTTTTATTTTTCAGCAAGATCAAATCAACTATCACCAAACATAATCCCAAAGGCTTTACTTGGCACTTTATTGAAACTAAAGCAATAAAACATGATTACTAAAGTAGCCTAATCATGTGAACACACAAAAACAGTAGGTAAAAGTGTTGGGTTGTCTCCCAACAAGCGATTTTCTTTTATGCTTTTTAGCTAGGCATGATGATTTCAATGATGCTCACATAAAAGATAAGAATTGAAACACAAAGAGAGCATCATGAATCACATGGCAATCACGTTTAAGCCTAAACCACTTCCTATGCATAGGGATTTTGTGATCAAACAATTTATGGGAACAATAATCAACTAGCATAGGAAGGCAAAACAAGCACAACTTCAAGATTTTCAACACATAGAGAGGAGACTTGATATTACTGCAATATGTAGAAGCATATGTTTCTCTCTCATAATAATTTTCAGTAGCATCATGAATGAATTCAACAATATAACTATCACATAAAGCACTCTTTTCATGATGCATAAGCATAGAAATTTTCTTACTCTCCACATAAGAAAATTTATTCTCATGAATAATAGTGAGAGCAAACTCAACAAAATAACTATCATGGGATTGAAAATTAAAATCATGATGACAAGTTTCATGGTTATTATTATTCTTTATAGCATACATGTCATCACCATAATCATCATAGATAGCAAGTTTGTTCTCGTGGTCAATTCAAGCCTCATCCAAAATAGTGGATTCATCACTAAATAAAGTCACGACCTCTCCAGATCCACTTTCATCAATATAATCATCATAAATAGGAGGCATGCAATCATTATATCAAATTTGCACATCAAATATTGGGGGACTAAAAATATCATATTCATCAAACATAGCATCCCCAAGCTTATGGCTTTGCATATCATTAGCATAAAGGATATTCAAAGAATTCATACCAACAACATTGCAATCATGTTCATCATTCAAAGTTTTTTTTTCAAACATTTTATAGAATTCTTCTTCTATCAATTGAGCACAATTTTCCTCTCCATCATTTTCACGAAATACATTATAAAGATGAATAATATGATGCAACCTCAATTCCATTTTTTTGTAGTTTTCTTTTCATAAACCAAACTAGTTATAAAACAACAAAATAAAAGATTCAATTGCAAGATCTAAAGATATACCTTCAAGCACTCACCTCCCCGGCAACGGCGCCAGAAAAGAGCTTGATGTCTACTACACAACCTTCTTCTTGTAGACGTTGTTGGGCCTGCAAGTGCACAGGTTTGTAGGACAGTAGCAAATTTCCCTCAAGTGGATGACCTAAGGTTTATCAATCCGTGGGAGGCGTAGGATGAAGATGGTCTCTCTCAAACAACCCTGCAACCAAATACAAGAAATCTCTTGTGTCCCTAAAACACTTAATACAATGGCAAATTGTATAAGTGCACTAGTTCGGCGAAGAGATGGTGATAAAAGTGTAATATGGATGGTAGAAATATATTTTTATAATCTGAATAAATAAAAACAACAAGGTAGCAAATAGTAAACGGGCACAAAAACGGTATTGCAATTCTTGAAAATGAGGCCTAGGGTCCGTACTGCAATCTCTCAACAATGCTAATATAATTGGATCATATAACCGTCCCTCGACGTGCAACGAAGAATCACTCCGAAGTTCCTATCTAGCAGAGAACATAAGACGGAATTGTTTGTAGGGTACGAAACCACCTCAAAGCTATTTTTCCGATCAATCTATCCTAGAGTTCGTACTAAAATAACACGAAGCTATTCTTTCCGATCGATCTAACCAAGAGTTCGTACTAAAATAACACCAAAGCAAATTCAGATTCGTAATATTCAATCCAACACAAAGAACTTCAAAGAGTGCCCCAAGATTTCTACTGGAGTAACAAAGACAAGAACGTGCATCAACCCCTATGCATAGATTACCCCAATGTCACCTCGGGAATCCGCGAGTTGAGTGCCAAAACATATACCAAGTGAATCAATACGATACCCCATTGTCACCACGAGTATTCAATTGTAAGACATATATCAAGTGTTCTCAAATCCATAAAAGTATTCAATCCGATAACAATGAAATCTCAAAGGGAAAAACTCAATTCATCACAACAAGATAGAGAGGGGAAAACACCATATGATCCGACTATATTAACAAAGCCCGCGATACAACAAGGTCGTGACATCTCAAGACCACGAGAGAGAGAGAGAGAGAGAGAGAGAGACTAAACACATAGCTACTGGTAAGATCCCTCAGCCCCGAGGGTGGACTACTCCCTCCTCATCATGGTGGCCGCCGGGATGATGAAGATGGCCACGGGAGATGATTCCCCCCTCCGGCAGGGTGCCGGAGCGGGGTCTAGATTGGTTTTTGGTGGCTACAGAGCCTTGCGGCGGCAGAACTTCTTATCTAGGTTAACCCCGAGGGTTTTTGGAATATTGTGAATTTATAGGGTAAAGAGGGGATGCGGGAGGCCACCGAGGTGGGCACAACCCACCTGGGCGCGCCTGGGCCCCCAGGCGTGCCCTGGTGGGTTGTGCCCCCCTCGAGACACCCCCCAGGTGCTTCTCTGGGCCATTGGTGGTCTTCTGGTCCATAAAAAATCCACAAAAAGTTTCATGGTGTTTGGACTCCGTTTGATATTGTTTTCCACGATGTAAAAAACATGCAAAAAAAACAGCAACTGGCACTTGGCACTATGTCAATAGGTTAGTCCCTAAAAATGATATAAAATGACTATAAAATGATTATAAAACATCCAAGAATGATAATATAACAACATCGAACAATCAAAAATTATAGATATGTTGGAGACGTATCAGGAGTTTATGTGTTGACCAAGGTGTTTTTCAAGGAATTATCCAAAGATTGGTCATGTGAGAGTTGAGCTTATTGCAAGCATGTCTTGAAGAACAAGATTGTGTGATCATTCATGTTTAACTTCAAGACATCATCCAAATGAAGAGAGTTGGAAAGATTTAAGGTTGATCAAGACTAAGAACAGAGAGTGATTCAGGTTGATCAACACACAAAGCATACAAGATGTACCGAGTGGGATCAAGTGATCCCATGGTATGGTAAGCATTGTCCATTACGCTTTGTGTACTAACCCATGGTCTACGTGAGAGTTCTATGTGGGGTTAGGTATTTTTCCATGGGCTTGCGTCAAGAGGAAGATATCATACAACCCATGAAGAGGATGACATCAAGTGGTGATCGTCATCAAGATCGCGGTGTGCAAGTTCAAGTGGAGCATCACGAAGAGATCAAGTGTTTGAAGCTTGTTGTCCATTGTGGTCTCAATGGACTTGTGAAGATGTGCCGAAGAGTGGCTCACCCATAGTGGAGTATGGGGGAGCAATCAACTAGTCTTCATCGAGAGAACGCAATCAAGAAAGGTGGTCCAACTTGAGGGAGTCAAGATCGTCATCATCTAGCTCAAGTGGACGATGTGCAAGGCAAATGTTTGCCGTTGATAGGTTTATGTTTTACCGATCTCATGGTGGTAATTGAGAGACCGGGTTGTATAGGATCAGTTGACGTACTATCAAGGGGGGCTCTCGATGAGTAGCTTGATCGTATCGTTTGTAGGGAGCTGAAACCATTGCATCCTTGCATAATTTTTCTTGGTACTTGTTTGGTATTTTTCTTTGTGACTCTTAGAGCTTATGGCCATCTTCGTGATAAGCTCAAGTTCATCGAAAACGGAGTTCACATGCATCTTCTATGATGTTTTCGATGTTGGAGGTTATGCCGGCTCTTCTCTGTTGAAGGTTTCACTCCTCTATTTGTTAGGCATGCCTCCCCTGCCTCTTCTTACTATAACCAACAAGCTTGAGTTTTCTCAATTCGGAGCTCATTTGCAGAAGTTATGGCAGTTCAGGCGTTATTGCTTCCATCTGTTGTGTTTGGGGTTTGCTTAATGCACCCCTGCGGTAGTACCGCCCTTGTCGGGCGGTAGTACCGCTTGTAAACGGTACTTCTGTTGTCCAGTTCCGCAGCTTCTACCGCTGCTTTTTTTGGGGTTCTGTTTTTCGTGTCGAGTTCAGCTGTAGTAGGGCGGTAGTGAGGCGCGGCAGTACCGCCCGGTCGGGCGGTAGTACCGCTTTAGCAGTACTGCCGTCGTGCTCTGCTATGTCGTGGCTCCTCTGCTCTCGTGTTCTGCTTCTCCCGCGGTAGTACCGCTGGGATGAGCAGTACCGCTTACAAGCGGCACTACCGCCCCAAAGTTCTTAGCCGTTGCTCCTTTTTCCCGCTACTACCGCCCGAGCGGTAGTACCGCTCGTTGGAGCGGCAGTACCGCTCGTGTGCGGGCTGAGCACATAACGGTTGGATTTTCCCCACCTATAAAAGGGGGTCTTCTTCCCCATTGAACCTTATCCTTTGAGCTCGTGTTCTTCCCCCATTGTTGACCTTCTTCGAGCTTGCTATCTCTCAATCCCTCCATGGATTCTTGCTAGTTTTGGGGAAGAAAGAGAGAGGAGATCTAGATCTATGTTTCCGCCAATCACTTTCTCCTCTATGTGAGGGGAACCCTTTGTATCTAGATCTTGGAGTTCTTCGTGTTCTCTTCTTGGTTCTTCCTCTCATTTTCCTCCCTAGCATTAGTTGCTTTGGTGGGATTTGGGAGAGAAGGACTTGGGCACTCCATGTGCCCTTGCCATTGCATTTGGTGCATCGGTTTGTGTTCTTCACGGTGATACATGGAAGTTACCAGTTGAGAAGCTTATTACTCTTGGGTGCTTGGTACCCTTGAGCTTGTTCCTCTTGGGTGCTTGGGCGCCCTAGACGGTTGGTGGTGCTTCGGAGCTCAATCATTGTGGTGTAAAGCTCCGGGCAAGCGTCGAGGTCTCCAATTAGGTTGTGGAGATCGCCCCGAGAATTTTACGGGTACAGATGACAGCCCCCAATGGTTGTCTGTGACGCCCGGATAATTAGGCTACAGTAAACCCCTATTAATGGTGCCATGTCATCATGTTACTGTTGCTAATCTCCGCTTGATCCAAATCGCAATACAAATTCAAAACCGAGTTTAAAGTCAAATCTCAAATTTTGTCAAACATGCAAACTAAAATGTTCGAAGTGTGGCAAATAATCCCTGGATATTTGTCATGTTGAAACCCATATCATATAAATTGTTTAAATGCCCTTAAATGAATAAAATAGGGGTCAAAACAATATTTTAAATCACTTTTGAAGTTATAAAAATTCTAAGGCTTTTCAACTGCTTCTCAAAACTTCTTGAGGCAGTGCTAAATATTACATAATAATTATTGAGACAAGCTACACATTTTACAAAAGTCTTTTGGATCAAAAGGAAAATGCAAATTAGAAAAGACAATGGGAAAACATAAAAAGTTTTTTAAAGAAAAGGGGAGAGGCCCCCGCCCCTCGCTGGACCTCGCCCGTGTAACCCCAGGCCGCCCATGCGCCCCTCACCCTGGCTATAACCCCTGTGGCAACGAAACCCTAGCCACTCTTCCCATTTCCCCACTCCTCCCCGATTGATCTGGTTCGGGGGCAAATGCGCCCCGACGACCACCCCCGCCGCCCGTGGACTTCACCGGGGCCGTCCGGTCGCCGCCGCCCCAACCTCGTCGCCTTCCCCGTTCTCTCCCCGACTTGGACGCCATCCGCCCCCGCTGCGCCCCGACACCAACGCCCCCGACGCTGTTACCGTCGGCACCGCCCCGTCCCTCCTCTGCTCGATCCCGTCTGAATCGGGAGGAGGATGCACCGACGCCACCGCAGGACCTCACCGCCGTCGCCCCTACCTCGCCGGACCTCCCCGAGCCCATTGCCGCTCCCTACGGCTCCGATGTGAGCTGCGCCCCTCCTCCCGTTCTCTGCATTCCCATGTCGTCTGTCAGACGCTGGTTGCGCGCGCGACGCTGCCTCGCGATCTCGCTGACGTCCACGACCCTTCCGCCGTGCTCGCCGCCTTGGCCTCGCCACACCGGGCCGCCGCACCCCATCCGCTCGCTGCTACCCCGCCGCGCTTCACGCGCTGCCGTCTGCCCGCTGGCCGTGGTTTTATGTGGCCGGGCGTTGCCCATTGGTGGCCTCGGATGCACAGGCGTGCATCATCTGTTCGCCTGCGCTAAGGCCCTCACATCACCATGGGGCCCCACGCCTGGAGAAAAACAAAACGAAAATAGAAAAATTTAATTAAATAATAATTAGTTAGTTAAATAAGTAATTAACTTAATTAACCTGCTACTTATCTTAATTGACTAGTTTAATGACCTAACAGCCTATGACAAAGGACCCCCCTATATAAGCTAAACTTGTTAACTTCACCCTAGCCTCTGACGTGTGGGGCCCGGCTGACCTGTTGACGGTCAATGTTGGTGGTCAAATCTTGGTAATGCATGCTGACTAGACCCATGGACCCCACTTGTCATCCACTAGGGCTAGAGCCTAGTGGGTACAATAGGTATATTCTGGTTTATTTAGGATTAATATTAAATTCTAGAATATTGTTTAAACTTTGAAAATTCATAGAAAATTAACTGTAGCTCAGATGAAAAAGTTTTCTACATGAAAGTTGCTCAGAACAACGAGACGAATCTGAACACGTGGTTCGTTCGTCCGCCACACGTCTCTAGTATAGCAAACGTTGAACTTTACCCCTCCGGTTCATCTGTCTGACAGACGTCCGGAACCGGGAATACATTCCCGGTTGAATTCCCCCTTCACCTATATCGTGTAGCCATGCGTTAGGTCATACCCGGCGCAACATATTGCCATGTTACGCTTTGTGATGCTATGTTTCCTTTATATTTACTGTTTCTTCCCCCTCTTCTCTCCGGTAGACCCCAAGACCGATGTTGCCCCTGTGATCGACTACGTCGACGACGACCCCTCCTTGCCCGAGCAACCAGGCAAGCCCCCCCCCCCTTTGATCATCCCGATATCTCCCATTCCATTCTCTAATGATTGCATTATATTTTGCTACTGTTATTGATTGCTCCTATTCTGATGCATAGCCCGCTTTTGTATCTCTTGTTGTACCTTACCCGCTTATCCTAAACCGCTTAGTATAGGTTGGTTAGTGATCCATCGATGACCCCACCTTGTCCTTGTTGCCCTGCTTCATCATTGAAGACCCGATCAACGGATCAAGACCAGGCCCCGACACCGCACATCACTTCCCTTAGTTGCTTGACACTACCGGGTTACTATCGAGTACCGAGGGTGAGACCTCATCAAGACTTCCGATGTTAACCTGTAGTGTAGTTATTCGGTCGTGGTCATCGAGGGTGATTTCCTCTTTAACCACTTACGATGCGACTGCCGTGCAACCCTCAAGTGTGGACCTCGAGGGTGAATCGTCTTACGTTCACCTTGATGACTACATCGAGTGGAATTCACCGGGGGTGATTCCTCGGGTTTTCCCCTTGATGTTTAGCCACACAGTTACTATGATTACTATGACTTTACACTGAGCCATGTTACTAAAGACGGGTCGACCCTGAGGGGTACCCGCGCGAGCTTAATTGCGAGTGATGTGGAGTCGGGTTGACCAGGAGGGTGCCCGCGAGATAAATACGAGGCGTGGTCGGGCATTCCTAGCCCTTGCCGCAAGTCCTCGAGAGGCCAGAGACAGCGGGGTCACATCTTTCATGAGTCTCTGCTTGTTACCACGCGTTCCTAATCCACTACGATTTGGATATTTGATCCGAGGGGCCTCTGGCCTGATAGCACTAACCATCACGTGGGCATAGTATGTGTCGTATGCATCAGCCGAAGCTTAATAGACGTCAGCGACTGAGCGGCACGCGCCGGGTTGGACTGGTAAGCTCCTACCTTTTTAGGAAGGTAGCTAGGTCTGCTCACCGGCCGCGTTCGCAACGTCTTGAGAGTTCCCGGGAGATGGCCCATGACCCACGGGGCATAGGTTTAGTCCGGCGTGTTGGCCTCTCTATTAAGCCTAGGTCGGGTTGCGGCGTATTGTTTGGCCGAGGCTGGGCATGACCCTGGAAAGTGTGTCCCGCCGGAGTTAAGCGAGCGTGGTGGGTAAGTTGGTGCACCCCTGCAGGGAAGAAAACATCTATCGATAGCACGTCCCTACGGTAGCGGACACTTGGAGTTGTATCCCGATCGATATAACTAGAACTGGATACTTGTGATGAGAATTGGATGGTGATGAGTAATGAATTGTGATGATAACTGGATAGTATGGCTCTGGGATTTCTTTCTCGCAGGGAGTCGAGAAAGGATCTCCGGCCGAGGTTGATAACACCACTTCTACTTTACTTTATGCTACTCTTATCTCTTCTAATGCTGCAAGATGCTTGAAGATGCTGAAGATGCTAGTCTTCGATAGGACTAGGCCTTCTCTCTATTCTGGCATTTCTGCAGCCCAGTCCACATATACAGCCTTCCTTTGATAATGTTGCATCTGTAGTGTAGATCCTTGCTTGCGAGTACTTTGGATGAGTACTCACGGTTGCTTTGCTCCTCCTTTTCCCCCTTTCTCCTTCTTTCCGGTTGATGCAACCAGATGATTTGAGCCCAGGAGCCAGATGCCACCGCCGATGCTTACTACTACGTGGAGGCCGCCGATGACCAGGAGTAGTTAGGAGGCTCCCAGGTAGGAGGCCTTGCCTTTTTGATCGATGTTGCTTTTGTGCTAGCCTTCTTAAGGCAAACTTGTCTAACTTATGTATGTACGCAAATATTGTTGCTTCCGCTGACTCTTGTGTATTCAAGCTTATGTATTCGAGCCCTCGAGGCCCCTGGCTTGTAACATAAAGCTTGTATTATTTTATTTTTGTGTCTAGAGTTGTGTTGTGATATCTTCCTGTGAGTCCTTGATCTTGATCGTACACATTTCCGTGTATGATTAGTGTACGATTGAATCGAGGGCGTCACATTGTCAAAGTGTATAGGTTTGGTGACCGCCCCCAAGGGTTGCCATTTGTATGGGTTCGGTGAGCGCCCTCAAGGGTCCCTTTGTGGAATCAGGGCATATTGCATTGTGCGAGGGCGTGAGGAGATTACGGTGGCCCTAGTGGCTTCTTGGGGAGCATTATGCCTCCACACCGTTCCAAACGGAGATGAGCATCCGCAAGGGTGTGAACTTCGGGATACATCGTCGTCTCCGCGTGCCTCGGTTATCTCTTACCAGGCCCTTTACTTATGCACTTTACTTTTTGATAGTCATAGTGTTCATGTTATATATTTTGCTACCACATAGTTGTTTATCTTGCTTAGCATAAGTTGTTGGTGCACAGAGGTGAACCTAGTTGTTGTAGGTTTTGTGCTTAGCATAAGTTGTTGCCCCGCATTTGTTCATGCCTAAACCGTAATTATTTAAAAGCGCCTATTCACCCCTCCCCCCTCTAGGAGACATCCTCGATCTTTCACCCATGGAATTGAAGTCCCTGCACACGAGCGATTGATCACTATATGTGGCAGAAATTTTCCAATACCAACACAAAAAAACAAAAAATTGATTTTTTTCTGTTTCGGTATCGCTTCGGACTTTGATTTGTCGCTTTTAATGCCCACTCCTAGCTCCAAGGAGGAAAAAGTTCGCGAAATTGAAAGAAGTTCATCAATTTGAAAAAAAAGTTAATGAATACAAAAAGAAGTTCACGAAACTGAAAAAAATCATCGATTTGAAAAAAAGTTCACGAATTTGACAAGAAAATTCACAAATTAAATACTTTTTTTCACAAGATGTCGTCCAACTGGGCCGGCTCATTGTTGAGCACGGAAATAGGGAAATACAAAATAAAAATTTTAAGTACTTGTTTAAATTATGACTTTGAATACTTTTTTCCTTCAAACCTGGCATGGAAGCCTATCATGGGCATTCCCACCTGCTGTAAAAAGTTAAGGTCACTTCATGAATGTCCAAAAAAACACCATGTCCAACTCAGGGTTTTCGGGTAGGCCGGAAGGCTCCGTTTGAGAGCATGTTTTTTCAGCATCTGTCAAATGACTCAATTTTTTTCTTTGAGTTTATATGACCAATCAAAAGGCACCATGCCAAGTTGTCTTGGTTTTTTGACAAATTTTTATTTTCTGGAGTTTTCTCGGTCAAAAAGACCGATAAATGGCCGGACGTGTCGCAACTTGCATATGGTGTTGGAAATCGTTCAAACCTTGCATGAATGACTACCATGGGCATGTCCACCTTGCAAAAGTTGGGGTCATTTCTAGAATGTCCAAAACTAGACCATGTTCAACGGGGTGTTCGTGTAGGCCCCAAATTGTCTATTTTTGGACATTCTTGAAAGGACATTGTTTTGGCGGGGTGTTTGGGGGCCGCGAGAAGGGTCCATTTGAAAGTACATTGTTTCTTGCATCCGTCAAATGACCCCAAATTTTTACACCTGCTTCTATAACCAATTCAAGACATCATGCCAAGTTGTTCGAGTTTTCGATAATTCTTACATTTTTTGGAGTTTTCTCGGTGAAAAATGGCTGGACATGACGCAACTTGCATAAAGTGTCAGTCTGCCGCCAGAAGTTGAGCTCATTTATCCATAGTCCAAAAAGCCCACCAGTTCATAGGAGGAGTGTGATAGACTAGGCCAGACGGGTGCATCCATGAGCATGTAATTTTCCTAATTTGAATGATTTTGTTATTTGCAATTTCCATCATCATCAATTGACTTGAACATTTTCTTATATCCTAACCATTTCTCAAAATTGGTCACGCATTTTGTAATTTCAAATTTTGTATGAAAATTTTACAAATTTGAGCGCCTTTTTCAAAAATGTTAATAATTGCCAAAAATTGATGTTGAACACAAATTGCAAACCACGTAATTTTTTAAAAGAAATCTCAACTTTTTCGAAACGCAAACATTTCTTAAGTTTGTGATTTTTTTTGGGAAATAGGCACATTTTGAAATTCCAGAACATTTTGCAAATACGCTGGGATTTTCTCATGTGGAGGCAGAATCAGACTCTCTTAATGTGATTGAATTTTGCATTGGCCAATCAAGATGGTGTGATGTGGCTTCTGCAATTTTTACGGATGTTTCAGCATTATTGGGAAGGTCAAATTTAAGCATTATTTTCGTTCTGCAAATTAAGCGGCACATGTGCTAGCAAATTTTAGTTATTGTAATAAAACTTTGCTTTGCTGAGGCTGTCTCGTCTCTAAGCTCTTAGACGATGTAATGCTGTTTTAATTTTAATAAACTAGCCATGAAGACCTTCCCCAAAAAAAAAAACTCTGAAATGTACTCCCTCCGTTCGGAATTACTTGTCTCGGAAATGAATGTATCTAGAACTAAAATACGTCTAGATACATCCATTTCCGCGACAAATAATTCCGAACGGAGGGAGTACATCATTAGTACATGATATTAGAGAAGATTTTGCAAAAGTTTACGTATATTGCATAAACCATCAGGAGAATCCACCCTGACGAAGCACGTTCTTAAGAGAAAGCGTAGATATCAGGTGTTGTTATCGCTGAACTCCGGAGTTTAGAACTCAAGATACATAGTCCGGAAATAATGTGAGTACTGATTCGGTTTAACTGAAACTGAATCACCAGTCAAACAAATGAGGGCAACACTAGAAACGTTAATACGTATAATAGGAAAAAATCCTCTGAATGATCTATCATATGTATTGGCCATAGCATACTGTTAGAGTCTGAACTGATCATCACTTGTATAACAAAATGTTGGCTTAAGCTGAATAATCAGTAGCAACTAAAGCTTTGAGTATTCAGTATTCACTTGTTTTAACTGAAAGTGAACCAGGCAAACACTTGAGGCAAATTCAAAAGTGTCAGAAAAGAACCAAAGATCAACGGATGTATAGTGCCACTGATCTACTGTATCTATGTATTGCCACATTTGGCCACATCATTACGAGTATCATCACAAGAATCATCTCTACTCAAGGAAGCAACTATGTCAAAAGTCAAAACAGAGCAAGCAGAAATGGCTACCAGAGTTCAGAAGACATTCTCACTCTCACAGTAATGCCGTACACTCATCGGATGTCTAGATATCACGTGCAGTGCGAACGTGCACATCTTTCTCAAAAGCTTACTGGTTATAATGTCAAGCTCACAGATAACAATGTCCAATAATATTGACGAAGAGACGGCTGTAGCAAACCTCGCAAAAGGGCGCCGAGCAATAAACCCGCGTGGCGGGCGCTGGGCAAAGACGGCACCATCGAGCACCCGCTGTGTCTGTGTGCGGGCCGACGGCAACCTGTGCCGGCGCTGCAGAAGAAGGCTGGCGGAGGCGGTGGTCGAGCTGGGGCTGGTGCTGGTGACCAATGGCGATGCCCTGACCCTGAGTCGCACCGCCGTAGATGGGGACTGGACGCGGAGGCACGTAGCGGATCTCCGGGTCCTGCGGAAGCACGTTGCTGGCGCAAGACATCGCCGAAGAAGGCTGCTCACCAATGCAAAGATCCAACAAGAAATCAATGAGTTCATGACGGCAGGACAAGCCCAGATAACGAATGAATGATGGATAATAATGCATAGCAAATTACCCCGTCGGAGATCTGCCTGGGGCCAGCGATCTGGCTCTGGCCGGAGAGCGAACCATTGCCGGTCGGCGCGTGGTACTGGTACGGGAAGGGCGCACTCCCAACGGCTGCAACAGAAACCAAGAAATCCAACTTCGACATCAATGAAGAACCAAGAACCGCACGGATCAGAAAGAATTTGGCGCTTTCCTTGGGAGGGAACTCACCTGGATTGCCCTGCGGCGGCCGGAGCATCCCCTGAGATAGCGGCTGGGAGAATCCCCTGTACCCCGACCCGCCCCCGGCCCGGCGAGCAGCTGCAAGGGACGAAGGTACGGGATGTCACAATCCAAGAAACGCAAGAACGAACGACGCGCTCGGTCATATGCTTTGATTTCTTGGGCACCCACCTCCATCGAACTGGGAAGAGCCACCGGCGTAGCCGTAGCCTGAAGTCACCTCCAACAGGAACGCCATGTCCGGCGAAATCCCAGCAATGCCGTCGCCGGCTGCATTCGCCGTCGGCCCTGCAGTGTTCGCCGATGTACCGGCAAGGTCGTCGCCGGATGTAGGATCCCTCCGCGCAGCCGGGTGCCTTGTCCCGGTAAGGTTGTCGTCGGCCTTCCGCTTGCCCGCCATCTCGCCTCGGTCGAACAGCTTCGCAAGAACGCCCAGGTGAATAGGAGAGGGAGGGGGCGGAAGGAAGGAAGCTACGAGAAACAATGGGAGGGGAGGGGAGGAAGGCGAGGGAGGGTATATAGACGACGGACAGAGGGTCTCCCGCTGTAACCGATTTCAAGAAGCACTGAAGCAGAGAGATTCAGTTGGTTGATTTGGGGGGGAAGAAGACAGGAAGAGGAACGAGCCTAAATAATGGGCCTAATGTATTTCGGATAGCCCAGCCTGTGGCCCAAATAAGTGGGTTAGCTTTCCAAAGTTTCTGCAAATTTTAACTCATCCTGTTAAAAAAACAGGACTTCTCAAAATTTGAAGGCACAATGCCAATGATTTGCTTTGAAAAATATCCATTTTGTTTGGAGCATGATTTGCCCATGCTAGTGTTGTTACACAATAAACATGCCGGGCATCCTTGATAAACTTCATCTATTACAAGAGGAGAAAAACTCAAAACAATGATGTCAATACATCATCTGCTTAATGGTAAAGCCATTTCAAAACATTTGCTAGTCAAAGATAACATAGTAATCTAGGGTTGTTTTGGAGTGAACTAGATCCATGTTCAGTTAAATCTAAAAATTCTCGAAGACTATTTTTGTGACAAAAATAACTTGACTAGCTAGATTTACACCAAACAAGCTTGTAGAAGATGAAACAAACTATTATTTGCATAGTAGTCCGGTATCAACGAAATCCTCTAGAAAATAACTATTCAATAAAAAGTTAAATAGAAACTTGCTATTTTTTTCAT
This sequence comes from Aegilops bicornis, assembly GCA_021605145.1. Taxonomy (NCBI): domain Eukaryota; kingdom Viridiplantae; phylum Streptophyta; class Magnoliopsida; order Poales; family Poaceae; genus Aegilops; species Aegilops bicornis. Next base: position 726,356,330 of record CM038673.1, read on the forward strand.
AAGATAAGGTCTTCGCATGTTCTTTTTACTAATTTATGATCAATTTCAAGATCAACATATATAAATACTATCTTGTACTCCCTCCGTTCCAAAATATAAGTCTTTTAGAGATTCCAATAAGTGACTACATACAGAGCAAAATGAGTGAATCTGCACTCTAAAATATGTCTATATACATCCGTATGTGGTCCATAGTGAAATCTATGAAAAGACTTATATTTAGGAACGGAGGGAGTATATGCCAGTACAATTCAGGTAAAGGAGAAGGAAAAAGAAGATAAAGAAAGCAACAGATTTTTTGCGGGGTAAAAAAAGCAATAACTAGCTTAACCATAAACTTACACGCATGGAAAGGATATCGTCCAAATAAATTTGATATGATATTTTAAAATTTTAATACATTAATTTTATTTATGTGCTTTTAAATTGAATTTACACATACCATTTTATTGCTCTCCACTTCTTAATTATTTTCTTGTTAATAGTGTGGTTTCTCAAGTTTTGTATTGTTTAACTTCTTTCTTCGCTTCCCCCAATTTTTCTTAATTATCCATGCTTACTATTCACCCATTGTTGGTTTTTTCTTCTGCCAAAATTTGGACTCAAGGGCCTTTTTGAAGGAAATATGCCCTAGAGGCAATAATAAAGTTATATTTATTTCCTTATATCATGATAAATGTTTATTATTCATGCTATAATTGTATTAACCGGAAATATAATACATGTGTGAATACATAGACAAACAGAGTGTCACAAGTATGCCTCTACTTGACTAGCTCCTTAGTCGAAGATGGTTATGTTTCCTAACCATAGACATGATTTTTCATTTGATTAACGGGATCACATCATTAGGAGAATGATGTGATTGACTTGACCCATTCCGTTAGCTTAGCACTTGATCGTTTAGTATGTTGCTATTGCTTTCTTCATGACTTATACATGTTCCTATGACTATGAGATTATGCAACTCCCGTTTACCAGAGGAACACTTTGTGTGCTACCAAACGTCACAACGTAACTGGCTGATTATAAAGGTGTTCTACAGGTGTCTCTGAAGGTATTTGTTGGGTTGGCGTATTTCGAGATTAGGATTTGTCACTCCGATTGTCGGAGAGGTATCTCTGGGCCCACTCGGTAATGCACATCACTTAAGCCTTGCAAGCATTGCATATAATGAGTTAGTTGCGGGATGATGTATTACGGAATGAGTAAAGAGACTTGCCGGTAATGAGATTGAACTAGGTATTGAGATACCGACGATCGAATCTTGGGCAAGTAACATACCGATGACAAAGGGAACAATGTATGTTGTTATGCGGTTTGACCGATAAAGATCTTCGTAGAATATGTGGGAGCCAATATGAGCATCCAGGTTCCGCTATTGGTTATTGACCGGAGATGTGTCTCGGACATGTCTACATAGCTCTTGAACCCGTAGGGTCCGCACGCTTAAAGTTCGATGACAGTTATATTATGAGTTTATGAGTTTTGATGTAACGAAGGAGTTTGGAGTCCCGGATGAGATCGGGGACATGACGAGGAGTCTCGAAATGGTGGAGAAGTAAAGATCGATATGTTGGACGACTATATTCGGACTTCGGAAAGGTTCCGAGTGATTCGGGTATTTTTGAGTCTGGGAGGATTACTGAGGAATTCGTCGGGAGTATATGGGCCTTATTGGGCCATACGGGAATAGAGGAGAGAGGCCAAAAGGAAGGAGGCCTGCGCCCCCCCTCTGGTCCGAATTGGGCAAGGGGTGTGTGACGCCCCCGATTCAATCATACACTACACGCAAACGTGTACGATCAAGATCAGGGACTCACGGGAAGGTATCACAACACAACTCTAAAATAAAATAAGTCATACAAGCATCATAATACAAGCCAGGGGCCTTGAGGGCTCGAATACAAGTGCTCGATCATAGACGAGTCGTGGAAGCAACAATATCTAAGTGCAGACATAAGTTAAACAAGTTTGCCTTAAGAAGGCTAGCACAAACTGGGATACAGATCGAAAGAGGCGCAGACCTCCTGCCTGGGATCCTCCTAAACTACTCCAGGTCGGTGTCAGCGGCCTGAACATAGTAGTAGGCACCTCTGGTGTAGTAGGAGTCGTCATCGACGGTGGCGTCTGGCTCCTGGGGCTCCAGCATCTGGTTGCGAAAACCAGGTAGAAGGGAAAGGGGGAAAAGGGGGAGAAAAGCAACCGTGAGTACTCATCCAAAGTACTCGCAAGCAAGGAGCTACACTACATATGCATGGGTATATATGTAAAGGGCCATATCATGGTGAATCGAGAATGCCGTAATAAGAGGGAATAGCTAATCACCGTCAAGACTACACTTGAGCCACCTCCATCTTGCGGCATGTAGAAGAGAGTAGATGGTAAGTTCACCAAGTAGCATCGTATAGCATAAACCTACCCGTGATCCCTCCTCGTTGCCACTGTTAGAGAGCGATCACCGGGTTATATCTGGCACTTGGAAGGGTGTGTTTTATTAAGTATCCAAATCTAGTTGTCATAAGGTCAAGGTACAACTCCAAGTCGTCCTGTTACCGAAGATCACGGCTATTCGAATAGATTAACTTCCCTGCAGGGGTGCACCACATAAACCAACACGCTTGATCCCATTTGGTCGGACACACTTTCCTGGGTCATGCCCGGCCTCGGAAGATCAACACGTCGCAGCCCCACCTAGGCCAAAAGAGAGGTCAGCACGCCGGTCTAAACCTAAGCGCACAGGGGCCTGGGCCCATCGCCCTTAGCACACCTACACGTTGCGAACGTGGCCGAAGCGAACCTAGCCTAGCGAGCGTTCCAGTCAATCTGGCCGCGCCGCTCGATCGGCCGACGTCACGAATGCTTGGTGATACCACGACGTCGAGTGCCCATAACTGTTCAGCGTAGTTGGTTAGTGCGTATAGACCAAATGGCGGACTCGGATCAAATACCAAGATCTCGTTAAGCGTGTTAAGTATCCGCGAACGCCGACGAGGGCCAAGCCCACCTCTCTCTAGGTGGTCTCAACTCGCCATGTCGCTCCGCCACAAAGTAACAAATCGGGGCCATCGGGAACCCAGGCCCACCTCTACCGGATGGAGCCACACGTCCTTTCACCCCTCATCAGATCACTTATGGGTACTCAACGAAATGAATTCGACTTTAGTCACCACATGTGTCATGCATATAAAGTATATAGTATATACCGTGATCACCTCCCTAGTGATCACGGCCCGATAATATAGCATGGCGAAGCAGACAAGAGTGTAGGGCCACCGATGGAACACTAGCATCCTATTCCAAGAAATAGGATAGCGGTAAGGGTAACAATCAGAGCAACAATGACAGGCTATGCAACATAATAGGATTAGCCGAAAGCAGTAACATGCTACACTACTCTAATGCAAGCAGTATAGAGAATAATAGGCGATATCTAGTGATCAAGGGGGGGCTTGCCTGGTTGCTCTGGCAAGGAGGGGTCGCCGGTGACGTAGTCGCAGTCATCGGCCACGGTCTCGGGGTATCTGGGAGAAGAAGAGGGGAGAAACAGAATCTGAGCAAACTAATGCATATCGATGCATGACCAGACAAGTAACGGTGCCGGGTGTGCCCTAACGCGGTAGGAGGTGATACCGACGAAGGGGAGAAACATCCGGGAAAGTATCCCTGGTGTTTCGAGTTTTCGAACAGATGAACCGGAGGGGAAAAGTTGCGTATTCGCTATGCTAGGGATGTGTGGCAGACGAATGGGCTGCGTATCCGAATTCGTCTCGTCGTTCTGAGCAACTTTCATGTACAAAGTTTTTCCAACCGAGTTACGGATTATTTTATGTTAATTTTTAAAAGTTTTTAAATCATTTTCTAAATTATTATTAATTCAAAACTAAATAGTAAATGCTAAATGTACCCAGCCCTGTGTACAACAGTGTACGTAGGGGCTGACATGTGGGCCAGGGGGACCCAGTTAACCAGTCAACGTTTGACTGGTCAACAGGGGGTGGGGCCCCCTGTCATTGACATATTAGGCTAAACTACAAGTTTAATTAAGTTAACTAACTAATTAGTTAGTTAAACAGGTAATTAATTAAGTTAATTAATTAATTAATATTTTTATTTAATATTCTTTTTTTAAACGTTCTCTGGGCGTGGGGCCCATATGGCATAGGCCAGAGGCCATAGCGGGCGGGCGAAACGTGCGCAGGGGCGCAACCCGATGGGCAGCGGCGCGGGCGCCTGAGCGAGCGCGTGCCCAAGGGGCGTTGGGCGTGCACGGCGCACGCTGGCGCCTGCAGCGGATCCGGGCGACGCCACAGGAGGGGCGCGGCCACTGCGGCGGCTGGAGGGCCGAGTCCACGAGGGAAAGAAGAGGCCGGAGGGGAAGCGGTGACCGGCGGGCGACGGAGCAGGAGCGGTGCGCGGCCACGGCGAGCAAGGCGGCCGCACGAGGGAGGGCGCAGGGCGACCAACAGCATCGAGCGGGGCGGCGGGCGGCTCGGCCAGAGGGACGCGGGCGTAGTGACGGCCACGGCTATGTGCGAGGCGGAGGACGCAGACGGTAGGGCAGTGGCCGGAGCATCCACGGCCGCGGCGAGTGGGAACGGGGGAAGGAGGAGGGCGGAGGCCGTGGCCTCACCGGGGTTTGTAGGGACGGGGCAGCGGGGCGCGAGGAGGAAGACGGGGATGCCGGCGACGTAGGGGAGGCAGTCCGGCGAGGTGGTCTCCGGCGACGGCGTCGAGCGAAGAGGACGGCGTCGTCGGGCGCGTGGAGGTCGTTCGGGGAGGATTGGTGGAGCGAGGCGGCGGCGATGGCGTTCCGGCGACGGAGTGGTGGGGCGGGGCAGCCCGGTGACGGGCTCGGGGGCAACGGGATCGGGGCGGCGTGCGTTGGGGCGCCCCCGATCCATATCACGCGGGGAGGGGAGGGAGAGTGGGGATCGTGGGGAAGGGGGGATTAGGGTTTCGGTGCCCCACGGGAGGGGTTAATGGCCTGGGTCTGGGCCGACCTGGACGGCCTGGTGGCCAGCTGGCTGGGCAAAGGCCCAGTTGGGCCAAGGGGGTTCTCTGCCCTATGTGTGTGTGGGTGTGTGTGTTTTGTTTATTTATTTATTTATTTTTACTGCTATTTTGTTTTCTAGTTATTATAGTTTTATAAAATATACAATTAGTTTCTAAAATAGTATTACTACTTATCCTAATGCCATATAACTCGGGCACCCAAACAAATTAGTTTCACATTTTACATATTATAAAAGGCATTTAATTATTGGTTTTAACTGTTGTTCCTTTTAGTTTGGAGCATTTATATATTCTTTTAAATTGTGGTTTCTCCGCCATTATTACCTATGCATTATTTGGCTCACCCTTAACATTTTAGTTTTAATATTTGAAAACTTTATTGTTTGCTTGATTTTGAATTTGAATTTGGATCGGTTTCGAACTAACTCGGGATTAGCAACAGTAGTCAAGGTGACGTGGCCTGATTAGCAGAGGGTTACTGTAGCTTAATTATCCGGGCGTCACAATTCTCCTCCACTACAAGAAATCTCGTCCCGAGATTTAAGAGGGGAAGTGAGGGGGAAGATTTGGTTACGAAATTCTAACGGATCTTCCCATTTTTGGTTGCTCTTCTCGAAGGAGTTGATCCCTCGCTTTGATGTATTCAATTCTCTACTTCAGGTCATCATGATGAAGACGTCATCCTTTCTTCAGGAACTCCATCGTACTTACGAAAGAATAAAGGGTGGGCATTAGGAGAAACAGACACATGCAAGGTCGACTATCTGGTCGATAACATCGAGGAAGGTGGCGGAAGTAACTCTCGAATTGAAACTTAAGAAAATATCGAGAGCAAGGTAAGAAAGTGCAATAAGAAGTTTCAAGCGGATAGGAAATCATTTGTTGCCGGAAACAGAGTGTGAAAGGGGTTCAGAGCAATGGGCATAAGTATTGTTTCGGATACCAGAAGGTGATCTCTCGAAAGGTGGCTCGTGAATTACATACAAAGCCGTGCGTGAGGAATAACTTTGGAAACAAGGGGTACAGGAGAGTCAGGTTTCAATCCTGTGAAACTGTGGGTTATGGGCCCACCATGCGGGTTAAAAGTAGGAAGGCGGTGACGACTTGTACGATCATGTAAGCAAGGCATGCCAGAGGATAGCCTGTCAGTTATGTCAGCAACAACATCGGTACCAATGGCGAGGGACGAAGAGGACCATTCTCCTGCTCGTTGAACGAGGCGGACCAATAGGCAAAGTTCTCGTCCATTGGTGGTTACCGGAATGTCATCAACAATAGTAACAGGGTCTTACCGACACGATTGTACACCCAGGTGTTTACATAAGCAGAAGAATATTACTGCTTAGATCATATAGATCACCAGAAAGGTTAAACAAAACAATGGAAAGGAAAAGGTGATCATCAGATTAAATAGTACAATGGAAAGGAAAATGTGTTTAAACACATTATTCAGAGTATATCCTTCCCAAGGAGAACAGAGCTTGATATCCATGACTGGATATAACATAGAAAACCCTTTAGGAAAGGGGAAAGAAATTTCATGCCATTACCCATACAACGGTGTTTGGATAATTGATAAAGAAAATTTAGCATTGTGCTTTAAATGTTCTTATTGAAATTCGGAGTACCACAGACATGCTTCGAGATAGCATTGACATGGTCTTCAAGCAAAGGTCGGACGTCAGATATGCGAAGGATCCATCAGGAACAACTTGTAGAATAAGTTTTACAATTTCCTCATGGGAGAATGGATAGCCTTGCTAAAAGGAAAATTATAACAATAGGACCTCCGGTCAGGTGCGCTAGGCATGACATCACCTTACCGAGTCATGTAAAGATCAATGTTATAACCCTTGGAAATATGTTCCAACCATCATATCTGTCCGAGGTTCAGATCCGATTGGTGTCAGGATACCTCCGACTTAGGATGCCTGAGAAGAAAAGGTGCAACACAAATTGACGAGATGACATTGTAAGATTCTCGGGAAATGAACTATGGGAGCGAGTTCCAAAACAAGAGTTCATCATTAAACCAAGGAGAGGATGAGGAGGTGGCTGAGGGTCTCAGCAACAATTCATCGATATTTCCAACAAGAAGGATTCCCACAATTATGTGAACAAGGAGATAACATTTGTCAGATCAAATGGTATAATGATGTATGCTTGAGGAAAACATACACCATTAACCATTGGTTGGAAGGTGTAATGTGTACCCATAATATGGGCTTAGGTAGCATGATCAATGTTTAGGATGGTGATTCAATAACCAATACACAAAGAATGAAACTATCATTCATTATCTTACAAGCAATAAGATTGCTAGTAATTTTGAATTTTACACATCATAGTTCAATCGTCGGTATTCCGATTGGAAACAACACATGGACCAGAAAACGAATGGAGATGGAGAGAAGTATTACTATATCAAGAATTCTCAAGAGGTGGAGCAATTCTCACAATATCCTTGACATAAAAGATGGTAATACTCCAAGGTAGAACATAACATAAGCTGTTTAGCAAGGAGCTACATAACATGATCAAGTTTGTGATGAAGGGAAGGTAAGGCTGTTGTCGATGGTAAAGGAACGAGGATGGCACTTATCATCAAGAATTCCATTGATATCCTGGAAGGAGTCAAAATGTTGATGATGATCACGACAATTTGTTGTCGAGAGGATCCACGAAGAAGCAATTGATCAGCGACTGCATCAAGCAAAAGGACTGATGCAGCAAAAGATTATTGGAGCCACAAATACGACACAAACTCGGGGTCAAGTTTGTTGTTCGAGGTGAAACTATAAGACGAGGAAAATCAACGTAAGATTAGCTCATCATCGAAAATTGTGCTCCGAGAAGAAGGACCAGGTAACATAGTTAAAAGTTTGCACGATAATGATATAGCCGATAAGGCTTGGAAATGACTTGAAGGATTATTAAACTCGTAAGCAACGAGAATTACTTAGAGTTATTTAATCAGAGTGCGGAATCAATTCACTTATCAATGTTCTCGGTTGACGAAAACCCAGAACTCATGGAGTGACTCTGATAGGGAAAGGTATTACTCCAGCACAAATTCATAAGATGTAGTGCAATGGCATGATATCCTCGAGATACCAGGGGGATAATACTTGAAGGCATATCAAATGAAAGGTTGAAGTGGGGTGTATTGATATATAGAAGACAAGCGCTTTAACTTGTCTGAGAAATGGAATCAAAGGAAGAAATTATAGTCGGAACCACAATCATAAATGATCGATCCACGGATACAAGATGAACTTCTAACAAGGGAGTAATTATTTTTACGAGCAGCTTCCATGATAAGTTCTACATCATGTGCATGGGCATGAACACAAAGTTCAAGGTCGACTCCCACTTCTCCAATGCATAACCTTTCATTCACTTCTCGTTTCTTTTCAAAATGACATTAGTTGTTGAAAGTTTTACCTGGTGCAATACCAGATAAGTATGACTTGTGAAATCTTTCGAGTTTGCACAGATTAGGGAAGGCATTGGTTCAACCCATCGGGGCTTCTTAGGAACATATACCACAAGCTTCAAGAGTAAATATCACCAGCTCGGAAGCAGAGCATGGTTGGCAAAAGGAGAGGATACAATTTACCAAAGGCATTATGTATCGGAGAAAGAACTCACAAGGTGATTAATTATGAAGGACACTGTCGGATAATAGTCCAACAGTGGATATGGCGATCCACAATGGAGCTGATGTGAGTATCGATACCCAATCAGAGGAAGAAAGAATGCAAATGCATCGGTTTATAAAACATCTGAATAATTCAATGTTTAAATAGCAAAGGAATTATAATTTTCAAATCAAGGGATCAGGAGCAAATGCTCTGATCAAGGATGGATAAGTCAAATAGACTTAGGGGTAAAATCGATGGCAATCTGATTAGCCGAGAACCAGCTCATGTTCGAAAGACGTATGAGCCGGAAAGATAATTTATAAGGATCAACTGATGATTGCATGCATTCGCACACATATAGAATCAACGGACTTAAAATGATAGTGACAAAGGATTCCAATAAGATTACTACACTCCAAAATGTAAGCAAGCAAGAATTTCAAGAGTAATAGGCTCCTGAGGATTTTTGGAAGATCGAAAGGTATTTCGAAGATTGGTGACATACATGAATCAACTGGAGATGAGTGGATACTCGGTAAGTGCGAGAATTTATCCGTAGGGATATTCATGTGGCAAGAACTGCAAGGCAGTAGGCACAACGTATTCTTGGAACATTAGAGAGAATTTCAGGGTATCTTGTAATAACAAGATCAACGGGGAATAATTGCATGAATGGCAAGTTTACTTGGTTATCCATTGGGGTTTATCGATGGAACGGAATTGCAAGAGGGATGGCACAAAGTATCGAGGGAACATCAAAGAGTAACTTCAGAATCTTCTAGGGTATCAAGCGATCATCTGTATCGAGTGGCATTCCGGGAGGAAGTAGTTACGAGAACCTAGAGTCAGAGCTACTAAATATCATTTAACCCGAATAGAAGAGAGATCAGAGTCCAGAGTATAGAAGAGGAGTAAAAGATCCTAAAATTACCCAATGGCGACGTGGGCCCGTAAGCCGCACAGCCATGTTAGTAAAAGTTTTTCAATGACTAGACTCGACTTCGGCCAAGGAGTTGAAAAGGGGGATTCCTACAGCAATCGGCTCGATACCAACTTGTGACGCCCGATTCAATCAGACACTAATCATACACGCATAAGCGTGTACGATCCGAATCGAGGACTCACGGAAGATATCACAACACAACTCTAAAATAAAATAAGTCATACAAGCATCATAATACAAGCCGGGGGCCTCGAGGGCTCGAATACAAGTGCTCGATCATAGGCGAGTCGTGGAAGCAACAATATCTGAGTACGAGACATAAGTTAAACAAGTTTGCCTTAAGAAGGCTAGCACAAGCTGGGATACAGATCGAAGAGGCGCAAGCCTCTGCTGAGATCCTCCTAAACTACTCTGAGTGTCGGTGTCGGCGGCTGAGCGTAGTAGTAGGCACCTCCGGTGTAGTAGGAATTAAATCGTCGACGGTGGCGTCAGCTCACAGGGCTCCGACATCTGGTTGCGACAACCGGTAGAAGGAAAAGGGGAAAAGGGGAGAAAAGCAACCGTGAGTACTCATCCAAAGTACTGCAAGCAAGGAGCTACACTACATATGCATGGGTATATGTGTAAAGGGCCATATCAATGGACCGAATCGCAGAATGCCGTAATAAGAGGGGATAGCTAATCACCGTCAAGACTACGCTTCAGGCCACCTCCATCTTGCAGCATGTAGAAGAGAGTAGATGGTAAGTTCACCAAGTAGCATCATATAGCATAAACCTACCCGGCGATCCCCTCCTCGTTTGCCCTGTTAGAGAGCGATCACCGGGTTATATCTGGCACTTGAAAGGGTGTGTTTTATTAAGTATCCAGTTCTAGTTGTCATAATGTCAAGGTACAACTCCAAGTCGTCCTGTTACCGAAGTTCACGGCTATTCAAATAGATTAACTTCCCTGCAGGGGTGCACCACTTAACCCAACACGCTTGATCCCATTTGGCCGGACACACTTTCACAGGTCATGCCCGCCTCGGAAGATCAACACGTCGCAACCCCACCTAGGCCAAAAGAGAGGTCAAGACGCCGGTCTAAACCTAAGCGCCGCAGTGCAGGCCCATCGCCTTAGCACACCTGCATGTTGCGACGCGCCGGCAGACCTAGCCTAGCAGGCGTTCCAGTCCAATCGGGCGCGCGCCGCTCAGTCACTAACGTCACGAAGGCTTCGGCTGATACCACGACGTCCAGTGCCCATAACTGTTCCCGCGTAGTTGGTTAGTGCGTATAGACCAAATGGCCAGACTCAGATCAAATACCAAGATCTCGTTAAGCGTGTTAAGTATCCGCGAACGCCGACGAGGATCAGGCCAACCTCTCTCCTAGGTGGTCTCAACCTGCCATATCGCTCCGCCACTAAGTAATAGTCGGGGGCCGTCGGGAACCGAGGCCCACCTCTACCGGGATGGAGCCACCTGTCCTTTCAGCCCCCTCATCAGAATCACTTGTGGGTACTCAACGAGCTGACCCGACTTTAGTCACCACATGTGTCATGTATATAAAGTATATAGTATATACCCGTGATCACCTCCCTAGTGATCACGGACCAGTAGTATAGCATGGCAGACAGACAAGAGTGTAGGGCCACTGATGGAACACTAGCATCCTATTCTAAGAAATAGGATAGCAGTGTAAGGGTAACAAGCGTAGCAACAATGACGAAGGCTATGCAATGTAATAGGATTAATCAGCGATAACATGCTAACTACTCTAATTCAAGCGGTATAGAGAAGGATAGGCGATATCTGGTGATCAAGGGGCTTGCCTGGTTGCTCACAGCAAGGAGGGTCGTCGGTGTGTGATCGTACCAGTGGCATCGGCGCCGGTCTCGGGGTCTACCGGAGAAGAAGAGGGGGGAGAAACAGTAAATACAGAGCAAACTAATGCATATCGATGCATGACCAGACAAGTAACGGTGCCAGGTGTGCCCTAACGCGGTAGGAGGTGATACCGACGAAGGGGAGAAACATCCGGGAAAGTATCCCTGGTGTTTCGAGTTTTCGGACAGATGAACCGGAGGGGAAAAGTTGCGTGTTCGCTATGCTAGGGATGTGTGGCAGACGAATGGGCTACGTATCCGAATTCGTCTCGTCTTTCTGAGCAACTTTCATGTACAAAGTTTTTCCAACAGAGTTATAGATTATTTTATATTTATTTTTAAAGTTTTAAATCATTTTCTAAATTATTATTAATTCGAAACTAAATAGTAAATGCTAAATGTACCCAGCCACGTATGCAGCGATTATGCGTGAAGGGGCTGACATGTGGGCAGTGGGACCTAGTTGACGATCAACGTTTGGTAGTCAGCGAGGGGGTGAACCCATTGTCATTGACATATTAGGCTAAACTACAAGTTTAATTAAATTAACTAACTAATTAGTTAGTTAAACAGGTAATTAATTAATTAGTTAATTAATTAATTAATAATTTTATTTAATATTCTTTTTTTAAACGTTCTCTGGGCATGGGGCCCATATGGCATAGGCCAGAGGCCTTAGCGGGCGGGCGAAAGCGAGGGCGCAACCAGCAGCGTGGCGCGCGCTGGCGAGCTGCGTGCCAAAAGCGTTAAGCGCGCCACAGCGCCTGGCGCCAGCGGCAGATCGAGGCGGCGCCACAGGGAGAACACGACCACTGCGGCGGTGGAGGCGAGTCCACGAGGGAAGAAGAGGCCGGAGGGAGGTGGTGACCGCCGTGAAGCGAGGCGTGCGGTCTTGGCGCAGCCTGGCGAAACAAGGTGGCCGCCGGGAGGGCGCAGGGCGACCAATAGCATCAGCGAAGCGGCGGGCGGCTCGGCGGAAGGGCCAGGCGTGGTGGCAGCCACGGCTATGTGCGAGACGGAGGACACAGACGGTAGGGCGATGGCCGGAGCATCCACATGGCGAGTGGGAACGGGGGAAGGAGGAGGGCGGAGGCCGTGGCCTCACCAGGGTTTGTAGGGATGGGGCAGCGGGGCGCGAGGAGGAAGACGGGGATGCCGACGACGTAGGGAAGGCACTCTGGCGAGGTGGTCTCCGGCAACGGCGTCGAGCGGAGAGGATGGCGGCGTCGGCGCGTGGAGGTCGTTCGGGGAGGATTGCTGGAGCGAGGCGGCGGCGATGGCGTTCCGGCGACGGAGTGGTGGGGCGGGGCAGCCCAGCGACGGCGTGGCGGTGTCGGGCCCCGGCGTCGGGCTTGGGGGCAACGGGATTGGGGCGGCGTGCGTTGGGGTGCCCCCGATCCAGATCGCGCGGGGAAGGGATGGAGAGTGGGGATCGTGGGGAAGGGGGACTAGGGTTTCGGTGCCCCACGGGAGGGGTTAATGGCACTGAGTGCAGGCCGACACAGACGGCACTGGTGGCTTGACTACTGAGCAAAGGCCCAGTTGGGCCAAGGGGGTTCTCTGCCCTATGTGTGTGTGGGTGTGTGTGTTTTGTTTATTTATTTATTTATTTATTTTTACTGCTATGTTATTTTCTAGTTATTATAGTTTTATAAAATATACAATTAGTTTCTAAAATAGTATTACTACTTATCCTAATGCCATATAACTCGGGCACCCAAACAAATTAGTTTCACATTTTACATATTATAGAAGGCATTTAATTATTGGTTTTAAGTGTTGTTCCTTTTAGTTTGGAGCATTTATATATTTTATAAAATTGTGGTTTCTCCGCGATTATTACCTATGCATTATTTGGCTCACCCTGAACATTTTAGTTTTAATATTTGAAAACTTTATTGTTTGCTTGATTTTGAATTTAAATTTGGATCGGTTTCGAACTAATCGGGATTAGCAACAGTAGTCAAGGTGACATGGCCTGATTAGCAGAGGGTTATTGTAGCTTAATTATTCGGGCGTCACAGGGTGCAGCCCTCTTTTCCTTCTCCCTCTCCTCCTCTTTCCTTCTCTCCTACTCCAACAAGGAAAGGAGGAGTCCTACTCCCGGTGGGAGTAGGACTCCCCCCTTGGCGCGCCCTCCTCCTTGGCCGGCCGCCTCCCCCCTTGCTCCTTTATATACGGGGGCAGGGGGCACTCAATGGACACAACAAGTTGATCAGTTGATCTCTCCCAACCGTGTGCGGTGCCCCCCTCCACCATAGTCCACCTCGATAATATTGTAGCGGTGCTTAGGCGAAGCCCTGTGTCGGTAGAACATCAACATCATCACCACGCCGTCGTGCTGACGAAACTCTCCCTAAACACTCGGCTGGATCTGAGTTCGAGGGACGTCATCGGGTTGAACGTGTGCTGAACTCGGAGGTGTCGTACGTTCAGTACTTGATCGGTCGGATCGTGAAGACGTACGACTACATCAACCGCGTTGTGCTAACGCGTCTGCTTTCGGTCTACGAGGGTACGTGAACAACACTCTCCCCTCTCATTGCTATGCATCACCATGATCTTGCGTGTGCGTACGCATTTTTTTGAAATTACTACGTTACCCAACAGTGGCATCCGAGCCTGGTTTTATGCGTAGATGTCATATGCACGAGTAGAACACAAGTGAGTTGTGGGCGATACAAGTCATATTGCTTACCAGCATGTCATTCTTTGGTTCGGCGGTATTGTTGGATGAAGCGGCCCGGACCGACATTACGCCAGACGCTTACGCGAGACTGGTTTTACCACCGTGCTTTGCACACAGGTGACTGGCGGGTGTCAGTTTCTCCAACTTTAGTTGAACCGAGTGTGGCTACGCCCGGTCCTTGCGAAGGTTAAAACAGCACCAACTTGACAAACTATCGTTGTGGTTTTGATGCGTAGGTAAGAACGGTTCTTTCTAAGCCCGTAGCAGCCACGTAAAACTTGCAACAACAAAGTAGAGGACGTCTAACTTGTTTTTGCAAGGCATGTTGTGATGTGATATGGTCAAGACGTGATGCTATATTTTATTGTATGAGATGATCATGTTTTGTAACCGAGTTATCGGCAACTGGCAGGAGCCATATGGTTGTCGCTTTATTGTATGCAATACAACCGCCCTGTAATGCTTTACTTTATCACTAAGCGGTAGCGACAGTCGTAGAAGCATAAGATTGGCGAGACGACAACGATGCTACGATGGATATCAAGGTGTCGCGCCGGTGACGATGGTGATCATGACGGTGCTTCGGAGATGGAGATCACAAGCACAAGATGATGATGGCCATATCATATCACTTATATTGATTGCATGTGATGTTTATCTTTTATGCATCTTATCTTACTTTGATTGACGATAGCATTATAAGATGATCTCTCACTAAATTATCAAGGTATAAGTGTTCTCCCTGAGTATGCACCGTTCTTGAAAGTTCTTCGTGTTGAGACACCACGTGATGATCGGGTGTGACAGGCTCTATGTTCAAATACAACGGGTGCAAAACAGTTGCACACGGAATACTCAGGTTAAACTTGGCGAGCCTAGCATATAATGATATGGCCTCGGAACACGGACACCGAAAGGTCGAGCGTGAATCATATAGTAGATATGATCAACATAGTGATGTTCACCGTTGAAACTACTCCATCTCACGTGATGATTGGACATGGTTTAGTTGATATGGATCACGTGATCACTTAGAGGATTAGAGGGATGTCTATCTAAGTGGGAGTTCTTAAGTAATATGATTAATTGAACTTTAATTTATCATGAACTTAGTCCTGGTAGTATTAGCATATATATGTTGTAGATCAATAGCTCGCGTTGTTGCTCCCCGTTTATATTTTGATATGTTCCTAGAGAAAAATAAGTTGAAAAATGTTAGTAGCAATGATGCGGACTTGGTCCGTGATCTGAGGATAAACATCATTGCTGCACAGAAGAATTATGCCCTTGATGCACCGCTAGATGACAGACCTATTGCAGGAGCAGATGCACTCGTTATGAACGTTTGGCTAGCTCAATATGATGACTACTTATAGTTTAGTGCGCCATGCTTAACGGCTTAGAATCGGGACTTCAAAGACGTTTTGAATGTCATGGACCATATGAGATGTTCCAGGAGTTGAAGTTAATATTTCAAGCAAATACCGAGTTGAGAGATATGAAGTCTCCAACAAGTTCTATAGCTAAAAGATGGAGGAGAATAGCTCAAGCGGTGAGCATGTGCTCAGATTGTGCAGGTACTACAATCACTTGAATCAAGTGGAAGTTAATCTTCCAGATAAGATAGTGATTGACAAAGTTCTTTAGTCACTATCACCAAGTTACTAGAACTTCGTGATGAACTATAATATGCAAGGGATAACGGAAACGATTCCCAAGCTCTTCGTGATGCTGAAATCGACGAAGGTAGAAATCAAGAAAAATATCAAGTGTTGATGGTTGACAAGACCACTAGTTTCAAGAAAAGGGCAAAGGGAAGAAGGGGGTCTTGTCACCAATTAGGTGCTGCCATTTACATAGTAAAAGATGAAGCCACTCGCCCTACTAGCGGCTATAGCCACGTCTCTTTTTATTCGTCTATGAACAGTGCGCGCGTTACTGTAGCGACCAGGGAATGTATAAGGTCCCGAGCGCTCCTTTCCTCTCGCTGGTATGTAAAGTTGTGGGACCATATGCATGTGTATATGAATATATTTTGATGCAAAGCTTTTCTTGTATTTTTAATTTTAGTCAAATCAATATCAGGGTAGTGTGGTACTTTTTGAACAAAGTGGTAACGTGTGCATGTATCATCCCTCCTCTCTCTCCTCAACAAGTCCATGCATTTTTATCTTTGTTTGAAATTTCGGATGGCCAATATCTGTAACAGAAATGTTCTATTGTTGAAACTTTTTATATATTTAGATTCCTGAACATATGGTCTTTAGAACAAGATCAATCTTGAATATGTTTAAGCTAGTTTAATCTTTGCTATTTTAATCATATTAAAAAAATTATTTCACTCATTTGAAATTTACATTGTCAAGATTACTGAAATCAGTTAATGAAATGACTGAAATCACTTTTGTAAAATAAATAAATTCATGCATATGAAACCATTTTTAGTTTGAACTTTTTAATTAAAAAAATGAAGCACTAGTTATTTAATAAAAACGTGAAGCTGGTAATCTCAATTTTCTTTAAATGAGCGAAATCTTATTTGCAACTAGCGAAATTCTATTTTTGAAATGATATTTTTTTTTCAAATAAGTTAAATCAGTTCTCTGAAATAAGTGAACCAATTTTTTGAAACGAGTGAGATCTTTTTTTGATACACATCACACATTATTCGCTGTGAAATAAGTGAAACTTTTTTATAAATGAGCAAATCTGTTTATTTCAAACATGTGAAATTCTGATTATTTCAAAACTTTTTTATGAATGAGTGAAATCTGTTTAATGAAGTGAGTGCTTTTTTGGAAATAATTAAAATAGGTTTTTGAAATGATTGAAATAAGCTATTTCAAATGAGTGAAATAATTTTTCTACAAAACGGGTGAAATTGGTCTCTTAATGATTGAAAACAGTTTTTTCAAATGAGTGAAATTATATTCTTAAATGAGTGAAGCAAGTGAAGTTAGTTTTTCAAATGAGTCAAATTATATTCTTAAATGAGTGGAATCGGTTTTTAAACATGTGTGATTTTTTTTACAGCAAGTGAAATCTGTTATATGAAATGATTAAATTAGTGTTTGAAAGGAACGGAATCATTTTTAAAATATGGGTGATTTTTTTAAATATACCAAATCTGTCATTTGAAATGACTATTTTCTAAATGAGTGAATTGCTATTTTTAATCGGCTGAAATGATTTTTGGCTGAAATGATTTTTGGAGACGAGCGAAATCTGTTTTTCAATTTAAGTGATATATGTTTGTCAAAATCTGGGAAATTCAAACTAGTTCAAATGTATCCGTAATTGATCATATTCTGAAGGTCTTCTCGCTATGAGTTCAAATAAATAGAAAATCTAAATTGTAGTTTTCATTCAAAAGGTTCTATCATCCAATATTTCATAATGAAATTAAACGAAAGTCTTTTGATGGGGAGATAGAGAATATTTTAACCTGCATGCAACCAGTCTTCTCTGAACATTTTTTCTCTCTCTTGACAAAAACTGACAATAGCATGGAAAGGATCCACATGTATTATGTGTATTTTAATTATGTCTCTTATACATAAAAACGGGCTTGAATATCCAAAAGAACATCAGCGGCGGATGTCTCACCGCTAGCTAGTGGTTCCGAAAAAAAAACTTTTTTGGTCTCGTCATGCTTTGGTCACTCTTTTTTTCAATGTGTATACTTTCTTTTTGAGAGTACGCCAAAGGCGTACCTTATTTTTATAGAAGATGAAGAAAACATAATTACAAGATATGTGGCGCGAGTGCGAACATTCGGCACACACGATTAACCCAACACCAACACCACCCAACTACACCTAGACTAACTCCTCACAAAACGTTGTAATTCACCAACACCGCCTGCAGCTTGCCACCACTCTGCTATCTCTATTAGCGTACAGGTGACTAGCTCCGAAGGATTTTTTGCTGCTCCACCCTATTAGAAACTCTTGCATTCCTTTGTTTCCATAAAGCCCAGAGAACCGCAGTGACTGTGGTGTCAAATCCTCTCCTGTCCGGCCCTTGAAGACTCTTCCTCGCTCGTAACCACCACTCCAAGGTAGTCTCAGTTGTTAACGAGAGAGGGGTAGTAATCTGCAGGGTGTCCCATGTGGTGTACCAGACCTCCCGAGCGTACGGACACCGCAGGAGGATGTGATCAACATTGTCCTCATCTTGCAGGCAAGTGTAACATGTTGAGCTCTCATCCTGAAGTCCATGCCTAGCCCTTCTGTCCGACGTCCATATCCTGTACTGCACCGCCAGCCGTAGAAAGAGCTTACACTTTAGAGGAGCCAGGAGTGACGTGGGCCATCCATTGCATAGACTGCTATATACTGATTTAGCAGAGTATTGTCCAGAGGTTGAGCACGTCCAGGTGAAAGCATCCTGCTCGGTCTCGTTTCTGTACACTGTCGCCACCGCATGGCAAAGATGCAATGTGTATACTTTAAAAACTTCAATTCACGATTGGAGGGGTCCACCACGTAACGATTCGCTAAGGCGACAGGAGGGCGATTGCATGGCGATCCGGCCCTGTGCTAGGGTTAGGGTTTCGTGTGCGGGGGTGGTGAGAATCCGGGTGGTGTTCTGGGCGGCGACGGCGCAACCCAGGATACCGATCGGCGAGGTTTTTGACTCTCCACCTTCGGGCGGTGCTGATGGCGGAGAGGACTTCAGGAAAGACGATGGAAAACCAGGGGAAGATGGCATCTTCTTCGACGGCGGCGGCTACCCCAAAGAAGACACCTGCTCCATCGGCGGGAGAGGGGGGATCGACGAGCCTGAAGGAGAAGGGAGCCCAGGCCATGGCCGTGTCGGCGGTGGCGGCGGAGACGGCCACACCGGTGGCGCGCAGATCGGAGGGAACGGAGAGTAGAGGTGCATCTAAATCCCCGATCGAAAGCAGGACCCCGGATCCCACGTCGAGCCTGTCAGCCAGATTGGGGGGTATGGTTTTGCTGGATAAGGAAGCAGAAGGTATAGTTTTTGAAGAAGATGAACCAGTAGCCAAAGCTCCCAGATGGCTGGCAGTGGGGAAGGTGTGCTCGTCGAGACCCCTGGTGAGAAGTGTTTTGGAGAAGACTATGCATAGAGCCTGGGGACTACACAAGGAAGCAAAGTTCAGAGAGTTGGGCTCGAATGTGTTCGAGGTGCAGTTTGGATGTGAGGGGTATTGGCGTCATGCGATGAACAATGGTCCGTGGCAGTATGACTTTAATGTTCTGATCTTGAAGGAGTATGAAGGTGACAAGCGACCATCGGAGATGATTTTTGATAAGATAGATGTATGGGTAAGAGTCACTAATCTGCCACCGGATAGGAGGACGAAAGCTTTTGGGAAGGCTCTGGGTAATTGGCCAGGTGAGGTGGTGAGGGTCGATGTGGACAAAGATGGACGAGCAAGAGGCAACGACCTGAGAGTCAGGGCAAAAATTTATGTTTATGAATCGCTAGTCCGAGGATTCTACCTCAAAACGTCCTTTGGGCGACAAGACTACACCTGGTTTGACTTTCATTATGAAAAGATACCACACTGTTTTGAGTGTGGAAGATTGGTGCACATAGGAGGAAGATGTGACCCGCGGTTGACTCATCGCTCCAATGGGGCGAGTGGCTCGAGCTTCATCGCGAAGAAACAGTAATGCAAAGGAAAGCTCACTTGGAGCGGGGGGGGGGGGGGGGGAGTAGCAGCAGTGCAAATATTGATCCCAAGGGTAAAGGACATGTAGACGCCGGGCGATCAGGCCATAAGAAAACAGAAGCTCCTGTCAAGCGGAGCTTATATGGAGATTTCAATGAAACGGCAGACCAACGCACTGGCGAGGGTCGCGACCGAGAAAAAGGTGAAACGGAGGTAACTAATCCTCATAAGGGCAACACAAAGTTTGCCCCGCCAGGGGAAGATGATCTGCGCCATGGCTTAGAGCAAAGGAGAGAGAGGGAGTTGAGGAACAAGCTGTTTGAAAAGCAGAATGGGTTTGATAAAGATGAACGGGATAGACAGAGGAAGGGTAAGGAGGATGTGAGGTTTGGAGATAACCATAACGAGACATACAGCAGGGTTGAAGGGAACTGGGGCACTGGCTCCAGGGCTCGGGACCCAAGGGACAAGAGAAGGGGTACGTATGTGAGGAAGCCACACCCTGAATATGATTATGGCCGTCACCATAGGGGAAACCCAAGGGTGGATCAGGAGAACAGAAAGAGAGGCCCGAGGCAAATTTGGGTGGCAAAAGATGATCCAGACAGACTGACATCTAATGATGCGTTCATTCGTGAGACGCGACGCAAGACGTCGACAGTGTTTGATCATATTTCTGAGAACAACCATGAGGCGGACCCTGCGAGGCGGGGCCGCCGGACGCCATGAATCTTCTGGCCTGGAACTGTCGAGGGTTGGGGTTGACCTCGACAGTTGGCGAACTCCGGGACCTCGTTAGGTCATACAACCCAGCGGTGGTATTTCTATGTGAAACAAAAAAGAAAGCAAGGGCGATGGAGAAGTTGAAGTGGAGTCTTGGCTTTAAGAACGGAGTAGCAGTGGACTGTGTAGGTCGAAGTGGGGGATTAGCATTGTGGTGGAGAGATGAAGTAAGTGCAACGGTGAGGCCTTGGTGCCAATATTTCATTGATGCAGAATTATCTTGGGAGGGCAAAACATGTAGATTCACTGGATTCTACGGTGAGCCCAGAACCGAGCTACGCAAGAAGTCGTGGAACGCCATCAGATATCTCGCAAGTCAAGACAACTTGCCGTGGTTATGTGCGGGGGACTATAATGAGGCTCTCTTCCAGACGGATCAAATTGGAGGAAACCAAAGAAGTTTAAGTCAGCTGGAGGACTTCCGCGATTGTCTGATGGAGTGTGGGCTGGCAGATTTGGGCTTCTCGGGATACCCATACACCTGGGATAACAAAAGAGACGGAGGTGGAACATTCAGGTAAGGCTGGACAGAGCCACATGCAATGATACTTTCCTTGAGCTCTTCCCGGAGACATTGGTGGAGCACATTATCACTGAGGAGTCCGACCATCAAGCTATCCTCGTGAGGGCGCTGGAGACAGCTCCACCGCGCCTTGAAAGAGTGGACATACCGTTTAGATTTGAGGAGGCATGGACAAGGCATGAGAAGTATGATGAGATGGCGAAGGAAGCGTGGGAGGCATCAAGTACGGGGGAGCACGACATGGCTGCTGTTTGGCAGCGGCTTGGCACTCTAACTGGGAGCATGCAAAGGTGGGCGCGTGAGGTGTTTGGCTCGATAAGATGGAAAATTTCTAAACTGAAAGGCCAGCTGGCTGAGGCAAAAACTAGGGCTGCAATAACCGGGGTCTCACTGGAGATCCGGGAAATCGAAGAACAACTGCGTGAAACATACGAACGGGAGGAGATCATGTACCGTCAGCGGTCTCGGGTTGATTGGCTGTCAGCGGGTGACCAGAACACGAAGTACTTCCAAAACCGAGCTACCCACAGAAAGCGTAAAAATACGGTAAAAGCGCTACGAAAGGACGATGGCACTCGGTGTACAGTGGATGAGGAGATGCGTGAACTAGCAGCTAGCTTCTATGAGAAGTTATTCTCAACGGATGGATCAAACGGAGCTGAAGCACTTCTTCAAAACATACAAGAGGTGGTCACGTGCGACATGAATGACAAGCTGATTGAGCAAATCTCAGAGGAGGAGATAGAAGCAGCTTTATTCCAGATGGGACCAACAAAAGCCCCGGGACCGGACGGGCTACCTGCCCTCTTTTATCAACGACACTGGTCGTTGGTCCGAGAGGATGTGTGTAGAGCTGTGCGCGAGTTTCTGAGTGGGGCTACAACTCCGACCACTTTTAATGCAACTGTGATTGTGATGATTCCCAAGGTCAACTCACCAGAGCTGCTGTCCCAGTTCCGTCCTATAAGCCTATGCAATGTTTTGTACAAGATTGCCACGAAGGTCCTAGCTAACAGGCTTAAAGGCATTCTCCCTATTCTTATCTCTGAAGAGCAGAGTGCCTTCGTCCCGGGACGACTCATTACGGACAACGTTTTGGTTGCATACGAGTGTGTTCATGCGATCCGGAAGAGAAAGAGGAAGAAACCTTTATGTGCGGTGAAACTTGATATGATGAAGGCGTATGACAGAGTGGAGTGGGCCTTTTTGGAGCGGATGATGTTGCGTTTTGGTTTTGCCCCTGAGTGGGTATCTATGATAATGAGGTGTGTGAGATCAGCGGTGTTTTCAGTTAAGCTGAATGGGGGATGTTCAAGGGGCTTTTCTCCTTCACGAGGACTACGTCAGGGGGACCCTCTATCTCCCTACCTGTTCCTATTCTGTGTGGAAGGTTTCTCGGCGCTTCTAAAAAAAGCTCAAGGCGAAAACAGATTAAAAGGGGTGGCGTTTGGAGGCACTGGCCTCCATGTAACACACCTACTGTTTGCGGATGATAGCATTGTTTTCTTAGAAGGAACACAAGATAATATTCATACCTTGAAGGAGATCTTACATGAGTATGAAATGGCCTCTGGCCAAAAAGTGAATCTAGAAAAATCATCGATCTTCTTTGGCAAAGGGGGTTCTGATGAGGACAAGGCTGAGCTCAAGGAGCTATTGGGCGTCTCTTCGGAGGCACTAAGTGAGAGGTATTTGGGTTTGCCAACACTGGTTGGCAAATCCAAAGAAGGCACCTTCAAGTATGTCACGGAGAGCTCTAAGGGCAAAGTTAATGGGATAAAAGGTCAAGGGCTCTCCAAAGCTGCAAGAGAAGTGCTAGTTAAGTCTGGACTTCAAGCTGTACCTACATTCACCATGAGTTGCTTTCAACTCACAAAGAAAACGTGCGGGAATTTGAATTATATCTCTTCAAAATTCTGGTGGGGAGCAATGAATGGTGAAAGGAAAGTACACTGGATTGCTTGGGAAAAGATGTGTTTAGGGAAAAGCTGTGGAGGACTAGGATTTCGTGACCCCGAGGCCTTCAACCAAGCCCTTTTGGCAAAATAAGCATGGCGCATATTGCAGGTACCAACTTCTTTGTGTGCAAGGGTTCTCAAAGCGAGGTACTTCCCAGATCAGTCTATCATGACGGCCACTAGCCCGTCGGCCGGTTCTTTCACTTTCAAAAGTATCCTCCATGGCGTAAAACCTGCTCAAGAAGGCCTAGTTTGGAGGATCGGGATGGCTCTAGGGTCAACATACACCATGACAAGTGGATTCCACGAGCGGGATGTATGCACCCTCTTGGACAAACATATATGCAGGGTATAACGAGGTGGCGGACTTCTTGTCACCGGATGGAACGACCTAGGATGCTCTTAAGGTCCAGGAGATGTTTACCTCGGCGGATGCACGTGATATCCTACGAGTTCTTTGTGGTAGGCGGGATCGATGAGTTCTTGGCGTGGAATTACACCAAGAACGGTGGGGTCACCGTTAGGTCCGCGTATCATCTCAGGATGTCAATGCAAAGAGCGATGACCGGACAGCCGGGTCACTCTAGCTCTGTCAACGGCCATAAAGGGTACATGGGACTATGGAGCACAAATGCACCGGGCAAAGCAAAGATTCACATGTGGAGAGTTATCAGGAATGGTGTGGCTGTAGGCGCGGAACTTCACCGCCGTCGGATAAAACACAGCATTTTTGTGTTGCATGTGGTAGAGAGGAGACGATTCATCACAGATTCTGGACATGTCAACATTCATCACAATTCTGGCAGTTGTTGCAGTTGGAAAAGGGAGTTTTGGTGGCGATCCTACCGAGTCCGATGCACTCTCATACTGCATTAGCGAGCTGGCTGTTGGGATGGTTCACGGGGGCAGCCGACGAGGAGAAGGAGGCGGCGATAATCTGATCGATTTATGGCCTATGGTTAGCTCGTAATGAGGCTAGAGACGGAAAAAAGATCGCTTCTCCACATGAAATAATGATGTTCGTGTATGATCATATGCAGGAATGGAGGCGGATTCATGCAGCAAAGATTCGCGAGCCGGTCCCCAAGATCGTTGAGAAGTGGAATCCTCCTGATGAGGGTTGGCTGAAGATTAACTCGGATGGTGCGGTTTCGAGATATGGGGACAAGGGGGGAGGTGGTGCGGTCTTACGAGATCAAGATGGGGCGTTCCGGGCTGGCTTCTGTCTTTTTTTTGCCAAACATATCAGATCCGGAAGCAGTGGAAACCCTCGCGTGTAGGCGTGCTCTCCAACTCGCTACTGACTTGCATGCGGAGAGGGTCCATGTCGAATGGACTGTCAAGCTACTGGTGAGGACGATTCTTCAGGAGGAGAAGGCTTTATCGGCAGTTGGCCCCTGGATTCAAGAAATCAAGGACATGCTCAACTCGTTTCTAGAGTTCAAAGTATCTTGGGTAAGAAGGTCAGCAAATGTCGCTGCACATAAACTAGCTAGGGTGGCTGTAGGAGAGGAGAGATCTGAGACATGGCTTCAGTCTCCCCCTGATTTTGTTTTGCATGTTATTTCGGATGATATCCCAAACTTTAATTAGTTAATAAAGCAGCGGCAAGTTTTACCCCTAAAAAAAAACTTCAATTCACTTCAGAAAAATTAAAACCTTTAATCTGAAAAATGTTAACATAGTATAAGAAATTTCTTAGCACAGTTTTAGAAAGATGTCAATAAATTTCAGAAAATTGTTCGTCCCAATGAAAAATGTTCCCTCGCTTCAGATAAGTGAATGAGAAAATTTAAAAGTATGTTTATTATTTTCTAAAAAAAATATAATTTATTAATGTCAAAAACTGTTTTGTACCATTAAAAAATGGACTTGGAACATAATCAAATTATTCCTGATTCCCAAAAAAATGATAGTGACATTCTTGAAAAACAATTATATACTCCCTCTGTTCGGAAATACTTGTCATCAAAATGGATAAAAGGGGATGTATTTGAATGTATTTTAGTTCTAGATACATCTTTTTCTATCCATGTTGATGACAAGTATTTCCGGACGGAGGGAGTACAATGTAAAAAATGTTCTGGTAGGTTAATAAAAGTTTATTTCCATTGAAAGATGTAGGTAATATTTTAAAGAAAACAAATGTTGTAGCTTGAAAATCTTTATTTCCATTATTGAAAATGTTTATACAATGCAAAAAAAAGCAAATTTGTGTTGTTTGTAAAAAGTATTTCCATTAAATATATATAAATAGTGTATTTCGAGATTGTTACCATGTATTCAAAAAAGAATTCAAAACATGTATTATAAAAATTTTACATCATGTATTTGAAAAATGTCCAATGTGTATCTGAAAAATGTTTCACGTGTGCTCTAAAAATGCACATTTTATACTGACAAATAGTAAACATATTTGATAAAACAGAACCAATAAAAACCAATGATAAAAAAAAAGATAACCGAAGAAAACAGAAAAAGGAAACAATGAAAACCAAAGTATAGCAGAAAGTAAACGAAAAATGATCACATCGATTAAATTGTTTTGCATTGCCATTAAAAATTGTATGTGACATTTGAAGGAAATAATCATGTGTTTCCAAAATATAATCAATGAAAAGTTTCAAGAATATTTCCACAAAGAAAAAAATGTTCACGTAGTTTTAGTTTAAAAAAATGATTATTTCCATTAAAATATATAACTTATATTTGGAAAATGTTACCATGTATGCAAAAAAGTGTTCAAAACATGCAGTAGAAAAATGTACATTATGTATATGTAAAATATCCATTTTATATTGGAAAAATGTTTCACGTGTTCCCTAAAAATATACATTTTGTACTGAGACAAAGTATACGTGTGTTGGAAAAAGGAAAATCAATAAATCCCAACAAAAAAAGCGAGGAAAATGAAGAAAACTAAAAATATAAACAAAGAAAACTAAAGTATAGAGAAGAAAGACATGAAATGACCCAACGAGAAAAACTAAGAAAACCAAAGTAATATTTTAAGAAAAAAAGCGAAGAAACCAAGTGAAAAATCAAACACAAAATAAAAGAAAACAAAAAAGAGAAAGACAAGGAAATTGGTCAAGCAAACCTACAACGAGCGGCAGCGACCAACCGCACTAAATGGGCCAACCTGCTAGTGGTCCCAAGTAGATTCCTATTAGGTATGGCCTAATATATGCTCGCAGGCGCCGCTCGCTCGAAGGCGTTGTTGTGGCTCTCCTCTCTGCGCCAGGTCAACCCATGACCACTTTGGACTCGGCAACGGCGACGCCTCACGCCGTCTTCCCTCCTGAGGGTGTCGTCGTGGAGTTTAGGTGTGCTAGGGCGTAGCATGGTGTTGTACTTCGTCCTCCCTGTGTTCTTCTTTGGTAGTGTAGGCATGTGCATTCAGCTTTGTAAGAGGACTACCTCTCTACCTTGTATCGTTTGGCCGTGTACTTTGATCGTTGTTGTTGCTTTATATATAAAGCGAGATGAAAGCCCGAGCTTTAGGTATTTTTAAAAACATAGGTATAAAGTGATGTTGTATGCCCAAACTCAGGGTTTAGACCTCAAGATACATAGTCCAAAAAATAATAATGTGAGTACTCATTAGGTTAAAACTGAACCAATCAAACCAATGAGACAACATTAAAGCGCCAGGAAACAACAAGAGATTACTAAAGAGTCAGCAAAAAAAAATTGGCAATATAAAACTGTTTTCCAAACTTCAATGATAGGTCACTAACATCAATGTGCAACATTGCACATTAAGAGAGCTGATAGCAGCTTTTACAGGGCAATTAGCAGCATCATGACACACACCTAAGCAGGTGTATAAGCAGGTTGCAACATCAAAAAGATTGTAAGCACCCTGAGGCTGCTTGTGAGCAATCCTACTGTTCTCCCTTTTTAACTTGAAGATTCTAGCATCAGTAACATGAGTAATTTTTCGGCTCCAGCAAACAAACACAAGCATATATGCTCTACTGATCTGTTATACGTATTGACCATAGCATGTTATAGTTGGAACTGATCATCACTTTTATAACAAAATGTGATCTTAAAAATTCGCAGAAAAAATAAAAATTGTGATCTTAAAAATGAATCGGTAGGAAAGAGGCCCTGACTACTCATCTGATTAAACTGAAAGTGAAACAGTCAAACACTTGAGGCAAAACCAAAGCGTCAGAAAAGAACCAAAGATTTACAATGTCAGAGCAATGATAAAAGAAACAAGCACAACTATATGGTGTCGTTGATCTACTGTATGTATGTATTGCCACATTTGGCGACATCATTGTCAAAACAGAGCAAGCATCTTTGTCGAAACAGAGCAAGCAGAGAAGGCTCCCAGAGTTCAGTAGACATTCTCACTGACAGACACAGTAATGCCGAAAACTGATTGGAGCGACGAGATATGCCCTACATTCTACTCCCGTGGAGGTGCCTGCTGCTCCGGCGCCGCGCTAGAAGAAGAACTGGCGTAGCTGTGGACCGGACCCGGCATCACGTAGCCCATCCGCCGGTGCTGCTGAAGCACGTTGCTGGCGAGGAGATAGTCGTGGCAAACCTCGTCCTCGCGCGGGGGCTCCAGGCCCAAAACCCGCGTGGTGGGCGCATGGCAAACAGGGCACCGTTGAGCACCTGGCGCCCTCGGTCGTGGGCCGACGGCAACCAGTGCCGGTGAAGAAGGCTGCTGCCCCGGCGCCGCGGAAGAAGGCCGGGGAAGGCGGAGGTCGAGCTGGCGCTGCTGACCGGCGTAGCCCATCTGCGGGTGCTGCTGAAGCACGCTGTTGGCGAGGAGATAGTCGTGGTAGCAATCCTCGCACAATGGCGCCGAGCCCAAAACCCAGGCGGTCGGTTCTCGGCAAAGAATGCACGCTGGAAGCTGCTGACCAGTGCATCGAGCCAAGAAGAAATCAATGAGTTAGTTCATGGTAGGACAAGCCCAAATAAGGAATGATGAATCGTGACTAGTGCGTGGCAAATTACCCTGCCAGAGTCGCCGCGCGGCTGCCCTGTTCCTGTCTGCCAGGGGCCGGCGATCTGGATCTGGTTCTGGCCGGGGAAGAAATCATAGCCGGTCGGCGCGTGGTACTGGTATGGGAAGGGCACACTCCCGACGGCTGCAACAGAAACCAAGAAACCGAAGTACCGAACTCCGACGTCAATGAAGAACCAAGAACCGCACGGATCAGAAAGAATTTGGCGCTTTTCTTGGGAGGGAACGCACCTGGATTGCCCAGTGGCGGCTGGAGCATCGGCGTCGTCGGCGCCCTCGAATGCGACAGAGAGAATCCCCCGCCAGCAGCTGCAAGAAACAAGCTATCAGATTCAGACTTTAGAATCCAAGAAGCGACATCAACCCAAGAATGGAAGACGCGCTCTGTCCTGTTCTTTGATTTCTTGGGCACCGACCTCCGCCGAACTGGGACGAGCCGCCGGGATAGCCTACAGCGAAGGCTGGTGTAGTCGCCGTCTGCCCTGCAAGCGGCGCCTTCCGGTGCGGCGGAGCGGATCCACTCTGCCCCGACCAGGCCCCGCCCCCGCGAGCTGCAAGAAACGAAGCTACCGGATGTTACAATCCAAGAAACGCAAAAACGAACCCCTCGCTCGTCGTATGCTTTGATTTCTTGGGCACCCACCTCCACCGGACTGGGAAGTGGCGCCGGGGTAGCCTACAGCGGAGGGTGTAGTCGCCGCCGACGGCCCTGCGAGCGCCTGCGAAGTCCCGGCAGTGCCGTCGCCGGCTGCAGTCGCCGTCGGCCCTGCGAGCGCCTGCGAAGTCCCGGCAGTGCCGTCGCCGGCTGCATTCGCCGTCGGCCGTGCAGTCGGCGCCGAAGTACCGGCAATGTCGTCGCCGGCTGTAGTGTCCGTCCGCGCAGCCCGATGCCTTGCCCCGGGAATGTCGTCGCCGGCCTTCCGCTTGCCCGCCATCTCGCCTCGGGTCGAATAGCTTCGCAAGAAACAATGGGAGGGGAGGGCGGCGATCGAGGGAGGCTATATAGACGACGAACAGAGAGCCTCCCGTCCCGCTCCAACCGATTTCAACAGGCAAAGAGATTCAGGTCGGTTGATTTGGGGGACCAAATGGAAGAAGACAGCAAGAGCCTCGGAAATGGGCCCACTGCCAATAGCCCAAGTCATTTGCCGGGCCAGGCCGATGCTATCTTTTGTGGATGTTTGACAAAATAACAAAAAGGAATATGAAATCAGCTGCTTCCAATGAGCAGGAGCACCCTGTTTTTTTTGGGTATGACTATATCTCATCTAGACGTGAGATAAGGATGAGACTTGCCTGCTCCCCTCCCGTGTGCCCATCCGTCTTTCCGCATACGTAGGCAGATTTGATTGGAGAACAAAATAAGCGCCTACCATCCCCTTAGAATCAGGGGGGAGATGATTAGATTAGAACGAAAAAAGAAAAAAAAGGCAGCCGTTAGATGAGGTGGGAGCACGGATGGGAGCATGGAAAGGGAACAGGCAAGCCGGATCCGTGAGATAAAACCTCGCATCTAAGTATGACATCATCACTTTTTGTGGCCTCTTTTGTTTGTTTTTCGTTTGTTTGTCTTGAGCATGTTTGTTTGTCTCGGCTTACTCACTCCAGTTAGATGCCCAACTCTTTGTTATACAAGAGTAACCATACATGGGGATCCTGACCCGACTTACCATAGTTAATGAACGCATTCAAGTCTCAACCCTTTATTTGTACGTCGGGACTTTTGAGCGAGTCAGACCTGACTCATGTCGTACCGAAAAATAATGTTTGTAGTTTAAAAAGTATTCATAAAATTAACAAAGATGTTCATAAATAAAAAAGTTCATTTAAAAAAAATATACGTAAAGCATAAAAATGTGCGTTGAACTAAGCCCAGTTGCAAGTTGAGGGTGGACTTGCAACTGAGACAAAAAAAGGTCGAGCCCAAGTTGCGAGTCCAGGATGGACTTGCAACAGTGACAAAAAAATATTGGGCCCCAGTTGCGGGTCGAAGGTGGACTTGAAACTGAGACAAAAAAAAAATCATCCCCAGTTGCAAGTCAAGGATGAACTTGCAACTAGGACAAAAAAATGTTGGGCCCTAGTTGTGAGTCAAGGATGAACTTGCAACTAAGACAAAAAAAGTTAGGCCCAGTTACGAGCCGCCGGTGGACTTGCAACTGGAACAAAAGAGATTTATCCCAGTTGTGAGACGACCGAGGTTAGGTTATTAACTAGGACAATAAAGGTCGGCCCCAGTTGTGAGTCGCTTATGGACTTGCAATTGGGACAAAAAAGATCGGGTCCCGATTGCGAGCCCAGAATGAACTTGCAATTGGGACTAAAAAAGATCGGGCTCCAGTTGCAAGTCGAGGGTGTACTTGCAACTGGGACCAAAAAAGTTAAGTCTCAGCTGTGAATCGAGTGTGAACTTGTAACTACGAAAACAAAATTGAGTCCCAGTTGCGAGTTAAGGGTGGCTTGCAACTAGGACAAAAAATATCGGGGCCCAGTTGTGAGCCAAGGGTGAGATTGTAACTGAGACGAGGTCGGTCCATAGTTACAGTTAAGGGTGAAATTGTAACTGGGACGAGAAAAAAGATAATCCTCTGTTTGTGTGGTGGACAGCTAAGTAACGTCGGTGGTAAAAAATCATGCATTTAAAAAAAGAGAAAATAAAAATAAAAAAAGGAATGAGAATGGACGAGTGAATGCGAGTGAACCGAGGAACCGTACTCTCCCACGCTCACTTCAGTGGGGCTGGAATGCGTGGGAGACAAACAACGGCCTGCCAGCCTAAGAATGCGAAAAAAAATACCAACTACGGCCTGCACCCTACTCGCATGGGCCTGGACATGGCTGCCGCGCGCGACAACGCGTTGCATGAACATTGAAGATAAACAAGATCAACGGCTCTGGATTTAGATGTGAGGTAAGTATTTTACATCTAGATGTGAAATAGCAATTCTATTTTCTTTAACCTTTTATCGTTGCATGGATAGGTATTTTGTGTGTTCCCATCCAAGACTTATGATTTTTGCAAAACTGCCACGTTACATCTTTTTCTTTCAACGACAGCAGGAGGAACTACTGTGATTCCATTTCAGAAGAAATTAAAGGGCCGGTGGCCAAGTAGAGAGAGTAGCCGAGAGAAGAACCGAGCAAAGGAAAACAGATCGAAACCTGGGACAAACAACATCGCCCAAGAAGAAGGGCTACAGCGGCAACAGGCAGCTCCTTTTTTGTCAAAAATTCTCCTGTTACGCTCCCGCCAAATCCGCCAACAAACAAGCAAAAGCAAGGAGTGAGCGCCCTTGCGTACGTTGCCTGCTCTCAAGGTTTGCGCACATGGAGGCCGCCCAGTCTGAATCTGAAACCGTGTTCGTCGGCGCCCAGTTTTGGGGTTTCAGCGAAGGGATGCCAGCCTCCGAGGTCCAAACACGCCGAGTCCAAGGTCAGGCTTCATATGCATACCGGCACTGTTCTCTCCAACATGTGGCTTTCACCATTGCCAGTAAGTAAAAAAAAAGCAGGTAAGCACAATGTGACATCGAACCGGATATGCTTAGTTTATGTACTGTTGTAATAATCAAATGTGTTGGGTTACCAACCAAACGGTTAGTTTTGTTCATCTGCCGAATGCGTTGGGTTGCAACCAGTTAGCAAGATGCACCATTTTCTTCTGACAAAGCTTGTGTGGATTTTTTTTCAGACATCGCAGTACTTGTCCTCTTTTCCGACACAAACTGTCATTCCCTCGCTGAAATAAGATCACATGATGTGTGCATAATCTCGTAAACCTATGTTACCGCGTCACGGCTCATCTCACCTCCCAAACAGAAGAGAGGTGTCATAACTAAACTGATAGGTTAGTTCAGCAAATGCACTGTGTGTGTCTCTCCTGTTGTGGCCTTGCGGAGGCGGGGCGGAAGGCTTCAGCAGATCATTGACCAGGGAAGCCGATTGAAGCCGAGGACGTCAGCCGTCTCGACATAACACAAGCTTCTCTTCTGTAAAACTGATAGAATGCTTTTCTCATTGAGGTACAGAGTACAGGAAGGAGTACATATAGGGGTGCCGAGCATGGCTTGTAGCTAGAACGTGGGTGGATCGTGCATGTGATCGTGAGCAATCCAACGCTGACCAAGTCCTCTGTCTAACACCCCCCCCCCCCCCCCCCAGGCTGGAACGAATGTCAATGAAGGGTGTCGCCGGCAGGCCCTTGGTGAAGATGTCAGCAAATTCAGCGCTGGTGGGAACATGAAGAACGCGAACTTCACCTAATGCTACTTTCTTCCCTAACAAAGTGGATGTCTATCTCTATATGCTTAGTGCGACGATATTGTACATGATTACATGATAAGTACACAGCAGATATGTTGTCACAGTAGACAATTGTCGCGCGATGAAGATGGCGGTGAAGCTCGTGAAGAAGCTGACGGAGCCACACTGTTTCGGCGACAGTATGAGCGACCGAGCGGTATTCAGCCTCCGCAGACGACCTGGAAACCGTGAGCTGCCGTTTGGACGACCATGAAATCAAGTTATCACCCAAGTACACACAGTATCCCGAAGTGGATCGATGAGTGTCCGGACATCCTGCCCAGTCTGCATCAGAGTACACTGTGAGAGTGGTTGGGGAAGAAGGAGTGATAGAAAGGCCATGGTCGAGGGTCCCTTTGAGATATCGTAAAACGCGTTTGACATGGCTCATGTGCAGAAGACGAGGATCGTGCATGTACAAGCAGGCTTGCTGGACGGCATAGGTGATATCCGGGCGAGTGAGAGTGAGGTATTGGAGCGCTCCAGTGAGGCTGCGAAAGAGAGTGGCGTCCGAGAGGGAGAGTTGCTCGCCATCAGAAGATAGTTTGGGTCCCGTTTTAGCGGGTGTTCTGCGGGAGTGACAGTCTGTCACGCCGGCCTTGGAAAGAAGATTAAGAACGTACTAACGCTGAGATAGAAAGAGACCCGAGGAGGAGCGAGAGACGGCAATACCAAGGAAGTGGTGAAGAGGACCAAGATCCGTCATACAGAATTCTGTGCGTAAGGAAGAGATAATATGGGCGAGAAAGGAGTCAGAAGATGCAGTCAGAACAATATCGTCGACGTAAAGAAGAAGGTAGGCAACATGCTCCGATGAGTGAAAAATGAATAAGGAGGAATCCGAGCGAGAGGGAGAGAAGCCAATGCGTTGTATGAAGGAGGCGAAACACTGAAACCAGGCTCGGGGCGCTTGTTTGAGACCGTATAAAGACTTCTGAAGGTGACAAACATGATCGGGGAGAGTGGGGTGAGCAAAACCAAGAGGCTGACGACAATAGACAGTTTCGGAAAGAGAACCGTGGAGGAAGGCGTTTTTCACATCTAACTGGTGAATAGGCCACGAAGATGAGACTGCTAAACTCAAGACAACGCGGATGGTGCTAGGTTTGACGACAGGAGAGAACGTCTCTTCATAGTCTATCCCAGGCTGCTAAGATTCGCCACGGCAAACCCAACGAGCCTTGTAGCGAGAAAGAGTACCGCCAGAGTTAAACTTATGGCGAAAAACCCACTTTCCAGATACAACATTGGCGCCGGGAGGACACAGAACGAGGGACTAGGTGTTGTTGAGGAGGAGGGCGTCACACTCGTCTTTCATGGCACGGAACCAGTGTGGATCAAGAAGGGCAGCCTTGTAGGAGCGTGGGATGGGAGAGATAGACTGGGGAGTGGCAGTGAGGTTTAGACGGTCGGTGGGGAGACAAAAACCGGCCTTGCTGCGCATGCGCATGTTGTGGGCATTATGAGGAACCGGGACTGGGACGGCAGTGCGTGGTAGTGGGCGTAAGGGAGGAGGTGGTGTGGCTGGAGTAGCAGTAGAAGAAGAAGAGGGCGAGAGGGAAGGAGAAAGAGGTTGCATGGGCGGTGGTGCATGCAGATCAGAGGAAGACGATCGGAGTGGCGTGAAGTGGGGACCAGGCGAATCTGCGAGAGATCTTTGGCCTTGAGGAGAAGAGAAGAGGCCTGGAGCAGCGGCCCGGTGGAGTGTGGGCGATCCTAGGGATCTGTAGCGGCGTCTTTGTCGGGTGCGGAACGTGGGGTGGCAGCTGGTGGAGAAGCATGCAGGGGAGGGGCGGGATTGGGTGGAGCGATGGGTAGTGGAGGAGCGGGGCCCAGGTGAACAGGGCCATGCATCCCATGCACGTCGATCGCGGAGAGGCGGGGAGGAGGGACGTTGGCGCCGGAAATTGGGGCGGACTGATCTGGCTCGGTGTAACTAGCGAAGGGAAATTTTGTTTCGTCGAAAGTGATGTGGCGAGAGAGAATAATGTGGCTGGTGGGGAGATGAAGGCAGCGATAGCCTTTGTGAGAGTCAGAGTACCCAAAAAAAACGCAGGGCAAAGACCGTGGGGATAGTTTGTTTGCAGATGTAGCGGCCATGTTTGGGAAACATAGGCAGCCAAAGATTTTGAGATCATGATAGGCAGGTGGAGCCAGAAAAAGGGATTCGTAGGGAGAGAAGCGAGGACACATCTTGGTAGGGCGAATATTTAGAAGAAAAGTAGCGTGACGCAATGCCTCAACCCAATACGAGGGTGGCATGGAAGACTGAATAAGAAGAGTACGCAGGATGTCGTTAATTGTACAAAGAGAGCACTCGGCCTTGCCGTTCTGAGGTGAGGTGTAGGGGCAAGATAATCTGAGAAGAATGCCATGAGCAAGAAAGAAAGCACGATTGCGAGAGTTATCAAACTCCCGGCCGTTGTCACACTGCAAAAAACGAATAGGAAGGGAGAAATGTGTAGAGACTGTAGAGACATAGCGCTGGAAGTTGACAAACAAGGCATGCACATCAGATTTTGCACGAATAGAGAAAGTCCAGATAAAGTGCGAGTAATCATCTAAGAGTACAAGATAGTACTTAAACCCAGAGACACTAGGGATAGGCGACGTCCACAAGTCACAATGTAATAACTCAAAAGAGAAAGAACTACGGGAAGTAGACGTGCCAAATGGCAGGCGAACATGCTTGCCCATCTGACACACATGACACAAAGAGGAATCGTGACTGTCACGATCATACGGAAGCTGAAACTCTTGAAGAAGTGTGGTCGTCGTGCCGCTGTGGGGGTGACCGAGCCGGCGGTGCCACAATGTGACGGAGGCGAGCATCACATGTGACGAGGGAGAGGATGCACCATGGACCGTGTACAAGTTACCAGAGCTATTGAACCGAGCGATCTCCATCTTGGTTTGAAGGTCCTTCACAGATAACCCAAAAGAATCAAATTCAACAGAAACTTGATTATCGATGGTGAAACGACGAACGGAAATTAGGTTCTTGATGAGAGCAGGTGCAACAAGAATGTCACGAAGTAAAAGAGGAGAACGGGAAGAAGAAAGAGCAGCGGTGCCTAGGCATGTAACAGGAATGGAAGAACCATCTCCTAAGGTAATGGAAGGAAATAAGACAGAGGGGTGAAGAGAGGACAGCGTACTAGCAGATGCAGACATATGCGAGGAAGCCCCGGAATCGAAAATCCATTCGTTACCTGCATCCTGAGTGGTAAGCGAATTCATGGCGGCGATGAAGGCGGCCTGATCCCAAGCTGGAGTAGTGGCAGGCGCTGGACATCTGATTTGTGTCGTCTCAGGATCAGCTGGCTGGTGGACTGACCCAATGAGGCCTACATAGCTACTCCAGCGACATCATCGCCATCGTTGAGATGTGCGAACCAAAAACCTCTTGCTGTGTTTACGAACTGGACTGCCCAAAGTGCCTACAAGATGATAAACCAACACAAGCTCCAGACCACAATCTCTTCTTCTTTTTTTGCGGGGTTCCAGACCACAATCTCAAACATGCATTGACCCGCAACAGCAATTGATATTGTACTCCTACAGGCGACCTCCAAAAACAAACACATTCCACCCAGAATTCTAACCGTTATGCTAAAGCCATCCGGTTCAAATCTCACTTGGTACTTAAAACCGATGAACTCTGACACCAACAGCACTTCTGCAGATCACACTCTTCATCTCATTTTATAGAAGAGGCTCACTTTCTCTCAGGACACACATTTTGTGTTATTCCTACTTTGGTAGATGTGGAGTGGAAGGCAAGAAACAAGCAGAGATTCAAAGGTAAAGAAACACCTATAGACTCAGTTATTTACCTTACCAAATAAGACTTATTATCCCACAATGGTCACATTGCCAAGAACAAAAGTTAACAAACTAAGGATCCTCCCATCAACCAAAATGACCCTCATCACAGCACCGAGCTCCTTCGGCTTTCTGCTGCTGTGATGCTTCTTTCACAACCCAATGCAGGTCAGGGTTAGGTCTTCACATCTCCATCAAAACTCCTAATACTCAAGCTAACATTTAACCCCAACACATTGGTCTGTTTGTGTCTCCCTCCCACACAGAGGCCTCTACGGTATTGCTGCCAGCACATAATTTTCATGTTTTGCGGATACACCATGGGAGAAATTTTACAGATAACCTCAAACTTATCAACAGCCTAAATGCCGAACAGGGAAGGAACAAGAACATGGACCGGAGGCTCAGACCAGCGATATTAGAAACAAAGGAAATGGCAGATACAAATGCTCTTCACTGCGGTTACCTTTAAGAGCTGCTAGTGAAACTACGTTCTTCCTAGAGCTGCTAGCTATTCCTTTAAGAGCTCAATCTTGTAATCCTAATCATGGCCCTGTTTGCCCACTCTTACAATCTAGTACAAGATCATTCTATCATGCTTCAGGGAATCAAAATATGTAACTTACAATGCTATATCAAGGGAAGCACATTACAGGCAATGGAGAAGGCATGTCCACCAAGATGTGGACTGCACATGAAAAGCTGCTCCATCAGCATTTTCGTTAAAAAAATGCTATATCAATGAAATTTAACCCAATATGTCGTTTTAATCTTGTTACGTTCTAATATATGAGGCCATCATAACATTGCACGATAACGTAAATCATATGGGTGTCAAATGCGCAACAAATGTTGCACACAAACGGAGAAAATTTTGCCAGAAGATTAAGACCAAATGTTACACGATTGCAAGGGAGCGCTCCAGATAAAATCAGCAATATGATGAATACAAATCTGGATTCATCTACGAGAACATTCATATCATCCATATGACTTGAAAATCAACCTAACTATTCAGAGATCCATCTAGCATTGAGCTTACCATCACTACGGCAAGTGGGTACAAGAAATTTATCAAATACCGACAAGCAGTTTATATGATTTGGCAATTCTACCTATGTAGCTGCTCATGCTTTACGAAACTTTCTTCTCTTCTCCAATGCGTCCACTATGAGAGATGGGCAAGTCTCCTTGAGATCCTTGAAGCCTTGGGTTGCCACCACAGCATCCATGTCATCTGACATTTCCATAAATTCAAGGCAAGCATCCTTAAGCCTGTGGCAGTTATGTTGGTCAGCTAAAGCCAATGTGGTTGCCACGGTGTCCGCGTTCAGATCGTCACAAAGGATGCTTTGGCAAACCAGCTTGAGCCTCTCCATGGCATATCTATCTGCAGCCACTAGCAAAAGCCGGACCATGTCAGTATCCTTACCTCCCTCAAGATCCATGTCTCCCGGCAAAGAGTCAGTATAGATGAAATGGAGCAGGGCCTTGAAAACGGCAGGTTGCATGTCCTTGATGGTTATGCACTGCCCAGGCCTCGCCTCCCTCATCGGCCCGTAGAGCTCTGCTTTCAGAACAGGCGACCGCATAGCGAGAACGAACCTATGCGCTTCAATGGTCACTTCCCCAACAATGAAACTGACATCAAATCCCTCCTTTTCTTCCAGCAGCCTGCCAACATGTGCAGTCATGTCAGATGGTGGCATGTCGATCTTGGGCAATGGCTTGGTATCGGCAACATGTGGCTTTTTTATAACAGTGACGATGCATTCTATCGTGAGGCGATCATCCCTGAGGTAAGTTGATCCCTCGATCTCGTTTCGCTTTTTGAAAGAAGAATGAGGTGGAGCAAACTTACTAGTATCACCGGAATTGAAAATCCTGGGTCCCGTTTTATGCACTGAAGATGATGACCCGGTGCACCGGTCGACTAGCCTCAGGTCGCAGGATGCCCGGACTTTAGTGCTGTTACTCATAAGCTCGAGATAAACTGAGATGTAATCTGGGCATGCTTTACCGTATCCATCAGGGTAGAAGCGGATGGCCCAGTCGTGGCCGCCGACAGTGAAAATCCTGGATCTTATGAAGCTATCGGGATCTTTGCCCACGCCCATGTGCTTGCTGTAGCCCAAGATATCGAACACATGCATGCCTTGAGCCTCGTCCGGTGAACACGTAGAAGCCGTCCTACATGCCCCCATCTGGCCGGTGACGGGGAGGAGGATTGCTGGCGTAGAAGAAGGAATCCACGTGACGGCGCCGCCGCGTGCTAATATGATGATGGTGGGAAAGAGAAGCGGATTAATCCCCAGAGGAAAGCAAAGGGAAAGAGAGGAGCAGGATACGGGGAAGTGGAACGAACCTTGAGGCCACCGATGGTAACCGGAGATGGCGGCTGCGGCGGCGGTGGCCGCCCGACTTTCCTTTTCGATTTTGCGTGTTCGTGTGTGTTGTGGGATGTGGGAAGGAAGAAGGCCAGGAGACCTCGGAGTTGCTGGGCCTGAGTTTTCTGGACTGTTTCCCCACAACCCCAACGGAAGCGGACATCCTTATACGGAGTAGTTTTTTTTAACTCGAAATTAACTTTTTATTGCTCAAATAACAGTAAATATAACTGTTTACAAGCTTATTGCCGAATAAACGACATAGGTGGTTCGTGTAACCACGATTGGATTGGATGATCAGCGGCATATATAGCTAGCTAAATAATCTGCAACCTCGATCGTTAGCCCCCCGAGGGCAGTGAGCACAAGTTATTACCTCCGCTATCTCCGATCAGCAAATGTGTTACCATCCCCTCTGTCCTGCATAGTTGTATCACAACTTGACTGTCAGAATTAACGGTCGATGATCTGTGGCCCAACTGGATGGCTAGGCGCAGGCCATTCGTCGATGTTGATCTTCACTACTTTCTTCAGTGGTCGCTGCCATCCATGACGCTTTATGCATTTCTTCTTTTCCTTGCTTGCTTCATATATAGTTCGCCGTCAGAACATGGGTTGACATGGTCCCTCTACAGGTGTACATGTGTATGCACGGCTGACAGGTCCCTCTACAGGTGTACGACCCTCTATCTCTTCTCTTCTCTCCCCACGCAAAAATAAAAACAAAAATCACAGCTGAAGAAATAAGAGAGGAAGAAAATCAGAGTTGAGAATAAGGTGTAGCTTCCTCTTCTACCTGCTGGCTGCTTGCATTTTTATGTGATGCCCCAAAGCAGTGACCCACACCACACGGGGCACAAATTGCCACCATCATGTTCCTTGCTGTAAGCAGTGAGTGCCATGAACCGCACTTGTTACTGAACACATGCCAGACAGATTCAATAAATCTTGGATTTTTTTTTTCTGACAGACACACACCACATTACATGTATGCATGGGCTCATGTCCCATGTTCTTTTTTATGCAAAGGATCGATGATGGGGATAATTAAGGATTGTTTGAAACAAATAAATAATAACGACAAAAATGGTGGCCGGAAACAACCACTTACTGCTCATAAACAGGCCGGGTTGAAGCAGCAATCGCAAACATTCTCAATA
Organism: Aegilops bicornis; assembly: GCA_021605145.1. Lineage (NCBI taxonomy): Eukaryota > Viridiplantae > Streptophyta > Magnoliopsida > Poales > Poaceae > Aegilops > Aegilops bicornis. Next base: position 726,396,069 of record CM038673.1, read on the forward strand.
GACGCCACGGAGAACTCCACCCCCACAAGCGGAATAATATTTGCTCTGCAAACTTCGCCACAGAACCTACGTCTTTTTTCATGACCTCTTTTTTATCGCCGGATCACTTTCTGGGCGTACTAAATATTCCAAAGCTTTTGGTCGGACTGGTATCGGAAGGCTTACCAGCAGAGGACGCGCCATCTGCCTTCTTCGGCTCGGATGTTGTGGCTGGCGTTCGGCTGCTGAAGACGCCCAAACTCCTGGCTGTCGGAGCCGGACTCCCTGCGTCCCGGCCTGCTAATGGTCCACTGTTCTGATTCGATTGTTGGAATCGTGGCGGCTGGTTGTTATTTGATGGGACATGGCTTCCTCTCTCGTTTCTTCTCGGGTCCTGTGGGGGTCGGCCTTAGCTGAACCTTGGCGATGGCGGGCTAGGCCGTTCCAAAGGCCTCTGGTTGTCGTTGAACCGGTGGCGGGCTTCATTTTCATTTCTTCTTGGGTCCTGTGGGCGTCTGCCTTGGCTGAACCTTGGCGGTGGCGGGCTAGGCTGTTCCAAAGGCCTTTGATTGTCGTTGAAACGGTTGCGGCCTTCATTCTCATTTCTTCTCGGGTCCTGCATGGGTCTGCCTTGGTTGTCGCCTCCCATCTGATTTCTACGGCTGGCATACCTATTGGTTTGCTCAGGTACCATATCGTGATTAGTCTTCTCTTGCTTTTCCATGTGAGAATTTCCACTCCTAGAACCAAGTACATGTTCGGATGATTGTGATCCCCCCTGACTAGGGTTAATCTTGTTTCCTCCAGCACTCATGTTGTCCATGTTATCGCGGTTGCTGCCTCCAACTTGCCTTTCTTTTTGCGCCAAAGAATCACGATAGTGATAGGCTGGCGTTTTGTCAACATCCTCAACTTCCAAACCATGTTCACTTGTCTTGTCCCCACTATTAGTAGCAGTGGCTGGTGATTCAGAAGCAGTGTTGCTGGGGGTGCCTTTGCCCGCGTCTTCCATGGCCTTGCTAGCTTTCTTTCCGCCTTTCTTGGTTGCAAACTTCACATGCCTGACAATAACATATGCATGTTCGGAGTCCAAATGTGGCCCACTTTCCACAATACAGACATCTTGTATCTGTTCAATTGGTGAAATTGTAGACAGAGATGAACTTTCATGGAGAGCAATTCTTAAACTGAATTGAATTACATTTTTCATATTAGTTAAGGAGGAAGGGGACAATACAGAACAAAGTACTCACAAGTCCTAACAGCTGAGATAGCGGTCCGCCTAAATCTTCTGCTTCATTACCTGCGGGCATTGCCATGCACTGACAAACAGAAGCATTGTTAAGTTTTTCACAGTTTGTGCCTGAGAATTTAAGAGAAACATATGCATGTGAGCATCCACAAATCCAATATATAGCTATGAAGTCTTAATAAATACTCCCTCCGTAAACTAATATAAGAGCGTTTAGAATACTAAAGTAGTGATCTAAACGCTCTTATATTAGTTTACAGAGGGAGTGGGCTGTAAACGAAAATCCAGTTCAAGCTGGTATCTGATATATGCATGCTGGTTAGCAGTTTCAAAGACACTGCTAAATACTGTCATCTTAGGTAAAAATAAAGGCGAAGTCCGTCAGGCAATTATTGCTTCAAGTGAAGATAAAGGGAAAACATGTTACTGTGATTCTCCATCCACAGTTTAGATCCAACAGATAGAATTATCGCTCAAACAAGATATGAGACAGCTGGGGTTCTCTGGAGGCATGGAGAAGACAGAAAGTTCCTCCTGAATAATAAACTTATTCATGCTCATTACCATTATATAGGTACAAATAGAGACTACACACATACTGCCGTCGTGTACAAGCCATATCAACAAGATCCAATTATACCATCAATATGACCGCCAACACAACTTCAGTTAGGGATCGATCTAGAGTTCTAGACTCAACATATGATGTAAGACTCCGCAAAAAAAACTAAACTCCACACACACCTGTAGCACAGATCATCTTCTGCAGTGTCAAACATTGATACATGGAGATCAATGTGCTTAAGAGTTTACTACTCTTCAGCTCTGTTACGCCCCTACATGTGACAACAGCTTTCACAATCAACAGTTCCAGATCCACAAAAGGCCCCTAATCACTTCACACTATTTTGGTTTCCCCTTCTACAGTTACAAAGTTTCCTTGGGGATTGCCCAGTAAACATTATTATAAAATAATGGTTAAACAGGAAAAAAACAAATAAGGTTTATTGACAATTACATGTGATACAGTTCCTTGGGTTGTCACCAAATATTTGCAAAATCATACAAAATAAGAACTAAAAAGTACATGAGCACTCTTACCTTCACCCTGTAACCACGCTCCATTAGCCTGGTAATTGCATCTGCTTTCACCTTCAAGTCTTTAATTTCCTGCAAACAATAGTTTATGTTGCTCAACAACCTTATGTGACACCAGGTCAATGAGTGAGTTCAACTAGGTATAGGTCCAAACAAACAGCAAAAAAAGTATGTAGCAGTACAATCAAGCTATTACTCTAGCTAAAAGGTAGCAATCAAGCATGCATTCCACATCTGAACAAAAAAGTTATGATAGAATATTCACTATTACTGCCAAACAGCAATGACCAAAATAGAACAAGCAAAAAAAACTGTTTTCACTTCAAATACTAATCAATCATGCATTCCATATAAGAATAAAAAATCATGCAGCCTGCAATTAACAAAAGAACTACAACAATTAAGAAAACTTACTGTTTTCGCCTTAAACCGCACTTCTTTGTTATCTCCACCACGCAAGACAATAGCAGACTGCAGAACATTGAAGGTGCTCATTATTATGATTTATGCAGCGGTAATACAAACATGGAAGGAGGTATAAGTGATTAACATGTCCCTTGCTCTGTTTTTAAGGCTACATTTAGCATTGCATTACTTATCAAAAGCATTTACACATTTCTTGTCTGGACACAGCAGTTAATCGAAATAATTTTTTTTATGAAGCAACAGTAAAATCTTACTAGAATTAGTATATAATCCCCTAGCCAACCCAACACACAGCACAGTAACCACAAATGTGCTCTAGTACGACAAATAGTAAAGAAATGCAATTCTGGCCATTTCCACTCAACAACCAAAGACTCAACAGTAGCAGATGCCCCTACAAAGAACATCTTCTATGTATTCTACTAATGAGTACTCCCTCCGTGCCTAAATATAAGACGTTTTTGTAGGCTAGTTTAGCCTACCAAAACGTCTTATATTTAGGGACGGAGGGAGTACATAAGATGTCTATAGCTCTTAACCAGATGCCGTTGTTTTGGTAGAGATCAAAGAGTTATTTGTGTCTTTTAAAAAAGCAACAGCATCTGGTTAAAGCAAATGACAGTTTCTGTAGCTGAGATTGACTGTATCTAAAAAACGGTTTCCTTACCACGGATCAAGGAACTGATAGTTCAGTCCAATGATCTTAAACAATTACGAACATGGCTCCTTTCTAAACATTTCAACTCAACATTTCTAGGGGATCACCAAGGATTTATCACACACACCTTGATTTTTAAGCGTTCCTTCTCCTTGACATCTTTGTTATACTTCTCTTTGTGAAAGTCCATTATCTTGCAAACAGGAGGATCTGTTTTTCTGTGGACCTGCGCAGGTGACAAGATAGCCGTGAGAAATGAGAATGCCAACAATCATACACAATCGAAGAGTAAGAAAACGCCAACACTTGGACACAAACAATTGAACTGAAGAAGAGGAGGAGGGAAAATGCAGTATGAAGCATTGTACCTCAACCAAGTCCATGCCCATCCTGGCAGCGAGCTGAAGAGCCTCATGCCTGGGGACAACGCTATGCCCTGCAAAACTGAAACAGGCCATGTCCATCATCTGAATGGTGAATGCAGAATGGAGAATGGAGAAGGGCGGTTGTGAGTGAGTGAGTGCATCGTCCCTTCCCTACCTTCATCGGTGACGAGCCTGAGGAAGGGAGCGGTGATGTCGTTGTTGATCCTCGGGCCGGCGTCCTCGTCGTCGTCCTTGGCGACCTTCTTGGCCTTTGGAGAAGAAGACAGGGATGGTGAGAAGAAGGAAAGATGGCCTACGGCAACAGAGGGAGGGGACATACGTGCTGAGGCGGAGCGGCGAAGGGCCGGTAGGGGATGATCGGGCGGATGAAGGACGGCTGAGGCGAGGGGGAGGCGCGGCGGAGGTAGTAGGCCTGGGAGCGAACAACAAGGGATCCGATGGCGCGGCGGAGAGCCATGGGCGGCGGCGGCGGCGGCGGCAAGAAGGGGACGACGACGGGTAGCCCAGCCTGCCTTCCTGCTCATAGGCCTAAAAGGCTTCCACACCCAGGCCCAGCTCAGCCCAGTGTAGGCCATGAGTTAGTTGCGCAACTAAGCCCATTTACATGCAGCCTCCTCATAGTTTTTTTTTCTCGAGGGACACACTTTTTTTTACTGTTAATTACTCCCTCCGTCCCAAAACAAGTGTCTTGGTGGGAGTATGAATTTTATTACTGTTCTGAGAGAAAATGTGAACATGTCAGGAAAAACCGAACCAACCTGTGGTAAAAGTCGGGAAAAATCGAACCAACCTGTGGTTGGATGGTTAGAGGGACAGTGGTATTCCCAGCCCACCAGGGTTCAAGTCTTAGTGCTCGTGTTATTCCTGGATTTATTTTAGCGTTTCCGGCGATGCGCTTTCAGTTGGAGGAGACGTTCCCGTCGACGACGAGGCGCGTACGGTAACTCCGTAAATCTCAAGATGATATGCTGGCTCAGTCTCTCAAAGATGCTCATAGACGTAGGGTATGTGTGCGTTCATATGGATGAGTATATACGCGTATGTATGAGTGCTTGCGTTTGTACCATGTTAAAAAAAAGTCAGAAAAAAGGCTATTTCAAGAAAAATAGACAAAATTACATAATTCTCTTTTCCCCATCAACCCAGAAAAACTTTTTTTTAGAAAAGGCCAAAGGTCGTCGTATATTAAGTTTCTTCCCGTGAAAGAAAAGAAAGACGAACAGGCGGGGTGGCTAGGTTGCATCTACCTTCCGTCGGTCTGCTTCGTCTCCGGTGGCCTTAGGACCATGGAAGCGCGATAGACCCTGGTCCTTGCCGGCCGGAGAGTTCCCGCTTTGTTTTTAGATGTTTTCTTGAGTTCGATGTCCTGCTTAAGAAGGTGTAGCAGCGACAGTTTAAAGATGGAATAAGATTGTCCCCGTCTAACCCTTATCCCGGCGATGTTGTAGCGCCAGAGGAGGACGTGTGAAGGTGTGTCTCAGGCGGATCTCATAGAATTCGGTATGTGTTGGTCTTCAGTGGATCCTATTCGGTCCAGTTTTGTTCATGTGTCTACTAGTTTCGATCTATATTTCTCTTCCTGACGACAACTATTTTGGTACGCTGGTCATGTGAGGCCTTAGCACAACGATGTTCTGACTATTTACTACAACAAGTTTTCGCCAACTCTGATCGGGGAGGGGGTGATGACAGCGGCGTGTCTTTGGCTCGCTCCAGTACTTGTGGTCATTGTTAGGTGGTTTACCGACCTAGATGTAATTTTTCTTACTTCTGGTGTTCTTTGTACTACCATGACAGATGATGAATGGATCAGAAGTTCTCTTACCAAAAAGCGTCATATTTAAGTAGCACAAACCCTGGAGTCTAATAACCTCGAGATCGTACAAGCCTGCAATTGCCTCAAGATCGTACAAGCCTGTAATGGAGAAACGATTATTTGGAGCCCTTATTGAGTAATCCTTGTTGAGTGTTTTCAGATAGCTCCTAGACTTGGAGGACTTGGATCAGTCTTCTTTCTTGCATTGTCCTAGAGAAGCAAACAAAGTGACACACTATTCAGCTAGAATTTTTTACGATTCACAATTAGTGATTTCTTGAGATGGTGATCCCTCGAGTTTTCTTTTAGTTGAAGTGGTCCAACATGCAACTATCATTTGAGTTGAATAAAATGCGCACAACATAAAAAATAGCACAAACCCTTAAAAACGCCCTTACAAAAGTTAAAAAAATACATCTAAATCTTTGAGGGTGCCGAAGTTTTCTTCCTCCTACATCCACCGGCGGCGTGTTGTAAGCAAAGCTCGTTCCCGCCTCTGGTCTCCCTCTCAGTAGAGCAAACTTTCTTAAACCTAGGATCCTTTAGGAGTAGCGGCCAGAAAGTCGTCGATATAGACTAGAAGACGCCATCGACTGAGATCAGCATAGCTAATTGTCGTGTCGGAGAAGAAAATGATGGGGAGTGTCCCAACCCTAGTTAATGGTAATGTATTAGAGTAGCTAAGCATAGCATGCCATCATGTTTAGATTCAACTGAATTTTTAAAATGAGGGAAATTGAAAATTTCATGTTAATTGAAGGGTGAAACCCCATTAGTTTCCAAAGAATGAAAAATGTCATTCTTAAACCCTAAAATTTAGGCAAGAGCTCATATGTAACCATTTGGGTCCCACACTAATTTTTTTTGGGATTTTTAAGGGAATTAAGTTTGGGCTTTGGAATTAAATAACTATTGTATTTGAATTGGAATTATATCTTTAAAAATAAATATAATTCCAAAATTCTTGGAAAATTTTGTGAAAGCTTGGAAGGGTCCAAAGATGCTACATGAATATTTCCAGAAGGTCTGGCATGATTTGGATCTCCATTTACATCCAAATAAGTGGCGTATAAACTAGAAAAAAAGTGGCGTATAAACTAGAAAGCAAAATAAAAAGAAAAGAGAGGGATACTTACCCTTTCGACCCAACATTGTAGAACCAGCCTAGGCCTCACCGCACGTGTGCACCACTGCAGTTCCCTCTTGCATCAAGGCCCCACCAAAGAAAGAGAGAGACTCGTTGGGAAGCCGCACACCTTTCGCCTCTCTTGTACGTTCATTCCCCTCTTCCTCTATCTCGATTTCGAGCTCACCAAGAAACCTGTCGGCGCGATGTGGTGAAACCTCTTCGCCGACGAACTAGTTTGGGTTTGCAAGGGATCATTGCAATCGCGCTCGGTACCTAGGCTTTGGAAATCGCTGGTGCGGGTGGATCTCCATTCTGCTATCCACCGCGTCCACGCGAGTGCTCGTCAATGGCGTCCCCGGGTCGCCAATTCTGCATGCATGCCGGCTCCGTCAAGGGGACCTATTTCCCCAATGCTCTTTGTCCTTGTCATCGACGTGCTTAACTCGCTTCTCCAGCGAGCCATCGAGCAAGGCCTCCTCTAGTGGTTGACCACGAGGCACCTGGCATCGAGCGTTTCCCTCTATGCGGATGATGTCGTCATTTTCTGCCATCCCGACACTCGCGACATCCGCACCATTCGTTGTTTGCTCGACATCTTCGGCAAGGCTTCGGGGCTCCGCACAAACTTCGCAAGTGCTTGGCCTCGCCCATCCGATGCACCGAGGAGCACGTCGCCACGATCGCGGCTGGGATGGCATGCCCGGTTGCCCAGTTCCCGGTGAAGTACCTCGGCCTCCCACTTTCCATTCGCAAGCCCTCGACAATCGATCTCATGCCGCTCGTCGACAAGCTTGAGAAGAAGCTTTCCACTTGGCTCGGGTCTATGCTCTCCCTCGGGGATCGCCTCGCGCTCTGTAGGCATGTCCTCTGCGCCATGCCCATCCACATCCTCGTCGTCATCGCCGTCAACAAGACCATCCTCACTCGGGTTAACCGGATCATTCGAGGCTTCTTATGGGTTGGCCGCAGAGATGCGAGTGGAGGACAGTGTCGAGTGAATTGGGATCGCGTGTGCCGCCCCACCTTTCTCGGCGGCATGGGGATTCGTGATTGCAGCGCACTGGTGTCGCCCTGCGCACCCGGTGGTTGTGGCTCCAACGTATGGACGCTTCGCGCCCCTGGAGTCAGCTTCACCTCCCTCACGACCCGACGGCCATGCAGATTTCCAGAACCTCCACCGTCTGGGAGGTGCGTGACGGCCGTTCATGCAAGTTCTGGACCGACTCCTGGATCGAAGGCAAGGCCATCTCTGAGCTCGCGCCTCTGGTATTCTCAATGGTTTCTAGACAATGTCGTCGCGACCGGACGGTGGCTGAGGGTCTGCCCGGGCGTGCGTGGGCGCGTGACATTGCTGGCGCACTCGGCTCGACCGCCCTCGTGCAGTACGTCGACCTTTGGCGTGCATTGCAGCACACAACCCTTGCGGCAGGGCCGGATGTGATGTGCTGGAAGTGGACGGAGTCCGGCGTCTACTCTGCCAAGTCCTGCTACCTAGCCCTCTTCCATGGTTCTACGACTGACGCTTCATGGACTACTATCGGTGTGTTCTATGCGACCAGGCCACCGAGGACATGCACCACCTATTCGCTGCTTTCCCTTTCTCACGCCAAATATGTTGGGGAACGTAGTAATTTCAAAAAATTTCCTACGCACACGCAAGATCATGGTGATGTATAGCAACGAGAGGGGAGAGTGTGTCCACGTACCCTCGTAGACCGAAAGCGGAAGCGTTATGACAACGTGGTTGATGTAGTCGTACGTCTTCACGATCCGACCGATCCAAGCACCGAACGTACGGCACCTCCGTGTTACGCACATCGTTCAGCTCGATGGCGATCCCGGACTCCGATCCAGCGGTGTCGGGATGAGTTACGTCGGCCTGACGGCGTGGTGACGATAATGATGTTCTACCGGCGCAGGCTTCGCCTAAGCACCGCAACGATATGACCGAGGTGGAATATGGTGGAGGGGGGCACCGCACACGGCTAAGGAACGATCACGAAGATCAACTTGTGTGTCCTAGGGTGCCCCCCTGCCCCCGTATATAAAGGAGCAAGGGGGGAGGCCGGCCGGCCCTAGGGGGCGCGCCAAGGAGGGGGGGAGTCCTCCTCCTAGTGGGAGTAGGACTCCCCTTTCCTAGTCCAACTAGGAAGAGAGAGGGGGAAGGAAAGAGAGGGAGAGGGAGAGGGAAAGAGGGGCCGCGCCCCCCTCCCTAGTCCAATTCAGACTCCCCATGGGGGGGGGGGCACCTCCTGGGCTGCTGCCCTCCTCTCCCCTCAGGCCCATTAAGGCCCAATACTTCCCCGGAGGGTTCCGGTAACCCCTCCGGCACTCCGGTTTTCTCCGAAATCACCCGGAACACTTCCGGTGTCCAAATATAGTCGTCCAATATATCGATCTTTATGTCTCGACCATTTCAAGACTCCTCGTCATGTCCGTGATCACATCCGGGACTCCGAACAACCTTCGGTACATCAAAACTTATAAACTCATAATAAAACTGTCATCGTAACGTTAAGCGTGCGGACCCTACGGGTTCGAGAACTATGTAGACGTGACCCTACGGGTGCTACCATCTTTATCGGTCAAACCGCATAACGACATACGTTGTTCCCTTTGTCATCGGTATGTTACTTACCCGAGATTCGATCGTCGGTATCCAATACCTAGTTCAATCTAGATTGCAGTAAGTCTCTTTACTCGTTCCGTAATACATCATCTCACAACTAACTTATTAGTTGCAATGCTTGCAAGGCTTATGTGATGTGTATTACCGAGAAGGCCTAGAGATACCTCTCCGAGCAATCGGAGTGACAAAACCTAATCTCGAAATACGCCAACCCAACATGTACCTTTGGAGACACCTGTAGTACTCCTTTATAATCACCCGATTACGTTGTGACGTTTGGTAGCACCCAAAGTGTTCCTCCGTAAACGGGAGTTGCATAATCTCATAGTTACAGGAACATGTATAAGTCATGAAGAAAGCAATAGCAATATACTAAACGATCAAGTGCTAGGCTAACGGAATGGGTCATGTCAATCACATCATTCTCCTAATGATGTGATCCCATTAATCAAATGACAACACATGTCTATGGTTAGGAAACATAACCATCTTTGATTAATGAGCTAGTCAAGTAGAGGCATACTAGTGACTATATGTTTGTCTATGTATTCACACATGTATTATGTTTCCGGTTAATACAATTCTAGCATGAATAATAAACATTTATCATGATATAAGGAAATAAATAATAACTTTATTATTGCCTCTAGGGCATATTTCCTTCAGTCTCCCACTTGCACTAGAGTCAATAATCTAGTCCACTTAAGCATCGCTACGGGTGAGAAAGTCTCATCGTAGTCAACCCCTTGAACTTGTCGAAAACCTTTGCAACAAGTCGAGCTTTATAGATAGTTACATTACCATCAGCGTCAGTCTTCTTCTTAAAGATCCATTTATTCTTAATAGCTTGCCGATCATCGGGCAAGTCAACCAAAGTCCATACTTTGTTCTCATACATGGATCCCATCTCAGATTTCATGGCTTCCACCATTTCATGAATCTGGGCTCACCATCGCTTCTTCATAGTTTGTAGGTTTACCATGGTCAAGTAACATGACTTCCAGAATAGGATTACCGTACCACTCTGGTGCGAATCTTACTCTAGTTGACCTACGTAGTTCAGTGGAAACTTGATCTGAAGTTTCATGATCAATATCATTAGCTTCCTCATTTATTGGTGTAGTTGTCACAGGAACCGGTTCTTGTGATGAACTATTTTCCAATAAGGGAACAGATACAGTTATCTCATCAAGTTCTACTTTCCTCCCACTCACTTCTTTCGAGAGAAACTCTTTTTCTAGAAAGGATCCGAATTTAGCAACGAAAATCTTGCCCTCAGGTCTGTGATAGAAGGTGTACCCAATGGTCTCTTTTGGGTATCCTATGAAGACACATTTCTCCGATTTAGGTTCGAGCTTATCTGGTTGAAGTTTCTTCACATAAGCATCGCATCCCCAAACTTTAAGATACGACAACTTTGGTTTCTTGCTAAACCATAGTTCATAAGGTGTCGTTCAACGGATTTTGATGGTGCCCTATTTAACGTGAATGCGGCCGTCTCTAAAGCATAACCCCAAAACGATAGCGGTAAATCGTTGAGAGACATCATAGATCGCACCATATCTAGTAAAGTACGACACGACGTTCGGACACACCATTTCGTTGTGGTGTTCCGGGTGGCGTGAGCTGCGAAACTATTCCGCATTGTTTCAAATGCAGACCAAACTCGTAACTCAAATATTCTCCTCCACGATCAGATCGTAGAAATTTTATTTTCTTGTTACGATGATTTTTCACTTCACTCTGAAATTCCTTGAACTTTTCAAATGTTTCAGACTTATGTTTCATCAAGTAGATATACCCATATCTGCTCAAATCATCTGTGAAGGTGAGAAAATAACGATACCCGCCAAGTGCCTCAACATTCATTGGACCACAAACATCGGTATGTATGATTTCCAACAAATCCTTTGCTCGCTCCATAGTTTCGAGAACGGCGTTTTAGTCATCTTGCCCATGAGGCATGGTTCGCAAGTACCAAGTGATTCATAATCAAGTGATTCCAAAAGTCCATCAAGATGGAGTTTCTTCATGCGTTTTACACCGATATGACCCAAACGGCGATTGCCACAAATAAGTTGCATTATCATTATCAACTCTGTATCTTTTGGTTTCAACACTATGAATATGTGTATTACTACTATCGAGATTCAATAAAAATAGACCACTCTTCAAGGGTGCATGACCATAAAAGATATTATTCATATAAATAGAACAACCATTATTCTCGACTTAAATGAATAACCGTCTCGCATCAAACAAGATCCAGATATAATGTTCATGCTTAACGCGGCACCAAATAACAATTATTTAGGTCTAAAACTAATCCCGATGGTAGATGTAGAGGTAGCGTGCCGACCAGCGATCACATCGACTTTGGAACCATTTCCCACGCGCATCGTCACCTCGTCCTTAGCCAATCTTCGCAATCCGTAGTTCCTGTTTCGAGTTGCAAATATTAGCAACAGAACCAGTATCAAATACCTGTGTACTAATGCGAGTATTAGTAAGGTACACATCAATAACATGTATATCACATATACCTTTGTTCACCTTGCCATCCTTCTTATCCGCCAAATACTTGGGGCAGTTCCGCTTCCAAAGTGTCCAACGCTTGCGGAGAAGCACTTTCGGGCCAGGCTTAGGTCCAGACTTGGGTTTCTTCTCTTGAGCAGCAACTTGCTAGATGTTCTTTTTGAAGTTCCTCTTCTTCCCTTAGCCCCTTTTCTTGAAACTGGTGGTCTTGTTAACCATCAACACTTGATGCTCCTTTTGATTTCTACCTCCGGCTTTTAGCATTGCGAAGAGCTCGAGGAATAGACTTGTCCATCCCTTGCATATTATAGTTCATCACAAAGCTCTTGTAGCTTGGTGGCGGTGATTGAAGAATTACATCAATGACACTATCATCGTGAAGATTAACTCCCAGTTGAATCAAGTGATTATTATACCCGGACATTTTGAGTATGTGTTCACCGACGTAACTATTTTCCTCCATCTTGCAGCTATAGAACTTATTGGAGACTTCATATCTCTCAATCCGGGCATTTGCTTGAAATATTAACTTCAACTCCTGGAACATCTCATATGCTCCATGACGTTCAAAAGCGTCGTTGAAGGCCCGGTTCTAAGCCGTAAAGCATGGCACACCGAACTATCGAGTAGTCATCAGCTTTGCTCGCCAGACGTTCTTAACGTCGTCGGTTACATCAGCGGCGGGCACTGGCACCCAGCGGTGCTTCCAGGGCGTAATTCTTACGTGCAGCAATGAGGATAATCCTCGAGTTACGGACCCAGTCCGTGTAATTGCTACCATCATCTTTCAACTTTGCTTTCTCAAGGAACGCATTAAAATTCAACGGAACAACAAGACGAGCCATCTATCTACAACAAACATAGATAAGCAAAATACTATCGGTACTAAGTTCATGATAAATTTAAGTTCAATTAATCATATTACTTAAGAACTCCCACTCAGACGGACATCTCTCTAGTCATCTAAGTGATCACGTGATCCAAATCAACTAAACCATAACCGATCATCACGTGAGATGGAGTAGTTTTCAATGGTGAACATCACTATGTTGATCATATCTACTATATGATTCATGCTCGACCTTTCGGTCTCCGTGTTCCGAGGCCATATCTGCATATGCTAGGCTCGTCAAGTTTAACTGGAGTATTCCGCGTGTGCAAAACTGGCTTGCACCCGTTGTAGATGGACGTTGAGCTTATCACACCCGCTCATCACGCGTGGTGTCCGGGCACGACGAACTTTGGCAACGGTGCATACTCAGGGAGAACACTTCTTGATAATTTAGCGAGAGATCATCTTAAAATGCTACCGTCAATCAAAGCAAGATAAGATGCATAAAGGATAAACATCACATGCAATCAATATAAGTGATATGATATGGCCATCATCATCTTGTGCTTGTGATCTCCATCTCCGAAGCACCGTCATGGTCACCATCGTCACCGGCGCGACACCTTGATCTCCATCGTAGCATCGTTGTCGTCTCGCCAACTATTGCTTCTACGACTATCGCTACCGCTTAGTGATAAAGTAAAGCAATTACGTATGCGTTGCATTTCATACAATAAAGCGACAACCATATGGCTCCTGCCAGTTGCCGATAACTCGGTTACAAAACATGATCATCTCATACAATAAAATATAGCATCACGTCTTGACCATATCACATCGCAACATACCCTGCAAAAACAAGTTAGACGTCCTCTACTTTGTTGTTGCAAGTTTTACGTGGCTGCTACGGGCTAAGCAAGAACCATTCTTACCTACGCATCAAAACCACAATGATAGTTCGTCAAGTTAGTGCTGTTTTAACCTTCGCAAGGACCGGGTGTAGCCACACTCGGTTCAACTAAAGTTGGAGAAACTGACACCCGCCAGCCACCTGTGTGCAAAGCACGTCGGTAGAACCAGTCTCGCGTAAGCGTACGCGTAATGTCGGTCCGGGCCGCTTCATCCAACAATACCGCCGGACCAAAGTATGACATGCTGGTAAGCAGTATGACTTGTATCGCCCACAACTCACTTGTGTTCTACTCGTGCATATAATATCAACGCATAAAACCAGGCTCGGATGCCACTGTTGGGGAACGTAGTAATTTCAAAAAAATTCCTACGCACACGCAAGATCATGGTGATGTATAGCAACGAGAGGGGAGAGTGTGTCCACATACCCTCGTAGACCGAAAGCGGAAGCGTTATGACAACGCGGTTGATGTAGTCGTACGTCTTCACAATCCGACCGATCCAAGCACCGAACGTACGGCACCTCCGTGTTCTGCACACGTTCAGCTCGATGACGATCCCCGGACTCCGATCTAGCAGGCTGTCGGGGATGAGTTCCGTCAGCACGACGGCGTGGTGACGATGATGATGTTCTACCAACGCAGGGCTTCGCCTAAGCACCGCAACGATATGACCGAGGTGGAATATGGTGGAGGGGGGCACCGCACACGGCTAAGGAACGATCACGAAGATCAACTTGTGTGTCCTAGGGTGCCCCCCTACCCCCGTATATAAAGGAGCAAGGGGGGAGGCCGGCCGGCCCTAGAGGGCGCGCCAAGGAGGGGGGGAGTCCTCCTCCTAGTGGGAGTAGGACTCCCCTTTCCTAGTCCAACTAGTAAGAGAGAGGGGGAAGGAAAGAGAGGGAGAGGGAGAGGGAAAGAGGGGCCGCGCCCCCCTCCCTAGTCCAATTCGGACTCCCCATGGGGCGCCACCTCTGGGCTGCTGCCCTCTCTCTCCCCTCAGCCCACTAAGGCCCAATACTTCCCCGGGGTTCCGGTAACCCTCCGGCACTCCGTTTTCTCCGAAGCACCGGAACACTTCCGGTGTCCGAATATAGTTGTCCAATATATCGATCTTTATGTCTCGACTATTTCGAGACTCCTCGTCATGTCCGTGATCACATCCGGGACTCCGAACAACCTTCGGTACATCAAAACTTATAAACTCATAATGAAACTGTCATAGTAACGTTAAGCGTGCGGACCCTACGGGTTCGAGAACTATGTAGACGTGACCTAGAACTTTTTTCGGTCAATAACCAATAGTGGAACCTGGATGTTCATATTGGTTCCTACATATTCTACGAAGATCTTTATCGGTCAAACCGCATAACAACATACGTTGTTCCCTTTGTCATCGGTATGTTACTTGCCCGAGATTCGATCGTCGGTATCCAATACCTAGTTCAATCTTGTTACCAGCAAGTCTCTTTACTCGTTCCGTAATACATCATCCCGTAACTAACTTGTGACACTCCAAATTTTTTGTTGTTTTTGTTTTCAGCAAAAGCCTTGCTTGGTTTGAAGAAGGTCATTTAAACCCTTCTTAAAAACCTCTCTTCTGAGTTTTCTTCTCAAAAAGCATTTCTTGGATTTATTTTCTTGTAAAAAGAAACCTTTTTGGTTTTGGGTTATTCTTTGGTTTTGATCCATCCTTGGTTTTACCATGCCTCTTGTGGTAAATTTCTCCCAAAACCCTCCTTCCACTTTGGTTCAACTCAAACATTGTGTCCAAACTAGTAAAATCCATTTTTGGACTTTATTCCAATTATTTCTTCTCCCAAAATAATTGTCTTTTCTTTTGAGCCTAAGTGATTTGCAAAGCAAGTACCCTAATGCTCTTGATTTTTGACCTCAAACCAACTCCCTTGGGTAGTCCTTGGTACCCACAACCCAGAACCATCTTGATCCACTCTTCCTCTTTTCAAAATTGTCAAAATTTAACCTCTGCAAGTTTGGACCAGATTCATCATTTTTGGTGAAATTCATATCTCCTCTTCCCCAAAAATTCTACCAAAATTCAGGCAGCCCTCGGATGCAATGAGAGACCACCACACCAAAGATCAGCTCAAGAAAAATTTCCCACATGCCAAAAATCATTTCGTCGAACACTTGGCCGGGCCTTTGTTCTGTGTACTTTCGAGAAAGTTCAGAGTTGCGATGTCATTTTCGCCAGTGTTGGCACCGATCGCCGTGCACCACAGGCGCTTATGCACGACCTCTTCCCCCTGGCAAGAGCACTGCACGCACACTTGGACGGACGCAGGCGTCGGTGGCGGTGAGCATCTTCAACGCCGGCAGCCTCTGCGGTTGCAGGGCCACCCGTGGCGGCCGAACGGAGCCTGCTCGGCAACGCCGTTCTGCGCCGCCCATTGCGCCCTAGCCCTCGCGTGGCCTCATGCATGCCAAGCGCACCCCAGAGCACCGTCGCCGTGGCCCGGCAAGCACAGGCGCACCCTGCCGCCGACGGGCCCGCGCCGCCCGTTCCATCGAATCCACCAGGCTCCTAATCCAAGCTTGTTTAGCGTCAAAAGCGGAACCAGTGGAACTCCACGCCGACGCCCCACTCCCTAAACCTCCCGACCAAGCTCTGCACCGCCGTAACCATCGCCGGAGAAGTCCGTTCACGGCCACCGCCTCGGATCGCCTATAAAAAGGAGCCCCGAGCTCGCTCTCGTGCACACACCACCCCTGCACTTCACCAAGACCCTGCCTAGCCACTGGAAGAGCCCCGAGGGAGTCTCCTTCCTCGACTTCGGCCGCCGCGACCCGCCACGGGATCCAGCTCGATTCGCTCCCGTGCTTGCGCCTCTGCCTCCCATCTCTTGCCAGTAGCTCTCTAGTACATCCCTCCTTCTGACCCGCGCTTCAATTCGAAGTTTGCAGCACACCACCAGAGTTCCCCACCATCGCCCGAGCCGCCGTCCGCCGGAGAAAGTGTCGCCGTCGACGTGGTGCTCCCCGACGCCCAAGTCCACCACCCACCGACGCGGAAGGACACGCTGATACTCTTGGTACACTCCGATCTCCCTGACTACGCCGTGGTTCGACGCCGACGATCACCGCAGCCTTCGGCGCCAAGTAGGTCTTTCAAACTGACATGTGGACCCCCATGTCAGCCTCTCTTTCTTTTCCCGCGAACCGTTTTCCATTGGCGCCTTCGGGCAGAGTACGCTTCCTCAGGCTTGCGGCGTTTCTATTCGAACCGTTTTCTGTTTTCTCGCTTAAACCCTGGAACTTTTCTGTTTCATTACAGATGAGTCCCTGGACAGAAACCCTTATAACTTTTTAATAAAAGTGATTTTGAGTGATTCTTTTTCTGACAGTCTTATAATTTTGTCTAGTTTTTATGGGATTTATTTGGAAATTTTTTGGAAACAACTTTTATGCACGCGTTGGTTTTCACGTTAGTATGCCTTTTCGCTATACCGTAGGTTCCGGAAGAGGTGACGGAGCTGCAAACTTCGCCGAGCTAGACTCCGACTTCTCCGAACCAGGCAAGCATGTTTGAACTTTTGATATGATGAGTGTTACGGCAGGTTTGCATTAAGTAGTTTCATGGCATGTTTGTGAGCATACCGATGAAGGTTATTTTCATGCAAAGTTGAGGCAAGTGAGTTCGATAATCCATATGTGTTGGATGTGAATGTGCATGGCCATGTGTTGGCATGAGGATGGGTAAGATGGCAGTGTTGTAGCATGCCAGTCTTATGCCATACTATTTGACTTCAGTGTCAACCCGTATCAGTTCGGTTCCCATCCATTTCCCTTCCCGTACTACCACATGTTTTCCGCAAGGGATATGGCTTAGTAAGTTGCGAACCGCTTTCTGGTACACACCAAATGGAGAGGCCGTGATGATGGTTCCATGGCCCTGGATTAAAGCCACCATCCGTCAGGGGCATGGGTGTTTCCGGTTGGGACCGAGAGGGGGCACCCCTTAGAGCGCTGTGAATATAAATTTGATCCCATGCTATTCGAGATTGTGATCTCCCGTCTCAAAAGTTTTTCTTGGACGATGTCTAGGGTGATTCCTGGCATTCGTGAGGTAGGATGGGTGTGTATCTTGGTTAGCTGTGTTTCTTCCGAAATACCATAAACGGAACTAGTCCTTCAGGATCATGAAATCCGTTGGCTGTGAGTAATTCTAGTACAAACTCTGCAGAGTCATAATTCCTCGAATCATCTTATCCATGTCCAAGTTCAGTATATCTTATCCTCGACAAGTGTCAGTTTTGGTGATGAATACTCGGTGAATCACATGAGTACTGAGTCTGGTTAAATGTTTATTCCTATGGATGGACTAACCCGTTTATATTCATGTGTTGAATATTTATTATGAGTGCTATATCTTTGTGGTGAAAGCCCTTTCTGTGATGTCGCTCAGACATCCGACTGCGGCATTACTGTTACTTATTTTTATTATAAGCCCTTTCTGTGATGTCGCTCAGACGTCGATCGCTGACATTGTTGTTATTTATTTTCATTATAAGCCCTTTTACGTGATGTCGCCGACGTCCGATCGCGGCATTGTTGTTATTTATTTCCATTATAAGCCCTTTCTGTGATGTCGCTCAGATGTCCGACTGCGGCATTGTTGTTATTTATTTTCATTATAAGCCCTTTCTGTGATGTCGCTCAGGCGTCCGACTACGGCATTGTTGTTATTTATTTTCATTATAAGCCCTTTCTGTGATGTCGCTCAGACGTCCGACTGCGGCACGCATGTACTTTTATTTCAATATAAGCCCTTTATGAGGTGTTGCTCAGACGCCCGACTGTGGCATGTTTTGCTTATTTATTCACCCTTCGAGGCGTCGCTTCAGACACCCGATCGGTTTTGAGTTTATCTTCTTTGGGTTTTTGAGCGGACTACCGCCGATTCCCTTCTTAATTATTTTGCTATACTGTTTTAATTGAGCATTGTTAAGATTAACCATGTCGCATTCATGCATTCATTTGTTATATCTTTTGTCCGAACTGTCTTGCGAGTACTTTCATAGTACTCACCGGCTTGTTGATTTGGCGAGATCTTGTGAAAGGCGATCTCATAGATGAAGAGTTCGATAGCGAGTCCGACGCCTAGAGGAATCCCAGTCAGTCTCGTGCGACCCCTGGATTAGTCATTGTGATATATCCGCTTCCGCTACCCAAATAAAATTCATCGAGCCTCACCTCGACGCTCGATGAGCCGCCAGTGCAGTAGACTTATTAACCACCCCGCTGTGTTATTCCACCAACCACTCATAGCTCGAGTCAGTAGTATTTCCACCCCACACCTTTGAGTCATATCCGCCACTATGTATAATCATTGGCGTGTTGTAATAATTGGTTGGGCATCTTCAGTCCGACCCTTGTAATATTGTAATGCTACCGGCTTATTGTATCAAAGTTTTGTCAACCGGCATGAAGGACTTTTCCTCATATTGGACTTCATAGGTCGGTTGTTCAATAAATATTTTTATTGAAAAACCGGTCGTGACAAGCTTGGTACCAGAGCCAGGCTGACTGTAGGAAGCCACTAGGTACGATCGCTAATCGGTTATTAGCATAGTAGAGTTATTTATTATTTTTACAAATGTAGTCAATTTCTGTCAGTCAGCATAAAATTTATGATTTGGCTCCTCAGGATTTTTTCCTACTTTTGTAGATGGCCAGCAACGACTGCGAGTCGCAGATGTTCGCCAACATGCCCGATGGGTTTGTCAAGCTTCTCTCCTTCATCGTCCAAGTCGCGATGGGGCCGGATGCGCCCAGTTTTCTCTCTCTCTCAGCACAAGGTCAATGACCGTCTAACCATGTACCAAGCCGCGGTGGAATTCAAGAGAGGACGAGTTGAGCGTTACCGGTTCGTGGGGAGAGCCATGCCCACAGAGAAGCACGCGCTACAGATGGCAGCCCGTGAGGCGATAGCCCGTCTCAGGGATATCCTGCCTTCGATGAAGACTCGTCGCTACCGCTACCTGCCATGTCACGTGCCATACACTTGCCACTACGCGTTCTCTTGCCCCAGAGGAGAACGGGATGAAGCTTTCGAGATGCTCATCGAGTATCTTCGGGCTTTGGAGGCAGCCTTCGACAACCTGGTGGACGACTTTGTAGCTGCCCGCATGGACTCGATCCATGGATGTACCGCCAACAGGAGGGAGCTCCTGCGTGCTGCACCACCACCGACTTTCGTCTGCCATCAGCATCGTTCGCTCCCTCCTACTGCTCGCACCGCTTCTCGTCGCCTGCCTACCACGGAGGAATTCAACCACGACATTGCGCCTACTCCGGTTCGTTCTGCACCACCCCTCGTGCCCGCTCAGATTCGTGTTGTCCCGCACAGGGCACCTGCTCCACCAACTCCGCGCAGCACCTCTCGTCTGGAGCCTATCTCTGAGGAGGAGGTTGAGTCCCCAGCCTCTCTACGCCCCACCCTTGGCAGGCCAAGGGAAATCCTTACCATCTCTGACTAAGTGCGCTTAGCCGCCATGCGATGTACCGACTTGTGCGATATGCTTATATGTAAATAGGCTGTGAGAAGTAGTCTGTTTACGCATCATGTAGGATCCGGAGGAGTGCACTAGACTAAATAACATGTCAGGATTTATGTACGCATATCCTGAGTGATGTATTGTATAATTACTGCTTGCGTGTAAGATATGTAATGAATAGTCCTTCTCCGTGCATAAGCGTATTTTTCTCTTGAAAATCTTGGAGCATTTGCAACTTTTTGCATCTTCTTGAATTTATTGATTTTTGCGGCTCAATTCCTTTTCTTATGAGTGTTTCAAAATATATCCCCAGAGTGAACTATGTCTCGTCCTTGGACGCGCTCCATGCCAACTCCGACAGAGAAGAATTATGACACACCCCCAGGCAACAATTTCACACAGGGACAGACAAGTCAGCATGACAGTGAAACGACACTTTCCCAAATGTGCCGCCTTTATGAACAAAGTCAGCAGCAACATCAGGAAATACTGAACCAAGTCATCAATATGGGAAATCACCGCGGACCGTATCAGCAGCAATCCAAGTTATCTGAGCTACAGAAGACGCGTCCCCAAACATTTTCTCACACTGACAAACCTCTGGAAGCCGAGGACTGGCTTCGAGACATGGAGAGAAAATTAATTATTGCCCAGTGTTCAGACCTTGAGAAAGTACTTTATTCTCCGCACTATCTCACTGGAGCAGCCGCATCGTGGTGGGAAAATTTCCTGCACATGCACCCCAACGAAAATAATATATCATGGGAGGAATTTAAAGAAGGTTTTCGTGGGGCACATATTCCTAAGAGCCTTATGAAGATCAAAAAGAGAGAATTTGATGACCTCAAGCAAAGGACAATGACAGTGTCAGAATACAACAGTCAGTTTACCCTGCTATCTCGCTACGCCAACGAGGAGCGTATGTCAGAAAACAAAAAGATGGAGAAATTCCTGGACGGTCTGACACCCACGCTTAAATGTCAATTGGTCATACACACATTTCCAGATTTGAAGACGCTGGTGGATAAGGCCATTACCTTGGAAAATGAGAGACGCAGCTTAGAAGATTTCCGCAAGCGGAAGAGGGACCAGACTAAACACACCCGCAACCACCGCAGCAAGACAGATGTTTAGAAGAACTGGACACCCAAACCCACGACAAGCGTCTCACGCCCAATCAAGGATTTCCACGCAACGGACAAGGAGTTCACATACCGCCCAGGCGTTACCTGTTACGCTTGTGGAGAAGAAGGGCACTATGCCAAGCAGTGCCCCAAGCCAAGGAACTCGACCCCAAAGCCGAACAACGGAAGCAATAATTCGGCACCAAAGCGCAACAATTTCAGCCCAAATAACAACCACAGGAAGGGTCATCTGAACCACGTGACCAAAGAGGAAGCACAAAATGCCCCAGATATCGTACTCGGTACGTTTTCTGTCAACACAATACCTGCGATGGTTTTGTTTGATTCTGGAGCTTCTCACTCGTTCGTTTCGAAAAGTTTTGCTCTGCAAAATAATTTTTCGATGCTTCCCTTGGGAAAATCTATGATCGTCAAGTCCCCCGAATTAAGCAAGTTACCCGTAATTATTGCCGTGGTGTGGTTATCGAGTTTGAAGGGTTGAAGTTTCACGCAAATCTTATCGTATTGGAAAATAAAGGACTGGATGTCATCTTAGGGATGGATTGGTTAACCACCAACAAAGGTTTTATTGACTGCTTCAACAGGACTGTAATTCTCACCCATCACCACGGGGAGACCATAAAGGTTTCAGCCAAGGAAAGAAAAATATCCAGGCAACCGAGATTGAACAAGGTAGATATTTCTAAATTGAGCAAATTTCCAGTAGTGTGTGAATTTCCAGATGTATTCCCCGAAGAACTACCAGGCATGCCACCAGATCGAGAGATAGAATTCAGCATTGAGCTAGCACCCGGAACCGCTCCCATATACAAGAAACCATACAGAATGGCACCTTCCGAATTGGTGGAACTGAAGAAGCAAATAAAGGAACTATTGAAAAAAGGGTACATACGAGCCAGTTCCTCACCTTGGGGTTCACCAATTTTATTCGCCAAAAAGAAGGATGGAACAGTGAGATTGTGCATAGACTATCGAGCGCTAAACATGGTCACAATCAAGAACAAATATCCGATGCAGAATAAATGATTTATTCGATCAACTCGCTAAGGCCAAGGTATTCTCAAAGATTGACTTGAGATCGGGATATCATCAACTAAAAGTACGAACCGAGGATATTCCCAAGACCGCCTTCACCTCCAGATACGGATTGTACGAGTTCACCGTGATGCCATTCTGACTAACAAACTCCCCCGCATATTTTGTTCACCTCATGAACAAAGTATTCATGAAGTTTATGGATAAGTTTGTTGTGGTATTTATCGATGATATTCTGGTATACTCCAAAACACCAGAAGAACACGCTGAACATCTCCGGATTGTACTAGGAGAACTCAGGAAACATCGGTTGTACGCCAAATTCAGCAAGTGTGAATTTTGGCTAAAGCAAGTAGGTTTTCTGGGCCACGTACTAACTCAAGAAGGTATCGCCGTAGACCCGGAAAAAGTCAAGGCCGTACTTGGCTGGAAGCCACCAGCCAATGTGACGGATGTACGAAGTTTCTTGGGAATGGCAGGATACTACCGAAGATTTATTGAAGGATTCTCCACCATAGCAAAGCCAATGACGCAACTACTCAAGAAAGACAGGAAGTTTGAATGGACGGAAGCCTGCGAGAAAAGTTTCCAAGAACTAAAGAGGAAACTGACGACAGCACCAGTACTAATTGTGCCAAATATACACAAGAATTTTGAAGTATTTTGTGACGCATCTCGGAAGGGCCTCGGGTGCGTATTAATGCAAGAAGGCAAGGTTGTCGCATATGTTTCCAGACAGCTTCGCAAGCATGAGGAAAATTACCCTACCCATGACCTGGAATTAGCGGCGGTGATACATGCACTCAAGGAATGGAGACACTTTCTACTTGGTAATCGTTAGAAATATACACGGACCACAAAAGCCTCAAGTATATTTTCACACAACCAGAACTAAATTTACGGCAGCGACGCTGGTTGGAATTAGTAAAGGATTATGGTGTTGGGATCCACTACCACCCGGGCAAAGCAAATGTTGTAGCAGACGCTCTGAGTCGGAATCCCAGTCCAGACAACGATAGCATACCAGACTTAAGACCTGAATTCCAGCAGGAGTTCGCAAGGCTCAACCTGATGGTGGTCACCGAAGGCAGTGTGTCAAACTTAGAAGTACAGCCTACCCTGATAGAGAAGGTTAGAGAGGCTCAACGTGGACACCCCAAAGCATTGAAGGCATAAAGCGTAAGATGAAATTGGGCAAGGCCTCGAATTCAAGATTCATGAGCAAGGAATATTGTGGTACGGGAATAGGCTCTGCGTACCAAATATCCATGACCTTAAACAACAAATCCTGGCTGAAAGCCACACCGCTCCATATTCAATCCATCCTGGAGGAACAAAAATGTACAAAGATCTTCAGGAAACATTTTGGTGGCATGGTATAAAAAGAGACATAGCCACGTTTATTGCATGTTGTGACTCTTGTCAACGCATCAAGGCCGAGCACCGTAAACCGCCGGACTATTGCAACCGAATAAGATACCCGAGTGGAAATGGGACGAGATCGGAATGGATTTTATTGTTGGACTACCTCGGTCACGACACGGACATGATGCCATATGGGTAATCACCGATAGACTGACTAAAGTAGCTCACTTCATCCCGTGAAGACAACACACACCACTCGGAAGCTTGCTAGGCCCTACCTCTCCCGTGTCGTTTGCCTACATGGAGTCCCAAAGAAAATAATCTCGGACGAGAGGCTCTCAATTCGCCTCCCGGTTTTGGGATCACTTACAACAAGCTCACTGGGAACTCAGGTGGCATTCAAGATCGCATACCATCCCAGACGGATGGGCAGACCGAACGAGTAAATCAAATTCAAGAAGATATCTTTGAGAGCATGTGTCCTCACCTATGGGACCAGTTGGGAGGAGAGCTTACCATACGCAGAATTCGCATATAACAACAACTATCAGTCCAGCCTGCAAATGGCACCATTTGAAGCTCTGTACGGACGAAGATGTCGTACCCTGCTAAATTGGTCGGAAACCGGAGACAGTCATATCTTCAGCCCAGACCTGCTCAAGGAGGCTGAGGATAAAGTCAAGGTAATTAAGGACCGGCTCAAGACAGCCCAAAGTCGACAAAAGAGTTATTACGATCAGAAGCATCATGGAGTCCATTTTGAACCCGGTGAATTTGTGTACCTACGAGTATCACCCATGAGAGGCCTGCACCGATTCAAGATTAAAGGAAAACTAGCACCGAGATTCATCGGGCCTTTCTGCATAGTAGCACGAAGAGGCACGGTGGCCTACCAGCTAGACTTACCCGAAGAATTATCCGACATCCACACGTATTCCACGTCTCCCAATTGAGGAAGTGCGTAAGCAACCCAGAGAAACAAGTACCCCATAAAAACATTGACGTGCAACCAGATCTCACATATCGGGAGCATCCGATAAAAATCTTGGAAGAGTCAGAAAGGAGAACCCGACAGAAAACCACCAAGTTCTTCAAAGTTCAGTGGAGCAACCACACCGAAAGTGAAGCCACTTGGGAAAGGGAGGATTTCCTTGAGCAGAGCACCCACAATTATTTGAAAATCAACTGGAATCTCGGGGACGAGATTTTTCCTAAGGGGGTAGGTGCTGTGACACTCCAATTTTTTTGTTGTTTTTGTTTTCAGCAAAAGCCTTGCTTGGTTTGAAGAAGGTCATTTAAACCCTTCTTAAAAACCTCTCTTCTGAGTTTTCTTCTCAAAAAGCATTTCTTGGATTTATTTTCTTGTAAAAAGAAACCTTGTTGGTTTTGGGTTATTCTTTGGTTTTGATCCATCCTTGGTTTTACCATGCCTCTTGTGGTAAATTTCTCCCAAAACCCTCCTTCCACTTTGGTTCAACTCAAACATCGTGTCCAAACTAGTAAAATCCATTTTTGGACTTTATTCCAATTATTTCTTCTCCCAAAATAATTCTGTCTTTTCTTTTGAGCCTAAGTGATTTGCAAAGCAAGTACCCTAATGCTCTTGATTTTTGACCTCAAACCAACTCCCTTGGATAGTCCTTGGTACCCACAACCCGTAACCATCTTGATCCACTCTTCCTCTTTTCAAAATTGTCAAAATTTAACCTCTGCAAGTTTGGACCAGATTCATCATTTTTGGTGAAATTCATATCTCCTCTTCCCCAAAATTTCTACCAAAATTCAGGCAGCCCTCAGATGCAATGAGAGACCACCACACCAAAGATCAGCTCAAGAAAAATTTCCCACATGCCAAAATCATTTCGTCGAACACTTGGCCGGCACTGTTCCACATGCCAATGAGAGACCACCGCACGCACGCTTGGACGGACGCAGGCGTCGGTGGCGGTGAGCATCTTCAACGCCGGCAGCCTCTGCGGTTGCAGGGCCACCCGTGGCGGCCGAACGGAGCCTGCTCCGGCTCGCAACGCCGTTCTGCGCCGCCCATTGCGCCCTAGCCCTGCGTGGCCTCATGCATGCCAGCGCACTTCAAGCACCGCCGCCGTGGTCTGCAAGCACACGGCGCACCCTCTGCCACGACGGGCCAAGGCCGCCCCGTTCCATCGAATCCACCCAGGGCTCCTAAACCAAGCTTGTTTAGCGTCAAAACGGAACCAGTGGAACTCCACGCTGACGCCCCACTCCCTAAACCTCCCCGACCAAGCTCTGCGCCACCGTAACCATCGCCGGAGAAGCCCGTTCATGGCCACCGCCTCGGATCGCCTATAAAAAGGAGCCCCGAGCTCGCTCTCGTGCACACACCACCTCTGCACTTATCCAAGACCCTGCCTAGCCACTGGAAGAGCCCCGAGGGAGTCTCCTTCCTCGACTCCGGCCGCCGCGACCCGCCACGGGATCCAGCTCAATTCGCTCCCGTGCGTGCGCCTCTGCCTCCCATCTCTTGCCAGTAGCTCTCTAGTACATCCCTACTTCTGACCCGCACTTCAATTCGAAGTTTGCAGCACACCACCAGAGTTCCCCACCATCGCCCGAGCTGCCGTCCACCGGAGAAAGTGTCGTTGTCGACGTGGTGCTCCCCGACGCCCAAGTCCACCACCCACCGACGCGGAAGGACACGCTGATACTCTTGGTACACTCCGATCTCCCTGACTCGCCGTGGTTCGACGCCGACGACCACCGCAGCCTTGAGCGCCGGCGAGGTCTTTCAAACCTGACATGTGGACCCCCATGTCAGCCTCTCTTTCTTTTCCCGCGAACCGTTTTCCGTTGGCGCCTTCGGGAAGAGTATGTTTTCCCTGTGGGCTTGCGCGTTTCTATTCGAACCATTTTCTGTTTTCTCGCTTAAACCCTCGGAGCTTTTCTCGTTTCATTACAAATGAGTCCCTGGACAGAAACCCTTATAACTTTTTAATAAAAAGTGATTTTTGAGTGATTCTTTTTCTGACAGTCTTATAATTTTGTCTAGTTTTTATGGGATTTATTTGGAAATTTTTTGGAAACACCTTTTATGCACGCGTTGGTTTTCACGTTAGTATGCCTTTTCGCTATACCGTAGGTTCAGGAAGAGGTGACGGAGCTGCGAACTTCGCCGAGCTAGACTCCGATTTCTCCGAACCAGGAAAACATGTTTGAACTTTTGATATGATGAGTGTTCTGGCAGGTTTGCATTAAGTAGTTTCATGGCATGTTTGTGAGCATACCGATGAAGGTTATTTTCATGCAAAGTTGAGGCAAGTGAGTTCGATAATCCATATGTGTTGGATGTGAATGTGCATGGCCATGTGTTGGCATGAGGATGGGTAAGATGGCAGTGTTGTAGCATGCCAGTCTTATGCCATACTATTTGACTTCAGTGTCAACCCAGACGATTCGGTTCCCATCCATTTCCCTTCCCGTACTACCACATGTTTTCCGCAAGGGATATGGTTTAGTAAGTTGCGAACCGCTTTCCTGGTACACACCAAATGGAGAGGCCGTATGATGGTTCCATGGCCCTGGATTAAAGCCAGTCAGGGGGCATGGGTGTTTCCGGTTGGGACCGAGAGGGGGGCACCCCTTAGAGCGCGCGAATATAAATTTGATCCCATGCTAGTCGAGATTGTGATCTCCCCATCTCAAAAGTTTTTCTTGGACGATGTCTAGGGTGATTCCTGGCATTCGTGAGGTAGGATGGGTGTGTACTGGTTAGCTGTGTTTCTTCCGAAATACCATAAACGGAACTAGTCCTTCAGGACTACGGAAATCCGTTGGCTGTGAGTAATTCTAGTAAAAACTCTGCAGAGTCATAATTCCTCGAATCATCTTATCCATGTCCAAGTTCTGTATTATCTTATCCTGACAAGTGTCAGAATGGTGACAGATACTCCGGTGAATCACATGAGTACTAAGTCCGGTTAAATGTTTATTCCTGTGGATGGACTAACCCGTTTATATTCATGTGTTGAATATTTATTATGAGTGCTATATCTTTGTGATGAAAGCCCTTTATGTGATGTCGCTCAGACGTCCGATCATGCATTATTGTTATTTATTTTCATTATAAGCCCTTTCGTGATGTCGCTCAGACGTCTGATCATGCATTGTTGTTATTTATTTTCATTATAAGCCCTTTTCGTGATGTCGCTCAGACGTCCGATCGCGGCATTGTTGTTATTTATTTCCATTATAAGCCCTTTTCGTGATGTCGCTCAGACGTCCGATCATGCATTGTTGTTATTTATTTTCATTATAAGCCCTTTCGTGATGTCGCTCAGCGTCCGATCGCGGCATTGTTGTTATTTATTTTCATTATAAGCCCTTTCGTGATGTCGCCAGACGTCCGATCGCTGCACGCATACGCATTTTTATTTCAATATAAGCCCTTTATGAGGTGTCGCCAGACGCCTCGATCGTGGCATGTTTTGCTTATTTATTCACCCTTCGAGGCATCGCCTGCATAACCCGATCGGTTTTGAGTTTATCTTCTTTGGGTTTTTGAGCGGACTACCGCCGATTCCCTTCTTAATTATTTTGCTATACTGTTTTAATTGAGCATTGTTAAGATTAACCATGTCGCTTTCATGCATTCATTTGTTATATCTTTTGTCCGAACTGTATTGCGAGTACTTTCATATTACTCACCTGGCTTGTTGATTTGGCCAGATGCTGACGAAGGCGATCTCATGGATGAAGAGTTCGATAGCGAGTCCGACGCCTAGAGGAATCCCACCAGTCTCGTCGACCCTGGATTAGTCATTGTGATATATCCGCTTCCGCTACCCAAATAAAATTCATCGAGCCTCACCTCGGCCGATGAGCCGCCAAAGGCAAGAGACTTATTAACCACCCCGCTGTGTTATTCCACCAACCACTCATAGTTCGAGTCAGTAGTATTTCCACCCCACACCTTTGAGTCATATCCGCCTCTTTGTATAATCATTGGCGTGTTGTAATAATTGGTCGTGCATCTTGATCCGACCCTTGTAATATTGTAATGCTACTGGCTTATTGTATCAAAGTTTTGTCAACCAGTATGAAGGACTTTTCCTCATATTGGACTTCATAGGTCGGTTGTTCAATAAATATTTTTATTGAAAAACCGGTCGTGACATAACTCATTAGTTACAATTCTTGCAAGGCTCAAGTGATGTGTATTACTGAGAGGGCCCAGAGATACCTCTCCGACAATCGGAGTGACAAAACCTAATCTCGAAATACGCCAACCCAACATGTACCTTCGGAGACACCTGTAGAGCACCTTTATAATCACCCAGTTACATTGTGACATTTGGTAGCACACAAAGTGTTCCTGGGGTAAACGGGAGTTGCATAATCTCATAGTTGTAGGAACTTTGTATAAGTCATGAAGAAAGCAATAGCAACATAGTAAACGATCAAGTGCTAGGCTACCGGAATGGGTCAAGTCAATCACATCATTCTCCTAATGACGTGACCCCGTTAATCAAATGACAACACATGTCTATGGTTAAGAAACATAACCATCTTTGATTAATGAGCTAGTCAAGTAGAGGCATACTAGTGACATTATGTTTGTCTATGTATTCACACATGTATCATGTTTCCGGGTAATACAATTCTAGCATGAATAATAAACATTTATCATGATATGAGGAAATAAATAATAACTTTATTATTGCCTCTAGGGCATATTTCCTTCAAAATATGGCACGAGGTCCTCTCCTGATGTCGATCGACTGCCATGATCCCAAGTCCGCACACACCATTCGCGGAATGGTGGATCGACACCTGCTCTACATCACCCACAGCTCTACGTAAAGGGATCAACTCCATCATAGGCAATCTGGAAGCACCGGAATGGTGCATCTTCGATCAGTTGCAACCCTTCACCGCAAGTCTGCTTCAATCCATTCAAGAAGATGCTCGCCTATGGGCTAGCGCCGGCGCCAATGGCTTGGCGAGCATGATCTCTGAGAGATGAGAGATATGTTCTAGCTTAATGTATTGGGGACGAGCAGCCCCTCCCCTAACTGCTCCGGCTACTTGAGCCCGCGCCGACCTGTGTACACGTGGCCACTGTAGCCATCCCTCTTTGTACTATTTCATCCCTCCTATCAATGCAATGATACACAATCTTTGTGTATTCGCAAAAAAATATTGCAATCGCGCCCGGGTTCTTCATCTAGGACCGAAGCTCATCATCGTCCGATCTCCCTAGCCTAGCAGTTTGCACCATCAAACTCATGACGAGACACTGAGCCCAGCAGGTTTTGCGGTGAGACCCCGATCACCCTGGCCTCGCCGTCTGCTTCATCGATTAACTAAGAAGAAGAGAATTGTCTAGAAAACCGATACAAACACATGATATATGGACTACTCATAAAGCATGAAACCCATGACCGCACGGTTGACCAATCAAACAAATCCAACGCGCAACAACAACAAATCCTCACTGTTAGAGTACGTAATGGGCCTAATGGGCCCATTAGTCTTAGGGTTAATTAGAGATAAGGGTCGCTTGCTTAGGGGTCAAGTAAGCCTTGCTTGGGAGTCAAGTAAACCTCTCTATATAAAGAGAGGAGATGTATCAATCTAATTAAGCAAGAATTAAGAAGGAAATCCCTTTCCTCTTGCCCGGCCGTGGGCAAAAAGGCCCCCGGCCAACCCTCTCGCGCCCTCCTTCTAGCAGCGCCATAACAATTTGGTATCAGCTAGCTTCGGTTCGATCATGTCTTCACCGCCGCCAAGCCCGTCTCTTCCGCTGCCGGTCACCTTGTCGCCTCTGGCGACCACCACGACTGTCGCCCCGCTCCTGCCCGTGCCGGGATCCTCTGTCGCGCCCGCCCCCGCCGTCCTCACCTGGGTGGAGGTGTCCGAGGTGCTGCAGGACCTAACCCAGGCGGTCCAGGAGATCCACATGTTCTTGGCCGGGTCCTACGGGTCGCCCCTAGCTGGGCCGCCCATCGCCGCCCCCGCGCCGCCGTGGCTGCCGTGGCAGCCGCCGCACCAGGCGGCCTTCGCCGCGCTTGCAGGGACGCTGCAGCTACCATCCATCGCCACCACCGCCCAGCCCTGGCTGCAGTGGCAGCCGCCGCTCCTAGCGGCCTCCGCCGCGCCCGGCGCTTTGCCGCAGCAGCCGCTGCCACTGCTCGGCGCGACACCGCAGCAGCCGCTGCAGCTGCAGCAGCCACCGCCGATCAGCTCCGCCGCCCAGTATGGGATGCCCTACGACGGGAGTGCGACGACCTCGTTCCCATCAGCGCCGCCGCCATCCCAGGGCGTCCACATCCAGCAGATCAAGTCCCTGCCGTTGCCGTCACCGCTTCCGTCTTGGATCGCTACCCGCCACGTTTCGGCAGCGTGAGGCTGCAGGCTGTTGTGCGTGGCCTCCTAGCGCGTCGGCGTGTGCAGGAGATGCGTGGTCTGCAGCTGCCACTCCTTCAAGTTGCCCTTCGCTGTGCAAAGGTCCTCGACCGGCCCGGCCAAGGCCGGGATCTTGGGCATGCAGTTTCCCCCACGGGCGGCTGGCATGCTGTTTTCCCCGCGGGCAGCGACCTCAAAGTCTACGACCTCTGGCGGTTGGGGGGGTGCACCCCTCCTCGTCATTCTCCATCGCAAGCCCTCCACTCTTCCATGTGCCGTGCAGACCAACAGCCATACACATGCACTCCTTTTGTCTAGGTGGTGTCCATGGGATCCAGGTGGCTGTACACGTACACGTCCAAAATAAAGCGTCCTAGTCTATTTCAGGTTGAGAGTAATAACACAAGCCGAGATGTAAAAGGCTTGTTTTTAGGTGTTAGGTTTGTGTTGCGTCGAGTCATGATTATAAGTTGGTTAGGCTGCAGCTCGAGAACAAGCTGCATGTCCAGGTGGGGTGTAGTGTTAGAGTACGTAATGGGTCTAATGAGCCCATTAGTCTTAGGGTTAATTAGAGATAATGGTTGCTTGCTTAGGGGTCAAGTAAGCCTTGCTTGGGAGTCAAGTAAACCTCTCTATATAAAGAGAGGAGATGTATCAATCTAAGTAAGCAAGAATTAAAAAGGAAATCCCTTTCCTCTTGTCCGGCCGTGGGCAAAAAGGCCCCCGGCCGACCCTCTCGCGCCCTCCTTCTAGCAGCGCCATAACACTCACACTTCTACAACGCAATGGAACCCCCAACCAGAACACAACGGCTGAGGACAATGCATACCTAGTTTGTTCAAGAACAGTCAAAATCCATGACGTGAAGTCACGGCTTCTGAATGCCAGCAAGGACTAGCGCGTGCAGAGGATCTAAAAAATAGACATAGAAAAAACTGCTGAAATACAAAGTGAAAAACTGAGAAAAGACAATAAGATAAGCAAAGAACATATACGTACTACGTATAACGACCACGACCAGACCAGCCCAGGGTCGTCAGGTCTTGGTGCTACAAGATCAGAACTAGCGCACAAAGCAGCGAAGCCTACCTGCCAACTTGAAGAGAAAGTGAAAGGGGGAGGGGAATCCTATTTCTTTCTCATAGATGAGGCCATCATAGCATTGCATGCTAATGTAGTAGACTGTCTGGGCATCAAATGCACACAAGAAGGAAAATTCGGCATAAGATTAACACCAAGTGTCATGCGCAGTCCAGAGAAATAAAAAGTTCAGTTTTGCACGGGCTGATTAGGAAAACTTCCACACCATTCACATCACCTGAGAATTAACGTAACTACTCTTAGATTCACCTAAGGTTTAGGTGACCACAACTGCAACAAATTGGTATGAGAAATTTAGCAAATCTACCAACAATTTAACAAATTGGTATGCACACAAGCAAATTTTGGCAGAAGATTAACAGCTAGTGTTACGCAGTTCCAGAGAAATAAAAAGTTCAGTTTTGACAGATCGACTAGGAGACCTTTCACGCCATTCAGGTCACCTGAGAATTGACCTAACCACTCTTAGATTCATCTAAACGTTTAGGTGACCAGACCTGCAACAAATTGGTATGAGAAATTTAGCAAATCTACCAATGTACGTAGCTGCTCATGCTTCATGAAAACTTTCTCCTCTTCACCAATGCGTCCACTATGAGAGATGGGCAAGTCGCCATGAGATCCTTGAAACCTTGGGTTGCTACCACAGCATCCATGTCACCTGATATTTCAATAAATTCAAGGCAGGCATCCTTAAGCTTGTGGCAGTTGTGTTGATCAGCTAAAGCCAATGTGGTTGCCACATTGTCCTTGTTCAGATCCTCGCAAAGGATGCTTTGGCAAACCAGCTTTAGCCTATCCATGGCATATCTGTCCGCGGCCACTAGTAAAAGCCCGACCATCTCTGTATCCCTGTCTCCAGGCAAAGAGTCTGTATAGATGAAATGGAGCAGGGCCTTGAAGATGGCAGGTTGCATGTCCTTGATAGTTATGCAATGCCCTAGCACCGCCTCCCTCATCGGCCCGTAGAGTTCTGCTCCAAGAACAGGCGAACGCATTGCGAGGACGAACCTATGCGCTTCAATGGTCTCTCCTCCAACAATGAAGCTGACATCAAAGCCCTCCTTCTCTTCCAGCAGCCTGCCAACATGCTCGATCATGTCAGACGGTGGCATGTCGATCATGGGGAACTGTTTGGTTTTGGTGATTTGTGGCTTCTTGAAAACAGTGACGACACATTCGATCGTCAGGCGGTCATCCTTAAGGTATGGGGATCCCTCGAGCTCGCTTCGCCTTTTGAAATAAGGAATGCGTGGAGCAAACGAATTGAAGTCGTCGTAATTGAAAATCTTAGGCCCTGTTTTATGCACCGAAGACCGCAATCCGGTGCACTGATCGACCAGCCTCAGGTCACAGGACGCTTGAACTTTAGTGTTGGAGCTCAAAAGCTCAAGATAAACTGAGATGTAATCTTTGCTGTTTATTCCATACCCATCAGGGTAGAAGCGGATGGCCCATTCGTGGCCGCCGACATTGAAAATCCCGGACTGTATGTAACTATCGGAGTCGTTGCCCATGCCCCTGAGCTTGCTGTAATCCAGGATATCAAACACATGTGTGCCTTGAGCCATCTCTGTTGGAATGCACGTAGAGACCGTCTTAGCACATGCCTCCATGATGTCAATCGTGACGGCGCCGCTGTGTGCTAATCCCTAATCTGATGGTGTAAAACGAAAGCTCATTTATTAATTGCAGAGGAAAGCATAGGGAAAGAGATTAAGAGAACCAGGGTAGGAGGGAGTAGATCGAACCTTCAGACCTCAGATGGCGGCGGCACCGAGGATGGAGATATATGAAGCCGCCTCGAGTTTCCTTTTTTTTGGGGGAGGAAAGAAGGCGAAGACACCTCGGAGTTGTTGCGCCTGGGGTTTCTCGCTCGCTGCAACTAATCAATCGTGGGCCTGCCCTTCTGGCGTAGGAGCTCTTCCAGCGGTTTTTGTTTATTTAATTCCAGTAGACTAAAAAAAGTTTATTTAATTCCAGTTACTGTTATTTTTTTAATCAAAATAGCTATTTTTATTTGGTTTTTTGGGTCTTTTTTGAGAGTTTTTATTGCAAAAACGCACACTTAAAGAAAATATGTGTTAAAGTATTTTGTTTACATAAAACACATGAATATTTATTTAAAAAGGTTAAATTTTAATTAAAAGATCGTGCTGGTTTTTAAATTTGTAAGCATTCTTAAATTTTTTGAGCTCTTATTATAATTCATGGGAAAAATAATTTTGTTAAAAAATAATTTATATTTTTTTAAAAAATACAAACACTTTTTAAAAATATGAACTTTTTCAAATATGTAGAATAGATTTACACAAAAATAAAAATAAATAAAAAATAAAAAAGGGAAAAAGAAATCAGAAACCAAAACAATGGAATACAAACAGAAGAAAACTAAAAAAATATACACTAGTGTCAAAAACGTCTTACAATATGGGATGGAGGGAGTAATTGAGAAACCACAGAAAAAAACACACTACCAGAAAATAAAAAAATCGCTTGGCATTACCTCTATATTCGACCTGGCACATGATTATGCCATGTGCAAGTCCCCGACATTTCTTCGCAGTGAGCGATGGATAGGGATTTATGCCTTAAGCAGCACCTAGGCAGCGACCCAAGGAAATCTTCATGGTTCGCCGACCAATTGTATCTCCTCCCACCCGCTGTTGGTGTTGATTCCCACCCACCAAAGTTTACTATTGCTGACGCATGTGCGGTCGCGACAAGACATGCTGTTGCAGTCTTTGGCTTAGTCTTGTCCTTAACTATACCTACATTGTCACGGCAGGTAGCATCAACATTGTCTTAATCTCGGTCTGTCATTGCATGGTCTCTGCCAGCATCGCCATGGCGAGCCACGTATTCTCCACCTCCGAACTGAGTGCGAAGAGCGAAACCATCTTTAAGCTACACTTCACCTTCTAGCTTTTGGTGCTTATCGTGTCTGTTGTGTTATAAGTTGTTGTATCAGTATCTTTATATTATGTAATTCCTGGCCGTTTGATGACTTTGTACAGGGATCATCTATATCCTTTATTCTCAAGAAGCATCCCTACCAAGTGTCAACCATACTAATGATAGATAATAATGTTGTTTCTGTGGGTGATGCCACGCCTTGACTTGCCACCCACCAACATATGTCGCGCATCGCTTCACTATAGCTACTAATCTCCCCGGAATGGGATCCTTGTGGTGCATTAGTGCTCGGGCCACTGCTTGGGGCCCAGATGTAAGTGGTCGATTCGGTTATGTAGGGTCTTGGGCCCACTTGTATGTATGTGTGGCGTGAGTGTGGCTCTTTACGCCTTGTGTGCCGGGATAGTATGATGTGTGTTATTTGGGCATGGTTAGTTGTCTCTACAACCAACATGTGAGTGACGGGGGCAGAGCTTGTCTCTGTCGATTTTTGTTGCCGTTAAGGCTGTGTGGGAGGTGTAGGATCTTGAGAAGAGGTGTCTAGAGGGGGGGGGGGGGGGATTAGACACTAAGAAAAAAAGTTGCAGTTTTTAACTTCTTTAGGTTTAAGTGGAGTTTAGGCACAAGTTTAACATTCACAATACATAACAAGCAAGCATGCAAAGAGTATATGAGCAGCGGAAAGTAAAGCATGCAACTTGCAAGAATGTAAAGGGAAGGGTTTGGAGGATTCAAACGCAATTGGAGACACGGATGTTTTTGTCATGGTTCCGATAGGTGGTGCTATCGTACATCCACGTTGATGGAGACTTCAACCCACGAAGGATGACGGTTGCACGAGTCCACGGAGGACACCCACGAAGGGTCCATGAAGAATCAACCTTGTCTATCCCACCATGGCCGTCGCCCACGAAGGACTTGCCTCACTAGCGGTAGATCTTCACGAAGTAGGCGATCTCCTTCCCCTTACAAACTCCTTGGTTCAACTCCACAATCTTGTCGGAGGCTCCCAAGTGACACCTAGCCAATCTAGGAGACACCACTCTCCAAGAAGTAACAAATGGTGTGTTGATGATGAACTCCTTGCTCTTGTGCTTCAAATGATAGTCTCCCCGACACTCAACTCTCTCTCACAGGATTTGGATTTGGTGCAAAGAAGATTTGAGTGGAAAGCAACTTGGGGAAGGCTAGAGATCAAAATTCATATGGTTGGAATGGAGTATCTTGGCCTCAACACATGAGTAGGTAGTTCTCTCTCAGAAATAGGATGCTGGAAGTGTAGGCTTGTTCTGATGGCTCTCTCCACGAATGAAGGGGAGGTGGAGGGGTATATATAGCCTCCACACAAAATCTAACCGTTACACACAATTTACCAAACTCGGTGGGACCGAATCATCAAACTCGGTCGGACCGATTTAGTAAACCTAGTGACCGTTAGGGTTTTCGGTGGGACCGATATGCAACCTCGGTAGGACCGATATGGTTAGGGTTAGGGCATAACGTAATCTCGGTGAGACTGACATACAAACTTCGGTGAGACCGATTTTGGTAATTAGCTAACCAGAGAGTTGGTCAGGCAAACTCAGTGGGACCGATTTTGGTAATAAGTTAACCAGAGAGTTTGCATTGTAATCTCGGTAGTACCAATTACACAGACTCGGTGAGACCGATTCTGGTAATGGACATACACAGAGAGATTACAATCCCATCTTGGTGAGACCGAGATCCCTATCGGTGAAACCGATTTGCCTAGGGTTTGTGGCAGTGGCTATGACATTTGAACTCGGTGGCACCGGATAGAAAAAATCGGTAGGGCCGAGTTTGACTTTAGGTTTTGGTCATATGTGTGGAAGTGGGAAAGTAGTCGAGGGTTTTGGAGCATATCACTAAGCACATGAAGCAAGAGGCTCATTAAGCAACACCTCATCCCTCCTTGATAGTATTGGCTTTTCCTATAGACTCAATGTGATCTTGGATCACTAAAATGTAAAATGAAGAGTCTTAAGCTTGAAGCTTGAGCCAATCCTTTGTCCTTAGCATCTTGAAGGAGTTCCCACATCCTTTAGTCCATGCCACTTCATTGTTGAACTTATCTGAAATATACTAGATAAAAGTGTTAGTCCAACAAGAGATATGTTGACATTAATTACCAAAACCACCTAGGGAGCACTTGTGCTTTCAATCTCCCCTTTTGGTAATTGATGACAACATACATCAAAGCTTTAGATAAAGATATAAAGAGTAGCAAGTAAAGCTTGTAAAGACATGTAACAAGCATAGGCACCCCCTATATGTATGCAATCATGTGAATATGGAATATAGAAGCATGTGAGAGCATAACCATGATAGAGTAGGCAATGTGTTACATGTATCTTGACCATATGCATCAGAGCAAAGAATATTAAAGAAAATACCTTCATGCTCATGAGTCCTTCTTGCAAACAGTATGTACATCACGCAAGAATTCCTCATACACATGAGTGTGATGCATATACTTACCTTGTAGTCTTGAGTTGGCTTAGGGTGGAATGAACCTGCACAAACAAGGTTAGATAACACAGGTACATCTACTAGCCAGAGCAAATAGAAGAAACCACAAGAATACCAAGACTGGGATGACATGTAGAGAGTGAGTACTGAGTACCACATTGGATTAGACATGTCCCCAAGAGTAAAGATATGCAATGCATTTAAATGATTTCTTTCCCTTAGATGTCTTGCTCCCCCTGAATCTAGATGGGATACTGGGAGATGATAGGGAACAGAAAATCAGGGCTGAAAGATATAAAGAACAGAGCAAATGCAACTAAGCACATATGAACATGTCTTTCCCCCAAGAAGACATGTGGCATCTCTCCTCTTGAACATCAAGCATCCGGGATCCTTGAGAAATACTTTCTACTTGAGTATTCTCTACCCTTGGAGATCTCTTTCTCCCCTTGTGGAAGTAATAAGCTTTGATGTGATCTCTCTCCCCCCCTTTGACATCAATTTCCAAGAAGGGTCTTCTGGAATTTGTTGTGAATGGGTTTGGTCCTTGAGTCACAACACAAAGCACTGGATAAAAAATGTGATGCTTGTAGAGGACAAGATTCATTGAGTGGAGCTGGATCAGAAGAAACACAGAATAAGTGGCAAACTATTTTTCCTGTTGTGAAATCGGTGGCACCGAGTGGTATGCTTTCGTTGTACCGAAAGGATTCGGTTGGACCGAAAACAATAAATTGGTGAAACCGAGTTCATCGCAGAGAAAACACTTGTCACCTCAGCTCACTAGACTAGTAAGATCTCACAAAGATTTGCAAGGAATTTATTGAATGATATGCAATGAATTGGATGCTGGAAATGCAGAGCAACTGAAAATAAAAGAAAGAAATCTAGATGAAGTTTTTTTGAAAGGGGAAACAAATATGCAAGAGACAGATGCAAAAACACAGAAAATAACACGAGAGAACTTCATCTAGAGATGGTCGGCGACAAAGTCACCTATGTTAGAGTATATTGACTTAGGAGTCAAGTGAGATCACTTGATCATAGGTCATACTCATCGTTTAAGCTCAAAACGGGGTTACCATTTTTCGTTTAAGCATCTTGATGTATTCACATCTTGTCGAGTTGCTTTAGCTCATGACTCGGATTAAAGCTTCTCTAAGATGGAATAACATACCTTGTTTGGTGGTGTTGATCATGTAGTTGAACTTGTGTGAGTTGCTCAAGGTTGATGTAGCTCATCAAGAGTTGGGAGCACCACTTGGAATTTGAGTCCATCTACCTACATGGGTTAGTTCTTGCAAGGAGTAGCACTTGTGTATCAAAAAAAATGTTAATCATGAACCTCAATCATAGAGTTTGTCAAAGGATATGTTTGAATGATTTCATGCTTCCTTGTCTTCAACCACCATAGTGTAGAGACTTGGTGATGTAGAGATTGCTCAAGATGTGAGTAGATTACAATCTCATGGAATTTGATTCAACCAAGTACCTACATGGGTTAGATAACATGCAAGATGCAAATATATCCAAGATATAATATTTTCATCATAAGAGAGATATCATGGATTAGTCATAAGCTCATGTCTTGCATGTATCCAATGGAGTTTCTACTCCAAGTTTGAAGCATCAATGATGTTAAATTCTCCTCTCAACCTGCAAAACACTTTCTCATCAAGAGGTTTAGTAAATATATCCGCTAATTGCTTTTCGGTGCGAACATGCTTAAGTTTAATGTCACCCTTAGCAACATGACCTCGAATGAAATGATGACGAACTTCAATATGCTTAGTTCGAGAATGTTGTACGGGATTATGACCAATTTTGATAGCACTTTCATTGTCACAAAAGCAATGGAACATGTTTCACATATATCCCATAATCTTTAAGAGTTTGGGTCATCCAAAGTAACTGAGCACAACATGAACCAGTGGCAATGTACTTCGCTTCGGCGGTAGATAAGGATACCGAGTTTTGTTTCTTGGAGGACCAAGACACAAGAGATCTACCAAGAAATTGACAAGTCCCTGAAGTGGACTTTCTATCAACCTTGTCTCCGGCATAGTCCGAGTCGGAGTAGCCAACAAGATCGAAAGAGGCCCTCTTAGGATACCAAATGCCAAAATTTGGTGTATGAATTAAGTATCTCACTATCCTTTTTACGGCCTTAAGATGACATTCTTTAGGAGCAGCTTGATATCTTGCACACATGCACACACTTAGCATAATATCGGGACGTGAAGCACATAGGTATAACAATGAACCAATCATAGAGCGATAAACCTTTTGGTCAACTGGTTTACCATCTTTGGTCAAATCAAGATGTCCACTAGTAGGCATGGGTGTAGACATACCTTTGCACTCTTGCATATTGAACTTCTTGAATAAGTCCTTAGTGTACTTCGTTTGAGAAACAAAAGTACCTTCCTTAGTTTGCTTGATTTGCAACCCAAGAAAGAATTTGAGTTCACTCATCATTGACATCTCAAACTTCTCCGACATTAGCTTTCCAAAATTTTCACTAAAATGAAGGTTAGTTGAACCAAATATAATATCATCAACATAAATTTGGCATACAAATAGTTCTCCATTAACCCTTTTAGTAAAAAGTGTGGAATCAATTTTCCCAATTTCAAAGCCTTTTTCAATAAGGAACTTGGTCAAGCATTTATACCATGCTCTAGGAGCTTGTTTCAGACCATAAAGGGCTTTGTGAAGTTTGTAAACATGATTTGGTTTCTTAGGATTGACAAAGCCATGAGGTTGTTTAACATAAACTTCCTCCTCTATTTCACCATTTAGAAATGCACTTTTAATGTCCATTTGGTACAAGGTGATATCATGGTGATTAGCATAGACAAGTAAGATGCGAATGGACTCAAGTCTAGCAACGGGAGCATAAGTCTCACCATAGTCCATACCTTCGACTTGTGTGTAGCCTTGGGCGTTAGATGTGCTTTGTTGCGAACTACTTGTCCATCTTCATCTTGCTTGTTGCGAAACACCCATTTGGTACCGATGATGTTGTGGTTGTTGTCGGGCTTCTCAACCAACGTCCGAACTTGGTTTCTCTCAAACTTGTGTAGCTCTTCATGCATAGCATTTATCCAATTCGGATCTTCCAATGCTTCTTCGACCTTCATAGGTTCAATGCTAGAGATGAAAGAATAGTTTTCACAAAAGTTAGCTAAACGTGTTTTAGAGCGAGTGATTCTCCGGTTTGAATATCATTGTAGATTTGCTCCACGGGATGGTCTTTAGCAATTCTTGCTCGAACTCGTGAAAGCTTTTGCTTGGGTTTTGGTTGAACATCTTCTTCATCTTCTTCTTCTTCTTCTTCTTGATCTTCTTCATTGTTAGCGTTGTCGTTTTCTTGTCGTGGTGGAGAAGGAGGTTGTTGATGTTCGTGATGTTCTTCCTCGTTTTCTTCATATTGGTGTGTTCCACTTGTGGATGCTTCCGTATCAACTCTTGGTTCACCTTGTCGTGAAGTAGAAGCTTCCACTTGGACGGACGAGGTACTCTCCTTCACCTCCGTTGGACGGACCTTGCCAATAGACAAGTCTTGGATTGCTTCCGAAGGGTCTTTGTCTCCTACATCAATTGGCAATTGCTCTACTTGCGAGCCTTTAGATTCATCAAACTTCACATCTACCGTCTCTTCAACCTTTCTGGTGAAATTGTTGTAGACACGGTAAGTGTGAGAGTTTGAGCCATAACCTAGTAGGAAACCTTCATGAGACTTAGGAGCAAATTTTGAGCAGCGATGCTTATCAAGAATGTAGCACTTTGAGCCGAATACTGAAAGTATCCAACTTGGGGTTTGTTACCGTGAGGAGCTCAGATGCCGTCTTGCCGAGTAGCTTGTGAAGATACAAGCGATTTGTTGCATGACAAGCTGTCTCAACCGCTTCGCCCAAAAGTGCTTCTTGCCTTGTACTCATCAAGCATCGTTCGCCATTTCGATGAGCGTCCGGTTCTTCCTCTCAACAACTCCATTTTGTTGAGGTGTGTACGTAGCCGAGAACTCGTGTGAAATCCCTTCTTCGTCAAGAAAGGTGTCCGCATTTGCGTTCTTGAACTCCGTTCTGTTGTCGCTGCGAACCTTCTTGATCTTCACTTCAAACTGATTTTGGGCCTTCCTAGCAAAGTTTTTGAAGATCTTTTGGACATGTGATTTATCATCGAGAAAGAACACCCACGTAAATCTTGAAAAATCATCAACTATAACTAGACCAAAAGAATTTCCACCGAGACTTTTGTAAGCGTTGGGACCAAAGAGATCCATATGAAGTAGCTCGAGTGGCCTTCTTGTGGTCATGATGTTCTTCACGGTGCCTTCCTCCAACCTGTTTACCTGCCTGACAAGCACTGCATACTCTATCCTTATCAAATATGACATCGTTAACTCCAAGGATATGATTTCCTTTAATAAGCTTGTCAAGGTTTCTCATGCCAACATGACCTAGTCGTCTATGCCATAACCAACCTTTTGAAGATTTAGCAATGAAGCAAGTTTTAGGTTGTGCCTTTTAGAGAAATCAACAATGTAAAGATCACCTCTCATTACCGTAAATACCGTGTTATGATTGTCTCGACGAAACACTTGGCAATCTACTTGATAGAATAGGACATTGAAACCGAAATCAGCAAGTCTAGATATCGAAAGTAAGTTGTAGCCAAGAGATTCAACGAGCATGACATTACGAATGGAGCTATCATGTGAGATGGCCACCTTACCGAGGCCAACCACCTTACCCTTTGAGTTGTCACCGAAAGTGACATACTTTCGAGGACTATCATTTTCAGGAAGCTCACGAAACATGTCTTTATCTCCGGTCATGTGATCGGTACATCCACTGTCAAGAACCCATTCCTTTCCTGCTGACACATATCCCCGAAGATTTGCCATAAGACCGAAATGTCTCATTGCATCATCAAGATCGAAGTCACTATCATCATCCTCATCATAGTATCCATGTTCAACATCGTCATGTGGTGGATCAAGTCCTAGAGAGGGTAATTCGTTAGAGTGAGTTTGACAATGATCTTGCTTATGAATTCTTATAGCTTCATTAATAATATCACCAATAATTCCAACAGCTCCTTTGGCACGCATAAGGTTTGTAAGTTCAAATAGACGATCACCAAACATAGGATCACTAGTATTCATCTTACTCAAGGAAATAGACTTATGGAGAATCTCATCTAGATTTTTTAAGGAATAATTTGGAAAGCGTTCCTCCAGAAATTTCCATTTAGTGTAGGCACACTCAAGAGTAGGAATGATTCTAATTAAGTTTCTAGGCAAGCCTCTAGTGATGAGATTAACAGTTCTAAGATTCCTAATCATGTCAATAGATTCATCAAGGGTAGGATGCATAGGATCAACATGAGGTGCACAAGGGCTGGCAATGTACTTGTTCTAGTGATATTGATTGAAAATTACAAGCATCTCATTTTTCCACTCATGAAAATACTCTCCATCAAGAATAGGCACTCTATGTCTAAGACTCCCCAAAGTAGACTCATATATCTTCCTCCAATGGTGATTAGACCAAGGCAATGGAGACCAAGGCTCTGATACCACTTGTAGGATCTTGAGAAGAGGTGTCTAGAGGGGGGGGGGAGGGGGTGATTAGACACTAAGTACCAAAGTTGCAGTTTTTAACTTCTTTAGGTTGAAGTGGAGTTTAGGCACAAGTTTAACATTCACAATACATAACAAGCAAGCATGCAAAGAGTATATGAGCAGCGGAAAGTAAAGCATGCAACTTGCAAGAATGTGAAGGGAAGGGTTTGGAGGATTCAAACGCAATTAGAGACACAGATGTTTTTGTCATGGTTCCGATAGGTGGTGCTATCGTACATCCATGTTGATGGATACTTCAACCCACAAAGGGTAACGGTTGCGCGAGTCCACGGAGGGCTCCACACACGAAGGGTCCACGAAGAAGCAACCTTTTCTATCCTACCATGGCCGTCTCCCACGAAGGACTTGCCTCACTAGCGGTAGATCTTCACGAAGTAGGCGATCTCCTTCCCCTTACAAACTCCTTGGTTCAACTCCACAATCTTGTCGGAGGCTCCCAAGTGACACCTAGCCAATCTAGGAGACACCACTCTCCAAGAAGTAACAAATGGTGTGTTGATGATGAACTCCTTGCTCTTGTGCTTCAAATGATAGTCTCCCCGACACTCAACTCTCTCTCACAGGATTTGGATTTGGTGGAAAGAAGATTTGAGTGGAAAGCAACTTGGGGAAGGCTAGAGATCAAGATTCATATGGTTGGAATGGAATATATTGGCCTCAACACATGAGTAGGTAG
Organism: Aegilops bicornis; assembly: GCA_021605145.1. Taxonomy (NCBI): domain Eukaryota; kingdom Viridiplantae; phylum Streptophyta; class Magnoliopsida; order Poales; family Poaceae; genus Aegilops; species Aegilops bicornis. The sequence continues at coordinate 726,439,999 of CM038673.1, forward strand.
TTCTCTCTCATAAATAGGATGCTGGAAGTGTAGGCTTGTTCTGATGGCTCTCTCCACGAATGAAGAGGGGGTGGAGGGGTATATATAGACTCCACACAAAATCTAACCATTACACACAATTTACCAAACTCGGTGGGACCGAATCATCAAACTCGGTCGGACCGATTTAGTAAACCTAGTGACCGTTAGGGTTTTTGGTGGGACCGATATGCAACTCGGTAGGACCGATATGGTTAGGGTTAGGGCATAATGTAATCTCGGTGAGACCGATTACACAAACTCGGTGAGACCGATTTTGGTAATTAGCTAACCAGAGAGTTGGTCAGGCAAACTCGGTGGAACCGATTTTGGTAATAAGTTAACCAGAGAGTTTGCATTGTAATCTCGGTAGTACCGATTACACAGACTCAGTGAGACCGATTCTGGTAATGGACATACACAGAGAGATAACAATCCCATCTCGGTGAGACCGAGATCCCTATCGGTGAAACCGATTTGCCTAGGGTTTGTGGCAGTGGCTATGACATTTGAACTCGGTGGCGCCGGATAGAAAAAATCGGTAGGGCCGAGTTTGACTTTAGGTTTAGGTCATATGTGTGGAAGTGGGAAAGTAGTCGAGGGTTTTGTAGCATATCACTAAGCACATGAAGCAAGAGGCTCATTAAGCAACACCTCATCCCTCCTTGATAATATTGGATTTTCCTATAGACTCAATGTGATCTTGGATCACTAAAATGTAAAATGAAGAGTCTTGAGCTTGAAGCTTGAGCCAATCCTTTGTCCTTAGCATCTTGAAGGAGTTCCCACATCCTTTAGTCCATGCCACTCCATTGTTGAACTTATCTGAAATGTACTAGATAAAAGTGTTAGTCCAACAAGAGCTATGTTGACATTAATTACCAAAACCACCTAGGGAGCACTTGTGCTTATAGGAGGGCTACGATACTACTTGCACACTGAAGGGAGGGGTCTGTTTGTTGGGAAACGTAGCATGCAATTTCAAAAAATTCCTACGCTCACGAAAAACCTATCTAGGAGATGCATAGCAACGAGAGGGTGAGAGTGTGTCCACGTACCCTCGAAGACCGAAAGAGGAAGCGTTTGACAACGCAGTTGATGTAGTCGAACTTCTTCTCGTTCCGACCGATCAAGCAACGAACGCACGACACCTCCGAGTTCTGCACACGTTCAGCTCGATGACGTCCCTCGAGCTCTTGATCCATCAAAGTGTCGAGGGAGAGTTCCGTCAGCATGACGGCGTGGTGACGGTGATGGTGAAGTGATCCGCGCAGGGCTTCGCCTAAGCACTACGAGAATATGACCGGAGGCGTAAACTGTGGAGGGGGTGCCGCACACGGCTAACAATGGTTGGTGTGTGTTCTAGGCGCCTCCCCCCTTCTTATATATAGGTGGGAGGGAGAGGGAGCAGCCAAGGGGGCGCCCAAGTAGGAGGAATCCTACTTGGGGCCCTAGTCCTATTCGCACCCCGTAAAGGAAATATGCCCTAGAGGCAATAATAAAGTTGCTATTTTATATTTCCTTATATCATGATAAATGTTTATTATTCATGCTAGAATTGTATTAATCGGAAACTTGATACATGTGTGGATACGAAGACAAAGCATCGTGTCCCTGGTAAGCCTTTACTAGACTAGTTCGTTAATCAAATATGGTTAAGTTTCCTAACCATAGACATGTGTTGTCATTTGATGAACGAGATCACATCATTAGGAGAATGATGTGATGGACAAGACCCATCCGTTAGCTTAGCATATTGATCGTTCAGTTTTATTGCTATTGCTTTCTTCATGTCATGTACATGTTCCTTTGACTATGAGATTATGCAACTCCCGGATACCGAAGGAATACCTTGTGTGCTATCAAACGTCACAACGTAACTGGGTGATTATAAAGATGCTCTACAGGTATCTCTGAAGGTGTTTGTTGGGTTGGCATAGATCGAGATTAGGATTTGTCACTCCGAGTATCGGAGAGGTATCTCTGGGCCCTCTCGGTAATGCACACCATAAGAAGCCTTGCAAGCAATGTGACTAATGAGTTAGTTGCGGGATGATGTATTACGTAACGAGTAAAGAGACTTTCCAGTAACGAGATTGAACTAGGTATGAAGATACCGACGATCGAATCTCGGGCAAGTAACATACCGATGACAAAGGGAATAACGTATGTTGTCATTACGGTATGACCGATAAAGATCTTTGTAGAATATGTAGGAACCAATATGAGCATCCAGGTTTCGCTATTGGTTATTGACCGGAGAGGTGTCTCAGTCATGTCTACATAGTTCTCGAACCCGTAGGGTCCGCACGCTTAACGTTCGATGATGATTTTGTATTATATGAGTTATGTGATTTGGTGACCGAATGTTGTTCGGAGTCCCGGATGAGATCACGGACATGACAAGGAGTCTCGAAATGGTTGACATGTAAAGATTGATATATAGAACGATAGTATTCGGACACCGGAAGTGTTCCGGAGGGTATCGGGTACATATCGGGTCGCCGGAAGGGGTTCCGGGCACCCCCGGCAAAGATATGGGCCTTATTGGGCCAAGAGAGAGACAGACCAGCCCACAAGGGGCTGGTGCGCCCCCATATAGGCCGAAATAGGAGAAGAAGGAAAGGAGGGAAGGGAGAAGGAAAGGGGAGGATTTGGCATCCCCCTTTCCTTCCCTCCCCCTCTCTTTCCTTCCCCCTCCGATACTCATGGAACGGGGGGAGGCCGACTTGGAAGAGGCTCCCAAGTAGGATCCCTCCTACTTGGGGCGCCCCTTGCTGCTCCCCTCCCTCTCCCACCTATATATATGTGGGGGAGGGGCACCGCTAGAACACATAACATTGATTCCTAGCAGTGTGCGGCGCCCCCCTCCACAGTTTACACCTCCTGTCATATTCATGTAGTGCTTAGGCGAAGCCCTGCACGGATCATTTCACCATCACCTTCAGCATGCCGTTGTGCTGACGGAACTCTCCCTCGACACTTTGCTAGATCAAGAGTTCGAGGGACGTCATCGAGTTGAACATGTGCAGAAATCGGAGGTGCCGTACGTTCGGTGCTTGATCAATCGGAACGAGAAGAAGTTCGACTACATCAACCGTGTTGTCAAACGCTTCCGCCTTCAGTCTACGAGGGTAAGTGGACACGCTCTCCCCCTCTCGTTGCTATGCATATCCTATATAGATCTTGCGTGAGCGTAGGAATTTTTTTGAAATTGCATGCTATGTTTCCCAACACCCCCTTACCATAATTACCGGAGGGGGAAGGAAGGAGGAGGGAGGGAAGGAAGGGGGAGGCCGAATTCCTCCCCTTCCTTTCTCTCTTCCCCTCTTTACTTCCCCTCCAGTTTCAGCCTATATGGGGGCTGCAGCAACCCATGTTGTCTGCTGCGTTTCCCCTCTTGGCCCATTAGGCTCATATCTTTGCCGGGAGTGACCCGAACCCCTTTCCAGTGACCCGATATGTACCCGGTACCCCCGGAACACTTCCGGTGTCCGAATACTATCGTCCTATATATCAATCTTTACATGTCAACCATTTCGAGACTCCTTGTCATGTCCGTGATCTCATTCGGGACTCCGAACAACATTCGGTCACCAAATCACATAACTCATATAATACAAAATCATCATCGAACGTTAAGCGTGCGGACCCTACGGGTTCGAGAACTATGTAGACATGACCGAGACACCTCTCCGGTCAATAACCAATAGCAAAACCTGGATGCTCATATTGGTTCCTACATATTCTACAAAGATCTTTATCGGTCATACCGTAATGACAACATACATTATTCCCTTTGTCATCGGTATGTTACTTGCCCGAGATTCGATCGTCGGTATCTTCATACCTAGTTCAATCTCGTTACTGGAAAGTCTCTTTACTCGTTACGTAATACATCATCCCGCAACTAACTCATTAGTCACATTGCTTGCAAGGCTTCTTATGGTGTGCATTACCGAGAGGGCCCAGAGATACCTCTCCGATACTCGGAGTGACAAATCCTAATCTCGATCTATGCCGACCCAACAAACACCTTCGGAGATACCTGTAGATCATCTTTTATAATCACCCGGTTACGTTGTGACGTTTGCTGGCACACAACGCATTCCTCCGGTATCCGGGAGTTGCATAATCTCATAGTCGAGGGAATATGTATTTGACATGAAGAAAGGAATAGCAATAAAACTTTACGATCAATATGCTATGCTAACGGATAGGTCTTGTCCATCACATCATTATCCTAATGATGTGATCCAGTTCATCAAATGACAACACATGTCTATGGTTAGGAAACTTAACCATCTTTGATTAACGAGCTAGTCTAGTAGAGGCTTAGTAGGGACACGGTGTTTTGTCTATGTATCCACACATGTATCAAGTTTCTGGTTAATACAATTCTAGCATGAATAATAAACATTTATCATGATATAAGGAAATATAAAATAACAATTTTATTATTGCCTCTAGGGCATATTTCGTTCAGTCTCCCACATGCACTAGAGTCAATAATCTAGTTCACATCGCCATGTGATTTAACACCAATAGTTCACATCTTTATGTGATTAACATCCATAGTTCACATCACCATGTGACCAATACCCAAAGGGTTTACTAGAGTGAATAATCTTGTTCACATCGCTATGTGATTAACACCCAAAGAGTACTATGGTATGATCATGTTTTGCTTGTGAGAGAAGTTTAGTCAACGGGTCTATCACATTCAGATTTGTAGTTATTTCATGGAACTAATCTAGCTAATTGCTCCCACGTTCAATATGTATCTAGATTGAGACTTAGAGTCATCTAGATCAGTGTCAAAGCTTGCATCGACATAACTCTTTACGATGAACTCTTTATCACCTCCATAACCGAGAAACATTTCCTTAGCCCTCTTTAAGGCACCTAAGGTTAATTTTGACCGCTGTCCAGTTGTCCACTCCTAGATCACTCTTGTACCCTCTTTGCCAGATATGTGGCAAGACACACATCAGATGTGGTACACAGCATGGCATGTCGTATAGAACCTATGGCTGAGGCCTAGGAATTGACTTTCAATCTTTCTCTCTATCTTCTGCCGTGGTCGGGCTTTGAGTCTTACTCAATCTTCACAACTTGTAATACAAGCAAGAACCCCTTCTTGGACTGAACCATTTTGAACTTCTTCAAATCTTATCAAGGTATGTGTTTTGTGAAAGTTCTATTAAGCATCTTGATCTATCCCTATAGATCTATAATGCTCAATATGCAAGTAGCTTCACCGAGGTCTTTCATTGAAAAACTATTATCAAACACTCCTTTATGCTTTCCAGAAAATTCTACATCATTTCCGATCAACAATATGTCATTCACATATACTTATCAGAAAGGGTGTAGTGCTCCCACTCACTTTCTTTTAAATACAGGCTTCACTATAAGTCTGTATAAAACCATATGCTTTGATCACCTTATCAAAGCGTATTCCAACTCCGAGATGCTTGCACTAGTCCATAGATGGATCGGTGGAGTTTGCACACTTTGTTAGCACTTTTAGGATCGAAAAAAACTTTTGGTTGCATCATATACAACTCTTTAAGAAATCCATTAAGGAATGCAGTTTTGACATCCATTTGCAATATTTCATAAAATGCGGCAATTGCTAACATGATTCGGACAGACTTAAGCATCTCTATGAGTGAGAAAATCTCATCATAGTCAACACCTTGAACTTGTTGAAAACCTTTTGCGACAAGTCGAGCTTTGTAGATAGTCACACTACCATCAATGTCCGTCTTCCTCTTGAAGATCCATTTATTCTCAATGGCTTGCCGATCATCGGGCAAGTCCACCAGAGTCCACACTTTGTTCTCATACATGGATCCTATCTCAGATTTCATGGCCTCAAGGCATTTATTAGAATCTGAGCTCATCATCGCTTCTTCATAGTTCTCAGGTTCGTCATGGTCTAGTAACATGACTTTCAGAACATGATTATCGTACCACTCTGGTGTGGAACGTGCTTTGGTTGACCTACGAGGTTTGGTAGTAACTTGATCTGAAGTTTCATGATCATTATCATTAGCTTCCTCTCTAGTTGGTGTAGGCATCACGGGAACGGTTTTCTATGATGAGCTACTTTCCAATTCGAGAGAAGGTACAATTACCTCACCAAGTTCTACTTTCCTCCCACTTACTTCTTTCGAGAGAAACTCCTTCTCTAGAAAGGATCCATTCTTAGCAACAAAGATCTTGCCTTCAGATCTGTGATAGAAGGTGTACCCAACAGTTTCATTTGGGTATCCTATGAAGACGCACTTCTATGATTTGGGTTCGAGCTTATCAGGCTGAAGCTTTTTAACATTAGCATCGCAACCCCAATCTTTAAGAAACGACAGCTTAGGTTTCTTGCCAAACCATAATTCATACGGTGTCGTCTCAACGAATTTAGACGATGCCCTATTTAATGTGAATGCAGCTGTCCCTAATGCATAACCCCAAAACGATAGTGGTAAATCGGTAAGAGACATCATAAATTGCACCATATCTAATAAAGTACGGTTACGACGTTCGGACACTATTAAGCCGTGGTATTCCAGGTGGCGTGAGTTGTGAAACTATTCCACATTGTTTTAAGGGTTTTTTTATTTCTGTGCCCTTGGTTCATTAGTTGTACTCATTCATCCCCACGCTCTTAACTTTTGCTCACTTTTCCCCACTCCCTTGCCCGAAACCCTCAGAACAGGTTAAAACGAACGTTGCCCTCTGGTCAATGCCTTTGACCGTTAACTCTGATGAGTGGGACCGCATAGGGCTGAGTCCACCTTTGACCGTTTACCCGTATAGTTGTTTCGTATGCTGACCGTGATTGGTATTCAGATATCGTGGGCGCATGCAATGACTCTGATGCGTGGGGTAGCACGTGTCCATGGGACATGGCCGAAACGTCCCATCATATAAAGAGGGGGAACCACCTCCCGGCACGTCGCCCCTACCATTTCCCCCCAAATCCCCTCCCTGATGCATCGTCTTCCTCTTCCCCACCGGCGTCGTCTCGCTCTCCTCCACTGCCTCCGGTAGATAGGGATCTCTGTGCTTTAATGCTATAAATTCTAAGGATGCTTTCAAACTCAATTGTGGTAGATGACATCTTTTTCTTTGTCGTTCCTTTCATTCAACTCTTTCAAGTTTTCCGGAGGCATTGTGTTGTTCCTCTCGCCAAGTAACATTCCATCTTCTCTAGTTCATGTTCTATTCCATTTCATGTTCAACTGGAGTCCTGCCTAAATTCTTTCAGTCTTATTCCATTCTTATCTTGTTCCTTGAGTTTTTGATTCTCGTCTTAGTCGTCGTTCCGCTCTTCTTCCCGAGTGCTCTCAACTCTTTTCTTCTTCTCTTGCGTTCTTGTTTCACCTCATTCTCTTTCTCTCCCATCTCGGTCCTAAGATCTCGGGACGAGATCTCTTGTTAGTGGAGGAGAGTTGTAACGCCCCGGATCCGATGCGCCAGGTGTCCGCCAGTTATTCGTCGTCCTTGCCATGTCATTTGCTTGCGTGTTGCATTTTTCCATGCATCATATGCTTTGCATCCTCATATTTGCAAAACTTGCATCCGTCCCGGTCTTCCCGCTCCTTTCGTTGTCCGTTTCGAGCCCAGACACACTCGCACACGCCCGCGACACCTCCGAAATATTATTTTATAAGTGGCCGAAAAATGTTCTCGGAATGGGTCGAAACTTGGCGTGCGATCTTATTATAGTGTAGACAGAGCGCATGTCAAGTTTCGTCGCATTCAGAGCCCGTTTGATAGCCCAATCGTTAAACTTATAGCGGCGTCGTTGCCGGTCAAACGTCGGACGTTTTCGGTCTCCGAAAACTATTGCCGGGCTGCTATTCTCTTCTATCTTCTCAGCCCAACTCATCTACACAGCCCACTAGGCCCAACTACCTACCCCCCTCCGCTCCGGACCGTCCGATGACGATCAAACGGCTCCGAAACGGAGCAAAACCCCCCTAACCCTAGCCACCTACCATATATATGCACCCCCTTCCAATTTTGGCATCCCTAACCCCTCCACCTACCTCTAGCCTTCCCCCTCGGATCAGACGCTGCCGCCAGCTCGAATCCTGCGCTGCCGGTAACATCCAGCCGCCTCTCCCTCGTTTTCCGGCGCCAGCCACCATCGTCCCGCCACATGGCGCGCCGCCAGTGGCCGAGCCGCCACCAGCCGCCTCCCGCGACCAATCCGGGCAGGCCACGCGTCCTCCCTGAGCCTCCCACCATGCCCGCCGAAGCCCATCCACAGCCCACCCCGGGGCGATCTGGGCCCGAGGCGCCCGCACCGTGCCGCCCGCCGCCCGAGCTCCTCCGCCGCCACGGACCCCGTCACCGCATACCGCGCCTCCCGCTCCCAGCGTTGTCGCCTGCGCCTCGCACCGCCACCTGCGCCTCCCCACACCTCCACTGCGCCCGCTGCTCACGCCGGCCGCTGCTGCGCCTTCCACCGCGCCGCGCCGCCCGCGCAGTAAATCGCCGCTTGCTCCGCAGCCGCACCGCGCCCCGCTGGACCTCGCCGCCGCCGTCGGGAGTCGCCTCCTCCTCGCTGGCGCCCCGCTCCTCCGTCGCCAGAGCTCGCCCACGCCTCCCCGCGCCTCACCGCGCCTCACCGGAGTCGTCTCCGGCTGGATCCGGCGAGATCCGGCCCGGAACCTCCCGGTGGATGAGATCCACCGGCTCATCGATCCAAACAGCCTCGCTGCACCGCACCGTCCTGCTCCGCTCGATCCAGCGTTGACTTCTCGGAGGTTGATTTTCACTAAGTCCCTGAGTTTTCAAACAACACATATGCATTTGGTTTTGGCTGTATCTATGTGCTTGTTTGTCCGATTGAAATGATATATATATATATATGTAAAATCATCTACTATCTGTGCTCTATGTGATGGTGTGTTTTTCATGCATGTTAGGATGCTTTATGCCATGTTTATCCCTGTTGCAAGAGTGCTATATGATGTTAACTGCTGGTTCTTAACAGAACTTGTTGATTTGTCTTTTTCGTTGCATTTTGTGTGTGCACCCTATGAGCATGATGTCTACATGTTTGCGAAGCACCTCCTTGCCATCTTTGCTGTGGTGCAATCCAATATTCATGATATGATATGTATTGTTTGAATCAAGCTTGCAAAGTAGCCTCCGTGATGTTGCTGTTTTCTATGACAGTCATTTCTGCCAAGTCCGAGTCTGATACATTGTCATGCTATGTAAACCTGCTGCTACCATGAGTTACATGCATAATCTGGAGATGTTAACTAAGGATGTTTTGATATACATGTCATGATGAATCCATCCATGCCTTGTTTTGAATTTATATCCTGCTGTAGCTTGTTGTTATCATGCTCCAAACTTGCTACATAATGTTGCTGTCAGCCTGTTACCATTAAGTTCAGTTTTGCCATGTGAGCAACTAGTGATCTATGCACCCTATGGACTTTCTCTTGCCATGCTTAGCTTCATATTTATGTCGTCTTACTGTTGGTTGACTTCACATGCCATGAAATGCTCTGTGGTGAGTGGTACGAGCTCACCAACATGCCTACATGTTGTTGTTCCTGCCATGTACTGTTATTTCACTGTCTGAATCTGTCATATCATTTGCCATGTTTGCATGGGTGCCACCATATTTTATGTTGATCTTTGGATTTAGCTCAGTAAGGGAGTTTCGTTAAGTGCTTTTAGTGTTAGCATGCCGTGCCTTCTTTTGCCATGATAGCTTGCTGTAACATGATGTTTTATAGCTCTAAATATTGCAACCTGATGTTATTTCTGCCATGTCCAGTGAAATTCTGCCAAGTCTGTGAACTGTTATTATTTGCAATCTTGCCATGTCCTTTTGAGCATGTTCTAGTGATTTCTGTAGATAACTCAGCATTCATGTTTTGTTATGCTTTACATGTACATCATGTTATTTCCTTTTGTTTTCATGTTGAGTGGCTGTAGCATATCGTTTTGATGCTTGCAAGATGCCTAGTTACTGTTTTGGACAGCTTGTTCTTTAAACTTGTATTGTGTGTATGTGTTGAATCGTTGCTCCGTTTTGAGTGTGCTCTATATAATACTTGCTTAGCTTTAAATGTAGCTTCATGTTTACCTTGTTTCATCCATGTTTTGAGGTGTTTGCTTGATGTTTGAATGCATTTTGCATCGATGCCATGTTAATCTTGTGTTGCTCTTATCTTCTAGGCTGTAGCTCCGAATCTAATGAACTTTATATGCAACTTGACTAGAATTTCGTGTGACTGCTTTGGTGGTCTTTAACTTGCTGTTTAACCACTTTAACTTAATGTTTTGTTCAGAACAGTACCAAATTCTTAATTTTCATATGGGGTCTTTCCGGAATTGTTATATGTTGTATCCGGCCTCATTTAAACTTGCTTGTTTGTGTTGTTCTTGTATGCATCATCTCTTGCCATGAGTAGCTTCATGTAGCCTTGTCATACATCATACTTGGTTGAGCATCATGTCATGTTTATGTGTTGTGTGTTTACCATGTTGTTTGCTTCTTTCCGGATGTGCTTCTCCTCGATAGTTCCCGTTTCGTTGCGATCGTGAGGATTCGTTCGACTACGCTTGGTTCGTCTTCGTGGCTTCATCTTCTTCATGGACTCGTTCTTCTTCCTAGCGGGATTTTAGGCAAGATGACCGTCACCTTGGATCTCATTACTATCATTGCTATGCTAGTTGCCTTGATGCTATCTCTATGCCGCGTTACCTACCACTTGCTTATCAAGCCTCCCAAATTGCCATGAACCTCTAACCTTTGTCACCCTTCCTAGAAAACCGTTGTTTGGCTATGTTACCGCATTCGCTCAGCCCCTCTTATAGCGTTGCTAGTTGCAGGTGAAGATGACGATTGCTCCATGTTGGATTATGTTTTTGTTGGGATATCACAATATCTCTTATATTATTAATGCATCTACAGACTTGGTAAAGGGTGGAAGGCTCAGCCTTATGCCTGGTGTTTTGTTCCACTCCTGCCGCCCTAGTTTCCGTCATATCGGTATTATGTTCCCGAATTTTGCATCCCTAACGCGGTTGGGTGTTATGGGAACCCCTTGACAGTTCGCCTTGAATAAAACTCTTCCGGCAAGGCCCAACATTGGTTTTACCATTTGCCTACCTAAGCCTTTTTCCCTTGGGTTCCGCGGACTCAAGGGTCATATTTATTTTACCCCCCGGGCCAGTGCTCCTCTGAGTGTTGGTCCAAACTAGAGCATCGTGCGGGACCGTCCCTTGGCAACTTGGGTTACGTTGGTACCTGTACGCTTCGCTTATCCGGTGTGCCCTGAGAACGAGATATGTTGTCAGGACCCCGATTCCAAGTCACATCGACCTAGCCGGTAACACCTCATATCACTTTGCGGCCTCACGCACGGTATTCCCACGGGTGTCGCCTTACCATGGCCGGGACCGTTTGCGTCTTTTGGCACACGTATATGATAGTGTCGCTAGCATCCACATGACAAAGAACCCGGGCCGACATGGCTAGTCGTGAACCCAAAGCGGCACTAACCCATGGGGACAGGCATACATGAATCACATCGAGCATGTCGGTCATCAACGTATAAATTCGGGCTGTAGCACTGGGCTAACAGGACTCCGGTATCCCGGGCTGTAGCAGGCTAGGCAGGACTCTGAATAACACCGCGTGACATTTCCCGAAGGGACGGACATATGAACGAAGTGAATCACATGCCGCCATCAAGTGTCTAAGCGGTAGTCTTTGGGCTAGCAGGATTCCGGTGAACCGGCTGTAGCGGACTACTATCGCTCGTAGCACGAGACTACATTTCCCCATATGAGAGGCTGCCAAGGATAAACAACTAGTTTGTCGGATCCCACACATACCAAGCATTTCAAACATACACACAATATGCTCAATATGTGTAGATACAACATGGCATCACAACATAACTCTACGACTCAAATATTTATTCATTAGGCTCCGAGGAGCGAGATATTACAAACATGGGTCTCATGACCCAACACTCGTGAGCATACAAGTCAAAACACAAGCGGAAGCTAAACATGTCCGAGTACGCATAACTATAAATGAAAAAGGCTGAGAAGCCTGACTATCTACCAGATCCTGCCGAGGGCACAAGATCGTAGCTGCGGTAACAAGCTAAACGTCGAAGTCCAAGCGGAACTACTAGCGAGAACGAAGTCTCTCTACAAAACATAAAATAAGCAAACGTGAGTACAAACGTACTCATCAAGACTTACATCAGAACTATCTACATATGCATCATTATCAACAAAGGGGGTGGTGGAGTTTGACTGCAGCAAGCCAGCTTTGACTCGGTGGCTATCCTGAACTACGACTGCAAGTAACTCTTTTGAGGTGGCGCACACGAGTCCACATATTCACCATATCAATACACCACTATGGACCCGTTCCCGTCTCCCTACGAGAACGCCATCCATAGCACTCACGCTTATCTTGCCATTTTAGAGTATCCACTTTCACTTGTCTATGAACTGATATAGGCAACCCAGAAGTCCTTCTCCATGGACACGGCTATTCGAATAGATCATGTTAACCCTGCAGGGGTGTACTTCTTCACACACGCTCACCACTTACCGCCGTTTACCGACATGTACTCGACAACCTTCAAGCGGAAGCCCAACGTGGGTGTCGGCCACGACCTACCTAAACACACAAGTCCCAAGTCCAGGTTTATCGCCTATTCGGGTTCCATCCGCAGGAGTCCGCCGAGGTTTCCCATACAGCCCCGAACGATGTGTACAGGGTTCCCGAGACACCAAAGCAGGCGAATCGGTACACCGGGACCCACGGTGCCTACCGCAACACAACCCACCCCTATGGTCAGCGTTGCGTGCCCCCAAAGATACTACAAACACCGAAACTACTTGCAACTCCTGACCGGGAACAAGGGTGGTTAAGAAGCCGAGAGGGTCAATTAAGGATCCCAATGCGTGGTAGTAACTGTTTCATGGATCACAAACACGTAACTCAGTTCCTGAGGTCGGCTGCAATGAGACAACCCACCATGTACTCCTACATGGCCTCTCACCGCTACCTTTACCAAATCGTGTTCACACACTTAGCTCACACACACATTAGGACATGTTCACACACCATTCCAATTCATTCTCGATGAATCAGACCTGACTCAACTCTAAGCGATGGCGAGCACGACAACAAGCATGAATGAGTAGGCACAACATGGCTCAAACAACTCCTACTCATGCTAGTGGGTTTCATCTAATTACTGTGGAATGACAGGTCATGCAGAGGATAAAGGGGTTCAGCTACCGCGGAAGGTAACACATGAGTCGTTGTTGTCCTAATGCAGTAAAATAGAGCAGGAGCGAGAGAGTGGGATTATATCGGAATGAACAAGGGGGTTTTGCTTGCCTGGCACTTCTGAAGATAATATAGTTCTTCATCGGTGTCATCGAATTCATCGTCGGTACATCGTTTACTGAGAGGGGGCAATTACCGGCAAACAAGAGAGAACACAATCAATGCAATGCACATCCACATGAATGACATGTCATGTTTAAGGTACTGAATTCACCTAATGCAATGTCTAGCCAGGTTAATTGAAGTGGAATTCAAACAAGGTTAAACTCCAACTCCAAATGCTAGTTCATAATTTACCCTAATCATGATTCATCCTATTCAGTGAGGTTAACTTGTTCAAACATGCATGATCATGGCATAAACAGATTCTTCATATTTTTCTGATCATTTTTCATATATAAATTATTTAATTTGGAGTTACAGATTAAAAGTTATGACTATTTGAAGTTTGGGGTATTTTCTGAATTATAATAAATCCAGAAATCAATTACTGCGTCAGCCTGACGTCAGTGTGACGTCAGCAAGTCAACGGCGCTGTCCAGGTCAAATCTGACCTGTGGGTCCCGAGGTGTCAGGGTAATTAGTTTAACTAAAACTTAATTAACCGAATCCTATTTAGTTAGCAGGGCTGGGCCCCATCTGTCAGTGACTCATCGGAGTCAACCAGGGCCCACCCGAGTCAAAGTCCACGTCGGCTGCACCGGCGACTAGTCAGCCGCGAGCCCGACGCCACGGAGGAAGTGCTTTTAGCGATTCCGGCGACCAAATGAGCCATGGAGGGTGGCTATGGGTAGTCGGGAGCAAGCCGCGGCTATTGGTGGAGCCGGTTGGGGTCGGGTGGCGGAATCGGCGCCTACGGCGACGACCTAGGCAGCACGGAGTTCGGCCGAGACGAACTTAGGGCTAGAGGGGTCGGTGAGGTGCGGGAGTGCATGGTTAGACTCCATGGGGTGCGGTGAGTGTGAAGGACACCATGGGGTGGCGGAGAGTGACCGGAGCACGTCGGCGACGAGCTCCACGGGCGGGTGCGGGGAGCTTGGTCTGTTGCTACGCTGCTCAAAAGCGAGAGAGAGAGGGAAGGGAGGTAGACGGGCTCACGGGCGACGCCAGAGAAGCTCTCGTCGAGGTCGGGGACGGACCGGAGCGACGACGGCGTTGAAGGGATCTCCGTAACAGTGGACTCGGCCGAGGGCGGTGTGGTGGATTCGGGCACTAGAGCGAGCGGGCTTGGCTAGTTTGGGGTAGTCGAGAGCCGGAGCTCCTAGACAAGGTGAGGGGAGCACGGACGGCGGGAGCGTGGTTCTGGCGATGGTGCGGACGGCAAGGCCGGCCAAGGCGGGGAAGAGCGAGAGAGATGAACCAGGGAGGAGAGGGAGTGCCCAGGGAGTTCGGGGGAGAGCGAGGAGGCGATCCTCATCGGCAGCTGGCGAGAGGAGCGGCGAGGCGGCGAACAGGTGCGTGGCACCCATGCGGTGCCTGCCGTCGAGCACCTGGCTGCCTGCCTGGCCGAGCCAAGCAGCTCGCTGGCGCGGCTCTTGGCTGGGCAGCCCGGTGGGCCGAGTAGGTGGCGCCAGTAAGTCCTTCCCTGTTTTATCTTTTCTATTTTTCTGCAACTTTGTGGAGTTTTAAAAAATACTAGAACAGCTCCAAAATCACCAAACTGCTCCTGGTCCAATGTTGGAATATTTCCAACATGAAACATTTTAGTTTGGGAATATTTGGGCATTTGAAATATTTTATATAATTTTAAATGCCCAAACTCAAATACTTATGATTTAATTCAAAGATCCAAATGTCATGGAGAAATGTGGAACATCTCTGATTCTTGTTTCCAGCATTTTTCCAAAAATGGTGAACATTTTTGAAGGCCATTTGAAATCACTGAAAAATATTTATGGTTGAACCTATTTGAATTCCTTTAATGCTAGGGTTTAGGCAATCCCCATTTCAAATTTCATGAAAATTAAACACGATGCATGGATGCAATGCCACTAGCTACAAGCAAGCTCTAGGGCTGTGACATATGTGCAGCTCCTATCGGGATTTGTCGGCACATTCGGGCGGTCTTGCTGGTCTTGTTTCACCATTTCGAAATGTCTTGTAACCGGGATTCCGAGACTGATCGGGTCTTCCCGGGAGAAGGAACATCCTTCGTCGATCGCGAGAGATTATAATGGGCTAAGTTGGGACACCCCTGCAGGGTTTGAAATTTCGAAAGCCGTGCCCGCGGTTATGTGGCAGATGGGAATTTGTTAATATCCGGTTGTAGTAGACTTGAAGTAAACTCTTCTAAAATACACCAACCACGTGTGTAACCGTGATTGTCTCTTTTCGGGGTTATACGAGAGGAGAACACGGTTTGTGTTATGTTTGACGTAAGTAGGAGTTCAGGATCACTTCTTGATCATTACTTGTTAACGACCGTTTGCTAAGCTCCTTTTCTCGCTCTTGTTTTGTAAGTTAGCCACCATTCATGCTTAGTCGCTGCTGCAACCTCACCACTTTACCCCTTCCTTACCCATTAAGCTTTGCTAGTCTTGATACCCATGGTAATGTGATTGCTGAGTCCTCGTGGCTCATAGATTACTACAACACCAGTTATAGGTACAGGTTATGCGATGATCATGATGCGAGAGCGATGTTTACTTGTTTTGGAGTTCTTCTTCTGCTTCTTCTTCGATCAGGGGATAGGTTCCAGGTCGGCAGCCTGGGCTAGCAGGGTGGTTGTTGTTTGAGTTTCTGTTTGTGTTTCATCCGTAAGCGGATGTTGCTCTCATGTATGATGTTGATGTATTCTTTGGGGCATTTGTGCCTTATGTATGTATCCCCATCTATTATGTAATGTTGATGCAATGATATCCACCTTGCTAAAGCGTGTCAATATGCGGTTCTATCCTTGGTGGGACCTTCGAGTCTCTTTAGGATAGTATCGCATATTGGGCGTGACACACATATTGGGGTTAATAATGCTACAGACATGTATGCTTATTAGATTGGGTCCCTATTAGATTTGTTTTTGAATGCTACTCAGATTGGTGTTTTGAATGTCATATGCCCAAATGGAATCCATTGAGTAAGAAGTTATTTGATTCATTAGTATATAAATTTGTCCATGACATGTAGTTATATTAGCTCTGTTGTTCAATGTGTGTGCATGACAATGGAAAATGCCAATAGGATCATAGTATATTGAGAATGTCGGGGATATACCCCGTGGTATGACCCGGCCGGAGTCCTAACCCGGATGGGACTTGGTAAACCGGCGGAGAGTTAAGACAGATGGCTCAGACAGACAGTAAACCGGCTGGTGGTAAACCGGCAGACAATGTTAAACCGGCAGACAATGTTAAACCGGCAGACAATGTTAAACCGGCAAACAATGCTAACTGGGTTGTCAGGGGTTATGAAGCCCGAGATGTTATGAAGCCCAAGATGTTAAGAAGCCCATGAAGATAAGTTAGAATAGTTAAGTCTGAAGTCCGAGTTGGACTCTATATGTAACCCGCCTCTTCAACATATATAAGGAGGGGTAGGGCTCCCCAAAGAGGGACAAGCTACAAGCAAGAAGAAACAATCTTAGGGCTAGACACAAAGAGGAGAGCCGGTTTATGACGACTCCCTGGTGATGATAATGATACCTAGCCTCAAACAGCATGTAGGGTTGTTACCGGATGATGTTTCCCGGGGCCCGAAGCTGTCTAAATCCTTGTCTTGTGTTGCGTATCTCGATTCCGCTCAACCCCTCTCAAGCTACCACATAGATGCGCTGGCCTCACGACTAAGTCCTTACACTAGGACATTTGACGTGACAAAACCACGACAGTTGGCGCCCACCGTGGGGCCTACGCACGGCGGTGTTAAGTTCTTGGAGGGATCTTCCTCGGAGATCGAGAAGTTCGTAGTTTTTCGTGGCTATCCCACGTCTCGAGAAAATTTTATAGGATGAAGAAAGATTGCAGCGAAAAGATCCACATCATTGACGAGCTGTCAAAACAACATGTTCAGATCGAGACGAGTTAGGGTTCTGCAAGTCACCAAGCCAAGTCAAATCGCCCTGGCAACGGTCACGACTGGACAATGGAAAGTGCGGTTAGCAATTGACCATGGAACTGGCTTGGAAGGATCTACATCAGAGTCATATTCACTAATCCAGATTTATAGCCGATGAGATTTGAGGGATATTAGGGTTTGGCGTTTTTCCTCTGTGCGTCGCCGGGGCAACGCGATCGGTTGAATCCGAGTTGGAGATCAAATTCTTGCCGCTACAGCCGTGTATTACCAAGGCCGACAGGAATTATGCTACCGTACGCCGAGTCAGATTAATCAACTCATGTGTGAAGAGACAAGGGTCAAAACCCGAGGCGGTTTATACATGGAGCTGCTAAAGATTGCTGCTACTGTTGCATGGAATAGTACTACTTCAAAAAAAATTTATGCTACTGTTGTTTGAAGGCAATACTACGTTGCTATTATCCGCATAAAGGGATCCATCTAGTACTTGAATACTGGCTATGTTAAGGCTCAGATTTCGAGGAGACAATATCTGTGGAAACTGCTTCACGTGAGGGCTGGCAGATCATCAGCCGCCGTTTCCTCTGCCGTGAAACTGCTTAAACCCCTGCCCCGGCCTTGTTTCCAATTGCTGTTTTCAATGCGAGCCTGCCGTTTCACCAGTCGCCGAATGTCTCAAGTCGCCGCAACCGCTGAGTCACCTTGCCAAGTCACTGTTGGCGGTTCCTCTCTGCCGAGCGGCCCGTCTTGGCCTGCTTCCGAGTGGCCTGGGCGTATTGAGCCGCCCCCTGCCGCGTATTGAGTCGCCGGTCTGCTACGCTGAAGCCGTCCCTGTCGCGTTGAGTCGCCGGTTTGCTGCGCTGAGCCGCCCCGCGCACCGGTGATTAAAGCGCCTCCGCCTCGCCCGTCTTCAATCCGAGTGACCTCCGAGGTCTCAATCCGGCTCAGCTTCGCGCCGGTTCTGGCCCGGCGCCGTCTCCCAAGCACCATTTGTGTCGCACTGTCTTGAGCTGGCCCCGCCGTTGCAGACTTGTTCCACTCCGCCAACTGCGCAAGCCACCACAGCTCAGCTGGCTCCGCCAATGCCTCGCCGGTTTACTCTCGCCGCGAGTCGCCATACAGCCCGCCGCATTTCCACTCAACTCCACGGCCTTAAAATCGCCGCCTGGCCATCTGCTGCATGTAAACCGCCGATTCAGCCACACCTGTGACCTGGACGATGTGGACAAAGAGGGGTTAAACCGGACACGACCCGGAGAAGGATATGCATTCTGCGGTCGCTTTGACCTTGTTCCGAGTCGCCGGAGTGCATCCAAGTCACCACCGGCCGCCATCTCCGAGTCGTTCCATTGCGCCTCGAACCGCCCGGCTTCGTCACGAGTAACCTTGGCCGAGGGGCCCGACGCCTCTCCTTCCGTTCCATGGCTGCACTCGCCCGGCCGGACCTGCTCCTGGCAGTGCTACGACGACCCGGATTCTCTCCGCGACCCGCCATCTTCTTCCGTCGCCTCGAGCTACCCCGTGTCTCCGAGCCTCCGCGCTTCTGAGCCAATCTTTTGCCACGGTCACTGTCCTAAGTCGCTGTTGTTGAACCGATTCGGGACCGTGATCCATCAGCGCCCCTGTTGAGCCGCTGCCGCAGTCGCCGTCTCCCGCGGTCCCTCGGTGCCCTGAGCCGCCGCACTTCATGTCGCAACCCGCCTCTGTGTTGCCCTCCTCTGCCATAGGCCCCCCGGGGCTGCCTCAAATTGCCGAGCCGTCACCGTCGAACCAGCCTTGCTTCTGCCATTGCCTCGCATCGCGCCTCCGCTTTAAAACGCGGCCCAGATGGGTTGCCTCGGTAGTGAGTCTGAGCTGCAGGCGTTCCTCAGCCGCTGCATCAAGTCGCCATGTTGACCCGCCCCTGCACCAGCCAGAAACACCACAACCCGGAACCAGAGACGGACGAGGACTACACCGCCCGTGCCCCCACTGCACCTCCGGGCAGGCGCTGCCGCCCTATCGCCCGTGCTTGTGGCCCGGGCCGTCGCGCCGCACCTACTCGCTCAGAGTCGCCGCTGGCCAGGCGGGTCACCTGACAGCTGACACTCGCTCCGCTTCACCACTGCTTACTCGTCAGCGCGTTTCCGTCGCGCTTTGGGTCCACCCCGCGCTTAACTGCCGCTCTGCCGTGCCACCACTGCCGCCGCATGTCAAGCCGCCGCCTGTTTTTGTGCCACCGCCGCATCCACCTGACGCCAAGCTGGCCTCGCCTTGAACCGGCTCTGCCTCGTGCCGCCGTGTGCTTCTGCAGCACTAAACCGCCTTGCTTTCTCAGCCGTCGCTGGCCTCATCTCGTGCCTCGACCCGCCTTGGCCCCGCACTACTGGGCAGGTGTTGAACCGCCGCCTCCGCCGCGGCAGTGTTCCACCGCATGACGCACGCGTTGCTCCGTCCGAGTCAAACCGGCCGCTGAGCTCGCCGAGCGCTTAAGTCGCCGCAGGTGTACCGTCCGAGTCAAACCGCCTTGGCCTTCGCCCTGCATCTGCTTCTGCCTTCGAGGGTCGTTGCTCCGATTCAAGATGGTAACCTGCCGTCTTCGGCTTGCCTCCGTCGAGCGTGAGTACATCTGCACCAAGCCGCCACCCACAAGTCAATGACGCCACTCTGAGCCGGCCAAGTCGCCAATGCGGTGTCGCCTGCCAAGTCGCCACCACCTGCCGCACCGTCAACGAGTCGCTGGCGCCTCCAAAGATCCTATCACCGGCTCACGTTCATGTGATCCGAAAAAGAAGGGAGCTTTGCATGCGTAAAAAAAGAGAGGGGGTGGGATGCTTATGTGAGAGCCAGCTGATTGAAGTGATCCGTGCCCGTAACCCGGAGGAGATCCACAGACGCAGGCAATCAGGTTATATCCATCTTAGTTAATTTTATTAACTCATATTATTATTGTCAAAGAACAATTACTTTGGTGTATATATTTTACGCAGGGAGATTGTTAACTGCGAAGGCAATCATCGGCAATCGGAACTCGCGCCAATATTATTGTGCGCCAAAGATCCCACCATGTTGCATTGTTTAAATGAGCGTGCAAGCTGCCGCCTTCTGCGGCCTACTCTATATCAACACGATGCGGCTAATTCGCTTGCCCGGAAGATATAATGCGCCTGCGGATGACTCACCTGAGATTGATCTCAACTTTATTGAAGTGGTCATCAACTCTGCGGTGGATAATTACCGGCCTGACATATCAGGTGAAATCCATCCTGTATATTTTATATTGTTTTCTTTAAAAGAGCAATTACTCCGGCTTGCAAAGTTATCTAATGTAGGACCCTAAATCGCCATATTGGTGCAAATTTAAAGGCCGTCAGAAAATTTCCGGCTTAAAAAGAAGGATTCCGGTTTAAAATCCGGTTCAAGGGAAATCTATCTCCCACGAAGCTTTGAAGCTCTCAATATCCGGTTCAAGAAGGATTTATCTCTTGCAAAAAGTTAAAGGGTGCCAAAGAGGACCCGCTGCCATGATGCACGGTTCAAACATGGGTATCCTGCCTTATTGGCTTATCATATTATTGATCACTTGGGGGCTTGGTCGTATCCGAACCATAGTCACACCTCTTGATCGGCGCAATGCCACAGCATCACTTGGGGGCTTGGTCGTATCTGAACCATAGTCACACCTCTTGATCGGCAAAAATCCACAACATCACTTGGGGACTTGGTCATGTCTGAACCATAGTCACGCCTCTTGATCGGCCTAGTGCCACAACATCACTTGGGGGCTTTGGTCGAACCCGAACCATCGCTACACCTCTTGATCGGCGTAACGCCAATGCATCATTTGGGGACCTGGCTGACTCGAACCATAGCTACACCTTTTTGGGGGCATGGTCTTGTCCGACCATGGTAATGCCACTTGATCGGCTCAAAGCCTCATTTGCAATGGTTTTATCTTTGCCTTTGCTTCTGTTTTTCTTTTGATAAAATATTTTTTCTGTTGCGTTTTCAACCAACATCATTAAATCCGGTTCAACTGTCAGTTACAGATTGATGGAACACGATTAAATCATAATCCGGAGACTATCATCCTGGTCTGGTTTCGACTATAAGTCGCCAGCATATATTTGGATTGCGCCATTGGAATCATGTGCTCATAAATCATTGGATTATATTATTCAAATCTTCAAATAGCCAACATGGCTGGATTTTATTATGGTAATCAGTAACCTGTATTATGATTAAGGTTTTCAAAGTCGCTTTAGCGCAATGGCTATTATATTGTCAATAGATATGATTTATTTTACAATTGAAGGAATAGTCCCAAGTCGCTGCAGGCTTACAACCCGACACTTTTTGAAAACTGATGACAGTGAGATTCTCTCACTGCCTTTATATTAAATATATAAGGTTAGGGGTTAGAGTGTCCAACACTATACAAATTACATAATAGGGGTGGGGGGGGGGTGGGGGAGGGGTGGTTATCTAAACAACCTGGAAAACATCACAATCAAAGCAAATTAACTATTGAAAGAATGTAGGGGCCTTGGTCCTGCATTGATCGATGGACCAGCATAGCAAAGTCCTTCTTGAATCTGTTCCTCCAGGACCCAAAAGAAGGTTGTATCCCTCTGAAGTGCTTATCATTCCTCTCCTTCCAGATCCCCCAAGCAGCTACAGCAAAAACTTCTAAAAACATCGGCCTTGCCCATCTGTTCTGCCCCTCATGCATCATTCTAATCCAGTCAGTATCATTTGGCCAACGTATGCCCAGTGCATCCCAGCATCTCTGACTGAAGGGGCAAGTGAAGAAGAGATGAACAATGTCTTCCTCCGGCGGGTGGTTGCATAGTAGGCAGGTATAGTCATCATCCTAGATCCTAAAATGCCTTCTCCTGAGCATATTCCTTGTGTTCAATCTATCAGACAACAGCAGCCACAGGAACACCTTCCATTGCATGGTGCATTTGGTTTTCCAAATCGAGCCAAAGATCACATCAACCTGCACCTGACTAAAGCAGTGTGCATAGTATTTTGCAGATCGAAAGTCTCCATCTCCCCAAACACAAGACCATACATCTTTATCATTAGTCACGGAGATCCCCAGAGTTTCTGACTGCAGATGAATCACCTCAATCTTAGCCTCCAAAGATAGAGGCAGGAAAAACACATCTCCCAATCTCTCGTAATGTAAGATGTCTCACAGATATGTCAGGGTCTTTAGCAAAAGAAAAAGCTCTCGGGCATCTGTCCTGAAAAATATTTGTATTCTAGTTGTCCTTCCAAAACAGTATCGTGTCACCAGCAAGCACCTCTGATTTGGTGACCCCTTTGTATATATCAGATAAAGACATGAGATCTCTCCACCAAAAGGATCCACATGGGTCAGAAGCATGCGGTATTTTATCTGCATAGTAGGTATCCCAGATCAGATTGACCCACGGAACATCATGTTTGTTATAGAACTTGTGAAGTTGTTTCAGCAGCAGCCCTTGGTTTTGGGTCTTAAGATCAATGATCCCTAAACCACCCTTACTTTTGGGTTTGCACACCATATCCCAAGCAGCCAGCGAGCTGCCCTTAACCCCATCATCTGACTTCCTCACCCAAAGACATGATCTTCTCAGTTTATCAAGGTGCTCAATAATCTTAGGGTTTATTTTGATGGAACACATGGCATATATAGCCAAAGAGGTAACCACCGAGTTGAGCAACGTTAGTTTGAAGCCATAATCCAGAAGTGATGCTGCAGAAGGCACCTTTCTCTGAACGGAGGAGACCAGGGGCATCAGGTCAGTCACGGTCGGGCGTGTGGTGCCCATGGGCAGGCCCAGGTACGTGAAGGGCATGCTGCCAATGGAGCAACCAAAAATTGCAGCAATCTCCTCCGCCAGTAACGGATCAGAATTGATGGGGGCTAGAGTCGACTTGTGAAAGTTAATCTTTAGGCCCACAGATTTCGCATAGTCAACCAGGATAGATTTCAGAACATGCGCTTTGATAGACAAGCCGGGAAAACAGCTATCATGTCGTCAGCGTACTGGATTACAGGGTAGCTACTGTCCGAAGTGGGGAGTGGTAGCTGCAGTAAACCAGACCGACTGGCATCATTGATTGCTGACTGCAATAAATCCGCTGCGAGAACGAAGATCAAAGGCGACAAAGGGTCCCCCTGCCGGACACCACAAAGACAGTCAAACTGTTTCCCAGGAGTTCCATTAAGCAACACCGAGGAGCTCCCAGAAGAGAAGATACATTTGATCCATCCCAACCACTTCTCATTGAAGCCCATATGCTTCATGGTCTCAATCATCGGCTTGTGTTGGATGGTATCGAAAGCCTTCGCGAAGTCAAGTTTCAGAATACAACAGGCTCTCCCCGATGCTTGGCATTGGTGTATATATTCAAACGCCCAGGCTAGACAGTCCTGGATTGACCTCCCTTTCAGGAACCCATATTGATTCCGATGAATGATCTTGAGCACAAGTTTCTGCAAACGGTTAGGGAGCAGTTTAGTTATCAATTTCTGATAGCAGTTGAGCAACGTGATGGGTCTGAAATCATTGGCAGTCTCCGGCGATTGGGTTTTTGGGATGAGAGTTATAAAGCCCGAGTTCAGACTCTGGAGATCAATGACACCCTCATAGAAATAGTTGCATAATCTATAGAAGTCGTGTTTGGTAATGTGCCAGCACGATTTCAGAAAACACCCGTTGAAGCCATCCGGGCCAGGTGCTCTATCCGAAGGCATCTCTCTCACCACCCTGTCAATCTCATCATGAGTGAAATGTGTTGTTAGCTCGTCGAGCCCCTCCACCTTTTTGATGATTCTAGACAGATCAAACTTCATGTCATACTCTCCTTTTTTACCCAATCTCTCCCTGTAAGTGTTGAACAGTTCTTGTGCTTTACCCAAATGATCAGATACTACCGTGCCATCCGGAAGTTTTAGCGAAGCTATGGAATTCTTGCGGTATCTCTCTGAAGCAACAGAGTGGAAAAATTTGGTGTTATCACCACCACAGGAGAGCCATCTGACCGTATACCTCTGTTTCCAATATTCTCGTTTATAACCAAGGAGGGTAACGAGACGGTTTTTGAGAATCTCCATGAACTTGGCTTCCGGTACAGTGAGGGATCTCTTGTCTTCGATATTGTCAATTTCCATAAGGGCCCAATTGGAATTATCAATGCACAGATTCAGTCGGGAAATCTGTTTACTCCAGCGCTTAAGTGCGTACCTTAAGTTCTTTAATTTTTTGCACAAAAGTTTTGCCGAATTCGGTGCAAAACAATGTTTCTCCCAAGTGGAGTGCACCAACTCAAAGAAACCTGGATGAGAAATCCAAAAGTTTTCAAACCTAAACACCTTGCTCTTTGGGATCGAGGACTGAATTGAAATCAAACAGGGAGTATGATCAGACACTGGTTTGGGCAGGGGACCCACTGTGGTGTTAGGATAGTTTGAAGTCCAATTGGATGAGGTGAAGAACCAATCGATTTGTTCGAGCAGTGGATCAGACTGCATATTGCTTCACGTGTATTGTCTACCCTTAATCGGAAGCTCAACCAGAGTCTGAGAACGAATGAAATCATTAAACGTAAGCATATCATTGACATCTCCACCTGGCAAATTGCGATTATCTGGCGCTCTAATGAAGTTGAAATCCCCACAGATTAACCAGTCTTCATCATTAGGTATATCGAGATCAAACAACCATGATGTGAAAGTAACTCTACCTGCCCCAGCGCAAGGTCCATACGCATTAACCAGTTTCCAAGACTTGGCTGATTGCACAGAAGTTAACTGAATGCCCAAAGCAAAAAAATTCAGAGCGTAACACCGTGCGGAAAAAATGAGCTATCCCATAGCACAATTAAACCACCAGAGGCCCCTTGAGAGGGCACGAATTCAAACTTATCAAATTTTTTGGGACAGAAAAGCTTAACAAAAGCTGTATCAAATGTAGCACGCTTTGTTTCTTGCAGACAAATAACTGAACAACCACTACTATTAATAGCATTATGCATCGCCAGGTGCTTCTTGTCGGAGTTAATCCCCCGGACATTCCAGCAGAGAATTTTCCACTCCTTAAGCTGCATCGGGTTCACTACCATCACTCTTCTGCCCACGTTGGCTAGCAAGCAGCTTGTCTGGGCTTAACTAACTCGGAGGAACACCACACATATTAATCCCAATGGACTGAATAGCATGTATGGAAGTAGGAGGTGGGACAGTATCAGATACCTTGTCATGCCTTCTAGTGTTAGGTATGCCAGCAGCGGAGGGGCCAAGAAGAGAAGGATCTTTCCTAGGCTTGACCTTGGAAGTTTTCAATCTCTTGTCAGTAAGCGGAGGCACCCTGAACCCATCATATTTGTTTGCGCGTGCACTACGACGAAGGAGAATAGTGTCCACATGTGCTGACTCATTGATCATCATCCGCCCGATTGGGCCTGCACCAGGATCCACAGAAACAGACACCTCCAAACTCACAGCAGAGACAAACAGTGGGGCTTCTAGAACTGGCAGCTCAGAGGTAGAATCTTCCAACAAGGCAGACAAAACAGTCACATTTCCCACACGAAAAACTGAGCCGAAGATACGCCCAAAAACATCAGTTTCTGGCCACAATTGGGCCAACAGTGCCATGCACACACAGTTCAGTTGAGACTGCATAACAGTGAAAGGGTTTAGGGGGAAACAAACTGTATTGGGGAGCTCAGCAGGTAAAATAGCTCGGGTGTAGATCCTCTTTAACATGCCCCCCATCCATGAGAGCAGATCACTGTCATTAACCAAGAACAAAGCAGAAACAGAGCCTCCAGCTCTCACAAAGGCATTAGCCGCAAAGGGAACACCATTGATGAAATCATCAGCCAGCTCATCCACATAGGAGAATTCAGACCAAACATTTGACAGATTGTCGACGAGATTATGCTCTTGTGACACACCATCCATCAGAGACGGTCCATCATAGTCAAAGTAAGTTCTGAAACTAAAACCCGTATACGGCGGTGGTACCACTGGCCATGGACTCCACCCATTGGGTCGGCATCGATCCTCGATTCTGCATTGCCATTCCACATTGCATCATTTGCAGCTTGTTGGGCCTCCATCTCATTGATTCTAGCTTGTTGCATGATAGTATAATACGGCAGACTGTACGGATGCGGAGACGCATTCATAAGAGGCGGAGTATCTTTATATCCTTGCAGGCCAGGTACCGTGTCTCCGCTGCTCGTAACATAAACAGGATGTACCATGAGCGGCCCAGCCGGCAAACATACCAACTTTGGTGACAAGAAGACTATGAGTAACTTCGGCAATATCTTTAATGTGGAATTTAACAAGAACCCTAGCTTTCTTCTCGTTCGGTCGTGGCCAGGACAACAGCTTGCCGAAGCGAGAAACCGCCTTATGAACATATTTTTCTGTCATGTAATCCATAGGAAAAGCAAGCATCAAAATCCAGACTTCATACTGAAAAGCAGGCATTCTCATGTTAATCCCTTCGTCATGAGGGATTAAGGAGAAGTAGGAATTCTCAGTTAAAGCATGCGGCCCTTCTCTAATGGCGTCATCTCTACTCTGAACATCAAGAAAAGCAACACAACCTACTGCAATCGGATAGAAAAACTCGTCCTCAATCTGATACTGCAGATCCTCCCTAATAATCCGGCAAACTTCCTCTAACCAGTACCTCTTCTGATGAACTGGTACAGGGGGGCTGATCTCAATCAGAGCGTACCTTTCGTGGTTTAGCGGTGGTTCATCAACAACCATAGTGCTGCTCTGCAGACGATGATCTGGCCCGTGCTCAATGTGTGATCCAACTGGGGTGAAGGCAAACGGACTGACCGGAAAGTTCGCCATGGTAGCAGCACTAGGGTTTTTCGAGGACTCCGGTCTTGGAACAGGGGAGGGCAGACATGAGCAGAGGTGGGAGAGGACGTGGGTGAAACTGGGGAGACTGCGTCTGATTGGGTCCCCGGGGCGATGGAGTTGACAGCTGCGGGGTTGGGGAGTCGTAGCGACAAGCAATGGGAAAGAGCCACGTCACTATTACCCGGGATTTTCTGTTTCACTTGCCATACCTGATCTGGTTTTTTACCTTGTATATCCCGCCAAGTCGGGTAGCTGATATCTTTCCGTTCCCCAATATCAGGCACATGTAGTTCGAAGCTTGTGGGCCGCCAACAATAAGTTGGCCCAGTCCAACCCCCCGGCAAGCATTATGACCCAATAAGCTACAGGAATGACACCTCCGGAGCCTAGGACAAGCAGAACTATAATGATCATTACGATTACATGCTAGACAGGTTTGTAACTTACGGCCCAACATGCATGTATCTATCTAGTCATACTGATATTCAGGACACAAACACTGATCAATGAGGCGAATACAGCATTGGCAAAAATTACCTGGGCAATCTGATGCAAGATGGCCATGGCGAGAGCAACTCAAGCACTTGAGAAAACGAGAATCGATATATTCTTGAGTTGGCACATCAAGAATTTGGACCATAGAGGAGACATCAGCATTAGAATAACCCGCTTGCTAGCCATCCATAATATGATATAATTTTTCATTTGAAATGGAATTCCAATATGATTCCCTAAAACGAGATCCCTTGAAAGAAGGCCTGACTTGCACATTATCCTTTCCAGAACAAACAAAATCTCCAATCCGGATATTCAGCTCCTGATCCGCAATCACCGGAAAGATGAACTGCCCCAGAGAGAAACCTACGGCGGCCGGCGCCCGACTCAAATCCGGTGAACAAACTTGTGAGGCACATCGCAAAGGCGCCGAAGGTTGAGCATCCAAATTAAGCTGATCAAATTTTCTCTACTGATCTTGAAGCCATTTAGATTTAATAGCTATAGGACGAGAACCCACCTGAGGAACAAAACTATCCGCATGCCAACCATAGTCATTCTGAACACAACCATGATCAGGAACTCCACGAAACAGATGAAAATGACAAATGAAATCCGGCCAAATCCTATCCTTAAGGCCATAAATAAAATGACCCACACGATTTGAGGCAACCGAGAACCGGAAGCGGCGATCACTAAGTTGCAAAACCCTAAACCTCGCGTTGAGACCACCGATGCAAGATTGGAGAGCAAGGGCCACTGATTCCTCAGTTAACTTGAATGATGCCGACGAGAATGAGACAACAAGGAAGAATTCCTTTGAGGATCCAGGGTTGGCCAGAGAGAAGTGCACCGTGAACCCAAACATGGCACATACCTGAGATTCAATCGCCAGTCCCGTAGAGAAATCCCAATGGAGAAGACTCTCCATGGGTATGTGGTGGCTGCCACGATCGGAGTGATCGGTGACAGGGAAGGGTGGCCGCCGGGGCCGGAGTGGCCACCGGCGGTGGTCGCCTAGGAGAGGGAGTCTCCTAGGAGAGGGAGTCGCCTAGGAGAGGGAGTTCTATACAACCCGGCACTTGGGGGGCTACATTATTCAAAGTTGAGATTATATCAAATATGCAAGTCTCATGTCGCTGCGAGCATGCACCATGACATTTGGGGGCTAATGCAAAGTCATTTTTATTAGTCTTATTGAAGACCCGACTCATCACATCATAATGAGCCAGCCCTTGGGGGCTACCAATTGCTCCTGTCAACAATTCAAGGTACATAATTTTCATCCATTATTGAAGGATCCACTGCTCAGTTGGTAAAGCACAAAGCTCTCAACCTTGTGGACGTGGGTTCAAGCCCCATGATGGGAGTTACATAATTTAATGTTTTTCTCAATGAAGTATATATAAAGTCCCAGCTCAATATTATCTTACTGAGCCGGCCCTTGGGGGCTACACGTTGCTGTTAAAGTCTACATGATCATATTTTCAAAGTCCCTGCTCATTATTTATATAATGACCCGGCCCTTGGGGGCTACACTGGTTGAAGTTTTTTTATGAGCATCAGGAAATTACAAGTCCCAGGTTGCTGCAAGCATGACAACCCGGCACTTGGGGGCTACATATGTGGAATACTCAGTTCTGACTTGTGATTGAGATGAACAACTTGGATTTCTTCACGCTTGTGATATTTATATTGAAGCAAGTCTTAAGCTGTTACTACGTTACCTTCTTAAGATTTGAGGGCTACAAGTGATATGCATATAAGAGGTATATTTTCAAAAGCTGATGTTAACAAACAGTTATGATCCGGTGCCATCAATATTATAAAACCGGCAAATTTCTACATTCTTAAACCGACTGAAGATCAGATGAGTATTTCAAAGACCAATATTTTTGTTAAGCATTGGGAGCTGAGTCAAAGGAGTTATTCTTCACAATATTTTTCTGTGACAAACCAATGTCAGCAAATTTATTATAAAGCTGGCCTATTGACCCGAATTTTCTAGAAGGAAATGACAAGGATTTAAACAGGATCAGGATCAGTTTAACATGGATAAATCCAAATTAAACTGGGGGCTAATGTCGGGGATATATCCCGCGGTATGACCCGGCCGGAGTCCTAACCCGGCTGGGACTTGGTAAACCGGCGGATGGTAAACCGGCGGAGAGTTAAGACAGAGAGTCAAGACAGATGGCTAAGACAGACGGTAAACCGGCTGGTGGTAAACCTGCAGACAATGTTAAACCGGCAGACAATGTTAAACCGGCAGACAATGTTAAACCGCAAACAAGTGATAATGGGTTGTCAGGGGTTATGAAGCCCGAGATGTTATGAAGCCCAAGATGTTAAGAAGCCCATGAAGATAAGTTAGAATAGTTAAGTCTTAAGTCCGAGTTGGACTCTATATGTAGCCCGCCTCTTCAACATATATAAGGAGGGGTAGGGCTCCCCAAAGAGGGACAAGCTGCAAGCAAGAAGAAACAATCTTAGGGCTAGACACAAAGAGGAGAGCCGGTTTACGACGACTCCCTGGTGATGATAATGAGACCTAGCCTCAAACAACATGTAGGGTTGTTACCGGATGATGTTTCCCGGGGCCCGAAGCTGTCTAAATCCTTGTCTTGTGTTGCGTCTCTCGATTCCGCTCAACCCCTCTCAAGCTACCACATAGATGCACTGGCCTCACGACTAAGTCCTTACACTAGGACATTTGACGTGACAAAACCACGACAGAGAGTATATTAGCCCTATGATCAATGTGTCTTTTGTGCATATCCAAACTTTCAATTGGCTTCTGTATTTACTAGTGATGGATGTAATTGTATATTCAGGAGGATAATGGTTGGGGGGGGGGGGGGGAGGAAGCTGGCCCAGTACGACCCGTATGATCCAGAGTTTAGTGACGACGAAGAATATGACGTAAGCCTACTTGAAATTTAGATTGTTCATTTAGTTCCTTTGACATGGTGTATATGAATTTATAATGTATTAATGCAACTCATTCATGTGTGCAGTATGATTCTGGAGAAGATGTGTACAAGGGCAACGTCGCGTCCTTCGTAGCGAAGGAGGTGGAGAAGATCAAGGCCAAGGGAGTTGCTTCCTTCTACAACCGCAAGATAAAGAAGTGGCACTGCTCCTACTGCACCACCAAGCCAAAGCCAAAGGATGTCCGCTTCGATCACCTTCTGTCTCATGCAGAGGATGCAGCGATTCGCGGGGAGGACTACATGATCAGGGGGCAGCATGCTGCCCTCGTGAAGGCCCTGACTCTAGCGTGATGTGATGCTGTGATGAACTGAATCTTTATCATTATCTTTTGGGTTACTTTTGGTAAACTGAGTGTGGCTGTTTATGGTGTATTGAACTGAATCTATGGTGATGCTAGTAATGTATTATGCTATCTATATTTGTCTGTCCTTAAATTTGCCTGTGGTGTATGGTTAGTTCTATTTAGATGTTGTGAACTATGAGTTTAGGTGCTGCAATGATCACACATGTTGTTTCAGTGTTGCTTCACTGATCAGACATGCTACTTTTTCTCACCAGTTTAGGTGTTGCAATGATCACACATATTGTTTCAGTGTTGCTTCACTGATCAGACATGCTGCTTTTTCACTGATCATAAAGGAGTATTGTCCTAATTATTTATCTCATGTTTATTAATCAAATCAAATGCATGCTTTTTCCCACTAGCAAGTTTCATTATCCGATGTTTTGAACTGACATTCGACAGGACAGTATAAATTCAAGAAAATGAAAAAAAACTTGGCAAACAATCTATGTTTGTGTAGGAGATCATGTGTGCAAAATTTGAGGTGATTTAGAGGAGGTCAAAGAAATTTGAATTTGAGAAATGTGCTCCAAATGAGCTCCCAGGCTAGGGTAAACAACCCATTTGTAATCAAGTTTTTTTGGACCTACTCTAAATGAGCCAAATGTTTTTTATTAACACCTATTCAATCTATATAGTGTAGATTCAA
The DNA here is from genome assembly GCA_021605145.1 of Aegilops bicornis. Classification (NCBI taxonomy): domain Eukaryota; kingdom Viridiplantae; phylum Streptophyta; class Magnoliopsida; order Poales; family Poaceae; genus Aegilops; species Aegilops bicornis. The sequence continues at coordinate 726,471,740 of CM038673.1, forward strand.
AGTCTCACTATTTTTTGAATTAATCTTCATATTTTTACATTTTCTTTTGAAAAATATGCTTTAATATAAAAAATATTAAAAACACGTTTAAAATATGAAAATGGAAAAACTAAGTTTAGTTCCTTCTTATTCACTTTGAAATAAAGCTCTGGTGATTTTTTTTATTTTTAAATTTTTTCAAAAAAAGAAGGTAACACTACCTCCTCTCCTTGAACTCTATGAAATCTTGTACATGATAGCTCATATGTGTGAAGGTGTTCTCATGAAAATGACCATAGACCAAGTTTATGATTTTTGGTTGGTAACATGTCACATAAGACAACATTGTGCGCATGTTATATATATATTTTTTAAATTAATGGTGCTCATTTGACCTCGATCGTGTGAGCTAGGGTTTTTTCATGAAATGACCATAAACCAAGTTTAGTATTTTTCCTCGTTAGTGTGTCTTATAAAACAACGAACGACGAAGCTTTCATATTTTCAATTTTTTTTTAAAATTAGTTATGCTCAGGCAAAGCCTTTGAAACCCCGTTGACCAGCTCAAAACCCCTCTAAACCCCGTGGGGTTTCGCCTAACCCTAGCTCCAAACCTCAGCCGTCCGATCATACCCTGGCGCCAAGCGACAACTCTTAGATGTGGTCTTCTAGAAGGAATTCGGTGGGCAGGTTGTGTGCAGGCTCCGCGCCGTTGGATCACAAGGACGGCTCCGCATCATTGGATCGTGGGGCCATCCGCGAGAGGCGGTCCAGTTGGTTGTGCTCGGCTGCTCACCCACCACTTACTCCACGAAAAAAAACATTGTTATTGGACCCAAAAGGAAACCAAGCTCTGGTTGGGCCGTCGAATTGCATCACTTTTTTTGCATCGTTTGCTTTGTTTTTTATGAATGTGCTGGCTCTGTTTTTTTGCATCATTTGAAATTACACAACAATTGACATTGCGTAGAAAATTTAGTTCTTTTTGTTCTATACAAATGCAAAATGACCAAATTTATAAGGGCCAAATTTATTTTTATCATGCAAAATGGCCACAAACTATTCAAAAATTGTCTCTTTTTGTTCATATAATATATATATGACCATGGATTCCCACGCGTGCAATTAGCTTCTTTTTCTTCTTCTTTTCAAACCACCGTTTCTTACGCGTGTACACTGCCGATGCTGCGGTGGGTTTGAAAATTGGCTACTTCACATTTCATCCCGTTATTGCCACGACCAAATAACAAGTAGCACTACGGCTATTTAAGCCACCCTCTGCCTCTGCCATCTGCGGGGATCCCGACTCATAAGTCGTGATCATCGAATGCACGTGTACAGTGATCCCAGAGATCAATGCTCACTGAACACACAGAAGCTGAATAACAAGAGTCTTACATCCATACATACCGTCTTACACAAGTAGGACCATTATGGTCAAGTCTTACATAGATAAAGCCTCAAGGGCTGAATACCAAATAAACTTAAGCAGCGGAATTCTTCATTGATAAGTAGAACCCATGCCATTTGCCTTAACCCTACAGGCATTCTGACTAGGAAAACTTCCTAGTTCGCATGTTCGTCTCCAAAGACTTCTTCTTCGAATTCCTGCTCTTCTATGCCTGGCCAATTAAATAACCAGCGGCAAGCCAATGAGTACTTCGAATGTACTCGCAAGCAACCCATATTTCGGTTCAAGGAACAACAATGCATGATATAGGTAAAAAATGCAGAAAGCTAGTTTTGAGTGCTATGACATGTTCAACGACTTGTAAGACATGCATCATGAGAATTCGAGTAACCATGAGAACAGGTTACAAATATCAACATAAATAGAGTTGGAATCAATCCACTTAATCATCATGTCAAGTCTTTTGACGTGACCTAGGTAGCTCTCACCACTTGTCCATACACTCTCACCAGGTTTTGTAAACATGTGGACGTAGCCCAAGAGCGGATACCCAACTGTCCTTGACCGTGGACATGACTATTTGAATAGGTTTACACTCTGCAGAGGTTGCACACTTTACCCACAAGATCCGGGAAGCCTTCGTATCATCCACGACCCGCGGTACCTCAAGTACCCGGGGTAAGCACCTGATCACTACCTTTCCCTAGATGCCACCAACATGGAGTCCACTCGATTGATATCAGCCCTCCGTGCCACAATCGTGCTCACATGTTTAATTCGGTTGAGCCACACTCCCATATTCAACACATAGCACAAGCACGGGTGTACCAATGGTGTGTTCGGTGCCCTGTAAAAACAGTCATGGCCGCCCTACCCGGCACGACCCCGTCCCGAGAGTGACCACGCCACTCCCGTCACTAGTATTGTGCCCTCCATGCTAGCGCGAACTAGGTAATCAATAATGCCCTTTCCCATATAAGGGTAGAGTGGTTGCGCATGTAAGGTTGAAGTAACAGTCGCAACTTAAACCAATCCGTTTTCAAAAACACACTCACACAACTTGCTCTGGTACACCACTTCTTTGTCAAGTGGTTACCTAGCTCATCATCTCCCTCGGCATTAGTGGCACCCAACGGGGTTTTCAAAAAGTCTTTGGAAATACTTTTGTCTCCATCACCATGCATATACCCGTCCCATTTGCGTAGCATCTACTTTAGCATGCTATCTACTCCCACCAGCAGAACCCTCATAGGAAGGTAGGGTCATGCACAATGCAACTATCAATAAGGAGGAAACAAAGGCAACCCACCGAAGTGGCTACCATCTCATCATGATTCTGATGCAACAATAATAAAATGCTATATGACATGCATAAAAAGGGGTATCATAGGTCAAAGGACTGCTTGCCTGGCTCTGCAAAGTCTTCGGGGTCTCCAAAGTCTTCTGGTCTAACTCCTTCGTCATCAACGCATTCTATCGTCGCAAAATTACAACGAGAAAAATAAGGCAATAGCAAAACAGAAAAACCAAAGTGCTCAGAAAAATGTCAACTCATTTTTGTTAAATACTATGAGGAAAACTAAGAAGGGGAAAATTCTTAGTTTTGGATTTGGAGCTAAAGGGACAGAGCAATGGATTTTCAAACAGGGATTTAGTTGCTCAAATTTAAATTTAAATGTGAACAGTACAGAAAGTTGGTTGGACATGTATGGAAGTTACACCATTAAATAGGTGGGATTATTACAAGATTTTAGGAGCTGGAATTATTGCATTTGGATTATTTTTTTAGTCTGTGGAAGTTTTGTAAGTTTCAGAAATAAAGAAAAAGAAAAAGGCATTGTGCGACTGGGCCAAAAGGGCCACAATGCAACATGCCCAGAGAGAAATCAGCCATCGTGCCTGGGCACGTCGAAGGCGTCTTCAGAGAATACGCCTCCAGCCGATGCAGTGTAACGCTTTGCGCGCGGGGGAGATTTGAACCTGACGCGTGGGACCCACTCGTCAGTGTGAGGCTGACTGGCGGGCCCCACGACCGTCGTCGTCAACCTCAGGCGTGAGGGGGTGGCGAGCTCGCCGGCATCGCTGTGGTCGATGGCGAGGCAATCTGAGGGCACCGACGTGTTCAGGGCGGAGTCGCCGTTCGGGTGGAGGTCGAGGTGCTCGCCGGGGTGCAGAGGTTTTCCGGCGACGAGGAAGCCGAGCGGCGGCGCCACGGGAGGTGGTCGATTTGGTTGGTCCAGGCTGTAATCGAGACGGGAGAAGGATGGGAAATGATCAGAGAGGTGTGGCAGTTCTAGATCAAGGGAGAGCTGGGTGAGAGAGGGCCAATACCTTGAGATCGACGGCGACCCATGGCCGCGGAGCTCGAGCTTGATCTCGAGCTCAGGCTGCTCCGGGGAGGAGTGGGTGGCTCAGGCAGTCGATAGGGAGTAGTAAGGGCGAGAGGTGGAGAGAAAGTGGCTCGGGGTGGCCTTAAATAGGCAGGGTGGCTGTCGGTGTCAAAACCGGCGGATCTCGGGTAGGGGGTCCCGAACTGTGCGTCTAGGCGGATGGTAACAGGAGACAAGGGACACAATGTTTTTACCCAGGTTTGGGCCCTCTCGATGGAGGTAATACCCTACTCCTGCTTGATTGATATTGATGATATGGGTAGTACAAGAGTAGATCTACCACGAGATCAAGGAGGCTAAACCCTAGAAGCTAGCCTATGGTATGATTGTTGTTCGTCCTACGGACTAAAACCCTTCGGTTTATATAGACACCGAATAGGGTTAGGGTTACACAGTCGGTTACAATGGTAGGATATCTACATATCCGTGTCGGCAAGCTTGCCTTCCACACCAAGGAAAGTCCCATCCGGACACGGGACGAAGTCTTCAATCTTGTATCTTCATAGTCTTGGAGTCCGCCAAAGATGATAGTTCGCTATCCGGACACCCCTAGTCCAGACTCCTCAAGAGCCCCTGAACCAGGCTTCGGTGGCAGCGAGTCCGGCGCGCATATTGTCTTCGGCATTGCAAGGCGGGTTCTTCCTCCGAACACTTCATAGAAGGTTTTGAACACAAGGATAGTGTCCGGCTCTGCAAAACAAGTTCCACATACCACCGTAGAGAGAATAATTTTTGCAAAGATCTGCTGACGTATTCCGCGGCGTGGCATCACACCACGGCCAAGCTTTTATTCGAATCGTTTTTTACTGTCCTGCCTCAGCGCGTTTAGCGAGGCGGTTTCCTTGGCACGTCTTATCAAAGCGTAGATCGTGCCCCCTTATTCCGGGATTCTCATCAATACGGACGTGGGTAACCCATCCGCGCCATTGATTACGGAGCTTGGGAGATAAGCGAGTTTTACCAGGCTGGTGGGGGACGCATAGCTTCGTCCATTCATATAAGGGATAAGGATCCACCTTTTCACCCTCGCCTTCTTCCTCCTTTGCTCATCCATTTCACAAGACTCGAGCTCCAGCGTCCAAGTCCGCACATCCCACCTCAACCTTCTCCAACTATGTCCGGAGCGGGAGGCAGGTGGATGGCCTCCTCCGTCACGGAGGGGCACATCGAAAGCTGCGGAGGCCGGATACTTGTCCAGCAACATCGCGCAAGACCGGCTCCCCGACGAGGGGCAGCTCATTCCAACCCCCAGGCCCCATGAGAGGGTGGTGTTTCTCACCCACTTCCTCCGCGGACTAGGTTTTCCACTTCACCCATTTGTCCGGGGGCTCATGTTCTACTACGGCCTGGACTTCCACGATCCGGCCCTGAATTTCATCCTCAACATCTCGGCGTTTATCGTTGTGTGCGAGGCCTTCCTCTGCATCCAGCCCCACTTCGGCTTATGGCTCAAGATCTTTAATGTCAAGCCGAAGGTAGTGGGCGGCCGCCAAGCGGAGTGCGGAGGCGCCATGGTTGGCAAGATGGCCAAAGTCCTATGGCTCGAGGGATCCTTTGTGGAGACCATATAGGGGTGGCAATCGGGGTGGTTCTACATCACCGAGCCGCGCAACTCTCAATGGGCGGCGGCCCCGAATTCCGATCTAGCTCCCCCACGCGGCTCACATCATGGAAAGAGACGGGCCTGACGTGGGGGGATTCAGACGAGCTTTCCGTACTCCAAACTTGCGTCTGAAACCTGGTTGACAAGAATCTCAGGCTTGTTAATGTAATCCAGGTGATGCTCATCCGCCGGATTCTCCCATGCCAACAACGGGCCTTCAAATTGTGGGAGTTTGATCCGGCACAGCACCCAACTCTGAAAAGGCTCTTCGACACTACGTACGAAGATGCCTGGAAGGTGCTGTTCAAGGGTGCCGAGGCTCCCACATCCGCTACCGAAGATCGCGGATTCAGCTCGCAGCGTCAAGGCAGCGAGGTAAGTTATTTTACCCTTTATGGGACTCTTTTCTCATAGTTTGACTCTATGCGGGATCTAAAACTCCCTAACCTTTAACATGACTGGCTGAACACGTCCGGACAGATTAACTGTCCGGCCCCTTTGCCAGAGGACCTAGCGGACGCCCGATTGACGGGGCTGCTGGCTCCGGTACCTCATGTGGTGCCGGAGAAGAAGGCCGAGAAGGAGGCCACGGGAACTCGAAAGAGCTCCCGGCGCCAGGTGCTGTCGGACTCACCGCCCAACAACTCCGAGGCGGAATCCTCCTCTGAGGAAGAGGAGGAGGAAAAAGAAGCCTCTCTCTCCGTGAAGGAGAGAAGAAAAGGAAGGCCGCCCCAACCGGGAGGACGGAGGGTCCAAGAAGGGAGGACCCTTCATCCGGACTTCTCCACCAACGCCGACAGCGACGAGGAGGAGTGGCCAACAAGGGCCAAGCCCCTGGCGAGATCGTAAGTGTCCGGATACCCATGGTTTTTTTTCATTGCATAGTGTTCTCTAATGTCGAACAATCATGCAGCCCGCCCAAGGGCGAGCTCGCCACTTCGTCGAGCGGGCCCCTGAATTCGTCGGAAGTGGAGAGTACTTCACTTTCGGCCGCCTCCTCACCTCACGCCGCGGGCGACACCGAGGTGGGGCCCCAAGGGGGGCCTGGTCAAGAGGAGGTGGCGCAGGAGGCGCCGCAAGGCAACCTCCCGGACTCCAGGCGCGTGGGGCGAGACCCCGGGGCTCTAAGCCCGACCCTCGTCCGGACTCCATCTCGAACCTTCAGCCGGTTCCGTAGTCCGCAAGCGGTCCCTTCATAGGAAGGGTAAGGCGCCGGTGTCCTCCGTCCAACCGAGGCACCAGATAGCATCGAGGCGCTTAACACGCCTCCATCGAGGAGGAGCACCGCCTTTATTATGAGTGTGGTGATCCGAAAGATTCGATCCGCCAAGAGCGGGCTGGTTGAAGCTTTATCAGCCTTCTAACAAAGCTTTGAGGTAAGTTTAGAATATGTAAAAATATTACCGCATAGACAGTAGCCCACGATGCTTAGTTTGGTGTTAGGAAGAAAAGCCGGACTAAGGATCTAAAAAGATATATGCAGGAGTCTAACATAAGTATGTCAATATGGGAATGCAGGCTGCGCCACGACCTCTGCAAAGACAGACTGCGGAGGTCAATGCATTGAAGCAGAGCCTCGAGCGGTCCGAGAACGAGCTCGGCCTTGCCAAGAAGCAGCTCGAGGACAAGGAAGGTAAGTAATACCTTATGGAAAGGATTTGGTTGCAAAAGATAACAGGAATAACTTGGGTACTGCAGGGGCCACGAGCGAGGTGGCGGCCCTGAAGGAGGCGGTGTCCGTGGCCGAAAACAAAGCGGCTGCGGAGCGCACCGAGCGAGAGAAGGGGGAGGCACAGCTGGCGGAGAATGCGACAAGAGCTCCAGGCTCTCGTGGAAAAACACGAGGGTTTGGAGCGTGACTCGAAGACCCGAGAGTCCGAGCTTGCCTCGGCTCTTGAGAGTGCCAAAGCTGCTAAGGCTGAGGCCCAAAAAGCCCTCCAAGAAATTGAATCATTAAAGAAGATAGCGGCGGGTAAGGCATTCTTTATGCAAAGCGAGCATGTGAAAGTGAATTACCTATTACTTACCCAGATTCGGAGCCCTCCAGGAGCATTCGTAGATCTGCCCCGTAGTGTGTCTGATGCTGCCGCGTTCTACCGTGCCAAGGAGGGGAGCTCGACGGAGAAGTTGTTCTAGTCTCAGTATGCTGAGGCCGACCGTCCGGTGCCCCTGAGCGACCAGCTGAAGCAGCTGGTCGAGCTCCACAAGGTCGCCGAACAGGCCATGAAGGGCCTCATAGTTCGGCCGTGGCCATTGGAAGCCATGCACAGGAGCTACTTCGGATTAGTGTAGCGGCCGGTGGACGCCTTTGTCCATGGATTGAAGTCCTCAAGTGCTCCGTCTGCATTGAAGGTGCCTGTCGGGCCTTGCCCGCTAAAGTGCACCGGGCAAGCCGATGCGGAGAAGCTTGTGACGACGGGCCACCAAGGGCAAGGATCATCGCAAGCCCGAAATGTACTATGAGGGCGTCTGAAGGGTGCCCGCCGGATAGCGGATGAGTGTTCCAAAGATGTAATTTTTGAATAGACTCGCATTTGTTATCCTGTACGCTGAAAACTTGTTCATATGCGCTAAGCAACGCTTGTTAATTTAAAATATTACCTTCTGTGCGGCCGTTTATCAGATTTTGAGAGATGGCAAGTCGTTGGCTTCAGCCCCCATGCCACGAGTGCTGGGGTGTTCGGGATAAACTTGAGCGCTCTTGTTCCCATTCTTGGGTCCGTCGAGGGAGGCGCTCAACGCAACGGAACAAGGCAACCGGACTTATAGTGCTTGAACACTCTCACTTAGCCATAGAATTCTATAATTTTAAATTTCGCGAAGCCCCTAGTATTCTAAGACCGAGTTCGGGCGCTATCCACGCCTTTGGCCGGACAATGCCGGTTCCTCGCTCTAAGCGGCATAAGTCTTTAGGGACTCAAGAAACCTCTCGAACAGCGACCGGCTCTCGCCTTATCATGACGGTCAGTTTTAGCTTTCTCCATCGAGGTGCTCAACCCAGCTCAACCGGGGCACATCGCAGTTGGTTCTCCCAAAGGCTATCTTAGCCGATATAACGGAACGTAAGGTACCAAAACATGGGAGCCGGGCAAACCCAACTATTAACCCAAGACATGATTCGGAGTCGATGCATATAATGCTATAAGTTCGGGGTGCCGCACTTGTGAAAGTGTTTGGAGTTATCACACCATACTTTTGGGGTACTGAAGCCCCTGGTGTATTGGCCGTACCAAAGTGTACGGGTGCAATATGTCATGAGATGAACATATATATAGATAGAGAAAGGAGTGCCGTAATAGGCAAAAGCTATGTATTGTTTATTCAAAAAGGTACTGCAAATAAAAGCAGAACCATACAAATTGTGCGATAAGCAAGGGATGTGACTATTTAACATGTCCCCCTCCAGGGGTAAGCTGCGGGATGGTATGTAAAACAGGTATAATGCTCGTAGTAGAGACCACCTGGACACTCAATGTAGCTTTCTGTTTCCCTGGTTGTTGCATCGTGAGTTCGGCGCGAATGCCGGACAGGGCTTCTGGAGAACAGAGTCCTGAAAGTAAGAAAAAAGAAGAAAGAAAAAGAATGACACAATCGGGAGCCCCTGGTGCGGTTGAGCCGCATTCAGGCGTCTTTGTAGTCGTGCCCCTCCCCTTATGCCCATGGTATCTCCAGAGCGTAGTTATGTACGCGTAGTACTGGCTTCGCAATTTCGCGAGGGCTGGGGTTGGGGCCAGATTCCTACGCGTGCTTGAATCGTGCCAGGCGGTCTTGTTGTAGGTTACTTCGGGCGCGCTTGACAGTGTCCGGACGTTTAATGGCCGGACTCGAGAATTGCTGTGAGAGGCTGCTTTGCACCTCCACCGCGAGGGCCGCCGTGTGCTCCTCCGTTCGGAGAGAGCGTTCGGTGTTTCCATTGACCGTGATTAATCCTCGAGGGCCTGGCATCTTGAGCTTGAGGTATGTGTAGTGCGGCACCTCATTGAACTTTGCAAATGCGGTTCGTAGAAGCAGTGCGTGATAGCCGCTGCGGAACGGGACTATGTCGAAGATTAACTCTTCGCTTCGGAAGTTATCCGGGGATCCAAAGACCACTTCGAGTGTAACTGAGCCTGTACAATTGGCCTCTACACCCAGTATGACGCCTTTAAAGGTCGTCTTTGTGAGTTTAATCCTTGAGGGGTCTATGCCCATTTTATGCGCCTTATCCTCATAAAGCAGTGTTCAGGCTGCTACCGCCGGCCCATCGTGACTCTAGTGAGGTGAAATCCGTCGATAATTGGGTCAAGAACCAATGCGGCGAAACCGCCGTGGACGGATGCTAGTGGGGTGGTCCTTCGATCGAATGTGATCGGGCAGGAGGACCATGGTTTGAACTTCAGGCGACTGGCTCCATCGCATATACGCCCCTTAGTGCATGCTTCCGCTCCCTTTTGGGTATGTGGGTTGCGTATATCATGTTCACCGTCCGCACTTAGTGGGAAAGCCCTTCGTTCCTCTATTGTTCGGGCGGCGGGCTCTTCCTCGTCATAGCTATGCAGCCCTTGTCATTGAGTTCGACACTTAACTTGCTCGTTGCTTGAACACCCAACAATCCCTGTTGGTGCGGTTGGCTGGTTTTTCGGGGTGCCATGTATCCGCACAAGCTATCGAGTATTCGGTCCAAGTTGGACGGGCCTGGGTATTTCTTTTGAATGGCTTCATTCGCCGACCGGGTTTAGAGCTCTGAATCCGGCATTGACTGCCGTATCTTCATCATTGTCACCGTTAATGCGGCGCTTGTTCTTGTTGCGACGCCGACCTGCCATTGCTGTCCTTGGTATCCGAACTACCAGGGTTTTTGGTCAAGTTGTTACTACGAGCTAGCCAGCTGTCCTCTCCCGCGCAAAAGCGGGTCATGAGTGTGGTGAGGGCTGACATGGATTTCGGCTTTTCCTGTCCTAGGTGCCGGGCTAGCCACTCGTATCGGATGTTATGTTTGAAGGCTGCAAGGGCCTCTGCATCCGGACAGTCAACGATTTGATTTTTCTTGGTTAGGAACCGTGTCCAGAATTGTCTGGCCGATTCTTCTGGCTGCTGAATTATGTGGCTGAGGTCATCGGTGCATGGTGGTCGCACATATGTGCCCTGGAAGTTATCAAGGAATGCGGCTTCCAGGTCCTCCCAACAACCAATTGATTCTGCTGGCAAGCTGTTGAGCCAATGCCGAGCTGGTCCTTTAAGCTTGAGTGGTAGGTATTGAAGGAAATATGCCCTAGAGGCAATAATAAAGTTATTATTTATTTCCTTATATCATGATAAATGTTTATTATTCATGCTAGAATTGTATTAACCGGAAACATAATACATGTGTGAATACATAGACAAACAAGAGTGTCACTAGTATGCCTCTACTTGACTAGCTCGTTAATCAAAGATGGTTATGTTTCCTAACCATAGACATGAGTTGTCATTTGATTAACGGGATCACATCATTAGGAGAATGATCTGATTGACATGACCCATTCCGTTAGCCTAGCACTTGATCGTTTAGTATGTTGCTATTGCTTTCTTCATGACTTATACATGTTCCTATAACTATGAGATTATGCAACTCCCGTTTACCGGAGGAACACTTTGGGTACTACCAAACGTCACAACGTAATTGGGTGATTATAAAGGAGTACTACAGGTGTCTCCAAAGGTACTTGTTGGGTTGGCGTATTTCGAGATTAGGTTTTGTCACTCCGATTGTCGGAGAGGTATCTCTGGGCCTTCTCGGTAATACACATCACATAAGCCTTGCAAGCATTGCAACTAATGAGTTAGTTGTGAGATGATGTATTACGGAACGAGTAAAGAGACTTACCGGTAATCTAGATTGAACTAGGTATTGGATACCGACGATCGAATCTCGGGCAAGTAACATACCGATGACAAAGGGAACAACGTATGTTGTTATGCGGTCTGACCGATAAAGATCTTCGTAGAATATGTAGGAACCAATATGGGCATCCAGGTCCCGCTATTGGTTATTGACCGGAGATGTGTCTCGGTCATGTCTACATTGTTCTCGAACCGTAGGGTCCGCACGCTTAAGGTTTCGATGCGACAGTTATATTATGAGTTTGTGTATTTTGATGTACCGAAGGTTGTTGAGTCCCGGATATGATCACGGACATGACGAGGAGTCTCGAAATGGTCGAGACATAAAGATTAATATATTGGACGGATATATTTGGACACGGAAAGATTCCGGAGAAGTTTGGAGCTCCGGAGGTTACGGAACCCCCGGGAGGTATATGGGCCTTATTGGGCCCATGTAGGAAGAAGGGAGAAGGAACAAGGGAGGGGGGCGCGCCCCCCCAAGCCCAATCCGAAGTGGGGAGGGGCGGCCCCCTTTCCTTCTCCTTCCCCTCTTCCTATTTCTACTACTAGTACTACTTCCTAAATACTAGTACTCCTTCCTTCCCTCCAAATAAGATAAGGAAAGAGAGGAAACCTACTTGGAGTAGGTTTCCCCTCCCTGGTCGCCCCCTTGGACCGGCCACCTCCTCCCTCCCTCCTTTATATACGGGGAGGGGGCACCCTAGAACACACAAGTTGATCCTTGAGATCGTTCCTTAGCCGTGTCGGTGCCCCTCCACCATATTCCACCTCGGTCATATCGTAGCGGTGCTTAGGCGAAGCCTCGCGTCGGTGAAACATCAAGATCGTCACCACACCGTCAGGCCGACGGAACTCCTTCTCTCCGGAGCTCTGCTGGATCGGAGCCCGTGGAGCGTCATCGAGCTGAACGTGTGCCAAGAACTCGAGGCGCCGGAGTAACGGCGCTGGGATCGGCCGGATCATGAGGAGAACGCACGACTACTTCCTCTACGTCATCATCGACTCGGAGGTACCGGAGTAACGGTCTTTGGGATCGGCAGGATCGCGAGGAGAACGTCACGACTACTTCCTCTACGTTGTGATCGCTTCCGCCACGGTCTACGAGGGTACGTAGACAACACTCTCCCTCTCGTTGCTATGCCATCACCATGGTCCTATGTGCGTAGGGAAATTTTTGAAATTACTGCGTTCCCCAACAAAGTGGCATCCGAGCCTGGTTTTATGCGTTGATGTCATATGCACGAGTAGAACACAAGTGAGTTGTGGGCGATACAAGTCATACCGCCTACCAAAGCATGTCATACTTTGGTTCAGCGGTATTGTGAGATGAAGCGGCCGGACCGACATTACGCCAGACGCTTACGCTGAGACTGGTTTCACCGTTCACGAGCATTCGTGCTTAAAGGTGGCTGGCGGGTGTCTGCCTCTCTCACTTTAGTTGAACTGAGTGGCTACGCCCGGTCCTTGAGAAGGTTAAACGGAGTCTATTTGACGAAGTATCGTTGTGGTTTTGATGCGTAGGTAAGAACGGTTCTTGCTCAGCCCGTAGCAGCCACGTAAAACTTGCAACAACAAAGTAGAGGACGTCTAACTTGTTTTTGCAGGGCATGTTGTGATGTGATATGGTCAAGACGTGATGCTATATTTTATTGTATGAGATGATCATGTTTTGTAACCGAGTTATCGGCAATCGGCAGGAGCCATATGGTTGTCGCTTTATTGTATGAAATGCAAACGCATCAGTAATTGCTTTACTTTATCACTAAGCGGTAGCGATAGTCGTCGAAGCAATAGACGGGCGTAAACGACAACGATGCTACGATGGAGATCAAGGTGTCGCGCCGGTGACGATGGTGATCACGACGGTGCTTGGAGATGGAGATCACAAGCACAAGATGATGATGGCCATATCATATCACTTATATTGATTGCATGTGATGTTTATCCTTTATGCATCTTATTTTGCTTTGATTGACGGTAGCATTTTAAGATGATCTCTCACTAAAATTATCAAGTAGTGTTCTCCCGAGTATGCACCGTTGCCAAAGTTAAATGCGTGCCGAGACACCACGTGATGATCGGGTGTGATAAGCTCTCGTCCATCTACAACGGGTGCAAGCCAGTTTTGCACACGCAGAATACTCGAGTTATACTTGACGAGCCTAGCATATGCAGATATGGCCTCGGAACACGGAGACCGAAAGGTCGGCGTGAATCATATAGTAGATATGATCAACATAAGATGTTCACCATTGAAAACTACTCCATCTCACGTGATGATCGGTTATGGTTTAGTTGATTTGGATCACGTGATCACTTAGATGACTAGAGAGATGTCTGCCTAAGTGGGAGTTCTTAAATAATATGATTAATTGAACTTAAATTTATCATGAACTTAGTACCGATAGTATCTTGCTTGTCTATGTCTGCTTGTAGATAGATGGCTCGTCTTTGTTGTTCCGTTGAATTTTAATGCGTTCCTTGAGAAAGCAAAGTTGAAAGATGATGGTAGCAATTACACGGATCGGGTCCGTAACTCGAGGATTATCCTCATTGCTGCACGTAAGAGTTACGCCCCTGGATGCACCGCTAGGTGCCGTGCTCTTCTTGATGTAACCGACGACGTTAAGAACGTCTGGCAGAGCAAAGCTGATGACTACTCTGTAGTTCAATGTGCCATGCTTTACGGCTTAGAACCGGGTCTTCAACGACGTTTTGAAAGTCGTGGAGCATATGAGATGTTCCAAGAGTTGAAGTTGATATTTCAACGAGAATGCCCGGATTGAGAGATATGAAGTCTCCAATAAGTTCTATAGCTGCAAAATGGAGGAGAATGGGTCCGCTGCTGAGCACATACTCGTAATGTCCGGGTATTACAATCACTTGACTCAACTGGAGTTGATCTTCCGGATGATTGTGTCATTGATGTAATTCTTCAATCACCGCCACCAAGCTACAAAGGCTTCGTGATGAACTATAATATGCAAGGGTTAGTAAAGACTATGCCCGAGCTCTTCGCAATGCTGAAAGCTGCGGAGGTAGAAATCAAGAAGGAGCATCAAGTGTTGATGGTCAATAAGACCACTAGTTTCAAGAAGAAAGGCAAAGGGAAGAAGAAGGGGAACTTCAAGAAGAACAACAAACAAGTTGCTGCTCAAGGGAAGAAACCCAAGTCTGGACCTAAACCTGAAATCGAGTGTTTCTACCGCAAGCGATCGTCACCGAAGCGGAACTGCCCCAAGTATTTGGCGGATAAGAAGGATGGCAAGGTGAACAAAGGTATATGTGATATACATGTTATTGATGTGTACCTTACTAGAGCTCGCAGAGCACACTGGTATTTGATAATCGGTTACATTGCTAATATTTGCAACTCGAAGCAGGGACTACTGATTGCGAACAACGGCAAAGGGCGAGGTGACGATCTTGGCGTGGGAAATGGTTCCAAAGTCGATGTGATCGCGATCGCACGCTACCTCTACATCTACCTTGGGATTAGTTTTAGACCTAAATAATTGTTATTTGGTGCCAGCGTTAAGCATGAACATTATATCTGGATCTTGTTTGATGCGAGGCGGTTATTCATTTAAATCGTAGAATAAAGGTTGTTCTATTTATATGAATAATATCTTTTATGGTCATGCACCCTTGAAGAGTGGTCTATTTTTAATGAATCTCGATAGTAGTGATACACATATTCATAATGTTGAAACCAAAAGATGCAGAGTTGATAATGATAATGCGACTTATTTGTGGCATTGCCGTTTAGGTCATATCGGTATAAAGCGCATGAAGAAACTCCATCTTGATGGACTTTTGGAGTCACTTGATTATGAATCACTTGGCACTTGCGTAACCGTGCCTCATGGGCAAGATGACTAAAACCCGTTCTCCGGTACTATGGAGAGAGCAACAGATTTGTTGGAAATCATACATACAGATGTGTGTGGTCCAATGAATGTTGAGGCTCGTGGCGGATATCGTTATTTTCTCACCTTCACAGATGATTTAAGCGAGATATGGGTATATCTTCTTAATGAAACATAAGTCTGAAACATTTGAAAAGTTCAAAGAATTTCAGAGTGAAGTTGAAAATCATCGTAATAAGAAAATAAAGTTTCTACGATCTGATCGTGGAGGCGAATATTTGAGTTACGAGTTTGGTCTACATTTGAAACAATGCGGAATAGTTTCAAGCAACTCACGCCACCCGGAACACCACAGCGCAATGGTGTGTCCGAACGTCGTAATCGCACTTTACTAGATATGGTGCGATCTATGATGTCTCTTACAGATTTACCGCTATCGTTTTGGGGTTATGCTCTTGAGACGGCCACATTCACGTTGAATAGAACACCGTCAAAATCCGTTGAGACGACACCTTATGAACTGTGGTTTAGCAAGAAACCAAAGTTGTCGCTCTTAAAGTTTGGGGATGCGATGCTTATGTGAAAAAGCTTCAACCCGATAAGCTCGAACCTAAATCGGAGAAATGTATCTTCATAGGATACCCAAAGGAGACGATTGGGTACACCTTCTATCACAGATCCGAAGGCAAGACATTTGTTGCTAAGAATGGATCCTTTCTAGAGAAGGAGTTTCTCTCGAAAGAAGTGAGTGGGAGGAAAGTAGAACTTGATGAGGTAACAGTACCTTCTCCCTTATTTGAAAGTAGTTTATCACAGAAACCAGTTTCTGCGACATCTACACCAAATAACGAGGAAGTTGATGATGTTGATCATGAAACTTCAGATCAAGTTACTACAGAACCTCATAGATCAACCAGAATAAAATCCGCACCAGAGTGGTACGGCAAACCTGTTCTGGAAGTCATGCTACTAGATCATGATGAACCTACGAACTATGAAGAAGCGATGGTGAGCCCAGATTCCGCAAAATGGCTTGAGGCCATGAAATCCGAGATGGGATCCATGTATGAAAACAAAGTGTGGACTTTGGTTGACTTGCCCGAGGGTCGGCAAGCAATAGAAAACAAGTGGATCTTCAAGAAGAAGACCGACGACGGTAATATTGCTGTCTACAAAGCTCGACTTGTCGCAAAGGGTTTTCGACAAGTTCAAGGGGTTGACTACGATGAGACCTTCTCACCCGTAGCGATGCTTAAGTCTGTCCGAATCATGTTAGCAATTGCCGCATTTTATGATTATGAAATTTGGCAAATGGATGTAAAAACCGCATTCCTGAATGGGTTTCTGGAAGAAGAGTTGTATATGATGCAACCAGAAGGTTTTATCGATCCAAAGGGAGCTAACAAAGTGTGCAAGCTCCAAATGATCCATTTATGGACTGGTGCAAGCATCTCGGAGTTGGAATAAACGCTTTGATAGTGTGATCAAAGCATTTGGGTTTATACGGACTTATGGAGAAGCCTGTATTTACAAGAAAGTGAGTGGGAGCTCATGAGCATTTACGATATTATATGTAGATGACATATTATTGATCGGAAATGATATAGAATTCTGGATAGCATAAAGGGATACTTGAACAAGAGTTTTTCGATGAAAGACCTTGGTGAAGCTACTTACATATTGGGCATCAAGATCTATAGAGATAGATCAAGACGCTTAATTGGACTTTCACAAAGCACATACCTTGATAAAGTTTTGAAGAAGTTCAAAATGGATCGTGCAAAGAAAGGTTTTTACCTGTATTACAAGGTGTGAAATTGAGTCGACTCAATGCCCGACCACAATGAAGATAGAGAGAAAATGAAAGATGTTCCCTATGCTTCAGCCATAGGCTCTATCATGTATGCAATGCTGTGTACCAGACTGACGTATGCTTAGCTGTAAGCTTGGCAGGAAGGTACCAAAGTAATCCAGAGTGGATCAACTGGACAGCGATCAAGAACATCCTGAAATACACGAAAAGGACTAAGGATATGTTTCTCGTATATGGAGGTGACAAAGAGCTAGTCGTAAATGGTTACGTCGATGCAAGCTTTGACACCGATCCGGACGATTCTAAATCGCAAACCGGATCGTGTTTTTGTTAAACGGTGGAGCTGTCGGTTGGTGCGATTCTAAACAAAGCGTCGTGGCGGGATCTACATGTGAAGCGGAGTACATAGCTGCTTCGGAAGCAGCAAATGAAGGAGTCTGGATGAAAGAGTTCATTTCCGATCTAGGTGTTTTACCTAGTGCATCGGGACCAATGAAGATCTTCTGTGACAATACTGGTGCAATTGCCTTGGCAAAGGAATCCAGATTTCACAAGAGGACCAAGCATATCAAGAGACGCTTCAATTCCATTCGGGACCAAGTCCAAGTGGGAGACATAGAGATTTGCAAAGTACATACGGATCTGAACATTGCGGACCCGTTGACTAAGCCTCTTCCACGAGCAAAACATGATCAGCACCAAGACTCCATGGGTGTTAGAATCATTCTTGAGTGAACTAGATTATTGACTCTAGTGCAAGTGGGAGGCCCAAGGAAATATGCCCTAGAGGCAATAATAAAGTTATTATTTATTTCCTTATATCATGATAAATGTTTATTATTCATGCTAGAATTGTATTAACCGGAAACATAATACATGTGTGAATACATAGACAAACAGAGTGTCACTAGTATGCCTCTACTTGACTAGCTCGTTAATCAAAGATGGTTATGTTTCCTAACCATAGACATGAGTTGTCATTTGATTAACGGGATCACATCATTAGGAGAATGATCGATTGACATGACCCATTCCGTTAGCCTAGCACTTGATCGTTTAGTATGTTGCTATTGCTTTCTTCATGACTTATACATGTTCCTATAACTATGAGATTATGCAACTCCCGTTTACGGAGGAACACTTTGGGTACTACCAAACGTCACAACGTAATCGGGTGATTATAAAGGAGTACTACAGGTGTCTCCAAAGGTACTTGTTGGGTTGGCGTATTTCGAGATTAGGTTTTGTCACTCCGATTGTCGGAGAGGTATCTCTGGGCCTTCTCGGTAATACACATCACATAAGCCTTGCAAGCATTGCAACTAATGAGTTAGTTGTGAGATGATGTATTACGGAACGAGTAAAGAGACTTACGGTAACGAGATTGAACTAGGTATTGGATACCGACGATCGAATCTCGGGCAAGTAACATACCGATGACAAAGGGAACAACGTATGTTGTTATGCGGTCCTGACCGATAAAGATCTTCGTAGAATATGTAGGAACCAATATGGGCATCCAGGTCCCGCTATTGGTTATTGACGGAGATGTGTCTCGGTCATGTCTACATTGTTCTCGAACCGTAGGGTCCGCACGCTTAAGGTTTCGGCGATGCTTATATTATGAGTTTGTGTATTTTGATGTACCGAAGGTTGTTCGAGTCCCGGATATGATCACGGACATGACGAGGAGTCTCGAAATGGTCGAGACATAAAGATTAATATATTGGACGGATATATTTGGACACCGGAAAGGTTCCGGAGAAGTTTGGAGCTCCGGGAGGTTACCGGAACCCCCCGGGAGGTATATGGGCCTTATTGGGCCCATGTAGGAAGAAGGGAGAAGGAACAAGGGAGGGGGGCGCGCCCCCCCAAGCCCAATCCGAATTGGGGAGGGGGGCGCCCCCTTCCTTTCTCCTTCCCCTCTTCCTATTTCTACTACTAGTACTACTTCCTAAATACTAGTACTCCTTCCTTCCCCTCCAAATAAGATAAGGAAAGAGAGGAAACCTACTTGGAGTAGGTTTCCCCTCCTGGTGCGCCCCCTTGGACCGGCCACCTCCTCCCTCCCTCCTTTATATACGGGAGGGGCACCCTAGAACACACAAGTTGATCCTTGAGATCGTTCCTTAGCCGTGTGCGGTGCCCCTCCACCATATTCCACCTCGGTCATATCGTAGCGGTGCTTAGGCGAAGCCCTCGTCGGTGAAACATCAAGATCGTCACCACACCGTCGTCTTGACGGAACTCCTTCTCTCCGAGCTCTGCTGGATCGGAGCCCGTGGAGCGTCATCGAGCTGAGCGTGTGCCAAGAACTTCGGAGGCGCCGGAGTAACGGGCGCTGGGATCGGCTGGATCATGAGGAGAACGTCTGACTACTTCCTCTACGTCATCATCGACTCGGAGGTGCCGGAGTAACGACGCTGGGATCGGCAGGATCGCGAGGAGAACGTCGACTACTTCCTCTACGTTGTGATCGCTTCCGCTTCACGGTCTACGAGGGTACGTAGACAACACTCTCCCCTCTCGTTGCTATGCCATCACCATGGTCCTGTGTGTGCGTAGGAAATTTTTTGAAATTACTGCGTTCCCCAACAGGTATTTGATGGCATGTAGATCATCACCGCGGGCCATGTGGATATGGAGGAGATAGTCCTCGATCCAGATCGCAGGATCTGTGGTACCATCGTATGATTTGATGTTTACGGGTTTGAAGCCCTCAGGGATTTGATGATCCATTACTTCATCTGTGAAGCATAGTGGGTGTGCGGCGCCTCTGTATTGGGCTATATCACGACATAGCTCATATGAGCTTTGTCTACTGTGTTCGGCCCGGCCGGAGTTGTTGTATCTGGCGTGACGGTTATCATCACGTGTCGTGGTGCACCCACGCGATCCATAGATTGATCTTGTTTGCCTGGCCTTGTCCTCCAATATGTCTTGCAGGTCTGACGCGTTTCCCCGTGCCTTGGTACTTTTCGAGCGACGCCGGAGTGCGGCTTGAATGGAGGGTCTAGAGGCCTCTCTGTCGCGACCACGGGATGGCCGGTCGGCGGCATCATGCGCTGGTGATGTAGGTTTGGGTGCTACTTCCTCTAATTGGGGTAGAAGCCTGCGTTTTGGGTATCTCTTGGAGGGGCGTTCGAGTTCATACTCTTCGGCTGCAAGGACTTTAGTCCATCTGTCAGTTAGCAAATCTTGGTCAGCTCTAAGCTGCTGCTATTTTTCTTGAGGCTGCTTGCCGTGGCCATAAGCCTGCGTTTGAAACGCTCCTGTCCGGCGGGATCCTCAGGAACGACAAATTCATCGTCGTCGAGGCTTGCCTCATCTTCGGAGGGAGGCACGTAATTATCGTCCTCTACCTCTCTTTCTGCCGCACTGTCATGCGGACTTGCTCCTCCCTCCTCCTGCGCCGAGTCCTGCTGGAGGGGGTCGTCTTCGGCATTGTCCGGGGTATTATTGTCTTCCGTGCCGGAATCCCCGTTTTAACTGTGGCGGGATTTAGAGCGGCGCCGCTGACCCGACGCTTGGGCTGTTTCTTGGAGGGGTCATCCTCCGCTTTTCCATCGCCGTTCCCATCTTTTGGGATGTCCACCATGTATATGTCGTATGACAAGGTGGCCTTCCATTGCCTCGTAGGCGCTGGTTCTTGGTCGCCTCCGGCATCGTCGTCCATACCGTCGATGTCTTGAGTCAAGTCGAGCATGTTGGTTAGATCATCGGCGGTGGCTACAAAGTGGGTGGTGGGTGGGCATTGAATTTCTTCGCCGTCCGCATCTCAACCTTCCCGACCGTAGTCCGCCAGGGATCTCCGATAAAGAGAGAGACTTTAGTGAATTCAAGATGTCGCCAAGGGGCGAGTCGAAAAAGATGTCCGCGGCGGTGAACTCCATGACGGCGCCCAATCGGATTCGATTGGCGGCGCGGAAGGTTGAGTCCGGAGAGGAGTCCGACACCTTGGAGTCACGGTCTTCGCAAAGGACAGGGGTGGAGTTCGGCTCAATCGCCGTTGAGATCATAGCCCCCGAGGCGGTGTCCAACCAACCATCCTCGATCGGCGAAACCGGCTCCGAATTAAGGGTCGGAGTGGGCACTGGTGCGGCCTCCAGGGCACTGTTCGGCGGCAGAGCTAGATCGTACCCATCGAGACAGTGCGGCGCGCTTGGCTGTGGCTCGAATCCGTCGAAGATCAAGTCTCCGCGGACATCGGCCGTATAGTTCAAGCTTCCAAATCTGACCTGATGGCCAGGGGCGTAGCTTTCGATCTGCTCCAGATGGCCAAGTGAATTGGCCCGCAGTGCAAAGCCGCCGAATACGAAGATCTGTCTGGGGAGAAAAGTCTCACCCTGGACCGCATCGTTGCTGATGATCGAAGGAGCCATCGGGCCTATAGGTGACGACACAGAGGAACTCTCAATGAAAGCACCAACGTCGGTGTCAAAACTGGCGGATCACGGGTAGGGGGTCCCGAACTGTGCGTCTAGGCGGATGGTAACAGGAGACAAGGGACACGATGTTTTTACCCAGGTTCGGGCCCTTTCAATGGAGGTAATACCCTACTCCTGCTTGATTAATATTGATGATATGGGTAGTACAAGAGTAGATCTACCACGAGATCAAAGAGGCTAAACCCTAGAAGCTAGCCTATGGTATGATTGTTGTTAGATCTCTACGGACTAAAACCCTTCGGTTTATATAGACACCGAATAGGGTTAGGGTTACAGAGTCGGTTACAATGGTAGGAGATCTACATATCCGTATCGGCAAGCTTGCCTTCCACGCCAAGGAAAGTCCCATCCAGACACGGGACGAAGTCTTCAATCTTGTATCTTCATAGTCTTGGAGTCTGGCCAAAGATGATAGTTCGGCTATCCGGACACCCCCTAGTCCAGGACTCCCTCAGTGGCGGTGCACCATGGACGGCGCCCACGGGTGCCCGCGACAATGGCGCTGGCGGCCAAGGGAGAGGGCTCAGGGCTGAGTGCAGCTTTCGTGGGGGTGGTTTAGGCTGCTGGGGAGAGAGAGGTGCAGTGGGGCAAGCCTAAGGCAGGGCCCATACTCGAGCAGGGAGTGGCGGAGCTTGGAGGTGCTCGGGCACGCGTGAGCAGGGGCAGGAGGGAGAGAGGAAGGAGAGGGCCGACCAGCGGCCGTGTTGCAGACGTCGATGCGCCTCGTCAGGCGTGTTGGGGAGGCCCGAGGTGGTTGGCAGGGGGCGGCTATAGTGCCTGGCCACACTGTAGCGCGCTCTGGAGCGTCCATTTGGCATGCCATGGCATTTTTATATGCCTTGTGGGCGCGGTCGCTGATATCTGGTAGTTCATAAAGAAGAGGGGAGGGGCTTTAGATGCCCTGGGGAGCCAGTAGGAGAGGAGTGGGGTTGAGAGAGAGAGAGAGAGAGAGAAATGGGCTATCCAGAGAGAGAAAATGGGGGTTTACCCCTCCAATAATTGATCTGTTGACTTGCCATTGTTACTGGAGGTAGAAGGGGACTAGGAGAGGCCGTGGTAAAATTTTGAGCCCATGGAGATTAGTGGAAGAGGTGAAAGTGATGCTTTTGGAAAAATGGCAGAAAGTGTTTGTTGCTGGTTTGGGCAAGAAAATGAATTACACTTGCCATGATACTTAACAGGATGGAATGTCATATAGAAATAGGGTGTTCCACCAAATTTGAGTTCATTTGGGTAAAGTTGCCAATGCAACTTCTGTAAACCCTAGAAATCAGTAGAAATAGGTTTTCCAAGATCTAGTCATGCAAAACTATTCCCCTTGATGCACCACTTTGTGTAGTGTCATCATTTAGAGGTTATATCATGTCCACAAAGTTTGGGAGCAATTGGACAAGGTTGACAATGTGAAGTTGTTCAAATTTGGTTTTGGACAGAAAGGGCTTTGGGGCACTTTTGTGAACCAAAACAATTTTTATTGAGATGAAACTTTGCAAGATCATCCCATTATGCATATGTGACTGGCTAGAATTTTCTTGTATTTATTTGAAAATATTTCTTATATAAATATCTCAAATTCTTGAAATGGGCAGAAATGGTTTTGGTGGGTTTTGTCCAATATTTTGAATATGACCATGTGCTGAAACTCATATATGTGGAAAATATATGTCCATGGAGTTTCCCTAAATTTTCTCAAATGTTTTTGAAGCTTTTAAAATAATGTAACCTATTAAAGACCATTTCTGGCCTTAAGAAAAGGCTTTTAAATAAAATAGGAAAATAACTTTTCAAATAATATTTTTGTGGTTTCTGGGAGTCCTATATCTAATAGGAGTCAAATATAATTTTTGAAAGATTTTTCACGCCCTTCATTAAGTACTTGTAGTTCAAGTCTCAATTCAGGGTTTTTTGGAAAACCTAATTGAGAAAATACTTTTTGCCCAAAAATATTTTCGTAAGAAAATACTATTATGTCCTATACACATGTCATGATCATTGGACAAAGTTTTGGATCAAGGATAAGGAGTATAAGAGTTGGAGGATTTATCTGATTTTTAGAGCACTTGCAAACAACAAACAAAAACCAAATCAAGCAAAGTCCAAAACACTCAAAAGTTTTTGTCAAACCACATTTTAGCATGATTATTAGCTTAAGTGTTGTGGTATGGAAATCAGGGTGTGACAGACCTACCCCCCTTACAAGAATCTCGTCCCCGAGATTCCCAAACTAGGTGCGGAAAGGAGTATGGAAATTTGGATTTGGGGTAGTCTTCACGTCCTCATACTGCTTCTACTTCCGAGTGGTGTTATATAACTTGAAGTACTTGATGGTGTGGCTTTGTGTATGACGGTGTGCTTGATCCAGGTTGCTAAGGGGTCTCTCGCGTAGGTCAGGTTGGGCTAGGGGTCAATGGCTCGATGATCGATGTCCTTGTAGAGATCGGGTTAGTTAGGAAGTTGAAAACACTTTGAGAGTTGTGACGCGTGATAAGACGTTGTGCACAGTGGGTGACTCAGGTGGTAATTCTAGCCGGTAGCCGTCTACTCTTTGTCTTGCAGTGATCTTGGAGAGGGCCGATAAATCTTGGTGTGGGTCTTCCTTTGACATGGAAATGCTCGATTCCTTTGAGAGGGGTGGCTTGTAGATACACATGGTCTTTGATGCGGAAGTATACTTCATGACGATGGTGGTTGATATAGTTCTTCCTCCTTGACACGATGATCTTCAGATGTTCCTTGACCAGCTGAATGACTCTTCTTCCGTCTTCGTGTAGACAAGTATGTTACCCAAAATAAAGATGACAACCAACGTGTCCAAGTACTCCATGAAGACTTGTTCATGGGGTACATAAAGTGGGCTGAGGCATTGGTGGTGGTCACGGTTGAGTATTGGCCAAAGTCTTCTCGTCCTAGGGCCAAAATCCATGGTCATGATTCGACCATGTTGTGGCTTGGTAGGTCTTAAGGGTTTCAAGGATTCTAGTGTGTGAGTGAACGTTTATCATCTTATCCTTAAGCACGGTTTCTGAGATGCCAATAGTTCCATCTAGTACTCCAAACAAATAACCTTATACCACTAAAAGCATCCTATCGTATAGACCAACCCCAATCATTAATCATGCTATTTATATCCTCATGGCTCCTGAGAAGAGGTCTAACAAAATCATACATGTGAACTATCCCCAAACTCATATGTATGGCTATCTCTATGCAAAAATCCATGGGTAGAGCATACCAGCTTCCAAGCTTGAATTAAACATGACAATCCAAGTGCTCAGCCTATTCTTCCAAGGTCCAACATAGTGCATCTCTATCCTAAGGAAACACATCATATGCCACTCCAATATCTTGTTTCCTTCAACTCCAATAGCCCATTAACTTCCATCAATCACTACACAATCCGTTAATTCTACAAATGCAATGTTTATGGCTGTTCCACGTGATCTTCTAATGTAACACCCCGGAAGTAACTTTCCATATTTGTAACTCCAACTCTTGCCATTTTCGGCATTGTGATATGATATTCCCTCCGTGGTTGGGTTTTTCTTCATTTTGCTTTTTGTCCATGTCATGCATTTTTTTATCATGTCATCAAGTGCATCGCATTTGTATAATGTTCGCCTCATGATTCCGAGCATTTTTCCCGTTGTCCGCTTTTGCAATCCGACGCTCCTATCTCCCCGGCGGCCCTTTTACGTTTTCCGTGCGGGTACTACCCCTTCTCGAACTGGACCGAGGTTGGTCTCGTGGCCTTGGTATAGCACCCGTAGACCACCGGTCAAGTTTCGGTCATTTGGAGCTCGTTTGGTACTCCAACGGTTAACCGCACTCGCAAAGGCCTCTTTTAAGTTGCAGCCCAACACCCCTCCAAAATATCCCAATAACCCATCTAAGTCACTTCCATGCTCTCCGTCGTTCGATCACGATCGTGTGGGCGAAAACTACACCTCATTTGGACTCTCCTAGCTCCCTCTATGCCTATTTAAGCAACTCCCCCGTCCAAATCCGGGTCTTCTTCCCCCGAAACCCTAAAAATTCGTCCCCGCGCCGCCACGCGTCCCGCCGCCCGGACGAAAATCGCCGCCGCCCTCGCCCAACCAGCGCGTGCCACGTGGCCCGCCGCCGCCTCCGCCGCCAGCCGCCCGAACCCGTCGCAGAGCCCTCCCGGCCGCCGCATCTGCGCGCCGCGCGCCTTGTACCCGCTCCGGCCGCCCGCCCGCACCGGCAGCTCCGCCCGTCGCCGCGCCTCCCGCCTCCTCGGCCGCCTCTCCGCGCCGCGCCTCCCTCGCCCGCCCGCCGGCCCCGCCGCCATGCCGGACCTCGCCCGCGCCCGCCGCGCCGATCGCCCGCATCCGCCGGCGCCCGGCCACCGCCCGCCCGCCCGGCCGCCTCCTCCCACTCCGGCGCCGCCGCTCCGCCTCGCCCGATCCGGATCGGCGGATCCCGATCGGGACCGAGCCTGTTGACTTTCTCTCCTCCCTCTTTTCTTCTAAGTTTTAATTCTGTGAACATTTTGTGGCATTTTCAACATGGTATAACTGTGCATCTGTAGCTCCATTTTGCGCGTACAATACATCAAAATGTTCGTCTCGAAGTGTAGATCATTTCATCTCATTGCATCATTTTCATTTGAGCTCATCTTGATGCCCGAAATGCTGTTAGAAGAGGGCTATGTGATGTTACTTTCTGTTTCTTAACAGAACTTGCACTTTTGTTATTTTTGCCATGATTAATGTGTGCACCCTATGAATTTGAGTCCTACATGTGTTTTGTAATATGCCATGCCATCTTTCCAGGGATGTATGCCATGTATTTTTTTGATCTATGTGGTAACTAGCACAAGCATGCAAAGTAGGTTTCCTGATGTTGCTGTTTCCAGCTCTGTTTTGCTGATATTTTGATGCCATGTTAACTTGATGCTACCGAGAGATCCATGCATATTTTGAGATACTTCAGTAAGGATGTTTTGTTAAACATGTCTTTCTCTATCCATCCATGTCCTTGTTTACAATTATGGAGTACCATAGCTTGAGTCAATCGAGCTCTACTTTTGCTATCAAATGTTTCCTGGCAGATTGTTTACATGTTATTCAGTTTTGCCAAGGTTGTTGTGGTTGATCCATGTATGCTATGTTATTGTTCTTGCCATGTATGTCTTCTATGCCATGTCTTCTTGATGTATGTATGCTTATTTTATCATTTAAGGCTCTGTAGTGAGTGCATTGAGCTTGTAAACATGCCTACTTGTTATCAGTTTTTGACATGCCATGTTGCTGAATCTGTTAACCGAACTTTCAATATTGACATGGGTGTTACTATATTTTCTGGTCGTTTTTGGCTTATGGTCAGTAAGGGACTTTTGTTCTATGATTTGTGTAGATTCATGCCATGCCTTGTTTTGCTATTTTAAGTTCCTGTAGCATGTAGTTTTCTTGATCTGAACATTGCAACCTGATGCTGTTTTTGCCATGTCCAGCCTGATATTTTGTGCACTTTTGCCATGCTTGTTTGAACCTGTTATGATGTGATTTAGCCGAAGCCCAGTGCTCATCTTTTGTCAAGCATCTTGTGTAGATCACTTCCATATACTTCGTTGATACGTTTGGGTGCAGTAGCTTAATTTCTTGTTGCTTGCTAAGTGGCATCATGCTGTTAATGGCAGATTTGTGCCATTCTTGTTTTGCTTGTCATTTCCAAACCGTGCATCCGATTTCGGTGATCTTTATATCGATTTCAACCGAAATCATCTCATCTTTCCAGTGGCATACTTGGTTTGCCAAGTTGATGCCTGGTTCATCATTTTCCTTTCGGGGCGCACATACGCATTGCATATCACATCCCGCATATCATGCCATGTTTTGCATCATGTTGATTGTGCATTGCACCGTGATTTATTGTGGTTCCTTTGTTTGTGTTGTTGCTTTGGGTAGAGCCGGAGACGAGTACGTGAACGAGGAACCCGTTGAGAACGCTTACGAGGATCAAGCTTTCGACAACTCGAGAACATTGCGAGCAAGATGACCATACCCTCGAAATCACTTCTATCTTTGCTATGCTAGTTGCTCGCTCTTTTGCTATGCCTATGCTGCGATGCCTACCACTTGCTATACCATGCCACCCATATTGCCATGTCAGCCCCTAACCATCCTTTCCTAGCAAACCGTTGATTGGCTATGTTACCGCTTTTTCGGCCCTCTTATAGCGTTGCTAGTTGCGGTGAAGATGAAGTTTGTTCCTTGTTGGAACATGGAGATGTTGTTCCTTGTTGGAACATGTTTACTTGTTGGGGATATCACAATATATATCTGCTATAATTTAATGCATCTATATACTTGGTAAAGGGTGGAAGGCTCGGCCTTATGCACAGTGTTTTGTTCCACTCTTGCCACCCTAGTTTCCGTCATACCGATGTTATGTTCCTTGATTTCGCGTTCCTTACACGGTTGGGTGATTTATGGGACCCCTTGACAGTTCGCTTTGAATAAGACTCGTCAGCAAGGCCCAACTTTGGTTTTACCATTTGCAACCTAAGCCTTTTCCCCGGGTTTTCGCGAGCCCGAGGGTCATCTTATTTTAAACCCGGGCCAATGCTCCTCGAGTGTTGGTCCAAACTAGAGCACCGTTCGGGACCATTCCTGGGCAACTTGGATTACGTCGGTTCTGTCGCTTCGCTTATCCGGTGTGCCACGAGAACGAGATATGTGCAGCTCCTATCGGGATTTGTCGGCACATTCGGGCGGCTTCTTTGCTGGTCTTGTTTTATTCTTTGTCGAAATGTCTTGTAGTCCGGGATTCCGAGATTGATCGGGTCTTCCTGGTAGAAGGAATATCCTTCGTTGACCGTGAGAGCTTATAATGGGCTAAGTTGGGACACCCCTGCAGGGTAATATCTTTCGAAAGCCGTGCCCGCGGTTATGAGGCAGATGGGAATTTGTTAATGTCCGGTTGTAGAAAACCCGAAGTTGACCTCAAATAAAAATACACATCAACCACGTGTGTAACCGTGATGGTCTCTTCTCGGTGGAGTCCGGTAAGTGAACACGGTGTTGGAGTTATGTCTGACGTAAGTAGTTCAGGATCACTTCTTGATCGCTACTAGCTTCACGACCGTGCTTTGCTCCTCTTCTCGCTCTCTTTTGCGAAGTAGCACCCATATATGCTAGTCGCTTGCTGCAGCTCCACTTTACTACTCTGTCATTCCGATAAGCTCAAATAGTCTTGATCTCGCGGGTGTGAGATTGCTGAGTCCCCGTGACTCATGATACTTCCAAAACAGTTGCAGGTTCCGACGATGCAGACAGTGACTCAACCGAGCTCAAGTGGGAGTTCGACGAGGAACGTGGTCGTTACTATGTGTCTTTTCCTCGATGATCGATAGTGGTGCCAGTTGGGACGATCGGGGATCTGTGTAGCATTTGGGGTATCTTCTTTTATTTTGGTTCCGTAGTCGGACCTTGAGTGTACTCGATGATGGATGTTTATTTATATATTGTGTGAAGTGGCGATCGTAAGCCAACTATGTATCTCTTTCCTTATTTATTACATGGGTTGTGTGAAGATTACCTCACTTGCGACATTGCTTTCAATGCGGTTATGCCTCTAAGTCGTGCCTCGACACGTGGGAGATATAGCCGCATCGGGGGCGTTACATCTAATGTCCTATAATCTCCAAATACTTGAAAGGCTATCCTTACTATAGTCAGTCCACCAATTCCCATTATCATGATCTGGTAAACTCCAATGTCGGCTTACATAGATCCCTAAATCAACTCTGACAATTAATCCAATCTCCTAGTTTATGGTCCACCGAGAAACATGGTATCAAGATCGAGATCATCAGTCTAGATCCAGTTTACTCTGAACCATGTAGACTTACTCAGCATCTATACTCCACTAGGATCACCTATTTAAATCCAAATCTCATGTCCAACAAGAATTCCTACAGGTTTCCCCCAAATTAATATCGTAATGTCAACTATCTCCTATCAATATCCCCTGGCTAAATCAAATCCTTACACCTCCAAGAATTTCAGCTTGCGATCATAATGTCCTACGAAAT
Organism: Aegilops bicornis; assembly: GCA_021605145.1. Lineage (NCBI taxonomy): Eukaryota > Viridiplantae > Streptophyta > Magnoliopsida > Poales > Poaceae > Aegilops > Aegilops bicornis. The sequence continues at coordinate 726,501,174 of CM038673.1, forward strand.
CCAATTTAATCAGGGGCAATGAAAGTTATGCTACTCCATTAACATGATCCCACCAAGCTCATCTACCAACATGAAAGCCTCATAATCCACCAAAGTCTCAGATAATTCCTCAAGGTCACTGATATAAGCCCATAAGGTCATTTGTCCTCTATTCCTATATCCTCAAATTGGTCTTTCCTATGGCATCATCAGTTCTTGTGCTATATTAGGATGACAATGTGCTTGCTCACTACGCCCACTAGTTCCATAATGAACCCAGTACCGAGCAAGGTTATGGAGGCTTAACTGGTTCTCTTGCAATTCTGTGGGTTAAGCACATTTTTAATGATTCGAGCTAGGGTATCCCGTGAAGTCTCGAAGGGTCTAGGGATGGGTTTCCAGTCTTGAGGGGTAAACATAACTCTACGAGGTTGCACTTGGTCGATGAGGCTGTAGCAAAAGTCTTTAGTGCTAGTTGGTCGCCGAGGTGGAATCCTTGGTGCATGTCGTCTTGCTGGTCTTCAATTGAGAAGAGAGATGAGAGGGAAAAGTGGCATAGAGGAGGGGAATGCCTAAAGGGGTTCTATAGTGCAAGTGCAAACAAACAAGTGTCGAAAGGGACAAACACAAGCATTAAGATAAGGAGGGTGATATAGTCACGTATATGCTGCCCATGGCAAAAGGGCGACTTATATCAAAACACAAACAAATAAAAACAAGCAGCACACAATCATGGTTCTATTCGAACCATCACACGGACTCGACTGCTCATAGGGGGTACACGACTCATCCTACCCTAGGGGTTCTCGGACTTAGTAGTCGTGCTTTTCTCCGTGCCTCATGCAGTCTTCTGTGTTCTCCTCAGGTGTTGCTACGTCTCTTGTAGTTGTTCGATGAAATGATCCGGGTTAGGCCTGAAGAATCTTCAACAACTTCTTGCCGGTTGAAGTGATGGGGTGAAGGTGGCTCCTCGTAGCAGGCATTGACTCTGTCTTCTATTGTCTTCTTATTCATGACGATCCCTTTTGCATTCTAAGGCGTCGGCGGTTCCAGGTAGGCAATCCTTTATGCAATGGCATTAACAAGGCATAATAGAGGTCCAATCTGCCAGACACATTGTTGATAACGACATCGACACCGAGAGCGGGGGATGAAGAGAACCGTTTTCCTGCCAGACACTATAGTGAGGCGGACCAAATGGCGAGGTTCTCATCCACCGGTGGTTGCCGATATAACAATGGTAGTGACATGATTACTCTATTAGCGATGTATATCATGATCTTGCATATCCTGTGCCCTGGTCATCGTAGGCTAAGGTTGCACCATCTTGGAGTAATGTCGAAGGTGTCACCATCCTCTGGGTCTTGATGGCATCTCGGTTGGCATCATCTTGGCGTGGTGTTGCCAGTCTTGTGTTCAGAAGAGGTGGGTGAATGTTCGACAAGGTGTCTACCTTCTAGGTTATTTACAAGGATTAGAAGGAATCCTGTGGTCAGGGGCATAAGGGTACTAGCAACCAAAAGTTTTGAAGGGGAAGAGACCAATAAGGAAATTATACCTTAGTTTTCAAAAAACTGAGAAGGGAAGAGAAATATACATAGTTTTGAAAACTAGTAATAGTTTTGGAAATAGTATTACCCTAACTAACGACCATGCTAACTAAGGCTTCCTACAGTCCGGATGGCTCTGATACCAACTCTGTGGGGACCCCGACTCATAAGTCATGATCACCGAATGCACGTGTACTGTGATCCCAGATATCAATGTTCACTGAACACACAGAAGCTGAATAACAAGAGTCTTACATCCATACATACCGTCTTACACAAGTAGGACCATTATGGTCAAGTCTTACATAGATAAAGCCTTAAGGGCTGAATACCAAATAAACTTAAGCAGCAGAATTGTTCGTTGATAAGTAGAACCCATGCCATCTGCCTTAACCCTACAGGAATTCTGACTAGGAAAACGTCCTAGTTCGCATGTTCGTCTCCAAAGAATTCTTCTTCGGAGTCCTGCTCTTCCATGCCTGGCCAATTAAATAACCAGTGGCAAGCCAACGAGTACTTTGAATGTACTCGCAAGCAACCCATGTTTCGGTTCAAGGTACAACAATGCATGATATAGGTAATTTTTTTGGAAGAAAGCTAGTTTTGAGTGCCATGACATGTTCAACGACTTGTAAGACATGCATCATGAGAATTCAAGTAACCATAAGAACAGGTTACAGATATCAACATAAATAGAGTTGGAATCAATCCAACTTAATCATCATGTCAAGTCTTTTGACGTGACCTAGGTAGCTCTCACAACTTGTCCATGCACTCTCACCAGGTTTTGTAAACATGTGGATGTATCCCAAGAGCGGTACCCAACTGTCCTTGACCGTGGACACGGCTATTCGAATAGTTTTACACTCTGCAGAGGTTGCACCTTTACCACAAGATCTGGGAAGCCTTCGTGTCATCCACGACCCACGGTACCTCAGGTACCCGAGGTAAGCACCCGATCAGTACCTTTCCCTAGACGCCACCAACATGGAGTCCACTCGATTGATATCAACCCCCGTGCCACAACTGTGCTCACAGCATGTTTAATTCGGTGGAGCCACGCTCAAATATTCAACACATAGCACAAGCACGGGGGTACCAACGGTGTGTCCGGTGCCCTGTAAAATAGTCATGGCCGCCCTACCTGGCACGACCCCATCCCGAGAGTGAACACGCCACTACCATCACTAGTAATGCGTCCTCCATGCTAGCGCGGACTAGGTAATCAATAATGCCCTTTCCATATAAGGGTAGAGTGGTTGCGCTTGTAAGGTTGAAGTTACGGTCGCAACTTAAACCAATCCGTTTTCAAGAACAAACTCACACAACTTGCTCCGGTACACCACTTCTTTGTCAAGTGGTTACCTAGCTCATCATCTCCCTCGGGCATTAATGGCACCCAACAGGGTTTTCGAAAAGTCTTTGGAAATACTTTTGTCTCCATCACCATTCATATACCTGTCCCATTTGCATAGCATCTACTTTAGCATCCTATCTACTCCCACCGGCATAACCCTCACAGGAAGGTAGGGTCATGCACAATGCAAGTATCAATAAGGAGGAAACAAAGGCAACCCACAGAAGTGGCTACCATCTCATCATGATTCCGATGCAATAATAATAAAGTGCTATATGACATGTATAAAAAGGGGTATCATAGACCTGGTCAAAGGGCTGCTTGCCTTGCTCAGCAAAGTATTCGGGGTCTTCAAAGTCTTCTGGTCTAACTCCTTCATCAACAATGCAATCTATCGTCACAAAATAACAATGAGAAAAATAAGACAATAGCAAAACAAAAAAACCAAAATGCTCAGAAAAATGTCAACTATTTTTTTTAAATACTAGGAGGAAAACTAAGAAGGGGAAATTCTTAGTTTTTGATTTGGAGCTAAAGGGACCGAGAAATGGATTTTCAAACAGGGATTTAATTGCTTAAATTTAAATTTAAATTTGAACAGTACAGAAAAGTTGGTTGGACATGTATGGAAGTTACACCATTAAATAGGTGGGATTATTACAAGATTTTATGAGCTGGAATTATTGAATTTGGACTATTATTTTAGTCTGTGGAAGTTTGTAAGTTTCAGAAATAAAGAAAGAGAAAAAGGCACTGTGTGACTGGGCCAGAAGGGCCACAGTGCAGTAGGCCCAGAGAGAAACCAGCCCGCGCGCCTGGCCACGTCGAAGGAGTATTCTCTGAATACGCCTCCAGCCGACGCAACATACCGCTTCACACGTGGGGGAGATTTGAACCTGGCGCGTGGGACCTACTCGTCAGAGTGTGAGGCTGACCAGCTGTAGGATCGAAAGTATGTCTAGAGGGGGGGTGATTAGACTACTTGACCAAATAAAAACTTATCCTTTTCCCAATTTTAGTCTTTGGCAGATTTTAGCTAACTTAGCACAAGTCATGCAATCTTAACACAATTCAAGCAAGCATGCAAAGAGTATATGAGCAGTGGAAAGTAAAGCATGCAACTTGCAAGAATGTAAAGGGAAGGGTTTGGAGAATTCAAACGCAATTGAAGACACGGATGTTTTTGTCGTGGTTCCGATAGGTGGTGCTATCGTACATCCACGTTGATGGAGACATCAACCCATGAAGGGTAACTGTTGCGCGAGTCCGCGGAGGGCTCCACCCACGAAGGGTCCACGAAGAAGCAACCTTGTCTATCCCACCATGGTCGTCGCCCACGAAGGACTTGCCTCACTAGCGGTAGATCTTCACGAAGTAGGCAATCTCCTTGCCCTTACAAACTCCTTGGTTCAACTCCACAATCTTGTCGGAGGCTCCCAAGTGACACCTAGCCAATCTAGGAGACACCACTCTCCAAGAAGTAACAAATGGTGTGTTGATGATGAACTCCTTGCTCTTGTGCTTCAAATGATAGTCTCCCCAACACTCAACTCTCTCTCACAGGATTTGGATTTGGTGGAAAGAAGATTTGTGTGGAAAGCAACTTGGGGAAGGCTAGAGATCAAGATTCATATGATAGGAATGGAATATCTTGGTCTCAACACAAGGGTAGGTGGTTCTCTCTCAGAAAATGTGTATTGGAAGTGTAGGCTCGTTCTGATGGCTCTCTCCACGAATGAAGAGGAGGTGGAGGAGTATATATAGCCTCCACCCAAAAACTAACCGTTACACACAACCTGCCAAACTCGGTGGGACCAAATTGATTAACTCGGTCGGACTGATTCAGCAAATCTAGTGACCGTTAGGATTTTTGGTGGGACCGACATGCAACTCGGTAGGACCGATATGGTTAGGGTTAGGGCATAACGTAATCTCGGTGAGACCGATTACACAAACTCGGTGGGACTGATTTTGGTAATAATCTAACCAAAGAGTTGGTCAGGTAAACTCGGTGGGACCGATTCGCTCATTTCGGTGAGACCAAAATGTTACAAAAGGGAAACAGAGAGTTTACATTGCAATATCTGTGGGACCAATCGCTCATCTCAGTAGGACCGAAACGTTACAAAGGGAAACATAGAGATTACAATCCCATCTCGGTGAGACCGAGATCCCTATCAGTGAGACCGATTTGCCTAGGGTTTGTGGAGTGGCTATGACATCTGAACTCGGTGGCGCCTGATAGAATGAATTGGTGGGGCCGAGTTTGACTTTTGGTTTAGGTCATATGTGGATGTGAGGAAGTAGTTGATGGTTTTGGAGCATATCACTAAGCACTATGAAGCAAGAACCTCATTAAGCAACACCTCATCCCTCCTTGATAGTATTGGCTTTTCCTATAGACTCAATGTGATCTTGGATCACTAAAATATAAAATGTAGAGTCTTGAGCTTTGAGCTTGAGCCAATCCATTTATCCTTAGTATTTTGAGGGGTCCACTTTTCTCATCCATGCCATCCCATTCATTGAGCTTTTCTTGAAATATTTATCTTGGAATAATGTTAGCTCAATGAGCTATATGTTGTTAGGAATTACCAAAACCACCTAGGGATAGTTGCACTTTCAATCTCCCCTTTTTGGTAATTGATGACAACATATAGATCAAAGCTTCGACAAATGATAATAAGAGTGAAAAACATTGTTGCTTTGAGAAGTATGTGATAAGCAAGAGCTCCCCCTAAATTTGTGCATACTTTAAGATTTGCTTTGGACTGCAAATGCATAAAGACTTAGGCTCATGGGTTACTCTTCCATGTCACATACATCTTGGTGGAGCGCTCAAAATGATAACAATAGAATACATGCACTCATCACCAAGCAAAGTGAATGATCATATAGAGATAAAAGGATAATGTCATCCAACAAGCATTAATGTAGCATATGATCAAACACATGATCATCCAAGTATCACACAGACAGAAAGTATCTCAATCAAGCAAATAAAGTTCAACCACCAAAGCAAGAGAGAATAAAAGGCAGCACTCTCTCTAGAAGCCTATGATCTATACATTTTTCTCCCCCTTTGGCAACAAGTTACCAAAAAGTTCATAGAAAATGCATAGCACTAAATCGTCTCTCAGGCTTGATCTTCAGGTGGTGGTGTAGACAGAACACCAAGGACAAAGACATCAGTTGATGTGGATGGAGCTGGTGGAGTGGGTGCTGGAGCTGGTGGCACTGAAGCTGTAGCTGGTGCAGATGTAGTGGCTCTGGTGTCTGTCACTGGCACTGCAGCTGACCTCTGAGCTGTAGGCACTCTAGCAAATGCCTCAGTGGTTGTCTTGCCCTTCTTCTCCTGGATATCATCTTGGAGTTACTCAACAGCAGACTGGATCTCAGTTACCTTCACATCCAAGTCATAGAACTTCTGGTCCATGATCCTCTCCAAGCTCTCCTGGTTTCGAGTCAAGGTGGCCAGCCCCTTCTCAATCCTTAGAGTGGATGCAGTCAAGTAGCCAAGCTGATCCTGTTTGGTCTTCAAGAATTACTGAGATGCCTCTTCCATTGTTGGCATCTTGGCAGCCTTCTCAGTCCTTGCCTTCTCCTTCTTTGCTTGAGCTTGCACAGAAGATGGTTCATCTTCATCCATAACCACTTGGTTGTCCTCAAAATCTAGATAGATAGGCATATGATCCTTGTCCAACAAGTATGTGCCAGTGCCCATCTTGGAGTTAATCAGCTCCTGGATCTGTGGGGCATACCCACAACTTCTCTTTTGGTCTGCAGCTGTCCTCTTAATAGTTTCAACTATAAGACTCATGACCTTGAACTTTTGTGGCACATTAAATAAGTGTAGCAGATTTATTGCATGGTCTCTGATCATGTTGTGATCACCTGACTTGGGCAAAAGAGTGTGCCTGAGGATCCAGTTGATGGTTGGCAGTCCTGATAGAAGGTAATGTACTGATCCAAACTTGTGTGTTTCAATTGCAGCATCTGGGATCTCCTTGTACATATGTGCCATAGAGTTATGATCCATCTTCTTCTTGGCATAGAAATCCATGTCATCCTATTTCTCCTTAGGTGCATTGATCAGATTAGCCCATCCATACTATCCTGCCATCTGGATAGAAGTGTGCTGTGGAGTAGAATTGCATTATTAGCTCATCATTCCACTTTGTGAGCTTCTGCCCAACAAAGTCTGCCATTCCATAAGCACTGAAGCTGTCATACACACCAGGATAGTGTTCTTCATTCTCCTTGATGTACTCCCAGTTCACCCATCTCATGTCACACACTATTGGCTTCTTGTCCAGCAGAATTGTCTCATAGAAGTCCTGTTGTTCCTTGGTGTGAAACATGTAGTCTACAACAGTTCTCCTCCTGGTAGCATATGGATTAGACTCTCTCCATAGTCTCAATCTTGAATCCTTTCTGATTTTCATGTTCTCAGCTACTGGATGAGCATCATTGTGATCTGGAATTTTGGGCTTCAATTTTCTCAAGACATGCGATTCATAATCTTCTTCTTCAGCAACAGTTTCAGGCACTGGGGCCTTGTTCTTCTCAACAGCTGGGATGTTTCTGGTACTCCTCTTGGGTGCAGTCTTGGGCTTGAAGGCAACCTTGGGTGCTTCTTTGGGCTTTGATGAAGCAGCCCCTGACCTGATGGCGTCACCCATAAGCTTTCTGAACTTTAGGTGCTGGTGCAGCAACCTCTTCTTCTTCTTCTTCCTCTTCCATCATGGAAGGCTTTCCAACAACCCTGGTCATGGTCTTCTTGACCCTTTCCTTCCTCTTCTTCCCTTCTGCAGCAGCCTCTTTGGGTTCAGCTTCCAAAGATGCTTGAGTGGAGGCTCTGGCTTTAGACATGGGAATCCTTTTGGCAGGTGCTTTGGTCTTCATACCAGGCTTAGTGGCAGCAGCTGTGCCATACTCCTTCTTGAGCACCTTCTTCTTGGAAATGGCCTCATCCTCAACAGCCATATAGTCTTCATCCTCAGAATCTGAAGTTCTCTTCTTTCTGGTCCTGGTGGCTGCCTTGGGTAAGTTCTTTGGGTGTGCTCCTGCTACCCTCATCATAGCTGCTAGAGGGACTAGTGCCCTCACTCATGTGAACCTGCTCCTCTGACTTGTTCTGGCTGTCACTTTGATCAGACATATTGCAAACACTGATAATAGACCCTGTGAGTAGATATAAGTGAGATAGAGTGGATGAGCATCACAAAATACAGAGGTTTTTGCAAAAGAATGAGTCAAAAACTTAGTTTTAGTTTTCCACGGAAAGCATTTTGGATCTACCGATTTGTAAACTCGGTGATACCGAAGCAGCTTTTGGAACCTAAACTAGTGAACTCGGTCAGACCGAGTCACAGTTTGGTGGAACCGAGACTGCTAGGGTTTCACAAAGTCCCGAACTTGGTCACACCGATTTGCAATTCTCGGTCAGACCAAGAATTACATGTGCAATGGCCTTAGCCGAATCGGTGGTACCGAGTTCTACAACTCGGTTGGTCCGAGATGGTTCCGGCGGAAACCTAACCCTAAATTTCCAATTCATCTCTAATCTACGGAGTGTTTTGACTGGATAAGATAGTTTCAATCGTGGCAAGATTCATGGTGAACACAATGTGCTAGGAATCAGATAGGGATAGCACAGTGATCGAGTTCATTACCTAGTTCAGCGATGAACTCGCTACGGCGGCAACGGTGGGGATGATTCCCGTTGATGGCGGCGGAGACCAGCGGCATGAGGCAGCTGGCGACGAGGAGGACGATCCGGAGACCCTGGAGGCAGAGCGGGCTGAGCGCGGGCGAAAGAGTTCGGAGAAAATTTCCAAAGTTTTGCCCGTGGCTATATAGCCCGACCCTGTCGGTGTGACCGAGTGGAACAACTTGGTAGCACCGAGATGCATAACTGCAAGCAGTTACAACAACTCGGTGTGACCGAAAAGTTCAAACCGGTTGCACCGAGATTGAAAACCTAGATCGACTTAGTGATCTCGGTATGACCAAAATGGAAGAATCGGTCAGACCAAAACGCACAAAGAAGTTTTGGAAGTTTAAGTCTATGACGAATCGGGGACTCCGAGTGCTCCTCACACAGAGTGGTTTGAATCTGACTTGATCAAATTTTGTGATGTAGCATGAATAGAGTTTGAGACGAGAAGAGCATAGATAGATAGAGAAGGTTCTTAGGCATTCTTGTCCACCCACTTGGCAAAAGAAAAAGAAACCAATCAATCAAAACAACAAGTGGATGTCCACGAATGAGTAAAATATGCAACCAACATGCTCACACAATAAAAATGGCAAATGAAATATGTGGCAAAGCATGCACAACCAATTCTAGCATCTATCAAGAAATTGGCGATGAATAGGTCATCTATATATGAGTATATTGACTTAGGAGTCATAGGTCATACTCATCGTTTAAGCTCAAGTGGGGTTACCACTTTTACATAATGCATTGTTGTGTTCACACCATTAGAGTTGCTTTAGCTCAATTCTTAGAGTAAAGCTCCCCTAGATGTGAGATCCCCCTTAGAGGGATGAACTAACCTTGGGTTTTGTCGATGATGACTTCATGTAGGTGTTGAAGATGTGGATGCACAATGTTGATGTAGATCATTTGGAGCAATCCTTTGGAGTGATTTGCACTTCTAATACCTACACGGGTTAGTCCCACAAGGAACAAACAAGGATATCCATAGACATAGAGTGATGCACACACAAGATGATGTCTGTGAGAGCATTAGGTTACCTTGTCCCTTGACTTACCAACAAGAGGGTTTGTGACTCCTTGGACTAGTGCAAGATGTGGAAGTTGATTGCACTTGTTATTGCCATAATGATATGAGTGAAATATGTTGGCGGAGTCACCCTCAAGAACTCTCTAGTTCTTCTTCTTCGGGACCCACATCATCTTGATGGGAATCCTTGGAGTTGTAGTCATACTTGATGAAGTAGAACTTGATGTAGTCTTGGTAATCCACTTGACCAAGGCCTTTGGAGCTTCTTCGAATGCATAAATCTCTTCTTGAAGCTTGTCCTTGCCTTTTTGCTTGTGGTCTTGTGGTGGAAGATCATCTTGGGCTTGTGTCCCCTTGAAGGAAGTAGGATCATACTTCTCTTGTTGAGGAACAAACTTCGTCTTGGGGTATTGATCTTCTTCCCACTCAACTCCATTGGCATTGAACTTTTGTTCAAAACCAACACCTTGATTCTTCCGGTGCCTTCCTTTCTTGCATAATTTCCTCAAATTGCTTACTCCCGGCAAGGCTCTTGTAACACCTTTCTCTATAATTCCCTTCAATAAGCTATTTTCTTGCTCAAGTGTAACTTGGCTAAGAGAATCATTAGTGGAATCAAGAGAACTACTAGAAGCAACAACATTGGATTTAGCATGATTATTGTTACTACTAGAGGAAGAATCCTTCTTGTTCTTGTTACTAGTCTTGACTTGAGGCATGTAAGTAGATAAGAGTAAACGCTTGGCAATGTAAGAAGAACTTTTCTTATGAAGATCATCATTGATTGCCTTTAAGAACTCATGCTCTTGCTCAAGGTTGAGATTTTCAAAGCATAACTTCTCATGAGTCCTTAAAAGTTCTTGATGATCTTCTAAGATAGTTTCATGAGCTAACTTAAGAGTGTTTAGTTCTTTAGTTAGAAGCTCAATCTTCTCCTTATCATTGTCATTCATTTTATCTTGATTAGCATGATTAATTGATGTTTCATCATTGTATTCATCACTAGAGTTGTCAACAAGTAAATCATCATCACCTAACAAGTCATCTTCATCACTATTGAAATCAACATACTGGATGTGTTACCTTTGGACCTTTGGCCATGAAGCATCTTCCAATTCCTTCATTTGGTGAATCAAATATGTCGTAGGAGTTGGTTGACACAAGTGCTAGACCGGCAACACCTTCATCTTCAGTATATTCGGAGTCGGAGTGATAGCTTCTCTTGGAGTGATTGTCGGAGTCGGAGCCGGATACCCATTCACCAACATGAGCTTGATGTCTTTGTTTTGTGTAGCTCCTTGATGACTTGTCCTTCCATTTCGAATCCTTGCTTCTCCGGGATGTTCTTCGTTCATATCGATCATCTCTACTCCTCCTCTCTCCTGGTGGTGATTCTTCTCTTCTACTTCTCCTTTTGGGAGAATCTTCTCTTCTTTTGTAGGGTGCCGTACACTCATTGGAATAGTGTCCGGGTCTTCCACAATTGTAGCAATTACGCTCATGACTAGAAGATCTTTTGTCATTGTAGGACCTTGACTTGGAGCTTCTCTCTTTGCTTCTACTCTTGTAGAATTTGTTGAAGTTCTTCACCATTAAGCTCAATTCTTCATTGAAGGTTTGTTTCTCACTTGATGATGTGGGGGCTTCACATGAGGCTTTGTAAGCACCACTTGACCTGTTGTGAAGTTCCTCCTTATCCTTGAGTGACATCTCATGATCAACAATTCTTCCAATGACTTCCGTTGGCTTGAGATCTTTGTAATTGGGCATCATTTGGATCAATGTGCACACGGTATCATATTTTCCATCCAAAGCTCTTAGGATCTTCCTGATGATGAATCTGTCGGTCATCTCTTCACTTCCTAAGACGACAATCTCATTTGTTCTAAGAGCAAGCCTAGAGTACATTTCAGCGACACCTTCACCATCCTTCATTTTGAACTTGTCAAGTTGACTTTGAAGCACATCCAACTTGGATTCCTTGACGGAGTCGGCGTCATGGTTCTAAGTCTGACAGTAGAATGGGGGGTAGGTATGTAGAGGAAAGATCTTAGCTATGGAAGAGATGTAAACGCAAGTTTTACGAGTTCAGGCCCTTCTCGGAGGAAGTAACAACCCTATGTCTCGGAGCCCAGAGGTAGTCGACTGGATTATATGCGTGTGAGTTACAGGGGGTGCGAACCCTTGTCCCAGAGGAGGGGGTGGCTTATATAGAGTGCGCCAGGACCCCAGCTCCCCTCCGTTACACAGGGTTAAATGTACATCAAGAGGGGGGCGTTACTGGTAACGCCAGCAATAAAGATACATAATGACCATTAAAGCTATGACTTAATTCCCGACCGTTGCAGTGTAGAGTGGCTCTTGATCTTCTGGTAGTCGAGTGATAGTCTTCACGGTCGAGTGACTTCAAGACTACCGAGTGGAACATAGCTTCATGGTCGAGTGGATGATGATTCTTCTTCAAATGCTTCTGGTTTTTTAAGAGATGTCCTTGGGGAGGGTATCTTGGACAGGTCCATGACCCTACCCTAGGTACATAGCTTCATCATTAGCCCCCGAATGGATCAGGATTTGAGTGGGGAAGGAGTTGAGAACACTTCCGACTTGTTTTTCGTGCTACGAGTATATCTTGTTCTGGATCAATGAACCGAGGTAACGATACCAACTTCTTTTTCAGTCGCCTTGATCCATTCCTAGTTTTTGTCGAGTGAACTTTTACTAGAAGAGTTCTGAGTGATGATGTGGAGGATATCTTCCATCTGACAAGTTGTTCTGCTGTCCGTGGATTTCGCGGGATTCGAATTTTGGGAAGCGCGCGGGGCGGAGAAGGCCGCAGTAATTGGGCTGGATTAGGCAGGGCCGCCTCGATTTCTGTGCCTCCTTTTTTGCCACGTATCGTGCGCGCGACTGTTGCGGGATTGGATAAGATTGCCTACGCCTACAAGTCAGTCACTCGGAAGTAACCTCATGTAAGGCGTCGGACCAGGGCTTTTGAACAGTGCGCTCTCATTTTTCTTGTTCTTCCTCAGAGTTCTCCGCTGCGCTTGCTTTCGCCCTAGTGCCGCCGTTCATTTAAAGATCCATCTGCGGCGATGGGGAAAGAGAAGACCGTGGCTCTCGAGCGCACGAAGAAGGCGACGGCGAAGGCAAAGGGGAAGAAGTCCAGCCGGGGCGGATCTCCCTCGAGGTCTGGCCTGCCGTCGGGCTGGATCCAGGGCGACTGGATTCGCTCGGTGATCCGCCAGGACGACATCGACGACCTGGTCGAAGGGGGACCGATTCCCCACGAATCGCCGCGGCTCCCGGGGAAAGAGACCGAGCCACAGCCGCGAGAGGGTGAATGCGTCCTCCTCGCCACTCACATTGACCACGGGTTCTCCTTGCCCCTCACCCTTTCTTCCGAGGTTTCTTGAATTTTTTCGGGGCGCAACTCCATCATTTCACCCCAAACACCATTGTGTACCTTTCTACCTTCGTGTCTTTGTGTGAGAATTTCTTGGGCTGCTGACCCCACTGGGGCCTCTTCAAGCACATCTTCACATGTCGCTCCCAGTCGGTCAAAACGGCAAATTCGAGTGATGAAAGGACGCATGTGATCCAAATGTGCGGGGGCCTTGGGATTCAGATGAGGGCAAAAGTTCTTTTCCAGCCATGATTCTTCAGTCGACCTGGTTCTACTGCAAAGACCAGCCGACTCCAGGGCAGCCGACTGAACTTCCCCCTTTTTCTTTGGCCCGAGTGGGAAACCCTCCCCTTTGAAGGTGATCCCGGAGGAGAAGGAACAAGTCAAGGTGCTGGTTGATCGAGTAGTTTAACTTGTCCGCGATGGGGTGACTGGTATGGATCTGCTGGAGGTTTTCCTTCGGCGACGCATCCAACCGCTTCAAGCTCGTGACCATCCGATGTGGATGTATTCGGGCACTGATGACACCACTCGGACTCATCCGGAGGAGGTCGACGAGACCACGTTGGAGGGGTGGCTGATGAGTATCACAGGAAACAAAGACAACCCCAGGGGAGCCAGGAGAATTCCTCCACTCGACCAATCTTACGAACCAGACAAGGTCCAATTCTGAATTACCGACTGTAATCTTGATTTATTCGCACAGTTGTTTATGCTTTACCGACTGACTTTGTCCTGCTTGTTTTCTTCCAGACTCTTACCGAAATGTACTCGATGCCCAACGGAGAGCAGGAGCAGGATCCGCAGGGCGAGACAAGCGGAGGCAAAAGCGGCGAATGGCATTCTGACGGAGAGGGAGACGGGGAGAGCGACGACTCGAGTGACGAAGAAGAGGTCGGCTCTCTAATGACCCACAAGTATAGGGGATCTATCGTAGTCCTTTCGATAAGTAAGAGTGTCGAACCCAACGAGGAGTAGAAGGAAATGATAAGCGGTTTTCAGCAAGGTATTCTCTGCAAGTACTGCAATGAGTGGTAACAGATAGTTTTGTGATGAGATAAATTGTAACAAGCAACAAGTAACAAGAGTAAATAAAGTGCAGCAAGGTGGCCCAATCCTTTTTGGAGCAAAGGACAAGCCGGAACAAACTCTTATAATAGGAAAAGCGCTCCCAAGGACACATGGAATATCGTCAAGCTAGTTTTCATCACGCTCATATGATTCGCGTTCGGTACTTTGATAATTTGGTATGTGGGTGGACCGGTGCTTGGGTGCTGTTCTTACTTGCAAACATCCCACTTATGATTAACCTCTATTGCAAGCATCCGCAACTACAACAAAAGTATTAAGGTAAACCTAACCATAGCATGAAACATATGGATCCAAATCAGCCCCTTACGAAGCAACGCATAAACTAGGGTTTAAGCTTACATCACTCTAGCAACCCATCATCTACTTATTACTTCCCAATGCCTTCCTCTATGCCCAAATAATGGTGAAGTGTTATGTAGTCGACGTTCACATAACACCACTAGAGGCTAGACAACATACATCACATCAAAATATCGAACGAATACCAAATTCACATGACTACTAATAGCAAGACTTCTCGCTTGTCCTCAGGAACAAACGTAACTACTCACAAAGCATATTCATGTTCATAATCAGAGGGGTAATAATATGCATAAAGTATTTGAACATATGTCTTCCACCAAATAAACCAACTAGCATCAATTACAAGGAGTAATCAACACTACTAGCAACCTACTAGCACCAATCCCGGACTTGGAGACAAGAATTGGATACAAGAGATGAACTAGGGTTTGGAGATGAGATGGTGCTGGTGAAGATGTTGATGAAGATTGCCCTCTCCCAATGAGAGGAGCGTTGGTGATGACGATGGTGATGATTTCCCCCTCCCGGAGGGAAGTGTCCCCGGCAGAACAGCTCTGCCGGAGCCCTAGATTGGTTTCGCCAAGGTTTCGCCGCATGGCAGCGGAGTCTTGCCCCGAAAGGTTGCTTAATGTTTTTTTCTCATCGGAAGACTTCATATAGGAGAAGATGGACGTCGGAGAGCCACCAGGGGTCCACGAGGTAGGCGCGCCCAGGCGCCCCACCCTCGTGGCAGGTGTGGGCCCCTGGCCTTCATCTTTGGCGACGATTTTTCTTTATTTATTTTAAGATATTCCGTGGAGTTTCAGGACTTTTGGAGTTCTTGTGAATAGGTCTCCAATATTTGCTCCTTTTCCAAATTCGAATTCCAAATTTGCCGACATTCTCCCTCTTCATGTAAACCTTGCAAAATAAGAGAGAATAGCCATAAGTATTGTAACATAACGTGAAATAACAGCCCATAATGCGATAAATATCGATATAAAAGCATGACACAAAATGGACGTATCACTCTCCTCCCCGCAGGGAAAGGCGATCCAAGCTTGCTCAAGACCCAGCGAGCGCCCATGAAAAGGCGATCGTTCCGACTGGGCAATCGTCAAAGCATCCTTGGACATCCTCTCCAGCACCAACTGAGAAGGCTCCAAAGCAGACCAAGGTCGTCGTGTAGAGGACTCGGAAGGCGCTGCCAAAAATCAAGATTGACATTCCTGTTGCCTCTGCGTGAGTTTTCTTCTTTCGCTTTTACTCGACGCTCTGCACTGTTTATCTTTCCTTTGGTTTGATCGAATGAACCTCGAAATTGGCAGTGCCGCTACCTCTGGGACTTCAGCTTATAGAAACGAGGATGAGGAAATGGAAGACACGGTCACCTCCAATCTGGGTACAATCTTTGTTATTCTGTCGTCCTTTTGTCGATTGAACTATGATATATCTGATCGGGCGATGAAATGTTGGCGACTGAACTTTTTGTAGCTCCCAACATTATTGACCTCCCTGTCGATGATGATGACAAGCCGCAGAGGCCCTTGGGGATAAGAAACAGGAAAACGTCCGCTGGCAAGACACCTTAGTCGACGCCAGTGGTGGAACTGGCAGTTTAGGACGCCGGTGACGCCAATCGGACTTCCGTTTCTTTCGCCATACCGCTATCGAGTGCTCGACCTTCTGCGTCAGCCACGCATGCTCCTGCCGATCCACCTTCAGTTTTTGCTACACATCACGTCCCAGAAGACGTAGTGGGTGCTGCCAAAGAAGCTATACGCCAAGCAAGCATCATGATGGAGAAGATGAAGATGGTGCGGGATGCCAGCCAGGCTGCTTGTGATGCCAGCTCTGCTCTCCAGAGCATCGTTCAGGTTAGCAGATTGTCGACTGACTCTCTTGACTTGTTCTGTTAGGATATGGTACCTGAAAACCCTCTTTCCAAGGATCTTCGCTTCTGTACACCCACTGGGTGTTTCGTTTGTCACTGAGCAAATTCGTACTTGGATCTGAATCTGATGTTGTTGTCGATTGAATTTTTTGGACTAGTGGGGGCACACTGAGTGCACCTACTGGGTGTAGTCCCCGAGACTATGGTTGACTACGGGCAGTCGACTGTAGTCTTGAATTTTGATTTTCTTCACTCGGTCTAAGCAGTTCATGTCGAGTGGATTTTTGAACTAGTGGGGGCATGCTGATTGCACCCACTGGGTGTAGTCCCTGAGACCATGGTCGACTGCTGGCAGTCGACTATGGCCTGAAGAATCTGTTTGTTGTTGTCTCTCTCTTTCTTTCGTTTGTGCACTCACGCTGAAAAAGGCCTTGTTGAGTGTAAACTGAACCAGTGGGGGCATGCTAAGTGCACCCACTAGGTGTAGTTCCCGAGACTACTGTTGGATGTTTGATTCAGCAGTAGTCTTAGAATTTGTTGGCTTTATCCCTTTACCTCTCTGAAATAACCAATCTTTTATCTAATCGATTGACTCATTCCTTGATTGCAGAAATCTTGTGATCTTGGAGCTTGCTTTGCTGAGAAACAGCAGATTCAACTCAACCTTGACCTGAAGTTGGCCAAGACAGAACTGCAGAAAGCCAAGGATGACGCCAATGGTAAGAAAGACTTGTCGGCTGGTTTGTCTTTGATCTGGATTTCATTCTGCTCTTTCTAAATCAAGCATTATTTCTTTTCAGAGAAACTATACCAGGCTCTGGCCAAAAAGGATCAAGATCTGGATGCCACGCAGAAGAAGGCTGACGACAAAACTGCTCTGGCTGAACAAAAGCTCGCTTCAGTCGGAAAATTGGAGGAAGAAAATGCCAAGATAAAGTCTGCCCTGGACGAAGCCAACAAGGAAGTAACCCTCTTGAAGAAGGACTAGGTCAATCTGAACGAGAGGATGGAAGGCATTGCTCGCAGGAGGGATGATCTGGAAAGTTATCTAAGGAGCCTTGCCAAGAAGTTGTTCATCAAGCTTGAAGGTATATACTCTGTTCTGACTGGTTTGTCTTTGTCGACTCGGCATACGACTATTGACTCGTCCTCGGATTGTGCATGCAGAGTTTTGCCGAGATTTCGAGGAGGAGACCGGTCGAATTGAACCAAGCTTGGACCCCATCAACTCCCCCGTGAAAGATGAAGCTATTATGAACTTGCTCCGACTGGAATCCCGCATCGACGGTGTTGTTGACTACCTTGCTCGACTGAAGGTCGCAATGTCGCGGATCGACACAGCACTCTGGCCAAGGGCAACGCTCCAGAATGACCTCGAGTCTCTGATGACTCGACTTAACGAGATCCCAGGTCGAGTGCAGGAGTGGAAAAAGTCTTCTGCCCGGTGCGGTGCTGATGTGGCTCTGTCTTTGGTTCGCGTCCATTGCAAGGAGGCTCCAGCCCGATCAAGGTTGCCAATACCAAGAAGCATGAGTTCCAATCCTTCATGGAGACTTTCATTGCTGCCGCCACTCGGATTGCTGATGGCATTGACCTGGATGAATTCGTCGAGCCTGCCAGCCCTCCTCCTGCGGAGTGAACAAACTTTTATGCTCCACCTTAAATTTGCCTCGGGATGCCGAGTGGTTTTTGTAACCGTTAAACTCTTTCAGGCTGAGTGCCCGAGTATTTCTGCAGTCTCGAACTTTTAGGGTTCGTCTGGACTTGATTTATCTTAGGATATGCCTGCAATTGCTTTTGGAATTTGTTCTACACTTGGAATGACCTTTGTGTTTGAGATGCAGCTCTAAAGTGGAGACTTCAATCGACCTGCGCCTCGTCGTCCTTGCAGACAAGGATGGAGCGCATGTTGTATTTGTGGCATAGCTCCGAAGGAGAAGGTTGCAGTCGACCTGCACCTCATCGTCCTTGCGGATAGGGATGGAGCACACATTGTATTTGTGGCGTAGCTCCGAAGGAGAAGGTTGCAGTCAACCTGCACCGCGTCGTCCTTGCGGATAGGGATGGAGCGCACATTGTATTTGTTTCGAACTTAGGCGAGTATAAGACTACAGCTAAGCCTCCGAGTGGGAGGATCGGTCACCACTCGGTAGGATTTTTCAAACTTAGGCGAGTACTGAACTGCAGCTAAGCCCCCGAGTGGGGGGATCGCTCACCACTCGGTAGGATTTTTCAAACTTAGGCGAGTACTGGACTGCAGCTAAGCCCCCGAGTGGGAGGATTGCTCACCACTCGCTAGGATTTTTCAAACTTAGGCGAGTCTTGGATCGCAGCTAAGCCCCAGTGGGAGGATTGCTCACCACTCGGTAGGATTGTTTAAACTTAGGCGAGTACTGGGACTGCAGCTAAGCCTCTTAGTGGGAGGATTGCTCACCATCGGTGGGATTTTTTAAACGTAGGCGAGTACTGGACTTCAGCGAAGCCCCCGAGTGGGAGGATTGCTCAGCACTCGGTGGGATTTTAAACTTAGGCGTAGTCTTGGATCTGCAGCTAAGCCCCCAGTGGGTGGATTTCTCACCACTCGTGGGATTTTTAACTTAGGTAGTCTTGGACTGCAGCTAAGCCCCGAGTGAGAGGCTTGCTCATCACTCGGTGGGATTTTTCAAACTTAGTAGTCTTGGACTGCAGCTAAGCCCCCAAGTGTGAGGCTTGCTCACCATTCGGTAGGATTTTTTAAACTTAGGCGAGTACTGGACTGCAGCTAAGCCCCCGAGTGAGAGGCTTGCTTATCACTTGGTAGGATTTTTTAAACTTAGGCAAGTACTTGGACTGCAGCTAAGCCCCCGAGTGAGAGGCTTGCTCATCACTCGGTAGGATTTTTAAAACTTAGGCGAGTACTTGGACTGCAGCTAAGCCCCCGAGTGAGAGGCTTGCTCATCGCTCGATAGGATTTTTTTGAACTTAGGCGAAACGGATTCGCGGCTAAGCCCCCGAGTGAGAGGCTTGCTCATCACTCGGTAGGATGTATTCAAACTTAGGCGAAACGAATTCGCAGCGAAGTTACCCGCTGGGGGATTTAAAACGCAAACAAAAGCAACAACAGATTGTTTAGGAAGATAATCAAGCTCTTGTCTTTGATAAACAAACTACAAAGGTATTTCTTATTACATCTCATCCAAGTGAGTACTTAAGTATAAAAGGGGCGGAGCAGCTTCGCGTTCCAAGCTCGTGGCTCGTCTTTCTGATGCTCGACATTGTACAGACGGTATGCTCCATTGTGGAGAACTCTGGTGACAATGAAGGGACCTTCCCAAACAGGGGCGAGCTTGTGTGGTTTCTGTTGATCTACCCGAAGAACCAAGTCTCCCTCTTGAAAGGCTCGACCCCTCACGTTTCTGGCGTGGAATCGACGCAAGTATTGCTGATAAATGGTCGACCGGATCAAAGCCATCTCTCTTTCCTCCTCTAGGAGGTCGACTGCATACTGCCGAGCCTGTTCCGCTTCATCTTCAGAGAAGAGCTCGACTCGTGGTGTATTGTGAAGTAAGTCACTCGGCAGAATAGCTTTAGCTCCATAGACCAAGAAGAATGGAGTTCGGCCAGTCGACCGATTGGGAGTTGTCCTTAGACCCCAAAGAACTGATGGAAGTTCATCAACCCAGGCGCCTGCTACGTGCTTGAGATCGCGCATCAGTCGGGGTTTCAAACCTTTGAGAATTAGGCCATTTGCTCTTTCTGCTTGTCCATTTGACTGGGGGTGAGCGACTGAAGCATAGTCGACTCTTGTGCCTTGAGAAGTGCAGAAGGCTCTAAGCTCACCACAACCAAAGTTCGATCCATTGTCAGTGATGATGTTGTGCGGAACACCGTATCTGAATGTCAATTCTCTGATGAAACTGACAGCAGTGCTGGCTTCAAGATTCTTGATAGGCTTAGCTTCAATCCATTTGGTAAACTTGTCGACTGCTACAAGCACGTGAGTGAAGCCGCTCCTACCAGTTCTCAGCGGTCCGACCATATCCAATCCCCAAACAGCAAAGGGCCAGACGAGTGGAATGGTCTTCAGGGCTGACGTAGGTCTGTGCGACATGTTGGAGTAAAACTGGCAACCCTCACATTTGCTGACTATATCTTTCGCCATTTCATTTGCTCGTGGCCTGTAAAACCCAGCTCGGTATGCTTTAGCCACGATGGTCTGAGAGGACGCATGGTGACCACAGGTCCCCGAGTGGATGTCGTTGAGGATCATTCGACCTTCTTCTGGCGTTAAGCATTTCTGCTGACTCCCATCACTCCTTCTCTGAACAGTTGTCCTCCTATCACAGTAAAGGCTTTGGATCGACGGACGATCTGTCGAGCCTCTTCTTCATCTTCTGGGAGTTCCTTCCTAAGAATATATGCAATGTACGGTACTGTCCAGTCGGGAGTGATGACCAAAACCTCCATGATCAGGCCGACCACGGCTGGGACCTCGACTTCACTCGGATCTGTGGCACTCTTAGGCTGCAGGGGCTCTTCAGTGAAATGATCTTCTTGAACTGACGTTGTGTGTATGTGTTCCAAAAACACATTGCTGGGAATGGCTTCTCTCTTGGAACCTATCTTCGCCAAATCATCGGCAGCTTGATTTTCCAATCGGGGTATATGTCGTGGTTTTGTCACGGCAGATGTCCTCATGAAAGGACTTAGTCGTGGAGCCATCGCTACGGGTTAACTTGAAGGGGTTAAAGCGGACGCAAAGACACAAGAGTTTATACTAGTTCGCCCTTCGATGAAGGTAAAAGCCTACGTCTAGTTGTGATGGGATTGATGTGGTCTCGATGGCTAGGGAGCAAATAAGCTTCGCCCTAGGCCTCGAGTTGTTGTTGTCTCCCCTTGAACACGGGTCGTCCCCTTATATACATGGGTGGCGCCCGTCGGTTGAAGAGTCCCAATCTCCGATTCATACTGTTATCCGGGTTGGTCTCTCCCTATTCCTAACTTACAATACAAGTGTACATACCAGGCGGTTTACGGCTCTGAGTTCTAAACCGACTACAGGCCTTGGCCCTTACTTTCATACTTGGGCTTTTACACGTTGAACTCATCGATGAAGTTAACCCGGCCCGAGATAGGCGGTTTACGCTCGATAGTAATATCCTAACATTAGGCCCCAGTTGATTTGAGCAGGTTCATGTCAATCCTTGAAAAAAAATCTTCAACTTCAACATCTTCTTGTAATTGTTGAACCGCTGTGATGTCCCCTTCTCTGGTTGCTGTAAACCGCCGTATTGACTTCTCCTGTGAGTTTTTTGTAAACCGCCGTGACGTCATCTTGAACACCATAGCGGTCCGTCATGACATCACCTCTGCATGAAAAGGATCAAAAGATTCCCTTCTCATTAATGATTATCTCGAAAATCGAGGTGACAGCGCGCCCACTAGGCCGCTTGAGCGCCTTTGATTCTCGCCTTTGCCTTTACTCTTTCCCTTATAAATAAAGCCCGAGGGCCCCCCTTTTCTCTTCCTCTTCTGCATCTTCTTCTTCCTCGCGACGACCTCAGCTCTGAAGCTCCACCGCCGTCTGTGACCTTCGAGAACCGCACCAACCAAGGCTGCTGCATCAACCTGAGTTAGATCAGAGACTCATTGCCCCCCTCCGCCGTATTCTGCAGCGGTAAACTTCTTCTTTACTTTGCCTTTAGATCTGCATTAAGTCTTTGCAAGCTCATCTGCACAGTCCTCCATTGTTCCTCTTCTTCCTATCTTCTGTCGTGGTAGTTTTAATCCAAAAACGGTATAGATCTCCTGTGGTAGTCATTTTGCATCTGTTTTTAATACTAGCAGCCCTTCCTTTTCTTTTGGTAGAGTATACATCCTTCTCTGTTTTTCTTGAATGCTTTTTAAAGAACGCAGTAAAAACTGTTTTATAGATGCGCAGTAGATCCAAATAGATTTGAACATTGTGTGAAACCTGTTTACATCAACACTTAGCGTAAATCTTGAATCTGGGCCTTTACGCCTATGGGTGGTTTAATCCTTGATAGCCAATCCGCCATATGTCATTAGCCCTCTCTTAAACCGCCAACTGTACCTTGCATTGTAATTTCACGGTTTAACACTGAATTTTTAAACACAAACCATAGGCGGTGAACAGGCACCTTTTGATTTTCTTTTAGCTCCCCCTTAGGAATGGCGAAACAATTTTCCTCTTGCAATTGGGTTCCGTCCGGATCACGGAACACAGCTCAGCAGCTACGTCACCACCGGGCGCTTTAGCCTCAAAAATGTTCTCCTTTGGCGAGTTCCGGAATTGGAATGTCCGCTGAACCTCAAGAAGGAGAGGTGATTGTTTTTATGCAACACCTAGACCGGGATTCAGCCCGCCGGATCAAAATTTTTTAGGATGTCCTCAGAAGCTTCCAACTCCATCCACAAGATATTGGTCCGAACTCTGTGTCCAATATATGCAACTTTCAAGTATTCTGCGAAGTCTATCTTCAAGAAGAACCAACCGTGGAGTTATTCCGAGATTTCTTTCATTTGAACCGCCGTACAGAGTTCTCGGACGGTCCTAACACAGAACCTGGTGGTGTTTCAATCAAAAAATGAAAGAAGTGGACTTCCCTCACGCCAAACATCATAGCCATCCTAAAGATTGGAATCAAACCTGGTTCTTTTGCCGGAACACTGCTCCTAACGGAGAAAATCCCTTGCCGGGTTATCGCCCTCACCGGCTTAGCAACAACCACCCATTGACCTTGCGCTTGACTGCCGCAAAACGGAAGAACTTTGCACCTCACATTATCAAACTCCGGGCTCTGATGGCCAACGGTTTAACTGGTATTCACCTTGTCCGCTGCAGGGTTTCTTGGGGCATCTTGCCATTAAGCCGCAGCCCCGGATTGATGCACGAATACACTGGTGATGTCAGGGATCCTCAACGACATCACGAGCTATCAATAACTGAGCTTGAAGTTACCGAGACAGTGAAGAAAATGCTCGATGAACCGATCTCCGCCTGCAGCCAAACCGGGTTGGCCCCGTTCTGCGTCTCCAACAAACCGCCCGCGGTAAGGTTCCTCTCAATTGCTCTACTGACTTTGATTCCATATTGATTGTATTAATCCCTCTGTATTAATTCTCAGGCTAATAGCTCCTTTTGGAAACGAACAAAACCA
Source organism: Aegilops bicornis (assembly GCA_021605145.1). NCBI lineage: Eukaryota > Viridiplantae > Streptophyta > Magnoliopsida > Poales > Poaceae > Aegilops > Aegilops bicornis. The sequence continues at coordinate 726,524,643 of CM038673.1, forward strand.
GCCCGGGTTCCTCGTATAAAGACCAAGACCACCAAGAAAGCTGGCAAGAGGAAAACCGCCGAGTCTTCTGAACCGCCAGAAGATGAAGAATCAGATGCTGAGGTATAGCTTGACTCACTTGGTTCTTTTTCATTCATTTTCTTGTGATTACAATTCCCGGGATGATGCCGAGGCCAGCCATGCGAGAACTGTTGAGGTAATCCTTCTTTCTTCATTACTGATCTTGTACCGGTTAAAAGAATTCGCCGCACAGTCCGGAAAGTGAAACAATCTCACTCTTGTGCTCATTTGAATCCAAAACTTTCTTTGAAGACACAGCAAACTGAAGAATGCCGTACGACCCGGCATAGCGGTCAACAAATTACATCGTCCGGTTTAGCTGACACACCAACCCGGAAACATCGTCCAGAGGTGACTTGTTCTCCTGAAAAGCGTTATCCTTTGAAAGGTTTCTTCCGATGCCCTCTCAATCCGTCTGACCCGAATTACCAGGCTTCTTCCAACTCGTCTGGCGGTTCATCAACCACTCAGCTGCCTCCTCTCAAAGTTGTTGCTGGGTAAGTATATAACTCCTTAATTTGTTCCTTGTATTTGTCGGTTTATCGTATTCTAACCCTTGATGTTGTAGTACCAAGGCTCGTCTTAGTAAAAAGGCCAAGACCCTCGACCCTACTGTGGTTGTTGATCCGGGGAAGACTCCAGAGCATCATGGTGAAAATCCCGAAGTTGCTAAAGACAACTCTGCTGGGGAAAATCAAGATGCCAATGCTAATCCGCCAGAGGTTGAACCGGATGTCCAAGTTGAGACTTCACATCCTCCTGCTCCTCCGAGTCCTGCAGCGGAACAACGGGACTCAACTGCTGATCCGCCAAGCCCGGGTATGAAAGCGCCAAGCCCAGTTGAAAATGCTAATCCGGCCAGCCCGACCAAAGATGATGATGTCGTAGTTACGGGCACCGCATATACCGCCCCTGGCAATCCGGTTGCTCTATCAAAGCACGATTGCCAAGGAAGAATTTACTGCCATGAGCAAAGGGAAGGAGAAGACTGATCATCGACTTATAACAATTTCTCTGCCCAAGATCCTCACTCTGGCTTCCTGAACCGGCTCTACACAAGCCGTGATTTTGAAGCCGGTTTGGTAAATCTTATGAAGGAGCGCTATGAGGTAAACAGTTGTGCCTTTCTCTTGTACCTTCATTGCATAGTAGCCCCCGAGGGCCGGTTCAACTTAGTATAGTTAAACCGGGACTTAACATAAAACTCAATGCTTCAGAATTCACTGATGTAGCCCCCAAGGGTCGGTTCAACTTAGTATAGTTAAACCGGGACTGTAATTTATCTCGCCGCATCAGAACATGTTCGAGCAAATAGCCATTAGCCCCCAAGTGCCAAGTTGTATACCTGTATTGAGCTTGGGACTTTGTAATTTTATTGGCAGATGAAGATCAAATATGCATTAGCCCCCAAGTGCCAAGTGTATGACTGGTTATGCACTTGGGACTTGTAATGAAAATATTAACATGCTCCCTTTTTGTTGCAGAGTGAGATACGCCAACAAGCCTCACAAATCAATGATCTTCAAGAAAATCTGAAATCTCAACAGGCAGAAACCTCGAAGGCCAAGGATGAGCTGAAAACCGCCTTGACTACCATGGAGCAGCTCAAGGAGTGGTTTAAGTCTGAGCGGGTCGGCTGGGATACTGAAAAGGCGGGCTTGCTAAAATGGGCGGAGGATGCTGAAGGAGCTATTAAACCGGTGATGGAAGAGCTCACTGGATTAAAGCGCGAAATCAATGCCATGACCTCTGCAATATTTGGTAAACAATGTTTCACCAAGGTTGTGATGAATATTCCGTTTTGAAATTTCCTCCGGTTTAACCTGAACTTTCTTAAACCGGTGTAGGTAGGCGCATTGCTCATCTGGGCTCTGACATGCGGAAGAAACTCAAGGCCGCGTATACGCTAATTGAACAGCTGTATACCGGCACCCAGCGAGTTATTTGCGCCACTTCTTACGATAACGCAGCTCCGACATTGATCAAGGACACACTGGACCGGCTATCTATGATACCAGCACAGATAGAAGAATTGAAACGATTTGCTGCCCGGGCTGGCACCTTATTGGCACTAACTCGCGCCAAAGCATGGATAGCTGACCTTGATCCGGCTGACATAGCAAAAGGCTTCCCCAGTGCTCAAGAAAATGGCGAAGCATTTGATAATGATGCTCTCAAGCGGGTAACAAGGGAGATGCGTCCTCTGGTGAGTCAACTGGCAGAAGAGGCCAACCTGACGGTTCACTGCTCCTTCTACGACGCGAACAACAGACGGGTTGAAGCTGTTATTCCGGAAGTGCAGAACCTTGTTCCACCAACCCGTAAGCACACTTATGCCCCTGACGTTGATCCGGCTGAGCTTATAAGTGAAGAGGCTGCTTTAACCCGGATTGACTGGACCACCAATGACTTCCGGCCATTGGATGGTGAGGAGGAAGAAGTTGAACCGACGCCAGACGACCCATCTTCTTCACGTCAACCCGGCAATGAAGCGTAATCCGTCAAGCCGGTTGATGCATCAGAAACTGCCCGTTATGAAGCAATTCCAAAATTTGGGCCTCTGAATGCCTTGTAATAGGATAGCCAACACTTTTGTTTTTAATATATGCCTTCGTCACAAAATCTTAAACTGCCATGGCGGTTTGTGCTGCCAGCCGGTTTGTGACATTCATATATATATGAAATGAAATATTGAGGTATATAATCAAAATTTGTGATACAAAATACCTGCCATCACTGGGCGTGAAGTTGGCTTAGCCAATCTTGAAGCGGAGGTTGTATAAACCGTTACCGTCAAAGGAGAAAATAGCTCCTGTGTTTATAATGCCGGTTTACCATGTAAACCGTGCCGGGTCATGATAAGCCCCCTGTTACTCCATAATGGGATGTTAACAGAAAAAGTCAAACCGGAAGAATTATCTCCGGATTAAAAATGGACCGAATTCCGTCAATTGAAAGTTTGAACCGGTTTAAAAATGTTATCGGTTTAAGAAACGCAACAACATCAAATAACAGTTATGAAAAAACATGGAAGCAAAGCCAATGATAAACCGTTTGCAAAAAAGAAGGCTTTACTGAGCCGATCAGATGGTGTTACCATGGTCAGACATGACCAAGCTCCCTATAAGGTGTAGCCATGGTTCAAGTCAGCCAGGTCCCCAACTGAAACCATGGCATTATGCCGATCAAGTGGCGTGGCAATGGTTCGGGTTCGACCAAGCCCCCAAGTGACTCTATGGCCTTAGGCCGATCAAGAGGCGTGACTGGTTCACACTTGACCATGTCCCCAAGTGATGTGGTGGCTTTTGCCTATCAAAAGGTGTTGCATTGGTTCGGACGCAACCAAGCCCCCAGGTGATATCATAAAGCTTTTGGAAAGCAAACTCAGGGGGTAAACCGGAGGCCGCTTTAAGACAGAACAACTCCATGTAACCACGCATGATGTAATGTAACAGATACCCGCTTTAGCCGAGGTTCCGGTTTATTACTTTATTCATAATATATACCTGTCATAATATGTACATAAGTAGAGCCGATGGCTCGGTATAATAAGGCCGATGAGCTATGTTCCACGGCTGTTGGTCTCCTCCTCGGCGTGCATGAGTCTTTATGCTCTCGAATATCGATCGGATAAATGCGACCCGTTGTGCAGATTCTTGCTGACCACGAAAGGTCCCTCCCAAGGTGGGGATAACTTGTGCATATCGATGCGGTCTTGGATGAGCCGAAGCACCAACTCTCCTTCTTGAAAAGTTCTGGTTCTGACCCGGCGACTATGGTAACGACGAAGATCCTGTTGGTAAATCACCGAGCGGGCAGCTGCTATGTCACGCTCCTCATCCAACCGGTCCATAGCGTCTTGCCGTGCCGTCTCGTTGTCCGCTTCAACATAAGCTGCCACACGAGGTGAATCATGACGGATGTCCTTTGGGAGAACCGCCTCGCTCCATAGACCATAAAGAACGGTGTGTATCCCGTGGATCTGTTAGGCGTAGTATTTATACTCCATAACACAGACGGTAGCTCTTCTACCCAACAACCCGGTGTCCTCTGCAAAGGGACCATAAGTCGGGGCTTGATGCTTCTCAAGATCTCTTGATTGGCTCTTTCCGCTTGACCATTGGACTGTGGGTGAGCTACTGAAGAGACGTCAAGCCGGATGTGCTCATGTTCAAAGAACTCCTTCATTGCACCTTTGGACAAATTGGTACCATTATCTGTGATGATACTGTGTGGAAAGCCAAACCGGAAAATCACCTTTTTGATGAACTGAACCGCCGTGGCCGCATCACACTTGCTAACAGGTTCTGCCTCTACCCACTTTGTAAACTTGTCGACCGCCACCAGTAGGTGGGTCTTCTTGTCCTTGGACCTTTTGAAAGGCCCAACCATACCCAGGCCCCAGGTTGCAAACGGCCAAGTAATTGGAATCATCCTCAATTCTTGGGCCGGCACATGAGCACGTCTGGAAAACTTTTGGCAACCATCACATCGTCTGACCAGATCTTCCGCATCAGCATGAGCAGTCAACCAATAGAAACCGTGGCGGAACGCTTTAGCCACCAAGGATTTTGAACCGGCGTGGTGACCACAATCTCCTTCGTGGATCTCACGCAATATTTCACAGCCTTCCTCAGGGGACACACAGCGTTGAAATGCCCCTGACATGCTACAATGATGCAATTCGCCATTAACAATGGTCATAGACTTAGATCGCCGGACTATCTGCCGGGCCAACGTCTCATCTTCTGGTAACTCGCTCCGGTTCATGTACGCAAGATAAGGAAGCGTCCAATCTGGAGTGACGTGAAGAGCTGCCACCAATTGAGCCTCCGGATCAGGAATAGCCAAATCCGCTTTACCGGGGAGCTTGACCCGGCCGGGTTGTGCAGCACGTCCAGAAAAACATTGGGCGGGACCGGTTTGCGTTGAGAGCCCAACCGGCTTAAAGCGTCCGCCGCTTCATTCTTCCGACGGTCCACGTGGTCCACCTGATAGCCCTTGAAATGACCTGCGACAATATCCACCTCACGACGATATGCAGCCATGAGTGGGTCCTTTGAATCCCAAGTGCCAGACACCTGTTGAGCCACTAGGTCCGAGTCACCGAAGCACTTAACCCGGCTTAGATTCATCTCCTTAGCCATCCGGAGACCATGGGGCAAGGCTTCATACTCAGCTGCATTGTTAGTACAAGGGAACATTAAGCGGAGAACGTAACAAAACTTGTCACCTCGTGGGGAAGTTAATCGACTCGACCCCGAGCCTTCCAATTGCCTGGATCCGTCAAAATGGATGGTCCAATATGTGTGATCCGGCTTTTCTTCAGGTGCTTGCAACTCCGTCCAATCATTAATGAAATCCACAAGTTCTTGAGACTTCACCGCCGTCCGAGGCACGTACTTCAGACCGTGCGGCCCAAGCTCTATAGCCCACTTAGCAATCCGGCCAGTCGCTTCCCGGTTCTGTATGATATCGCCTAAGGGAGCAGAACTGACCACCGTGATGGGGTGCCCTTGGAAATACTGCTTCAGCTTCCGGCTTGCCATGAAAACTCCATATACCAGCTTCTGCCAATGCGGATACCTTTGCTTAGATTCGATAAGTACCTCGCTGATATAGTAAATCGGACGTTGAACCGGATGCTCCTTCCGTGCCTCCTTCCGCTCCACCACAATGGCCACGCTGACCGCCCTGGCATTAGCAGCAACATATAACAAAAGCGGCTCCTTGTCAATGGGAGCGGCGAGCACAGGCGGGTTGGCCAATTGCCGCTTTATTCCTCCAACGCTTCATCGGCGGCTGGACTCCAGACAAACTCATCTGTCTTTTTCAGCATCTGGTACAAAGGGATGGCCTTCTCTCCGAGGCGGCTGATAAACCGGCTCAGCGCGGCAATCCGGCCTGCAAACGCTGGACATCGTTAATACACTTCGGTTTAGCCAGGGAGGTAATAGCCGTAATCTTCTCCGGATTAGCTTCAATTCCACATTGGACATGAGAAAACCCAATAATTTGCTGCCGAACACCAAAGACACATTTGGCCGGGTTGAGCATCATCTTGTAAACCCGCAGGTTGTCAAAGGTTTCCTTCAAATCGTCAATCAGTGTCTCCTTCTCCCTTGATTTGACCACAATATCATCAATATAGGCGTGCACATTACGTCCGATCTGTTTATGCAGGCAATTCTATACACAGCGTTGATAAGTTGCTTGGGCGCTCTTGAGCCCAAAAGGCATAGATACATAGCAGAAGGCTCCAAAGGGAGTGATAAATACCGTCTTCTCTTGGTCCTTAACTGCCATCTTGATCTGATGATATCCAGAATATGCATAGAAAAAGCTTAAACGCTCACAACCCGCAGTGGCATCAATAATCTGGTCAATGCGGGGGAGGGCAAAAGGATCTGCTGGACAAGCCTTGTTAAGATCTGTGTAATCCACACACATGCGCCAAGTGCCGTTTTTCTTAAGAACCAGCACCGGATTAGCAAGCCACTCTGGATGGAAGACTTCAACGATAAAACCAGCTGCTAAGAGCCTGGCCACCTCCTCTTTAATGGCCTTGCGCCTTTCTTCGTTAAACCGGCGGAGAAACTGCTTCACCGGTTTGTACTTGGGATCAACATTAAGAGTGTGCTCGGCCGAGTTGCCTCGGTACACCTGGCATGTCGAAGGCTTCCATGCAAAAATGTCCGGTTCTCACGGATGAACTTCGATGAGCGCTTTCCTATTTCGGATCCAAGTTGGCGATCTTTGAACTGCTTGGACGAATCGCCAGGCACGAAGTCAAGAAGCTTAGTCTCAGCTGCCGATTTGAACTTCAGGGCCAGATCATGCTCTGTGGTTGGCTTCTTCAATGGAGTCATGTCCGCCGGATCAAAATTGTTCTTATAATACTTCAGTTCCTCGGTGGCACAAACCGACTCTTCTTAAGCCGCATCTCCTTCCTCGCACTCCAAAGCGATCTTGCGGCTCCCATGAACCGTTATCGTCCCCTTGTGACCCGGAATCTTGAGCTGCAAATAGATATAACAAGGCCGTGCCATGAACTTGGCATAAGCGGTCGCCCGAACAGGGCATGATATGGACTTTAGTTTTTACCACTTCAAACGTCAATGTTTACGATCTGGAGTCATATTCATCACCAAAGGCCACTTCGAGCTATTTTACCAACAGGATATGCGACTTGCGGGTACCACACCATGGAACACTTTGTATTGGGCCGGTTTGAGATGTTTATCCGTTAGCCCCATACGACGGAAGGTCTCATAGTATAGGATGTTAATGCTGCTCCCTCCATCCATGAGTACCTTGGTGAACTTATAACCTCCCACCGAGGCGCCACCACTGGCTAGTTGACCCGGATTGTCGACCGGGAGGATGATCCTCTCTACTCCATATGATGGGCTGCTCAGACCATCGTAGGTAATGAACGCACGGCGGTTCAACAGCGTTCTTGCCCGCTTCGAACCTTCGGTCTCGCTTTTCTAAGCTAGTGGTGAAGACATGGTACTGCCCACTATTCAACTGCTTTGGGTTGCTCGATAACCCGATTTATTCTTCTTCTTGCTGGTTGTAACCACCTTGGTTATTCTGATTGTTATTACGATTGTTATGTCCGCGGATTACCATTAAATCCTGAACGGAATTTCCTCCACCATAACCCGGCCGGATCCTGAACCGCCGCGGAACCTTGATCATACCGGAAAGCATTAGAACTCTTGAACTCCTGCATAATGTAGCAATCCTTCCAGAGGTGGTTTGCTGGCGTCTCCTTCGTCCCATGCTTCGGACAGGGTTCATTCAATAGGTAGTTCAAGCTGTCCTGATTGGGATTAGGCACTCCACTTCGATTCGGCTATTTACCCTTGCGCCGCTGGCCCTTGTCCTGCGCGTTGGTGTTAGCTACGAAGTCCATGTTGCCATTCGCTTTACGCTTGCCCCCACCATTACCTGCCGAGTGATGTTGCTGGCCCTTGGAGTTGTTGTTCTTCCTTCCCTTCCCTGTCTCGTCATCATCAGACTCGGGATCCTTGGTACTATCAGAATCAGCGTACTTCACTAAAGCGCCCATGAGAGTGCACATGTCATTACAAAACCGCTTCATGCGCCCCAACTTCAACTTCAAAGGCTTAAACCGGCAGTTGCCCTCCAGGGTTAAGATCGCAGAGTCAGTGTTGATCCGGTCTGACGAGTGCAAGATTTCAATCTGGCGTACCCAATGGGTTGTTGACTCCTTCCCCCACGGACACAAGCCGCCAAGTCCACTACGGACATGGGCTGCTTACAGTATCTTTGAAATTCTGGATAAACCGGTCCATAGCTGGGCCCATGAATTGGTAGAATTGGGCGGCAAGCTCTTCAACCAGGTACGGGCTGTGCCTTCGAGCATCATGGTGAAGTACTTTGTACACACGGCCTCATCCACATCCAGCATCTCCATGGCCATCTCATAACTTTCTATCCATGCTTCTAGAGCTAAATCGGCAGTGTAATTTGGCACCTTGCGCGGACCCTTGAAGTCTTTGGGCAAGCGCACATTGCGTAAAGCGGGGACGAGGCAAGGCACCCCCAACGAGCTAGAGGTAACCCCAGGCTCGACCGAGATGGTCGGACGAACCGGTGTAAGCTGATAAGCCTGATGCTGTGCTGCTAACTCGGCCTCCCTGCGCGCTCGGGCCCGGTCCACCACTTCCTGAGCATCATCGACGCCACCTGCCGGGTTGTTGCCACGGGGCGCACCACGCCGTGCATTACTTGATACGGCCGGTTCATCCATGTGCCTGCTATAGCTCCGTCTTGGGCGGGGGGTAGAGTGGATCCGGTCGCGGCTGTACGAATACGCTTCTTGTTGGACCAATACTGTCCTAAGGAGCTCCTTGACCCGGCGCATCTCTACTGCCTGTGGTGAATCACCTTCAATTGGAATAGCCTCCAGCCGTGCCACAGCTGCAACAAGGTTATCCATCGGGTTGGAGTAGTGACCCAGAGGTGTTTGCACAGCCTGAGGAGCACTGGCGTTATGGCGAGGTAGATCTATTAAGCGGGGCTGGACCGGCGCGCCCGTCCTAGGTGCTTCCGCCCGGTTTACCGCCGGCGGATTACTGGTTCCCGCTCCGGGGGTGTTGAAGAGGTCTCTTCCTTCGAAAGCTCAAGGCAAACGGGATCTGTATTTCCTCTTCATGACTTCATGTGACGCGTTCTGATCCAACATGAGCCTATAAGCTGCGCATCTAAAGCGGCCCGCTCTACCGTCATCCTGGCGTCTACAGCTGCTAGATCCGCTTTAGCCTGAGTGATTTGTTCCTTCACCTTCGCGATCTCCGCGTTATGAGCGTCCTGATCCGCCGGGTTAGCCTCTGCCATGAGCGCAGCCAACGCATCGAACAGATCTGATAAAACTTGAGCCGGCGGGCGCACAGGGCCTCCTGCCCCGGCAGCCGTCACCGCTGTTGAACCGGCGATCATCGCCGCAGCAGTCGAAGAGTGAAGCACTGCTTGTGTACCGGCCATGAATATTCCAACCCTGTTGGGCAGGTCAGAGGGGTCCGGAATACTGTCACCATCGGAACAACCCCCAATCCGGCCATCTTCTAGCTGATACAAAGATTCAGTTTCTCCGGTTGACGACTCGTCGTCAGAGTAGACGACGGTTTCGCCACCAGATTCTGATCCGTCCTCATAACTTCCTCCGTGGATGACTCCCACAAAGGCACGCTTCATGGCTGGTTTAACCTGGGCAGATCTCGTACGCTGAGCCGTCTCGACGAGGTCGGTGCAGATGTCCGGCTCAGGCCCTAGCTCACCGATCTTGCCGATGAAAACGTGTATGCCACCAAAGGGGACCTGGTATCCGTACTCGATTGAGCCGTCCTCGGGGCCCCATCCTGCGTCGTAGATGTAGAGCTTGCCGCGACGACTCTTGGTCATCCGCCCACAAGATAGCCTTCGAGTCCTTGAACTTGCCCTCCAAGATCATCAAACCATCGTGCGATAGCCCCACGGTGGGCGCCAAGCTGTCGTGGTTTTGTCACGGCAGATGTCCTCATGAAAGGACTTAGTCGTGGAGCCATCGCTACGGGTTAACATGAAAGGGTTAAAGCGGACGCAAAGACACAAGAGTTTATACTAGTTCGGCCCCTTCGATGAAGGTAAAAGCCTACGCTAGTTGTGATGGGATTGATGTGGTCTCGATGGCTAGGGAGCAAATAAGCCGCCCTAGGCCTCGAGTTGTTGTTGTCTCCCCTTGAACCGCCGGGTCGTCCCCTTATATACACGGGTGGCCTTGCCGGTTCAGAGAGTCCCAATCTCCGGTTCATACTCGTATCCGGGTTGGTCTCTCCCTATTCCTAACTTACAATACAAGTTTACATACCAGGCCGGTTTACGGCTACAGGTTCTAAACCGACTACAGGCCTTGGGCCCTTACTTTCATACTTGGGCTTTTACACCGTTGAACTACTGATGAAGTTAACCCGGCCCAGATAGGCCGGTTTATGCTCAGTAGTAATATCCACAACAGTATATGATGGAGTTCTAACCCCTCAAACTTCTTTTCCAATTTCCTCACTGCATTGCAGTAACCAATCATGGCTGGGCTTCTGACGTCCCACTCCTTCATCACTTGATTGACTACCAAATCTGAGTCGCCATAGACCATAAGGTGATACACGCCGAGTGAAATGGCGATACGTAACCCATAGAGGAGTGCTTCATATTCTGCTTCGTTGTTGGAGGAATCAAAGTGAATCTGGAGGACATATCTGAGCTTGTCTCCTCGGGGGGATACCAGTACCACCTCAGCACCAGAACCGTTTAGCATCTTGGAGCCATCAAAAAGCATGGTCCAGTGTTTCGAGTGAACTTGAGTCGGCAGTTGCTGTTCGATACACTCGGCGAGGAAATTTGCTATTGCTTGGGACTTGATAGCTTTCTTTGCCTCAAACTTGATATCTAAGGGAAGGAGTTCGATCGCCCACTTTGCCACTCGACCAGTTGCATCTCTGTTGTGCAGAATCTCTGACAATGGAGCTTCGCTGACGTCTGTAATTGAATGGTCAAAGAAGTAATGTGCAACCTTCTTCGTGGTAATATAAATCCCCTAAACAAGCTTCTAATAATGCAGATATCTTTGCTTCGATGGAGTCAAAACTTCAGAAACATAATATACTGGGCGTTGAACTTTATAGGCTTTTCCTTCTTCTTCCCGCTCGACCGTAAGTACTGTACTGACGACTTGTCCAGTGGCTGCAATGTAAAGCAGTAAAGGCTCTTTGCTGATTGGGGCAGCAAGCACCGGCTGGGTGGAAAGCAGGGCTTTTAGCTCTGCGAATGCTGCATCGACTTGAGTCCACTCGAACTTATCTGACTTCTTCATCAGTCGGTAAAGAGGCAATGCCTTTTCACCGAGGCGAGAAATGAATCGACTTAGGGCGGCCAAGCAACCAGTAAGCTTCTGGACATCATGCACACGCACGGGGCGTTTCATCCGGAGTATGGCACCCACTTTCTCTGGGTTAGCATCGATCCCTCGTTCAGAAACGAGAAAACCGAGCAATTTTCCGCCTGGGACTCCGAATGTGCACTTTGATGGATTAAGCTTGATATCATACCTTCTGAGGTTGGCAAAGGTTTCAGCAAGGTCAGCCAGTAGGTCGGAACCTTTACGTGACTTAACCACAATATCATCCATGTATGCTTCCACATTCCGACTGATTTGAGTGAGTAGACACTTCTGAATCATTCGCATGAATGTGGCTCCAGCGTTCTTCAAGCCGAATGGCATAGTGACATAACAAAAGAACCCAAATGGGGTAATGAAAGCTGTTTTTATCTCGTCGGGTCCATACAGACGGATCTGATGATACCCCGAATAACCGTCCAAAAAGGACAAACGCTCACACCCCGCAGTTGATCGACAATTTGGTCGATGCGAGGGAGAGGAAAGTGATCTTTTGGGCAGGCCCGATTGATATGCTTGAAGTCAATGAACATGCAAAGTGAGTCGTCCTTCTTAGGAACCATGACAACATTAGCTAGCCACTCGGAGTGGTAAATCGCTAGGATAAACTCAGCTGCTAGGAGCCGAGCCACTTCTTCACCGATTGCCTTTCTCTTCTGCACGGCGGACCGTCGAAGATGTTCTTTGACTGGTTTCACTTTTGGGTCGACTCGCAGATGATGCTCAGCCAGCCCCCTGGGAACACCCGACATGTCGGAAGGTTTCCATGCAAAGATGTCCCAGTTCTAAAGGAGGAACTGGATGAGCGCTTGTTCCTATTTGGAGTCGAGTGTTGTTGAAATGTGAGTCGGAGCAGCATTGGGATCCGTCGGGTGAATATGAATCGGCTTCGTTTCGCCAGACGACTGAAATGCTGAATCCGTGGCAGGCTTCTTAGCTCGCAACAAATCACTCGGATCTGCATTTTTCTGATACTCCTGCAATTCCACTACTGACATCTGTGCATCGGTGATCTTCAAGCCTTTCTGGAAGCACTCTTCTGCCTTCTTTCGATTGCCAGTGATAGTGATCACACCTTTAGGACCAGACATCTTCAACTTGAGATACACGTAGCATGGTCGAGCCATAAAACGTGCATAAGCTGGCCTACCCAGAATAGCGTGATAAGCACTATGGAAATCCACAACTTCAAATGTCAATTTTTCTTTGAGGTAATTCTTGGAATCACCGAAAACTATATCAAGGGCGATCTGGCCGAGACTCAGCCTTCTTGCCAGGAATGACTCCATGGAAACTCATATTGCTTTCACTGAGTCTGGACATCGGAATGCCCATTCCTCTCAACGTCTCCGCATACAGAATATTTAGGCCACTGCCATGATGACCCACAAGTATAGGGGATCTATCGTAGTCCTTTCGATAAGTAAGAGTGTCGAACCCAACGAGGAGCAGAAGGAAATGATAATCGGTTTTCAGCAAGGTATTCTCTGCAAGTACTGAAATAAGTGGTAAAAGATAGTTTTGTGATAGGATAATTTGTAACAACCAACAAGTAACAAAAGTAAATAAAGTGCAGCAAGGTGGCCCAATCCTTTTTGTAGCAAAGGACAAGCCTGGACAAACTCTTATATAAGGAAAAGCGCTCCCGAGGACACATGGGAATATCGTCAAGCTAGTTTTCATCACGCTCATATGATTCGCGTTCGGTACTTTGATAATTTGATATGTGGGTGGACGGTGCTTGGGTGCTGTTCTTACTTGAACAAACATCCCACTTATGATTAACCTCTATTGCAAGCATCCGCAACTACAACAAAAGTATTAAGGTAAACCTAACCATAGCATGAAACATATGGATCCAAATCAGCCCCTTACAATGCAACACATAAACTAGGGTTTAAGCTTCTGTCACTCTAGCAACCCATCATCTACTTATTACTTCCCAATGCCTTCCTCTAGGCCCAAATAATGGTGAAGTGTTATGTAGTCGATGTTCACATAACACCACTAGAGGATAGACAACATACATCTCATTAAAATATTTAACGAATACCAAATTCACATGACTACTAATAGCAAGACTTCTCCCATGTCCTCAGGAACAAACGTTACTACTCACAAAGCATATTCATATTCATAATCAGAGGGGGATTAATATGCATAAAGGATTTGAATATATGATCTTCCACCAATTAAACCAATTAGCATCAACTACAAGGAGTAATCAACGCTACTAGCAACCTACTAGTACCAATCCTTGACTTGAAGACAAGAATTGGCTACAAGAGACGAACTAGGGTTTTAAGAGGAGATGGTGCTGGTGAAGATGTTGATGGAGATTGCCCTCTCCTGATGAGAGGAGCGTTGGTGATGACGATGACGATGATTTCCCCCTCCGGAGAAGTGTCCCAGCGAACAGCTCTGCCAGAGCCCTAGATTGGTTCCGTCAAGGTTCCGCCTCGTGGCGGCGGAGTTTCGTCCCGAAAGGTTGCTTGCTATTTTTTTCTCGACGAAAGACCTCATATAGCAGAAGATGGGCATCGGAGGGCCACCAGGGGGCCCACAAGGTAGGGGGCGTGTCCTAGGAGGGGGGCACGCCCTCCACCCTCGTGGACAGGGTGTGGGCCCCCTAGCCTTCATGTTTGGCGAGGATTTTTTATTATTTATTGTAAGATATTCCGTGGAGTTTCCGGACTTTTGGAGTTATGCAGAATAGGTCTCTAATATTTGCTCCTTTTCCATTGAGAATTCCAATTTCACGCATTCTCCCTCCTTATGTAAACCTTGTAAAATAAGAGAGAATAGGCATAAGTATTGTGACATAACATGTAATAACAGCCCATAATGCAATAAATATCGATATAAAAGCAGGATGCAAAATGGACGTATCAACTCCCCCAAGCTTAGACCTCGCTTGTCCTCAAGCGAAAGCCGATAACGATAAATATGTCCCCATGTTTAGAGGTAGAGGCGTCGATAAAAATTAAATACGGACATGAAGGCATCATGATTATTCTCATAACAGCAACATATATAGGAAATGTCATATGATTGCTTATGTTCAAGTAATAATCCATTCACAATGCAGAGTACGAATCATAAACTTTATCGAGAACCAACAAACTATAATCTCAGTCATTGAAGCAATTGCAATTTATCATCACATTGGAAAGATTCTATGTCAGAGCTTAATAGCAAGTCCACATACTCAACTATCATTTAGTTCTTCATAATTGCTAACACTCACGCGATACTTGTGGTTACGGAGTTTTAATCGGACACAGAGAAATATAGGGGCTTATAGTTTCGCCTCCCAACCTTTTACCTCAAGGGTAATGTCAACAATAATAACTCATGCTCCCCTACATCCAATTAGATATACCCATCAGGATCTTTCCAACATATTGTGCTTGCGAAAGGATAAAATATGAAAAGGAAAGATGAAGATCACCATGACTCTTGCATAAGGTAGAGGATAATAATAACAGATAGGCCATTCGCAGAGGGAAGCAGAGGTTGCCATGCGCTTTTATGGTTGGATGCACAAAATCTTAATGCGAAAGAACGTCACTTTATATTGCCCCTTGTGTTATGAACATATATTATGCAGTTAAATTCGCTTTTATGTCTTCCACATCACAAGATCGTATAAAGCTTATTTCCCCACACCAATCAATCATACATATTTAGAGAGCAATTTTTATTGCTTTGCACCGATGACAACTTACTTGAAGGATCTTACTCAATCCATAGGTAGATATGGTGGCCTCTCATAGCAAAACTGGTTTAAGGGTTTTTTGGAAGCACAAGTAGTATCTCTACTTGGTGCTGAGAATTTGGCTAGCATGAGGGGGAAGGCAAGCTCAACATGTTGGAAGATCCATGACAATATACTTTATCTCAGATATAAGAAAACATAACCCATTACGTTGTCTTCCTTGTCCAACATCAACTCTTTAGCATGTCATGTTTTAATGAGTGCTCACAATCACAAAAGATGTCAATGATAGTATATTTATATGCGAACCTCTCTTTATTTATTACTTCCTATTAATTTCAACGATTACCAAAGCTATGTTTGCCAACTCCCAACAACTTTTAATCATCATACCCTTTCTATGTGAAGTCATTACTCTCGATAAGATCAATATGAACTCTTTGTTTCTTTTTATTCTTTTCTCTATTCTTTTATTCACTCAAGATCATGGCAAAACAATCAAGCCCTTGACTCAACACTAATCTTTATTATATAGCTCACGCTTTTCGATTACATAGAGAGATCATAAAGCAAAACTCAAAACTAGATCATGCCATAAACTTTATTCTACTAGATCAAGATACTACTAATAGGATCGAACTAAGAAAAGCGGTAAAGATAGGAGATGTGGTTGTGATACGATCAGGGGCACCTCCCCCAAGCTTGGCAGTTGCCAAGGGGAGTGCCCATACCCATGTGATTATGTCTCCTTTGTTGGTGAAGAATGTGGAGGTGATGGGTAGTCGCACATCGAGCATAAGAGGTCCTCCAACTTGCGAACAATGCCCTTGAGTGCAACGATATGCTCCTTCAACAAAATATTTTCACTTGTGAGATATTTGTTTTGAATACGAGCTAACTCAATCATCTTGAAAGCTTCAACTTCAGTTGGGGTGATAAAGTTGTGATCAAGTTGAAAGGTGTCTTCTGCTGCCGGAGCTTGGTCTTACGCGGCCTTCTTGATCCCTTCATCCTTGTTGATCTCCATGGGTTCTTCCCTCTTCAGATCTATCTTCATTAGCCAAGCATCTTTGTCACCATTGTTGGAGGAGGGGGACGACATGATGCTTTAGATTTGTCAGAAAAATAGCTCGAAACAAGAACAGAGGATATTTGCGTGATACGGGAGTCAAAACCTTCAGGAGAATATATAATGAATTTTTACCGACCAAAATATGTATCGTGCAAGAAAACAGAATCCAGAAGGCACACGAGGTGCCCACGAGGTAGAGGCGCGCCCGAGGGGTAGGGCGCCCTCCACCCTTAATGGGGCCCTCGTGTCCTTCCCGGACTGCTTCTTATTTTTCTATTTTTCTAAATATTCCAAAACGGAGAAATATTGCCTTAAAAACTGTTTTGGAGTCGGTTTACTTACCGTACCACATACCTATTCCTTTTCGGAGTATGAAACGTTCTAGAAAGTGTCCCTTTTGTATTCCTCCGGGGTTACGGTTTCAATAACATTGGTTTCAACATTTATAGGATTACCTGAGATATAGTGTTTGATTCTTTGACCGTTTACCACCTTTGGATTTGTGCCTTCGAAGTTGTTGATTTTATGGCCTTTGGAACGATAGACCTCCTCGATAACGTAAGGGCCTTCCCATTTAGAGAGAAGTTTTCCTGCAAAAATCTTAAACGAGAGTTGTATAGCAATACATAATCACCTACATTAAACTCACGCTTTTGTATCCTTTTGTCATGCCATCTTCTAACTTTTTCTTTAAACAACTTGGCATTTTCATAAGCTTGGGTTCTCCATTCATCAAGAGAGCTAATATCAAATAACCTCTTCTCACCAGCAAGTTTGAAATCATAGTTGATCTCTTTAATAGCCCAATATGCCTTATGTTCTAGTTCGAGAGGTAAATGGCATACTTTTCCGTAAACCATTTTATACGGAGACATACCCATAGAATTTTTATATGCAGTTCTATAGGCCCATAATGCATCATCAAGTTTCTTGGACCAATTCTTTCTAGACCTATTGACAGTCTTTTGCAAAATTAATTTGAGCTCTCTATTACTCAATTCTACTTGACCACTAGACTGTGGGTGATATGGAGATGCAATTATATGATTAACATCATATTTAGCAATCATCTTACGGAAAGCACCATGAATAAAATGTGAACCACCATCAGTCATTAAATATCTAGGGACTCCAAACCTCGGAAAAATAAATTCTTTAAGCCTTTTAATAGAGGTGTTATGATCAGCACTACTAGTTGGGATAGCTTCTACCCACTTAGTAACATAATCAACAGCAACTAAAATATGAGTATATCCATTAGAGGCAGGAAAAGGTCCCATATAATCAAAGCCCCAAACATCAAATGGTTCAATAACAAGTGAATAGTTCATAGGCATTTCTTGACGTCTACTAATATTACCAATTCTTTGACATTCATCACAAGACAAGACAAACTTACAGGCATCCTTGAAGAGAGTAGGCCAATAAAAACCAGATTGCAATACCTTATGCGCAGTTCTATCTCCAGCGTGGTGTCCTCCATAAACTTCGGAATGACACTTGCGTAGGATCTGTTCCTGTTCATGCTCAGGTACACAACGTCTAATAACACCATCTACTCCTTCTTTATAAAGATGTGGGTCATCCCAAAAGTCATGTCTCAAATCATAGAAAAACTTTTTCTTTAGCTGGTATGAGAAACTAGGTGGTATAAATTTAGCAACAATGTAATTAGCATAATCAGCATACCATGGAGTACTACGAGAAGTATTTATGACATTTAATTGCTCATCGGGAAAGCTATCATCAATAGGTAGTGGGTCATCAAGAACATTTCCTAACCTAGACAAGTTGTCTGCAGCGGGGTTCTCAGCTCCCTTTCTATCAACAATATGCAAATCAAATTCTTGTAGCAAGAGAACCCATCTAATAAGTCTAGGTTTAGCATCTTTCTTTTCCATCAAATATTTAATATCAGCATGATCAGTGTGAATAGTTACTTTAGAATCAACAATATAAGGTCTGAACTTATCACAAGCAAATACAACTGCTAAGAATTCTTTTTCAGTAGTAGCATAATTTCTTTGAGCATTGTCTAGATTTTTACTAGCATAATGGATAACATTTAATTTCTTATCAACTCTTTGCCCTAGAACAGCACCTACAGCATAATCAATAGCATCACACATAATTTCAAAGGGTAAATTCCAATCAGGTGGCTGAACAATAGGTGCGGAGATAAATGCTTTCTTAAGTATTTCAAATGCTTCTACACAATCATCATCAAAGACAAATGGTATATCTTTTTGTAATAAATTAGTCAGAGGCCGAGAAATTTTGAGAAGTCCTTAATGAACCTCCTATAAAATCCGGCGTGACCAAGGAAACTTCTTATACCTTTGATGTCCTTGGGACATGGCATCTTTTCAATAGCATCAACTTTGGCTTTATCAACTTCAATACCTCTTTCAGAAACTTTATGCCCCAAGACAATACCTTCATTAACCATAAAGTGGCACTTTTCCCAATTCAAGACAAGATTAGTTTCTTCACATCTCTGCAAAAATCTATCATGATTGCTCAAGCAATCATCAAAAGAGGATCCATAGACGGAAAAGTCGTCAATGAAAACCTCACAAATCTTTTCACAAAAGTCAGAGAATATAGCCATCATGCATCTTTGAAAGGTAGCAGGTGCATTACATAAACCAAAAGGCATACGTCTATAAGCAAAAGTACCAAAAGGGCATGTAAAAGTAGTCTTTGATTGATCTTTAGCCGACCACGGTATTTGAGAGAAACCAGAATAACCATCTAGGAAGCAATAATGTGTATGTTTGCATAATCTTTCTAGCATTTGATCGATAAAAGGTAAGGGGTAATGATCTTTTTTAGTAGCTTTATTTAATTTTCGGAAATCAATTACCATCCTATAACCTGTAATAATTCTTTGCGGAATCAATTCATCTTTATCATTAGGAACAACAATAACACCTCCCATCTTGGGGACACAATGGACAGGACTTACCCAATGACTATCAGCAAAGGGATAAATTATACCTGCCTCCAGAAGCTTTAGTATTTCTTTTTCTTACCACTTCTTTCATCTTAGGATTAAGCCTTCGTTGATGATCACGAACCGGTTTGGCATCTTCTTCCAAATTTATTTTGTGTTGACATAGAGTGGGACTAATGCCCTTAAGATCATCAAGAGTATATCCAATAGCGGCACGGTGCTTCTTCAGAGTTTTCAATAATCTCTCTTCTTCATGCTCTGAAAGGTTAGCACTAATAATAACAGGATATATTTTCTTTTCATCAAGATAAGCATATTTAAGATTATCAGGTAACGGTTTAAGCTCAAACACAGGATCACCCTTGGGTAGAGGAGGATCCCCTAGGATTTCAAAAGGCAAATTATGTTTCAGAATAGGTTCCTGTTTAAAGAATACTTCATCTATTTCCCTTCTTTAATTCATAAACATATCATTTTCATGGTCTAGCAAATAATGTTCTAGAGGATCACTAGGAGGTACGGCAATAGAAGCAAGACCAATGATTTCATCCTTACTAGGTAATTCTTCTTCACGGTGTTGTTTACTAGAGAAATTAAACTCATGAATCATATCATCCAAGACAATAGTAACAACATTCTTTTTACAGTCTATCTTAGCATTAACAGTGTTCAAGAAGGGTCTACCAAATATAATTGGACAAAAACTATCTTGTGGGGAACTTAGAACAAGAAAATCAGCAGGATATTTAATTTTCCCACACAAGACTTCGACATCTCTAACAATTCCCACTGCTAATATATTATCTCTATTGGCAAGTTTAATTGTGACATCAATATCTTCTAACTCAGCAGGTGCAATTTCATGCTTAATTTCTTTATACAAGTCATAAGGTATAACACTAGCACTAGCACCCATATCACACAAGCCATGATAACAATGATCTCCTATTTTAACACCATATCACACAAGCCATGATAACAATGATCTCCTATTTTAACAGAAATAACAGGCACGCCTACCACAGGTCTATGTTTATCTTTAGCACCAGGTTTAACAATTCTAGCAGATTCACCACAGAATTGAATAACATGCCCATCAATATTATCAGACAAGAGATCTTTAACAATAGCAATATTAGGTTCTACTTTGACTTGCTCAGGAGGTGTATATGTTCTAATATTGCTTTTACGAATCACAGTTGAAGCTTAAGCACGATCCTTTATTCTAACAGGGAAAGGTGGTTTCTCAACATAAGAAGTAGGAACAATAGGATCATTATAAGTGATAGTCTTTTCTTCAACTTTTATAGGTGCAGCTACTTTTACTTCTATGGGAGGATGATACTTAAACCACTTCTCCTTGGGGAGATCAACATAAGTAGCAAAAGATTCACAGAAAGAAGCTACTATCTCGTAGTCAAGTCCATATTTAGTGCTAAACTTACGTAAAATATCGGTATCCATAAAAGATTTAACACAATCAAACTTAGGTGTCATACCTGACTCCTTACCTTCGTCGAGGTCCCAATCTTCAGAGTTGCGTTTAATTCTATCCAATAAATTCCATCTTAATTCAATAGTCTTCATCATAAAAGAGCCAGCACAAGAAGTATCAAGCATGGTGCGATTGTTTTCAGAAAGCCGAGCATAAAGATTTTGAATAATTGTTTCTCTTGGGAGATCATGATTGGGGCATGAATACAACATTGATTTAAGCCTCCCCCAAGCTTGAGCGATGCTTTCTCCCTTTCGAGGCCAAAAATTATATATATAATTGCGATCACGATGAACAAGATGCATAGGGTAATATTTTTGATGAAATTCCAATTTCAATCTTTTGTAGTTCCATGATCTCGTATCATCACATAGGCTATACCATGTCAATGCATCTCCCTTCAAAGATAAAGGGAAGACCTTCTTCTTAACAACATCATCGGGTATACCTGCAAGCTTAAATAGTCCACAAACTTCATCCACATATATTAGGTGCTCATCAGATGCTTTGTTCCATCTCCTACAAAAGGATTAGCTAGCAGTTTTCCATCATACCCGAAGGAAATTCAAAGGAATATATTCATATTCATTTTCAGTAGGTTCATTAGGTTGAGGAGAAACTCTTTGCTCTCTTGGTCGGGGTGAAGATACCCCGAACAAGCCCCTCAGAGGATTACTTTCCATAGTAACAAGTGACAAGAAATTTCAGCACACTATATAAATTTTTCCTTACCAAATTCCACCTACCAAATGCGCTTCACTCCCCGGCAATGGCGCCAGAAAAGAGTCTTGATGACCCACAAGTATAGGGGATCTATCGTAGTCCTTTCGATAAGTAAGAGTGTCAAACCCAACGAGGAGTAGAAGGAAATGATAAGCGGTTTTCAGCAAGGTATTCTCTGCAAGTACTGAAATAAGTGGTAACATATAGTTTGTGATAGGATAATTTGTAACGAGCAACAAGTAACAAAAGTAAATAAAGTGCAGCAAGGTGGCCCAATCCTTTTTGTAGCAAAGGACAAGCCTGGACAAACTCTTATATAATGAAAAGCGCTCCCGAGGACACATGGGAATATCGTCAAGCTAGTTTTCATCAGCTCATATGATTCGCGTTCGGTACTTTGATAATTTGATATGTGGGTGGACCGGTGCTTGGGTGCTGTTCTTACTTGAACAAAAATCCCACTTATGATTAACCTCTATTGCAAGCATCCGCAACTACAACAAAAGTATTAAGGTAAACCTAACCATAGCATGAAACATATGCATCCAAATCAGCCCCTTACGAAGCAATGCATAAACTAGGGTTTAAGCTTACATCACTCTAGCAACCCATCATCTACTTATTACTTCCCAATGCCTTCCTCTAGGCCCAAATAATGGTGAAGTGTTATGTAGTCGACGTTCACATAACACCACTAGAGGATAGACAACATACATCTCATCAAAATATCGAAAAAATACCAAATTCACATGACTACTAATAGCAAGACTTCTCCCATGTCCTCAGGAACAAACGTAACTACTCACAAAGCATATTCATGTTCATAATCAGAGGGGTATTAATATGCATAAAGAATCTGAACATATGATCTTCCACCAATTAAACCAACCAGCATCAACTACAAGGAGTAATCAACACTACTAGCAACCTACTAGTACCAATCCTGGACTTGAAGACAAGAATTGGATACAAGAGATGAACTAGGGTTTTAAGAGGAGATGGTGCTGGTGAAGATGTTGATGGAGATTGCCCTCTCCCGATGAGAGGAGCGTTGGTGATGACGATGACGATGATTTCCCCCTCCCGGAGGGAAGTGTCCTCGGCAGAACAGCTCTGCCGGAGCCCTAGATTGGTTCCGCCAAGGTTCCGCCTCATGGCGGCGGAGTTTCGTCCCGGAAGGTTGCTTGCTATTTTTTTTCTCGACGAAAGACCTCATATAGCAGAAGATGGGCATCGGAGGGCCACCAGGGGGCCCACGAGGTAGGGGGCGCGCCCTAGGAGGGGGGCGCGCCCCACCCTCGTGGATAGGGTGTGGGCCCCCTGGCCTTCATCTTTGGCGAGGATTTTTTATTATTTATTTATTGTAAGATGTTCCGTGGAGTTTCAGGACTTTTGGAGTTATGCAGAATAGGTCTCTAATATTTGCTCCTTTTCCCAAATTCCAATTCTTGGCATTCTCCCTCCTTATGTAAACCTTGTAAAATAAGAGAGAATAGGCACAAGTATTGTGACATAACGTGTAATAACACCCCATAATGCAATAAATATCGATATAAAAGCATGATGCAAAATGGACGTATCATGCCACCATCCATTAGAACTCTAGTCAACCGAGTGCCTTCGACGACTGGGTCGACCACCAATGCTTGCCTCCCGGGGGTGGCTATATGCGTCGGGTGATCAGACTGGTCGAATGTAATGGCAGTCTGAGACCATTTCAAATAACTGGGTGTCGCCGGAGCGACCATGTTTACTTCTCCGTTGATGACTTTCAGTCGACTTTTGTCTCAACATCAGCAAAAATCATCAGAGTGGAATTGACGTGAGGGTAACCATCGTCACTTTCCTCTTTGTCCTCAACTTTGTCTGACTCTTTTTACTTCTCTTTGGGCTGTTTCTCTCAGAACTGCTGGATTAGGAGCCGACACTGTCGAGTGGTATGCTTTGGGTAAATGAGATTACCCTCCTCATCTTTCTTTGTGTGAATGTGGCATGGCAAATCCAACACATCATTCCCATCTTGATCTTTTATGTTCTTAGGGTTCCACGGCCCCTTGGGTTTCCCTTTGAACTTTCCTTGAGTCACGGCTAAGGCTTCTCCAGGAGCAGCTGGCTCGGCTTTGCGCTTCTGCTTCCGACTGGAGTTCCCTCCTCCGGTTTCATGGACGACTGTTTTGCGCTTGCCACTCCGGAGCCGATCCTCCTCTTCACCATTGGCATACTTGGCGGCAATCTCCATCATCCGACTCAGAGACATATCTCCGGTCCGACCGAACTTCAGATTCAACTCCCGATATTTGACGCCTTCCTTGAAGGCACAAACTGCTTGGTGATCAGACACATTTTCCACCGTGTGATGCAACGTGATCCATCTCTGGATATAGTCCCTGAAAGTTTCATTTGGCTTCCGCACACAAGATTGCAGCTCTGTCAACCCTGCTGGCCGTTTACATGTTCCTTCAAATGTTCTGACAAACACTCGGCAAGATCTTCCCAACTGTAAATACTGCCGGGCGCTAACTGATTTAACCATTCTCTGGCGGAGCCCTCCAACATCAGAGGAAGGTGCTTCATGGCCACTTCATCATTGCTGCCGCCAATCTGAATAGCCACTCTGTAGTCCTCAAGCCAAGTGTCAGGCTTGGACTCACCAGTGAACTTACTGACTCCAGTCGCTAACCTGAAGTTGGGAGGAATCACCGCGGCCCTGATGGCTCTGCTGAAGCACTCTGGACCTGAGACATGCACTCTGCTGCTGGTCGGAAAAATCTACATCATGGACTTCTCTGTGAGCTCTGTTTACATCGACCAAACCTTGTACGAGAATAGATCCGCATCAAAGCCCGGTTCCACAGGGTCGATGGAATCCTTCGCCCACCACCGTGAGGGCGCTCATCATCATGCTGTCGAGGCACGTATGACCCACTCCTTGGGGGAGGCGTGGGCACTCGACGACGATCATCGTGATCGAGTCGGTGGTCATACTGCTCGCGGTTTTTGTACTGATCTCGCCGGTCTCCATGTCCTTCACGCCTCGGGGGTGATCTTGGGCTGTGGGCCGACTGGACTATATCTGCTACGACGGATCTGCTGTGGATCCTATTCCGCGACTGAGACACTGCTGTATTATGTTCTCCTGCTGCCCGGAGTAAAGCCCTGATTTGCATCAAACCACTGCCAGCTTCTGACTGGGACGGCTGGATTGACTATGCTATTCGGGCTGCGGCTGTGAGGTTCTGGATTGGAGTTCGATACACCTGAGTTGGAGGCGGAAAAAGTTACTGGATTCTGGAACCCGCTGCCGAGCACGCTCGTCGAGTGCGTGCTGGAGGTTCTCCAGTCGATTGCGCTCAGCCAAGTTGGCCAGGCGCATCTCCTCCAAGGCTCGGGCCTCGGGGGTTTCTCCAGTGATAGGAGTATGAAGTTCATCCATGTTCCGGCGGCGAAGTTCTTCCCTCTGCTGCAAAGAGAGGGGCTCGGGGAGGTACTCCTCGTGGACACGCGACGGATCGCCTCTGCCATCTCCACCGTCAATGCGAGGGAAGCCAGGAGGACTGCGAGGTCCATCGACCATCAGGACTTCCGCCGCGGGATCACTGCTGTCGCACTCGGATGCAGTTTCTATGGAGCCAGTCGACAGATCGAACAGGCCGTAGAGAGTTTCGTCGGGCTCGATTGCCACAAATTGGGGGATGGCTGACTGGCGGGCCACCGCGTGCCTCACCCACCGCTGAAGCCTCGGTCGACCAGAACGCTTGCGTCGGCGGGCAACAGGGAGGGAGGACGCCACATGAGCTAACTGTTACTGAGTCGACGGCTGTCGCAGGAGGACGCCACAGACGCACGCGCGAAAGTGCGTTGCCCCGCAGACGGGGAGCGCCTCGACATTGAGTGGAGCATCTTGGAGCCAAGCGGACTCGTCGGCGATGAACACGAGTGCGCCGAGACGGATCTCGCGGCCCTCGGCCAAACCTCCACCTGAAACCATGTCGATGGGGATCGGAAAAATTGCAACTTCTCCAAAAAGTCGCTAAGACAATTGCCCCACGGTGGGCGCCAACTGCCGTGGTTCTAAGTCTGACAGTAGAATGGGGGGTAGGTATGTAGAGGCAAGATCTTAGCTATGGAAGAGTTGTACATGCAAGTTTTACCAGTTCAGGCCCTTCTCGGAGGAAGTAACAGCCCTACGTCTCGGAGCCCAGGCGGTCATTTGGATTATATGCGTGTGAGTTCTGAGGTGCAAACCCTTGTCCCGGAAGGAGGAGGGTGGCTTGGCGCGGGACCCCAGCTCCCCTCCGTTACAGGGTTAAATGTACATCAAGAGGGGGGCGCGTTCTTGTAACGCCAAAGAATAAAGATACAGAATGACCATTAAAGCTATGACTTAATTCCCGACCGTTGCAGTGCAGAGTGGCTCTAGATCTTCATGGTACTCGAGTGATAGTCTTCATGGTCGAGTGACTTCAAGACTGCCGAGTGGAACATAGCTTCATGGTCGAGTGGATGATGATTCTTCTTCAAATGCTTCTGGTTTTTTAAGAGATGTCCTTGGGGAGGGTATCTTGGACAGTTCCATGACCCTACCCTAGGTACATAGCTTCATCAGTCGGTACCTTCATGCATATCAATCAAAGTATCCCAAATTTCCTTTGCATTCTCAAGACGGTTGATCTTGTTGAATTCTTCGGGGCACAATCCGTTGAAGTGGATATCACAAGCTTGAGCGTTGTATTGTAGCATCTTCAACTCTTTCGCGGTAGCTTCATGGTTCGGTTCTCTCCCATCAAAGAATTCACCTTGCAAGCCAATACACACAATAGCCCAAATGGCAGGGTTATGTCCAAGAATATGCATTTTCATCTTATGCTTCAAACTACAAAATTAGTACCATCAAAGTAAGAACCTCTACGGTGATAATTTCCCTTGCTAGACGCCATACTCTCCTAGGTTGTGAAACCAAGGCTATGACTATGAAAAGCTATGGAAATCAAAGAAAATGGAGACCAAAGCTCTGATACCACTTGTAGGATCGAAAGTATGTCTAGAGGGGGGTGATTAGACTACTTGACCAAATAAAAACTTATCCTTTTCCCAATTTTAGTCTTTGGCAGATTTAAGCTAACTTAGCATAAGTCAAGCAATAATAACACAATTCAACCAAGCATGCAAAGAGTATATGAGCAGCGGAAATTAAAGCATGCAACTTGCAAGAATGTAAAGGGAAGGGCTTGGAGAATTCAAACGCAATTGGAGACACGGATGTTTTTGTCGTGGTTCCGATAGGTGGTGCTATCGTACATCCATGTTGATGGAGACTTCAACCCATGAAGGGTAACGGTTGCATGAGTCCACGGAGGGCTCCACCCACGAAGGGTCCACGAAGAAGCAACCTTGTCTATCCCACCATGGCCGTCGCCCACGAAGGACTTGCTTCACTAGCGGTAGATCTTCACGAAGTAGGCGGTCTCCTTGCCCTTACAAACTCCTTGGTTCAACTCCACAATCTTGTCGGAAGCTCCCAAGTGACACCTAGCGAATCTAGGAGACACCACTCTCCAAGAAGTAACAAATGGTGTGTTGATGATGAAATCCTTGCTCTTGTGCTTCAAATGATAGTCTGCCCAACACTCAACTCTCTCTCACGGGATTTGGATTTGGTGGAAAGAAGATTTGAGTGGAAAGCAACTTGGGGAAGGCTAGAGATCAAGATTCATATGGTAGGAATGGAATATCTTGGTCTCAACACAAGGGTAGGTGGTTCTCTCCTAGAAAATGTGTATTGGAAGTGTAGGTTCGTTCTGATGGCTCTCTCCACGAATGAAGAGGAGGTGGAGGGGTATATATAGCCTCCACCCAAAAACTAACCGTTACACACAACCTGCCAAACTCGATGGTACCGAATTGATAAACTCGGTCGGACCGATTCAACAAATCTAGCGACCGTTAGGATTTTCGGTGGGACCGACATGCAACTCGGTAGGACCGATATGGTTAGGGTTAGGGCATAACGTAATCTCGGTGAGACCGATTACACAAACTCAATGGGACCGATTTTGATAATAAGCTAACCAGAGAGTTGGTCAGGTAAACTTGATGGGACCGATTCCCTCATTTCGGTGAGACCGAAATGTTACAAAAGGGAAACAGGAGTTTACGTTGCAATCTCGGTGGGACCGATCGCTCATCTCGGTAGGACCGAAACTTTACGAAGGGAAACAGAGAGATTAGAATCCCATCTCGGTGAGACCGAGATCCCTATCGGTCAGACCGATTTGCCTAGGGTTTGTGGCAGTGGCTATGACATCTGAACTCAGTGGCGCCGGATAGAAAGAATCGGTGGGGCCGAGTTTGACATTTGGTTTAGGTCATATGTGGATGTGAGAAAGTAGTTGAGGGTTTTGGAGCATATCACTAAGCACTATGAAGCAAGAACCTCATTAAGCAACACCTAATCCCTCCTTGATAGTATTGGCTTTTCCTATAGACTCAGTGTGATCTTGGATCACTAAAATATAAAATGTAGAGTCTTGAGCTTTGAGCTTGAGCCAATCCTTTTATCCTTAGTATTTTGAGGGGTCCACTTTTCTCATCCATGCCATGCCATTCATTGAGCTTTTCTTGAAATATTTATCTTGGAATAATGTTAGCTCAGTGAGCTATATGTTGTTAGGAATTACCAAAACCACCTAGGGACAGTTGCACTTTCACCAGCGGGCCCCACGGCCGTCGTTCTCAACCTCAGGCGAGAGGGGGCGGCAAGCTCACCGACGTCGCTGTGGTCGACGACGAGGCGATCTGAGGGCACCGACGTATTCAGGGCGGAGTCGCCGTTCAGGTGGAGGTCGAGGTGCTCACTGGGGTGCAAAGGTTTGCCGGCGACGAGGAAGCCGAGCGGCAGCACTAGGGGAGGTGGTCGATTTTCTTGGCCCAGGCTGCAATCGAGACGGGAGAATGAGGGGAAATGATCAGAGAGGTGTGGCGATTCCAGATCGAGGGAGAGCTGGGTGAGAGAGGGCCAATACCTTGAGATCGACGGCGTGCACCACAAAAAAAAAGACACATCCGTGACATTTTGGGCCGAACGAATTTTTTTTTCTGTCATACATATGACACTTCTATGACGATAATTGTGACAAAACCCGGTATCATCATAGATGTGGTGGGATCCTACATCTATGACAAAAATCATGATGAGAAAATTGGCTTTTTCGTCTGGCGGGCCGGAGACGCAGCTGCATGACATTCTTTGGGCCGTCCATGACGGAAAAAACCGTGGTAGAAGCGAGGGGGAGGAAAATTTTGGGGAGTTGCCGGTTACGGTGGGACGTCGGGGGCCGAGCGATGCGCGTTTCTCTCGTACACCTATGAGGCGTTGGCTCTAACTGAACCCGAGCGAGGCGTTGGGCTCTAACTGAACCCGAGCGATTACAGACCGCATGCTACTCGTTCGAACCCGAAAGGCGTCGATCGATGGCTGTTAATCAACCCAATGGAGCGATTCCTTCACTCTGCTGCTAATCAAGCCGATCGATTGGATGAACAGTGGCGTTGCGGGGGGGAGGTGTTTGGATGAATAGTGAGCGGTGGCGTTGCCTCTGGATGAACAGGACCCGTGGTGTGGAGGGCTGGATGAGCAGTGAGCGGTGGAGGGGTGGCCGTGGAGGGTGGTTGAACAGGACCCGTGGTGTGGAGGCTGGATGAATAGTAGACGGTGGAGGGTGCCCGTGCAGGGTGGTTGAACAGTAGCCGGTGGAGTAGCGCGCGGTGGAGGCTGGATGAGCAGGAGCTCGTGGAGGCTGGAGGAGGTCGACAGTAGCCCGTGGAGGCTGGAGGAGGTCGACGGTGGAGATGAACAGTATCCCATGGAGTTCCGTTTTGCGGTACGCCACACCCCTCCCGATGAACAGGACCCCCGTTTCGACCGTAGGAGGTCCGTTTCGTCCGTTTTGCGGTACGCCACACCCCTCCCGATCAACAGGACCCCGGTTTCAACCGTAGGAGGCCCGTTTCCTCGTTTTGCGGTACGCCACACCCCTCCCGATCAACAGGACCCCCGTTTCGACCGTAGGAGGTCCGTTTCCTCCGTTTGCGATGCGCCACACCCTCCCGATCAACAGGACCCGTTCGAGCGTAGGAGGTCTGTTTCCTCCATTCTGCGATGCCAGCCTCGTTCCATCGCCTGTTCCGTCCAAGCCCTCCCAATGAACACGACCACGCATTCCGTTCCGACCTAGCCGGTTGGCTCCCACGCGTTTCGTTGCCTCCCGATGAACACGACGCATTTCGTTTCCTCCCCATGAACACGACGCATTCTGTTGCCTCCCCATGAACACGACAACGACGTTGTTTCTCCGTTCTGACCCAGCCATGTACACGAGCCCTCGCCGTACGTATGCGCGAGTAGGCGCTCGAGACCCCGCCCGTATGTACACATATGTGGCCGTATTTTCTTTCTTTTACCCTGGCCGCTGTACGTACGTGTACATGCTATGTGCGCGCCTCTATTACGACACGTGCGCGCCTCTACATCCACCAGTATATATGTACGTACACGTTCGCGACCACAATGACAAGGCTACGTACGCTTCGACCAGCTGGGTCCCGACTGTCAGGCACTTACTTGCCTGCGAAGATGTAGTCGGTGGGTCCCAGCAGTCAGGGGGGCGAATCGTTTTTTTTTTGCCCGGACGCACTTCCTTGCGTGCAAAGATGTAGCTGGTGGGTCCCATCACTCAGGGGGCGAATCATTTTTTTTGCCCGGACGCAGTTCCTTGCATGCGAAGGTGTAGCTGGTGGGTCCCAGCAGTCAGGGGGAAACGTTTTTTCGTGAAATACGGTGGCCCGTCCGGTGTGTCCCCGCTGTCAGGTGGAGGAATAATATTTTGCGCGTAATAAGGAGGCACTTCCTTGCTGCGGCCGTGGACCCAGCTGTCAGCCTCTCCACGCATAGTACTCTTCCGATGGAAGTTGGTCGTTGACCACATTGACCACGCCGCGCCGAGAGCATCACGGCGGTGGATGACGGTGAGGCCTAAGAAGGGGATGACACGGAGGCAGGGAAGACTCGGCAGTTGTTTCCCACGCGGAGGGGAGTACGACTGTACGAGGGTTTACTGGTTCGTCTGCCGTTGCCGGAGAATAACAGCAGGTGTGGGTGAGTAGAGGGATGGCTAGGCCAGCGATGGGAGTACGGTGGGGCGGTGAGGCTTCTTGGCAGCAATGACCCGGCCCAGCGGGGAGGAGGAGCGAGTAGTCCCTTGCCGCTTGTTTGAGCGGCTGGAGCAGGAAGAGCAGAGATTGAAGAAGCACGACGGCCGTTGGATGGACATCCAACAGTCACTGCTTGTGCGTCAACCTTTTTTTAGGAAAGCCTCAAATCTGTGGAAAACAGCATACAACCCATCTGCCATTATTTCTAATAACTAGCGGGGTTACCCGCGCATTTGCGCGGCTAGATTTTTACACATGATTTTAATATTTGAAAGTTGCACATTAATAATATTTATATTTTCTCAATGGATTGGAGTAAAAATTTAACTCATTTGTAAGGTGTGATAAACAATTAATAAAGTTATTTTTATGTAACTTAAATCTTGAATTTAAATATGGTTCATGAAAAGAAAACACCTTTCAAATTAGAAAATATGATCTAAGAAGGCTATATTGATTCCACTTATGCATTAGACAAGCCTTGTGTTGTTACCTTTTAGTTTTTTGGGACGTGTTGTTACCTTAGTAAAGTATAAATATGTCTATTATAAAAACATTTTATGACTGGGTTTTTGAAATTTAATTATAGCATTACCTATATAGTACTATCATTCCACAGTTATATTGATTTTTTCAAAATATTCGAGCTCCAGTGAGCTCGGTCACAAAAATGACGTTCAAACTGGACATCTATTTCTTAATTTCAACATTAATTATTTGTACTACAAAAATCGCTCGTGCATGTTGTGCATTTGAATTGATATTTCTATTACTTTAAAAGACCTGATATAATGCATGTGTACATGCACTGTACTCCCTCCGTAAACAAATATAAGAGCATTTAGATCACTACTCTAGTGATCTAAATGCTCTTATATTTCTTTACGAAGGGAGTATATTTTTATTCTTCCAAATTTCCATTTTTCCTTTCCGGGCGATCGGTAGTCATGAAATACACAAGCGACTGATAGTTTTGTGAAGTACACATATAGACAGAATATTTCCTTGTTTTAGATGGTGAAACAAATCTCAACTCAGTTTTGTCCTAGTTAAATGGTAATCAATGTGATTTTTTTAAGTTTAGCTATTTATGGAATTTCTGAAGTAAAAATAGAAATGATTTTTATTATTTTTAATATGAAACATGCCTATATTTATTTCACCTAATATGAATTAATTGTATCCAGTAGATACCATTTTGCTAAGAAGGGAATGAGCCAGCCAAAATACTAACCAATGACAACAGGGTGATGTCATTGTTTGTAATTTAGAATGCATATACTACGAACCTCATTGCACCACTTTTGCGTTCAACACGTACATATGCAAACCTGGATGTATCCGTATGTGACATCTGAAAGTATTTGGATATTTTGGCCTTTATCATTTGCTTCGCGGTCCAGTAATATTTTAAAAATAGCATGTTCTAGTTTTCCAAGCAAGGAAGGCTTTGGTTTCTACCATATAATGCCGCCTGCGTAGAGACATTGTTTTACTATACTATTTGGCACATCCGTGTTGGAGCTGGACTCTTAATCTTCTGTTTTTATACGCTGGCTGAAAACATATGAGACACATAGTTGTAGTTTTTCAATTAAAATGTACATAGTCGTGTAGGACTTGGACTCTAATTCACAGCCGTTCTTCCAGTAATTAAATCACAACCGTTCTTTCGAGCTCTTTTTCTATTGTTATATCTTAGCCGTTCGTTTTCTATCGTTTTAATAATATAATAGAATTTACAGCCCATTTGCTAATTCTTAAAGTTTTTTTTGGAGCCCATATTCTTTTTGTTAGCATTACAGCCCATATTGTGGCCACGGTTAAAAAATTATACAAAATTTTGCATATTTTAGGTGTGGTCCGAACTGTTTTTAATACCGAAATTTCGACTCACATTCAAACTGATTTTAAAAAGAAATGTATATCAATATAAAATCCAACAAATTCTCCACGCATAAAAATTAATGTAATTTAAAATCTTGAAATGGAAAAAAAATATTTGAAACTAATTGCCGGTTTGATGTGTTTTAAAAATGTACAGCCCATTTCTCATTACTGATGGGCCATTTTCTCGGCCAGCCGAATGAAAGCTCTCCTCGTCTTGAAAGATTTGCAGCCCAACAGGCCTGACAAAGCGACTTACTTGGCAAATCACAAAAAAACTGGGTTGTGGCCGTGGACCCAGCTGTCAGCCTCTCCACGTATAGTACTCTTCGATGGAAGTCAATCCTTGACCACGTTGACCACGCCGTGTGGAGAGCACCACGGTGGTGGACGACGATGAGGCCTAGGAAGGGGACGATGCGGAGCCGGGGAAGACGCGACAGTGGAAGCCCGCGCGGAGAGGAGTACGAGGGTTCACTGGTTCGGCTGCGGTGTGAGGCTGCCGTCGCCGCAGGGCCTGGCCAGCGGTGGGAATAGTAGGGGGCGGTGAGGCCTCCGCGACAGCACAGCCGGCCACGGGAGGCAGGAGCATGCGGCACGACCGGCGCTGCTTTGGGCGGCTGGAGCAAGAAGACCAGAGGTTGAAGAAGCACTATGACCGTTGGATGGACATCGTACGGTCACTGGAGCTAGAATCGTTCATATTGACTAAGTTGAGAAAGCCCTTCGTCCCCGTCAACTTAGTAGGCCCACAAGATAGCCTTCCAACATGGTGGGTCCCAGCTAGCCGGGGGAGTATTCATTTTTTTGTGCGTAATAAGGAGGCACTTCCGGTGGGTCCGAGCTGACAGCCGGGGGGAACGTTTTTTTTGTGAAATACGATGGCCCGTCCGGTGGGTCCCAATGATCGGGGAAAGCGATTTTTTGCAAAATACTGTTGGCCCGTCCGGTGGGTCCCCTCTGTCAGGTGGAGGAATAATTATTTTCCGCGTAATAAGGAGGCGCTTCCTTACAGCTGCCGTGGACCCAGCTGTCAGCCTCTCCACGTACATTACTCTTCCGATGGAAGTCGGTCGTTGACCACATTGACCACGCCGCGCCGAGAGCACCATGGCGGTGGACGACGATGAGGCGTAGGAAGGGGACGACGTGGAGACGGGCCATGGGAGGCAGGAGCAGGCGGTAGCACAGCCGGCCACGGGAGGCAGGAGCAGGCGGCACGACCTGTTGGGGAACGTTGCAGAAAATTAAAATTTTCCTACGGTTTCACCAAGATCCATCTATGAGTTCATCCAAGCAACGAGTCATGTGAGAGAGATTGCATCTACATACCACTTGTAGATCGCGTGCGGAAGCGTTCACTAGAACGTGGATGATGGAGTTGTACTCGCCGTGATCAGAATCACCGATGACCGAGTGCCGAACGGACGGCACCTCCGCGTTCAACACACGTACAGAGCGGATGACGTCTCCTCCTTCTTGATCCAGCAAGGGGAAGGAGAGGTTGAAGAAGATGGCTCCAGCAGCAGCACGACGGCGTGGTGGTGGTGGAGCAGCAGTACTCCGGTAGGGCTTCGCCAAGCTCGTGACGGAGGAGGAAGAGGTGTAGCAGGGGGAGGGAGGCGCCAGAACTTCAGGGTCCGGCTGCCCCCTCCCCCCCCCCCTCCTTTATATAGGCCCCCAGGGGGGGCGCTGGCCCTTGGAGATCTAATCTCCCAAGGGGCGGCGGCCAAGGGGGGTGGAGTGCCCCCCAAGGCAAGTGGGGCGCCCCCCCCCCCCACCCTAGGATTTCAACCCTAGGCGCGAGGTGGGCCAAAGGCGCACCAGCCCACTATGGGCTGGTTCCCCTCCCCACTTCAGCCCATGGGGCCCTCCGGGATGGGTGGCCCCACCCGGTGGACCCCCAGGACCCTTCCGGTGGTCCCGGTACAATACCGGGTGACCCCAAAACTTTCCCGACGGCCGAAACAATACTTCCTATATATAATTCTTTACCTCCGGACCATTCCGGAACTCCTCGTGACGTCCGGGATCTAAACAGGGACTCCGAACAACATTCGGTTTACTGCATACTCATATTCATACAACCCTAGCGTCACCGAACCTTAAGTGTGTAGACCCTACGGGTTCGGGAGACACGTAGACATGACCGAGACGGCTCTCGGGCAATAACAAACAGCGGGATCTGGATACCCATGTTGGCTCCCACATGCTCCTCGATGATCTCATCGGATGAACCACGATGTCGAGGATTCAATCAACCCCGTGTACAATTCCCTTCGTCAATCGGTATGTTACTTGTCTGAGATTCGATCATCGGTATCCCAATACCTCGTTCAATCTCGTTACCGGCAAGTCACTTTACTCGTACCGTAATGCATGATCCCGTGACCAGACACTTGGTCACTTTGAGCTCATTATGATGATGCACTACCGAGTGGGCCCAGTGATACCTCTCCGTGTCTGAGTGAAAAATCCAGTCTCGATCCGTGTCAACCCAATGAGACACTTTCGGAGATACCTGTAGTGCACCTTTATAGTCACCCGATTCGTTGTGACGCTTTGGTACACCCAAAGCACTCTTACGGTATCCGGGAGTTACACGATCTCATGGTCTAAGGAAGAGATACTTGACATTGGAAAAGCTCTAGCAAAAGCGAACTACACGATCTTGTGCTATGCTTAGGATTGGGTCTTGTCCATCACATCATTCTCCTAATGATGTGATCCCGTTATCAATGACATCCAGTGTCCATAGTCGTGAAACCATGACTATCTATTGATCAACGAGCTAGTCAACTAGAGGCTCACTAGGGACATATTGTGGTCTATGTATTCACACGTGTATTATGATTTCCGGATAATACAACTATAGCATGAATAAAAGACAATTATCACGAACAAGGAAATATAATAATAATCCTTTTATTATTGCCTCTAGGGCATATTTCCAACAGTCTCCCACTTGCACTAGAGTCAATAATCTAGTTACATTGTGATGAACCGAACACTCATAGAGTTACGGTGTTGATCATGTTTTGCTTTCATGGAAGAGGTTTAGTAAGCGGATCTGCGACATTCAGATCCGCATGCACTTTGCAAATTTCTATGTCTCCATCTTGAACGCTTTCACGGATGGAGTTGAAGCGGCAACGATGTGTGCAGTTTTCTTGAAACCTGGGCTCCTTGGCAAGTGCAATAGCTCCAGTGTTGTCACAGAAGAGTTTGATCGGCCCCGACGCATTGGGTATGACTCCTAGGTCGGTGATGAACTCCTTCACCCATATTGCTTCATGTGTTGCCTCCGAGGCTGCCATGTACTCCGCTTCACATGTAGATCCCGCCACAACGCTCTGCTTGCCGCTGCACCAGCTTACTGCTCCACCATTCAACATATACACGTATCCGGTTTGTGACTTAGAGTCATCCAGATCTGTGTCGAAGCTAGCGTCGACGTAACCCTTCTGACGAGCTCTTCGTCACCTCCATAAACGAGAAACATGTCCTTTGTCCTTTTCGGTGTACTTCAGGATATTTTTGACCGTTGTCCAGTGTTCCTTGCCGGGATTACTTTGGTACCTTCCTACCAAACTTACGGCAAGGTTTACATCAGGTCTGGTACACAGCATGGCATACATAATAGAACCTATAGCCGAGGCATAGGGGATGACGCTCATCTCTTCTTTATCTTTTGCCGTGGTCGGGCATTGAGCCGAGCTCAATCTCACACCTTGTATAACAGGCAAGAACCCTTTCTTGGACTGATCCATTTTGAACTTCTTCAAAATCTTATGAAGGTATGTGCTTTGTGAAAGACCTATGAGGCGTCTCGATCTATCTCTATAGATCTTGATGCCTAATATATAAGCAGCTTCTCCAAGGTCCTTCATTGAAAAACTTTTATTCAAGTAGGCCTTAATGTTGTCCAAGAGTTCTATATCATTTCCCATCAAAAGTATGTCATCTACATATAATACGAGAAATGCTACAGAGCTCCCACTCAGTTTCTTGTAAACGCATGCTTCTCCATAAGTCTCAAGATAAACCCAAACGCTTTGATCATCTCATCAAAGCGAATGTTCCAACTCCGAGATGCTTGCACCAGCCCATAAATGGATCGCTGGAGCTTGCATACTTTGTTAGCATTCTTAGGATCGACAAAACCTTCCGGCTGCATCATATACAGCTCTTCCTTAAGATAACCGTTAAGGAACGCTGTTTTGACGTCCATCTGCCATATCTCATAATCATAGTATGCGGCAATTGCTAACATGATTCGGACGGACTTAAGCTTCGCTACGGGAGAGAAAGTCTCATCGTAGTCAATCCCTTGAACTTGCCGATAACCCTTAGCGACAAGTCGAGCATTATAGATGGTGACGTTACCATCCGCGTCCGTCTTCTTCTTAAAGATCCATTTGTTTTCTATCGCTCGCCGATCATCGGGCAAGTCTGTCAAAGTCCATAATTTGTTTTCATACATGGATCCTATCTCGGATTGCATGGCTTCAAGCCATTTGTTGGAATCCAAGCCCGCCATCGCTTCTTCATAGTTCGAAGGTTCACCGTTGTCTAACAACATGATTTCCAGGACAGGGTTGCCATACCACTCTGGTGTGGAACGTGTCCTTGTGGACCTACGAAGTTCAGTAGCAACTTGATCCGAAGTACCTTGATCATCATCATTAATTTCCTCTCCAGCAGGTGTAGGCACCACAGGAACATTTTCCTGAGCTGCACTACTTTCCGGTTCAAGAGGTAGTACTTCATCGAGTTCTACTTTCCTCCCACTTACTCCTCTCGAGAGAAACTCTTTTTCCAGAAAGGATCCGTTCTTGGCAACAAAGATCTTGCCTTCGGATCTAAGGTAGAAGGTATACCCAATGGTTTCCTTAGGGTATCCTATGAAGACGCATTTTTCCGACTTGGGTTCGAGCTTTTCAGGTTGAAGTTTCTTGACATAAGCATCGCATCCCCAAACTTTTAGAAACACAACTTAGGTTTCTTCCCAAACCATAATTCATACGGTGTCGTCTCAACGGATTTAGACGGTGCCC
Organism: Aegilops bicornis; assembly: GCA_021605145.1. NCBI lineage: Eukaryota > Viridiplantae > Streptophyta > Magnoliopsida > Poales > Poaceae > Aegilops > Aegilops bicornis. The sequence continues at coordinate 726,562,285 of CM038673.1, forward strand.
TATTTAAAGTGAATGTAGCTGTCTCTAGAGCGTATCCCCAAAATGATAGCGGTAAATCTGTAAGAGACATCATAGATCGCACCATATCCAATAGAGTGCGATTACGACGTTCGGACACACCATTACGCTGAGGTGTTCCGGTAGCGTGAGTTGTGAAACGATTCCACATTTCCTTAAGTGTGTTCCAAATTCGTGACTTAAATATTCTCCTCCACGATCTGATCGTAAGAACTTTATTTTTCGGTCACGTTGATTCTCTACCTCATTCCGAAATTCCTTGAACTTTTCAAAGGTCTCAGACTTGTGTTTCATCAAGTAGACATACCCATATCTACTCAAGTCATCGGAGAGTGAGAACATAACGATATCCTCCATGAGCCTCGACGCTCATTGGACCGCATACATCGGTATATATGATTTCCAATAAGTTGGTTGCTTGCTCCATTGTCACGGAGAATGGAGTCTTGGTCATTGCCCATGAGGCATGGTTCGCATGTGTCAAATGATTCATAATCGAGAGACTCTAAAAGTCCATCAGAATGGAGCTTCTTCATGTGCTTGACACCAATGTGACCAAGGTGGCAGTGCCACAAGTATGTGGGACTATCGTTATCAACTTTACATCTTTTGGTATTCACACTATGAATGTGTGTAATATTACATTCGAGATTCATTAAGAATAAACCATTGACCATCGGAGCATGACCATAAAACATATCTCTCATATAAATAGAACAACCATTATTCTCGGATTTAAATGAGTAGCCATCTCGCATTAAACGAGATCCTGATACAATGTTCATGCTCAAACTTGGCACTAAATAACAATTATTGAGGTTTAAAACTAATCACGTAGGTAAATGTAGAGGTAGCGTGCCGACGGCGATCACATCGACCTTGGAACCATTCCCGACGCGCATCGTCACCTCGTCCTTCGTCAGTCTCCGTTTATTCCGCAGCTCCTGCTGTGAGTTACAAATATGAGCAATGGCACCGGTATCAAATACCCAGGAGTTACTACGAGTACTGGTAAGGTACACATCAATTACATGTATATCAAATATACCTTTGGTGTTGCCGGCCTTCTTGTCCGCTAAGTATTTGGGGCAGTTCTGCTTCCAGTGGCCCTTCCCTTTGCAATAAAAGCACTCTGTCTCAGGCTTGGGTCCATTCTTTGACTTCTTCCCGGTTACTTGCTTTCCGGTCTCGGCAACATCCTTGCCGTCCTTCTTGAAGTTCTTCTTACCCTTGCCCTTTTTGAACTTAGTGGTTTTATTGACCATCAACACTTGATGTTCTTTCTTGATTTCAACCTCTGCTGACTTCAGGATTGAGAATACTTCAGGAATGGTCTTCACCATCCCCTGCATATTGTAGTTCATCACAAAGCTCTTGTAGCTTGGTGGGAGCGATCAAGGATTCTGTCAATGACCGCCTCGTCACGGAGGTTAAAGTCCAAATGGGACAAAGCGGTTGTGCAACCCAGACATTTTGAGTATGTGCTCACTGACAGAACTGTTTTCCTCCATCTTACAACTATAGAACTTGTCGAAGACTTCATATCTCTCGACCCGGGCATGAGCTTGGAAAACCATTTTCAGCTCCTTGAACATCTCATATGCTCCGTTTTGCTCAAAGCGCTTTTTGAGCCCCGGTTCTAAGCTGTAAAGCATGCCGCCTTTGAGCGAGGGAGTAATCATCAAGACGAGACTACCAAGCATTCATAATGTCTTGGTTCTGCAGGATGGGTGCATCACCTAGCGGTGCTTCTAGGACATATTGTTTCTTGGCTGCTATGAGGATGATCCTCGTGTTAGGACCCAGTCCGAATAGTTGCCGCCATCGTCTTTCAACGTGGTTTTCTCTAGGAACGCGATGAAGTTCATGGTGACATGAGCGTTGGCCATTTGATCTACAAGACATTTTGCAAAGATTTTAGACTAATGTTCATGATAATTAAGTTCATCTAATCAAATTATTTAATGAACTCCCACTCAGATTTCACATCCCTCTAGTCATCTAAGTGTTACATGATCCGAGTCGACTAGGCCGTGTCCGATCATCACGTGAGACGGACTAGTCATCGTCGGTGAACATATCCATGTTGATCGTATCTTCCATACGACTCATGTTCGACCTTTCGGTCTCTTGTGTTCCGAGCCCATGTCTGTACATGCTAGGCTTGTCAAGTTAACCCTAAGTGTTTATGCATGTGTAAAACTGTCTTACACCCGTTGTATGTGAACGTAAGGATCTATCACACCCAATCATCACGTTGTGCTTCGAAACGACGAACTTTAGCAATGGTGCACAGTTAGGGGGAACACTTTCTTGAAATTATTCTAAGGGATCATCTTATTTACTACCGTCGTTCTAAGTAAACAAGATGCATAAACATAATAAACATCAAAAGCAATTTATATAAAGTATTGACATGATATGTCCAATATCATATAGCTCCTTTGATCTTCATCTTGAGGGCTCCATGATCATCTTGTCACCGGCATGACACCATGATCTCCATCATCATGATCTCCATCATCGTGTCTCCATGAAGTTGCTCGCCTACTATTACTTCTACTACTATGGCTAACACGTTTAGCAATAAAGTAAAGTAATTTACATGGCGTTGAATCAATGACGCCGCAGGTCATACAATAATTAAGACAACTCCTATGGCTCCTGCGGTTGTCATACTCATCGACATGCAAGTCGTGATTCCTATTACAAGAACATGATCTCATACATCACAATATATCATTCATCATTCATCACAACTTCTGGCCATATCACATCACATGACAATTGCTGCCAAAACAAGTTAGACGTCCTCTAATTGTTGTTGCATCTTTTACGTGGCTGCAATTGGGTTCTAGCAAGAACGCTTTTCTTACCTACGAATAACCACAACGTGATTTTGTCAACTTCTATTTACCCTTCATAAGGACCCTTTTCATCTAATCCGCTCCAACTAAAGTAGGAGAGACAGACACCCGCTAGCCACCTTATGCAACTAGTGCATGTCGATCGGTGGAACCTGTCTCACGTAAGCGTACGTGTAAGGTCGGTCCGGGCCGCTTCATCCCACAATACCGCTGAAGCAAGAAAAGACTAGTAGCGGCAAGCAAGTTGACAAGATCTACGCCCACAACAAAATTGTGTTCTACTCGTGCAATGGAGAACTACGCATAGACCTAGCTCATGATGCCACTGTTGGGGAACGTTGCAGAAAATTAAAATTTTTCCTACGTTTTCACCAAGATCCATCTATGAGTTCATCTAAGCAACGAGTCATGGGAGAGAGATTGCATCTACATACCAATTGTAGGTCGCGTGCGGAAGCGTTCACTAGAACGTGGATGATGGAGTCGTACTCGCCGTGATCCAAATCACCGATGACCGAAAGTGCCGAGCGGATGGCACCTCCGCGTTCAACACACGTGCGGAGCGGATGACGTCTCCTCCTTCTTGATCCAGCAAGGGAAAGGAGAGGTTGAAGAAGATGGCTCCAGCAGCAACACGACGGCGTGGTGGTGGTGGAGCAGCAGTACTCCGGCAGGGCTTCGCCAAGCTCGTGACGGAGGAGGAAGAGGTGTAGCAGGGGGAGGGAGGCGCCAGAACTTCAGGGTGCGGCTGCCCCCTCCCCCCTCCCTTTATATAGGCCCCCAGGGGGGCGCCGGCCCTTGGAGATCTAATCTCCCAAGGGGGCGGCGGCCAAGGGGGTGGAGTGCCCCCCAAGGCAAGTGGGGGGCCCCCCACCCTAAAGTTTCAACCCTAGGTGCAGGGGGTGGGCCAAGGGGGGCGCACCAGCCCACTATGGGCTGGTTCCCCTCCCCATTTCAGCCCACGGGCCCCTCCAGGATGGGTGGCCCCACCCGGTGGACCCCCGGGACCCTTCCGGTGGTCCCGGTACAATACCGGGTGACCCCGAAACTTTCCCCATGGCCGAATCAACACTTCCTATATAAAATTCTTTACCTCTGGACCATTCCGGAACTCCTCGTGACGTCCGGGATCTCATCTGGGACTCCGAACAACATTCGGTTTACTGCATACTCATATTCATACAACCCTAGCATTACCGAACCTTAAGTGTGTAGACCCTACGGGTTCGGGAGACACGTAGACATGACCGAGACGGCTCTGGGGCAATAACCAACAGCGGGATCTGGATACCCATATTGGCTCCCACATGCTCCTCAATGATCTCATCGGATGAACCACGATGTCGAGGATTCAATCAACCCCGTATACAATTCCCTTCGTCAATCGGTATGTTACTTGCCCGAGATTCGATCGTCGGTATCCCAATACCTCGTTCAATCTCGTTGCCGGCAAGTCACTTTACTCGTACCGTAATGCATGATCCCGTGACCAGACACTTGGTCACTTTGAGCTCATTATGATGATGCACTACCGAGTGGGCCCAGTGATACCTCTCCGTAATACGGAGTGACAAATCCCAGTCTCGATCCATGTGAACCCAACATACACTTTCGGAGATACCTGTAGTGCACCTTTATAGTCACCCAGTTACATTATGACGTTTGGTACACCCAAAGAACTCTTATAGTATCCGGGAGTTACACGATCTCATGGTCTAAGCAAGAGATACTTGACATTGGAAAAGCTCTAGCAAAACGAACTACACGATCTTGTGCTATGCTTAGGATTGGGTCTTGTCCATCACATCATTCTCCTAATGATGTGATCCCGTTATCAATGACATCCAATGTCCATAGTCAGGAAACCATGACTATCTATTGATCAACGAGCTAGTCAACTAGAGGCTCACTAGGGACATATTGTGGTCTATGTATTCACAGGTGTATTATGATTTCCGGATAATACAATTATAGCATGAATAAAAGACAATTATCACGAACAAGGAAATATAATAATAATCCTTTTATTATTGCCTCTAGGGCATATTTCCAACACGACCGATGCTGCTTTGGGCGGCTGGAGCAAGAAGACCAGAGGTTGAAGAAGCACTATGGCCGTTGGATGGACATCATACGATCACTGGAGTATTGACTAAGTTGACAAAGCCCTGCGTCCCCGTCAACTTAGTAGGCCCACAAGTCATCCCAACAATATGGTGGGTCCCAGCTAGCAGGGGGTATTCATTTTTTTGGGCGTAATAAGGAGGCACTTCCTTGCGTGCGAAGATATAGCTGGTGGGTCTGACACACGTGAGGGAACGTTTTTTAAGTGAAATCTGAGAGGCCCTTCTGTGGGTCCTAGCTGTCGGTGGAGGAATCATTATTTTCTTGGCGTAATAAGGAGGCATTTCCTTGCGTGCGCTGTGGACCAACTGTCGGCCTCTCCACGTCTGATCCACTTCCGATGGATGTCGTTCATTGACCACGTTGACCAGGCCGCGCCGAGAGCACCAGGGCGGTGGACGACGGCGAGGCCTAGGAAGGGAACGACACGGAGCCATGGAATACTCGTCAGTTGTTTCCCACGCGGAGGAGTACGAGGGTTTACTGGTTCGTCTGCTGTTGCTGGAGAATAACAGCATGTGTGGGTGAGTAGAGGGATGGCTAGGCCAGCGATGGGAGTACGGTGGGGCCATGAGGCCTGTGCGACAAAGATAGCCGACGCTGGAGGAGGAAGCGAGCATCACGGTGCTTGTTTGAGCGGCTGGAGCATGAAGAGCAGAGATTGAAGAAGCACGACAGCCATTGGATGGACATCCAACAGTCACTGCTCTCGTGTGTTGACTAAGTTGACAGGGCATTGCGTGTGCGTCAACCTTTTTTTTATGAAAGCATAAGCGTCAACCTGTAGTAGGCGCACAAGTTAGCCTCAAATCTGTGGAAAACAGCATACAACCCATCTGCCATTATTTCTAATAATGTACAGCCCGTTTGCTAATTCTTAAGGTTTTTTTGGAGCCCATCTTCTTTTTGTTAGCATTACACCCCATATTGTGGCCACAGTTAAAAAGTATACGAAATTTGCATATTTCAAAAGCGTCCAATTGTTTTTAATCCAGAAATATCGATTCACATTCAAACTATTTTGAAAAATAATTTATATAAATATAAAATCCAAATAATTGTCCACGCATAAAAATCAATGGAATTTAAGATCTTGTAATGAAAAAAAATTGAAACTAATTCCCGCTTTGATGTGTTTTAAAAAAGTACAGGCCTTTTCTGGGCAAACCTTGTTTGGGTATTTCTTTAAACAAAATAGAACAGGGCTAGCCATTTTCAGCAAGAAAAAAACACAACTGGGCTCATGATGTGGTAAACATAAATAAAACCCTGGCTAGACGGGCCACAGCCCCTGCACAGCCCCGTTGTTACCCTGATCCGTCGCTAAAACTAGTATAAATAACAACTGCTTGTTCCTCAAAAAGAAACTGCGCGACTTCCTGGGTCCCTGGTGTCAGCCGCTCGCAGTGTAATTCTCTCGTTTATTGACTACGTTGACAATGGCGTGAGCCCAGATGTCCAACCATTAGGAGGAACCATAATTTTGGGCTTGTACTATAGAGGCACTTGCTTGCGTCGCCATGACGCTGGTGGGTCCTCTTGTCATCCTCTCCACGTACAGTCATCTCCTTGTTCCTCTTGGTTGTTGACGATGTTGACAACGCAAGAGGGCGGTGCACCGTGCACGGCGAGCGAACCAAGACCGCAAGGCGGAGGATGACGGCGAGGCCTTGGACGAAACGAACAGGAGCCGTTGAAGATGCGCCAGTCCAGTCGCAGGCGGAGGGGAGTACGAGGGTTGATCGTTCGCACGGAGTGCGTGTTGGGGCTAACGTCGCCGGAGAATAACAGGACGTGTGGGGGAATAGAGGGAGGGACTGGCCAATGTTGGAGGGTACGTACGGTAGGGCGGCGGAGGCGCAGCCAGCCATGGGAGGCGGGAGCAGGTGAAGCCGACGGGGTGGTTTGGTTTGGGAGGCTGGAGGAAGAAGAAGACAAGAGATAGAAGATACACGACAGATGTTGGATGTCAATCCAACGGCTGGTAGGCAGAATCGTCTATTGACTGGCTAGTAAGTCGACACCACCTTGGATAGGCTATTTCCTCGTGGGTCCCAAATGTCAGAATCCAAATATGTCACGGTCATGCAGCCTTTCCTATGAAAATTTACAGCCCATTTGATGTGCTAGTTCAAAATAAGTTTACGGGTCTTTGGTGGGGGCTAATCACTTGGCTTCTGTAATGCACAGTGAGCTCAAGCAGCCAGTGTGAGTGATGTTATTTCCCTTGGTTGTGATTTTTTACAATATTTCACTCTAAATTAAATGAATGGCAAGCCATTTGCCTTGTTTCAAAGAAAATATGACAGTCACAACAGAGTTGAAAAGGGCAGGAACATCTAACTCCAGCTTACAAACTGTACAAAAGCACGAGGGTTGATTGTTCATCAGGTTTACAAAAAAACCCAGATTGAAAAGGGCAACAACATCTAACTCCAGCATTGTTTTCGGCAGTCACAGTCAAATGGATCGGTCAGGTCCATAGAATGAACATCCTGGGTCGTAAAATTTACTGGATTATGACCACAATATGTTGTAAATAGAAGCCCGGCACGCTCGTAAGCTCTTTTGCCCACCTGAAACTCATTTTTTTGCTCTTCGACATACCCATCCGTCAAAATCATGCTGCTGATAAACTTAAGCTTGATGGACAATAGTAACCTCGCATTCAGCAGGAAGAATGTGACAAATCTTGTGTTTGCACGGTTGGCTACATATCGTTCTAGCGTTATTGTCTTCAATCGAATCTTATGAGAAGTGAGAAAATCCTGATGCTTACGAATCCACCGATTGGTTATAACTTTCTTACCCCGTCCTGTTGCCTAAATAGACATGAAGATTGAAAAGCAGTTAAGGTCTAAAAGAAGAGTGTCGAAGAGCAACAACAGCTGAACGGTTAATTCTAGTACACTATATGCGGGCTTCCAATGTGCGTGAAATTATCACCTTTATATACGACTTCTCCAGACATGGAAAGCATTGCAGCAAGCCAATAATCTTGTTAAGATCAAAACTATTCATTTGGATATATAAGATCTTGGATAATCCAGCACCATTGATAGGCCATCCATGGAGAAACTCTTCATTGAGCATAGAACATAATATTAGTACAAAATCTGTACTCCAAGATGATATATAAATTATGCGCAGAATTTTAAAATGCAGCTTATGGTTACAAGTGTAGATGATAATACAAAGTACCTGAAGAACTGTGGAACCAAACACCATATTGAAATGAGCACAAAGATCATGTATTACACCCAAGGTCTCCAGTTTAGGCGCAGAGAGGACGGTTATTTGCAATGGTGAATAACTTGAATCAAGCATCAACCTTTGAAGTGAAGGGGCATCTTGGATGATGAGTTGCCTTCCGTAAAAATAAATTCCAATTCTTACAAGGTTAGGCGACTTTATTTGGAGACAACCAATTTTAACTGTGAAAACAAGAACCAAGCACTCCAGCGCAGGGCAACTAGAGTGGATGATGTTGTGCAATGAGGCCTCCGATATACGAACCCGCACAAGTGAAAGTTTCTTGAGAAATGGGAGTCGAAGGTTTAGTACCAGATTATGCAGTAGGTAGCACAATATAAAGGTGGCGGTGTGGAGAGAGGAGGAAAACTGTGAGATGGACATCGGTGCCGAGGGCACAAGTTCATGGCGTTCGGTATGTGGTATGTGATTTCCAGGGGAATAGTAGAACTCAAGAAGCTGTTGTTCTGTGAATTCAGGGGATTTCAGCCAGGTGTCCACCGTGCAGGGCATGGTATGCTTGCTCAGGTAGCATGGCCGGGATCACGAGAGGCTTTGAGCGGAGACCTAGTGGGAGGAGATGATGGCTCTGGGGATTTCAAAATCATTGAAGAGAGATAGCTGACGATCGAGATTAAAGCACGGCGCGCCATAGAGGGCGCCACCGAATTGAGAGGACTTGGGTGCGGCAGCAATCCTTTGTGGGGAGAAGCGAGATGATCTCCCCAAGGATGCCGTCCGGGAGATCGCTGATGCGGTCCACCCGAGATTCTACGGGTTCCTGGGATCCGATGGGGGCGGGGTCGCCGCTTCTCCCCACGCTGCCGGGTGCGGGATCTACAACAGGCGTCGCCGCTGGCGGGAGCCTCATCTTCTTGGCGCTGGGGTCAGCCGACTCCATTTTCCTCGAGGGCGTCGCGTCGCGCTCATGGATTTGAGCAGAGTAACGAATGACGAGCCTAGTTGTAGTCTTGACGAAGAAGAAGGGGAGCTGGGGGTTTTCTGTAGGAGTGAGGAAGAAGGGGAGCTGGGATTTTCTGTAGGAATGAGGTGAGGAATTTGGGGGTACGAGTGGAGCAAGCTGACGTGAGGTGGGTGGGAGCGAGGAGGAAGAAGAGCACCCAGGTTTTTTTGGGGGGGGGGGGGCGGTGTGCTGGGAGTGGGTAGCGCCTTTTGAATTTATTTTACTATTTACTAGTGTGGATTGGCTGTTTTGTCTTGGGCCGAGAGAAACAATTACTACAAGTACAGTGGAGACACTCTAGAGCTACCCAGAAAAACAATTACTACTAGTACAGTGGAGACACTCTACCGCTTCTGGCTCCTCCTAGGTCATCGAAACATCTCCCTCTACTGAATGCCGTTATATTTTCGTTCACCGACATGCGGGCCATGCAGCGTGCGGGCCCAAATGCCATCCACCAAATTAGAAGGCAGTATGCAGGCGTAGAGTCACGCCGGTCGTAGCGCGGCAGTAACGAGTCGTTGTACAACAAAACCCCACCTCCCCGCAGTCTAAGTTTGACGGACGAAGCAACCACCATTTCACTCTTCGCTGAATCCCCTTCTCCCTCACCGTCTTCAAGAAAGGCAACACTCGCATCTGCCACTGTTCTTCTCTCCCAACGAAGGGAAGGTAAGCGGATCCGTGATGTTGGTATATTTTCGTTCAGAGAAAAAAAGAACTTTTGCAAAGCAGTAACCGATCCTCACTCGCTTTTTTGTTTCATTGTGATTGCGATTGTGTTTTCCTTTCGGTGGTCTCCTAGTATTCGTCGGTTTCATGATGGACCAAGGAGAACCAGGCAAAGATCTGCCGATATTGGAGCGTACGCGGAGGCTGATCCCCACGAGACAGAGAGCTCCAAGAAGACTGAGGCAACCACCGAGCCGACCCCAGATACGCTCACGGCCACTACTGAGATGGTCAACACCCCGTTTGAGGTTACAGCCCCCGTTTCAATGCAGGAGCATTTTTCCCCCTTCGAGGATGTGCCCCCCCCCCCCGCTAAGCTTCCCAAGGTGATTTCCTTCTTTGCCGATCTCGATTGTGGTTTTTCATCTAAGTATGTGGTGATTTTTTAGAAAAGGAAGTATGTGGTGATTAATAATGCAAAATTTTATTAGCTTCGATGCCATGCTATACATAGTGGTTTAAATAGCTTGTGTTTCTTGTATTGAAAAGTAATTCAGAATTTGTTTCTGTTTCAATTAGAGCCCTGATGCAAACAAGGATTGTGTGGTATGACCTGAATATACGCACTGGGAAAACAGAGTTCTTAGGCTGTTGGATCCTGGAAGCCATTTGCGGTTATACCAATGAAGAGGTGTATTCCAGCCTCACTATTGTCAGGCGTTTTGTCCAGGGTGTACTCAAGCACAAGAAGTTCAAAGCTACTCCTTCGTTTGTGAGGCATACTGTTCTTGTCAAGCTTACGCAGGAAGATGACGTGGCATGCCTCCACAAACAAGTTTATCAGTGGCAAGGCCACAAGGTTGTCTTCATGAAGGTTCACAGGATTGAGCTACTGCGGGACGTCCTCGATGATGTTCATGGCAAGGTCCGTCTTGTGTCCAGCCCAAATTAGATCGAGGCATGAAATAGTTGCCCCAACTAGTGTTTAATAGTAGTTTGGATTGTGTCTAATTATCCGAACCTTTCCTGTTATCGACCCCTCTGGGGCTAGTACTCTGTTTGAATCCGTCTATGGGAACTGCTGCTACTTTTGTGTGCCCGTGAATCATATAAGAAACTATGTATCTTGTTACAGTGGTTCATGCAGTTAATTGAGGCCACAATGTAATAAATTCCATACGTTCAATGCTAGTCCAGCGCTCATGTGGAACACTCACATTAAACTCGTCTTCATAAAAATATTGAAAAGCATAAGTTAAGCAGTTTTATACATCTCAATGATTCATAGAACATATCAAACATATATTAGTTCACAGCAAAAGACAAAGTTGTGAGAAGGTTTACAAATCAGGAAAAACAAGCAAGGCTTCTCTGAGCAAACGGCCTCCCGGCAGGCTTAAATTTTCCTGGAGTTCACTATGGTTTTTTCTTGTTGCCACCATCCAGGGTTAGGTTCTCTCATTCCAGAATAACCAAATATAATTGTGGTCTCAGCTGGAATGCTGAACTGAACCATGCAATGTACTAACCAGCTGAAATTCTTGTGCATTCCACTAAATTTAAGCACCGCGCGCTATTTGCAGAAATAAGCAGACCACAATGCCTCTTGTCCGCGCACCTGTCAAAAAAACCGCCGTGCAGCTGTGCTAGCTAGTCCTCGGTCCATGGATGAACTGGTAGAAAGTGCATTTCAGACTAGGATGCAGTTGTTTTCGCTCGTCCCTGCACTGCAATCAGGAAGTAAAACATACGAATCAGCTTCGTTTAGATTGCGTTGGTCATTCTACCTTAGTTACTACCAATGTAGGGATACCTTGAAGACGGGAGGTTAGACGACGGCAACGAGGGATAGCCATCTCATTTTGCGCAGTTGTACTGAAACTGAGGTGTGTGCTTTTGATTGCGCGGATAGAAACGATACGGAGACAGACATCCCGAAATGATATGGAGACAGACATCCCTGTTTGCGCAAATACGAAATATGGTTATTTAAACAGTGACAGATATTACTACTTTCCCCCGTTTCCTCTTAGAACCAAGTCCTAGATTCATGCTACAGCTTTCCCACTTTCTTCCCTATTTGAACCAACGCTTTGAGTTGACTGTATGAACTAGCTTTACTTCTAATAATAGTAGAAGCCTAGGTGGCTTTGGAACAGCGGACGTAAGTAGAAAAGGATCCACACGAAGGGGGAAGAGCTGGGTCAGTAGAGAAAGGCAGGTTTCGAAGGAATATATACCTGAGGGTCGTCGGCATGTGGCAAAGACAGCGTTGGGAGGCCGCATCTTGGCCACAATACCGCAGGGAGGAAGAAGGGGTCGGAGGCCCTCCTGAGCCGGCGATCTCTCGGAGAGAACGACACAGTCGCTGATCGGGACGCGCGGGCAGCCGTTGGTCTCCTCCCTCGCCGCCGACGACAGCGTGAACGATGCACCTACACCCCCTACCCCGGTCGAGGTTGTCCGGCCGGATTTGTGACCAGCCGTGAGCTGAGAGAGAGAGTGTGGCCACCTATGTCTTGCTTAGATCTGGAGAGCATGAGAGAGTGAACGAGAGGAACCCTAGTAAATCAAGCGCTAAGGATCCTACTTTTATATATAGTGGAGTGATTTTGTTGTACCGGCTTTAAAAAAATGCGCTCCTACGTGTACCCGCGAGTGGGTGTGAGAGAACTAGTGCGTGCGTGCACCGCTTCTCTTCGTGAGAGTACAATATATACTATGCCCAAAGAACGCGTTACAATAAGAGTAATAATATAAGTGTGTGACGTGTGAGCTAAAATAAAATGTGCGCGCCGTCTTTTGTTTTTTAGAAGTTCTGAGGGTAGGGTGTGAAGAGCACATATGTGCGTGACGTCTACCTGCAGATAGATGATGGGTGCCATGTGCGAGTCTGCGAGAGGACTCGGGAGAGTTGTGACTCGTGAGGGTGCGTGTGCGTGAGAGAGAGGGGGGCACATATCAATGCAATGCATGTGTCCATAAATCATTATCCGACAAACGTTCGCCACAAGCCTTTTCCTGACAAACGCCGTAAGAACCGTTAGATCGGCATCCGGCGATGTCGGTTTGCCATGTCATTTAACAGAACAGCCACTCCTCCTACACACAAATCTTCCACGTGAGTGTTAGCAACTGTCGTATGCTCCCTCCATTCCGAAATGTAGTGCATATAGCTTTATTGAAAATTAGAACCTCGCAAAGTTTTACCGAGTTTTCGTGTACCAAATTGCACATGTAGAATACCCTGTATATATCATTTCATTCATCTTCGAGAGGTAACTATAAAGATGGGTGAGGAGTCTACAAAGAAAGACCATCGTATCACCCGCAGCAATTTCAACCATCCTTTAGTGTCGAGGAATATCATAGGAACTCTATATGATATGATTTTTATAGGATTTTTTTCCTTTAGAGCCAATTGGTTCATAGGAATAGATTCATATACTCTACATTTCCAAGGAAATAAACATGATATCATTTCTATAGCTTTAGAGCCACTTGGTTCATATAAATGGATTCCTATACTCCCTTAATTTCAAAGGAAAATAAACATTAGTGTATATTCAATAGAAAAGTTCCTATGATATGAACCAAATTACATCTCTTTACTAATCCCTCCTCATAGGACTTGAGATACATGTCATCTCTAGATTCAATAGAAAAGTTCCTATGATGTGAACCAAATGACATCTCTTTTCCAATCCCTACTCATAGGAATTGAGATCCTTCATGTCATCTCTTTCCCTACAACTTCCATGTATACATCTTCTATTCCTAAATAGATAGTACAACCCACTAGTAGCTTTTTTCCAAAACATGCAGGCACAAGAACTATATAGTGTGCCAATAACTTTGAAAGATGGTCGTTGGATGAAGCTAACCCGACAGTGCAGAGATGGGCAAATCCGAGCACTACTGGCCGTTGGATATCATCAACATTCCACCAGATATGCCACATGTACAATTTAGAAGACTCCAAGGTTGAACTTAAGCATAATGCACAAACCTCAAAACACAAGCACTTCTCCTTTGTTCTAGAATCTTTTGTATCATAATTGATTTTTTTTCTAAATTAATTGCCATTATTTATTTTTTACTTTATGATTTACATTGCACAACCCCATGAATCTTAACATTTTTATAAAACTAATTGATTTTGAATGAGATGAACTATAAGAATTAACGAACATCTACATCATGCATATATGACTCAAAGCTTTACATGCTATAGTGTGTATTTATTCATAATTTGGTTTCGAAATCTCATGCATTCAATACATGTGTACCTTACTAGTTTTGAGTAGAGTAGCAAATTTCACGCGGCCCCGGGTATATCAAAATGCAGGTGTCGGTGTCAAAACCGGCGGATCTCGGGTAGGGGGTCTCGAACTTTGTGTCTAGGCGGATGGTAACAGGAGACAAGGGACATGATGTTTTTACCCAGGTTCGGGCCCTCTCGATGGAGGTAATACCCTACTCACCTTGATTAATATTGATGATATGGGTAGTACAAGAGTAGATCTACCACGAGATCAGAGAGGCTAAACCCTAGAAGCTAGCCTATGGTATGATTGTTGTTCTGCGTCCTACGGACTAAAACCCTCCGGTTTATATAGACACCGGATAGGGTTAGGGTTACACAGAGTCGGTTACAATGGTAGGAGATCTACATATCCGTATCGCCAAGCTTGCCTTCCACGCCAAGGAAAGTCCAATCCGGACACGGGACGAAGTCTTCAATCTTGTATCTTCATAGTCTTGGAGTCCAGCAAAAGATGATAGTTCGGCTATCCGGACTCACCCTAGTCCAGACTCCCTCTGTAGCCCCTGAACCAGGCTTCAATGACGACGAGTCCGACGCGCATATTGTCTTCGGCATTGCAAGGCGGGTTCCTCCTCCGAATACTTCATAGAAGGTTTTGAACACAAGGATAGTGTCCGGCTCTGCAAAACAAGTTCCACATACCACCGTAGAGAGAACAATTTTTGCACAGATCTGCTGACGTATTCCGCGTCGTGACATCACACCGCGGCCAGGCCTTTATACGAATCGTTTTTACTGCTCCACCTTAGCGCGTTTAGCGAGGCGGCTTCCTTGGCACGTCTTATCAAAGCGGAGATCGTGCCCTCTTATTCCGGGATTCCCATCAATACGGACGTGGGTAACCCAGCCGCGCCATTGATTACGGCGCTTGGGAGATAAGCGAGTTTTACCAGGCTGGCGGGGGACGCATAGCTTTGTCCGTCCATATAAGGGGATAAGGATCCACCTTTTCACCCTCGCCTTCTTCCTCCTTTGCTCATCCATTTCCAAGACTCGAGCTCCAGCGCCCAAGTCCGCACATCCCACCTCAACCTTCTCCAACTATGTCTGGAGCGGGAGGCAGGTGGATGGCCTCCTCCGTCACGAAGGGGCACATCGAAAAGCTGCGGGAGGCCGGATACTTGTCCAGCAACATCGCGCACCGGCTACCTGACAAGGGGCAGCTCATTCCAACCCCTGTGCCCCATGAGAGGGTGGTGTTTCTCCCCACTTCCTCCATGGACTAGGCTTTCCACTTCACGCATTTGTCCGGGGCTCATGTTCTACTACGGCCTGGACTTCCACGATCTGGCCCCAATTTCATCCTCAACATCTCGGCGTTCATCGTCAGGTGCGAGGCCTTCCTTCGCATCCAGCCCCACTTCGCTTATGGCTGAAAATCTTCAATGTCGGCCGAAGGTAGCGGGCGGCCGTAAGCCGGAGTGTGGAGGCACCATGGTTGGCAAGATGGCCAAAGTCCTATGGCTCGAGGGCTCCTTTGTGGAGACCATAAAGGGGTGGCAATCGGGGTGGTTCTACATCACCGAGCCGCGCGACTCTAAATGGGCGGCGGCCCCCGAATTCCGATCTGGCTTCCCCACACAGCTCACATCATGGAAAGAGACGGGCCCGACGTGGGGGGATTCGGACGAGCTGTCCGGACTCCAAACCTGCGACCGGAACCTGGTGGACAAGAATCTCAGGCTTGTCAACATAATCCAGGTGATGCTCATCCGTCGGATTCTCCCATGCCAACAACGGGCCTTCAAATTATGGGAGTTTGATCCGGCACAACACTCGACTCTAAAAAGGCACTTCGACACTACGTACGAAGATGCCTGGAAGGTGCTGTTCAAGGGCGCCGAGGCTCCCACATCCGCTGCCGAAGATCGCGGATTCATCTCGCAGCGTCAAGCCAGCGAGGTAAGTAATTTTACCCTTTATGGGACTCTTTTTTCCTAGTTTGACTCTATGCGGGATCTAAAACTCCCTAACCTTTGACAGGACTGGCTGAAGACGTTCGGACAGATTAACTGTCCGGCCCCATTGCCAGAAGATCCAGCGGACGCCCGATTGACAGGGCTGCTGGCTTCGGCACCTCATGTGGTGCCGGAGAAGAAGGCCAAGAAGGAGGCCACGGTAATTCGAAGGAGCTTCCGGCGCCAGGTGCTGTCGGACTCATCGCCCAACAACCCTGAGGCAGAATCCTCCTCTGAGGAAGAGGACAAGAACAAAGAAGCCTCTCCCCCAGCAGGGAGAGAGAAGAAAAGGAAGGCCGCCCCAACTGGGGAGGCCGGAGGGTCCAAGAAGGGAAGGACCCTTCCTCCGGACTTCTCCACCAACGCCGACAACGACGAGGAGGAGTGGCCAACATGGGCCAAGCCCCTGGCGAGATCGTAAGTGTCTGGATACCCATGGCTTTTTTTCATTGCATAGTGTTCTCTAATGCCGAACAATCATGCAGCCCGCCCAAGGACGACTTCGCCGCTTCGTCGAGCGGGTCCCTGAGTCCGTCGGAAATGGAGAGTACTTCACTTCCGGCCGCCTCCTCACCTCACGCTGCGGGCGACGCCGAGGTGGGGCCCCAAGGGGGGCCTTGTCAAGAGGAGGTGGCGCAGGAGGCGCCGCAAGGCAACCTCCCAGACTCCAGGCGCGTGGGGGGCGAGACCCCCAGGGGCTCTAAGCCCGACCCTCGTCCGGACTCCATACCGGAACCTTCAATGTTCTGAAGTCCGCAAGCGGTCCCTTCATGGGAAGGGTAAGACGCCGTGTCCTCCGGCCCAACCGGAGGCACCGGATAGCATCGAGGCGCTTAACAGCGCCTCCATCGAGGAGGAGCACCGCCTGTTATGAGTGTGGTGATCCAGAAAGTTCAGTCCGCCAAGAGCGGGCTGATCAAGCCTGTACCAGCCTTCTAACAGGCTTTGAGGTAAGTTTAGAATATGTAAAAACATTACCGCATAGACAGTAGCCCCTGATGCTTAGTTCAGTGTTCGGAAAGAAAAGCCGGACTAAGGATCTAAAAAGATATACGCAGGAGTCTAACATAAGTATGTCAATATGGGTATGCAGGCTGCGCTGCTGACCTCTGCCAGTCTAACTGCGGAGGTCGATGCATTGAAGCAGAGCCTCGAGCGGTCCGAGAACAAGCTCGGCCTTGCCAAGAAGTAGCTCGAGGACAAGGAAGGTAAGGAATACCTTATTAAAGAAATACCTTATAGAAAGGATTTGGTTGCAAAAGATAACAGGAATAACATGGGTACTGCAGGGGCCACGAGCGAGGTGGCAACCTGAAGGAGGCGGTGTCCGTGGGTCGAAACAAAGCGGCTGGTGAGCGCACCGAGCGAGAGAAGGGGGAGGCGGTGGCGGAGGTACGGCAAGAGCTCCAGGCTCTCGTGGAAAAACACGAGGGTTTGGAGCGTGACTCGAAGACCCGAGAGTCCGAGCTTGCCTCGGCTCTTGAGAGTGCCAAAGCCGCTAAGGCCGAAGCCCAAAAAGCCCTCCAAGAAATTGAATCATTAAAGAAGATAGCGGCGGGTAAGGCATTCTTTATGCAAAGCAAGCACATGAAAGTGAATTACCTATTACTTACCCGGATTCGGAGCTCTCCAGGAGCATTCGCAGATCTGCCCCGTAGTGTGTCTGATGCTGCTACATTCTACCGCGCCAAGGAGGGGAGCTCGATGGAGAAGGTGTTCTGGTCTCAGTATGCTGAGGCCGACCGTCCGGTGCCCCTAAGCGACCAGCTGAAGCAGCTGGTCGAGCTCCACAAGGTCGCCGAACAGGCCATGAAGGGCCTCATAGTTCGGCTGTGGCCATTGGAAACTATGCCTGGGAGCTACTTCGGGTTAGTGCGGCGACTGGTGGACGCCTGTCCATGGATTGAAGTCATCAAGAGCTCCGTTTGCATTGAAGGTGCCCGTCGGGCCCTTGCCCGTGCTAAAGTGCACTGGGGCAAGCTGGATGCGGAGAAGCTTGTGACGGACGGGCCACCGAAGGGCAAGGATCATGCAAGCCCGAAATGTACTATGAGGGCGTCCTGAAGGGTGCCCGCCAGATAGCGGATGAGTGCTCCAAAGATGTAATTTTGAATAGACTCGCATTTGTTATCCTGTACGCTGAAAACTTGTTCATATGCGCTAAGCAACGCTTGTTAATTTAAAATATTACCTTCTGTGCGGCCGTTTATGAAATTTGAGAGATGGCAAGTCGTTAGCTTTAGCCCCCATGCCACGAGTGCTGGGGTGTTCGGGATAAACTTGAGCGCTCTTGTCCCCATTCTTGGGTCCGTCGAGGGAGGCGCTCAACGCAACGAACAAGGCAACCGGACTTATAGTGCTTGAACACTCTCACTTAGCCATAGAATTCTATAATTTTAAATTTCGGCGAAGCCCCTAGTATTCAGAAGACCGAGTTCGGGGTGCTATCCACGCCTTGGCCGGACAATGCCGACTCCTCGCTCTAAGCGGCATAAGCCTTTAGGGACCCGAAAAAACCTCTCGAAAGCGACCGACTCTCGCCCTATCATGACGGTCAGTTTTAGCTTTCTCCACTGAGGTGCTCAACCCAGCTCAACTAGGGCACAATCGCAGTGGTTCTCCCAGTGCTACCTTAGCCGATATAACAGAACGTAAGGTACCAAAACATGGGAGACGGGCGAACCCAACTATTGACCCAAGACATGATTCGGAGCCGATGCATATAATGCTATAAGTTCGGGGTGCCGCACTTGTGAAAGTGTTCGGACTTATCACACCATAAATTTGGGGTACTTAAGCCCCTGGTGTATTGGCCGTACCAAATTGTACGGTTGCGCAATGTCATAAATGAACATATATAATGGGAAAGAATGCAATAATAGGACAGAGCTATATATTGGTTATTAAAAAGAAACTGCAAATAGAAGCAGAATGATACAAATTGTGCGATAAGCAAGGGATGGGACTATTTAACATGTCCCCTCCGAGGTAAGCTGAGGATGGTATGTAAAGCGGGTATAATGCTCGTAGTAGAGACCACCTGGACACTCGACGTAGCTTTCTGTTTCCCTGGCTGTTGCATCATGAGTTCGGCGCGAATGCCGGACAGGGCTTCTGGAGAACAGAGTCCTGAAAGTAAGAAAAAAAAGAAAGAAAAAGAATGACACAATCGGGAGCCCCTGGTGCGGTTGAGCCGCATTCTGGGCGTGCCGTGGTCGTGGCCCGTCCCCTTATGCCCATGGTATCTCCAGAGCGTAGTTATGTACGCGTAGTACTGGCTTCGCAATTTCGCGAGGGCTGGGGTTGGGGCCGGATTGCTACGCGTGCTTGGATCGTGCCGGGTGGTCTTGTTGTAGGTTACTCCGGGCGCGCTTGGATGTTGTCCGGATGTTTAGTGGCCGGACTCGAGAATTGCTGTGAGAGGCTGCTTTGCACCTCCGCCCCGAGGGCCACCCTGTGCTCCTCCGTTCGGAGAGAGCTTTCGGTGTTTCCATTGACCGTGATTACTCCTCGAGGGCCTGGCATCTTGAGCTTGAGGTATGCGTAGTGCGGCACCGCATTGAACTTTGCAAATGCGGTTCGTCCAAGCAGTGCATGATAGCCGCTGCGGAACGGGACTATGTCGAAGATTAACTCTTCGCTTCGGAAGTTATCCGGGGATCCGAAGACCACTTCGAGTGTAATTGAGCCTGTACAATTGGCCTCTACACCCGGTATGACGCCTTTAAAGGTCGTCTTTGTAGGTTTAATCCTTGAGGGGTCTATGCCCATTTTGCGCACTGTATCCTGATAAAGCAGGTTCAGGCTGCTACTGCCGTCCATCAGGACTCTAGTGAGGTGAAATCCGTCGATGATTGGGTCAAGAACCAATGCGGCAAAACCGCCGTGACGGATGCTAGTGGGGTGGTCCCTTCGATCAAAGGTGATCGGGCAGGAGGACCATGGGTTGAACTTCGGGGCGACTGGCTCCATCGCATATACGTCCCTTAGTGCACGCTTCCGCTCCCTTTTGGGTATGTGGGTTGCGTATATCATGTTCACCGTTCGCACTTGTGTGGGAAAGCCCTTCTGTCCTCTATTGTTCGGCGGCCGGGGCTCTTCCTCGTCATCGCTATGCAGCCCCTTGTCATTGAGTTCGGCACTTAACTTGCCTACTTTGTTGAACACCCAACAATCCTTGTTGGTGTGGTTGGCTGGTTTTTCGGGGTGCCATGTATCCGCACAAGCGATCGAGTATTCGGTCCAAGTTGGACGGGCCCTGGGTATTTCTTTTGAATGGCTTCTTCCGCTGACCGGGTTTAGAGCCTCTGAATCCGGCATTGACTGCCGTATCTTCATCATTGTCGCCGTTAATGCGGCGCTTGTTCTTGTTGCGACGCGACCTGCCATTGCTGTCCTTGGTATCCAAACTACCAGGGTTTTTGTTTAGGTTGTTACTACGAGCCAGCCGATTGTCCTCTCCGCGCAAAAGCGGGTCATGAGTGTGGTGAGGGCTGCCATGGATTTCAGCTTTTCCGTCCTAGGTGTCGGGCTAGCCACTCGTCATGGATGTTATGTTTGAAGGCTGCAAGGGCCTCCGCATCCGGACGATCAACGATTTGATTTTTCTTGGTTAGGAACCGTGTCCGTAATTGTCCGGCCGATTCTTCTGCTGCTGAATTATGTGGCTGAGGTCATCGGTGTCCGGTGGTCGCATATGTGCCCTGGAAGTTATCAAGGAATGCGGCTTCCAGGTCCTCCCAACAACCAATTGATTCTGCTGGCAAGCTGTTGAGCCAATGCCGAGCTGGTCCTTTAAGCTTGAGTGGGAGGTATTTGATGGCGTGTAGATCATCACAGCGGGCCATGTGGATATGGAGGAGGTAGTCCTTGATCCAAACCACAGGATCTGTTGTGCCATCGTATGATTCGATGTTTACGGGTTTGAAACCCTCGGGGATTTGATGATCCATTACTTCATCTGTGAAGCATAGTGGGTGTCTTGGCGCCTCAGATTGAGCTATATCACGACGCAGCTCAAATGAGCTTTGTCTACTGTGTTCGGCCGGCCGAAATTGCTGTATCCGGCATGAAGGTTATCGTCACGTGTCGTGGGGCGCCCACGCGATCCGTAGATCGATCTTGTTTGCATTGCCTTGTCCTCCAATATGTCTCGCAGGTCTAGCGCGTTTCCCCGTGCCTTGGTACCTTTCGAGCGACGCTGGAGTACGGCTTGAATGGAGGGTCTGGAGGCCTCTCTGTCGCGACCACAGGGTGGCCGGTCGGCCGCATCATGCGCTGGTGATCTAGGTTTGGGTGCTGCTTCCTCTAATTGGGGTAGCAGCCTGCGTTTTGGGTATCTCTTGGAGGGCCGTTCGAGTTCATACTCTTCGGCTGCAAGGACTTCAGTCCATCTGTCAGCTAGCAAGTCTTGGTCAGCTCTAAGCTGCTGCTGCTTTTTCTTGAGTCTGCTTGCCGTGGCCATAAGCCTGCATTTGAAACGCTCCTGTTGGCGGGATCCTCGAGCACCCATTTAATTGCTGTCGTCGAGGCTTGCCTCGTCTTCGGAGGGGGGCGCATAATTATCGTCCTCTACCTCTCTTTCTGCCGCACTGTCGTGAGGTCTTGCTTCTCCCTCCTCCTGCGCTGAGTCCTGCTGGAGGGGGTTGTCTTCGGCACTGTCCGGGGTATTATTGTCTCCAGCGCCAGAATCACCGTTTTTACTGTGGCGGGATTTAGAACGGCGCCGCTGACGTCGGCGCTTGGGTTGTTTCTTAGAGGGGTCATCCTCCGCCGTTCCATCGCCATTCCCATATTTTGGGATGTCCACCATGTATATGTCATATGACGAGGTGGCCTTCCAGTGCCCTGTAGGCGCTGGGTCTTGGTCGTCTCCGGCATCATCGTCCATACCGTCGATGTCTTCGGAGTCGAAGTCGAGCATGTCGGTTAAATCATCGACAGTGGCTACAAAGTGGGTGGTGGGTGGGCGTTGAATTTCTTCGTCGTCCGCATCCCAACCTTCCTAACCGTAGTCCAGCCAGGGCTCTCCTGATAAAGAGAGAGACTTTAGTGAATTCAGGATGCCGCCAAAGGGCGAGTGCTGAAAGATGTCCGCGGTAGTGAACTCCTTGACCGGCGCCCAATCGGATTCGATTGGTAGGGGCGCGGAGGGTTCGGAGTCCGGAGAGGAGTCCGGTGCCTTGGAGTCAAGGTCTTCGCAAAGGACAGGGATGGAGTTCGGCTCAATTGCCGTTGAGATCGTAGCCCCCGAGGCGGTGTCCAACCAACCGTCCTCGATCGGCGAAACCGGCTCTGGATTAAAGGTCGGAGCGGGCACTGGTGCGGCCTCCAGGGCACTGTTCGGCGGCAGAGCTAGATCGTACCCATCGAGACAGTGTGGCGCGCTTGGCTGTGACTCGAATCCGTCGAAGTTCAAGTCTCTGCGGACATCAGCCGTATAGTTCGAGCTTCCAAATCTGACCTGATGGCCAGGGGCGTAGCTTTCGATCTGCACCAGATGGCCAAGTGAATTGGCCCGCAGTGCAAAGCCGCCGAATACGAAGATCTGTCCGGGGAGAAAAGTCTCACCCTGGACCGCGTCGTTGTTGATGATCGAAGGAGCCATCGGGCCTGTAGGTGACGGCTACGTAGGAACTCTCAATGAAAGCACCAATGTCGGTGTCAAAACCGGCGGATCTCGAGTAGGGGGTCCCGAATCATGCGTCTAGGCGGATGGTAACAGGAGACAAGGGACACGATGTTTTTACCCAGGTTCGGGTCCTCTCGATGGAGGTAATACCCTACTCCTGCTTGATTAATATTGATGATATGGGTAGTACAAGAGTAGATCTACCACGAGATCAAGGAGGCTAAACCCTAGAAGCTAGCCTATGGTATGATTGTTGTTCGTCCCCACAGACTAAAACCCTCCGGTTTATATAGACACCGGATAGGGTTAGGGTTACACAGAGTCGGTTACAATGGTAGGAGATCTACATATCTGTATCGCCAAGCTTGCCTTCCACGCCAAGGAAAGTCCCATCCGGACACGGGACAAAGTCTTCAATCTTGTATCTTCATAGTCTTGCAGTCCGGCCAAAGATGATAGTTCGGCTATCCGGACACCCCCTAGTCCAGGACTCCCTCAGCAGGGCCCATGCATCATTGCCTTTCGGTCGAACCTACGTCCACAATTTTTTGTATGTGTTATATCTCCACTGGTCCGCGAACCCAAAATGCTGCCTCGTTCCCGTAAAACCAAGTGGCCCACACATATTTAAGGCATCGACTCGAACCCGTTTACTACGACGTGGCCCCGCACGCCGTAGTACTCCTACAAACCTATCGCCGCACTCATCATCGGTTTTCTTCAAGAGGACGAGGGAGAAGCCGATTTGTAGTGGAGGCGCTTTCAAAAAAAAGGATCTGTAGTGGAGACCCCTACCTTAGGGTGCCCTAGGTAGCTGCCGCACGCATCATTGTTTTCTATTTTCTTTATGCTCTTGCGCGCTAGAGTGAAATGATGGTTGCTTCGTCCGTCCAGCTTAATGCGGGAAAGGTGGGGCTTTGTGATTTGACCCCTCATCGCTCATTTTCTACTACTGCGCGCTACGACCGGGGTGCCTCCAATTCCAACAGATGCACCGTACTATGATTTGGTGCATCGCATGTGGAACAAGACGGTGGATGAGCCACATGTCTGCCAAAGGGGTCCTGTTAAGTGTGTCGCCATTTCGTGTGTGGACTGACCCTGCTTGAGTTGCTACGCCAACACGACAGGAGCAGCCTAACCACTTGGTTTTGCTCCTTGGTGAATCCCGACTATATTGATCTAAAAAGATACGTGCTGAACTACCCTCTCTGTCTCGGTTTTTTATTTGTAGGCGTCTCGGTTTATAGGGCCTGCACGTAGTTCTACGTCATCCATTTGACTAACTAAATATGAGTTACTATGTCACAAAAAGTATATCATTGGATTCTTATTGGTTGATATGTGAATGTCGGATTTCGGGTTCCGGCAGACCCTTAAGGTTCGAACTCTGGGGTGCGCGTGGAGATCCAACCCTCCACCGTCTCGTACCTCGCCGAATCGCAGGGACCTAAACTACAAGCAAGAACGGCACAAGAGACGCAAGATTTATACTAGTTCGGTCCACCGTTGTGGTGTAATACCCTACTCTAGTTTGTGGTGTGGTGGATTGCCTCTTGGGCTGATGAAGAACAGTACAGGGAAGAACAGCCTCGCGAGGGTCTGTTCTTGGTGGGTGTGATGAACTGCTAAGTGGTGTCCCGTCGCTCTAGCTTGAGGATCGGGTCTCTATCTCTCTCTGATCTGGATGCGGATCGTCCTTATCCTTGCGATCCCTCGATCTCACCGTCCCCCTACTCTGAGTGTGGCTACTCCTATTTATAGGCGAAGGCCCTAGGCCTCTTCCCAAATATTGAGCGGGAAGGGCGCCAACAATTGGCCATTTTGAAGGGGAACGGCGGGTACACTTATCCTGACTAAAGTTGGTCCTCGCCGCCAAAGGCTCGTGATGACGCCTGCTTGGGCTCCACGATGACTCCTTCCAGCCGTTGGGGCTGGTCTTGGTCTTGTTGCAATCAAACGGATGCCTTTGCTTGATGCTCTCGCCACCGCCTCCCTTTGCACCAAAGAGGAAAGGAGGACGCCAGGCGGTGGCGCCTGACCGGGCGCCCTTGGTCGCCGTGGCTTGCGTCCACGGGCACCTCGCGAGGTACCCTGCCTTGAACTCTCCGCCTCCTCATGAGCCAGCTGACGAGGCCGCGCTGAGAAGCTCCTGGTCGTCCGCCGCCTCATGAGGCTTGGCCCCTCGCGAGGGTCTTGAGCTTGCGTTGATGAAGATGGGTTGTCCTGTGCCTCCTTTGAGCCACGTCGCAGGCCGCAGGCAGGCAAGTCTGGGGACCCCCGTTCCCAGAACACCGACAGTGAAGAAACAAGGTAGAAGTTAATGCACTGCGCCTTAGTATTTTGGGATTATTTGGTTTTTGTAAGATGACTTACTCACTTAGACGGAGAGAGTAGTTGTATTTAAAAGTCGAGGGCGGGGCTTTTCCTGCGCAGTAGGCGGGGCAGTTCCGCCTAGTCGGTTCGACAGAGACGCGAGAAGACGAGGGAGTAGGCTGCTGCAATCGTAGGGCTGTGTGATTTGACAGCGAGTTACTGCTGGACAGGTGGGGCTCCGTGATTTGACTTGCCATTATCATTTTAACTGCAGCGCTACGACCGGCGTGAGTCTCCCGATTCCTGACCACCTCCATACAGGTGCCTCTCCCAATGCCCCACCAGGTAGTAGTAGAGGCTGGCTCTTGCATGAGAGCCCACTTCTCCACTTTTTCCTTGCCTCTCTTTCCTCCACATATGCAAAAATGCCATGTAAAGTGCACTATTGTACTTACTTGCTCCTACAGGTGCTTAAGCTTGCCACACAGGCATAAAGTCTGATGTGGCAAGTTAATCAAGAAGAGAGAGACTAGTTTGGTGACCCAAGGAAGAAATGGTGCAAAGCGCGTGTACCTAGGTCAAAAGGCAGTTTTGAGTCTATAGCTAATTAAATGAAGCAAACTTAGCAACACCATTTCATTGGAAGAGGTCACTCCTTGGCAAATGCAATAAATACTAGTACTCCCTGTGTCCCATTATATAAGAACATTTTTGACACTACACTAGTGTCAAAAACGTTCTTATATTATGGGACGGAGGGAGTACGAAGAAAGAGATAGAGAGGAGTAAAAAAATACACTTATAGCCAACCTTATAGCCAACCTTGTTGTAGTATGAGTGACTAAGTGATGACTATGTATGCCATGCCAACATCAGATAGCCTAACGGACCGTGTTAAATCTCCAAGTGCGCGACCGCGCGAGCGACGCGACGGTCGTGGTAGGCGCGACCATGATACGGGCTGCTGGCAGCCCTTGGATCTAAGATCAAACGGTCGCATGCTAAGTTGCTGAAAATTTGCAGAATAACCCTCAAGGATAGGATATTCACCCATAGGTCTAGAATCACGCCATGCAACCGTTTGATCTCAGATCCAAGGGTTCTCGGAAGCTCGTATGATGGGAGAATGGAAAGCCACTAACCTGCCGTTTGCACGCTGGCAGTTCGCTCCTACTCGTCCCCGCACGTCCTTTAATACTACGGCGGTTTGCTCCTAGTCGTCCCGTCCATTCACATTACGGCAGTTCCACTAATCCTAACCCTCCTCCCAAATCCATGGCGTCCCAAATCTCCCCGATCGGCGGTGAGTACAAGCTTAGAACCATCACCGACGATGAGTTTGGCGTCATCTACACCCGTATTTCATGACGGTGAAAGGATGCCTTTCTCGCTTAGGACGCATGTTCGAAAACTCACATGATGAGTGGGTCGCTGGGCTAGATGTTGAGTACACCACAGTCATGGGACGAGAGAAGGATCTAAAGGACGAAGAGAGGAAGAAGCCCACCGTGATCCAGGTTTGCGTACATAATGTTTGCTTGGTCTACCACATATGCCATGCCGACATTGAGTGCCAGGATTTTAAAAACTTCCTCGAGGACAAAACAGTCAAATTCGTTACTGTAGACTTTAAGAACGACAAAGAAGTCTCACGTCGGATATGCCTCATTGTAGGCAACCCCTTAGACCTCCATAAGAATCGGATGGTGCCCTCTCGTCAGCCTTCAATGCTGACCCTGGCAGGAGCCATGGTTCATCCTTCGTACGGTAAACTGGAGAAACCTCCATACACGTTTCATCGTCATGCATGGCAGCGGAATGTACTAGATATAGACCACATCCAGTACGCTGCAATGGATGGCTACCTTTGTTTCAATATCTACAAGGGCTGGATGAAGAGCAACAACCAAGTTGGCGGTTCAAGCAAAGAAGTATCGGCCAAGAGGAAGAGGGACAAGGACGAAGTCGAGGACGTGGACGAGGACTCCGAGTAAGGTGGCAGTGTCGTTGCTCATGGTGGTTCTAAACTTCTAAGGCTGGTCATAGTGGGAGTAACTTATACTAGTATCATGCATATGCCACTAGTCTAAGTTACTACCTTCAAGTGCAAAGTAACATAGTAGTAGTGTCATAGAGGACTTCATTTATTAGCTTATAGACTCATCTTGTCTTGGGAAGCGCTATGTTACAGTAACATATTATATTACCACTTATCATTAACTACATGCCACGTAAGCAAAATTTTCTTGGAGTGCGCTATGCTACTAGCTAAGTTACTCGCACTTGCATAGTTTAATTCCAGGTGTGCATAGTTTAATTTGAGGGGTGTGTTGTGCTGAGCCCCCAGCAGAACTATGTTATGTTTCTTCTCGTTACTTTAACTCTTTAGTATGTACTCCCTCCGTAAATTAATATAAGAGCGTTTAGAATACTAAAGTAGTGATCTAAACGCTCTTATATTAGTTTACAGAGGGAGTACATACTAGTACTAGTATTTCTTTAATAGAATTTAGCACCCCAATTAAGCACATACTAGCTTTTTTAATAGTACTATATGCATAATTTGGCGACGAGCGCTCTCTATATGTACCACCTTTTTTTAAAATTTCAATTTTTGCTCCATGGCGCAATCCATCGATAGTGGAGTACTACTGTACAAAAGTATACATTTTTAAAAGGCTAGCGTACTGTTCATCACATATATATATATATATATATATATATATATATATATATATATATAGACAGATAAATTCTCAAACTATAACGACATGAAAGCCATGTAGTAAACCGATACGGAGTATTTATAGTAAAAATGAGGTGATTTTACCGAGCGATCGGCGGGGGAGCATGGACTGTCATGCGGTCCCACGTGTCATGATGTACCAAGGCGATGCGCGTGTCCCTCTTGAGGCAGAAGCAATACTAGTACGTGGTTTGAGATGATGTCGAACCGAAGTGTGAAATAATAGTTGCTTCATCCGTCTGGGAAGCTGCGGCATTGTGCTTTGACGTCTCATTGCTCATTACTACTACTGGGCCGGTTCGAGTGGGGTGCATCCCCCTGCTGTTCTACACTGTTATTTGGTGCTTGACACGTCGACCCGGTTGCTATATGTCCCACATGTCGGCATGTGAAGTACAGAATTCATGAAAGGGAGCGTCGACGGAGGAGTATACTACAGAATTCATGAAAGGGAGCGACTTAGTTTTGGAAAAATCTGTTTTTACAGTAATGCACCCACTAGGGTTTATAGGGCTCATCTAACAAACATTCGTTTTTCCGTTTTATAAGTCTCAATTCTACTATACTAGTAGTAGTACCATTACATGTAGGATTTCGAGGTGCGTTAGATCACCCGACGCAAGCCGTGTCAAGAGGAAACTAACCAATGCATGTACAAGTTCATGGAAATTTAGTGGTCATTCATGCATTCGTTCTAATTAATGCCTCGGTAAACATAACTTCTTGAGAAAACGGGTGTACTATGCAAACGACGAAATTAATTCGACCACTCACCGTCTACCTTGGTTGGAGAGATTTTGAAATTGATCCATAAACTGGAAAGGAGGGAGTAGTAACTTTTGTCTCGATTACTATTTGTGGCCTTGTATAGATGCAAAATGTATTTTTTTTTATAGTGGCCTTGTATAAGTAAATAGAGGGAGTACTAACCAAAGTACGTAGTAGGGACGAGGAGTAAACGGAGGGAGTAGTAAAATTTTCTCCTCGTGCTGCGAGCCACCGCGCGCGTGGGCGAGGGATCGGGCGTAAAGGCGTACAGTAGTAGTAAGCTTCACCTCATCCTGTGAGCCACCGCGCCCGTGGGCGGGGGAGACGGCGTACTAAGAAAGTTTCTCCTCATTCTGCGAGTTGACGGGACACATCAAAAGTACTCCAGTGTATAGAGCCATGCCTCTAAGGTAGGCCCCACACGGTCTCCCTCCACCAAGTGGACAACTAGTACACGTGCCAAATTACCACGTGGGATGCCTTTTTCGTACAGAAATGAGCTCCACCGTGTACCCGCGCAGGTGTGGTTGGGAAAGAGACGGGAGTACGTGCGCCGTGCGTGCACCTCTTCTCTTCGTGCACGTCCCCACCTACATGGGTGTGTGTGAGAGAGATACAAACCTAGACATAATGCGCCGTCCATCCCCATGCCTCCGCCCAGTCCGACCACCAGTCACCACCACGGCACCACGCCCCACTCCTCCTCACCTTATCTCTCATATTTCTCCCTCCACTTTTATATACAAGGGGCCACTATCAAAATTACAATTTGCAGATATACAAGGCCACTAACACTAATAGATGCAATATTAATGGTGTTTGCCTTGTCGTACTAGAGAAGGAGAACATTAAGTATCCCTTGCATGCATGCGGGAGTTTGTAAAAAAATGCATCTTGATGTTCCGTGCAATGCACGGTGAGGGAGTCCCGGATTAGCGGGTGTCCGGATAGCCGAACTATAACCTTTGGCCGGACTCCTGGACTATGAAGATATAAGATTGAAGACTTTGTCCCATGTCCGGATGGGACTTTCCTTGGCGTGGAAGGCAAGCTTGGCGATACGGATATGTAGATCTCCTCCCATTGTAACCGACTCTGTGTAACCCTATCCCTCTTCGGTGTCTATATAAACCGGAGGGTTTTAGTCCGTAGGACGAACAACAATCATACCATAGGCTAGCTTCTAGGGTTAGCCTCTCTGATATCGTGGTAGATCTACTCTTGTACTACCCATATCATCAATATTAATCAAGCAGGAGTAGGGTTTTACCTCCATCGAGAGGGCCCGAACCTGGGTAAAAACATCGTGTCCCCTGTCTCCTATTACCATCCGCCTAGACGCACACTTCGGGACCCCCTACCCGAGATCCGCCGGTTTTGACACCGACATTGGTGCTTTCATTGAGAGTTCCTCTGTGTCGTCATCTTTAGGCCCGATGGCTCCTCCGATCATCAACAACGACGCGGTCCAGGGTGAGATTTTTCTCCCCGGACAGATCTTCGTATTCGTCGGCTTTGCACTGCAGGCCAATTCGCTTGGCCATCTGGAGCAGATCAAAAGCTATGCCCCTGGCCATTAGATCAGATTTGGAAGTTTGAACTACACGGCTGACATCCGCGGAGACTTGATCTTCGACGGATTCGAGCCACAACCAAGCGCGCCGCACTGTCACGATGGGCATCATCTAGCTTTGCCGCCAAACAGTGCCCTGGAGGCCGCACCAGTGTCCGCTCTGACCCTCAACTCGGAGCCGACTGCGCCAATCGAGGACGGGTGGCTGGACACCGCCTCGGGGGCTGCAATCTCTACGGCGATCAAGCCGAACACCAGCCTTGTCCTTTGCGAAGCTTGTGACTCCAAGGTGCCGGACTCCTCTCCGGACTCCGAACCTTCCATGCCCCTGCCAATCGAATCCGATTGGGTGCCGGTCATGGAGTTCGCCGCCGCGGACATCTTTCAGCACTCGCCCTTCGGCGACATTCTGAATTCATTAAAATCTCTCACTTTATCAGGGGAGCCCTGGCCGGACTATGGTCAGCAAGGTTGGGATGCGGACGACGAAGAAATTCAAAGCCCACCCACCACCCACTTCGTAGCCACTGTCGGTGATTTAACCGACATGCTCGACTTTGACTCCGAAGACATCGACGGTATGGACAACGATGTAGGAGACGAACAGGAACCAGCGCCTATAGGGCATTGGACAACCACCTCATCCCATGATGTATACATGGTGGACACACCAAAAAGAAACGACGACGAGGAACAAAGGGACGCAACGAGGGATCGTTCCCTCGAAAAGCAGTCAAAGCGGCGGCGTCAGTGCCGCTCCAAACCCCACCTCGACAGAGACAGTAGCCATACAGACCCAGCCATAGAGCAGGGCGAACCGGCGGACGACGAACATGCCATCGAGCAACCGTCCGAACAGGGCAACTTGGATAAACAACCCGTCCTCGGCGAAGATAACAGTCCGGACGACATCACGCCGGACAGATTGCTGGAGCAGAAGAACCTCCAAAAAAGGCTCATCGCCACTGCGTAGCTCGAAAAAGCGTAAACGGAAGCTCAAAACAGCGGAAGATGCAATCAGAATTAGATGGAGCAAAGTACTCAACACCGCAGACAAATACGGCGACAGTCGCCGCACAAAGAGCTATCCGAAGCGAAAATTACTGCCGGAATTTGATGAAGAGGCCTTAGAGCCTCCGCAATCAAAAAAATAAGGAAGCCACCCGGTCGGATAAACGACCCCATGGCCAACATAGTGCGGCAAATGGCGCCGCACACAAGCCGGCATGCGATCCGCACGAGGATTCGCATCAAAAAGATGGCCCAGCCAGATCTATCTACAGGCCAAGAAAGCAAGCTCTAGTAAGCAATGCAACGCATCAAGTATCCGAACATCACGGTACACCCATATATAGGTCTGCCGCACACCCCCTATGTTTCACCGATGAGGTGCTGGATCATGAATTTCCAGCGGGATTCAAGCCTGTAAACATAGAGGCATACGACGGAACAACAGACCCTGGAGTCTATATTGAGGATTACATCCTCCACATACACATGGCTAGATGAGATGATCTCCACGCCATAAAATACTTACCCCTCAAGCTCAAAGGGCCAGCCCGGCATTGGCTTAAAAGCCTTCCCGAAAACACCATTGGAAGTTGGGAAGAGCTCGAGGATGCTTTTCGGGCAAATTTTCAAGGGACCTATGTCCGACCTCCGGATGCGTATCGATTTAAGTCATATAACTCAACAACACGGAGAGTCAGCCCGAAACTCTGGAACAGATTTCTTACTAAAAAGAACCAGATAGTCGACTGTCCGGACGCTGAAGCCTTAGCAGCTTTCAAACACAGCGTTCGAGACGAATGGCTCGCCAGACACCTCGGCCAAGAAAAGCCAAGAACAATGGCCGCATTAACAAGCCTCATGACCCGCTTTTGCGCAGGAGAGGATAACTGTGATACCCCAAAATTTTAGCCTTGTTTTGTTAATTAAAATTTTGCCAGGAAATAAATTTTTATTTTCTGGGCTCCCTTTTTATTTTTTGGACCATTTATCTCTCTAGTTATTATGGAGTTTTTCCCAAAATAAAACCTTTCAAATATGTTATTGGACTTGTTTAACCTCTCAAGGAATACTTTTCCTTTATTAGTAGAACTAATTACTTAATTAATTTGCTTGATCTTTATTTTCTTGAAAAATGGTTTTCCAAGATTATATGGCCATATTTGAACTACAACCATTTGATAGATTCACTTAAAATTCCAACCAAAATTTGGATATGTCAGGTGATGTTTTTAAATCACTTTTGTGCAATAATAACTTTTATTCATGAAATATTTTGAGCTCTGCACCCATTTCCTCTTCTCTGGTCCAGTGGGCATTTTTGCACTATAACCTAATTAAATATTTCCTCAGACCCTCCACCAAAATTCTGGAATGTCAGTGGTAACATGCCATCCAACTTTATGCAAAAACCTAGTATTGTTCTTTGGAAAAATTGAGTATATCAACCTCTTTTTCATTCTGGACCAGACCTGTGTTTTCTACTGCAACCCCATTCTTTCTTGCTCAAGTGACCTTGTGCTTTCTCATCCTTGTAGTCAACCCTGCAAAACCCCTAAGTCCAGGAGCATGCACTCTTTGGAACACCTATGGTCCATGTAATGATGCCATTTACTCCCTATCCAGAATTGTAGTTTTGCAAAACTTGCACTAGCAAGTTTCTCCTTTTTGCAAACTAACTTCACCACCCTCTCATTCATCCACAGAGACACTGATCTGGAGAATTTGGCCACCCCAAGTACTGCCTGGATGGCATTGGCATTTTGACAAACACCCTGAGTGCATGGCCAGATTTGGCATGATTTCAAGTTTACATTGTGAACTTGAGCCCCTGACCTATCCACCATGTCCCTTGATCCCCTTGCTAACCCTAAACTAGCCTCACATTTGCCAGCCCCGCTCAAGCACGCTAGGCTACCCTGGCTTTTCACAAAAACGTCCCGGGCGTGCTCTGGGCGCGCCCAGAGCGTGCGTTTGGCCCGCACGTGCGCCCGAGCCGACGCGTCGCCCCCTGGTTTGCCACCGGTTTGCAGAGCCGCGCCACTCATTTGGCCTCTCGCTGCGTCGCGCCAAGAGCCCTGACCGCCTCTGCAGCGTTGCCAGCAAGCCGCTTGGAGGCACGCCCGCGGCTGCAACCGCCACCGCCATGAGCAGCACCGCACAAGCCTCCAGCGCTCGCCACCTGCCCCCTGGAGCAGCGCGAGCTCATCCGCAGCCATGTCCACTAGCGCTCGTCGCCGCCACGACGCCCTAAGCTACAGAATGGCGGTCACCGGCGACCTTATCCCGGCCGCCCAAGGAACCGACCCAGCGCCTATTTAAGGAGCCCCGAGCTCGTCTCCGCACGCAGGCAGTCTCAAACCCCTCCCTAGGACCCCATTGGCAGCCAACTGACCCGGGGAGATCTCCTTCCCCATCTCTGGCAACCGCAGCCGCCGCCACTGCCCCGGCCATTCCGGCGTCATCAGAGCCTCCCCCTCCCTGTTCTCTTCACCAGGAGCTCTCCCTTCCTCCCGTGAACTGTCCCCCCTGCTCAATTTTAATCGGGAACCACCGCCGCCCCAAAACCACTTCGCCACCGAAACCTTCCTCCGCCGCAGAGCTCGCCGCCGGTGACTCACTCCGTCCCCGTCACTCCCTCGACCACCGGGAGAACCGCCCCAGTCATGCGGATCCATCCCCACCCTCGGATGCCCGCGAAGAGCCACCGTTCGCCGGCGACGATCGCCGGAGCCCCGCCCCGCTCGGACAGAGGAGGGAGAAAACGCGGGCGACTGGTCAAACCTGACCAGTGGGCCAGGCGGGCCCACTGTCAGTGACCCCGCCCAGTCCACGTGGGTTAAGTGGAAGCGCATTTCCAGATTACGCCTTCGACGTGTACATATATATTCGAAACATTTTCCTTTCTGTTTTATTTTTAATAACAGATTTTTGACCAAACTTTGACCGGCTGTATCTTTTTAAATAGAGCTCCAAATAAATTAATTCTTCTTCCTACCTCTCTCAAATATTGCCTAGTTTATTTTAAGATTTATTTGAAAAATTTTCAAAACAAGTTTTTGTGCTGCTTTGATTTTGTGTGTTAATTCATATATATTCTTTTAAATAGGATTTTTGAAGATTTCAAGATGTGTTGGAATGCACCCTGCCTTCCCGTGACTTGAAGGCAAGCATTCTGAACCTTGGTGAAATTTTGTGTGTGTTGCATAGCACGGTGGCAACACCACCCCGACACGAGCATACGTCATTTTATGTGAGGATGTGTTCCTACTCATGAGTGCATGTTAATGAATTTCATGCAAATGGAGTTGATATGATTGTGATAGAAATCACCGTCATATGCCTTTCATGCATACCAGGAGGAAAGCCGGGAAGGCCTCTGTCTTGGGTAGACACGGTCTTGTCCCTAGTCCTCCGTCGAGACGGTCGTGTCCGGTATGGCATGAGGGGGTATGTCGCGTGGTGTTTCTATCTGTTGTTTGAAGTATATGCATTGTTATACTAATCTTGAA
This sequence comes from Aegilops bicornis, assembly GCA_021605145.1. Taxonomy (NCBI): domain Eukaryota; kingdom Viridiplantae; phylum Streptophyta; class Magnoliopsida; order Poales; family Poaceae; genus Aegilops; species Aegilops bicornis. The sequence goes on from CM038673.1 coordinate 726,597,021, forward strand.
GGGAATATTACAACCTCCTGAGTCGACCGTAGAGATCCAGTCTTGTGCCAAGAACCCCCATACTTGCTTCGTACTACCACTCGTCTCTACAATAAGTAGGGTACGGTTCAAGAAGTTGTCAACCCCTTTCTGGCACACACCGTGCATGAGAGGCCATGGTGGAAGATACGGAGGCATCCGTAGTCATGCCACCGGTCCGGGAGCATGGGTGTTTCGGTTGTAGCTGAAGGGGTAGCTCCCGATTCTTGCATGTATAAATTTTGTGATCCCATGTTACGTCGAGGTTGTAGCCTCCCCACTTAGAGTTTTGCTTGACAGGTGTCGTGGGTGATTCCAGACACATGTGAGTTAAGCTGGTTTGTGCAAGTTAGGTGTGTTTTCAACAAAAAGACCGTAGACGGAATTAGTCCCGATGGACTAAAGGAATCCGTTACTCGTGGGTAAAGAGTACACCCTCTGCGGAGATTAAACATATTCGAATAGCCGTGTCCATGGTTAAGGATTACAGTCTGGGATGGGTCAAGTGTCAGTCTTAGTGTCGGTCTTCGGAGGTGAAACTGTTTAAACCTGGAATCACGATTGTGACTTGTGATAATTATGATTATTATTATTGATGTGGACTAACCCGTGATATTTTCGGTATTATCGAACATCCCTGGGATGGTTCTACCTCCTGGATATTCACTATATTTATTTATAAGCCCTTTATGTGGTGTAGCTCAGACGCCCGACTGCGGCATTGTTTTTGTTTATTTATAAGCCCTTTATGTGGTGTCGCTCAGACGCCCCACTGTGGCATTTCTTTTAAAGCCCTTTATGTGGTGTCGCTAAGACGCCCGACTGTGGCATTTCTTTTAAAGCCCTTTATGTGGTGTCGCTAAGACGCCCGACTGTGGCATTTCTTTTAAAGCCCTTTATGCGGTGTCGCTAAGATGCCCGACTGTGGCATTTCTTTTAAAGTCCTTTACGTTATTTACTTCATAATTTTAATACTACCAAATTATTGCATATTCACAAATAACATGCTTGCACGCATCAGAGTTTTATTTATCTTTTGTGACTGACGTCATGAACATAAGATATTTTCAGCATATCATTGTTATATTATGCCTGTGTTCATAATGTTTGCGAGTACATTCAAAGTACTCACCGGCTTGTCCCTGGCTATTGCCTTGGCTAGATTTTCCTTGCACGGAGAGGAGCGGCCGTGCCGACAGTCCCGAAACCTAAGCAACGGTGATAGCAGCCTCGTGAAGATAGGAGTTAACCCGTCAGCTGTTCTGTGGGAAATGGAGTCCCATAGACGATGATGATTCACAACCCGCTTCCGCCATCAACCACTAGAAACCATTTGTTGTACTCACAGACCAGAATGGTCTTGTACTACCTACATATCCTGTATTTTTGCTTGGAAATTCGGTACCAAGTTGGTGCCTCATCAGCTAACAGTTATCCTGGGGCTGGTGAGCACAACGGCCATTTTCTGAAATTTATTAACCGGAAAACCGGTCGCGACCTACTTGGTATCAGAGCCAGGCTGACCATTGGCTAATCCTGTCTTAGCCAGGTCAATAAACTTAGGCAAACCAACCCACCAGACCATATCCGAACCCCAGCCAAGCTTCCCGTTCAAGATAGCCACACTGTGAACCCGACACTTTTGGCAGTCGGTGCCCAATCTATCAACCTAGCCTGTCTATCGCGCACCAGTGACCAGCACCCAAGGTGTCTCATTCGCAAGCGTGCGAAGGACGACTCCGTCCCCTTTTCCTATAAAAAAGGGCACGCTCGCCTCAACCCAGCCCAGCACAGCCGCTACCCCAGACCAAGCCATAATGCCTGGTCCCGTAGTGCACCATGAGACTACAGCAACCAACCTTGGAGGTTTTGTGACCATACTCGCAAACCTCACCCGTCGTGCCTATGCGTTAGAAGAGCCACCAGAATATGTTGTGTACCAAGGACCCATGAGCGGTGAGGACCGTCAATTATGGGCCACTGTGCACATCTACGGTAGGGGTCTAGAGCCCGAGAGCCCCTACAGGTTCACCGGAAGGACAACTTCCTTTGACCCACAAGCCATCCAACTAGCTGCTCGAGAGGCTATAGTTCATCTCGTGCACACGCCGCCAGAGTTAACTGTCGCTCGTTCCACTACTACCCCCGACGTAAAGGGTATGGTAGACCACCCCAAGTTGCCAACGGAGATCACGAGACAGACCCTGCATTGCTGCACCTAGTGCGCTATGTAGGTGCGCTAGAGGCATTGTTCGATCAAATCACCATCGATCTGATCGCAGCTCGTGGAGAGCTGGTTCGTCGAGCCCCGGCGAGAGAAGAGATCGAGCCCAACACCGACAACCCAGTCGTGCTGTTCGGACACCCGATCGAGACCTTGAGGTCAGCCATAGCTGTTAGCCAAGGTACTTTGATGACCCCAGAAGTGCTTCGTCGCCTCCTGGGAGCACACTCCAACGGGGTTGTGGTCAACAATCCCCACGATGGTCACCATCACTACCCCGAGCCTGCAGCCCCTCAACCCTCTCCAGCTAATTCCGAAGGTGAGGACCGTGGAGAAGCCTCGACATCCACAAGGAACGCCCGCTTGGATGTAAACAAAGTGGACTAAGTCACTCCAGTAGTGTCGAGTCCCAGTTACCCTCGCTTTGTAATCCTGTATATTATCGCAGTCTGTTGTCGTGCCTCTGTTTTATATAGTAGTCTTGCATGGATATATTAGCATGCAGTGTGATTTCTCTATCCTTGGCGCAGCTACCAAAACCTCCCCGACAACCCCACAGTGATACGTCACTTTGGTGAGATATGTATCTGTGGCTTTGACCCCGACTCTCGGAGCCGAGCTGGCAAATTCTTTACCTTTCACCACGGTAGAATGACCCATCTCCGGTGCTATAAAAGGACCACTACGTGACCTTGCCAAGCACCCCTCACCTTATGCACCATTCTCACAACCATTTCTTGCCATGCTGAGCCCCAGTATCTATCTGAGAACTCCAGATGCAACCCCGGGTAGTTTTGTCAAGATATTGTGGGATTTTACCTGCAGTACCATGGGCGCTACCCAGCCACCCCAAAGACGAGCTGTTCAAATCGAGAATCACCCCTTCCACCTCGAGATATTGGGCAGCCGTGCACATCCCGCCCAGAAACCCAAACCAAGATCCAACGGAGGTCTCCTTCAGAGGGAAATCTATGCCAACCCGCATATGGCCAGAGAAGCTGCGGCGTCTGGCTTCGCTCACCTTCGATTCGCGGTACCCTATGCCAGCGAACGAGGGTATTATTATTTTCCGAGCCGTGCAGCACCCGGAGGAGCAACATCTTTTCCAGGTGGACGTATTGAGAGAGACCCCGTCTTGGCCAACCTCGTCCAATACGTCATCGCTCAAGAGCATTTAACTCAACGCGTGATGGGTTATCTGCAGAACCTCGCGGATTTAAATCCTTAGATCGCCATCGGCAGACCACTGAGGCCAGACCAAGAGAGACACATACATCGACTGGTCAATCTTCTTCCTCCGATAGAAGAGGAGTGTATTCCATTGCTAGAGACATTTTCTCGAGACCCCGTCCAGTTACCATTCTCTTTTTAGACGTCACTGCTGTGTTTGTTAGTTCAGCATTTAATATCACGTTGTAACTTATGCTTGGTACCCCGAATTTATGCGACGAGTCGAGTATTTAGTTCCTGCTTATATGGGTGGTTTTCCCTGTGATTAACTTGTGTAACCGCGAAAAGAATCCTGGAGCGAGATTTCTTTTCCCTGAGTTGCTGCATCGTATATCTCCTCATGCCGTGGATTACTTTATTTCACCCAGCACCACGGCAGCAGACTCACCTCCGCTCGAACGCATACCATGCTTGCAAAGACACGTGACCGTGGGGTATTTGTTTTTCAAAACCGCTCCTAGCAAATCTCGAGGACGAGATTTTTCTTAAGGGGGGTAGTGTTGTGACACCCCAAAATTTTAGCCTTGTTTTGTTAATTAAAATTTTGCCAGGAAATAAATTTTTATTTTCTGGGCTCCCTTTTTATTTTTTGGACCATTTATCTCTCTAGTTATTATGGAGTTTTTCCCAAAATAAAACCTTTCAAATATGTTATTGGACTTGTTTAACCTCTCAAGGAATACTTTTCCTTTATTAGTAGAACTAATTACTTAATTAATTTGCTTGATCTTTATTTTCTTGAAAAATGGTTTTCCAAGATTATATGGCCATATTTGAACTACAACCATTTGATAGATTCACTTAAAATGCCAACCAAAATTTGGATATGTCAGGTGATGTTTCTAAATCACTTTTGTGCAATAATAACTTTTATTCATGAAATATTTTGAGCTCTGCACCCATTTCCTCTTCTCTGGTCCAGTGGGCATTTTTGCACTATAACCTAATTAAATATTTCCTCAGAGCATCCACCAAAATTTTGAGATGTCAGTGGTAACATGCCATCCAACTTTACGCAAAAACCTAGTATTGTTCTTTGGAAAAATTGAGTATATCAACCTCTTTTTCATTCTGGACCAGACCTGTGTTTTCTACTGCAACCCCATTCTTTCTTGCTCAAGTGACCTTGTGCTTTCTCATGCTTGTAGTCAACCCTGCAAAACCCCTAAGTCCAGGAGCATGCACTCTTTGGAACACCTATGGTCAATGTAATGATGCCATTTACTCCCTGTCCAGAATTGTAGTTTTGCAAAACTTGCACTAGCAAGTTTCTCCTTTTTGCAAACTAACTTCACCACCCTCTCATTCATCCACAGAGACACTGATCTGGAGAATTTGGCCACCCCAAGTACTGCCTGGATGGCCTTGGCATTTTGACAAACACCCTAAGTGCATGGCCAGATTTGGCATGATTCCAAGTTACATTGTGAACTTGAGCCCCTGAGCTATCCACCATGTCCCTTGATCCCCTTGCTAACCCTAAACTAGCCTCACATTTGCCAGCCCGCTCAAGCACGCTTAGGCTACCACAGCTTTTCATCGAACACGTCCGGGCGTGCTCTGGGCGCGCCCAGAGCGTGCGTTTGGCCCGCACGTGCGCCCGAGCCGACGCGTCGCCCCCTGGTTTGCCACCGGTCTGCAGAGTCGCGCCACTCACTTGGCCTCTCGCTGCGTCGCGCCAAGAGCCCCGACCGCCTCTGCAACGTTGCCAGCAAGCCACCTGGCGGCACGCCCGCGGCCGCAACCGCCACCGCCATGAGCAGCACCGCCCAAGCTTCCAGCACTCGCCACCTGCCCCCTGGAGCAGCGCGAGCTCATCCGCAGCCATGTCCACTTGCGCTCGTCGCCACCACGACGCCCCGAAGCTATGAATGGCGGTCACCGGCGACCTTATCTCGGCCGCCGCGAACCGATCCCGGCGCTTATTTAAGGAGCCCCGAGCTCGTCTCCGCCGCAGGCGATCTCAAACCCCTCCCTAGGACCCCATTGGCAGCCAACCGACCCAGGGAGATCTCCTTCCCCATCTTCGGCAACCGCAACCGCCGCCACTGCCCCGGCCATTCCCGCGTCATCAGAGCCTCCCCCTCTCCGTTCTCTTCACCAGGAGCTCTCTCTTCCTCCCGTGAACTCTCCCCCCTGCTCAATTTTAATCAGGAACCACCGCCGCCCCAAAACCACTACGCCACCGAAACCTTCCTCCGCCGCAGAGATCGCCGCCGGTGACTCACTCCGTCCCCGTCACTCCCTCGACCACCGGGAGAACCGCCCCAGTCATGCGGATCCATCCCCACCCTCGGATGCCCGCGAAGAGCCACTGTCACGGGCGGCGATCGCCGAGCCTCGCCGCTTCCAGACGGAGGGAGGAGAAAAATGCGGCGATCGTCAAACCTGACCAGTGTGGCAAGGCGGGCCCACTGTCATTGACCCCGCCCAGTCCACGAGGGTTAAGTGGAAGCGCATTTCCAGATTACGCCTTCGACGTGTACGTATATATTTGAAACGTTTTCCTTTCTGTTTTATTTTTAATAACAGATTTTTGACCAAACTTTGATCGGCTGTATCTTTTTAAATACAGCTCCAAATAAATTAATTCTTTTTCCTACCTCTCTCAAATATTCTCTAGTATATTTTAAGATTTATTTGAAAAAGTTTCAAAACAACTTTTTGTGCTGCTTTGATTTTGTGTGTTAATTCATATATATTCTTTTAAATAGGATTTTTGAAGATTTCAAGATGTGTTGGAATGCACCCTGCCTTCCCATGACCTGAAGGCAAGCATTCTGAAACCCGTGAAATTTTGTGTGTGTTGCATAGCACGGTGGCAACACCACCCGACACGAGCATCCCTCATTTTATGTGAGGATGTGTTCCTACTCATGAGTGCATGTTAATGAATTTCATGCAAATGGAGTTGATATGATTGTGATAGAAATCACCGTCATATGCCTTTCATGCATACCGGGAGGAAAGCCAGGAAGGCCTCTATCTAGGGTAGACACGGTCTTGTCCCTAGTCCTCCGTCGAGACGGTCGTGTCCGGTATGGCATGAGGGGGTATGTCGCGTGGTGTTTCTATCGGTTGTTTGAAGTATATGCCTTTGTTATACTAATCTTGCAGGAATATTACAACTTCTGAGTCGACCGTAGACCGAGTCTTGTGCCAAGAACCCCATACTTGCTTCAGACTACCACTGCGTCTCTACAATAAGTAGGGTACGGTTCAGTAAGTTGTCAACCCCTTTCCTAGCACACACCGTACAGAGAGGCCATGGTGGAAGATACTGGAGGCATCCGGTAGTCATGCCACCGGGTCCGGGAGCATGGGTGTTTTGGTTGTAGCCGAAGGGGGTAGCTCCCCAGTTTGCGCGCGGTATAAATTTTGTGATCCCATGTTACGTCGAGGTTGTAGCCTCCCCACTTAGAGTTTTGCTTGACAGGTGTCGTGGGTGATTCCAAACACATGTGAGTTAAGCTGGTGTGTGCAAGTTAGGTGTGTTTTCAACAAAAAGACCGTAGACGGAATTAGTCCCGATGGACTAAAGGAATCCGTTACTCGTGGGTAAAGAGTACACCCTCTGCGGAGATTAAACCTATTCGAATAGCCGTGTCCATGGTTAAGGATTACACCGATGGGTCAAGTGTCATCTTAGTGTCGGTCTTCGGAGGTGAAACTGTTTAAACCTGGAATCACGATTGTGACTTGTGATAATTATGATTATTATTATTGATGTGGACTAACCCGTGATATTTTCAGTATTATCGAACATCCCTGGGATGATTCTACCTCCTGGATATTCACTATATTTATTTATAAGCCCTTTATGTGGTGTTGCTCAGACGCCCGACTGCGGCATTGTTTTTGTTTATTTATAAGCCCTTTATGTGGTGTCGCTCAGACGCCCCACTGTGGCATTTCTTTTAAAGCCCTTTATGTGGTGTCGCTAAGACGCCCGACTGTGGCATTTCTTTTAAAGCCCTTTATGTGGTGTCGCTAAGACGCCCGACTGTGGCATTTCTTTTAAAGCCCTTTATGTGGTGTCGCTAAGACGCCCGACTGTGGCATTTCTTTTAAAGTCCTTTATGTTATTTACTTCATAACTTTAATACTACCATATTATTGCATATTCACAAATAACATGCTTGCACGCATCAGAATTTTATTTATCTTTTGTGATTGACGTTATGAACATAAGATATTTTCAGCATATCATTGTTATATTATGCATGTGTTCATAATGTTTGCGAGTACATTCAAAGTACTCACTGGCTTGTCCCTGGCTATTGTCTTGGCCAGATTTCCTTGCACGGAGAGGAGCGACCGTGCCGACAGTCCTGGAACCTAAGCAACGGTGATAGCAGCCTCGCAAAGATAGGAGTTAACCTGGTCAGCTGTTCCTGTGGGAAATGGAGTCCCATAGACGATGATGATTCACAACCCGCTTCCGCCATCAACCACTAGAAACCATTTGTTGTACTCACAGACCAGAATGGTCTTGTACTACCTACATATCCTGTATTTTTGCTTGGAAATTCTTTACCAAGTTGGTGCCTCATCAGCTAACAGTTATCCTGGGGCTGGTGAGCACAACGGCCATTTTCTGGAATTTATTAACCGGAAAACCGGTCGCGACAATAACTGGTTGGAAAGATGCAGTACTAACGACCCAAGTACATCCGAAGTTAGGGATGGAAACGGGAAACCGCGACGCAGTAAGGACCCGCGTCGGACCAAGGAAAACAGCCCGAAGAGCACGGCAGTCAACACTGGATTCAAAAGCTCTCGGCAGAATCAGAAAAATCTGCCCCTCAAGGATAACAGGGACGAGCTATCTAACTTAAACAAAATCTTGGACAAGATATGCCAAATCCACAGTACTCCCGGGAAGCCTGCAAACCATACCCACAGAGATTGTTGGGTCTTCAAGCAATCCGCAAACTCAACGCCGAACACAAGGGGCTCGACACACCAAGCGAGGACGATGACAAACCCCACAAGCGAGCACCGGAAAACAAAAGAATTTCCCACAAGAAGTCAAAACAGTAAACTCACTTCACGTGGCAAAAGGAAAACATAGTGGCGCCTATAGAGATACGCTACCATACGGCCTATCCTGCAGGAGTCCCGCCATCGGGTTGTTAAAACCAATCACCTTCGACCAACATGATTACTCTAGAAGTATCCGGAACGCAGGCTGGACTGCCTTGATATTAGATCCGATAATTGACGGACTCCACTTTACACAAGTCCTAATGGACGGCGGCAGTGATCTAAATCTGCTATATCAGGACACAATCCGCAAAACGGGGATAGACAAAACAACAATTTGCCATAGCAACACTTCCTTTCAAGGGGTAACGCTAAGCCCAGATGCCCATTGTACGGGCTCTCTCCTGCTAGAAGTTATGTTTGGCTCACCCAAAAACTTCCGCTGCAAAAAGCTAACCTTCCAAATCACCCCATTTACAAGTAGCTATCAAGCACTACAGGGACGCGAAGCTTTCGCCCACTTTAACGCAATACCGCATTATGCATCTCTTATTCTTAAAATGCCTGGTCCTCGAGGCATCATCTCATTAAAGGGAAATATCGAGTGTTCCTCGAGCGCAGAAGATTGTGCGGCTGCTTTGACAGCCACACACTAAACCGGCTTCACTAATCAAAGCCCCTAAACAGGTCGTTCAGACCCCGGACATGGCTAGACGAGTCCGGCGTAAACATACAAGGGCTTACTAGCCGCATACCCCCGTACAAGGGGCTCCGCGCATGTACAACAAGAGACAATAAAGCTCAATTTTATTCATTTTTTGAATTGTACTTTGTTTATTTAATATAACGTACATTTTCACACGATCTCTTTCAACTAAGTTCCTCTCTTTTACATATGAACACCGTGCTACGCCCGTCCAGGATACGGCACAACGGAGACAGAGGCGCAGACGTGCAGTAGGAACCCGTTCCAAGGATTCTTTTCAGATTAAGACCCTGCATAAACTTTTTTTACTGTCTCTTGTTGATACACATCCCCCGGTTTCTTGCTATAACCGAGGTGGAGGTTGGCGTCTTGGCATGTGGCCACGTCAGAATTCCACGCGTACCTGGACACCAGTGGCTTATTACTAAGGGCGTTCTTCAGCCCGTTTGCATAAAGACCGAATACCTTAGGGAGTGTTCGGCGTCGCGAGTTTGGCCTTATGTGCATCAGCTCCGAATCATGTCTTTGGTCAAATGTTGGGTTTGCCCGGCTCCTGTGTTTTGCTGCCTTACGTTCCGCTCTATCGGCTAAAGGCGGCACCAAGAGAACTCAAGCGATTGTGCCCGGTTCCGCCAAAGTAGCACCTCAAGAGAGAAAGCCGAAACTGACTGTCATGATATAGCGTGAGACTGGTCAACCACTCGATGACCCGCCGGAATCTTTAGGATTCCTCCGCATTAACGAAGGGCCTTTTTGTGCCGAACACACGCACTTCGACTCGGGCGTAGCGGTGCCCCAGGGGCTATATAGTAGCCCCACCACAAACTCCTATGGCTAAGTGAAAGTGATAAAGCATTATAGTCCGATTGCCTAGTTAAGCTGCGCTATCACCTGCTTTATAGGACCAAGACGTTGGATCAAGTGTGAAAATGCGCCTTCTGCGAACACCCCCGCATTATATGTGTGGGGGCTGAAGCCGACGACTGCCATCTTTCAGGTTATATATACATATACATTAACGACCGCACATGAGGTATTTTAATTCTTGAAGGGACAAGTATAAAAAGCTTTTATATTTCATCGAAACATTGTTTTACAATAATACATGTTATTCGAAAATAATATCCTTCGAGCACTGCGTTTCTATTAAACGAGCGCCCTGCAGAACTTCCTGAAAATAGTGCTTGGCAGGTACTCGGCTCCCGTCCGAATCTTGGGATGCAACATCGGTGGCCTTCATCTCCGCCCAGTATGTCTTGACACGGGCAAGAGCCATCCGCGCACCCTCTATGCACGCTGACCTCTTCATTGCATTGACATGCGGCACCACACCAAGGAATTGCTGCACCAAGCTAAAATAACTCTTTCTCGGGCCTTTCCGGCCACAGATAACTCACGACATCCTTCATGGCGAGTCCGGATAACCTATTCAGCTCTGCCCATGCGGCCAAACGATCAGTTAATGGAAGTGGGCGCTCTGGATTGTGGAACTGCGACCAAAAAAGCTTTTCCACTTCGTGATCCTTTTGATCTCGGAAGTGTTCGTCGCGTCATGCACACTAGCCGCCAAGTCCGTAAGTATCCGCCGCACTCCACAACTGGTCCAATTGAGAATATTTAGGATCCACGAACTTCATCCGCGAGCATAAAGGGCTTTCCAGCCGCGATATCTTGACTGGACGTAGCTCCTCCTTCATAGCTCTCATTGCAGAACGAGCATCCTTGGCCTCGGTAGTGGCCTTCTCCAGGTCCTTCTGTTCCGCCTGATCTTCTTTTTCAAGAAGCTTGCAGCGGTCGGCAGCATTCTTCAACTTCACAGCCATCTCGGCCATTTCCTTCTTGCTTCGGCAGTGAGCAGCCTGTTCGGCTTTCAGCTCTTCGGCCGCCTTTAAGGCAGCCGCATCGCTTTTCCTGGCATGCTCCTTGGCTTGGGCGAGTTCCGCCCGAAGGTTCTCCATGGCAGCGGCACCATCTGCATCAAGCATACATGTTGTAAGGCATGGGCATCAAGCCCCCTTACCAGGTGTCCACAGAGAAATCGCATACCTTGGGACTCATCAAGCCGCTTGTTGACAAGCGCGATGTTGGCATCTGCCACGTCAAGTTGCGGCTTTAGCTCGGCAAATTCATCAGTCCGGCTAGCCACCGGACACTTCGCCACCTACATAGGAAAAGCGACATATCATACCTGGGATTATGATCCTCGGCGCGCCATCATTTTTGACAACGCACCGAGTCTTAGGGGCTACTATCTATACAGGGCGCATCTTTTATATGCGGAACTTTCAAGAGGCACATCATTTCGCGTACCTCAAAACCTGTCAAGAACTCCACAGCGGCCTCGTGCAACCCGCTCTCCGCGGATGAAATCCTTTCAATCACCGTGCCCATCAATGCACGGTGTTCTTCTGAGATAGACGCTCGCCCGAGCAGATCCTTCAGCTCCTCCGACCGTGCACCGGACGGTGCCGGACTCGTCCGATGGCCTTTTTCGAAGGCCGGACATGGAGGGCTTTGGGGAGCCATACGACTGCTTTCCGGCCCTGCCGGATTCGGAGAAACCCTCCGTGACGACACCTCAGGTCGCCTGCCTCGCAAGGCGGTATGGCAGGGGGAGGCGTTCCGCTCTCCATCATCTCCGGACGAAGATCCCCTGAAGATGAGCTCTGCTGAGAAGGGCTGAGATCCGAACTACAAGGTAAAATGTTGGTTATCTTCCTCAGAAATAGAACAGGGGTGTTTCTTATTTTAAAACTCCCTCTCTACTTACGGCTCATTTGGAGGGCTGATCCCCTTGGGGCACAGTGTGGCCGAGGCATCTCCGTGCGCAGGACCCTCGGCGAAGATTTCTTCCCCCGCTCTGAGACCATGGTCTCCAGGTCTTCAGAGGCGGTCCTCTTCTTCCCCTGGATGGAGGGATTCTCGATTCCTCCTTTCCTGACAGCCTCCTTCGGGGAGGCGGTAGCTTCCTTGTTCCCCCCTTCGCCTTCTTCCAAAGGCGCAACCTCCAGCATCCTGATTAACACGGGATCCGGTGTGGTCTCAGGGAGGGGGGTCGTACACCTGATTAGCTTTGCTTTGCTATTCACTCCTGTTTAAGGGACAGCTCTTTTAAGGGCAATTTTATGATAAATATATGGATGGCATGTCCGGGTACAGGACTACTTACTTGAGTATCCGGGCGATTGCAGCTCAGACCTGTGTCCTCGGTCGAGTTCGGACACATTGCTTGTGATCCGAAGAACAATTTGTACATCTCCATGGGCGTCGCGCCCATAAAATGTTGGAGAGCTTGTGGTCCCTCCGGATTAAACTCCCACGGGTGGAGGGGGCGACGTTTGCAGGGCAAGGTGCGGCGAATCAACATAACATGCGTCACCGCGACCATATTAATGTCTCTCTCTAGGAGATCTCGAATGCGGCCCTGCAACATAGGCACGTCCTTGGACGGCCCCCAGTTAAACCCTTTATTGACCCATGACGCTAGCTGTTGTGGGGGACCGGAGCGAAAGGCAGGTGGCGCCACCCACTTGGTGCCCCTGGGAGCTGTGATATAAAACCACTCTCGTTGCCATAAGCTGAACTCCTCTTGAAAAGAGCCCTCGGGCCATGGAGCGTCAGCATTCTTGCTTATAACAGTGCCTCCGCACTCCACGTGCTGCCCCTCGATCATCTTCGGCTCTACTTTGAAGGTCTTAAGCCACAATCCGAAGTGAGGAGTAATGCAGAGGAAGGCTTCGCACACGACGATGAAAGATTAGATGTGGAGGATGGACTCCGGAGCCAAGTCGTGAAATTCCAGCCCATAATAAAACATGAGCCCCCTCACGAAGGGGTCCATCGGGAAGCCTAGCCCCCGAAGGAAGTGAGACGCGAACACCACGCTCTCACCAGGCTTGGGAGTAGGAATAACCTGCCCATGAGCAGGCAGCCTATGCGAGATTTCGCCGGTTAGATACAGCATCTCTCAGCTTTAGCACGTCTTCTTCCGTAATGGAGGAAGGCATCCACCGGCCTTGAAGGCCGGAGCCGGACATCATCGAAGGTCCGAAGCGCCTGAATCTAGAGCTTTGGGTGTTGGAACTCGAGGCGAGAGGCGGATTTGATTGAGTTTGAAAGAAAGGAGCAGAGCCTTGGTCTCTTTATAAAGAGATTGAATACCAAGAGCCCTCCCCGTGACCGTTTGGGACTCGCCTTGGATTGAGGAAATATACCAACGGGCATGATTGGGTTACCCATGCCCGTATTGATGAGAATCCCAAAATAAGGGGACATGATCTCTGCTTCGACAAGACGTGCCAAGGAAACCGCCTCGCTAAACGCGCTGAGGTGGGATAGTAAAAATGATTCGAATAAAGGCTTGGCCGTGGTGTGATGTCACGCCTGGAATACGTCGCCAGATTGGATTTGTGTAAATATTATTCTCTCTATGGAGGTATGTGGAACTTATTTTGCAGAGCGGACACTATCCTTGTGTTCAAAATCTTCTATGAAGTATTCGAGGAGGAACCCGCCTTGCAATGCCGAAGACAATCATGCGCCGGACTGGTCGTCATTGAAGCCTGGTTCAGGGCTCTTGAGGAGTCCGGATTAGGGGGTGTCCGGATAGCCGAACTATAACCTTTGGCCGGACTCCTGGACTATGAAGATACAAGATTGAAGACTTCGTCCCGTGTCCGGATGGGACTTTCCTGGCGTGGAAGGCAAGCTTGGCGATACGGATATGTAGATCTCCTCCCATTGTAACCGACTCTGTGTAACCCTAGCCCTCTCCGGTGTCTATATAAACCGGAGGGTTTTAGTCCGTGGGGACGAACAACAATCATACCATAGGCTAGCTTCTAGGGTTTAGCCTCTGATCTCGTGGTAGATCTACTCTTGTACTACCCATATCATCAATATTAATCAAGCAGGAGTAGGGTTTTACCTCCATCGAGAGGGCCCGAACCTGGGTAAAAACATCGTGTCCCCTATCTCCTGTTACCATCCGCCTAGACGCATAGTTCGGGTCCCCCTACCCGAGATCCGCCGGTTTTGACACCGACACATGGGCATCTTGCTAGTCCATGAAAACAACACATTGCAAAATTCCACGGTGAACGAGGGATTTGAATCTGTTAGGAGGGGCTGTTTGGATCTTGCCCGGGGTAGCCAAAATATTGGCGACCCTTTTGTCCACCGGTGCCTTTGCCACTGATGAACGAGGAATGGCTCGGGTGCTCATGCTGTCATGCATCCTCCGGCGCGGACGTTGGAGACGAGCTCGCACGAGCTGTGTTTTTGTCCCATTAACGCCGCCCGAGCCGCCCATGAGACCGACCGCGACCAAGAATTACCCATCCAACCGTAGCCGCACACATTATGACAGCAACTCAACCAACCGGAAAAAATTGACGCAAACACATAGACAAACTGATATTACATATAAACAACGACAGAAATCATATAAAATACTTGATTTTCACACAAACATGAAGGATTTGATTACATTCAAATGAAATTTGCGGTGCTAGTTCTGGACAGCACAGGTATATAATACCTGGCCTAAATGGTCGCCCGCCGATCGATTTGTCTTCCTCATGTCCGGCAGCACGATCACCGGACTGCCGAGAGCCTTGGAGGTATATGCTTCAGCGCAAAGGACGGCTCGCTTCCCCACTGCCCAACTGATATCATTGGCTTGTGCCGAAGATGATGGTGGCCGGCACCGGTTCGAGTTCATCATCGGCCACTACTTCGCCATGGACGGCACCGGCTCGAGTTCATCCTAACATTGACCTCTTCCATCGAGCCCATGCGGGGTCGACGAAGGTCCTCGCAACAAAAGGATCCGGCAAGACACCTGCTGTGTACGCCGGCGTCGCCTCCATGGTGGCCTTCATGGGACCTAAGCGGCGGCGGCCTCCCGTGTCTACTTCTCCTCGATGATGGCGGCGGACGTGGAGGCGCTGGCCACCGACTCTTCGCTCTCCGCGCACCTGGCTTCTATCGCTGCTTGCGTGGCGCTACCGCCGGCATGGGAGTCTCGGCCACAGAAACGGGAGACGCGGTACGAGGCGGCAGCGTGGACGGCAGCAACGACGCCCGTGCGCCGCTCCTCGTCGAGCTGGCCTGGAGCGGCGAGTTGCTGAACCGTGCGGCGGCACGGGGCGGCAACTGGCTTCATCGGTTGAGGGGAGGGAGCTAGATCAGCGAGTTGCATAGCTCGTATCCGGCGGGCTACCCAGCCGGCTTGGATGCGGAATAACTACTCTTCGTAAGCCATTGTAAGAGTGGACAAAATGGTGGAGGAGATAGGGGAGCAGCGGAGATGTGCGATTCTTGGCCGACGTTTGGCCTCGTTTAAATAGGAGATTAAATAGACGGCGGACGGGAGGAGCTCGGCCGGCGTTGCGTTTAACGCCGGCCAGGTCATGAATGGACGTGTGTCCAGAGTGGGTTTCTCGGCTTCCACACGGGCGGGTTTCATGGAGGCGTTTGAATGCGGCACGAGGCGTGTTCAGCCGGGTGTGCGAAAGTGGCGCCCTCGACTCTGACCTAGGACACCGCACCGTTCTTCCACTGACGTGTGGGCTCTTTGGGTGCATGGCCTGCATGTCAGTGACCCAGCGCAGGCAGCACACAGTAGAGGAACCTTTGGTGGGCCAGGGCGGTCAGAAGCGGGCATTTCATAAACCAATGATTGTTCATTGAGTGTGATGCCATCTTTTTCATGTAGTTAAGCCTACTATGTTGATAGCCCGTTCGATACATTGTGATTCATAAAGACCGATGCAAACATCAATGTTCTGCTTATCACAAATAAGATTGATTAATACCCGTAACAATCCATGTCCTTCACAAAGGGTGCATGCACGTATAGGTTGAGCGTGTGTCTTGCGTTGTGTGCTGTGTGCATGCAGGCGTGCGAGTGTTGTGTGCATGCAAGAGTGCGTTTCAGTGTTGCATGCATGGGTGCGTACGTGTGTGTGTTCGTGAGTGCATGTGTACGTGTCAGTGTTACACGCCAGCATGCCTGCGTGTGTATGTTATGTGAACGTGTCAGTGTTGCACGCCTACATGCGTGCGTGTCTTGCGTGCATGCATGTGTACGTGCGGGGTGAGGCTACACATCAGTCGACTGACTTTTTCATCTACATTATCTTGAGATTTTACGAAGTCACCATAGGTGCCTCGTAGTCGAGTGGAACGTCTCCTCCCACTGAACGTACATCACCGGAAAATACTGAAATTAACACAAGATAAATGTGAGCACCGGGACTTTAACCTTGGTGGGCTCGAGAAACCACTGTCCTCTAACCATCCAACCACATGTTGGTTTGCACGACAAAATGTATGTGGTGACCGTGATGAGCTTATTCTGAAGTCCAGTGACCATATCGTGCTTTCGCTTCAAATACAATGATCGTAAGTGTCGTCAACAAAATACGGAGCACGCATCAAATGCAAAGTCCGTCAGTGTTATCAACAAAATACGGAGCACGCATCAAATACCTTGTACTATTGTATATGCTTATTTTCTTAGTGGCCGATTGCGTGTGTGGTGTGGTGGGCACATCATTTCTAGTTGTGGTGGGTCAACATGAAGACTCATGGGTCGGTTCCATCCTTCACCACATATAGGTTGGACCGAGACGTGTTATACGGAGACCCATGTGGAGGACTTGCATACAACACGAAGCTACCAGAGTCGCGGAGGAGTCTATCCCCACCGGTGATAAGCCGACTATATTTGATTTGTAACCCTAGGCCCTTAGTATGTTATACAAGCTTGGGGCTAGTTCGTCGATAGTATACACACACGCACAATGCCTGGTATTCACGTGTACTTTGTACACACCCCTATCACTAATATACAGTACCAGGAGTAGGCTCTTTCTTCAACTGCAAGGGTCCGATCCGAACTAGGGTAAAACTTTGCCTCAGATACCATCCAGCCTAACAGCCAGTGGATATCCTACCGAATGATATGATGAAATCATATCTGCCAACTACTATTACAGAGGTGTGTCGGGGGGCAATGTGCGAGAGAGGCCTAAAGATAATGTGCGTGCCGGAGACACGTAGGCACATATATGTGCGTATAGAGGGCTAGTAGAGACCGTGCATGTGTATATATGCATGTGAGAGAAATAGTGTTTTCCAACTGAGATTGGTGAAAAGAGTGGTACATAGTAGTCAGAAAGAGAGAGAGAAACAGAGAGAGCATGTGTGTGAGACACCCCGACACCCTGAGAGAGATTGTGAGCATGTGTGAAAGAGAAATGCCGATGCATATAAAGTGTGTGCACTTATGCGTTAGATAGAGAGATATATAACGTGTTTGTGAGAACGGGGCGAGGCATAGTGCATCTACGTGTAAAAGGCGGTTCTACGCATTAAATTAAAATATAAATGGCATTATTATATTTGGATAAGGTCATGAATTTTGCAAAATTGCGTATGGACGAAAATCGGTCTATCAGACACCCATGCTCTATTGAATTCTAGCATGTGCATGTGTTTATTTCATATTATCGATCCATAGAGTGAGAGCGGTTTGAAATACAGGCAATGGATGCTTTTGCAGTTCATATATAAACATTAACTAGTGCACTCCATGTTGTTAGTGTGAAGCACTTTATACATTTGTCACTTGCATGGATACATTCCAAATTGCTAGCTACGCAATAAAGTACATGTCGAATTCAACATAAAGGGGGTTTCGAAGATTCGAATTCATAGGAAGTGCATATCATATTTTCTTGCATTTTGTTGATCCTAGAAATTCACGCAACTCAAGGACCCTCGGAGAGAGTTGTAGATTTCGAAATTTTTGTATTTGAAGTTCTCTCAAAACTATGAAAAGAGGATCATTGGATTTATTTATTTTATCTTCAAATATTTTTCCAATATCAAAAATAAGAGAGGGAATAATATGACTTTCCCAAAATTTAGGAAAAATGAAGATTTAATAAATAAACCAAATTTTGGATTTTTCTCGGAGTTTATTTGCCTTAGGGAAAAATGCGTGTTTTCAAAAAATGCATTTTAGGCCCCGAGTAAAAGTTCATTTTGTTCGACTCATTTTAGGAGTCGGGGAAAGTTTACTTTATTAATTTTGGAGTTCGTTTAGATTTTTTCTCTGTATATTTTTTTTCTTTCTGCGCGCGAAACCGATTTAAAAAAAAAGAGAGAGCCGCAACGCCTTGGGCCAAAGGCCCAAGCCGCCAAGCCAGCCGGCCGGCCAGGAGGCCAAGGCCATCGCTAGCGCGCGCCGCACCAGGGAGCCAGGGAGCCGCCCCGGTTTCCTTTTTCTTTTACAAATCCTAGTAGGATTTGGACCCGTTTCGTTATTCCGCTTTTATTCCTAGGATTCCTAATCCTACGATAATTCTTGTCCCCTACTCCAAGCAAAACCCTCCCTCCCAAATATAAATACCCAAGCACCCCTCTAACACATCAAACCAACACCTCTCCTCTCCTCCTCCAGCAGCGCCGCCCTACACCGCCCGCCCGCCGCCAAGTGCCGCCCGCGCCACGAACGCCCGCCGCCACGAGCCCTCGCTTCTTCGAGGTACTAGCCCAGCGCCGCGTCACCTTTTCTTTTCCTCGGTTCGGTTTTTCAGAATCGTTCCGGTTTCCGTTCGGTTTTTCTAGATCGGTTTTTCGCTTCGGTTTTCTTTTCAAACCCTAGATCGGTTTTCTCGCCGGTTTACTTTCCGGTTTTGTTTAGCAAGCGTTCACGGACTGTTCGTCCTAACGAACGAGATCACCGGGTTTGCTTCGTTAATGAACGTCCGCTCGTTCAACCGTTAAATCGTTTTCTTTCTCATCGGATTTATTCCGCTATTTTTCTGATAGCGATTTCAGATCCGATTTTATTTCTAGTCTATTTTCTCGCTCGTTTATCGGAATCAGGTGATTCAAACGCCTGGAGTTTCATCTCGAAACCGCCGTTCCAATTAATCAACTTAAACAAAGTTTCGCTACTGTAAAATTTGGCTTAGTTTCAACTTGCTAGAACCGAGTTGTTTTCTTTCGTCGTTTGACTTTCGTTGCTTTATTTGATTCGATTCTTTTTCCAACCAGGGTTCTTAAGTTGAACTTTCTGGTTAGATCTTTTATTCGAAATTTACCTGTGCATTAGATGAGTACTTACTGTATGCTTGTTGTTTGTCTGCGATAGATTACCCGGAGTGCGCCGCTTGTTATTTCGAATCTCTAGGTTTCGCGGATCATCAGCAAGGCAAGTAACACTTGATCATACTTTTTCTACTACCCAGTTTTATGCATTAGATCTATTCCTCAAACACTTGCATGGTTAGTATCTAATTAAATTGTGGGATGGGAAGTAGATGAGGTAGTACCTATTACCTGTTTTATTACTAAACCTTTGGGAGTTATTTCTACGTTTGCTTATTTGCCATGCTATGCTAGTAGACGTGGATTGGGTGAGTGTATCCATGACAGATGTGAGATTGTTAAATTAATGGTTTATTTAAGGTGGCAACTTAAACACACATCCGGTGGATTGAGGCACCTGGGGTATCCAGTGATTGCCTGTTTTTTTTGGGACCGCCACCCAGGCTCAAAGGGATCATGAGATTATTCAAACTAGTAACTTCTGTGTGCAGCCACAAGCCATTATGGGCTCTGGCATAGTTGAGTAAGTCGTGCGATCTCTTATAGTGGTGGACTAGCAGATGTAGGGGATGTAGGTGTACCGGTCTACCCGTCGTAAGGTGCTAGCGCTTCTGAAAGACTATGTCTCGGTCATCCGTTTCTCAAACACCCTGCAGTACGAGAAATCAAACGGAGGCGATCAACTCTTGTGGGAAAAGTGCGCAAACCTCTGCAGAGTGTATAAACTAATCATGATTAGCCGTGTCCCCGGTTATGGACATCTTGAGTATCTAGTACTTGAATATCATGTGAATCTCAACATGTTACTCTAATTAATATTGTTGGGTTTTAATGAGTACTCTTAATTGGGATTGAGGATGCATGTCAACCATTCTCAATGTTTAACAACCACCATGATAGTTAAACAAATTTATTCCTTTGCAGAGGGAAAAATCGGCTTTATGCAAAACTGTAATCAGAGAGCTTTTCCACCAGCCACATGTGCATGTAGTATAGGCTTATCATTCATTATTCTCTATGTGTTACATTGCCAAAGATATTCCATGTGTCAACCCATTTTCGGCTGCAACTTTCATGTTGCGTACTTTTCAGACGCATTTGTAAGGTGCTTTAGGTCGTGGTTCTATACTCAGTGGTGCCGCTGGAGTTGATGAACTCACTTATCTTCCAAGTCTTCCGTTGTTATCTTTATTAGATGGCCTTGAGCCATATTTATTGTAATAAGTCCTCTTTTGGGGCAACGATGTAATAATTGTGTGATTGCTACTCTGTTATAAATCCTTCAATCTTGTGTGGTGTCGACATTCTTGATCCAGGATGACGCCTTTGAGCACGTAGACTTGATCCATTTGGGTCGGGTCGCTACAGAGATGGTATCGAGCACACGCGATCAGAGGGACACGACCACTAAGTTAAAGCCATAGATCACTACTCTCTTCACATTTTCTAACTCCTCATCTTTTTCTACACTTTAGGATGAAGGACGCCAAGATCAAGTACGCCCAACCAGATGAAGGCACCCTTTTGGATTTCACCAAGGAAGTCACCAAGTACCGAACATTGGACTACCAAGCTTCATCGGGACTTTCAACGCCACTCTTGCTCAAGAAGAGCGCTGGAAGATTCAAGCTCACGTTCCAGAAGGACATTCGCACCAATCACCAAGCCTATAGATAGTGTTTTCGATTGCACCAACACGAGTCTGGGAAAGAGCATGGCAGTTCATATCACCATGGGACGCATTGGAGAAGTTTGCCAAGAAGACCTCAAGGACACCATCTATCAGATTTGTGGACGCCGAGATGAACAATGGGAGATAGTCAGCACCAAGAAGAATAGATCCATTGCAGCTTTCATCCAGGAGTTAAACCAGCACATTCGATGCCAGGAGAACCAAATGTGCAATGATATGATCGAATTGAAGGATGCGAAGGGAAGGATCATCGAACTTGAAGAAGAACTAAAGTCTATACGTAAGGACTACATGGACGAGATCGTAGCTGTAGCAAGACACAATAACGATCTTAAGTATGAGATTGAAGAACTCAAGAAGAAATTGGCGCTCAAGAATGAAGACAAGTACGTCGTCTGTCCGAGCAACTACATCATCATCGACGACACCGATTCGGATCCAAGTGAACCCGACTTTGAAGACGAAGCTGGAGCAGACATCATGGAGTCTTCCACCGGTTCAAATTAATAGATGACCCCCACATATTAGTAGTATTCCCTCCATGTAACATTTTTGTTCACGCACTTTTTGCGATAGTTAGACCGTTGTACGCCCTTTGTTTGAATTGAATGAAGTGATTTTGTGTGCATTTGCTCATATACATTTGGTTAGTGTTTCTCCTTAGACCTCACTCTATTCTTAATTTCTCGTCTTTTCTAAACCCATCAGATGCCTCCGAGACGCAACCCCGGGTTTGTTTTTCCGCCGGAGATCACCCAGTTGATTCAAAGAAGTAACACTTTGATCCAAACACTGCATGTAACCAAGGCAACAACAACAACCCACCGCCACCACCCCCAGTTGACCATCTGGCTCGTTTCTTAAGGCTGAACCCGCCGGTGTTTTCCAGTAGCACCGAGCCGATAGTAGCAGATGATTGGCTCCGTAAGGTAGGGAGGGAGTTGACCGCTGCAGGATGTACAGATGGAGAGAAGGTGAAGTTTGCTGCACACCAGCTTCAAGGACCCGCAGCAACATGGTGGGAGAATTTTACAGCCACCTACCTTGTAGACACTATCACATGGGATCAGTTTCAGCAAGCTTTCCGCACTGCCCATGTCTCAGCAGGAGCTATGGCCATGAAGAAGCGTGAGTTTCGCAATTTACGCCAAGGAGGAAGGACTGTTGGCCAGTATGTGGATGATTTTAGTAAGTTAGCACGTTATGCCCCAGATGACATTGCTATAGATGCAGCTAAGGTGAGAAGTTTCGGAAGGATTGAATGATGAGTTAAGCATGCAGTTGATGGTAGCAAGTTTCAATAACTACCAGAGTTGGTAGACCGTGCCCTCATGATTGAAGGAAAGCAAAGAAATTGAGAATTGCAAGAGGAAGTATGGGCAGGGGAAGTATAACTCGAGCCCAGCAGGAAGCCCGTTATACCCCTAAACAGGAGTTTAGTTTCAGCATACCCATGGAGGAGGTAATTCGCACAACCATAATGGCCACAAAATGGGAATGGGAATGGAGGAAGCAACGGCCGTAACAGGACCACACCATCAACCCCAACCAAGAAAGACCTGAGCCATGTCACCGTTACAAGTGTTCCAAGACCGGACATTATGCAAATGACTATCACGAAGGCCAAGGTGGAAATGGAAGCTCGAAAGAAGCCAAACCCTTTCAACAGGGACAGGTGAACCACATTGATGTAGAGGAGGTTGAAGATCAGCCCGATGCAAGAATCGGTAAGTTTTGGTTAAGTCATTTACTGCACTAGTTCTTTTCGATACCGTGCAACGCATTCATACATATCAAGGATTTGTAGAAAAGTATAGCCTGCCTACTCAGATTCTTAAAACCCCTATGCTAGTAAGCTCACCAGGAGCGGAATATATGGCCATACAAGGATGTTTTCAAGTACCATTAAGTATAGGAAGGCATGTGTTTCCGACGGATTTCATCATTTTGGAATCCCAAGGATTGGAGGTGATTCTCGGTATGGATTGGCTGTCGATGTATGGGGGGAACATCGATTGCGCAAGTAAGACGATTTTGCTCACCACACCAGAAGGAAGAAGGATTAAGTATGTATCACGACATGGACCAAATAGGAATCAAGTAAATTCCTTATCGTGAGTTGTGCAGGAAGAGGTGCCATGGTGAAGGATTTCCCGATGTATTTCCCGAGGAATTGTCGTGAATGCCACCGGATAGAGACATTGAGTTTTATTGAACTTTTGCTGTGCATGCCTCAATATCGGGTTTAATTATACGTGATGCCCGCATGTGATTTGGCGGAAATCAAGAAGCAGATTAAGGAGCTATTGGATAAAGGTTATATACGCCCAAGTTCTTCGCCTTTGGGGATCACCCATACTTTTAGTAGAGAAGAAGGACGGATCGTTAAGGATGGTTGTTGACTATCGTGGTTTAAATGAAGTAACAATCAAGAACAAGTACCCACTACCAATGATAAATGATCTGTTTGATCGTTTGCAAGGAGCTAGAGTGTTTTCCAAGATCGATTTGCGATCAGGGTACCATCAGTTGAAGATTCGAGAGCAGGACATACCCAAGACAGCATTTACCACAAGATATGGACTGTGTGAATATACCGTTATGTCATTTGACCGACTAACGCTACCGCCTATTTCATGAACCTCGATGAACAAAGTGTTTATGGAGTTTTTGGATAAGTTCGTCGTGGTGTTCATAGATGATATTTTGGTTTTCTCGAAGAATGAAGAGGAACATAAGAAACATTTGCGATTGGTTTTGGAGAAACTAAGGGAACATCAGTTATATGCCAAGTTCAGCAAATGTGAGTTTTGGCTAAAGGAAGTTGGATTTCTTGGACATGTTATATCCGGAGAAGGGATAGCAGTTGACCCCACAAAGGTTGGGACCGTAACCAAATGGGAAGCACCAATGACAGTTGGAGAGATCCGGAGTTTCCTTGGACTCACAGGATACTACCGAAGATTCATTGAGAATTTCTCAAGGATTGCAAAGCCTATGACGGAATTGCTGAAAAAGGATACCAAGTCCATATGGACTGAGGATTGTGAAGCAAGTTTTCAGGAGTTGAAGAAAACATTGGTTACCTCACCAGTGTTAATATTGCCAGATCAGACCAAGGATTATGAGATGTATTGCGACGCTTCACGCCGAGGACTTGGAGCAGTGCTTATGCAGGAAGGAAGAGTTGTTTCGTATGCTTCACGACGCCTAAAGCCTCATGAGTTGAATTATGCCACACATGACTTGGAGTTAGCAGCCGTTGTGCATGCATTGAAGACCTGGAGACATTTTCTCATTGGAAATCATTGTGAGGTGTACACGGATCACAAGAGTTTGAAGAACATCTTCACGCAGAAGGAATAAAATCTCAGACAGAGGAGATGGTTGGAGCTTATTAAGGATTATGATATGGGATTGCATTATCATCCCGGGAAGGCTAACGTTGTAGCAGACGCATTGAGCCGTAAGAGCCACGTCAATACACTAATGGTGGGAGGAATACCCAAGGAGTTAGCCGAGGACCTTCGAGAGCTATGTTTGGAAATAGCTCCGAGAGGCTATGTAGCAGCATTGGAGATTCAGTCTATGTTGATGGACAAAATCGAGAAGCTCAAAAGGCAGATAAGGAAGTTGCCTCTATAAAGGAGAAAATGAGCGAAGGAAAAGCTAAGGGATTTCGTGAGGATGAGCACGATACCCTATGGTTTGAGGACCGTGTGTATGTGCCAAATGACCCGGAGATCAGGAAGTTGATTCTGCAAGAGGCACATGATTCACCATATTTGATTCACCCTAGAAATACCAAGATGTATTTGGATTTGAAGAATACTTTCTGGTGGACCGGAATGAAGAAAGATATTGCAGAGTATGTAGTAGTTTGTGATGTATGTCAAAGGGTGAAGGCAGAACATCAGAAGCCAGGAGGATTGTTGCAACCATTGCCGATACCCGAATGGAAGTGGGATAAACTAGGCATGGATTTCATCACAGGTTTGCCAAAGACTCGTTCTGGCTATGACTCAATTTGGGTTATAGTCGACCGCTTGACGAAGGTAGCTCATTTCATTCCAGTCAAGACTACCTATAGCAGTGCTAAGTTGGCACAAATATATATGACCAGAATTGTGTGTTTACACGGAGTTCCGAGGAGTATCGTATCAGATAGAGGAACCCAATTTACCTAAAAGTTTTGGAATCAGTTGCACGAAACATTGGGAACTAGGCTGGAATTCAGTACAGCTTTCCACCCACAGACCGATGGACGGATGACCGAGAGAGTCAATCAGATTTTGGAGGATATGCTGAGAGCTTGTGCACTAGATTATGGATCTAGTTGGGATGATAACTTGCCGTATGCAGAGTTTTCTTATAACAACCAAACCAGCTTGAAGATGGCACCTTTCGAGGCTTTGTACGGAAGGAGGTGCAGGACATCGTTATCATGGGACGAAGCTGGAGACCGTCAGTTGTTTGGACCAGACTTGATTAAGGATTCTGAACAGAAGGTTAAGTTGATTCGCGGTAGGCTCAAGGTAGCCCAGTCCAGACAGAAAAGCTATGCGGATTCAAAACGCAAGGCGATAGAATATGAAGTTGGAGACAGAGTTTATCATAGAGTATCCCCACTTCGAGGAGTTAAGCGTTTTGGAGTTAAAGGAAAATTAGCACCACGTTTCGTTGGACCGTATAGGATCTTGCAACGCATGGGAGAAGTTGCTTATAAGCTGGAATTACCAGAAGGACTGTTAGGAGTTCATGACGTGTTCCATGTTTCTCAGCTGAAGAAGTGTCACGCCGAGATGGCAGAGGTACCGTTAAGAGATACAGTGCCACTTGAAGCAATTCAGTTGAAGGATGATTTGACATATGAGGAGAGACCAGTCAAGATTCTCGATTATGCCAGCAGAGTTACTCGCAGCAAGGTTATCAAGTTTTGCAAGGTTCAATTGGAGCCACCACACCGAGGATGAAGCCACCGGGAAAGAGAAGAAGATTTGCTCAAGGATCACCTCACCTATTTTCTAGCCAACCCGAATCTCGAGGGCTTAGATTCATCTTAAGGGGGTAGGTTTGTAACATCCCAAATTTTCAATTTGGAATGTTATACATTAAGTCATCATGCATATCATATTTTCTTGCATTTTGTTGATCCTAGAAATTCACGCAACTCAAGGACCCTCGGAGAGTTGTAGATTTCGAAATTTTTGTATTTGAAGTTCTCTCAAAACTATGAAAAGAGGATCATTGGATTTATTTATTTTATCTTCAAATATTTTTCCAATATCAGAAATAAGAGAGGGAATAATATGACTTTCCCAAAATTTAGGAAAAATGAAGATTTAATAAATAAATCAAATTTTGGATTTTTCTCGGAGTTTATTTGCCTTAGGGAAAAATGCGTGTTTTCAAAAATTGCATTTTAGGCCCCGAGTAAAAGTTCATTTTGTTCGACTCATTTTAGGAGTCGAGGAAAGTTTACTTTATTAATTTTGGAGTTCGTTTAGATTTTTTAACTGTATATTTTTTTTTCTTTCTGCGCGTGAAACCGATTTAAAAAAAAAAAGAGCCGCAGCGCCTTGGGCCAAAGGCCCAAGCCGCCAAGCCAGCCGGCCGGCCAGGAGGCCAAGGCCAGCGCTAGCGCGCGCCGCACTAGGGAGCCAGGAGCCGCCCGGTTTCCTTTTTCTTTTACAAATCCTAGTAGGATTTGGACCCGTTCGTTATTCCGCTTTTATTCCTAGGATTCCTAATCCTACTCTAATTCTTGTCCCCTACTCCAAGCAAAAACCCTCCCATCCCCAATATAAATACCCAAGCACCCCCCCCCCCTCTAACACATCAAACCAACACCTCTCCTCTCCTCCGCAGCAGCAGCAGCGCCGCCGCCGCCAAGTGCCTCCGCCGCCACCCAACGCCGCCGCCGCCGGAGCCCCTCCCTTCCTCGAGGTACTAGCCCCGCACCGCGTCACCTTTTCTTTTCCTCGGTTCGGTTTTTCGTAAATCGTTCCGGTTTTCTAGATAGGTTTTTCGTTTCGGTTTTCTTTCCGAAACCCTAGATCGGTTTTTCTCGCTGGTTTTACTTTCTGGTTTTGTTTAGCAAGCGTTCGCCGGACCGTTCGTCCTAACGAATGAGATCACCGGTTTGCTTCGGTTAATGAACGTCTGTTCATTCAACCGTTCGTCGTTTTCTTTCTCATCGGATTTATTCCGCTATTTTTCTGATAGCGATTTCACATCCGATTTTCTTTCTAGTCTATTTTCTCGCTCGTTTATCGGAATCAGGTGATTCAAACGCCTGGAGTTTCATCTCGAAACCGCCGTTCCGATTAATCAACTTAAACAAAGTTTTGCTACTGTAAAATTTGGCTTAGTTTCAACTTGCTAGAACCGAGTTGTTTTCTTTCGTCGTTTGACTTTTGTTGCTTTATTTGATTCGATTCTTTTTGCAACCAGGGTTCTTAAGTTGAACTTTCTGGTTAGATCTTTTATTCGAAATTTACCTGTGCATTAGATGAGTACTTATTGTATGCTTGTTGTTTGTCTGCGATAGATTATCTGGAGTGCGCCGCTTGTTATTTCGAATCTCTAGGTTTCGCGGATCATCAGCAAGGCAAGTAACACTTGATCATACTTTTTCTACTACCCAGTTTTATGCATTAGATCTATTCCTCAAACACTTGCATGGTTAGTATCTAATTAAATTGTGGGATGGGAAGTAGATGAGGTAGTACCTATTACCTGTTTTATTACTAAACCTTTGGGAGTTATTTCTACGTTTGCTTATTTTCCATGCTATGCTAGTAGACGTGGATTGGGTGAGTGTATCCATGACAGATGTGAGATTGTTAAATTAATGGTTTACTTAAGGTGGCAACTTAAACACACATCTGGGTGGATTGAGGCACCTGGGGTATCCAGTGATTGCCTGTTTTTTTGGGACCGCCACCCAGGCTCAAAGGGATCATGAGATTATTCAAACTAGTAACTTCCGTGTGCAGCCACAAGCCATTATGGGCTCTGGCATAGTTGAGTAAGTCGTGCTATCTCTTATAGTGGTGGACTAGCAGATGTAGGGGATGTAGGTGTACCGGTCTACCCATCGTAAGATGCTAGCGCTTCTGAAAGACTATGTCTCGGTCATCCGTTTCTCAAACACCCTGCAGTACGAGAAATCAAACGGAGGCGATCGAGTCTTGTGGGAAAAGTGCGCAAACCTCTGCAGAGTGTATAAACTAATCATGATTAGCCGTGTCCCCGGTTATGGACATCTTGAGTATCTAGTACTTGAATATCATGTGAATCTCAACATGTTACTCTAATTAATATTGTTGGGTTTTAATGAGTACTCTTAATTGGGATTGAGGATGCTGTCAACCATTCTCAATGTTTAACAACCACCATGATAGTTAAACAAATTTATGCCTTTGAAGTAGGGAAAAATTGGCTTTATGCAAAACTGTAACCGTAGAGCTTTTCCACCAGCCACATGTGCATGTAGTACAGGCTTATCATTGATTATTCTCTATGTGTTACATTACCAGCATATTCCATGTGCTGACCCGTTCACGGGCTGCAACTTTCATGTTGCAGACTTTTCAGACGACGAGTAAGGTGCTTTAGGTCGTGGTTCTATACTCAGTGATGCCGCTGGAGTTGATGGACTCACTTATCTTCCAAGTCTTCCGCTGTTATCGTTATTAGATGGCCTTAAGCCATATTTATTGTAATAAGTCCTCTTTTGGGGGCAACGATGTAATAATTGTGTGATTGCTACTCTGGTATAAATCCTTCAAAGTACTGTGTGGTGTCAGCATTACTGATCCAGGGATGACGCCTGAGCACAGAGACTTGATCCATTCGGTCGGGTCGCTACATGCATTCATCTATTTGAAACCGAGATAATGGCATTTGTAAATCAGATGTAAAAGGGGGCATCAATCTTTGTTGTGAGTTTGAACATGCTATATATATTCATACGCATATCTAACTTTTTTTTGCAACCAAGGAGATTATACCGAACCATGCATGAACTGAGGTAAGTTGCATATTTTTAATATATACTCGTGTACAATGTATATTAAAATGTACCCCCTCCATTCCAAAATAATCGTAGCTTTAGGATTTTCAAGAGTAAAGATTTGTGAAGTTTGACAAATCCTGAAAGTTCAATTCAAGAGAAGCGAAAACGTTAATGCTTCTGCTCCCAAATATTGAAAAGCGCCAAATAGGCCTATGGTCACCCGAAACCGCACGAGACTAATGTTTTGGTGGTAGGAAATTATTGTCCTGAGTCTGGCCCTTGTAGCCTATCGGCCCGATGTCCAAAGGTCTAAACCGGGGTAGGTTTGTAACTTCACCAAGACGCCAGTCTCAACCGCCTCCGAGAAGCATTCATACGCCGTGGGCGCCTAAACACCCATGCGCTCGGCCGAAATCTATCCCGCCCACATTTGGGACACCTGACATGACTGTCCTACCCCCAACCTGCAATATGTCCGAAATTTTAGATGGGGGCAAAGTTTCTAACTTTCCCCAAATTTCAAACAAGCGCGTATCAAACCGAAACATTGTTCCCCCTTAGTTCCCCGCCTCCCTCTGTTTCCCCATTCATACTCCGTGGGCGTGAAAATGCCCTCTCCACCAGCCGCGAAACCCTAGCCTCCTCCGTCCTCCACCCCATAGCGGCCAATCCACCGCTGCCCTCCTCCATCACGCCGAAGCCGGTACCCCGACGTTCGTCCAATGCAACCGCAACCACAACGCCCTCAAGGACTTAGCAGCTGAAGCCGAGGCAGAGCTGCCTCCACGACGCCGACGCCGATGTGCGTTGTACCAGAACCACTCTGACCACGTCGTCCTGCGCCTCACTGCTGCGGCTCCACTGTCGCAACCGTCCACCGCACCGGAGCTGTTCCCGCTACGCCATTGTTCGCCGGCTCGGATCTGCTTCCCCGCCGCTGACAGACGGCCACCGCACCACACTCAACAACTTGGCCATGGGTTCGTCCAAGGCTGCACCGTCGTCCACAACTTTTGGTTTCCGGCGAACAACAAGATCGTCGGAAAAACAGAAGGAAGACACAAGATCGCCAGCGAGAAAGAGGTACTCATCTTACCTTATTCGTGCAAATCTTACGTCTCCGCTCACTCCGTATTCATCCCACGAAAGAAACTAGTTGAGCGCTTCTTACTGCATCTTCTTCGTGATACTAAATGCACAAGGTTTCCTCCCTTTTACAATTTCACCTTTGCTAGAGGTCAGTAGCCCGCCTGGATTTCAATTCAGGGTCAGTCGAACCCCAATTAAAAGAAGCAGCACCCGCTTAGGCGCGCGGATCACCTAGTCCGCCTGTTCCCTGGGGAAGCGGTGCATCGGTGTCTATCATAGGGGTGTGGGGCGAAGGAGCTGCTTGCGCCCGATCTGGAGGTTCGCGGGGCTTGAATGGATGGCCGGGGGGCAGTGCCAAACACGGCGGTGTAGTGAGGTCGAGGGGAGGGCGCAGGCAGGGGAGGAATACTGGGCCGATGGTCGCTGGCGTTTCGAGGAAGATCGTCAACACTGACTGGCTGGAGGTAGATGAAGGCGATCTGCTCGTTCTTTGTACATCGGACGGTGCAGAAAAAATGGACTGGCCTATTTTCTTTCAATGATCGTTATTTTCATAGAATCCTGTAGTAATTGAGTGTGCCATGCATGTTGTAGAGCTATCATATGTCTCCCGTCATTTATTTCTCACCGACCTGCTATCTGCTACCTTTACACTATACTAATTGTGCACACACTTCACCGATACTCACACTATTTTTTTTATGCATGGGTATTTCAGACTCTGACGCAGTGTTGATGAATGCGTAAAAGAAAAGACAGAAGTCGCTCGATGTAATTCGAAGATAAGCACTAAGAGTTTCAGCGCTCTAATGAGTGCGATGTCGTGATTGGAGACGATAAACATAGCTCTGCAGTTGATGATCTCAATTGCCACACACAACCATCCCAGTGCTTTCTTTAACTTCGCCTTTGTCAAATGTGGTTGCATGTTGCATATGGTGTCTAGCTTGTATTGCTTCCAATTTGGTTAAATTGCATCTGCTTACTTTACACATTATACCTTTGATAATGACATGCCTTCCTGTTTTTGATACATACTACATATGTCTATTAACCATGTTCGTACATCAAACTAATGCTCTTTTGTATCCCTCGTCAATCACTTTTGATGAGACAGTCACCCTGTGGAGTTCTTGTGAGACGCCCTACTCGTTTAAAGAGTGCAAAGGTCATCCTCCCCACATGATTCTCAAGAAACAGCAAGGCTAAATGAAGATAGTCAACGTAGCTCTCTAGTTGATCACCGCAATTCCCCACACCACCATCGCAGGTGCTTGCTCTTACTTGGCGATTGTGATATGTGGTTGCATGTTGCATATGGTGTCTACCTTGTAATGCTTCTAATTAGGGTAAATTGCATATGCTTAGTTAACACATTATACCTGTGAATATGACATGCCTTCTTGTTTTTGGTACATACTACGTCTTTCTATTAACCATGTTCTTACATCAAACTAATTTTCTTGTCTATCCATCATCCATGCTCCTAATCTGTTAAATTGCATCTCCTTAGCTTACACATTATACATGTGAATATGACACGCCTTCCTGTTTTTGGTACATACTACAAGTGCCTATCACACCATGTTCTTACATCAAACTACTATTCTTGTGTATCCTGCATCTATCGCTTATGATGAGACAGTCACGCGTGTGGGTTAATATGAGACGCAATACTCTTATAAAGAATGCAATTTCATCCTCTCCACATGATTCTCAAGAAACAGCAAGCCTAAATGAAGATATTGAACGTTGCTCTGTACCTGAAGACAGCACTTCCCTACACCACCATCACAGGTGCTTGCTCCAACTTCGCAGTGTGATATGTGGTTGCATGTTGCATACGGTGTCTAGCTTGTAATGCTTCTAATTAGGGTAAATTGCATCTGCTTAGTTTACACACTATACTTGTGAATATGACATGCCTTCCTATTTTTGGTACACACTACATCTATGTGTTAACCTTGTTCTTACATAAAACTACCTCTCTTCTGTATCCTGCATCAATCACTTACGATGAGTCACCTTTATTCGTTGCATATTGCATATTATTTATAAACTGTTGCCATGTATTGCTTCTAATTTTGGTCAAATACATTTGTTAGGGCACCCTTTTAATTTGGCAGAGTGATATTGGTTTCATCTTTCATATGGTTTCTAGCTTGCATCGATTCTAACAAGTTCAAGCACCTTGTGCTTAGATTACACTTTATACATCATACATGTCAATATGTCACGCCGTCCTATTTTTCATACATATTCCATCCTCTTATCATGCGGCTGCCTTACATGAAAGTAGTGTTCGTCAGTATCATGCATCAATAAGTTCTGAAGAGCAAACTTTATTCCTTTTTCTTGTGGGTTTGACTTGACAAGGCAAAATCAAGAAAGAGGAAGGAAAAGAGTAAGGAAGGCGGTGATGGTGGTCCTCTGCAGCAACATAAAGCAGACATCTGTACCGATTCTCCTTGTCTTGATAGTGCATTACATGGTCCAAGTCTCCGCTCCCCTACTCCACCATCCAAGGTGCTTGCTCTAACTTGGCAGTGTGATATCTGGTTGCATGTTGCATATGGTGTCTAGCTCGTACTACTCCTAATTAGTGTAAACTGCATCTGCTTAGCTTACACATGATACATGTGAATATGACACGCTTTTCTGTTTTTGGTACATACTATATCTGTCTATCACACCATGTTCTTACATGAAACTACTCTTCTTGTGTATCCTGCATCAGTCACTTATGATTGGACACCTTTAAGTTGGCGGTGTGATATTGGTTTGCGTCTTGAATATGATTTCTAGCATGTATTGCTTCTAGTTTGATGAACGCATACCTATGGCCGAGACAGTTTTAACTTGGCAGAGTCATATTGATTGCACCTTCCATATGGTGTCTTGCGGTGTTTCTAATTTGTTGAAGTGCCTTCTGCTTAGTTACCCCATCATAGGTGTGAATATGTCAAGCCGTCCATTTTTTCATACATATTCCATCCTCGTATCATGACTTTGCCTTTCATCAGATAGTGTTCACAAGATTATCATGCATGAATGAGTTACGAAGAGCGAATGATATTCCTTTTCTTGTCGGTATGACCTCACAATGCAAAATCAATAAAGCTGAAGGAAATTGGCAAGGCATTGGATGATGGTGGTCCTTCCTAGCAACTGAAACGGAGGTTCTCTATAGATTCTACTCCGCCATCCTCCCAACAAGATTCGCAAGACAACGCAAGGCTAGACAGTCAACGTAGCTGTGTAGATGATGAGCACATCTCCCCTACTCCACCATCCCAGATGCTTGCTCTAACTTGGCACTATTATATGTGGTTGCATGTTGCGTATGATGTCTAGCTTGTATTGCTTCTAACTTTGTTGAATTGCATCTGCTTACTTTACACATAATGCCTGTGAATATGACATGTGTTCTTGTTTCTACATCAGACTACTATTCTTGCATATCCCGCATCAGTCACTTATGATAAGGCACCTTTAAGTCGCCACAGTGATATTGCTTGCGTCTTGCATATGATTTCTAGCATGTACTGCTTCTAATTTGTTGAAACGCCATACGGTTTGCGAGTGATATTGGTTGCATCTTTCATATGGTGTCTAGCTTGCAGTGCTTCTAATTTGTTGAAATGCCTTCTGCTTAGTTACCACATCATAGGTGTGAATATGTCACACCATCCTGTTTTTCATACATATTCCATCCTCGCATCATGTGTTTGCCTTTCATCCGAGTAGTGTTCGTCAGTATCATGCATGAATGAGTTCAAAAGAGCAAATTTTATTCCTTTTGCTTATCGGTTTGACTTCACAATGCAAAATCATTACAGCTGAAGGAAATTAGTCCGACAGTGGATGATGGTGGTCCTTCGGAACAACTCAAACAGGGGGTCTCTATAGATTCTACTCCGCCATCCTCCCAACAAGATTCACAAGACAACACAAGGCTGGACAGTCAACGTAGCTGTGTAGATGATGAGCACATCTCCCCTACTCCACCATCTCAGGTGCTTGCTCTAACTTGACATTATTATATGTGGTTGCATGTTGCATACGATGTCTAGCTTGTATTGCTTCTAACTTGAATTGCATCTTCTTACTTTACACATAATGCATGTGAATATGACACGTGTTCCTGTTTCTAGAACATACGTGTACATGGTGAGCACATCTCCTCTACTCCACCATCATAGGTGCTTGCTCTTACTTGGAACTGTTATACGTGGTTGCGTTTTCCGTATGATGTCTAGTTTGTATTGCTTCTGATTATGTAGAATTGCATCTGCGTAGCTTACAACTTATACCTGCAACGATCACTTACCCATAAGACACATTTAACTTGGGACTGTGATGTAGGTTGCATCTTGCATTGTCTTCTAGCTTGTACCGCTTCTAATTTCTTGAAATGGCACTTCTGACGAGACACTTTTTACACGATAGAGTGATATTGGTTGCATGTTCATATGGTGCCTAGCTTTCATTTCTTCTAATTTTGTTGAAATGCCTTCCACTTACTGTTTTTTCATACATATTCCATCCTCCTATAAATGCGTGTGAATATGAAACACCTGTCTTTTTGTATATATTCCATCCTCCTATCCTGCGCTTGCCTTACATCAAAGTAGTGTTAAATGCGTATCATGCATCAACTAGTTATACAGAACTAATTTTATTCATCTTCTTGTGGTTTTGACTTCATAAGGCAATATAAGAAAATAGGAAGGAAAAGAGTAAGTAGGGGATGTTGGTGGTACTCCGCACCGACGCAAACATAGACTCTCTAGATTTTCCACCGCCATCGCTAATGAAGTTGAAGTCCCAAGTCTACATGATGAGTTCATCTCCCGCACTCCACCATCGCAGGTGCTTGCTCTAAGTTGACAGTGTGATAATTGGTTTCATTTTGCATATGTTGACTAGCCTGTATTTCTTCTATTTTGATTAAATTCCACCTGCTGAGTTTATACGTTATACATGTGCATATGACATGGCTTTCTATGTCTAGAATACACTACATCTATCTATCATACCATGTTCTTACATCAAAGTACTGCTGTTGTGTATCCCGCATCAGCAACTCATGATTGGACGCTTTTAACATGGCAGTTTGATAGTGGTTGCATCTTGCATTGATTTCTATGTTGTACTGCTTCTAATTTTTCGAATTGCCACTTATGACAAGACACTTTTAACTTGGCAGAGTAATATTGGTTGCATCTTTCATATGGTGTCTAGCTTGCATTACTTCTATTTTCTTGAAAAGCCTTCTGCTTAGTTTGCACATCGTAGCTGTGAATATGTCATGTCGTCCTGTTTTTCTTACATATTCCATCCTTATACGATTGTCTTAGATCAAAGTATTGCTTGTCTGTATCATGCATCAATGAGTTCTGAAGAGTGATTTTATTCTTTTGTGTTGTGGGTACAGCTTGACATGGCAAAGTCAAAAAAGAGCAAGGAAAATAATATATTAGGGAGTCTTTGTTACTAAATCGGGTGAAAGCGGAAAAGGTTACATCGTCGAGATTCTGCTGGTACTTATAGTGCGGTCCAAGTCCACCGGCTAAATCTACAAACACAGTATCACCTGCTCCACCAGCTGCAGCATCCGCTTCAACTGTACCAGCATCTCAACCAGTTACTCGTTCGTTTGCTCGGGCGGCGGTTCCCAAGCTGCCTTCACACCTAACACTAATTCCGAAGCACTGGCGACACAACAGGACTTGGCAAGATCAGATGAACCTCATGAGCATCAACACCAAGGCGGTACTGACCGAGTCAAGTTGCGCTTGCATGCTCCTTTATATGTACTCTCATAGTTTGATGTACACTAACACTTTCCATATTCGTTGTTGAACTAGCACCACGGCGCAAGCGGAAACAGACATCAGGGATAATGCTTGACATATTAACAAAATCTAAAGGAGGAAGAATGGAGATCCATTTTGAGGCAGGTTTAAAAAGGCCACGTGATGCTACAGAGTCAGCCAAATTAGTATCAGAGGCAGCCGTTGCTGTTAGGTGTCATGCGCGTGTCCTCCCAACGTGGATCCAGTACAGGAATGAGAAATACAATACCCAGTTTAACACCTTCCTTGACCATTTATCCGTAAGTAATGTTATTCATCGCAATTAGTAATATTGTCTTGCTTTGTCCCATACTTTCTAGCTTCCTCCTAATAAGACTCACATTCTTTTTTCAACAGATGAGGTTCAAGTTGGATCCGAAAGATGATGTAACTAAACAGCATGCACTCAAGTTGGATCCGAAAGATGATGTAACCACCTTAGAAGATCTCACTTTGAAGGCAAGGCTAACAATAAAATCGCCCAAACATCTCCAGTGGAATATATTACAGATGAAGACTGGAAAGCCCTCGTTAAACACTGGTCTGATCCAAAGTCTCAGGTAGGCTATATGTATTTGATCAGACCACATATTGAACTTGTATTTATGTATGTTCCTTACAAGTGTATCTTCTTCTAGGCTAAATGTTTGAAGAACAAAACCAACCGTTCTAAAGTGAAATTCCAACAGACAACAGGATCTCGTAGCTATATTGCACACTGCGAGGCTTATGTAAATAGCTGCTACTTCCTTCTTTTTTTGTGCCATATTATCGTATCTATATTGACTTGTTCCAAATACAGAGGAAAGCCGTGCGGACCAAAAAGAACCTGAACCGAATGCACGGTAAATCTTCAAGGATTGCCACACCCGGCAAGATGAAGGGCATGAGCACACCAGTTCAAGCCTTGTTGTAAGTCCATACTCCTCCAGCCTTGAACTGATTGGTACTGTGATGTGTTCATTTAACTACTTGGTTTGCAGCCAATGTCGATTACTCTGTTCACTTTTATACACAATTGTCTTAACGTATCATTTCACCTTACATGGTTTAAAAGAGATGAAGAATATTCTTTTGGTCTTGATCTGTAATCTAGTTGTTATGTTCACGTCTTACACAATGATAAAATAGGCTGTTTGTTTTTTATCTGTTTGCCCATGATATGAATGATGTCATACTATGTTCATCCTAATTTAAACCATGTCTCTTTATCCTTAGATGTCAACGAATGTGAGGAAATAGACAATACAGTAGGCATGCTACATGGACATATGTTCCAAAGTGATTTTATTATGTAGTTGGCACTACAATACATGCTAATGTATTACAGAGTTCACCAAAATAAGTTATGTATAAACGCGTTTAACCTACTTTGTTTGTTTTTGTCTCATTAGTAACTTATCCCGTACACTAATCTACAAGTTCAAACTTTCGTGAAGCTATGGAACAAATGATTGAACAGCCACAACCACGAAGGTGAAGAGGCTACTACAGGCACAATGTCACCTCTTGCTGCGGTCGTCAGTGTCTCTCCACTAACAGTGCAAAAAGCACCTTCCTACGTAATTCTGGGTTGGTTGTCAAGGTAACCTCGTCCAAATCGCCTACTGAACAAAATCTTCCTGCTAGACAGAATGATATATCTATGCTCCAGACACAAGTCCAATCCCTAATGGACGTTGCTTCGGAAACAAGAATAGTGGTTGAGAAATGTCGTCAAGAAATGAATGGTTTTGAAACTAGACTATCAGACATTCGCTTCGTTGTTGAAGAGCAATGGCGGAAAAAAGGTGGAGATCGTCTTTGGTCCATCGATTCTACAACTGAAACATTAGCACTCGTGTCAAATGATCGTGCTTCTATACATCTGATGGTGCTTTTATCCGGAAGGATCAGAACTTTATGCCAACAGGCCTTTTGTTGTATGATTGGAATTTATTTTGTTGTGATACAACATTTATGATGCTGCCACAGGCTGCAGTAATTCTGACGCTATTTTTGTATAGTGTAGGTTTATCTTAGTAATGTATTCGGCCGAAAGCTTCAGAGGGAGCCCAACATGCCAACATTCGTCGGGCCCATTCCAGTTGGGCTAAAAGCGATTCTGGGCGAAATTGGCATGTAGCCCACTAAAAATATCTGGGCTTAAATTAGCATAAGCTTTCAAATTTTTCCGGTAGGCATGTGCCCATAGTGGGCCTTTAACAGGCCTAAACATAATTTGGGCCCTCAGTAAAAATAGGCCGTTTACAGGTGTAAATAATAGACCGAAAGTGAGGTTGGGCCCTGATTGTGCCAAATAACCCACTGGACTTAGCAGGCCGAAATGGTGGCCCATTTACGATGCGGATATTTGTGTGCCGAAACTTCGGACGGGTCAGAATGCGCCGACCTAATACACGGGCCTTTAACAGGCGGAACTTGATCGGGCTAGATTATCGTCATTTTTATATGGGCGGTTAGTGGGCCCGATATGACGTTGGGCCACATATGGCCCATGGTTTACGTCCAGCGTTAACAGGCCGAAAATGACAACAGACTGAAAGTGGCCCAAATCTTTAGTGGGCCTCTAACGAACCGAATAGCGTACATGGCGAATATGACCCAAATCCTTCATGGTCGTTTATGGGCGAAAGTTTTGATGGCACGTAAATGGGCCCAAATGAAGCCGGACCTTTAACAGGCCGGAAATACACCGGGTCGTAATTCGGCCCAATTACTTAGCGGACTGTTAATGGGCCAGAAGTGACCATGGGCCGCATTGATGACAAGTTTAGACCAGGCGGTTGATGGGCCGATTTGACAGAGAATGTTGGGCCTTTAGCTGGGCCGGCCCATTATGGTCTGCAGAATCTTGTGGGCCTTTAGCTGGGCGGCCCATTGTGGTCCATAAAATCTTGTGGGCCTTTAGCTGGGCCGCCCATTATGGTCTGCTAAATTTTGTGGGCCTTTAGCTGGGCGGCCCATTATGGTCCGCTAAATCTTATGGGCCTTCGGTTGGGCCGGCCCATTTAAACTTTGTGGGCCACTTTTGGGCCGGTCCAGCTAAAGGCTCACAAGATTCTGTAGACCATAATGGGCCAGCCCAGCTAAAGGCCAATGAGAATTTTACACGTGGAAAATCAGTATTGGTCGTGCCTGTTAACGGGTTATCGGATCCAAAATCCGACCCGATAGCTTAAGGCGTTCCGTTACGGTGGATGCCACATGTCGGTCACCCTTGACGAAATCACTTCTGTGACGTGTGATTTATCGTCATGGATGTACATGCATGACAAACGCGACCTACTGTGACAAACACGTATCATCACGAAAGTGTATTTTTTTTTGTAGTGGTGGGTGGCTCGGGCAGTCGATAGGGAGTAGTAGAGGGCGAGAGGTGGAGAGAAAGTGGCTCGAGGTGGCCTTAAATAGGCAGGGCGGCGGTGCACCATGGACGGCGCCCACGGGTGCCCGCGGCAAAGGCGCTGGCGGCCACGGGAGAGGGCTCAGGGCTTAGTGCAGTGCTCGTGGGGGTGGTTTAGGCTACTAGGGAGAGAGAGGTGCAGCGGGGCGAGCTTGAGGCGGGGCCCGTGCTCGAGCAGGGAGACCCTTGGCAAGGACCTTGATGGTAGAGAGGCTCTGTTTGCTATGGAAAACTGTGTCTACACGGCGAGCCCTAGGAGTTCGGGAGCATACTCCCCTGATTGTCAACGATACAGCCTGCAGCCAAAAGAAGGTGAGAATGACAAAGGCATCCGGATTAACTTTGATCCTTGGATGTCTCAATTCCGACAGGCAGTGATGTGGTTCAAGCCTTCAGGTTGATAGGTAATTGGGCTGTTGCATCAAAAGGGTGGAGTCTTGGTGTCTTGGATCATTTGTCATTTGAGCGGGGCCGCAAATTATGATGGTGTTGGATCATCTCTTGAATGACTTTGTTGTCTTTGCTGCTGGTTACGGATGGGTAGTTCTTTCTTTTGTTATGCATATTCCTTGTCATTTGGTCATCCTCGTCTATGTCACTCTTTCTATGTAATAGTTGCTTCGCTTAGAATGTCATTCTAAATGCGGATCACGAGAGTCCGAGAGCTGCAGATGGGTATGTTTTGGTGGTGTAGCAAGACTTCTTATGAACTATCATGTCTTCTTTGTTTATGTCGATAGTAGTCACTAGTCGGTGTTTGAATGTTGTATATCTCGTTGTTTGAACTGTTTATTGTCTCGAACTCTTGGTGGGCTAAATGAGGGCATCACCATTCTCCGATGTTCGAGTATATCTCCTTTTTCAAGTTATATTATTTTAGCTATTTGTCTTTTAGATGATGTACAATTGTTTGGTCCAGTGAGGTGTCGTTGAATATGGGCCGAGTAGTAACGCAATGCCAAACAGGTCAATTATGACTCTCGGGCCGGGCTCTCAAAAGATCCTAAAAAGGCCGGCTCTCCAAAAAGAAAGAATAAGGACTCTTAGGCCGACATGTGGGCTCCACGGTGTTTTTCGTGCGCTTCTTGCGCCGAGAGCATATTGGCGCGTGCTCGAAATATATGCTACCTTTTCATCCCCAGTCTCCTGCCCCTCCCCCACCTCTGGAATCTCGATTCCTACTCCAGTTCCCCCAAATCCCCCTCCTGTACTCCCTATACTCAAGCGCACTATCATGTCGCCGGTCAACGCGGATCTCCGAGCCAGAGATCCTGAGGTCCGTCCTGCCTTCGGTCACTGCGTGCTATCGCTCAACAGTGGCATGGCGGCGCTTGACGACCAGTTTGCCGGCAAAGTGCTGATGGTTAACCATCAACGGCGACCGGCCTCCCGTCTCGCTGGACGACCTTGTCAAAGCTCTTGGCATTGCGCACGGCATCCAAATAAGT
Organism: Aegilops bicornis; assembly: GCA_021605145.1. Taxonomy (NCBI): domain Eukaryota; kingdom Viridiplantae; phylum Streptophyta; class Magnoliopsida; order Poales; family Poaceae; genus Aegilops; species Aegilops bicornis. Next base: position 726,637,824 of record CM038673.1, read on the forward strand.
GACTTGTTCGTCGAAGTCTGTCCGCCACTGGCTGATTTCTTCGTCGGGTTCCGAACAACTTTCGACTTCAGTCATGTGTTCGAATCTTCCCTGCGTTTGTTCTGCGATCGCGCGCTGGTGAGCTTTGATCGGTGGCACCCAGGATGGGGCTCGGTGCCCTCTGAGCTTGAGTTTTTAACAAAGCTTACCTTCCACGGCATGCCTCGACGTGCTTGGAACAACGAGTCCATGAACGAGCTTATCAACGACCTTGGAGGTGAGCTTGTAAGTATGTTTGTTCCTCTAGACAGCTGGGCTCTGACGGTTATGGCATGGATGAAGAAGCTGTCCACCATACCGAAGGTGATTGGTGTTGAGATACCAGTGCAAGAACCGGGGTTGTGTTATTCGTCGCCACCAAGGCCGCCGTGGACCACGTTAGGGATGTACCTGTATCGAGTGTTCGTGCATGTCGAAGAAGTGGTCAATCCATCAATCGAAGTCCTGCCGCCGCCGCTGGTGCCAGGGTCCGTCGACGACGTCCATTACAGGAGTCAACGTCAGACTTTCCCCATGTTTCTCGGAAATGATGGATGGCACAGGGCCTACTCCATCGCGCGGCGGAGGACACTGCTTCTTTGGGAGAAGAGGCAGGGTTGGCTGCCTGGATGTGCTCTAATTTGAGGTAACAACTGAATCTTGTCAGATAGTACTAGTTAAATCCGAGCTATGGGTGCGAAGCAGCGATATGCCGGTACATTTGATTGTGACCTGTTCTAATTTTGTACCTAAACTTTTTTAGAAAGGGTTGTACGTCAACTTAATGTGCTAGCAGAACTTATTGTCTTGTGCATCTGCTTTTCTTTGCACAACATTCAAGATATTCCCCGTCATTTATAAAGACGATGAACCGTTATGTACGACTTCGTTGGTTTCAACATAGCCCTTCCTGTAGCGATCCACTGCTTCCATCCTGATTGTGCCGCCTGCGTGAAATTTTTGTATGCAAGTTTAGTGTGCTATGATGTTCCATCCTGATAAAACGTTCCCCGCGCTGTCAGCTCGGACCCACCAGAAGTGCCTCCTTATTACGCACAAAAAATGAGTACTCCCCACTGGCTGGGACCCACCATGGTGGGAGGCTGACTTAATGGGCCTACTAAGTTGGATCGACGGGGCCTTTGTCAACTTTAGTCAATATGAACGATTCTAGCTCCAGTGACCGTATGATGGCCATCCAACGGCCGTAGTGCTTCTTCAACCTCTGGTGTTCTTGCTCCAGCCGCCCAAAGCAGCGCCGGTCGTGCCGCATGCTCCTGCCTCCCGTGGCCGGCTGTGCTGCCACGGAGGCCTCACCGCCCCCTACTATTCCCACCGCTGGCCAGGCCCTGCGGCAACGGTAGCCTCACACCACAGCCGAACTAGTGAACCCTCATACTCCTCTCCGCGCGGGCTTCCACTGTCGCGTCTTCCCCGGCTCCCCATCGTCCCCTTCCTAGGCCTCACCGTCGTCCACCGCCGTGGTGCTCTCGGCGCGGCGTGGTCAATGTGGTCAACGACCGACTTCCATCGGAAGAGTACTGTACGTGGAGAGGCTGACAGTTGGGTCCACGGCAGCTGCAAGGAAGTGCCTCCTTATTACGCGGAAAATAATTATTCCTCCACCTGACAGCAGGGACCCACCAGACGGGCCACCAGTATTTCACGAAAAAAACATTTCCCCTGACTGCTGGGGCCCACAGGACGGGTATTTCGCGAAAAAAACGTTTCCCCCGCTGTTAGCTCGGACCCACCAGAAGTGCCTCCTTATTACGCACAAAAAAATGAATACCCCCATGCTAGCTGGGACCAACCTTGGTGGGAGACTGACTTGTGGGCCTACTAAGTTGACTGGGACGGAGGCCTTTGTCAACTTTAGTCAATATATGAACGATTCTAGCTCCAGTGACCGTACGATGTCCATCCAATGGCCGTAGCGCTTCTTCAACCTCTGGTCTTCTTGCTCCAGCCACCCAAAGCAGTGCCGGTCGTGCCACCTGCTCCTGCCGCCCATGGCCGGCCGTGATGCCGCGGAGGCCTCACCGCCCCCTACTACTCCCACCGCTGGCCAGGCCATCCCTCTACGCACCCACACCCCCTGTTATTCTGCGGCGACGGCAGCCTCACACCGCAGCCGAATGAGTGAACCCTCATACTCCTCTATGCGTGGGCATCCACTGCCGCGTCTTCCCCGGCTCCGCGTCGTCCCCTTCCTAGGCCTCGCCGTCGTCCACCGCCCTGGTGCTCTCGGCGCGGCGTGGTCAACGTGGTCAAGGAATGGCTTCCATCGGACGTGGACTGTACGTGGAGAGGCTGACAGCTGGGTCCACCGCCACAGCAAGGAAGTGCCTCCTTATTACGCGCAAAATAATTATTCCTCCACCTGACAGCGGGGACCCACCGGACGGGCCACCGTATTTAGGGAAAAAATGTTTCCCCCTGTCTGCTGGGACCTACCAATTACATCTTCGCAAGCAAGGAAGTGCGTCCGAAAAAAAACGATTCGCCCCCTGACTGCTGGGACCCACCAGCTACATCTTCGCGTGCAAGGAAGTGCCTGACAGTTGGGACCCACCTGGTCGAAGCGTACGTAGCATTGTCATTCTGGTCGTGAACGTGTACGTACATATATATTGGTGGATGTAGAGGCGCACGCGTGTCGTAGAGGCGCCGCACGCGTCGTAGTAGAGGCGTGCACGTAGCATGTACACGTCGCATACAGCGGCGAGGTGCAAGAAAGAAAATACGCCACGTCACGTACATCCAGGCAGGGTCTCGAACGCCTATCGCGCGCTCACGTACATGGCTGGGTCGGACGGAGAAACAGCGTCGTCGTCGTGTTCATGGGGAGCCAACCGGCTGGGTCGGAGCGGAATGCGTGGTCGTGTTCATCGAGGGCTTAGACAGAACAGGCGATGGATACGAGGCTGGCGTACCGCTGGCGGAGGAAGCGGCCTTGTGTTCGACCGGCCATGTTCAAAGCAGGGTCCTATTGATCGAGAGGGCCTGGCGTGCCGCCAAAAGCGGAGGAAGCGGACCTCCCTACGGTCGAAACGGGGTCATGTTGATTGGGAGGGTGTGGCGTACCGCAAAAGCGGAGGAAGCGGACCTCCTACGGTCAAACGGGGTCCTGTTGATCGGGAGGGTGTGGCGTACCGCCAAAGCGGATGAAACATACCTCCCTACGGTTGAAAGCAGGGGTCCTGTTCGCCGGGAGGGTGTGGCGTACCGCAAAGCAGACGAAAGCGGACTTGTGTTGGGCGCTACGGTCAAAGCAGGGGTCCTGTTCGCCGGGAGGGGTGTGGCGTGCATAAGCAGGACTCCACGGGAAACTGTTCATCTCCACCGTCGACCTCCTCCAGCCTCCACGGGCTACCGTCGACCTCCTCCAGCCTCCACAGGCTCCTATTCTGTTAGAGATATGCCCTAGAGGCAATCATGTATGATGATATTTCCTATGTGTTTATGAATAAAGATAGTCCTTGGACATTATCAATGATGTGTATCAGCAAGTACGTGACTTGTTTGTGGGACTATGCATTTTATGATGACTGTCCTAAAAGGTCCCTAGTCGAAAGGGTTGTGTGGACGCCTTGGCCGACTAGACTAGCATATGACACGATCGATGGCTTGGTATCACTAGCCATGGAGCATTGGATGCTAACCGGATAATATGGACTTGGAAAGGTCTGGTCGGATTCGACGTAGTCGGATCCGAGTCGAGATAAGGTCCGAGTCGGACAGAGCCAACTATGAGACGCAGCGATATGTCATATGTGAGTCTCTAGTACAACATACGTTCTATGTCCTAAGACCTGAGTTGAAGCATGTACTCGGGATGGTGACAGACTTGCTTTGGGCCGACCAAACGCTACTCCGTGACTGGGTAGTTACAAAGGTAGGTTTCGGGCTTGTCCAGACCCATGCTGCGAGACGTGGTCGAGCAAGATGGGATTTGCCCCTCCGATCAGGAGAGATATACTCTGGGCCCCTCGTGTGATCTGACCAGGATAAGCATGGCTATGTGACAAGGATTATGAGATAATCCGGTTTGTGGTCGGTATCACTGGAACGAGAAAGAGATCGGGCTAGCACAAGGATGACAGTCTCACCTTGAGCCCGACAACATATATCGTGTGGCAAAGGGAACAGAAGTGTGACACGTTGTACAGGTTCGCCTAATCAGCTTCATAGTCTGCTTGGTGGTCGGCACGCCTTGCTAGAGGCCGCTACGAACCGTGCAGGTCGGAGGTGATCCGAACTGTGACCAAGCCGACTTGAACCTAAGGGGTCGCGCGCTTAAGGGAAGGAACCTACGGGGTCGGTTCGTAGGACACTGGTCGGATGTGATCCGAACTGGACTAGGAACATGACCGAGTAGACTTTGGGCTTTAGGGTCCGTGCGAGGCCCAAGAGTTGAGCCTGCGACGGACGCCTATATAAAGTGGAGGTGCGGCACACTCATGAGGTTGATCACTTTGGCGCTGCGACTAGGGTTTGCATGTGTTGCGAATAGCCACCTCCACTCGCCGCCGACTATGTGATCGGACCTAGCAGTCCGCCGCATGGTGTTCCTCCTGCACGCGCGGATACCATTAGAGGCGGTGCGTTTGCACCGCTCCGGCGAACCTGTACGTGGGATTAGACGACCGGTTGTTCGAGGGAGATCGGACGAGGAGGAGACGATCCACGCGGACGCGCTGCCCCAACTCTTCTTCCGCTGCACGGCACTGCGCGTCTAGTGGTAACCAACTGTGATCCATCTCCCGTAGCATGTTCCTGGATGTTCTGCGCGTGGGAAATTTTAATTTGCAGTCGACGCACCCTACCGTAGAACCCAACATGTTCATCCAGCCTCCACCGCACGCTACTCCACCGGCTATTGTTCAACCACCCCTCCACGGGCACCCCTCCACCGTCTACTGTTCATCCAACCCTCCACACCACGGGGTCCTATTCAACCACCCCTCCACGGCCACCCCTCCATCGTCTACTATTCATCCAGCCCTCCACACCACGGGGTCCTATTCATCCAGAGGCAACGCCACTGCTCACTGTTCATCCAAATGCCCCCCGCAACGCTCATCGTTCATCCAATGATCGGCTTGATTAGCAGCGGCGAAGAATCTCTCCATCGGGTTCGATTAACAGCCATCGATCGATCGCTCGAGTTCGATAACGCGTAGCCTGCGGTCAATCGCTTTCGGGTTTAGTTAGAGCCCAACGCCTCGCTTGGGTTCGATTAGAACAACGCCTACGCGTGTCACGAGAAAGCAGCATAGCTCGGCCCCCGACCTCCCACCATAACTGGCAACTCCCTGAAATTTTCCTCCCCCTAGCTTCTATCACGGTTTTTTCCGTCATGGACGGCCCAAAGAATGTCATGCAGCTGCGTCTCCAGCCCGCCCAGGACGAAAAGCCCATTTTCTGTCTTGATTTTTTGTCATAGAAGTAGGATCCCACCACATCTATGATGATACCGGGTTTTGTCACAATTATCGTCATAGAAGTGGCATATGTATGACAGGAAAAATATTCGTTCGGCCCAAAATGTCACGAATGTGTCTTTTTTTTGTAGTGTAAGTTCATGGAGAAACGGAGTAATGCAATAAGAACAATGACATCATGTAGACTAGATCTATTTATGTAGAAATAGACCCCATCGTTTTATCCTTAGTAGCAATGATACATACATGTTGGTTCTGAAGGAAATATTCCCTAGAGGCAATAATAAAGTTGTTTTTTATATTTCCTTATATCATGACAAATGTTTATTATTCATGCTAGAATGGTATTAACCGGAAACTTGATACATGTGTGGATACATAGACAAAACACCGTATCCCCAGTAAGCCTCTACTAGACTAGCTCGTTAATCAAAGATGCTTAAGTTTCCTAACCATAGACATGTGTTGTCATTTGATGAACCGGATCACATCATTAGGAGAATGATGTGATGCATAAGACCCATCCGTTAGCTTAGCATAACGATCGTTAAGTTTTATTGCTATTGCTTTCTTCATGACTTATACATATTCCTCTGACTATGAGACTATGCAACTCCCGAATACCGGAGGAACACCTTGTGTGCTATCAAATGTCACAACGTAACTGGGTGATTATAAAGATGCTCCACAGGTGTCTCTGAAGGTGTTAGTTGGGTTGGCATAGATCAAGATTAGGATTTGTCACTCCATGTATCGGAGAGGTATCTCTGGGCCCTCTTGGTAATGCACATCACTATAAGCCTTGCAAGCAATGTGACTAATGAGTTAGTTGCAGGATCATGCATTACGGAACAAGTAAAGAGACTTGCCAGTAACGATATTGAACTAGGTATGATGATACGGACGATCGAATCTCGGGCAAGTAACATACGGATGACAAAGGGAATAATGTATGTTGTTATTGCGGTTTGACTGGTAAAGATCTTCGTAGAATATCTCAGAACTAATATGAGCATCCAGGTTCCGCTATTGGTTATTGACCGGAGATGTGTCTCGGTCATGCCTACATAGTCCTCGAACCTGTAGGGTCCGCTCGTTTAACGTTCGATGATGATTTGTATTACGATTTATGTGTTTTGGTGACCGAAGTTTGTTCGTTGTCCCAGATGAGATCACGGACATGACGAGGAGTCTTGAAATGGTCAAGAGGTAAAGATTTATATATTGGAAGATAGTATTCGGACACCGGAAGGGTTCCGGAGTGTATTGGGTACATACTGGAGTACCGGAGGGGTTACCGGAACCCCCCGAGGAAAGATATGGGCCATAGGAGGGAGGCTAACCAGCCCACAAGGGGCTGGTGCGCCCCCCACAAGGGAGGAAGACGAATTGGACTAGGGAAGGGGGCGCCACCCCCTTTCCTTCTTCTACTCCCTCTCCTTTCCCCCTTTCCCCCCTCCATGAGAAGGAAAATAAGGGGGCCCAAATCCTACTAGGACTGGGAGTCCTAGTAGGACTCCCCCCCTTATGGTGCGCCCCACTAGGGCCGGCCTCCTCCCTCTCCCTCCTTTATATATGTGGGCAGGGCACCCCTTGAACACACAACAATTGTTCCAAGCCGTGTGCGGCGTCTCTCTCCATAGTTTGCTCCTCGGGTCATAGCGTCGTAGTGCTTAGGCGAAGCCCTGCGCAGATCACATCACCATCACCGTCACCACGCCGTCGTGCTGATGGAACTCTCCCACGACCCTCTGCTGGATCAAGAGTTCGATGGACGTCAACGAGCTTTACGTGTCCTGAACTCGGATGTCCCGTACGTTCGGTACTTGGATCGGTTGGATCGTGAAGACGTTCGACTACATCAACCGCGTTAACCTAACGCATCCACTTTCGGACTACGAGGGTACGTGGACACACTCTCCCCCTCTCGTTGCTATGCATCTCCTAGATAGATCTTGCGTGAGCGTAGGAATTTTTTTGGAGTTGCATGCTACGTTCCCCAACAGTGGCATCCGAGCCAGGTCTATCAGTAGATGATATGCACGAGTAGAACACAAAGAGTTGTGGGCAATGATAGTCATACTGCTTACCACCAACGTCTTACTTTGATTCGGCGGTATTGTTGGATGAAGCGGCCGAGACCGACATTACATGACCGTGTTCATGAAACTGGTTCTACCGACGTGCTCCGCACACAGGTGGCTAGTGGGTGTCTGTTTCTCCAACTTTAGTTGATTGAGTTTGACTACGGCCGGTCCTTGTTGAAGGTTAAAACAGCACACTTGACGAAAAATCGTTGTGGTTTTGATGCGTAGGTAAGAACGGTTCTTGCTAGAAGCCCATAGCAGCCACGTAAAACTTGCAACAACAAAGTAGAGTACATCTAACTTGTTTTTGCAGGGCATGTTGTGATGTGATATGGTCAAAACGTGATGAGATATAAACTGTTGTATGACATGATCATGTTTTGTAAAATTTATCGGCAACTGGCAGGAGCCTTATGGTTGTCGCTTTATTGTATGAAATGCAATCGCCATGTAATTTATTTACTTTATCACTAAGTGGTAGCGATAGTCGTAGAAGCAATAGTTGGCGAGACGACAATGATGCTACGATGGAGATCAAGGTGTCAAGCCGGTGACGACGGAGATCATGACGGTGGTTTGGAGATGGAGATCAAAGGCACAAGATGATGATGGCCATATCATCTCACATATTTTGATTGCATGTCATGTTTATCTCTTATGTATCTTATTTTGCTTAGTACGGCGGTAGCATTATAAGATGATCCCTCACTAAATTTCAAGGTACAAGTGTTCTCCATGAGTATGCATCATTGCTACAGTTCGTTGTGCGGAGACACCACGTGATGATCGAGTGTGATAATCTCTATGTTCACATACAACGGGTGCAAGCCAGTTTTGCACGTGCAGAATACTCGGGTTAAACTTGACAAGCCTAGCATATGCAGATATGGCCTCAAAACACTGAGACTGAAAGGTCGAACGTGAATCATATAGTAGATATGATCAACATAGTGATGTTCACCATTGAAAACTCTAGCTCATCTGATGATCGGACATGGTTTAGTTGATATGGTTCACGTGATCATTTAGATTACTAGAGGGATGTCTATCTAAGTGGGAGTTCTTAAGCAATATGATTAATTGAACTTTAAATTATAATGAACTTAGTCTTGGTAGCTTTGCATATCTATGTTGTAGATCAATAGCTCACGATTAGCTTCCCGTTTATTTTTTGATATGTTCCTAGAGAAAAATAAGTTGAAAAATGATAGTAGCAATAATGCGGACTGGGTCCGTAATCTGAGGATTATCCCCATTGTTGTACAAAATAATTATGTCCTTGATGCACCGCTAGGTGACAGACCTATTGCAGGAACAGATGCAGATGTTATGAACGTTTGACAAGCTAAGTAAGATGACTACTTAATAGTTTAGTGCACCATGCTTTACGGCTTAGAACTGAGACTTCAAAAACGTTTTGAATGCCACGGAGCATATGAGATTTTCCAAGAGTTGAAATTGGTATTTCAGACTCATGCCCATGTCGAGAGGTATGAGACCTCTGACAAGTACTTTGCCTACAAGATGGAGGAGAATAGCTCAACTAGCGAGCATGTGCTCAGAATGTCTGGGTACTACAATCACTTTAATCAAGTGGGAGTTAATCTTCCAGATAAGATAGTGATTAACAGAGTTCTCTAATCACTATCACCAAGTTACTAGAACTTTGTGATGAACTATAATATGCAAGGGATAACGAAAATAATTCCCGAGCTCTTCACGATGCTGAAATCAGCGAAGGTAGAAATCAAGAAAGAGCATCAAGTGTTGATGGTTAACAAGACAACTCGTTTCAAGAAAAAAGGCAAAGGGAAATAAATGGGACTTCAAGAAGAATGGCAAGCAAGTTGTCACTCCCAGGAAGAATCCCAAAGCTACACCAAAGACTAAAAATGAGTGCTTCTACTGCAAAGGGACTGGTCACTAGCAACAGAAACTGCCCCAAGTATTTGGCGGATAAGAAGGATGGCAAAGTAAACAAAGGTATATTTGATATACATGTTGTTAATGTATACTTTACTAGTGTTCATAGTAACCCCTAGGTATTTGATACCGGTTCAGTTGCTAAGATTAGTAACTCGAAACTGGAGTTACAAAATGAACAGAGACTAGTTGAGGGCGAGGTAATGATGTGTGTTGGAAGTGATTCCAAGGTTGATAAGATCACCATAGCATACTCCCTCTACATTCGGGATTAGTGTTGAACCTAAATAAATGTTATTTGGTGTTTGCATTGAGCATGAATATGATTGGATCATGTTTGTTGCAATACGGTTATTCATTTTAGTCAAAGAATAATTGTTATTCTGTTTACATGAATAAAACCTTCAATGGTCATACACCCAATATGAGTGGTTTGTTGAATATTGATCGTGGTTATACACATATTCATAATATTGATGCCAAAAAGATGCAAAGTTGATAATGATAGTGCAACATATTTGTGGCAATGCCGTTTAGGTCATATTGGTGTAGAGCGCATGAAGAAACTCCATGCTGATGGGATTTTGGAATCACTTGATTATGAATCACTTTATGCTTGCGAACCATGCCTCATGGGCAAGATGACTAAGACTCCGTTCTCCGAAACAATGGAGCGAGCCACTGACTTATTGGAAATAATACATATTGATGTATGCGGTCCGATGAGTGTTGAGGCTCGTAGCGGGTTTCATTATTTTCTGACCTTCACAGATGATTTGAGCAGATATGGGTATATCTACTTGATGAAACACAAGTCTAAAACATTTGAAAAGTTCAAAGAATTTCAAAGTGAAGTCGAGAATCATCGTAACAAGAAAATAAAGTTTCTACGATCTGATCACGAAGGCGAATATTTGAGTTACGAGTTTGGCCTTCAATTAAAAATGTGGAATAGTTTCACAAACTCATGCCACCTGAAACACCATAGCATAATGGTGTGACCGAACGTCGTAACCGTACTTTATTAGATATGGTGCGAATTATCAGTTCATCATTTTGGGTTATGCATTAGAGACAGCTGCATTCACGTTAAGTAGGGCACCGTCTAAGTCGGTTAAGACGACACCATATGAACTGTGGTTTAGCAAGAAACATAAGTTGTCGTTTCTTAAAGTTTGGGGTTGCGATACTTATGTGAAAAAGTTTCATAAACTCGAAGCCAAATCGGAGAAGTGCATCTTCATAGGATACCCAAAAGAAATTGTTGGGTACACCTTCTATCATAGATCCGAAGGCAATATCTTTGTTGCTAAGAATGGATCCTTTCTAGAGAAGGAGTTTCTCTCGAAAGAAGTGAGTGGGAGGAAAGTAGAACTTGATGAGGTAATTGTTCCTTCTCTCGAATTAGAAAGTGGTTCATCACATAAATCAGTTCCAGTGATGCCTACACCAATTAGTGAGGAAGCTAATGATGATGATCATGACACTTTAGATCAAGTTACTATTGAACTTCGTAGGACAGCCAGAGTATGTTCCGCACCAGAGTGGTACGGTAATCCTGTTCTGGAAGTCATGTTACTGGAACATGACAAATCTACGAACTATGAGGAAGCAATGATGAGCCCAGATTCCGATATATGGCTTGAGGCCATGAAATCTGAGATAGGATCCATGTATGAGAAAAAAGTATGGACTTTGATTGACTTGCCCGATGATCGGCAAGCCATTGAGAATAAATGGATCTTCAAGAGGAAGACGGACACTAATAGTAGTGCTACTATCTACAAAGCCGAATTGTCGCAAAAGGTTTTCGACAAGTTCAAGGTGTTGACTACGATGAGATTTTCTCACTCGTATCGATGCTTCAAGTCTGTCCGAATCATGTTAACAATTACCGCATTTTATGAAATCTGGCAAATGGATGTCGAAACTGCATTCCTTAATGGATTTCGTAAAGAAGAGTTGTATATGATACAACCAGAAGGTTTTGTCAATCCTAAATGTGCTGACAAAGTGTGCAAGCTCCAGCAATCCATCTATGGACTGGTGCAAGCATCTCGGAGTTGGAATATACGCTTTGATGAGGTGATCAAAGCATATCGTATTATATAGACTTGTGGTGAAGCCTGTATTTACAAGAAAGTGAGTGGGAGCACTACAACCTTTCTGATAAGTATATGTGAATGACATATTGTTGATCAGAAATGATGTAGAATTTTCTGGAAAGCATAAAAGAGTGTTTGAAAGGAGTTTTTCAAAGAAAGACCTCGGTGAAGCTTCTTACATATTGGGCATCAAGATCTATAGAGATAGATCAAGACACTTGATAATATTTTTCAATGAGTACATACCTTGACAAGATTTTGAATTAGTTCAAAATGGAACAGTCAAAGAAGGAGGTCTTGCCTGTATTGCAAGGTGTAAAGTTGAGTAAGACTCAAAACCCGACCACGGCAGAAAATAGAAAGAGAATGAAAGTTATTCCCTATGCCTCAGCCATAGGTTCTATAAAGTATGTGATGTTGTGTACCAGACCATTGTGTACCTTGCCATGAGTTTGGCAAGGGGGTACAATAGTGATCCAGGAGTGGATCACTGGATAGCGGTCAAAGCTATCCTTAGTTACCTAAGAGGACTAAGGAAATATTTATCGGTTATGGAGGTAATAAAGAGTTCAACATAAAGAGTTACATTGATGCAAGCTTTTACACCGATCTGGATGACTCTGAGTCTCAATATGGATACATAATGAAAGTGGGAGCAATTAGCTAGAGTAGCTCTATGCAGAGCATTGTAGACATAGAAAACTTGCAAAATCATACGGCTCTGAATGTGACAGACCCGTTGACTAAACTTCTCTCACAAGCAAAACATGATCACACCTTAGTACTCCTTGGATGTTAATCACATGGCGATGTGAACAAGATTACTGACTCTATTAAATCCTTTGGGTGTTGGTCACATGGCGATGTGAACTATGGGTGTTAATCACATGGCAATGTGAACTAGATTATTGACTCTAGTGCAAGTGGGAGACTGAAGGAAATATGCCCTAGAGGAAATAATAAAGTTGTTTTTTATATTTCCTTATATCAAGATAAATGTTTATTATTCATGCTAAAATTGTATTAATCGGAAACTTGATACATCATGTCCCTCGTAAGCCTCTACTTGACTAGCTCGTTAATCAAAGATGGTTAAGTTTCCTAACCATAGACATGTGCTGTCATTTGATGAACGGGATCACATCATTAGGAGAATGATGTGATGGATAAGACCCATCCATAAGCTTAGCATAATGATCGTTAAGTTTTATTGCTATTGCTTTCTTCATGACTTATACATATTCCTCTGACTATGAGATTATGCAACTCCCGAATACCGGAGGAACACCTTGTGTGCTATCAAACGGCACAACATAACTGGATGATTATAAAGATGCTCTACAGGTGTCTCCAAAGGTGTTTGTTGGGTTGGCATAGATCAAGATTAGGATTGGTCACTCCATGTATCGGAGAGGTATCTCTGGGCCCTCTCAGTAATGCACATCACTATAAGCCTTGCAAGCAATGTGACTAATGAGTTAGTTGCGGGATGATGCATTACGGAACGAGTAAAGAGACTTGCCGGTAACAAGATTAAACTAGGTATGATGATACTGACGATCGAATCTCGGGCAAGTAACATATTGATAACAAAGGGAAAAATGTATGTTGTTATTGCGGTTTGAGCGATAAAGATCTTCATAGAATATGTAGGAACCAATATGAGCATCCAGGATGTGTCTCGATCATGTCTACATAGTTCTCGAACCCGTAGGGTCCGCACGCTTAACATTCGATGATGATTTGTATTATGAGTTATGTGTTTTGGTGACCGAAGTTTGTTCAGAGTCCCGAATGAGATCACGGACATGACGAGGAGTCTCGAAATGGTCGAGAGGTAAAGATTGATATATTGGAAGGTAGTATCTAGACACCGGAAGGGTTCCGGAGTGTATCGGGTACATACCGGTGTACCGGAGGGGTTACCGGAACCCCTCGAGGAAAGATATGGGCCATAGGAGGCAGGCTAGCCAGCCCACAAGGGGCTGGTACGCCCCCTACAAGGGAGGAAGCCAAATTGGACTAGGGAAGGGGGCGCCACCCCCTTTCCTTCTCCTGCTCCCTCTCCTTTCCCCCTTTCCCCCTCCATGAGAAGGAAAAGAAGGGGGGCCGAATCCTACTAGGACTGGGAGTCCTAATAGGACTCCCCCCTTATGGCGCGCCCTCTAGGGCTGGCCTCCTCCCTCTTCCTCCTTTATATACGTGGGCACGGCACCCCTTGGAGACACAACAATTGTTCCATGCCATGTGTGGCGTCTCTCTCCACAGTTTTCTCCTCCGGTCATAGCGTCGTAGTGTTTAGGCGAAGCCCTGCGCAGATCACATCACCATCATTGTCACCACGCCATCGTGCTGACGGAACTCTCCCTCGACCCTCTGCTGGATCAAGAATTCGAGGGACGTCATCGAGCTGAACGTGTGCTGAACCCAGAGGTGTCGTATGTTCGGTACTTGGATCGGTTGGATCATGAAGACGTTCGACTACATCAACCGCGTTAACCTAACGCTTCCGCTTTCGGTCTACGAGGGTACGTGGACTCACACTCCCCCTCTCATTGCTATGCATCTCTTAGATAGATCTTGCGTGACCGTAGGAAATTTTTTGAAATTGCATGCTACGTTCCCCAACAGGTTCCGCTTCTATCACTGGTGAAAGATCGTGGATGTCGCCTAGAGGGGGGGGGGTGAATAGGCGCTTTTAAAATAATTACGGTTTAGGCTTGAACAAATCCGGAATAAACCTAGCGGTTAATTTGTCAAGCACAAAACCTTCAACAACTAGGCTCACCTATGTGCACCAACAACTTATGCTAAGCAAGATAAACTACTAGGTGATAGCAATATATATGACAAGAAACAATATGGCTATCACAAAGTAAAGTGCATAAGTAAAGAGCTCGCGTAAGAGATAACTGACGCACGCGGAGACGATGATGTATCCCGAAGTTCACACCATTGCGGATGCTAATCTCCGTTTGGAGTGGTGTGGAGGCACAATGCTCCCCAAGAAGCCACTAGGGCCACCGTAATCTCCTCACGCCCTCGCACAATGCAAGATGCCGTGATTCCACTAAGGGACCCTTGAGGGCGGTCACCGAACCCGTACAAATGGCAAACCTTGGGGGCGGTCACCGAACCCGTACACTTTGGCAACCCTTGGGGGCGGTCACCGGTACTCGTCAAATTGCTCAAGCGATCTCCACAACCTAATTGGAGACCACAGCGCTTTCCCGGAGCTTTACACCATAATGATTGAGCTCCGAACACCACCAACCATCTAGGGCGCCCAAGCACCCAAGAGGAACAAGCTCAAGGGTACCAAGCACCCAAGAGTAATAAGCTTCTCAACTTGTAACTTCCAGGTACCACCATGGAGAACTCAAACCGATGCACCAAATGCAATGGCAAGGGCACACGGAGTGCCCAAGTCCTTCTCTCCCAAATCCCACCGAAGCAACTAATGCTAGGGAGGAAAATGAGAGGAAGAACGAAGAAGAGAACACAAAGAACTCCAAGATCTAGATCCAAAGGGTTCCCCTCACAAAGAGGAGAAAGTGATCGGTGGAAATGTGGATCTAGATCTCCTCTCTTTTCCCCAAAACTAGCAAGAATCCATGAAGGGATTGAGAGTTAGCAAGCTCAAAGAAGGTCAACAATGGGGGAAGAACACGAGCTCAAAGGATAAAGTTCATTGGGGAAGAAGACCCCCTTTTATAGGTGGGGAAAAATCCAACCGTTATGCTCACAGCCCGCACAGAGCGGTACTACCGCTCGCCCTCACGGTACTATCTCTAGGGGTAGGGGTACTACCGCTAGGGGTAGCGGTACTACTGCTTGCGAGCGGTACTAAAAAAATACATCCGTGCCAACCACCGCTGGACTTGTGACGAGATTTTGGTCCAGAGCAGAAGTAGCCACGGAAGTAGCCGCGGTAGTACCGCTCCAAGCGGTAGTACCGCTCCCAAGAGCGGTAGTATAAAATTACAACCGCTCCTGTCTGCGGTAGTACCGTTGCAGCCTTTTCAGAACACCAAAACTACCACAACTTCTGCAAACGGACTCCGAATTCGACAGAACCAAGTTTGTTGGAAAGCTAGTGACAAGGGCTAACACAAACTTGATAGAAATAACAAAAAGAAGCAAATTAGAAAAGTCCCAAGAGAAAATGGTGAGAACCCTTCCTTGAATAAGACCGATAAAAAACTACAACACCGAAAACGCAAAAGAAGAGGCATGTGAACTCTGTTTTCGATGAACTCGAGCTTGTCATCAAGATGACCATAAGCTCTAAGACTCACAAAGATAACTAAACAAGAACCAAGAAACATGATGCAAGGACGCAATGGTTTGAGCTCTCTACTAACAATACGATCAAGTTACCAACTTGAGAGCCCCCCTTGATAGTACAACAAACGATCCTATAACCCGGTCTCCCAACTACCACCATGAGACCGGTGAAATAGAAAACCTATCAAGGGAAAACCTTTGCCTTGCACATGATCCACTTGAGCTAGATGATGATGATCTTGTCCTCCTCAAGATGGACCACCTTTCTTGATTGCGTTGGGTCGATGGAGACTAGATGATTGCTCCCCCATACTCCACTATGGGTGAGCCACTCTTCCGCATATCTTCACAAGTCCATTGACACCACAATGGATGGCAAGCTTCAAGCACTTGATCTCTTCGTGATGCTCCACCTGAACTTGCACACGGCAATCTTGATGACGATCACCACTTGATGTCATCCTTTCCATGGGTTGTATGATATCTTCCTCTTGACGCAAGCCCATGGACACGCATCTAACCCCACACGTAACTCTCACATAGACCATGGGTTAGTACACAAAGTGCAATGGACAATGCTTACCATACCATGGGATCACTTGATCCCTCTCGGTACATCCTTTACGCTTTGTGAGTTGATCAACTTGATTCACTCTTGACTTAGTCTTGATCAACCTTGAGTCTTTCCAACTCTCTTCGTTTGGATGATGTCTTGAAGGTAAACATGAATGATCACACAATCTTCTTCTTCAAGACATGCTTACAATAAGCTCAACACTCACATGACCAATCTTTGGATAATTCCTTAATAGCACCTTGGTCAACACATAAACTCCTTGAAACCAACACATGGACTTCAAGAAATGCCTATGGATAAATCGTTCAAATATAACTCAATGCAACCATTAGTCCATAGGGAATGTCATCAATTATCAAAAAACCACATGGGGGCACCCCATGTCCTTTCAATATCCCCCATTTTGGTAGTTGATTACAATCACTTTCAAGAGAGTTTATATAAGGAATTATGCATCACCATGCAATGCAACAACCAATAATGCATGAGAATGGGATGCAAATGCTTAGGAACAAAACTCTCTGAAACTCCTCCCCCATTGGCATCGATTGCCAAAATGGGTGAAAAGCTTAGAAGGCCAATGTAAAAAGTGTTCCTCCATAAATTGTGTATTTCTCAACAAGAGAGTGGAATGCAATACACATGTCCACCGGTAAATACTTGGAGGAAGACAAACTATATTGAGGCCCAAAGATTGCAAAAGAATGATATGCCACAAAGACGTAACAAAGAGAGAAACAAGCAATCAAAAGATACCAATTGAAGCAAGCAATCAACAGATATCAATTGAGCCAACTAGACTAATGATCCTACATGCCACATGAATGAAATAAATTATGATATGAGCATAGGAGTGTTCTAGAGAAACTGGAGAAGCTCCCCGTGATTTTTGCACAATTTAGTTTTGTAATTGGATACAACTAGCACAAAATAGGATCGTCACTCCCCCAAGATCAATAGAACCTCATGACAAGTGCAAGAGATCAACAGAGTGTTCTAAAGACACTAGTGAAGCTCTCCATGATTTGTGCACTCCTTACAATATTTGCATTAGGATACCAAGTGCACAAAATAGGATCATCACTCCCCGAAAATCAATAGAAACTCACAACACGTGCAAGGAGCATGTAGGAAACAAAGCCTAGAACTTGCAACAAACAAATGGTTGAGAAACATATAAAAGAGGCAACTTATGAGTAGGCTCAACCAAAATGATGTGTGTGAGTCATGGCAAAGCACTTGAGAGGACTAATGTACGGATGAGCATTAAGCATCAACATAGTCTTGGATAGTGGAGATACAAGGTGCATGACATGTCCTCCTCACACACACCAAGCAAAAGGGTTCACAAGCACACTAAAAATGCAAAATGCATAACCAACACTTGTTACAACCCATGGTGAAGATAGAAGATGAAAGCCTCATCGAGACGAGGGATACCAATTAAGATGGCAAAAGCCTCGTAGAGATAAGCATGAGGAAAATAATCTTCACCACACAGGAGGGCATCAAGATGCAACGAGATAAGACACGCACTCAAGGCAAAAGCTTTCATGTAGCCACCAAAGAAAAAACAAAAGAAAGACAAGGTGGACGTGAAAGAAAGGATATCATCTAGATATGCAATTTCTCTCAAGTGTATAAGATTCTAGGTAGACGAAATCATGATGATATATATCTACAAAGAAGGATGTACACCCGGAATAGTTACAACACGAAGGAACAAGATATCTGAAAGGAAGTCATAGATATAACAATAAGATATTTGCTTGGAAGCATAGCACATGGCTAGATATGGTCTTATTGTATATAGATGAATTCCTACCACACAACCATCAAAGACATCACAACTAGCAACATGAGATCATCGTTGAGATGCTTTGAGAAAGGAAACAAGTATCACAAGATGGAATGACTATCATGCCAAGATGCAACCTACATAAGGTTGAATGCAAGAAAAGAATGCATGAATAGATACTTGTTACCGAGATATTATTGGAAGGATGTAGAAGAAACCAAATAAAGGTAATAGATAGTAGTTCATTGAGCATGCTAGCTTGACTCCAATAAGCACGTGATGACACCACCTTCCTTGTGAGTGAGCCGAGCATCCAATGCATCCCCAATTTTTCCTAGAACAACAACACAAACAAAATGGTACCCATACTCATTGGGACCAAAGAGTTAGAAACACCAACAATACATAGGACAAACTCCACATAATTATGTGCATATAGATATGGAAATGAAATTCATGCACATCTCATCCAATTTGATACTTGTTGGAGTTTCCCCTATATATTGGGTCAAAGACAGAAAGCATGCCAAGGGAACTACATGAAGTTAATATGCATGCTCAAGGCTTTCAAGAACCGATACCAAAATACAAGGAAATACCAAGTGAAAAGAATACCAAATGGAGAAATCATCACTTGGAAGATATCATTAAAAGATACATCAAGGAATGAGATATCCATTGGAACCCACAAAATGATATCAAACTCCCAAAAGAGAGGATGGTTCCAAACAAACCAAGCTCTCTACAAAGTTTCATGATGGCACAAGTACCAAAAAGAAACGCTTGCCGTCCACCAACACACACTTAAAATGGATGACAAGTTTAGTATTTTATAGAAAATAGGATAGCTCCCCCACGAGTTGTGCATTATAGAGAATTTGCATTTGAATACAAAATGCACAAGGTAGGATCACCACGTTCACTATATCAAGGAAAACACTAGACAAGATCAAGAAAACAACAAGATCCTCAAGTGGCACGGAAGGCAATGGGAGTTGACACAAACTTGGCAAGAGATAAGGCAAATAAAAAGCAAACGCCAATGTGAAGATGATCAAAAATTTCTACCACACATAAGTGAGTACCAATTGTCAAAAGACAAGAAGTATTTGGAAATAATTACCGGTGGTAGATAGCAAGGATATCGACATCATATTCACACCAAACACAAGCAAATTGCAACTTGTAGAGCTACCATGCCACCTAGGAACAAGATAATTTACAATATCAATTCTAGGTGACAATATCTCAAATGTACACATTTTCTAGGCTAGTAATATACACATAGAATATTACTCCCCCATAATGTGATACCAATTAAAGTTAAACAAGAGGCAAAATAACGATCCAACAAGAGATAATTAATGGACAATTTAGAATTTGAATTTCTCATGAGAAGACATACCACATAGCGACTAGATAATCTTGTAATATCAATACTAGATGGTATTCCTCATGTACACACATTTATAGGATTGTGAGGGGTACAGAGCACATCACTCCCCCATAATGGGGTATTCCATTAATTTCTCACAAGAGCCAACTAAGATACAAACAAGATGCATAAAGTCTCAACGCATGACACACACGTACATGATGTGCAAACCAACACACACATACTTGATTGCTCAAGATAATCAAGTTGGAAGCACAACATATACAAACACATGCAAGGAACGAAACCAAACATGCAAAGGGGCAAGTAACTATCAATGTAAACACTTTAAGCACGAGTTACCGTAAGGAGGAACATTGGATATAAGATAGAGACTTGATAATCCGAATGACTTGGCTTGAGACAATAAGAATGATGAAGTCCCCTTAATTATTCATAATGTAGCCAAGTCTCCAATGACCTCCAAGAACACCTATTGATCAAGTATGAGCTAGTTGGTCCCCAACCAAGTTGGGTCCTAAGAGGTTAGTCACAATAGGCGTGGCTACCCAAATGGTTCTTTTCTTGACACCACTTTGAGCACCAACAAATTTGGCAAACACATTGCCAACCTTATCCTTCCCAAGAGAATAGATAGCATTAAATGATGATAGGGTTGGATAAGGTACCATTTGTGCATGAAGAAGCGACGTGACCTTTTTCACAACATAGGTAGCTACGTCTACTCTTTACTTTCTTCTCACTTGATTTCTCAACTTGAGAAGCATTAGCTTGAGTTTTCTTGGGAAGAGGGCTTTCTTCAACTTGAGGTTGAGAATGAGAGTGAACTTGTGGACGCTTCCCTTGTTGCTTGTCACTAGTGGCCTTCTTCTTCAAAGGGCAAGATCTAACATGATGCCCTTGAATTTTGCACTTGAAGCAAATGATCTTGGCCGAATTCTTGACTTGTTTTTGGCCCTTCTTCTTGTTGCTCTTGGACTTCTTCTTCTTATTGGAGTTGAGTCCAAGTCCATATTTGTCATTGGGGGATTTTTGCATACTCAAGATATTGTTGAGTGTGGCCTTCCCTTCATGACACTTTTCCAAGTATTTCTTCAAAGAAGTGACTTGGGCCTTGAGTTCTTTGATTTCCTCTACATGGTTAGTCTCAACACAAGCACTACAGGAGGTATAAGCTTCATCGTTAGAGCAACAAGGCAAGGAAAGCAATTCATCACAAGATGTACCAATGTTATGCATGGATGAATCACGAGGACTAGCACAAGGCTATATAGCATTTTGACTAAAAGTAGTGCTAGTATCCACATGAGGCTCACTAGATGTTACCTTAGCAAGTATGGCCTCATGAGCTATCGTTAGCACATTATGGGATACTAGAAGATCATCATGAGTGCTTGTGAGCTTCACATGATTTTCTTCCAACATCCCATAATTGCTAGATAGCAACTCAAGTTGAGCCCTTAGCTCAGCATTCTCCTTCAATATGGATGCTTCACAAGAGATAGAGTTAGTAGCACAAGCATCATCATTAACAACAAGAGGAGAAGACAACTTGGCAAGCTCTTTTGAATACGAAGCTTTAAGTTGAGCATGAGACTCGGTGAGTTTGATGAGATCACTCTTAATGACCCTTGAGCCATTTTCGAGGTGCTCAAAGCCCTCAAGGAGCTTAGCATGCGCAACTTCAAGTTCCTCATTTTTAGTTTCAAAAACATTGGCCACCTCAAGAGCTCTATCACGAGATTCCCTCACTCTAGATAATTCTAGAGCAAAAGTCTCCTCAAGGGATTCCTTGGTGGTTTGTTCAAGTTCAAGAGCTTGAGAGAGGTCTGCAATCTCATTAGCGTAATCATGCTCATGACCTTCCATTTTATCAATGGTGACCTCATGCTCCTGAAGACGAGATTCCAACTCATCAATATATTTCTTGCCCTCGATAGCAATAGACATGATTTCCATGAAGTTGGAATGAGCAATTTTATTCTTAAGAAGAGCTTTAAAAATCATTTCCCCCTTAATTTTTAAGGAGGTAACATCATCATTCTCTTCATCATAATCAGCATCATCATCACTCTTGTCATCATCAATATCATCACAAGATATATTGGGATTCAAAGTGGGAGTACCTTTGAAGCCTTGGCCATCAGGAAAAATACAATAGATGATGATGTAGGATCCCTTGAAGCACCATCCACCACATCTTGTTCCATGGAGTGTTGGGTTTCCTCTACATTGTTAGCACAACAACTCGAGGAAATACATGCATTTTTATCATGGCAACAAGATATAGCAAGCATATCATCATGAGATTTAGTCAAGTAATTTCTACATGATATGCGAGGACTATCAATACGAGCATGTGAAACATGTAAGGTGCTCGAAGTGTTAAAGTCCAAAGAAGGACCATTGCAATAAGATAGTGATGAAGAATCACAAAGAACAAGCACACTATCATCATTGCAATGACCACCACTACTCACCCTAGCATTACCTTGTGGAAATCCACATGTAGGTGAAGTAGAAGAAGTTGAGAAGGCAACACGATCGGAGGTGGAGGGAGAACAATCATCCCCACAAATCTTGGACACACCACATTTATCTTGAAGCTTTGTCCACAACTCATGAGCATCCCGGAACAGCATGAGTTGAAATATAACTACATTGCTCAAAGCATCGAAAGCACATTAGAAGCTTCAGCATTGACATAAGAGTTTTTCTCATCCTCTAAAGATAATCTTTGGGGATCTTTTGGAGGAGAAAAACCCATATATACAATTCGCTCTAAATTTGGGTCCATGACCCTAAAGAGAATAAGCATGCGAATTACCCAAACATCAAAATTTGTGCCATCGAAACTAAGAGTGTCAGAGAATCCTAATCCCCTAGTCGACATCTTTACTCTCTAGGCGGTTAAGCCAAACAAAGAGAGACGAGGCTCTGATACCAATTGAAAGATCGTGGATGTCACCTAGAGGGGGGGTGAATAGGCGCTTTTAAAATAATTACGGTTTAGGCTTGAACAAATGCGGAATAAACCTAGCGGTTAATTTGTCAAGCACAAAACCTTCAACAACTAGGCTCACCTATGTGCACCAACCACTTATGCAAAGCAAGATAAACTACTAGGTGATAGCAAGATATATGACAAGAAACAATATGGCTATCACAAAGTAAAGTGCATAACTAAAGAGCTCGGGTAAGAGATAACTGAGGCACGGGGAGACGACGATGTATCCCGAATTTCAGACCCTTGCGGATGCTCATCTCCGTTTGGAGTGGTGTGGAGGCACAATGCTCCCCAAGAAGCCACTAGGGCCACCGTAATCTCCTCACGCCCTTGCACAATGCAAGATGCCGTGATTCCACTAAGGGACCCTTGAGGGCGGTCACCGAACCCGTACAAATGGCAACCCTTGGGGGCGGTCACCAAACCCGTACACTTTGGCAACCCTTGGCGGCGGTCATCGGTGCCCGTCAAATTGCTCGGGGCGATCTCCACAACCTAATTGGAGACCCCGACGCTTGCCCGGAGCTTTACACCACAATGATTGAGCTCCGAACACCACCAACCGTCTAGGGCGCCCAAGAACCCAAGAGGAACAAGCTCAAGGGTACCAAGCACCCAAGAGTAATAAGCTTCTCAACTTGTAACTTCCACGTACCACCATGGAGAACTCAAACCGATGCACCAAATGCAATGGCAAGGGCACACGGAGTGCCCAAGTCCTTCTCTCCCAAATCCCACTGAAGCAACTAATGCTAGGGAGGAAAATGAGAGGAAGAACGAAGAAGAGAACACAAAGAAATTCAAGATCTAGATCCAAAGGGTTCCCCTCAAAAAGAGGAGAAAGTGATTGGTGGAAATGTGGATCTATATCTCATCTCTCTTTCCCCCCAAAAACTAGCAAGAATCCATGGAGGGATTGAGAGTTAGCAAGCTTAAAGAAGGTCAACAATGGGGGAAGAACACGAGCTCTAACGATAAAGTTCATTGGGCAAGAAGACCCCCTTTTATAGGTGGGGAAAAATCCAACCGTTATGCTCACAGCCCGCACAGAGCGGTACTACCACTCGTCCTCACGGTACTACCGCTAGGGGTAGCGGTACTACCGCTAGGGGTAGCGGTACTACTGCTTGCGAGCGGTACTAAAAATATATCTGTGCCTACCACCGCTGGACTTGTGACGAGTTTTTGGTCCGGAGCGGAAGTAGCCACGGTAGTACCGCTCCCAAGAGCGGTAGTAAAAAATTACATCTGCTCCTGTCCGCGGTAGTACCGCTGCAGCCTTTTTAGAACACCAAAACTACCACAACTTCTGCAAACGGACTCCGAATTCGACGAAACCAAGTTTGTTGGAAAGCTAGCGACAAGGACTAACACAAACTTGATAGAAATAACAATAAGAAGCAAATTAGAAAAGTCCCAAGAGAAAATGGTGAGAACCCTTCCTCGAATAAGACCGGTAATAACTACAACACCGAAAACGCAAAAGAAGAGGCATCTGAACTCCGTTTTCGATGAACTCGAGCTTGTCATCAAGATGACCATAAGCTCTAAGACTCACAAAGATAACTAAACAAGAACCAAGAAACATGATGCAAGGGTGCAATGGTTTGAGCTCTCTACTAACGATACGATCAAGCTACCAACTTGAGAGCCCCCCTTGATAGTACGGCAAATGATCCTATAACCCGATCTCCCAACTACCACCATGAGACCGGTAAAATAGAAAACCTATCAAGGGCAAACATTTGCCTTGCACATGATCCACTTGAGCTAGATGATGACGATCTTGTCCTCCTCAAGATGGACCACCTTTCTTGATTGCATTGGGTCGATGGAGACTAGATGATTGCTCCCCCATACTCCACTATGGGTGAGCCACTCTTCGACACATCTTCACAAGTCCATTGACACCACAATGGATGGCAAGCTTCAAGCACTTGATCTCTTTTTGATGCTCCACCTGAACTTGCACACGGCAATCTTGATGACGATCACCACTTGATGTCATCCTTTCCATGGGTTGTATGATATCTTCCTCTTGACGCAAGCCCATGGACACGTACCTAACCCCACATAGAACTCTCAAATAGACCATGGGTTAGTACACAAAGTGCAATGGACAATGCTTACCATACCATGGGATCACTTGATCCCTCTCGGTACATCCTTTACGCTTTGTGAGTTGATCAACTTGATTCACTCTTGACTTAGTATTGATCAACCTTGAATCTTTCCAACTCTCTTCGTTTGGATGATGTCTTGAAGGTAAACATGAATGATCACACAATCTTCTTCTTCAAGACATGCTTGCAATAAGCTCAACACTCACATGACCAATATTTGGATAATTCCTTAATAGCACCTTGGTCAACACATAAACTCCTTGAAACCAACACATGGACTTCAAGAAATGCCTATGGATAAATCCTTAAAATATAACTCAATGCAACCATTAGTCCATAGAGAATGTCATCAATTAAACACATGGGGGCACCGCATGTCCTTTCAACTGGGATCAAGCACCGTAAGATGGAACCCACTATAAAGCACCTCTTCCCATTGGAAGATAAATAGATTAAGTTGGCTAAACAAAACCCAAATATCGGAGAAGAAATACGAGGATATAAGCAATCATGCATATAGGAGATCAAATAAAACTCAAATAACTTTCATGGATAAAAAGATAGATCTGATCATAAACTCAAAGTTCATCTGATCCCAACAAACACACCGCAAAAAGAGTTACATCATATGGATCTCCAAGAGACCATTGTATTGAGAATCAAACGAGAGAGAGGAAGCCATCTAGCTACTAACTACGGACATGTAGGTCTACAAAGAACTACTCACGCATCATTGGAGAGGGACCAATGGAAGTGGTGAACCCCTCCGTGATGGTGTCTAGATTGGATCTGGTGGTTCTGGACTCTGCGGCGGCTGGAATTGATTTTCGTCGACTCCCCTAGGGTTTCTGGAATATTGCGGTATTTGTAGAGCAAAGAGGCGGTCCTGGGGGCACCCGAGGTGGGCACAACCCACCAGGGCGCGCCTGGGCCTCCAGCCGCGCCCTGATGGGTTGTGCTCCCCTTGGAGCACCCCCCCCCCCCCCTTAGGCGCTTCTCTGGTCCACTGAGTTGGAAATATGCCCTAGAGGCAATAATAAAAGGATTATTATTATATTTCCTTGTTCATGATAATTGTCTTTTATTCATGCTATAATTGTATTATCCGGAAATCGTAATACACGTGTGAATACATAGACCACAATATGTCCCTAGTGAGCCTCTAGTTGACTAGCTCGTTGATCAATAGATAGTCATGGTTTCCTGACTATGGACATTGGATGTCATTGATAACGGGATCACATCATTAGGAGAATGATGTGATGGCCAAGACCCAATCCTAAGCATAGCACAAGATCTTGTAGTTTGTTTTGCTAGAGCTTTTCCAATGTCAAGTATCCCTTCCTTAGACCATGAGATCGTGTAACTCCCGGATACCGTAGGAGTGCTTTGGGTGTACCAAACGTCCTGGCGTAATCTGGGTGACTATAAAGGTGCACTACAGGTATCTCCGAAGTGTCTGTTGGGTTGACACGGATCGAGATCGATTTGTCACTCCGTGTTACGGAGAGGTATCACCGGGCCCACTCGGTAGTGCATCATCATAATGAGCTCAAAGTGACCAAGTGTTTGGTCACGGGATCATGCATTACGGTACGAGTAAAGTGACTTGCCGGTAACGAGATTGAACGAGGTATTGGGATACCGACGATCGAATCTCGGGCAAGTAACATACCGTCTGACAAAGGGAATAGTATATGGGATTGATTGAATCCTCGACATCGTGGTTCATTCGATGACATCATCGAGGAGCATGTGGGAGCCAACATGGGTATCCAGATCCCTCTATTGGTTATTGACCGGAGAGTCGTCTCGGTCATGTCTGCATGTCTCCCGAACCCGTAGGGTCTACACACTTAAGGTTCGGTGACGCTAGGGTTATTAGGAAGACTTGTATGTGATTACCGAATGTTGTTCGAGTCCGGATGAGATCCCGGACGTCACGAGGAGTTCCGGAATGGTCCGGAGGTAAAGATTTATATATGGGAAGTTGTCAAGCGGACACCGGAAAGTTTTGGGGTCATATCGGTATTGTCAGGGGGCCACCGGAGAGGTTCCGGGTACACCGAGGGGCCACCCCTCTCGGAGGGCCTCATGGGCCACAAGGGGCAGGGAACCAGCCCCTGGAGGGCTGTGCGCCCCCCCCCCCCTTGGGCCCATGCGCCTAGGGTTGGGGGTGAAGGAAATATGCCCTAGAGGCAATAATAAAGTTATTATTTGTTTCCTTATATCATGATAAATGTTTATTATTCATGCTAGAATTGTATTAACCGGAAACATAATACATGTGTGAATACATAGACAAACAGATAGTCACTAGTAAGCCTCTACTAGACTAGCTCATTAATCAAAGATGGTTGTGTTTCCTAACCATAGACATGTATTGTCATTTGATTAATGGGATCACCTCATTAGAAGAATGATGTGATTGACATGACCCATTCCGTTAGCTTAGCACTTGATCGTTTAGTATATTGCTATTGCTTTCTTCATGACTTATACATGTTCCTGTAACTATGAGATTATGCAACTCCGTTTACGGAGGAACACTTTGGGTACTACCAAAAGTCACAACGAATCGGGTGATCATAAAGGAGTACTACAGGTGTCTCCAAAGGTACTTGTTGGGTTGGCGTATTTCGAGATTAGGTTTTGTCACTCCGATTGTCGGAGAGGTATCTCTGGGCCTTCTCGGTAATACACATCACATAAGCCTTGCAAGCATTACAACTAATGAGTTAGTTGTGATATGATGTATTACGGAACGAGTAAAGAGACTTACCAAGATGTGAGATTGAACTAGGTATTGGATACCGACGATCGAATCTCGGGTAAGTAACATACCGATGACAAAGGGAACAACGTATGTTGTTATGCGGTTTGACCGATAAAGATCTTCGTAGAATATGTAGGAACCAATATGGGCATCCAAGTTCCGCTATTGGTTATTGACTGAGAATGGTTCTAGGTCATGTCTACATAGTTCTCGAACCCGTAGGGTCCGCACGCTTAACGTTTCGATGGCAGTTCATTATGAGTTTATAAGTTGATGTACCGAAGGTTGTTCGGAGTCCCGGATGTGATCACGGAATGACGAGGAGTCTCGAAATGGTCGAGACATAAAGATTGATATATTGGAAGCCTATGTTTGGACTTGGAAGGTTCCGGATGAAAACAGGAAGTTACGGAACACCGGGGTTACGGAACCCCGGGGTCAATGGGCCTTGATGGGCCATAGGGAGAAGAGGAAGGGCCGGCCAGGGCAGGCCGCCCCTCCTCTAGTCCGAATAGGACAAGGAAAGGGGCGGCGCCTCTCTCTTCCCTCCCCAATCCTATTCCAACTAGGAAGGGGAGTCCTACTCCCGGCGGGAGTAGGACTCCTCCAGGCGCTCTCCCCGTGGGCTGGCCGCACCCCCCCTTTGCTCCTTTATATTCGGGGGCAGGGGGGCACCCCATGACTCACAAGTTGATCTACGGCTCGTTCCTTAGCCGTGTGCGGTGCCCCTTCCACCATATTCCACTTCGGTCATATCATCGCGGAGCTTAGGCGGCCTGCGCCGGAGAAGTCATATCGTCATGAGCTTAGGCGAAGCCCTGCATCGGTGGAGCATCATCGCCGTCACCACGCCGTCGTCTTGACGGAACTCATCCCGACACTTTGCTGGATCGAGTCCGGGATCGTCATCGAGCTGAACGTGTGCTGAACTCGGAGGTGCCGTGCGTTCGTACTTGGATCGGTCGGATCGTGAAGACGTACGACTACATCAACCGCGTTGTTATAACGCTTCCGCTTACGGTCTACGAGGGTACGTGGACATACACTCTCCCCTCTCGTTGCTATGCCATCACCATGGTCTTGCGTGTGCGTAGGAAAAATTTTGAAATTACTACGTTCCCCAACAGTGGCATCCGAGCCTGGTTTTATGCGTTGATGTCATATGCACGAGTAGAACACAAGTGAGTTGTGGGCGATATAAGTCATACTGCTTACCAGCATGTCATACTTTGGTTCGGCGGTATTGTGAGATGAAGCGGCCCGGACCGACATTACGCGTACGCTTACGCGAGACTGGTTTCACCGCTCCGAGCACTCGTTGCTTAAAGGTGATCGGCGGGTGTCTGTCTCTCTCACTTTAGTTGAACCTAGTGTGGCTACGCCCGGTCCTTGCGAAGGTTAAAACAGCACCAACTTGACAAACTATCATTGTGGTTTTGATGCGTAGGTAAGATCGGTTCTTGCTCAGCCCGTAGCAGCCACGTAAAACTTGCAACAACTAAGTAGAGGGCGTCTAACTTGTTTTTGCAGGGCATGTTGTGATGTGATGTGGTCAAGACGTGATGCTATATTTTATTGTATGAGATGATCATGTTTTGTAACCGAAGTTATCGGCAACTGGCAGGAGCCATATGGTTGTCGCTTTATTGTATGAAATGCAAACGCCATGTAATTGCTTTACTTTATCACTAAGCGGTAGCGATAGTCGTAGAAGCAACAGTTGGCGAAACGACAAAGATGCTACGATGGAGATCAAGGTGTCGCGCCGGTGACGATGGTGATCATGACGGTGCTTGGCGATGGAGATCACAAGCACAAGATGATGATGACCATATCATATCACTTATATTGATTGCATGTGATGTTTATCCTTTATGCATCTTATCTTGCTTTGATTGACGGTAGCATTTTAAGATGATCTCTCACTAAAATTATCAAGAAGTGTTCTCCCTGAGTATGCACCGTTGCGAAAGTTCTTCGTCTTTGAGACACCACGTGATGATCGGGTGTGATAGGCTCTACGTTCAAATACAACGGGTGCAAAACAGTTGCGCCGCGCAGAATACTCGAGTTAAAACTTGACGAGCCTAGCATATAACAGATATGGCCTCGGAACACGGAGACCGAAAGGTCGAACGTGAATCATATAGTAGATATGATCAACATAGTGATGTTCACCATTGAAACTACTCCATCTCACGTGATGATCGGACATGGTTTAGTTAATTTGGATCACGTAATCACTTAGATGACTAGAGAGATGTCTGTCTAAGTGGGAGTTTTTAATATGATTAATCAAACTTAAATTTATCATGAACTTAGTACCTGATAGTATTTTGCTTGTCTATGTTTCTTGTAGATAGATGGCTCGTGTTGTTGTTCCGTTGAATTTTAATGCGTTCCTTGAGAAAGCAAAGTTGAAAGATGATGGTAGCAATTACGGACTGGGTCCGTAACTTGAGGATTATCCTCATTGCTGCACGTAAGAATTACGTCCTGGAAGCACCGTTGGGTGCCGTGCCTGCTGCAGGAGCAACGCCCGTAAGTTGTGAGCGTCTGGCGAGCAAAGCTGATGACTACTCGATAGTTCGATTGTGCCATGCTTTACGGCTTAGAACCGGGTCTTCAACGACGTTTTGAGCGTCATGGAGCATATGAGATGTTCCAGGAGTTGAAGTTAATATTTCAAGCAAATGCCCGGATTGAGAGATATGAAGTCTCCAATAAGTTCTATAGCTGCAAGATGGAGGAGAATTGTTCATCGGTGAACATATACTCAAAATGTCCGGGTATAATAATCACTTGATTCAACCGGGAGTTACTCTTCCGGATGATAGTGTCATTGATGTAATTCTCCAATCATCGCCACCAAGCTACAAGAGCTTCGTGATGAACTATAATATGCAAGGGATGACCAAAACAATTCCCGAGCTCTTCGCAATGCTAAAAGTCATGGAGGTAGAAATCAAGAAAGAGCATCAAGTGTTGATGGTCAACAAGACCACTAGTTTCAAGAAAAAGGGCAAAGGAAAGAAGAAGGAACTTCAAAAGAACAGCAAGAAAGTTGCTGCTCAAGAGAAGAAACCCAAGTCTGGGCCTAAGCCCTAAACCGAGTGTTTTTTACCGCAAGCAAACCGACACCGAAGCGGAACTGCCCCAAGTATTTGGCGGATAAGAAGGATGGCAAAGTGAACAAAGGTATATGTGATATACATGTTATTGATGTGTACCTTACTAATACTCGCAGTAGTACCTGGGTATTTGATAATGGTTCTGTTGCTAATATTTGCAACTCGAAACAGGAACTACGGATTAAGCGAAGATTGGCTAAGGACGAGGTGACGATGCGCGTGGGAAATGGTTCCAAAGTCGATGTGATCGCGGTCGGCACGCTACCTCTACATCTACCATCGGGATTAGTTTTAGACCTAAATAATTGTTATTTGGTGTCGGCGTTGAGCATGAACATTATATCTGGATCTTGTTTGATGCGAGACGGTTATTCATTTAAGACAGAGAATAATGGCTGTTCTATTTATATGAATAATATCTTTTATGGTCATGCACCCTTGAAGAGTGGTCTATTTTTATTGAATCTCGATAGTAGTAATACACATATTCATAGTGTTGAAACCAAAAGATACAGAGTTGATAATGATAATGCAACTTATTTGTGGCACTGCCGTTTGGGTCATATCGGTGTAAAACGCATGAAGAAACTCCATACTGATGGGCTTCTGGAATCACTTGATTATGAATCATTTGGTACTTGCGAACCATGCCTCATGGGCAAGATGACTAAAACGCCGTTCTCCGGAACTATAGAGCGATCAACTGATTTGTTGGAAATCATACATACTGATGTTTGTGGTCCAATGAATGTTGAGGCACGCGGCGGGTATCGTTATTTTCTCACCTTCACAGATGATTTGAGCAGATATGGGTATATCTACTTAATGAAACACAAATCTGAAACATTTGAAAAGTTCAAAGAATTTCAGAGTGAAGTGGAAAATCATCGTAACAAGAAAATAAAGTTTCTACGATCTGATCGTGGAGGAGAATATTTGAGTTACGAGTTTGGTTTACATTTGAAACAATGTGGAATAGTTTACGCAACTCACGCCACCGGAACACCACGGAGAAATGGTGTGTCCGAACGTCGTGTCGTACTTTACTTGATATGGTGCGATCTATGATGTCTCTTCTTGATTTACCGCTATCGTTTTGGGGATATGCTTTAGAGACGGCGCGTTCACTTTAAATAGGGCACCATCTAAATCCGTTGAGACGACACCGTATGAACTGTGGTTTGGCAAGAAACCAAAGTTGTCGTTTCTTAAAGTTTGGGGCTGCGATGCTTATGTAAAGAAACTTCAACCAGATAAGCTCGAACCCAAATCGAGAAATGTGTCTTCATAGGATACCCAAAGGAGACTGTTGGGTACACCTTCTATCACAGATCTGAAGGCAAGATTTTCGTTGCTAAATTCGGATCCTTTCTAGAGAAGGAGTTTCTCTCGAAAGAAGTGAGTGGGAGGAAAGTAGAATTGATGAGATAATCAGATTCTGCTCCCTTATTGGAAAGTAGTTCATCACAAGAAAGCGGTTCTGTGACAACTACACCAATTGGTGAGGAAACTAATGATGTTGATCATGAAACTTGAGATCAAGTTGCTCTTGAACTTCAGAGGTCAAGCGTAATAAAATACGCACAGTGGTATGGTAATCCTATTCGAAGTCATGTTACTTGACCATGGCGAACCTACAAACTATGAAGAAGCGATGGTGAGCCCAGATTCCATGAAATGGCTGGAAGCCATGAAATCTGAGATGGGATCCATGTATGAGAACAAAGTATGGACTTTGGTTGACTTGCCCGATGATCGGCAAGCCATTGAGAATAAATGGATCTTTAAGAAGAAGACTGACGCTGATGGTAATATAACTGTCTACAAAGCTCGACTTGTTGCAAAAGATTTTCGACAAGTTCAAGGGGTTGACTATGATGAGACTTTCTCACCCGTAGCGATGCTTAAGTCTGTCCGAATCATGTTAGCAATTGCCGCATTTTATGATTATGAAATTTGGCAAATGGATGTAAAACTGCATTCTTGAATGGATTTCTAGAAGAAGAGTTATATATGATGCAACTGTAAGGTTTTGTTGATCCAAAAGGTGCTAACAAAGTGTGCAAGCTCCAAAGTGATCAATTTATGGTCCAGTGCAAGCCTCTCGGAGTTGGAATAAGCGCTTTGATAGTGTGATCAAAGCATATGGTTTTATATGAGACTTTTGGAGAAGCCTGTATTTACAAGAAAGTGAGTGGGAGCTCAGAAAGCATTTCTGATATTATATGTGGACGACATATTATTGATTGGAAATGATATAGAATTTCTGGATAGCATAAAAGGATACTTGAATAAAAGTTTTTCAATGAAAGACCTCGGTGAAGCTGCTTACATATTGGGCATCAAGATCTATAGAGATAGATCAAGGCGCTTAATTGGACTTTCACAAAGCACATACCTTGATAAAGTTTTGAAGAAATTCAAAATGGATCGAGCAAAGAAAGGTTTTTACCTGTATTACATAAGGTGTAAGATTGAGTCGACTCAATGCCCGACCACAATGAAGATAGAGAGAAAATGAAAGATGTTCCCTATGCTTCAGCCATAGGCTCTATCATGTATGCAATGCTGTGTACCGGACACTGACGTATGCTTAGCTGTAAGCTTGGCAGGAAGGTACCAAAGTAATCCAGAGTGGATCATCGACAGCGGTCAAGAACATCCTGAAATACCGAAAAGGACTAAGGATATGTTTCTCGTATATGGAGGTGACAAAGAGCTAGTCGTAAATGGTTACGTCGATGTAAGCTTTGACACCGATCCGAGACGATTCTAAATCGCAAACCGGATACGTGTTTTTTTAAACGGTGGAGCTGTCAGTTGGTGCGGTTCTAAACAAAGCGTCGTGGCGGGATCTACATGTGAAGCGGAGTACATAGCTGCTTCGGAAGCAGCAAATGAAGGAGTCTGGATGAAAGAGTTCATTTCCGATCTAGGTGTCATACCTAGTGCATCGGGACCAATGAAGATCTTCTCGTGACAATCTTGGTGCAATTGCCTTGGCAAAGGAATCCAGATTTCACAAGAGGACCAAGCATATCAAAAGACGCTTCAACTCCATTCGGGACCAAGTCCAAGTGGGAGACATAGAGATTTGCAAAATACATACGGATCTGAATGTTGCGGACCCGTTGACTAAGCCTCTTCCACGAGCAAAACATGATCAGCACCAAGACTCCATGGGTGTTAGAATCATTATTGTGTAATCTAGATTATTGACTCTAGTGCAAGTGGGAGACTGAAGGAAATATGCCCTAGAGGCAATAATAAAGTTATTATTTGTTTCCTTATATCATGATAAATGTTTATTATTCATGCTAGAATTGTATTAACCGGAAACATAATACATGTGTGAATACATAGACAAACAGATAGTCACTAGTAAGCCTCTACTAGACTAGCTCATTAATCAAAGATGGTTGTGTTTCCTAACCATAGACATGTATTGTCATTTGATTAATGGGATCACCTCATTAGAAGAATGATGTGATTGACATGACCCATTCCGTTAGCTTAGCACTTGATCGTTTAGTATATTGCTATTGCTTTCTTCATGACTTATACATGTTCCTGTAACTATGAGATTATGCAACTCCCGTTTACCGGAGGAACACTTTGGGTACTACCAAACGTCACAACGTAGCTGGGTGATCATAAAGGAGTACTACAGGTGTCTCCAAAGGTACTTGTTGGGTTGGCGTATTTCGAGATTAGGTTTTGTCACTCCGATTGCTCTGGAGAGGTATCTCTGGGCCTTCTCGGTAATACACATCACATAAGCCTTGCAAGCATTACAACTAATGAGTTAGTTGTGAGATGATGTATTACGGAACGAGTAAAGAGACTTACCAAGAACGAGATTGAACTAGGTATTGGATACCGACGATCGAATCTCGGGTAAGTAACATACCGATGACAAAGGGAACAACGATGTTGTTATGCGGTTTGACCGATAAAGATCTTCGTAGAATATGTAGGAACCAATATGGGCATCCAGGTTCCGCTTATTGGTTATTGACCGAGAATGGTTCTAGGTCATGTCTACATAGTTCTCGAACCCGTAGGGTCCGCACGCTTAACGCTTCGATGGCAGCTCATTATGAGTTTATAAGTTGATGTACCGAAGGTTGTTCGGAGTCCCGGATGTGATCACGGACATGACGAGGAGTCTCGAAATGGTCGAGACATAAAGATTGATATATTGGAAGCCTATGTGTGGACTTCGGAAAGGTTCCGGATGAAAACAGGAAGTTACCGGAACACCGGGGGGTTACCGGAACCCCCCGGGGGGTCAATGGGCCTTGATGGGCCATAGGGAGAAGAGGATGTTGGGGAACGTAGTAATTTCAAAAAATTTCCTACGCACACACAGGACCATGGTGATGGCATAGCAACGAGAGGGGAGAGTGTCTGTCCACGTACCCTCGTAGACCGAAAGCGGAAGCGTTATAACAACGCAGTTGATGTAGTCGTACGACTTCACGATCCGACCGATCCAAGTACCGAACGTCACGGCACCTCCGTGTTCAGCACATCGTTCAGCTCGATGACGATCCCGGGCTCCGATCCAGCAAAGCGTCGGGGATGAGTTCCGTCGGCCTGACGGCGTGGTGGCGATGATGATGCTCCACCGACGCAGGCTTCGCCTAAGCTCATGACGATATGACTTCACCGGCGAGGGCTTCGCTTAAGCTCATGACGATATGACCGAAGTGGAATATGGTGGAGGGGGCACCGCACACGGCTAAGGAACGATCCGTAGATCAACTTGTGTGTTCATGGGGTGCCCCTGCCCCGTGATATAAAGGAGGGAGGAGGAGGAGGCCGGCCTAGGGAGGAGGCGCGCCATAGGGGAGTCCTACTCCCACCGGGAGTAGGATTCCCCTTTTCCTAGTCCAACTAGGGATCATTCCATGTATTAGGAGTAGGAGACTAGGAAGAGGAAAAGAGAAAGGAAGGAAGGAGGGGGTGCGGCCCCTCCCCTTAGCCCAATTTGGACTAGGGCAAAGGGGGGCGCGCAGCCTGCCCTATGCATCCTCTCTCTCTTTCCCGCAGGGCCCAATAAGGCCCAATACTTCTCCCCGGCGAATTCCCGTAACTCTCCGGTACTCCGAAAAATACCCGAATGACTCGGAACCTTTCCGAACTCCGAATATAGTCGTCCAATATATCGATCTTTACGTCTCGACCATTTCGAGACTCCTCGTCATGTCCCCGATCTCATCCGGGACTCCAACTCCTTCGGTACATCAAAACTCATAAACTCATAATATAACTGTCATCGAAACTTTAAGCGTGCGGACCCTACGGGTTCGAGAACTATGCAGACATGACCTAGAACCATTCTCGGTCAATAACCAATAGCGGAACCTGGATGCCCATATTGGTTCCTACATATTCTACGAAGATCTTTATTGGTCAAACCAAGATAACGATATATGCTGTTCCCTTTGTCATCGGTATGTTACTTACCCGAGATTCGATCGTCGTGTCCAATACCTAGTTCAATCTCGCTACCGGTAAGTCTCTTTACTCGCTCCGTAATACATCATCTCACAACTAACTTATTAGTTGCAATGCTTGCAAGGCTTATGTGATGTGTATTACCGAGAAGGCCCAGAGATACCTCTCCCATAATCGGAGTGACAAAACCTAATCTCGATTCATGCCAACTCAACATATACTTTTGGAGACACCTGTAGAGTACCTTTATAATCACCCAGCTTACGCCAGGACGCTTGGTAGCACACAAAGTGTTCCTTCCGTAAACGGAGTTGCATAATCTCATAGTTTCGTGAACTTTGTATAAGTCATGAAGAAAGCATAAGCAACATACTAAACGATCAAGTGCTAGGCTAACGGAATGGGTCAAGTCAATCAGATCATTCTCCTAATGATGTGATCCCGTTAATCAAATGACAACTCATGTCTATGGTTAGGAAACTTCACCATCTTCGATTAACGAGCTAGTCAAGTAGAGGCATACTAGTGACACTGTTAGTCTATGTATTCACACATGTATTATGTTTCCGTTAATACAATTCTAGCATGAATAATAAACATTTATCATGATATAAGGAAATAAATAATAACTTTATTATTGCCTCTAGGGCATATTTCCTTCAGCCTCCCACTTGCACTAGAGTCAATAATCTAGTTCACATTGCCATGTGATTTAACATCAATAGTTCACATCTATATGTGGTTAACACCCATAGTTCACATCGACATGTGACCAACACCCAAAGGGTTTACTAGAGTCAAGAATCTAGTTCACATCGCTATGTGAGTAACACCCAAAGAGTACTAAGGTGTGATCATGTTTTGCTTGTGAGATAATTTTAGTCAACGGGTCTGTCATATTCAGAGCCGTAAGTATTTTGCAAATTTCTATGTCTACAATGCTCTGCACGGATCTACTCTAGCTAATTGCTCCCACTTTCAATATGTATCCAGATTGAGACTCAGAGTCATCTAGATTAGTGTTAAAACTTGCATCGACGTAACCCTTTATGATGAACCTTTTTTTTTACTTCCATAATCGAGAAACGTATCCTTATTCTACTAAGGATAATTTTGACCGCTGTCCATTGATCTACTCCTAGATCACTATTGCAC
Organism: Aegilops bicornis; assembly: GCA_021605145.1. NCBI lineage: Eukaryota > Viridiplantae > Streptophyta > Magnoliopsida > Poales > Poaceae > Aegilops > Aegilops bicornis. The sequence continues at coordinate 726,675,117 of CM038673.1, forward strand.
TCCCTTGCCAAGCTTAGTGGTAGGGTATGCAATAGATCCGTACACAAGATGCCATACTTTATAGAACCTATGGCTGATGCATAGGGAATGACTTTCATTCTCTTTCTACCTTCTGCCGTGGTCGGGTTTTGAGTCTTACTCAATCTCACACCTTGTAACACAGGCAAGAACTCTTTCTTTGATTGTTCCATTTTGAACTACTTCAAAATCTTGTCAAGGTATGTATTCATTGAAAAACTTATCTAGCGTCCTGATCTATCTCTATAGATCTTGATGCTCAATATGTAAGCAGCTTCACCGAGGTCCTTCTTTGAAAAACTCCTTTCAAACACTCCTTTATGCTTTGCAGAATAATTCTACATCATTTCCGATCAACAATATGTCATTCACATATACTTATCGTAAATGTTGTAGTGCTCCCACTCACTTTCTTGTAAATACAGGCCTTTCCAAAAGTCTCAGATAAAATCATATGCTTTGATCAACACATCAAAGCGTATATTCCAACTCCGAGATGCTTGCACCAGTCCATTGATGGATCATTTGGAGCTTGCACATTTTGTTAGCTCCTTTAGGATTGACAAAAACTTCTGGTTGCATCATATACAACTCTTCTTTAATAAATCCATTAAAGAATGTAGTTTTGACATCCATTTGCCAGATTTCATAAAATGTGGCAATTGCTAACATGATTCGGACAGACTTTAAGAATCGCTACAGTTGAGAAAATCTCATTGTAGTCAACACCTTGAACTTGTCGAAAACCTTTTTGCGACAAGTCGAGCTTTGTAGATAGTAACACTACTATCAGCATCTGTCTTCCTCTTGAAAATCCATTTATATAATATGGCTTGCCGATCATTGGGCAACTCCATCAAAGTCCATACTTTGTTCTCAAACATGGATCCCATCTCAGATTTCATGGCCGCAAGCCATTTCGCGGAATCTGGGCTCATCATCGCCTCCTCATAGTTCGTAGGTTCATCATGGTCTAGTAACATGACTTCCGTAACATGATTACCGTACCACTCTGGTGCGGATCTTACTCGAAGACCTACGAGGTTTGTAGTAACTTGATCTGAAGTTTCATGATCATCATCATTAGCTTCCTCACTAATTGGTGTAGGAATCACTGGAACTGATTTCTGTGATGAACTACTTTCCAATTAGGGAGAAGGTACAATTACCTTATCAAGTTCTACTTTCCTCCCACTCACTTCTTTCGAGAGAAACTTCTTCTCTAGAAAGGATCCATCTTAGCAACGAATAACTTGCCTTCGGATCTGTGATAGAAGGTGTACCCAATAGTTACCTTTGGGTATTCTATGAAGACGCACTTCTCCGATTTGGGTTCGAGCTTATCAGTTGAAAACTTTTTCACATAAGCATCACAACTCCAAACTTTTAAGAAACGACAGCTTAGGTTTCTTTGTTAAACCATAGTTCATACGGTGTCATCTCAACGGATTTAGATGGTGCCCTATTAAACGTGAATGCAGCTATCTCTAATGCATAACCCCAAAACGATATTGGTAAATCGGTAAGAGACATCATTGATCGCACCATATCAAAATAAAGTACGGTTATGACGTTCGGACACACCATAACGTTATGGTGTTCCATGTGGCGTGAGCTGTGAAACTATTCCACATTGTTTTATATGAAGGCCAAACTCAGAATCTCAAATATTCTCCTCCACGATCAGATCGTAGAAACTTTTTTTACTTATTACGATGATTCTCCACTTCACTCTGAAATTATTAGAACTTTTCAAATGTTTCAGACTTGTGCTTCATTAAGTAGATATACTCATATCTTCTCAAATCATCTTGTGAAGGTCAAAATAACGATACTTGCCGTGAGCTTTAACACTCATCGGACCGCATACATCGGTATGTATTATTTCCAATAAGTGATTTGCTCGCTCCATTGTTCCGGAGAATGTAGTCTTTAGTCATCTTGCCCATAAGGCATGGTTCGCAAGCATCAAGTGATTCATAATCAAGTGATTCCAAAAACCCATCGGCATGGAGTTTCTTCATGCGCTTTACACCAATATGACCTAAACGGCGATTACCACAAATAAGTTGCACTATCATTATTAACTTTGCATCTTTTGGCATCAATATTATGAATATGTGTATTACTACGATCGAGATCCAACAAACTATTTTTATTGGGTGTATGACCATTGAAGGTTTTATTCATTTAAATGTAACAACAATTATTATTTGACTTTAAATGAATAAGCTTTTTGCAATTAACATGATCATATCATATTCATGTTCAACGCAAACACCAAATAACATTTATTTAGGTTTAACACTAATCCCGAAAGTATAGGGAGTGTGCGATGATGATCATATCAATCTTGGAACTACTTCCAACACTCATCGTCACTTCCCCTTTAACTAGTCTCTGTTTATTCAGAACTCCTGTTTCGAAGTTACTAATCTTAGCAACCGAGCGAGTATCAAATACTCGGGGCTACTATAAACACTAGTAAGGCACACATCAATAACCTGTATATCAAATATAACCTTGTTCACTTTGCCATCCTTCTTATCCACCAAATATTCAGGGGTAGTTCGCTTCCGGTGACCAGTTCCATTGCAGCAAAAGTACTCGGTCTCGTGCTTAGGTCTAGACTTGGGCTTCTTCACTCGAGCAGCAACTTGCTTGCCGTTCCTTTTGAAGTTCCCCTTCTTCCCTTTGCCATTTTCCTTGAGACTAGTGGTCTTGTCAACCATCAACACTTGATGTTTTTCTTGATTTCTACCTTCGCCGATTTTAGCATCGCGAAGAGCTCGAGAATCTTTTTCATCATCCCTTGCATACTATAGTTCATCACGAAGTTCTACTAACTTAGTGATGGTGACTAGAGAATTCTGTCAATCACTATCTTATCCGGAAGATTAACTTCCACTTGATTCAAGCGATTGAAGTACTCGCATAATCGAGCACATGCTCACTAGTTGAGCGATTCTCCTCCATCTTTTAGCTATAGAACTTGTTGGAGACTTCATATCTCTCAACTCGGTATTTGCTTGAAATATTAACTTCAATTCCTGGAACATCTCATATGGTCCATGACGCTCAAAACGTCTTTGAAGTCCCGTCTAAGCCGTTAAGCATGGTGCACTAAACTATCAAGTAGTCATCATATTGAGCTAGCCAAACGCTCATAACGCCTCAGATCTGCTCATATTGAGCTAGCCAAACGCTCATAACGCTGCATCTGCTCCTGCAATAGGTCCGTCACCTAGCGGTGCATTAAGGACATAATTCTTCATGCGCAGCAATGAGGATAAACCTCGGATCACGGATCCAATCCGCATCATTGCTACTAACATCTTTCAATACAATTTTCTCTAGGAACACATATAAAAACATAGGGGAGCAACAACGCGAGCTATTGATCTACAACATAATTTGCAAAATACTACCAGGACTAAGTTCATGATAAATTAAAGTTCAATTAATCATATTACTTAAGAACTCCCACTTAGATAGACATCTCTCTAGTCATCTAAGTGATTACGTGATCCAAATCAACTAAACCATGTCCGATCATCACGTGAGATGGAGTAGTTTCAATGGTGAACATCACTATGTTGATCATATCTACTATATGATTCACGCCGACCTTTCGGTCTCCGTGTTCCGAGGCCATATCTGCATATGCTAGGCTCGTCAAGTTTAACTCGAGTATTCTGCGTGTGCAAAACTGGCTTGCACCCGTTGTAGATGGACGTAGAACTTATCACACCCGATCATCACGTGGTGTCCGGGTACTACGAACTTTTAGCAACGGTGCATACTCGTGGAGAACACTTCTTGATAATTTTAGTGAGAGATCATCTTATAATGCTACCGTCAATCAAAGCAAGATAAGATGCATAAAGGATAAACATCACATGCAATCAATATAAGTGATATGATATGGCCATCATCATCTTGTGCTTGTGATCTCCATCTCGAAGCACCGTTGTGATCACCATCGCCACCGGGCGCGACACCTTGATCTCCATCGTAGCATCGTTGTCGCTCACGCCATCTATTGCTTCTCGACTATCGCTACCGCTTAGTGATAAAGTAAAGCAATTACAGGCGTTGCATTTCATACAATAAAGCGACAACCATATGGCTCCTGCCGATTGCCGATAACTCGGTTACAAAACATGATCATCTCATACAATAAAATATAGCATCACGTCTTGACCATATCACATCACAACATGCCCTGCAAAAACAAGTTAGACGTCCTCTACTTTGTTGTTGCAAATTTTACGTGGCTGCTACGGGCTTAGCAAGAACCGTTCTCACCTACGCATCAAAACCACAACGATAGTTTGTCAAATAGACTCCGATTTAACCTTCGCAAGGACCGGGCGTAGTCACACTCGGTTCAACTAAAGTTGGAGAAACTGACACCCGCCAGCCACCTGTGTGCAAAGCACGTCGGTAGAACCAGTCTCGGCGTAAGCGTCTGGCGTAATGTCGGTCCGGGCCGCTTCATCCAACAATACCGCTGAACCAAAGTATGACATGCTGGTAGGTAGTATGACTTATACCGTCCACAACTCACTTGTGTTCTACTCGTGCATATAACCTCAACGCATAAAACCTAGGCTCGGATGCCACTGTTGGGGAACGTAGTAATTTCAAAAAATTTCCTACGCACACGGGACCATGGTGATGGCATAGCAACGAGAGGGGAGAGTGTCTGTCCACGCACTCGTGAGACCGAGCGAAGCGTTATAACAACGCGGTTGATGTAGTCGTCGTCTTCACGATCCGACAGATCCAAGTACCGAACGTCGACACCTCCGTGTTCAGCACACGTTCAGCTCGATGACGATCCCGGGCTCCGATCCAGCAAAGCGTCAGGATGAGTTCCGTCGGCCGACGGCGTGGTGGCGATGATGATGCTCCACCGACGCAGGGCTTCGCCTAAGCTCATGACGATATGACTCTACCGGCGCAGGGCTTCGCCTAAGCTCCGCGACGATATGACCAAAGTGGAATATGGTGGAGGGGGGAACCGCACACGGCTAAGGAACGATCCGTAGATCAACTTGTGTGTTCATGGGGTGCCCCCTGCCCCCGTATATAAAGGAGAGAGGGAGGAGGAGGCCGGCCCTAGGAGGAGGCGCGCCATATGGGAGTCCTACTCCCACCGGGAGTAGGATTCCCTTTCCTAGTCCAACTAGGGATCCTTCCATGTATTAGGAGTAGGAGACTAGGAAGAGGAAAAGAGAAGGGAAGGAAGGAGGTGCGGCCTCCCCTTAGCCCAATTCGGACTAGGGCAAAGGGGGCGCGCAGCCTTCCCTAGGCATCCTCTCTCTCTTTCCAGCAGGGCCCAATAAGGCCCAATACTTGTCCCCGGCGAATTCCCGTAACTCTCCGTTACTCCGAAAAATACCAGAATGACTCGGAACCTTTCCGAACTCCGAATATAGTCGTCCAATATATCGATCTTTACATCTCGACCATTTCGAGACTCCTCGTCATGTCCCCGATCTCATCCGGGACTCGAACTCCTTCGGTACATCAAAACTCATAAACTCATAATATAACCGCCATCGAAACTTTAAGCGTGCGGACCCTACGGGTTCGAGAACTATGTAGACATGACCTAGAACCATTCTCGGTCAATAACCAATAGCGGAACCTGGATGCCCATATTGGTTCCTACATATTCTCTGAAGATCTTTATCGGTCAAACCGCATAACGATATCGTTGTTCCCTTTGTCATCGGTATGTTACTTACCCGAGATTCGATCGTCGGTGTCCAATACCTAGTTCAATCTCGTTGCAGTAAGTCTCTTTACTCGTTCCGTAATACATCATCTCACAACTAACTTATTAGTTGCAATGCTTGCAAGGCTTATGTGATGTGTATTACCGAGAAGGCCCAGAGATACCTCTCCGACAATCGGAGTGACAAAACCTAATCTCGATTCATGCCAACTCAACATATACTTTTGGAGACACCTGTAGAGTACCTTTATAATCACCCAGTTACGTTGTGACGTTTGGTAGCACACAAAGTGTTCCTCTCGTAAACGGGAGTTGCATAATCTCATAGTTTCGTGAACTTTGTATAAGTCATGAAGAAAGCATAAGCAACATACTAAACGATCAAGTGCTAGGCTAACGGAATGGGTCAAGTCAATCAGATTATTCTCCTAATGATGTGATCCCGTTAATCAAATGACAACTCATGTCTATGGTTAGGAAACATCACCATCTTCGATTAACGAGCTAGTCAAGTAGAGGCATACTAGTGACACTCTGTTAGTCTATGTATTCACACATGTATTATGTTTCCGGTTAATACAATTCTAGCATGAATAATAAACATTTATCATGATATAAGGAAATAAATAATAACTTTATTATTGCCTCTAGGGCATATTTCCTTCAGAGGAAGAGCCGGCCAGGGCAGGCCGCGCGCCCCCCTCCCCCTCTAGTCCGAATAGGACAAGGAAAGGGGGGGCGGCGCCCCCCTTCTCTCTTCCCCCTCCCCAATCCTATTCCAACTAGGAAAGGGGGGGAGTCCTACTCCCGGTGGGAGTAGGACTCCTCCAGGCGCGCCCCCCTTGGGCTGGCCGCACCCCCCCTTTGCTCCTTTATATCTGAGGCAGGGGGCACCCCATGACACACAAGTTGATCTACGGATCGTTCCTTAGCCGTGTGGTGCCCCTTCCACCATATTCCACTTTCGGTCATATCGTCATGAGCTTAAGCGAAGCCCCTGCGGGAGAAGTCATATCGTCATGAGCTTAGGCGAAGCCCTGCATCGGTGGAGCATCATCATCGTCACCACGCCATCGTCGGTGACAGAACTCATCCCGACACTTTGCTTTGGATCGGAGTCCGGGATCGTCATCGAGCTGAACGTGTGCGTAACTCGGAGGTGCCGTGACGTTCGGTACTTGGATCGGTCGGATCGTGAAGACGTCTGACTACATCAACCGCGTTGTTATAACGCTTCCGCTTCTGGTCTCACGAGGGTGCGTGGACATACACTCTCCCCTCTCGTTGCTATGCCATCACCATGGTCTTGGCGTGTGCGTTTGAAATTTTTTGAAATTACTACGTTCCCCAACTGGGGGTAACCCTTGGGGGGGCGCCCCCCTTTGCTTGGGGGGCAAGCCCCCCTCCCTGGCCGCCGCCCCCCCCCCCCCTCTAGATCTCATCTAGAGGGGCCGGCCCCCCTTGCCCCTTCCCCTATAAATAGAGGGGTGAGGGGAGGGCTGCAACACACATCCAAGGCGCAGCCCCTCCCTCCCAACACCTCTCCTCCTTCGTTGAGTGCTTGGCGAAGCCTGTCGGAGTATCTTGCCTCTCCACCATCATCACGCCCGTCGTCTTGCTGCTGGAGCCTTCTTCCTCAACCTCTCCTTCCCCCTTGCTGGATCAAGAAGGAGGAGACGTCGTCCGTTCCGTACATGTGTTGAACGCGGAGGTGCTGTCCGTTCGGCACTTGGTCATCGGTGATCTGAATCATGGCGAGTACGACTCCATCATCACCGTTCCCTTGAACGCTTCCGCACGCGATCTACAAGTGGTATGTAGATGCAATCTCTGTCCCATGACTCGTTGCTTAGATGAACTCATAGATGGATCTTGGTGAAACCGTAGGAAAAATTTTAATTTTCTGCAACGTTCCCCAACAGTGGCATCATGAGCTAGGTCTATGTGTAGTTCTCTATTGCACGAGTAGAACACAATTTTGTTGTGGGCGTAGATCTTGTCAACTTGCTTGCCGCTACTAGTCTTTTCTTGCTTCAGCGGTATTGTGGGATGAAGCGGCCCGGACCGACCGACACGTGACGCTTACGTGAGACAAGGTTCCACCTCTTGACATGCACTAGTTGCATAAGGTGGCTAGCGGGTGTCCGCTCTCCTACTTTAGTTGGAGCGGATTAGATGAAAAGGGTCCTTATGAAGGGTAAATAGAAGTTGACAAAATCACGTTGTGGTTATTCGTAGGTAAGAAAACGTTCTTGCTAGAACCCAATTGCAGCCACGTAAAGACGCAACAACAATTAGAGGACGTCTAACTTGTTTTTGCAGCAATTGTCATGTGATGTGATATGGCCAGAAGTTGTGATGAATGATGAATGATATATTGTGATGTATGAGATCATGTTCTTGTAATAGGAATCACGACTTGCATGTCGATGAGTATGACAACCGGAAGGAGCCATAGGAGTTGTCTTAATTATTGTATGACCTGCGAGTCATTGATTCAACGCCATGTAAATTACTTTACTTTATTGCTAAACGTGTTAGCCATAGTAGTAGAAGTAATAGTTGGCGAGCAACTTCATGGAGACACGATGATGGAGATCATGGTGTCATGCGGTGACAAGATGATCATGGAGCCCGAAGATGAAGATCAAAGGAGCTATATGATATTGGCCATATCATGTCACTACTTTATATAATTGCATGTGATGTTTATTATGTTTTATGCATCTTGTTTACTTAGAACGACGGTACTAAATAAGATGATCCCTTATAATAATTTCAAGAAAGTGTTCCCCCTAAGCGTGCACCGTTGCTAAAGTTAAATCGTTTGAAGCACCACGTGATGATCGGGTGTGATAGATCCTTACGTTCACATACAACGGGTGTAAGACAGTTTTACACATGCATAAACACTTAGGGTTAACTCGACGAGCCTAGCATGTACAGACATGGCCTCGAACACAAGAGACCGAAGGTCGAACATGAGTCGTATGGAATATACGATCAACATGGAGATGTTCACCTCGATGACTAGTCCGTCTCACGTGATGATCGGACACGGCCTAGTCGACTCGGATCATGTAACACTTAGATGACTAGAGGGATGTCAAATCTGAGTGGGAGTTCATTAAATTATTTGATTAGATGAACTTAATTATCATGAACATTAGTCTAAAATCTTTGCAAAATGTCTTGTAGATCAAATGGCCAATGCTCATGTCACCATGAACTTCAACGCGCTCCTAGAGAAATCCAAGCTGAAAGACGATGGCAGCAACTATTCGGACTGGGTCCGGAACCTGAGGATCATCCTCATAGCAGCCAAGAAACAATATGTCCTAGAAGCACCGCTAGGTGATGCACCCATCGAAGAACCAAGACATTATGAATGCTTGGCAGTCTCGTCTTGATGATTACTCCCTCGTTCGATGCGGCATGCTTTACATCTTAGAACCGGGGCTCCAAAAGCGTTTTGAGCAACACGGAGCATATGAGATGTTCGAGGAGCTGAAAATGGTTTTCCAAGCTCATGCCGGGTCGAGAGATATGAAGTCTCCGACAAGTTCTATAGTTGTAAGATGGAGGAAAACAGTTACATCGGTGAGCACATACTCAAAATGTCCGGTTGGACAACCGCCTGTCCCAGTGGACATTAACCTCCCGGACGAGGCGGTCATTGACAGAATCCTTGATCGCTCCCACCAAGCTACAAGAGCTTTGAGAAGAACTACAATATTCAGGGGATGGTGAAGACCATTCCCGAAGTATTCTCAATGCTGAAGTCAGCAGAGGTTGAAATCAATAAAGAACATCAAGTGTTGATGGTCAATAAAACCACTAAGTTCAAAAAGGGCAAGGGTAAGAAGAACTTCAAAAAGGACGGCAAGGATGCTGCCATACCGGTAAGCAAGTTGCCGGGAAGAAGTCAAAGAATGGACCCAAACCTGAGACAGAGTGCTTTTATTGCAAAGGGAAGGGTCACTGGAAGCGGAACTGCCCCAAATACTTAGCGGATAAGAAGGCCGGCAACACCAAAGGTATATTTGATATACATGTAATTGATGTGTACCTTACCAGTACTCGTAGTAACTCCTGGTATTTGATACCGGTGCCGTTGCTCATATATGTAACTCACAGCAGGAGCTGCGGAATAAACGGAGACTGGCGAAGGACGAGGTGACGATGCGCGTCGGGAATGGTTCCAAGGTCGATGTGATCGCCGTCGGCACGCTACCACTACATTTACCTACGGGATTAGTTTTAAACCTCAATAATTGTTATTTAGTGCCAAGTTTGAGCATGAACATTGTATCAGGATCTCGTTTAATGCGAGATGGCTACTCATTTAAATTCAAGAATAATGGTTGTTCTATTTATATGAGAGATATGTTTTATGGTCATGCTCCGATGGTCAATAGTTTATTCTTAATGAATCTCGAGCGTAATATTACACATATTCATAGTGTGAATACCAAAAGAAGTAAAGTTGATAACAATAGTCCCACATACTTGTGGCACTGCCGCCTTGGTCACATTGGTGTCAAGCGCATGAAGAAGCTCCATTCTGATGGACTTTTAGAGTCTCTCGATTATGAATCATTTGACACATGTGAACCATGCCTCATGGGCAAAATGACCAAGACTCCGTTCTCCCGAACAATGGAGCGAGCAACCAACTTATTGGAAATCATACATACCGATGTGTGCGGTCCAATGAGCGTTGAGGCTCGCGGAGGATATCGTTATGTTCTCACTCTCACAGACGACTTAAGTAGATATGGGTATGTCTACTTGATGAAACACAAGTCTGAGACCTTTGAAAAGTTCAAGGAATTTCAGAATGAGGTAGAGAATCAACGTGACCGAAAAATAAAGTACTTACGATCAGATCATGGAGGAGAATATTTAAGTCACGAATTTGGTACACACTTAAGGAAATGTGGAATCGTTTCACAACTCACGCCGCCTGGAACACCTCGGTAATAACGGTGTGTCCGAACGTCAGAATCGCACTCTATTGGATATGGTGCGATCTATGATGTCTCTTACCGATTTACCGCTATCATTTTGGGGATACGCACTAGAGACAGCTACATTCACTTTAAATAGGGCACCGTCTAAATCCGTTGAGACGACACCGTATGAATTATGGTTTGGAAAGAAACCTAAGCTATCGTTTCTAAAAGTTTGGGGATGCGATGCTTATGTCAAGAAACTTCAACCTGAAAAGCTCGAACCCAAGTCGGAAAAATGCGTCTTCATAGGATACCCTAAGGAAACCATTGGGTATACCTTCTACCTTAGATCCGAAGGCAAGATCTTTATTGCCAAGAACGGATCCTTTCTGGAAAAAGAGTTTCTCTCGAAAGGAGTAAGTGGGAGGAAAGTAGAACTCGATGAAGTACTACCTCTTGAACCGGAAAGTAGTGAAGCTCAGGAAAATGTTCCTGTGCTGCCTACACCTACTGGAGAGGAAATTAATGATGATGATGAAGGTACTTCGGATCAAGTTGCTCTTGAACTTCAGAGGGTCCACAAGGACACGTTCCACACCAGAGTGGTATGGCAACCCCTGTCACGGAAATCATTTTGTTAGACAACGGTGAACCTTCGAACTATGAAGAAGCGATGGCGGGCCCGGATTCCAACAAATGGCTTGAAGCCATGCAATCCGAGATAGGATCCATGTATGAAAACAAAGTATGGACTTTGACAGACTTGCCCGATGATCGGCGAGCGGTAGAAAACAAATGGATCTTTAAGAAGAAGACGGACGCGGATGGTAATGTCACCATCTATAAAGCTCGACTTGTCGCTAAGGGTTATCGGCAAGTTCAAGGGATTGACTATGATGTGACTTTCTCTCCCGTAGCGAAGCTTAAGTCCGTCCGAATCATGTTAGCAATTGCCGCATACTATGATTATGAGATATGGCAGATGGACGTCAAAACGGCATTCCTTAACGGTTATATTAAGGAAGAGCTGTATATGATGCAGCCGGAAGGTTTTGTCGATCCTAAGAATGCTAACAAAGTATGCAAGCTCCAGCGATCCATTTATGGGCTGGTGCAAGTGTCTCGGAGTTGGAACATTCGCTTTGATGAGATGATCAAAGCGTTTGGGTTTATGCAGACTTATGGAGAAGCCTACGTTTACAAGAAAGTGAGTGGGAGCTCTGTAGCATTTCTCATATTATGTGTAGATGACATACTTTTGATGGGAAATGATATAGAACTCTTGGACAGCATTAAGGCCTACTTGAATAAAAAAATTCAATGAAGGACCTTAGAGAAGCTGCTTATATATTAGGCATCAAGATCTATAGAGATAGATCGAGACGCCTCATAGGTCTTTCACGAAGCACATACCTTGATAAGGTTTTGAAGAAGTTCAAAATGGATCAGTCCAAGAAAGGGTTCTTTCCTGTACTGCAAGGTGTGAGATTGAGCTCGGCTCAATGCCCGACCACGGCAAAAGATAAAGAAGAGATGAGCGTCATCCCCTATGCCTCGGCCATAGGATCTATTATGTATGCCATGTTGTGTACTGCACTGATGTAAACCTTGCCGTAAGTTTGGTAGGAAGGTACCAAAGTAATCCCGGCAAGGAACACTGGACAGCGGTCAAGAATATCCTGAAGTACCTGAAAAGGACAAAGGACATGTTTCTCGTTTATGGAGGTGACGAAGATCTCGTCGTAAAGGGTTACGTCGACGCTAGCTTCGACACAGATCTGGATGACTCTAAGTCACAAACCGGATACGTGTATATGTTGAATGGTGGAGCAGTAAGCTGGTGCAGCTGCAAGCCGAGCGTCGTGGCGGGATCTACATGTGAAGCGGAGTACATGGCAGCCTCGGAGGCAGCGCATGAAGCAATTTGGGTGAAGGAGTTCATCACCGACCTAGGAGTCATACCCAATGCATCGGGGCCGATCAAACTCTTCCTGACAACACCGAGCTATTGCACTTGCCAAGGAGCCCAGGTTTCACAAGAAGACCATGCACATCAAGCATCGCTTCAACTCAATCCGTGAAAATTTTCAAGATGGAGACATAGAAATTTGCAAAGTGCATACGGATCTGAATGTCGCAGATCAGTTGACTAAACCTCTACCGCGGGCAAAAAATGATCAACACCATAACTCTATGGGTGTTCGATTCATCACAATGTAACTAGATTATTGACTCTAGTGCAAGTGGGAGACTGTTGGAAATATGCCCTAGAGGCAATAATAAAAGGATTATTATTATATTTCCTTGTTCATGATAATTGTCTTTTATTCATGCTATAATTGTATTATCCGGAAATCGTAATACACGTGTGAATACATAGACCACAATATGTCCCTAGTGAGCCTCTAGTTGACTAGCTCGTTGATCAATAGATAGTCATGGTTTCCTGACTATGGACATTGGATGTCATTGATAACGGGATCACATCATTAGGAGAATGATGTGATGGACAAGACCCAATACTAAGCATAGCACAAGATAGTGTAGTTCGTTTTGCTAGAGCTTTTCCAATGTCAAGTATCTATTCCTTACACCATGAGATCGTGTAACTCCCGGATACCGTAGGAGTGCTTTGGGTGTACCAAACGTCACAACGTAACTGGGTGACTATAAAGGTGCACTACAGGTATCTCCGAAAGTGTCTATTGGGTTGAAACGGATCAAGATCGGATTTGTCACTCCGTGTTACGGAGAGGTATCACTTGGGCCCACTTTCGGTAGTGCATCATCATAATGAGCTCAAAGTGACCAAGTGTCCGTCACGAGATCATGCATTACGGTATTTAGTAAATTTACTTGCGATAACGAGATTGAACGAGGTATTGGGATACCGACGATCGAATCTCGGGCAAGTAACATACCGTCTGACAAAGGGAATAGTATACGGGATTGATTGAATCCTCGACATCGTGGTTCATCCAATGACATCATCGAGGAGCATGTGGGAGCCAACATGGGTATCCAGATCCCGATGTTGGTTATTGACAGGAGAGTCGCCTCGGTCATGTCTGCATGTCTCCTGAACCCGTAGGGTCTACACACTTAAGGTTCGGTGACGCTAGGGTTATTAGGAAGACTTGTATGTGATTACCGAATGTTGTTCGGAGTCCCGGATGAGATCCCGGACGTCACGAGGAGTTTCGGAATGGTCCGGAGGTAAAGATTTATATATGGGAAGTTGTCAAACGGACACCGGAAAGTTTCGGGGTCATATCGGTATTATACCGGGGCCACTGGAGAGGTTCCGGGGGTCCATCGGGAGGGGCCACCCCTCTCAGAGGGCCTCACGGGCCACAAGGGGCAGGGAACAAGCCCCTAGAGGGCTTGGCGCCCACCCCCCTTGGACCCATGCGCCTAGGGTTGGGGGGAACCCTAGTGGGGGGCGCCCCCCCCCCCCTTTTCTTGGGGGGCCAGCCCCCCTCCCTGGCCGCCGCCCCCCCTATAGATCTCATCTAGAGGGGCCGGCCCCCCTTGCCCCTTCCCCTATAAATAGAGGGTTGAGGGAGGGCTGCAACACACTTCAAGGCGCAGCCCTCCCTCCCCAACACCTCTCCTCCTCCGCTGAGTGCTTGGCGAAGCCACAGCCGAGTATCGCCTCTCCACCATCATCACGCCGTCGTCTTTGCTGCTGGCGCCTTCTTCCTCAACCTCTCCTTCCCCTTGCTGGATCAAGAAGGAGGAGACGTCGTCCGTTCCGTACGTGTGTTGAACGCGGAGGTGCTGTCCGTTCGGCACTTGGTCATCGGTGATCTGAATCACGGCGAGTACAACTCCATCATCACCGTTCCCTTGAACGCTTCCGCACGCGATCTACAAGTGGTATGTAGATGCAATCTCTCTCCCATGACTCGTTGCTTAGATGAAATCATAGATGGATCTTGGTGAAACCGTAGGAAAAAATTTAATTTTCTGCAACGTTCCCCAACACACTGGATGCCTTCTGGTCCAAAAAAATCTCCAAAAAGTTTCACTATGTTTGGACTCCGTTTGGTATTGATTTCCTACGATGTAAAAAACATGAAGAAAACAGCAACTTGCACTTGGCACTATGGCAATAGGTTAGTACTAGAAAATGATATAAAATGATTACAAAACATCCAAGAATTATAATATAACAGCATTGAACAATCAAAAATTATAGATACATTGCAGATGTATCACCCCACTTGTCAGGTCCAACGGACGACACAGTCCAGTGCGGCCCCACTCGTCAGAGTTAACGGTCAAGCCTTTGACCCGACGGCAACGTCTGTTGTGACCAGTTATGAGGGTTTCTGGCAAGGGAGTGGCGAAAATTGAGCAAAAGTTAAGAGCACGGGGATGAATGAGTAGAGCTAAGGAACCAGGGTCAGAGATGTAAAAAAACCCTGTTCGAAATGAAGGCCAAACTCGTAACTCAAATATTCGCCTCCGTGATCAAATCGTAGAAACTTTATTTTCTTGTTATGATGATTCTCTACTTCACTCTGAAATTCTTTGAACTTTTTCAAATGTTTCAGACTTGTGTTTCATCAAGTAGATATACCCATATCTACTCAAACATCTGTGAAGGTCATAAAATAACGATACCCGCCGCGAGCCTCAACACTTCATCGGACCGCATACATCGGTATGTATTATTTCCAATAAGTCATTGGCACGCTCCATTGTTTCGGAGAACGTAGTTTTAGTCATCTTGCCCATGAGGCATGGTTCGCAAGTATCAAATGATTTATAATCGAGTAATTCCAAAAGTCCATATGCATGGAGTTTCTTCATGCGTTTTACACCAATATGACCTAAACGGCAGTGCCACAAATATGTTGCACTATCATTATCAACTTTGCATCTTTTGGCATCAATATTATGAATATGGGTATCCTTCCGATCGAGATTCAATAAACCATTTACATTGGGTGTATGAGAATAGAAGGTTTTATTCATGTAAACAGAACAACAATTATTCTCTGACTTAAATGAATAACCGTATCGCAATAAACTGAAGGAAATATGCACTAGAGGCAATAATAAAGTTATTATTTATTTCCTTATATCATGATAAATGTTTATTATTCATGCTAGAATTGTATTAACCAGAAACAAAGTACATGTGTGAATACATAGACAAACAGAGTGTCACTAGTGTGCCTCTACTTGACTAGCTCGTTGAATCAAATATGGTTAAGTTTCCTAGCCATAGACATGAGTTTCCATTTGATAAACGGGATCACATCATTAGAGAATGATGTGATTAACTTGATCCATTCTGTTAGCTTAGCACTTGATCGTTTAGTTTGTTGTTATTGCTTTCTTCATGACTTATACATGTTCCTATGACTATGAGATTATGCAACTCCTGAATACCGGAGGAACATTTTGTGTGCTATCAAACGTCACAATGTAACTGGGTGATTATAAATATGCTCTACAGGTGTCTCCGATGGTGTTTGTTGAGTTGGCATAGATCGAGATTAGGATTTGTCACTCTGATTGTCGGAGAGGTATCTCTGGGCCCTCTCGGTAATGCACATCACTATAAGCCTTGCAAGCAATGTGACTAATGAGTTAGTTGCGGGATGATGCATTACGGAACAAGTAAAGAGACTTGCCGGTAACGAGATTGAACTAGGTATTGAGATACCGACGATCGAATCTCGATCAAGTAACATACCGATGACAAAGGGAACAACATATGTTGTTATGCGGTTTGACCAATAAAGATCTTCGTAGAATATGTAGGAACCAATACGATCATCAAGGTTTCGCTATTGGTTATTGATCGGAGACGAGTCTCGGTCATGTCTACATAGTTCTCGAACCCTAGGGTCGGCATGCTTAACCTTCGGTGACGATCGGTATTATGAGTTTATGTGTTTTGATGTACCGAAGGTTATCCGGAGTCCTGGATGAGATCACGGACATGACGATGAGTCTCAAAATAGTCAAGACATAAAGATCGATATATTGGAATGCTATGTTTGGACATCGGAAGGGTTCCAGGTGAGTTGGGGCATTTACCGGAGTACCGGGAGGTTACCGGAACCCCCGGGGGAGTATATGGGCCTTATTGGGCCTTAGTTGGAGGGAGGATGAGGCGGCCAAGGTGGGGGCACGCCCCCGCCCAAGCCCAATCCGAATTGGGAAGCCCCCCCCCCCCTTTCCTTCTCCCTCTCTCCTCCTTCCTTCCTCTCCTACTCCAACTAGGGAAGGGGGGAATCCTACTCCCGGTGGGAGTAGGACTCCCCTAGGGCGCGCCATAGAGAGGGCCGGCCCTCCCCTCCTCCACTCCGTTATATACGGGGGAGGGGCACCCCATAGACACACAAGTTGATTGTTTAGCCGTGTGCGGTGCCCCCTCCACAGATTTCCACCTCAGTCATATCATTGTAGTGCTTAGGCGAAGCCCTGCGTCGGTAACTTCATCATCACCGTCATCATGCCATCGTGCTGACAAAACTCTCCCTCAACCTAAGCTGGATCTAGAGTTCGTGGGACGTCACCGAGCTGAACTTGTGCAGATCGCGGAGGTGTCGTACCTTCGGTGCTAGGATCGGTCAGATCGTGAAGACGTACGACTACATCAACAACGTTGTCATAACGCTTCCGCTTTCGGTCTACGAGGGTACGTGGACAACACTCTCCCCTCTCGTTGCTATGCATAACCTAGATGGATCTTGCATGTGCATAGGAATTGTTTTGAAATTACTACGTTCCCCAACAATGGCATCCTAGCCAGGTTTATGTGTAGATGTTATATGCACGAGTAGAACACAAAGAGTTGTGGGCGATAATAGTCATACTGCTTACCAGCATGTCATACTTTGATTCGGCGGTATTGTTGGATGAAGCAGCCCGGACCGACATTACGCGTATGCTTACGCGAGAGTGGTTCTACCGACGTGCTTTGCACACAGATGGCTGGCGGGTGTTTGTTTCTCCAACTTTAGTTGAATCGAGTGTGGCTACGCCCGGTCCTTGTTGAAGTTTAAAACAGCACACTTTACGAAAAATCATTGTGGTTTTGATGCGTAGGTAAGAACGGTTCTGGCTCAGCCCGTAGCAGCCACGTAAAACTTGCAACAACAAAGTAGAGGACGTCTAACTTGTTTTTGCAGGGCATGTTGTGATGTGATATGGTCAAGACATGATGATATACAAATTGTTGTATGAGATGATCATGTTTTGTAACAGTTATCGGCAACTGGGAGGAGCCATATGGTTGTCGCTTTATTGTATGAAATGCAATCGCCATGTAATTGCTTTACTTTATCACTAAGCGGCAGCGATAGTCGTAGAAACAATAGTTGGCGTGTCACAGCCCCAGAATTGTTTGTAATTAGTTGCATCTGCATCCTTGCATCATGTTTAATTTCAAAGGAAATTTGAATTGGGGATGACCTAGCCCTAGAACTAAACCAACTCAAATAGGTTCAACTAAAAAAATTCAATGAACCCAAATGGCCTTAAAAATGTTCATCATTTTTGGAAAATGCTGGAAACAGTAACAAGAGATGATGCACATTTTTCCATGACAATTGGATTTTTGAATCAATTCATATTGTATTTGAATTGGGGTTATTAATTCATATAAAATATTTAGTAGCTCCAATACTTCTGATTTTTGGTGAGGGGCTTTGGAATAATCCAACTAGTCCCTACAAGAATTATCCGAAGCAACAAAAATGATTTAGTGTCTGAAACTAAATCAAAACAAATTACAGAAAATGTAAAACAGAATAGAAGAGAGAGAGAGAGAGAGAGAGAGAGAGAGAGAGAGAGAGAGAGAGAGAGAGACTTACTAGCTTACCTGCGCAGCCCACCTGGCGGCCCAAGTGGCCGGCCCAGCCCACTGGCCTAGCACTGTTGGCCACCCCACCAGGAGCCCCACCGTCTTCAACCTCTGCCAGTAGGCAGAGGCGTGTCGACGCGCGCGCGCCCGAGCTCCACCTCCTGCTTCCCCCTCGCCCGAGCTCCACCCCCTCTGCCTCTCCCCTCACTCTGGAGCTCCCTCCCTCTCCTCTAGCTCCCTCTCCGCAGCCCCACCGAACACGTTGCCGCTGCCGCTCACCGTTACCGAGGCCACCGGCAACCACACGCCTCACCGACGAGTCTCCGAGCTTCTGCATGTCATCCTCGACCTCCTCGATGAGATACTGAACGCCGGGCGCCCCCGAACGTTGTCGACGCCGTCGTCTTCAACCTCGGCTCCCCAGATCGCCGGCAACGCCCCGATATCATCGGCCTCCTACGAGCCTTCTAAGACGCGTGCTGCAACCGCTGTGAGCTCCACCGTCGTTTGCCCCTCCTCCCCATGCCTCTCGATCACCGTAGCCGCCGTTTCGACCGAAGCCGAAGCTCACCGCCACCCAACCATGTTGCCGCCGTGGCCACCAACACCTAGAGCCGCAATCGAGCGCGCCATCGCCGCCGTCATTTTAGGCCACCTCCGGTGAAGCTGAGGGCACCACCCGACGCGCGCGAGCTCCAGCTACTCGTGGATGGGCTCCACCGTTGGTTTGGTCGCTGCAGGACGGATTCTGACGTCCTCCGCCGTCTCGGCTCGTCACCGGCGGCTTAACTCCGGCCAAACCCGGATTAGCACTAATGACCCCGGTAATCACCACCCCCACTAGTCACTTACATATGGGCCCCACGCCCTTAACTAACAACAGTTTAATTCCTGTTTAGTTTTTTTAATCACAGTGGCGCCACGCGTCAGCGTTGACCTTGCTGACGTGGCCTTTGACCTGGCCCCACTAGTCAGCCTCTGCTCATGCCCTGTTACACTGACGTGCGGACCCCACTAATCAGGTTTGACCTGGACCGGCCCTGTTGACCTGCTGACATCACACCGACGTCATGCTGAAGTAGTTAACCTTTTTCTGGATTTATTATTTTTCAGGAAATTCCAGAAAATGGTTTAAACTTCAAAACATCATAGAAATTAATCTGTAACTCCAAATGCAAAGATTTATATATGAAAAATGATCAAAAAATCCAATCTTTCCATCTGTACCTTTTTCATGCATGATAAAGCAACTTAACCTTGCTGTATAGATCAAAACATGTAAATGCACTTTGGAAATTCATAGTTTGAATTTGAATTTGAACCTTTGGTTCAAATCAACTCAAACCCTTATGTTGCTAGCTGCATTAGCTCAAATCACATCATATTGCCATGTTATTATCATGCATCATAATTGTTGCATTGCATTGATTGTGTTCTTCTTTGTCTGCCGGTATTTGTCCCCTCTCAGTAGACGTGGTTCCGACGATGAG
The DNA here is from genome assembly GCA_021605145.1 of Aegilops bicornis. Taxonomy (NCBI): domain Eukaryota; kingdom Viridiplantae; phylum Streptophyta; class Magnoliopsida; order Poales; family Poaceae; genus Aegilops; species Aegilops bicornis. The sequence continues at coordinate 726,695,154 of CM038673.1, forward strand.
TTCGATGACACCGATGAAGAACTATACTATCTTCAGAAGTGCCAGGAAAGCAAAACCCCCTTGTTCATTCCGATACAATCCCACTCTCTCGCTCCTGCTCTCTTTTACTGCATTAGGACAACAACGATTCAACTGTTACATGCTGTGGTAGTTGAACCCCCTTTCCTCTCCATGACCTGTCATTGCCACAGTAAATAGATGAAACCCACTAGCATGAGTAGGAGTTGTTTGAGCCCTGATGTGCCTACTCATTCATGCCTGTTTTTCATGCCTGCTATAGCTTAGAGTTGAGTCAGGTCTGATTCATCGGGATGAATTGGAATGGTGATGAACATGTCCCTCGTGTGTGAGCTAAGTGTGTGAACACGATTTGGTAAAGGTAGCGGTGAGAGGCCATGTAGGAGTACATGATGGGTTGTCTCATTGAAGCCGTCCTTAGGAACTGAGTTCTGTGTTTGTGATCCATGAACAACAACTACCATGCATTGCGCCCGAAACCAATGGGCCCTCTCGGCTTCTTAACCACCCTTGTCCTCTGTCCAGGAGTTGCAAGTAGTTTCTGGTGTTTGTAGTATGCTGGAGGCCGTGCGCAGCGCTGACCGAGGGGTGGGCTGTGATGCGGTAGGCACTCGGTACGGTGTATCGGGCGCCCGTTTGGTGACTCGGGAACCTGCACACATCGTTCGGGGCCGTATGTGGAAACCTCGGCCGGACTCCCTGCGGATGGAACCTGAATAAGCGATAAACCTGGACTAGAGACTTGAGTGTTTAGGTAGGCCATGGCCGACACCCTCGTTGGGCTTCCGCTGAAGGTAGCCGAGTACATGTCGTGTAAATGACGGTAAGTGGTGAGAGCGTGTGTGAAGAAGTACGCCCCTGCAGGGTTAACATCATCTATTCGAATAGTCGTGTCCGCGGTAAAGGACTTCTGGGTTGCCTATAATAGTTCATAGACAAGTGAAAGTGGATACTGTAAAATGCGCAAGATAAGCGTGAGTGCTATGGATGGCATTCTCGTAGGAAAACGGGAGCGGATCCATAGTGGTGTATTGATATGGTGAATATGTGGACTCGTGTGCGCCACCTCAAAAGAGTTACTTGCAGTCGTAGTTCAAGATAGCCACCGAGTCAAAGCTGGCTTGTTGCAGTTAAACTCCACCACCCCCTTTGTTGATACCGATGCATATGTGGTAAGGTCTGATGTAAGTCTTGCTGGGTACATTTGTACTCACGTTTGCTTAATTTATGTTTTGCAGAGAGACTTCAGTCGCACTGGTAGTTCCGCGTGGACTTCAACGTTTAGCTTGATATCTCAGCTACGATCTTGTGCCCTCGGCAGGATCTTGTAGATAGTCAGGCTTCTTACCCTTTTTCATTTGTAGTTGTCTGTACTCAGACAAGTTAAGCTTCCTCTTGTGCTTGTTGCTTGTATGATTTGAATGCTGGATCATCAGACCCATGTTTGTAATATCTCGCTCCTCGGAGCCTAATGAATAAATACTTGAGTTGTAGAGTCATGTTGTGATGCCATGTTGTATTTGCACATATCGAGCATACTGTGTGTATGATTGAAATGCTTGGTATGTGTGGGATCCGACAACCTAGTTGTTTATCCTTGGTAGCCTCTCTTATGGGGAAATATAGTCTTGTGCTTCCATGAGCCATAGTAGTCCGCTACTGACCGGTTCACCGAGTCCTGCTAGCCCAAAGACTATCGCTCCGGGACACTTGATCGGCCGGCATGTGATTCACTTTGTTCTGTGGTTCTGTCCTTCGGGAAATGTCACGGTGACATCCGAGTCCTGCCTAGCCTGCTACAGCCAGTTCACCGGAGTCCTGTTAGCCAGGTTACATACCGATTCAAGACGCCGACCAACATGCTCGATGTTGATTCATGTATGTCTATCCCCGTAAGTTAGTGCCACTTTGGGTTCATGACTAGTCATGTCGGCCCGGGTTCTCTGTCATATGGATGCTAGCAGCACTATCATATACGTGAGCCAAAAGGCGCAAACGGTCCTGGGCCATGGTAAGGTGACACCTGTGGGAATACCGTGCGTGAGCCGCAAAGTGATATGAGGTGTTACCGGCTAGAACGGTGTGACTTGGAATCAGGGTCCTGACATGGCGAGACGACAACGATGCTTCGATGGAGATCAAGGTGTCAAGCCGGTGACGATGGTGATCATGATAGTGCTTTGGAGATGGAGATCAGAGGCACAAGATGATGATATCCATATCATATCACTTATAATTGATTGCATGTGATGTTTACCCTTTATGCATCTTATTTTGCTTAGTTCGGCGGTAGCATTATAATATGATCTCTCACAAAACTTCAAGGTACAAGTGTTCTCCCTGAGTATGTACCGTTGTGAAAGTTCATCATGCCGAGACACAACGTGATGATCGGGTGTGATAAGCTCTACGTTCACATACAATGGGTGCAAGCCAGTTTTGCACACGCAGAATACTCGGGTTAAACTTGATGAGCCTAGCATATGCAGATATGGCCTCGGAACGCTGAGACCGAAAGGTCGAGCGTGAATCATATAGTAGATATGATCAACATAGTGATGTTCACCATTGAAAACTACTCCATCTCATGTGATGATCGGACATGGTTTAGTTGATTTGGATCACGTGATCACTTAGATGATTAGAGGGATGTATATCTAAGTGGGAGTTCTTAAGTAATATTATTAATTGAACATTTAATTTATCATGAACATAGTCCTGATAGTATTTGCATAACTATGTTGTAGATCAACAGCTCGTGATGTGTAGCTCCTCATTTATTTTTGATATGTTCCTAGAGAAAAATAAGTTGAAAGATGATAGTAGCAATGATGCGGACTTGGTCCGTGATCTGAGGATTATCCTCATTGCTGCACAGAAAAATTATGTCCTTGATGCACCGCTAGGTGACAGAACTATTGCAGAAGCAGATACAGACGTTATGAACATTTGAAAAAGCTCGGTATGATGACTACTTGATAGTTTAGTGCACCATGCTTTACGGCTTAAAACCGGGACTTCAAAAATGTTTTGAACGTCATGGAGCATATAAGATGTTCCAAGAGTTGAAATTAGTATTTCAGGCTCATGCCCATGTCGAGAGGTATGAGGCCTTTGATAGTACTTTGCCTACAAGATGGAGGAGAATAGCTCAACCAGTGAGCATGTACTCAGATTGTCTGGGTACTACAATTGCTTAAATCAAGTGGGAGTTAATCTTCCAGATAAGATAGTAATTGACAAAGTTCTCTAGTCACTATCTCCAAGTTACTAGAGCTTCGTGATGAACTATAATATGCAAGGGATGACGGAAGTAATTCCCGAGCTCTTCGCGATGCTGAAATCGATGAAGGTAGAAATCAAGAAAGAGCATCAATTGTTGATGGTTAACAAGACCACTAGTTTCAAGAAAAGGGCAAAGGGATAGAAGGGGAACTTCAAGAAGAACGGCAAGCAAGTTGCTGCTCAAGTGAAGAAGCCCAAGGCTGGACCTAAGATTGAGACTGAGTGCTTCTACTGCAATGGAAATGGTCACTGGAAGTGGAACTACCCTAGATGGCGGATAAGAAGGATGGCAAAGTGAACAAAGGTATATTTGATATACATGTTATTTATGTGTACTTTACTAGTGTTTATAGCAACCCCGCAGCATTTGAAACTGATTCAGTTGCTAAGAGTAGTAACTCGAATCGGGAGTTGCAGAAGGAACAGAAACTAGTTAAGGGTGAAGTGACGATGTGTGTTGGAAGTAGTTCCAAGATTGATATGATCATCATCGCACACTCCCTATACTTTTGGAATTACTGTTGAACCTAAATAAATGTTATTTGGTGTTTGCGTTGAGCATGAATATGATTTGATCATGTTTATTGCAATATGATTATTCATTTAAGTTAGAGAATAATTGTTGTTCTGTTTACATGAATAAAACCTTCTAGGGTCATACACCCAATGAAAATGGTTTGTTGGATCTCGATCGTAGTGATACACATATTCATAATATTGAAGCCAAAAAATGCAAAGTAAATAATGATAGTGCAACTTATTTGTGGCACTGCCGTTTAGGTCATATTGGTGTAAAGCGCATGAAGAAACTCCATGCGCTTTATGAATCACTTGATGCTTGCGAACCATGCCTCATGAGAAAGATGACTAAGACTCCGTTCTCCGGAACAATGGAGCGAGCAACTTATTGGAAACAATACATACTGATGTATGCGGTCCGATGAGTGTTAAAGCTCGCGGCGGGTATCGTTATTTTCTGACCTTCACAGGTGATTTGAGAAGATATGGGTATATTTACTCAATGAAACATAAGTATGAAACATTTGAAAAGTTCAAAGAATCTCAGAGTGAAGTAGAAAATCATCATAACAAGAAAATAAAGTTTCTACGATCTGATCGCGGAGACGAATATTTGAGTTATGAGTTTGGTCTTCATTTAAAAACATGTGGAATAGTTTCACAACTCACACCACCTGGAACACCACAGCGTAATGGTGTGTCCGAACGTCATAACCGTACTTTATTGGATATGGTGCGATCTATGATGTCTCTTACCAATTTACCACTATCGTTTTGGGATTATGCTTTAGAGACAGCTGCATTCACGTTAAATAGGGCACCATCTAAATCCGTTGAGACAACACCTTATGAACTGTGGTTTGGGAAGAAACCCAAGTTGTCGTTTTCTTAAAGTTTGGGGCTGCGATGCATATGTGAAAAATCTTCAACCTGATAAGCTCGAACCAAAATCGGAGAAATGTGTCCTCATACGATACCCAAAGGAGACTGTTGGGTACACCTTCTATCACAGATCCGAAGGCAAGACATTCGTTGCTAGGAATGGATCCTTTCTAGAGAAGGAGTTTCAAGACTTTGGTTGACTTGCCCGATGATCGGCAAGCCATCAAGAATAAATGGATCTTCAAGAGGAAGACGGACGCTGACAGTAGTGTTACTATATACAAAGCTCGAATTGTCGCAAAAATGTTTTTGACAAGTTCAAGGTGTTGACTACGATGAGATTTTCTCACTTGCATCGATACTTAGAAGTCTGTCCGAATCATGTTAGCAATTGTTGCATTTTATGAAATTTGGCAAATGATGTCAAACATGCATTCCTTAATGGACTTCTTAAAGAACAGTTATATGTGATGCAACCAAAAGGTTTTGTCCATCCTAAAGGTGCTAACAAAGTGTGCAAAGCTCCAGCGATCCATCTATGGACTGGTCCAAGCATCTCGGAGTTGGAATATACGTTTTGATAGTGTGATCAAAGCATATAGTTTTATACAAACTTGCGGTGAAGCCTGTATTTACAAGAAAGTGAGTGACAGCACTACGGCCTTTCTAATAAGTATATGTGAGTGGCATATTGTTGATCAGAAATGATGTAGAATTTTCTGGAGAGCATAAAGGATTGTTTGGAAGGAGTTTTTCAAAGAAAGACCTCAGTGAAGCTGCTTACACATTGAGCATCAAGATCTATAGCGATAGATCAAGACGCTTGATAAGATTTTTCAATGAGTACATACTAACGGTGACCTGTACTAGGGGGTACTCACCACATCGTCTCCCAACCAGGTGGATCGGGTCGAGGACCCCCATGGAGGTTCACTCATGGGCCACTTCGGGAAGCCCATGCCACATACAAGGAGTATTCCACAAGACTTGGTGATCAAGACAAGAACTCCTCTTCACCAACGTATTCGGCTAGGACTCTTGTTATCCTAGGCCTCTGGTGCATTATATAAGCCAAGCCCAGGCTAGTCGATAGATTATTATGACATTACTCATCATACCCTTAGGTCTTAGACCACAACATATGATCTCGAGGTAGATCAACTCTTGTAACCCTATATTCATCAACATCAATCAAGCAGGAAGTAGGGTATTACCTCGATAGAGAGGGCCCGAACCTGGGTAAACATCGTGTCCCCTGTCTCCTGTTACCCATCGATCCATGATCCACAGCTTGGGACCCCTACCCTGAGATCTGCCAGTTTTGACACCGACAATGGTGCTTTCATTGAGAGTTCCGTTGTGCGGTCGGCAAAGGATCAATGGCACACATGTAGATCAACTGCAACGTTAGCGTCTTCATCGCCAGCTCGACTGGTCACCTTGGCTTGACCGAGGACTGTGCCCTGCCTCCAATCGTCATGTTCGGACGAGGGCCTTCATCAACATCAACTCCGATCTCTATCATGATCATGGAGGAATCATCCATGGAGCTCGGGGGCTCAACATCAACATTGCCCTCGGGCGACCGTGCTGTTTTTCTAAACAGCGAATTTGTATCTGCTACCACCACCTCCTCAAGCATCGCTTTGGCAATTACTTCTGTGGAATTGTGCAGAATTGAGTCTACAACAACACTATAAAATTTTGTCGTGTTCCGATGGAGCAATCTCCTCCGATCTCCGATATACCGGAGCCCTGTCAAATCTGGACGGGAATCTGGACGAGTTTGGAGCGTGGTATCCAGCGTCTAGCTCGGACGTCCTTTGGAAGATCCAACCTTTGATCGGCTGCGGAATTCCTATATCTACCACCTCTCAAAATATCAGCTCGATCCGACCGTCCAAACTCCGGGAACCTTCCGATTAGTACATCACTTTTCAGATCTGTTTTCTGCGTGAATACAAATCCGACCTGAGTTCATCTTTCTTCATGAACGGGATATTGGACAACCAGTTTTGGACGAATCTCTTTGTAGGGTATTGTGCTTTGTTTCCGAACACATACTCACAAATTTTGCTCATTTTCGGAGGTACTCTTCACCGTCACGCTGGTGTTAACCCAGTCCGGTAACATTGCTCCACGTCAGCCGACCTGTGTTAGACAGATTGTCGCTTCCTCGAGCCGAGCCTAACCTTATCGGATCATCAGCTCGGCAAGCCAAACAAAAGTTCGGCATCGCGAAGGCTAAATCATCACAAACACCATCGCCCCACGGATTGCACGGGTCAGGCGCGCCGACATCACCGCTCGGTCACTTCATCAATCCGGCATTGACCGCGTCACAAGTTATGACCAGCGTCGGCATGGCCGCACTGTTGCTTATTCAAGCCGATGTCCATCACACTGAACTGCTTCAACACCTCAGCTTACATGGCAACTGCAACGTCTCCTTACCGACCCGCTCTGTCATCTCGGCCTAGACCGGGGGCTTCGCCATCTCTTCATCAGCCTACTCCAAAGACTTCGGTGTCACCAGCCGACTAGCTTCATCACGTTAGCTGGACCGGGGGCTTTGCCTCGGCGAGCCAACCTTTGTCAGCATCGCCATGCCGTCGCTTCATCGCCCATCATGCAATGGTGTGCGGATCAAGTCCCAATTTTGGGAGTAGCCTTTCTTCATATTGCTACAACAGATAAACCAGGTGCTATTAATCCTAGTAATTTTCTTGCCTGGGCTTATTTTTCCTGAAGAATTATTACTCTGGTTTGTTCCATCATCTGTACACAGGTCTGTAAAAGGGTGACTGCATTAACAACGATCGCGTAGTGGCGAACGCCGCATCCGGAACTCGGACCGACTTGTGAATTCAGGCTTTGCCACGCCTTCACCGCGTCACGCCGACGCCCTGCATCGACATTGACTTCGGCGCCAGGCCACATCTCTTTGAATAAATTATTTTTGCGTAAAGCAATTATGCAAGGATTTTATATATATTTATATTATTATTTTTTGGACTGCACTATTTTATGTGTGTAGGTAATCGACTTCGACCGCGTCACGCGGTCATTTTGGCAAGCCGACATGGTCGTCCCAATCGGCATAAATTGGCTCGCATGATCACCTTGTTGGTCGAATTGATATACCGACATGTTTGGTTGCCTCGGGGACTTCGGCATCACCGAGAGGGTTCTACCTCGCCGGGTGTTCGGTGCACGGGCCATATTCCTTTAATTATTCACTTTGCATAAATTATTTATTATGCTACATTTTTTTAATTTATTATTATTACTATTATCTCCTGTTTGCACTATTTCTTGTGCACAGGTAAATGATTTGGGTCGGGCAGTGTTGTCACCTCGGCGTACTGACATACCACGTCACCTCGACTGGACGGGGGGGCTTCGTCAACACTTCATTAACCCACGCCGGGGACTTTGGCGTCACTCTGCCGGCCTGCATTGGCCATGCTATGTCACCACTTCCGAGTGCCGAGCTCTTCGCTCCGCCACCTCGGGACCGGCTTGGGGGATGGAACCTCGTCCCGCACCAAGCTCAGACCGTGTCATCAATGCCGAACACATTAACCAGCTAAGTCACTTTCATGCTCAAAGTTTTAAATTTTTAACTTGTGTTCGGTTCGACCAAGCATTATACTTTTTTGGCAAAAAGTTGTTTGTGAAAACTTCCTTGTCAAAACTTTGTTTGTGACACACAAATTCAAATACCCCGTTTGCTTGGGGGCTTCCTTTATGAAGCCTTTCCTCTTGCATATGATTATACTTGTATGGCTTTGTTCCTTGTTCGTGTATTACGCCACAATATGCACCATGTTGACTTAACTGTTCCGCAAGCTGGGTTGCCTTGCTCCTGTGTTTACCCTACCTTCTCGACTGTTCGGCTAGGGAGTAAAGGGAGCACCTCTGTGATTGTCACGATCGGTTCATAACATCTCGGACCTTAGACTGGGTGAAGCCGAAAGCTAGCGCTCTTATTGTTTTCAATCATGGTGGGCACACAACGGAACTCATGAGTACAAAAAATCTATTGCACAAGCCTCATAGTAACAATGAGAAACCGAAGAAAGGTATCGGTGGGGGTACTATTTTCTTCGAAGATGCTTCTTACACTTCACAAGAATATAGCATAAGTTTCCTGACGCAGCTTTATCTCATTACAGCCTTATGGCCTAATTGCCTGGTTATCAGAAACACCGTCGATATTCTCGACAAGTGGAGTACATGACACTTTTCGGACCTTGACCGAAGAGGGAGAAGCCGACGATCGGTTAAGACGCGTTTAAAGTTCAGGTGAACACAGATATGATATAATTACTTCGGTACATACAATCATTATACATAAAATTCTTTTACCCAAGTTGCTTGGGGGCTCTTAAAATTTATATGAGCTGTTTTATAGTAAATGTGTTTTCTTCTTGGTCGTTGCAAAGTCTTTTTCTACCGCTCCTTTTTCGACTCGAGTGCATGATCAATAGCCGGATAGCCTAGCTTCTCTCTAAAGCCGCTCGAGTTTAGTTTGCTAAACTGGCCTCGGAGAAGCACTCTGCCTTCGGGATAAGGAGCTCGAAGCCGTAGGCTGACCTGCTTGAAGTTTTGAGATCAGATGTGTCATGTTAAAGCACGACAGAAGCACTTTTTTTTTTCTAAGACCAATTTTTGGATTAGCACCGGACACTTGATCTAGTTCGGACGTCAAATTTTTACTGAAGTTTTTTGGTTTTCCAAGCCTATGGAACTTTTGAACTACTTGTGTGTTTCCTGCATAAGTCTCGCAGTGCAATGCCAGACACCTTTAGAGATTCGGCAAAAACATTCTCGGATATTGCTATATATGCATCGGTTTTGAATTTTGTCTTTGGTCAATAGTTGGGTTGCCCGGCTCCTGTGCTTGCCTCCTACGTTCCGCTTTGTTCGGCTAGGTGTGCAAAGGGAGAACCACTGCGATTGTGCTTCCAGCTTGCATGGTTAAGCACCTCAGTGGAGAAAGCCGAAAACTGACTGTTACAATAAGCGTAAACTGGTCAGCGATCCGATGACTATGTTAAATGACGCCCGTTCATAACATTGGCCGAAGTGTTTACGGCTTGACCTCGGCTGTCGCCGAACACTAACCGGGGGCTCGTAGCTAGCTTCCCCGGTTTAAAGCTCCTATGACTAAGTGAAAGTTATAAAGCCCGCATATCTGATTGCCTCGTTTCCGCTAACACAACCACCTTCAGGCACCAAGACGTCGGCTAAGGGTTGTTTTGTTATTGCGAAAACACCCTGTGTAGCATCTACAAGGGGGTGGAAGCCGATGATGGGCCACTTTCAACTGATAAATGATCGCAACGGAGTCAAAATAAACATATCATCGGCGTTTGTATTTAATATATGAGGGCTGCCTTCCGCAATCATCGTTATAAAGCCATAAATATGCATCAATTTGTCTTAAGATTTTGGCCAAGCTAGGTTGCCTGGCTCCTGTGCTTACCCCCTACGTTCCCGATTGTTCGGCTAGGCGGTAAAGGGAGCACCTCTGTGATTGTTACTACTGGGTCATCCGAGTTAGTACCTCAAACTGGGTGAAGCCGAAAGCTAGCGATCTTAAAGGATATAATTGGTCGGCAACGACGGAAGTGAAATTTTTGGTTTATTAATACCATAGAGTTCGGGAACTTTCCCCGAACTAAATCCTAGATATTTTCCTCCCACATTGATCGGAGATGAGATTTCATGATCATGGTCAGCATGAAAACCCAAAGAAAGGAACCGATAGCGGAACTCTTTTCTTTGGAGGATATTTCTTCATATAACATATCTCTCTGCATACCTTTGTTTATAAAATCGTATGGCCGGATTGCCTTGTTTGTCGTAAATCTTTGCCCTCATAAAGGCTTTATAAAGTAGGACAAACACTCCTCATTCTTGGCCGAGGAGGTAGAAGCCGATGGTCGGTCAACAAAGTTTTGTACAATGCGGATCTGAGCATTAATGATGTAAAGTACTTGGATACATAGAATCATTACACATAATTTGTGATTTTACTCTGGATATCGATCCTTAATTCGGCCACCCGTGCCCACATTAAGGCTTGGGGGCTACTGGGCTTCGGGCTTATCATTATTTATAAATATTAAAGGGGCACGTCGATCCCCTGATCTGGAGTTGCCACCCGACAGTGTCTCGAGGGCTACTACATTGCCTATTCAATGCAGAAAAAATTTAAGTGCAATACAGTTTTCGAGGAGATTATGATCCTCGGGTTGGTCGGCTGCACCCAACCTGAGTCTCGAGGACTGAGCACACCACTTTTTGTGTCCTGAAGTATTCTGCCGAGCTAGGACTTGATCCTCAGGCCGATTTTGCGAATCAACCTGAGTCTCAGGGGCTACTGGGATCAGCGGTCTTATGTCATCCTTCAGGTGCATCTCGGGTTTTAGACCGACACACACCTTGAGGGCTACTGGTTATACATATTAACAGCAAATAAATTCACACGCATCGGAAATAAAATCCGCAAACAATCGGCCCATGACCGAGGTGCCGAACCACCTCGAAAGCATTTCGAGATATAGCTCGGATGCAAGTGGCTGGCTCCATAGAGGGCATTTCCGGCATTAAGCTCGGCTAAAGACCTTCAACTTTTTTTAACCAAGGTGATCTATGACACCTTGGATATAGTCCGGCGTTGGAGCTCGGATACACGTTGGAGCTTGGACATAGTCCGACGTTGGATCTCGGATACAGTACGGCATTGGAGCTTGGACACAGTCCGGCGTTGGAGCTTGGCTATAACAATACTCCTCGAATACAGTCCAGCATTGGAGCTCGGACACAAGAGGACACTGTCGCACGGGAACAACTTCAAACCCGAGGTGTGGCATAAAAATAACAAGGCATTGATAAAGGCCGAAGACTTAAAGGGCTCCTCGGATACCCGACGTGTGAAATCTTCAGATTTAGCTCGGCAACCCTCCAGATAGAAGATGGGAAGATTTATTGAACCAGTTTTCAAGACCGACGACCGAAGACGAAGAACAGTTCGGAAGAACCAAGGAGCGTCTGCAACTTGAAGACCGGTTCAGGGGGCTACTGACGGTGTCCTGGACTAGGGGGTACTCACCACGTCGTCTCCCGACCAGGTGGATCGGGCCAAGGACCCCCATGGCGGTTCACTTATGGGCCACTTCGGGCAGCCCATGCCGCATACAAGGAGTATTCCACAAGACTTGTGATCAAGACAAGGACTCCTCTCCACCAACGTATTCAGCTAGGACTCTTGTTATCCTAGGCCTCTCGTGCATTATATAAGCCAAGTCCAGGCTAGTCGGTAGATTATTATGACATTACTCATCATACCCTTAGGTCTTAGACCACAACATATGATCTCGAGGTAGATCAACTCTTGTAACCCTATATTCATCAAGATAAATCAAGCAGGAAGTACGGTATTACCTCGATAGAGAGGGCCCGAACCTGGGTAAACATTGTGTACCCTGTCTCCTGTTACCAATCGATCCATGATCCATAGCTTGGGACCCCCTACCCTGAGATCTGCCGGTTTTGACACCAACACATACCTTGACAAGATTTTGTGGAACAGTCAAAGAAGGAGTTCTTGCCTGTGTTGCAAGGTGTGAAGTTGAGTAAGACTCAAAACCCGACCACGGCAGAAAATAGAAAGAGAATGAAAAATCATTCCCTATGCCTCAGTCATAGGTTCTATAAAGTATGCTATATTGTGTACCAGACCTATTGTGTACCTCACCATGAGTTTGGCAACAGGGTACAATAGTGACCCAGAAGTGGATCACAGGACAGCGGTCAAAATTATCCTTAGTGGAATAAGGAAATGTTTCTCGGTTATGGAGTTGACAAAGAGTTCGTCGTAAAGAGTTACGTCGATGCAAGCTTTGACACCGATCTGGATGACTCTAAGTCTCGATCTAGATACATATTGAAAGTGGGAACAAATAGCTAGAGTAGCTCCGTATAGAGTATTGTAGACATAGAAATTTGCAAAATACATACGGATCTGAATGTTGCAGACCCGTAGACTAAAAATTTCTCTCACAAGCAAAATATGATCACACCTTAGTGCTCTTGGGTATTATCCACATAGCAATGTGAACTAGACTATTGACTCTAGTAAACCCATTGAGTGTTGGTCACATGGCGATGTGAACTATGGGTGTTAATCACATGGTGGTGTGAACTATTGGTGTTAAATCACATGGCGATGTGAACTAGATTATTGACTCTAGTGCAAGTGGGAGACTGAAGGAAATATGCCCTAGAGGCAACAGTAAAGTTATTATTTATTTCCTTATATCATGATAAATGTTTATTATTCATGCTAGAATTGTATTAACTGAAACTTAGTACATGTGTGAATACATAGACAAACAGAGTGTCACTAGTATGCCTCTACTTGACTAGCTCATTGAATCAAAGATGGTTAAGTTTCCTAGCCATAGACATGAGTTGTCATTTGATTAACGGGATCACATCATTAGAGAATGATGTGATTGACTTGACCCATTACGTTAGCTTAGCACTTGATCATTTATTTTGTTGCTATTGCTTTCTTCATAACTTATACATGTTCCTATGACTATGAGATTATGCAACTCCCGAATACCGGAGGAACACTTTCTGTGCTATCAAATGTCAAAACGTAACTGGGTGATTATAAAGATGCTCTGGTGTGTCTCCGATGGTGTTTGTTGAGTTGGCATAGATCGAGATTAGGATTTGTCACTCCGATTGTCGGAGAGGTATCTCTGGGCCCTCTCGGTAATGCACATCACTATAAGCCTTGCAAGCGATGTGACTAATGAGTTAGTTGCGGGATGATGCATTACGGAACGAGTAAAGAGACTTGCCGGTAATGAGATTGAACTAGGTATTGAGATACCGACGATCGAATCTCGGGCAACTAACATATCGATGACAAAGGGAACAATGTATGTTGTTATGCGGTTTCACCGATAAAGATCTTCGCAGAATATGTAGGAACCAATATGAGCATCCAGGTTCCGCTATTGGTTATTGACCGGAGACGAGTCTCGGTCATGTCTACATAGTTCTCGAACCCGTAGGGTCCGCACGCTTAACCTTCGGTGACGGTCGGTGTTATGAGTTTATGTGTTTTGATGTACCGAAGGTTATCCGGAGTTCCGGATGAGATCACGGACATGACGAGGAGTCTCAAAATAGCCGAGACATAAAGATCGATATATTGGAATGCTATGTTTGGACATCGGAAGGGCTCCGGGTGAGTTCGGGCATTTACCGGAGTACCAGGAGGTTACCGGAACCCCCCGGGGAGTATATGGGCCTTATTGGGCCTTAGTTGGAGAGAGGAGGAGGCGGCCAAGGTGGGGGCACGCCCCTGCCCAAGCCCAATCCGAATTGGGAAGGCCCCCCCTTTCCTTCTCCCTCTCTCCTCCTTCCTTCCTCTCCTACTCCAACTAGGGAAGGGGGGAATCCTACTCCCGGTGGGAGTAGGACTCCCCTAGGGCGCGCCATAGAGAGGGTCGGCCCTCCCCTCCTCCACTCATTTATATACGGGGGAGGGGGCACCCCATAGACACACAAGTTGATTGTTTAGCCGTGTGCGGTGCCCCTCCACAGATTTCCACCTCGGTCATATCGTTGTAGTGCTTACACGAAGCCCTGCGTCGGTAACTTCATCATCACCGTCATGACGCCGTCGTGCTGACGAAACTCTCCCTCGACCTCAGCTGGATCTAGAGTTCGTGGGACGTCACCGAGTTGAACATGTGCAGATCGCGGAGGTGTCGTACCTTCGGTGCTAGGATCGGTCGGATCATGAAGACGTACGACTACATCAACAGCATTGTCATAACGCTTCCGCTTTCGATCTACGAGGGTACGTGGACAATACTCTCCCCTCTCGTTGCTATGCATCACCTAGATGGATCTTGCGTGTGCGTAGGGAAATTTTTGAAATTACTATGTTCCCCAACATAAACATGATCCAATCATATTCATGCTCAACACAAACACCAAATAACATTTATTTAGGTCCAACACTAATCCTGAAGGTACAGGGAGTGTGCGATGGTGATCTTATCAACCTTGGAACCACTTCCAACACACATCATTACCTCGGCCTCAACTAGTCTCTGTTCATTTTGTAACTCCAGTTTCGAGTTACTAAACTTAGCAACTGAACCGGTATCAAATACCTAGGGGTTACTATGAACACTAGTAAAGTACACATTAACAACATGTATATCAAATATACCTTTGTTCACTTTGCCATCCTTCTAATCCGCCAAGTATTTGGGGTAGTTCCGCTTCCAGTGACCATTCCCTTTGAAGTAGAAGCACTCAGTCTCTGGCTTAGGTCTAGCTCTGGGCTTCTTCACGGGAGTGGCAACTTGCTTGCCATTCTTCTTGAATTTCCCTTTCTTTCCCTTTGCACTTTTCTTGAAACTAGTGGTCTTGTTAACCAGCAACACTTGATGCTCTTTCTTGATTTCTACCTTCGTTGATTACAGCATCACGAAGAGCTCTGGAATCATTTTCGTCATCCCTTGCATATTATAGTTCATCACGAAGTTCCAGTAACTTGGTGATAGTGACTAGAGAACTCTGTCAATCACTATCTTATCTGGAAGATCAACTCCCACTTGATTCAAGCGATTAAAGTACCCAGACATTCTGAGCACATGCTCACTGGCTGAGCTATTCTCCTCCATCTTGTAGGCAAAGTACATGTCAGAGGTCTCATACCTCCCGACACGGGCATGAGTCTGAAATACCAATTTCAGCTCTTAGAACATCTCATATGCTCTGTGGCGTTCAAAACATTTTTGAAGTCCCGGTTCTAAGCCGTAAAGCATGTCGCACTAAACTATTAAGTAGTCATCATATTGAGCTAGCCAAACGTTCATAACGTCTGCATCTACTCCTGCAATCGGTCTGTCACCTAGCGGTGCATCAAGGACATAATTCTTCTATGTAGCAATGAGGATAATCCTCAAATCACGGACCTAGTCCACATCTCTGCTACTATCATCTTTCAACTTATTTTTCTCTAGGAACATATCAAAAAATAAGGGAGCTATATCGCGATCTATTGATCTACAACATAGATATGCAAATACTATCAGGACTAAGTTCATGATAAATTAAGTTCAACTAATCAAATTACTTAAGAACTCCCGCTTAGATAGACATCCCTCAAGTCATCTAAATGATACGTGATCCAAATCAACTAAAGCAGGTCTGATCATCACATGAAACGGAGTAGTCATCAATGGTGAACATCTCTCTGTTGACCATATCTACTATATGATTCACATTCGACCTTTCGGTCTCCAGTGTTCCGAGGCCATGTCTGTACATGCTAGGCTCGTCAAGTTTAACCTGAGTATTCCGCATGTGCAAAATTGTCTTGCACCCGTTGTATGTGAACGTAGAGCTTATCACACCCGATCATCACGTGGTGTCTTAGCACGAAGAACTTTCGCAACGGTGCATACTCAGGGAGAACACTTATACCTTGAAATTTAGTTAAGGGATCATCTTATAATGCTACCGCCGTGCTAAGCAAAATAATATGCATATAAAAGATAAACATCACATGCAATCAAAATATGTGACATGATATGGCCATCATCATCTTGTGCTTTTGATCTCCATCTCCAAAGCACCGATATGATCTCCATCGTCACCGGCTTGACACCTTGATCTCCATCGTAGCATCGTGGTCGTCTTGCCAACTATTGCTTCTAAAACTATCGCTAACGCATAATGATAAAGTAAAGCAATTACATGGCGTTTGCATTTCATACAATAAAGCGACAACCATAAGGCTCCTGCCAGTTGCCGATAACTTCTACAAAACATGATCATCTCATACAAAAATTTATATCTCATCACGTTTTGACCATATCACATCACAACATGCCCTGCAAAAACAAGTTAGATGTCCTCTACTTTCTTGTTGCAAGTTTTACGTGGCTGCTACGGGCTTCTAGCAAGAACCGTTCTTACCTACGCATCAAAACCACAACGATTTTTCATCAAGTGTGTTGTTTTAACCTACAACAAGGACCGACCATAGTCAAACTCGATTCAACTAAAGTTGGAGAAACAGACACCCACCAGCCACCTTTATGCAAAACTAGTTGCATGTCTATCGGTGGAACCGGTCTCATGACCGTGGTCATGTAAGGTTGGTCCGGGCCGCTTCATCCAACAACACCGCCGAATCAAAATAAGATGTTGGCGGTAAGCAGTATGACTATCACCGCCCATAACTCTTTGTGTTCTACTCGTGCATATCATCTACGCATAGACCTGGCTCTCATGCCACTGTTGGGAGACGTAGCATGCAATTTCAAAAAATTTCCTACGCTCACGCAAGATCTATCTAGGAGATGCATAGCAACGAGAGGGGGAGAGTGTGTCCACGTACCCTCATAGACCGAAAGCGGAAGCGTTTGACAACGCGGTTGATGTAGTCGAACTTCTTCTTGTTCCGGCCGATCAAGCACCAAACGTACGGCACCTTCGAGTTCTACACACGTTCAGCTCAATGACGTCCCTCGAACTCTTGATCCAGCAAAGTGTCGACGGAGAGTTCCGTCAGCACTACGGCGTGGTGACGGTGATGGTGAAGTGATCCGTGCAGGGCTTCGCCTAAGCACTACGAGAATATGACCGGAGGCGTAAACTATGGAGGGGGGCGCCGCACATGGCTAACAATGGTTGGTGTGTGTTCTAGCCCCCCCCCCCTTCATATATATAGGTGGGAGGGAGAGGGAGCATCCAAGGGGGCACCCAAGTTGGAGGAATCCTACTTGGGGCCCTAATCCTATTCCCCCCCCCCCCCCCTACCATAATTACCGGAGGGGGAAGGAAGGAGGGGGGAGGGAAGGAAGGGGGAGGCCGAATCCCTACCCTTCCTTTCTCTCTTCCCCTCTTTCCTTCCCATCCAGGTTCGGCCTATATGGGGGACGCAGCAGCCCATGGTGGTTGCTGCGTTTCCCCTCTTGGCCCATTAGGCCCATATCTTTGACGGGGGTGACCGGAACCCCTTTCCGGTGACCCAATATGTACCCGGTACCCCCGGAACACTTCCGGTGTCCGAATACTATCGTCCTATATATCAATCTTTACCTCTCGACCATTTCGAGACTCTTCGTCATGTCCGTGATCTCATCTCATCTGGGACTCCGAACAACATTCGGTCACCAAATCACATAACTCATATAATACAAAATCATCATCGTACGTTAAGCGTGCGGACCTTACGGGTTCAAGAACTATGTAGACATGACCGAGACACCTCTCCGGTCAATAACCAACAGCGGAACCTGTATGCTCATATTGGCTCCTACATATTCTACGAAGATCTTTATCGGTCGAACCGTAATGACAACATACGTTATTCCCTTTGTCATCTGTATATTACTTGCCCGAGATTTGATCGTCGGTATCTTCATACCTAGTTCAATCTCGTTACCAGCAAATCTCTTTACTCGTTCCGTAATACATCATCCTGCAACTAACTCATTAGTCACTTTGCTTGCAAGGCTTCTTATTATGTGTATTACCGAGAGGGCCCAGAGATATCTCTCCTATACTCGGAGTGATAAATCCTAATCTCGATCTATGTCAACCCAACAAACACCTTCGGAGATACCTGTAGAGCATCTTTATAATCACCCAGTTACGTTGTGACGTTTGATAGCACAAAACGCATTCCTCCGGTATCCGCGAGTTGCATAATCTCATAGTCGAAGGAATGTGTATTTGACATGAAGAAAGCAATAGCAATAAAACTGAACGCTCAATATGCTATGCTAACGGATGGGTCTTGTCCATCATATCATTCTCCTAATGATGTGATCCCGTTCATCAAATGGCAACACATGTCTATGATTAGGAAACTTAACCATCTTTGGTTAACGAGCTAGTCTAGTAGAGGCTTACAAGAGACACGGTGTTTTGTCTATGTATCCACACATGTATCAAGTTTTCGGTTAATACAATTCTAGCATGAATAATAAACATTTATCATGATATAAAGAAATATAAAATAATAACTTTATTATTGCCTCTAGGGCATATTTCCTTCACTGTTGCACCTGTGGCATTCTACTCTTCCACACGATAACGCCAACGTCTCAAAAAAATTGACACCAACAGAACAAGGAGCCCCACAAACGAATAGTGGCGAGGCAAAGCACACGTGAACTTCTAATATAATCGATCTTTGCCTCGATACAAGAGCCAATTGTGACCCTTGTAGTCTACCGGCCGGCACCACCCAACACCTTCTCGTCTTGCCTAATTTAGCACGCGGTCATTCTATCCTACTTCAAGGCATCAAAGTATGTAATTATATTATTGAGATCTAGCCATTTGGGGATGTTTGCGTAAAAAATAAATCATATTTACAATGTTATACCTTGAGGATAGAATTTTTAGTGTGTTTAATAATCTTAAATCATTCTCATACATGAGGAAAGGTCATCATAGAATTGATTGCTAATGTCGACCATATGGGTATCAAATGCTCAATGAAGATTGCACACACAAGAAGGAAACTTTGCTAGAATTTTTTTTTTTTTGCGGGAAGTAAACTTTGCTAGAAATTAAGAGCAAGTGTTACGCGGTTGCATGGTAGCGCTCGAGATAAAATCAGCGACCTACTAAATAAAAATTCTGGGTATCTAGGAGAACTTTCACATCATTCAATCACTTGAGATTTAATATGGCTATCCTTAGGTCCATGTAGGCTTGTAGCACTAAGCTGACAATCCCTACGGCAAATGGGTATGAGAAATTTATCAAAATAAATGCTTCATATAATTTGGTAAATCTACCAATGCAATAGCTCATGCTTTACGAAGCTTTCTTCTGTTCTCCAGTGCGTCCACTATGAGAGATGGGCAAGTCACTTTTAGATCTTTGAAGCCTTGGGTTGCCACCACGGCATCCATAGCATTGTCATCTGATCTTTCAATAAATTCAAGGCAAGCATCCTTAAGCTTGTGGCAGTTATGTTGGTAAGCTAAAGCCAATATTGTCGCCACGGTGTCCGCATTTAGATCCTCGCAAAGGATGCTTTGGCATACTATCTTGAGTCTGCCCATGGCATATCTGTCCGCAGCCACCAGTAAAAGCCGGACCATCTCGATATCCTCATCTCCCTCAAGGTCCTCGCCGCCACGAGGAAAAGAATCAGTATAAATGAAATGGAGCAAGGATCTAAAGACGGCAGGCTGCATGTCCTCGATGGCAATGCACTGCCCCAGCCTCGCCTCCCTCATCGGTCCGTAGAGCTCTACTCTCATAACAGGCGACCGCATAGCAAGAATGAACCTATGCACTTCGATGGTCTCTCCCCCAACAATGAAACTGACATCGAATCCCTCCTTTTCATCCAGCAGCCTGCCAAGATGTTCGGCCAAGTCAGACGGTGGCATGTCGATTTTGGGCGTGGATTTGGGTTTGGTAACATGTGGCTTTTCAAATACGGTCACGATGCATTCGATCGTCAGGCTATCATCCTTGTGGTACGCGGACCCCTCGATCTCGCTTTGCTTTTTGAAATAAGGATCGGGCGGGGCAAACTTAGTGGTATCAGCGGAATTGAAAATCCTAGGTCCTATTTTACGCATTGAAGATGATAATCCGGTGCACTTGTCGACTAGGCAGACGCGGATTTTTAGAGCTTAGGCTCATGAACACCCTCTATCCATACCCTTCAATATAGTTTTGAGATCCATGCTAGACAACTAACTTACTGCGTAAAAATTTCTTTTTTTTGTTGCTTCCAAATAAAACAACATATGAACTTCAAACTTAGCAGAATAGCAAAACATTCTTACTACAATGAGAGAAAAAACTTATAGATTTCTTTGACGGATATTAATATACAAAATAAGATTTTCTTTATTAAAAATGTTATTTTTAATACTTATGATGGATGAAAAAATCTAAAAGTTTTTTCTCTCATTGTAGTAAGAATGTTTTGCTATCTTGCAAAAGTTTTAAGTTCATATGTTGTTTTATTTGAAAGAAACAAAAAAGAGAAAAATTCTTGCACGAATCGCGATGCAGAGATGAATGGCCAGATAAGGAGGTGCACCTAAGCCTATGCTCCACAGGATATTTTCCTCGACTAGGCTCAGTTCGCAGGACGCCCGGACATCGGTGCTCTTGCTCATAAGCTCAAGATAAACTGAGATGTAATCTGGGTATCCTTGGCCGTTTCCATCCGGGTACAAGCGGATGGCCCTGTCGTGGCCGCCAACGGCGAAATTCCCGGACCGGACGTAGTTGTGGTGGCCCATGCCCCTGAGCTTGTTGTAACCCAAGACGTCGAACACATGTGTGCCTTCAGCCGCCTCCGTCGTGCATGCGGACACCGTCTTGCAGAAAGGAATGCCGCGACGGAGCGGCCGATTGTGTGAAAGGGAAGGCACATGGATCCCCAACGGGCCGGGGAGCACCAGGATACGCGGCGGCCGTAACGAGAGAGAGGAAGACGGCGAAACGACCTTGGAGCTGCTGGGACTGGGGTTTCTTTCTCCTTTTTTGACGTGGGGATTGGTTTCTGGTCTGCTTTATAGTACTTCCCAAAAACACAAACCGCCACGGATAGGTATTGGAAGCAGAGATTTGTTTTCCAAAGACTAATCGAAAAATTCCTAATGAGAGATTCAAGACAAAGAATATCTGCTACTACTTCTCACGATCGAACACTGCCGGAGCTACATGCGCACGAAAGCAGGTTTCGACGGTGGAGACTATTTAAATTGAGAAAGATCCGATGGGGCCACCAGAATTATACTTTTGGCCATTATTTTTTTCTTTTTTTAACATCACTACAGACACAAGCGCTCATATACACGCGCATACACTCACCCCTACTTTTGGCCGTTACTTTGTGACATGCACAATGATGCTATCTTAATAGTGTCACATAGGATAAATGTTGAGATGAAGAAAAAGAAATTATAAGAAAAAGGTCGTCTTCTCTTATTTAAGATATGATTTCTTAACACAATATGTCTCATCGTGTTTTTAGGAATAGTTAGTTATAGAAGAAAAGACTAAGAGAAAACTCGGTGTCGAGGTGACCAACAACTTAAATAACATGAAGGTGAATACGGCACCGGGGCCCGACGGGTTCCCAGTAATCTTCTACAAAAGATTCTAGGAGATGGTGGGACCTCAGTTTCTTAATTTGGTGCACGAATTTACCCTTGGTAGAATTGACGTCAAGCAGCTTAATTATGGGGTGCTAGCATTACTCCCTAAGGTTCCCGGGGCGGATAACATTCGACAATTTCGTCCAATAACACTAATCAATGTCAGCTTCCGGCTCCTGGCCAAGGGATTTGCGACACGCCTGTCACCGGTGGCAAATAAGATCATTGACCCGAACCAGATGGCTTTTATTCGAGGGAGGAGTATATTAGATGGGGTTGCGGTGTTACACAAGGTACTACACGAAATCAATACCACTAAAGAAGAGGTGTTCATCCTTAAAATCGACTTAGAGAAGGCGTATGACCGAATGCGCTGGGAATTTCTGGAGGAGGTGCTTAAGGCAAAAGGCTTTGAACCACTCTAGATTAGCTGGATGCGGCAACTTGTACAGGGGGCAGACGGCAGTTAATATTAATGGCGGGGTAGGGGCGTTCTTCAGAAATAAGAGAGGAGTCAGACAAGGGGATCCTATATCCCCGCTCTTGTTTAACATCTTGGCAGATGCACTTGCATCAATTCTCGATCGGGCCAAGGCGGTGGGGCATATATCTGGGGTGGCCCAGGGCATTATTCCCAGAGGAATGTCACACCTTCAATACGCAGATGACACACTTATCTTTATAAAAAATTCTGAGAGGGAAATTATGAACCTTAAATTTCTACTGACGTGCTTCGAGGAGATGTCGGGTCTTAAAATTAACTTCGCAAAGAGTGAGGTGATAGTCACGGGAGGTGACCTTGAGTCTCAACTTAGGGCAGCACACAAGATGAACTGCGAATTGGGGTCCATCCCAATCAAATACTTGGGGATGCCCGTATCCTCATGGGTGATAACCATGTGTGAGCTACAGCCTGTGGTGGAGAAACTGTGGCAAGAGTTGAGCCATGGCAGGGTAAACTATTGGCCTCCAGGGGACGGCTGGTACTCATAAACAACTGCCTTACAAATATCCCGATGTTCGTGATGGGCTTTTACCTTCTTCAAGATGGGATTCATAACAAACTTAATAAGATTCGGTTCCGTTTCTTCTGGGCGAAGGAGAACAGGAAGCAGAGGTATCATATGGTGAGATGGGATAAGATTTGCCAACCTAAAGAGGTTGGCGGCTTGGGGTGATCAATACCAAAGTAATGAATTGGTGTCTCATGACAAAATGGGCATGGAAAATTCTGACGGGACAGGGAGGCCTGTGGCTAGATATATTCACTACCAAATATTTGGTCGAGGGAGGGGTGGAGTTTAGAAGAAACACTAAATTATCACAGTTTGTGAGGGATATTAGGAAAGTGCAGCCGTTACTTCGCTTGGGGATTCAATTTACAGTCCACAACGGTAACGTTGCGTGCTTTTGGACGGATATTTGGTGTGGGGAGGAACGGCTATCTCTGGCATACCCAACCTTATTTGCCATCGCTACTAACCAACTCGCTAAGGTAGCGGAAGTCTGGAGGCATGGGCAGTGGGCGCCCCAGTTTCCTTGTCCATTAGGGGAGGTGGAAAGCGCGGAATGGGATGACATGCGCAATAGATTGCAAGGACATGGGTTGGGCCAAGGAAATGACGAGGTTATATGGCGCTTGGAGCCGTCTGGGCGCTTCTCCACTGGGTCTTTATATAGGGAGATTTTCAAATCTATGACTCTGTATGACATGTCGGGGATATGGAAGGCTCGTCTCCCGGCAAAAATTAAGATATTCCTTTGGCAAGTGGCGCGTAACCGAATTGCTAGCGGAGACCAAGTGCAAAAAAAGAAGAGGCCCGGGTGATAGCAAATGCATTTGGTATGGGGACGATGAAGATCGCGACCATATCATCTTCCGGTGTGTCATGGCTAGATTTGTCTGGAGTTCGCTGAGGGCGATAACAGGGTCAACATGGAATCTGAGTGGGTTTTCGCATTTTTATAGATTAGCATCGTCCACTACCGGGCGAGATAGAGGATGGCCTGGTTAGGTTTTGGTGCTTTGGCTTGGTCTTTATGGACCACAAGAAACAAGGCGTTGATAGAGGGAATATACATCAAGCATCCAGCTGATCTGCTATACAAACTGATGTCTTTCTTGCAGCTCTGAAAACCTCTGGCAAGGGCACAAGACAGAAGGCACGTGGAGGATCTCGCCTCAAAGGTGCGGGCAAAGTGTACTGAGCTGCGTCGAGCAACGCAAGGGGCACCACCGACACGACGACTGAGCTTGGCGAGCTACCTCGAGAGCATTATCTTTTCCCTACCGCGGCGCTGCGCCGCTTGTTATCGCCTACGGGCTTGTACCGCTTGTACTATGTTTTATTCCTTCGAACCGCGACTCTTGTTGAACCTGTAAGGGCCTCAGTTTAAGGCCGGGCAAGCGCCTCTTTTCTAAGAAAACAGTGTATATATGTTTTTATTATCATCTCTATATTACACGCAAGATTTAAGATAAGGCCATCTTGTCAACCATTGTACATTCCCTAATGATTATATGCTACCTTACTAAAATAAAGCAAGCTATCCATGTGGCAGAATCATGAGCTAAAATAAAGCATGTGATCAGGTTAATTGTTTGGTCGAGAGTTATTAGGGCATCTCCAACGCCAACATGCGCATACATTCGGACCATGATGTCCAGACCGCGAAAGCCATCCAACACGGGCCTATATCGGTCCGCAGAACGGTCCGGACGCAATTTCTCGCGTAAATCAGAGACAGGTGTAGGGGGGCTTTGTGGGCGTCCGGACCGCTGCCACACCCACTTCTGATAATCCTGGCCTGCCCAAAACTCTCCCTCGCCCGCGCGCGCTTTCTGCCCCTAGCACCGCTCCAGAGTGTTAGTGTCCATTCATGCCCAGTGAGAGAGGACGCAACCTCTGATTAGCGCCGGCATTGAAGCGACGCCCCGGCCGAGAGAGCGTTGCCCGTGCTGATGCCTGGTACAGGCGACTGCTCCATGTTCAAACGACATGACGGTCGTCCATCCGTCCAGTTGTCGCCCACATTAATGACACGTAGTTGCCGAGGCGGCTACTCCGGAGCCACCCATCCGTCCCTCTGTCGCTCATCGTTGTTATATAAACTGCAGCCCGGGCCATAGCCACAGTCATCCACCTACGATCCCTTTCTCTTCTTTGCACCACCCCCACCATGGCTTCATCGCGCTCCAACGCTCTCTGGTACAGGCTAACGCCTGAGCAAAAGAAGGAGATGGTTGCCATTGCTGCTGGCTGGCAGGCCGACAGGCAACTGGAGGACGATGACATCCCAATGGAGGACACGGTCGACGACGACCCTCCTCGTCCGCGCCTATTGGGGAACGTTGCATGGAAAATAAAAAAATCTACGCACATGCAATGATCTATCCATGGAGATGCATAGCAACGAGGGGGAAGAGTGTGTCTACGTACCCTCGCAGACCGTAAGCAGAAGCGTTTCACCACGCGGTTGATGTAGTCGAACTTTCTTCGTGATCCAACCGATCGAGTACCGAACATACGGCACCTCCGCGTTCAGCACACGTTAAGCTCGGTGACGTCTGTGCCTTCTTGATCCAGCAAGATGGCGAGGTACTGGATGAGTTCCGACAGCACGACGGCGTGGTGACGGTGATGGTGAAGTGATCTCCGCAGGGCTTCGCCTAAGCACTACGAAAATATGATGGGGTGTAAACCGTGGAGGGGGGCGCCGCACACGGCTAAGACAATGTTGTGTCCTTGCTAGGCGCCCCCTCCCACATATATATAGGTGGGGGATGAAGGGAGCAGCCAGGAGGGCGCCCCAAGTAGGTCGAATCCTACTTAGGGTCCTCCCCAAGTGGCGCCCCCCCCCTTTCGTTATATTGGTGCAGGGGGAAGGCGGGGAGGCGCCCCCCCCTTTCCTTTCTCCCATGAGAGGGAGCCCTCCCCCCTTTCCTTCCCTAGGGCTGGACAGCTAGGGAAAGGAGCGCACCAGCCCCCTGTGGGCTGGTCTGTCCCTCCCATGGCCCATCAAGCCCATATACCTACCGGGGGTTGTCCGGAACCCCTTTTGGTGACCCGATCACTACTAGGGAAAAGCCTAGCAGTAGCGCGTGTTTTAGGCCTATCAGTAGCGCGGGCAGGAGCGCTATTGGTACGGCGCTACAGCTAAAGGTTAGCAGTAGCGTGGGCGCTACTGCTATATCGACTTAGTAGTAGCGCTTTCTCCAAAGAGTGCTACTGGTAATTACTAGTAGCGCCTCTCCCAGCCCGCGCTACTACTATTATTCCGTATTTTACTTCTTTTTTATTTCATGTTGTATTCATACACCTTTATACAAGTTTTCATACAGCAGCAATTTAGAGATTGCTTTTACATCATAATGAGTTATTACATCACTAGGTGAAAGAATCATGGACTAGTTTCAAGTGGATGGACATCCACTTGAAACTAATCTGCAGTTCTTTCACCCAATGATATAATAAATATCATCATCATATCATTAACAACTTATCATCATAATACATCATTGTCATATAACACCTCCTCATGATCATCGTTTTCATCAATGAGACATCACATAGCAAGTTGGTCACTATTTATAATCACAACTACTCCTCATCATCAACTCTAACACATTGTACCACATAATAAACAGTGTACCTCATAGGACCTACTACATTCTCTTAGGACCTACTATATTCTCTTAGGTAAAATAACATAAAACAAGATAGCTCCTGACTCTCCATTATGGAGAATGGAGATTATCCTGTCTCCAATTCTTACCTTTCACACAATGTTTCTTCCAAGAACCTCCTTACGACTGTCCATACATTTTTTTCCATTCTTTGATTACCATGTGTTTACCGGTTTTAGAAATATGATATGGATAGGTGAGATTCGTAGGATGACCTGGCTGTATGTTCAAAACATCAAGGCGACCATTCTGATACATCAGATGAGGCACACAATCCTTCGGGTTTTGTGTTGAAAAACATAGTAATAACTTTGTAGTTAGCAATGTAGTTCAGTTTTAGAAGTATGCAAAAGATGCACGGATGTCGTAATAGTAAAAAATCTTACCGTGGCATCTCCATGGATGTAACCGTGGTTCAACACGTGCACTAGTGGCACGTATTGACCATAATGTGAAGGAGTTTGATAATAGGTATTGTAATCCTCAAGTTTAGTACAAAATGTGATCAGATGATTTTTCTCCTGATAAGTTAATTCGGAGCCATCGATGTAGTAGGTTATGTCTACCATCTTCCGCACATTGTTTGAAGAATGAAAATAAGCTGTCAATGGAAATAAGCTGTCAACTATTTTGAAATAAACAATATAAATTAGTTAATAACTATGTTTGAGAAACTCACATAGCGGTAGAATTGGAAGCGTATCAACAAGGACCCAAATGTCCATATTGTCTTGCTCGATGTCAGGATCACCAAGATCCATGGTGACAAGCATATCCTCATAAAAACCATATATCTTGCAAAGTGCTTCCCAATTTATGCAACCAAAATGGGTTACGCTCTGAGAATTGTACAGATTTACTTTAAAATCCATACCATGATGGGTCCTTAGGTGAATTTTCTTTGTTTCGAAACTTTCATGGTCTTCAAAACCTATCCTCTCCAAGACATAGCGTCTTGCATGGCATGGGATAAGCTAGTCGAATTGTAAAAGATGAAAATTACACGTTGAAATAGTTGAAGTCGTGCTTAATTACGAAAACACACTTGTCGTCGTTGCATACCGTTTCAACATCGAAGGTCTCCTGGAGCTTAATGCTGAAGCGCCGATCTTCGTCCAGGTGAGGCATGTCGCACAGACATCGGTCGTCATTGCACCAGTCGGACTCCCCTGGGAGACTTTCGTCGTCCGAGCACGACATTTCCAATGTTTATAATTCAAAGATTAAACTTGTACAATTAAATATATGTACTATAAAAACTAAATTAGATCATTATTATTCATCACGGGTTGACTATCGGTCTGCCGAGTCTTTTCATGAAAACTCTCAGCTCACGTGGTGTATACATTCGACCGTTGGTGATGATCGCTCCTCCTTTCGTCCCCGAGTGCATTACACCAAAATGTCTAGCACACGGAAACGAAGGAGAAGCGACCCCCACGACAACAGTTAGGATTCTTCTGTTGGGGAACGTAGTAATTTCAAAAAATTTCCTACGCACACGCAAGATCATAGTGATGGTATAGCAACGAGAGGGGAGAGTGTTGTCCACGTACCCTCGTAGACCGTAAGCGGAAGCGTTATGACAACGCGGTTGATGTAGTCGTACGTCTTCACGATCCGACCGATCCAAGTACTGAACGTACGGCACCTCCGAGTTCAGCACACGTTCAGCTCGATGACGATCCCCGGACTCCGATCCAGCAAAGTGTCGGGATGGGTTCCGTCGGCGACGGCGTGGTGGCGATGATGATGCTCTACCGGCGCAGGCTTCGCCTAAACTCCATGACGATATGACCGAGGTGGAATATGGTGGAGGGGCACCGCACACGGCTAAGGAACGATCCGTAGATCAACTTGTGTGTCATGGGGTGCCCCCTGCCCCGTGATATAAAGGAGCAAGGGGGAGGAGGCCGGCCCTAGGAGGGCGCGCCAAGTGCGGAGTCCTACTAGGACTCCCTAGTCCTAGTAGGATTCCACCTCCCTTGTTGGAGTAGGAGAAGGGGAAGAGGGGAGAGGAATAAGGAAAAGGGGCTGCGCCCTTGTCCAATTCGGACCAGAGGGGCGCAGGCCTCCTTCTTTTGGCCTCTCTCCTCTATTCTCGTATGGCCCAATAAGGCCCATATACTGCCCGGCGAATTCCCGTAACTCTCCGGTACTCCGAAAAATACCGAATCACTGGAACCTTTCCGAACTCCGAATATAGTCGTCCAACATATCGATCTTTACGTCTCGACCATTTCGAGACTCCTCGTCATGTCCCCGATCTCATCCGGGACTCCGAACTCCTTCGGTACATCAAAACTCATAAACTCATAATATAAGCATCATCGAAACCTTAAGCGTGCGGACCCTACGGGTTCGAGAACTATGTAGACATGACCTAGAACTATTCTTGGTCAATAACCAATAGCGGAACCTGGATGCTCATATTGGCTCCTACATATTCTACCAAGATCTTTATCGGTCAAACCGCATAACAACATATGTTGTTTCCTTTGTCATCGGTATGTTACTTGCCCGAGATTTGATCGTCGGTATCCAATACCTAGTTCAATCTCGTTACTAGCAAGTCTCTTTACTCGTTACGTAATGCATCATTCCGTAACTAACTCATTAGCTACATTGCTTGCAAGGCTTATAGTGATGTGCATTATCGAGAGGGCCAGAGATACCTCTCCGACAATCGGAGTGACAAAACCTAATCTCGAAATACGCCAACCCAACATGTACCTTTGGAGACACCTGTAGTACTCCTTTATAATCACCCAGTTATGTTGTGACGTTTGGTAGCACCCAAAGTGTTCCTCCGGTAAACGGGAGTTTCATAATCTCATAGTTACAGGAACATGTATAAGTCATGAAGAAAGCAATAGCAATATACTAAACGATCAAGTGCTAGGCTAACGGAATGGGTCATGTCAATCACATCATTCTCCTAATGATGTGATCCCATTAATCAAATAACAACACATGTCTATGGTTAGGAAACATAACCATCTTTGATTAATGAGCTAGTCAAGTAGAGGCATACTAGTGACTATATGTTTGTCTATGTATTCACACATGTATTATGTTTCCGGTTAATACAATTCTAGCATGAATAATAAACATTTATCATGAAATAAGGAAAAAAATAATAACTTTATTATTGCCTCTAGGGCATATTTCCTTCATCTTCGTCCTCTCATATATGGTGGAGACTCTCCCTCACTGATTCCTCTCTGACATTTGCGACCGTCGGTGATGGTCGTTACTCCTCCTTCCCCTAGTGCATAACAAAGGTCTAGCACAAGGAGAAGAAGGAGAAACGACCCCCACGACAACAGTCGGGATTCTTCGTCCTCTCATATATGGTGGAGCCTCGACATATTTAAAGTCAACCTGAAATATCATTTAATTATCTTTCTAGAAAATCCAAGCCACTCAATATTTCCTACATATTATAGCACAAGTCATGCCAAAATTCACGGAAAATTCCGGCATGACCTTTGCTAAAAAAAGGACATATCGAGCGCCTGAAATTTGCCGGAACGGAAATTAATCAACACTCCGGCAAAACATAGGCCACTCGGAGGTGTAACTTGCAAACATGACCGGCCACTTGGGCAACCACATATCCTATTTGAGCAACACAAGGTATACATTTTTTATCTACATCATATCTTATAGGACTCATATTGACATGGAGATTTGGCTGGTCTCACCTCGAGGTCGGAGGGGGTCAATGACGGGGACAACGGCGGGGATGATGGAGGGGCTCCTAGATTTCCGCAAAAGCAAAAAACCATATAAGCTATCAACTAATCAAATGCATACGCCTTGCATAGTGGGGTCCAATTTGAGCATTAAAAATAGGAGTACTTCTCTGATTTGAGCACTCAATAAGCAAAACCAAATCGTAAAATAAATAAGTATTCAAATTAGCATGCATTCAATAAGCAAAAGTAAATCATCTCTTGCGTCCGTACATCGTCGAATATTATCACTAATACATCACGAATAGTATCATACATATAACATCACTAATACAACTAAAACCCTAGCGAATGACGGGTATCAGCGCGGGCGGTGGACACCCAAAGAGAAGGAACCATCACAGGATCATAGCTCCAGTGAGATCCCTAGAGAACCTGTCGGGTATTGGAGAACCTGTGCTCCAAAGCAACCAAGTAGCGATGGACGTGCGCGTCCTCCTCGCTGACACAGTGACGTACCACCTCCGCGGGGTCCTCAAGCCTCTGCACCATTACTGGCCCGTGCGACCGCCACCAAAGAAGGTTCGGGTCAACGACGGGCTGGCTCCTCACCAAGCTGCCCCCCCCCTCCCGGTAGGTAGCGCCTCCAATACCAGCCCGGCGGAGCCCAGTCCCGGACATGGCCCATCTGGTCAAGCAGGTGTCCTCCGCCGAGTCGACAACGAGGATGTGGGATAGGCATCGTCGACGTCGATGCGAGAATAATTGCTTTAACTAAAAAAAATAACAACAATGTGACATGTTCAACTAGTTCTATGAATTCAACTAGTTCTATTAATTCAACTAGTTCTTACCATAAATAAAAATAAACTAGTTCTTACTAAAAATAAACTAGTTCAACTAGTTATATTAATTTTCTTACTAAAAATACACTTGTTCTATTAATTCAACTAATTCTTACTAAAAAACTAGTTCAACTAGTTCTATTAAATTTCTTACTAATTTTATTAAACACTACTGCCCTAGTTCTTACTAACTAATTAGTACCTAGGAGCTACTGCCCTAATTACCATCTAATTTTATGAACCCTAACTAATTTGATGCAATCTAAAATTTGAAGAACCCTAGGAACTTTAGCTAGGCAGAGGTAGGGGAGGAGGAGGAGGAGGCGTGCTCACCTCAGGTGCCTGCGGCAAGGGAGGGGCAGGCAGTGTCGTGGTCGGGGTCGGGGGCGGCGTCCTGGTCGGGTTCAGGGGCGGCGTCGTGGTCGGGGTCGGGGGCGGTGTCGAGGGTGTGCGGAGAGCGACGGGAGAGCGCGCGGCGGCCGACGGTGATGCAGGGTGGCGACAGCGGAGGAGTTGGGATTTGGGGGAAGTGGTCGTGGGGAAGAACGAACCGCGCGGTTAAGTCAAAAGTAGCAGTAGCGCGTTCCAGGAAGTGCGCTGCTGCTAAGTTATATATAGCGCATTTCAGAACATCCGCTACTGCTATTCCTTTTGTTGGGAATATAACTATTAGCGTAACCCGCCCAGGAGGGGCCGGGTTACGCCTATGACGAGTCATCATATGAAGCCCAGTATCAAGCGTGAAGATGGTGGTTCAGGTAAGGGCCCAAGGCCCAAAGGCAACTTAAGGCCCGTAGTGATAAACCGCCATAATGGCATGGCTTGTATTGTAAGGCAAGATTAATTGGTCACCAAGCCGGACACTGTTTATGAGCCGGCCGGGACTCTATGAGCCGCTGGGTGTCGACCTCTGTATATAAAGGGACGACCCGGCGGCGGTTCAAGGCAAGTAACATCAAATCAAGAGCCGGGCATAGCGGATTCGCTCCCTCGTCATAGAAACCCTACCAATTCCACCTCAACTGGATTAGGCTTTTACCTTCACTGCAAGGGGCCGAACCAGTATAAACCCTCGTGTCCTTTGTCCCGTTTTAACCCCTTTAAGCTTCTCAGTTGCGATGGCTCCACGACTAAGTCCTTTCACGAGGACATCTGCCGTGACAATTCCACAACAGTTGGCGCCCACCATGGGGCCAGCGCATGGTGGATTTGAGTTCTTGAAGGGCAGCTTCGAAGGGCTCAAGGGATACGCTGTGGGCCGGATGACCAAGAGTCATCGCGGCAAGCTCTACATCAACGACGCCGGCTGGGGCCCCGATGCCGGCTCAATTGAGTACGGGTACCGGGTCCCCTTCGGCGGAATCCACGTCTTCATCGACCGGATTGGCGAGCCGGGCCCTGAGCCGGACATCTGCACCGACATCATCGAGACGGCTCAGCATGCGAGACCCGCCCGGACTCAGCCCGCCATGAAGCGTGCCTTCGTGGGATGCATCCACGGAGGGGAATTTTCTAAAGGATCCGTGGATGGTGGTGAGACGGCCGTCTACTCTAATGGTGAGTCGTCCACTGGTGAGACGGATTCGTTATACCAATTACAAGACGGTGGGCTTGGGGGCTGTTCCGATGGCAGCAATATTCCGGACCCCTTTGAGCCGCCGAGCAGAGTAGGGATCTTCATGGCTGGCACTCAACCCGGTCAAAACTCTACGGCTGCGGCAGCAATAAATTTCGGTTCAGGAGCGGCCGAGGCAGGAGGCCCTGTGCGCCCGCCGGCTCAGGTGTTGATTGATCTCATGGACAAATTGACGGCCCTGTTAACCGCCACAGTTATTCCGGTGGATCAAGTTGAGCATGATGCAGAGGTAGCGCAGGTACGTGAGGAGACAGCTCAAGCCAAAGAAGCCCTAGCAGCTGAGGACACCAGATTGGCCACGAAACGAGCGGCTTTGGATGCTCGAACTCAGCAGATCAAGTCAGAGGCTTTCCAGCTTACGATGAATCTGAATGCGTCTAATGAGGTGATGAGGAGGAGGCACCAGAAGGCTCAATCCCGTCTGCCTCTGGTTTATGATCCTCGGAATCTCTTCTGCACACCCGGAGCCGGCCCTAGTAACCTGCTGGAGGCAAACCGGTTTATAACACCCGGAACAGGGGCGACGGTTCAGCCCCGGGTGATGGAACCTCCTCACATGAATACTGCCCCGCCTCGCTACGTACCAACACCACCGGGTCGGTTTTTCAACCCTTTGGAAAACCTGATCGCTGCATCGGCGCGTTTGGCGGCTCTCCCAGTGGATGGCGACTCTCCAACAGCAGTTGAGACGCGAAGGGTCAGAGAACTTCTTCAGACGGCTCTGGCGCAGCAGGAGGCTTATTCTTATAGTCGAGACAGGATCCATCCGACTCCTTGCCCAAGCCGGAGCCCGAGTTATAGCAGACACGTGGATTCGGCGGCCGTTTCAAGCAACACCCAGCGCCGTAACCAGCCAGGTGGGCATAATCCGGTATAGGACAGGATACGTCAAGAGGCTCAGCAGGCGGCTCAGCAGGCGGCTCAGCAAACCTTCCCGGATTATCCGACGACTTCTACTGAGACAGGTGTGGCCACGAGAACCGGCGGTGTTCCTTGTTTGATACCGGCTCTACGTAATGAGTGTCTGCCCAAGGATTTCAAGGGACCTCGAAAGGTGCCGAATTACACAGCCGATTTACAGCCTGGGGCGTGGATTGAAAGCTATGAGATGGCCATGGAATTGTTGGAGGTCAGTGATGCGGCAATGGCTAAGTACTTCACCATGATGTTGGATGGAACGGCCCGCACTTGGCTGAAGGGGCTTCCGCCTAACTCCATTGGTTCATGGGCGGAGTTAAAAGCACGATTTATTTAGAATTTCAAGGACACATGCAAGTAGCCCATGTCAATTGTAGATTTAACTAATTGCAAGCAAGAAGAAGGTGAGTCCACGACCCATTGGGTGTGCCGGGTCAAGGAGATAATACATTCATCTGATAAGATGGATGCCGGCTCTGCGGTCTTAATGTTGGAGAAAATTGCCGATTTGAACCTCTGAAACAGAAGCTGGGGCGGCTCAAGCATGATTGTACTGACATGGGCCAGCTGATGGCGACTCTAGTCAAATACGCCGATTCTGATAGTACCAAGGATCCCGCGTCTGATGAAGAGAAGACAGGGAAGGGAAAGAAGAACGGCAATGCAAAGGGTCAGCAGCATAATCCGGCGAGTCAGGGAGGCAATAAACGTAAGGCCGACGGTAACCCGGAGTTTGTGGCTAAAACCAATTCACAGGGTATCAATCAACGTCGCAAGGGGAGGCCGCCCCCTCGGTCTGGCGGGTCAGGTCCTACTCTTGAGCAACTGCTCAATGAACCCTGTCCAAGATACGGCACTTGGGAAAGGCCAGCCACTCACCTATGGAAACATTGCGCGATCATGAAAGCTTTCAAAAATTCTAACATGTTCGACAACAACCATGGGCCTGGCGGCGGCTCAGGTGGAGGCGGTTTTCATGGCTCGGGCGGCGGCTCAAGTTCCGGCTTTCAAGGAAATCAAGGTGGTTATAATCAATAGTCCGGTCAGGGGGGTCAGCAGCAGCAATCGGGTTATCAGAGCAATCCAAAGCAGTTGAATAGTGGACAGTATCATTTGTTCAGCACTAGTTTGTGCAAACGAGACCAGAAGCTTCACAAAAGGGTTGTGAATGCTGTTGAGCCAGCAGTCCCTCGTTATTTGAGGTGGTTAGAGCAGCCCATTGTATGGAGCAGGGAAGATCACCCTCCCCGGGTTGACAATCCGGGTCAATTGGCTTTGGTGGTGGCACCTCAGGTTGGTGGATATAAATTCACTAAAGTACTCATGGATGGAGGCAGCAGCATCAGTATCCTCTATTATGAGATCTTCCGTCGTATGGGGCTGACTGATAAAAATCTTAAAACGTCCAACACTAGTTTGCATGGAGTGGTGCCTGGTAAGTCGGCATACCCAGTAGGTAAGATTGAACTGGAGGTAGCCTTCAGAGATGAGCCTGACTCTAGGGCTGAGAAATTAACCTTTGAAGTGGTCAAAATCAAGAGCCCATATCACGCTCTATTTGGACGGCCGGCTTATGCCAAGTTCATGGCGCGGCCGTGTTATGTTTACTTGCAGCTCAAGATGCCGGGTCACAAGGCCACCATCACGGTACATGGGAGTCAGAAAATAGCCCTAGAATGTGAGGAAGGTGACACTGCTTATGCTGAATCTGTTTGTGCAGCAGAGGTGTTGAAGTTTTATAAGGATAATGTGGACCCGGCAGACTTGACGTCTCTGAAGAAGCCAACCACGAAACATGAGCCGGTGATGAAATTTAAGTCGGCTGATGACACCAAGATGGTTGATTTTGTTCCAGGCGACTCATCTAAGCAATTCGATGCTCGGTGCCAATCTGGATCCCAAATAGGAAAGCGCACTCATCGAGTTCATCCGTGAGAACCGGGACATCTTTGCATGGAAACCTTCTGACATGCCGGGTGTACCGAGAGAACTCGCTGAGCACACTCTCAATATTGATCCAAAGTTTAAGCCGGTCAGGCAGTTTCTTCGGCGATTTAATGAGGAGAGACGTAAAGCTATCGGTGAGGAGGTGGCCCGGCTCTTGGCGGCCGGGTTTATTGTTGAAGTTTTTCATCTGGAGTGGTCGGCTAACCCGGTGCTTGTACTTAAAAAGAACGGCACCTGGCGTATGTGTGTGGATTACACGGACTTAAACAAGGCTTGTCGGGCTGATCCTTTCGCTCTCCCCCGTATAGATCAGATCATTGATGCTACGGCGGGTTGTGAGCGTTTGAGTTTCTTGGATGCTTATTCTAGTTATCATCAGATCAAGATGGCAGTTAAAGACCAGGAGAAGACGGCTTTCATCACTCCGTTTGGAGCCTTCTATTATGTGTCTATGCCTTTTGGGCTTAAGAGTGCCCAGGCGACTTATCAACGATGTGTGCAGAACTGCCTCCATAATCAGATTGGAGGTAATGTTCATGCTTATGTGCATGACATTGTGGTGAAGTCCAGAGAGAAGGAGACCTTTATAGATGATATGAAGGAAACCTTTGATAATCTCCGGGTCTACAAAATGATGCTTAACCCGGCCAAATGTGTGTTTGGCGTGCTAGCAGGCAAGCTTTTGGGTTTTCTGGTCTCTAATAGAGACATTGAGGCTAACCTGGAGAAGATCAAGGCAATCACCTCTTTGGCTAAGCTGGCGTGCATCAATGATGTTCAGCGACTAGCGGGTCGTATCGCTACTTTAAGCCGGTTCATAAGCCGGTTAGGTGAGAAGGCCATACCGCTGTATCAGATGATGAAGAAGTGATGCCGCTAACACTGCCTTTGAAGATTTAAAGAGACAGCTATCTGAGCCACCGGTCCTTGCAGCTCCCATTGATAAGGAGCCCTTATTGTTGTATGTGGCTGCTAACTCACGTGCTGTCAGTGTTGCAATTGTGGTGGAGCGCAAGGAGGCTGGCAAGGAGCATCCGGTTCAACGGCCGGTTTACTACATCAGTGAGGTTCTTATTGAGTCTAAGCAAAGATATCCACATTGGCAGAAGCTCGTTTATGGGGTGTTCATGGCGAGCCGGAAGCTTAAGCAATACTTCCAGGGTCACCCCATCACTGTGGTAAGTTTTGATCCTTTGGGAGACATCATTCAAAATAGAGAGGCCACAGGACGAGTCACCAAGTGGGCCATTGAGCTTGGGCCTCATGGCTTAAAGTATATGCCACGTACTGCTATTAAGTCTCGGGCATTGGTGGACTTCATCAACGATTGGACAGAGGCTATGACGCCTTTGAAGAAAAGGCGAACAACATCTTTGGACTATTCACTTTGATGGGTCCAGGCAATTGGAGGGCTCGGGGGCTGGAGTTGTTTTAGCTTCCCCTCGAGGTGCCAAATTTTGTTATGTGCTCCGGTTGATGTTTCCTTGTACTAACAATGCAGCTGAATATGAGGCCTTGCTCCATGGTCTTCGGATGGCTAAGGAGATGAACTTAAGCCGGGTAAGGTGCTTTGGTGACTCAGATTTAGTGGCTCAACAGGTGTCAGGCAAGTGGGATTCTAAGGATCCTCTTATGGCGTCTTATCACCGTGAAGTTGATGCTATCGTTGGACACTTCAAAGGTTATCAAGTGGAGCACATTGATCGAAGAAAGAATGAGGCGGCTGATGCTTTAAGCCGGCTGGGATCTCAGCGTAAGCCGGTGCCGCCTAACACCTTCTTGGATATTCTGCATAACCCTTCTGTTAAGTTACCCACAGAGGAAGACTTAGCTGTTCCAGACCCAGAAGCGCAATTGGTGGCGGCTCTTCACGTCATGCCAGATTGGACAGTGCCATATTTGGCTTACATGACCCAGGGCGAGTTGCCTGAGGACGAGACCTTGGCTAGACAAATCGTCCGGCGGTCTAAGTCAATGACAATTGTTCCTGGTGAGTTGCATCATCGCAGTGTTACTGGGGCGTTTCAACGTTGTGTGTCGCCTGAGGAAGGTCAAAAAATCCTTCGTGAGATCCATGAAGGTGATTGTGGTCATCATGCCGGCTCAAAATCTCTTGTGGCCAAAGCTTTCCGTCATGGTTTTTATTGGCTGACGGCTCATGCTGATGCGGAGGATCTGGTCAGTAAATGTGATGGTTGTCAAAAATTCTCATGACGAGCTCATGTACCGGCTCAAGAATTGAGGATGATTCCAATCACTTGGCCGTTTGCGATGCTGGGCTTGACATGGTTGGGCCTTTCAAAAGGTCCAAGGATAAAAAGACACACCTCCTAGTGGCGGTTGATAAATTCACAAAGTGGGTTGAGGCAGAGCCGGTCAGTAAGTGTGATGCAGCCACGGCGGTTCAATTCATGAAAAAGGTGATCTTTTGTTTTAGTTTTCCACACAACATCATAACTGACAATGGTACTAATCTGTCCAAAGGTGCCATGGAAGAGTTCTGTCAACGTGAGCATATCCAGCTCGATGTTTCATCAGTAGCTCATCCTCAATCCAATGGTCAAGCTGAAAGAGCTAATCAGGAGATCTTGAAGGGTATTAAGCCCCGGCTTATGGCCTTTACAGCGGACGCCGGGTTGTTGGGTGGAGGAGTTGCCTTCTGTGATATGGAGCATCAATACTACACCTAACAGATCTACGGGTTATACGCCTTTCTTCTGTTGGGGAACGCAGTAATTTCAAAAAAATTCCTACGCACACACAGGACCATGGTGATGGCATAGCAACGAGAGGGGAGAGTGTTGTCTACGTACCCTCGTGAGACCGTGGCGGAAGCGATCACAACGTAGAGGAAGTAGTCGTCGTTCTCCTCGCGATCCTGCCGATCCCAGCGCCGTTACTCCGGCACCTCCGAGTCGATGATGACGTAGGGGAAGTAGTCGTACGTTCTCCTCACGATCCAGCCGATCCCAGCGCCGTTACTCCGGCGCCTCCGAGTTCTTGGCACACGTTCAGCTCGATGACGCTCCACGGGCTCCGATCCAGCAGAGTTCCGGAGAGAAGGAGTTTCGTCAGCACGACGGCGTGGTGACGATCTTGATGTTTCACCGTCGCAGGGCTTCGCCTAAGCACCGCTACGATATGACTGAGGTGGAATATGGTGGAGGGGGGCACCGCACACGGCTAAGGAACGATCTCAAGGATCAACTTGTGTGTTCTAGGGTGCCCCCCCTCCCCCGTATATAAAGGAGGGAGGGAGGAGGTGGCCGGCCCAAGGGGGAGGCGCACCAAGGAGGGGGAAACCTACTCCAAGTAGGTTTCCCTCTCTTTTTCCTTTTCTTATTTGGAGGGGGAAGGAAAGAGTACTAGTATTAGGAAGTAGTACTAGTAGTAGGAATAGGAAGAGGGGGAAGGAGAAAGGAAAGGGGGGGCGCGCCCCCTCCCTTGTTCCTTCTCCCTTCCTCCTACATGGGCCCAATAAGGCCCATATACCTCCCGGGGGGTTCCGGTAACCTCCCGGAGCTCCAAACTTCTCCGGAACCTTTCCGGTGTCCAAATATATCCGTCCAATATATCAATCTTTATGTCTCGACCATTTCGAGACTCCTCGTCATGTCCGTGATCATATCCGGGACTCGAACAACCTTCGTACATCAAAATACACAAACTCATAATATAACCGTCCTTGAAACCTTAAGCGTGCGGACCCTGCGGTTTGAGAACAATGTAGACATGACCGAGACACATCTCCGGTCAATAACCAATAGCGGGACCTGGATGCCCATATTGGCTCCTACATTTTCTCTGAAGATCTTTATCGGTCAGACCGCATAACAACATACGTTGTTCCCTTTGTCATCGGTATGTTACTTGCCCGAGATTTGATCGTCGGTATCCAATACCTAGTTCAATCTCGTTGCAGTAAGTCTCTTTACTCGTTCCGTAATACATCATCTCACAACTAACTCATTAGTTGCAATGCTTGCAAGGCTTATGTGATGTGTATTACCGAGAAGGCCCAGAGATACCTCTCCGACAATCGGAGTGACAAAACCTAATCTCGAAATCGCCAACCCAACAAGTACCTTTGGAGACACCTGTAATACTCCTTTATAATCACCCGATTCGTTGTGACGTTTGGTAGTACCCAAAGTGTTCCTCCGGTAAACAGGAGTTGCATAATCTCATAGTTACGAGGAACATGTATAAGTCATGAAGAAAGCAATAGCAACATACTAAGCGATCAAGTGCTAGGCTAACGGAATGGGTCATGTCAATCAGATCATTCTCCTAATGATGTGATCCCGTTAATCAAATGACAACTCATGTCTATGGTTAGGAAACATAACCATCTTTGATTAACGAGCTAGTCAAATAGAGGCATACTAGTGACACTCTGTTTGTCTATGTATTCACACATGTATTATGTTTCCGGTTAATACAATTCTAGCATGAATAATAAACATTTATCATGATATAAGGAAATAAATAATAACTTTATTATTGCCTCTAGGGCATATTTCCTTCAGTCTCCCACTTGCACTACAGTCAATAATCTAGTTCACTCAGTAATGATTCTAACACCAATGGAGTCTTGGTGCTGATCATGTTTTGCTCGTGGAAGAGGCTTAGTCAGCAGTGCGCAACGTTCAGATCCGTATGTATTTTGCAAATCTCTATGTCTCCCACTTGGACTTGGTCCCGAATGGAATTGAAGCGTCTCTTGATATGCTTGGTCCTCTTGTGAAATCTGGATTCCTTTGCCAAGGCAATTGCACCGATATTGTCACGAAGATCTTCATAGGTCCCGATGCACTAGGTACAACACCTAGATCGGAAATGAACTCTTTCATCCAGACTCCTTCATTTGCTGCTTCCGAAGCAGCTATGTACTCCGCTTCACATGTAGATCCCACCACGACGCTTTGTTTAGAACTGCACCAACTGACAGCTCCACCATTTAACAAAAACACGTATCCGGTTTGCGATTTAGAATCGTCGGATCGCTGTCAAAGCTTGCATCGACGTAACCATTTACGACTAGCTCTTTGTCACCTCCATATACGAGAAACATATCCTTAGTCCTTTTCGTATTTCAGGATGTTCTTGACCGCTGTCCGATGATCCACTCTGGATTACTTTGGTACCTTCTTGCCAAGCTTACAGCTAAGCATACGTCGGTCTGGTACACAACATTGCATACATGATAGAGCCTATGGCTGAAGCATAGGGAACATCTTTCATTTTCTCTCTATCTTCTGCTGTGGTCGGGCATTGAGTCGACT
The DNA here is from genome assembly GCA_021605145.1 of Aegilops bicornis. Classification (NCBI taxonomy): domain Eukaryota; kingdom Viridiplantae; phylum Streptophyta; class Magnoliopsida; order Poales; family Poaceae; genus Aegilops; species Aegilops bicornis. The sequence goes on from CM038673.1 coordinate 726,736,078, forward strand.
CAATTTCACACCTTATGTCTGAGGTAAAAAACCTTTCTTTGCACGATCCATTTTGAACTTCTTCAAAACTTTATCAAGGTATGTGCTTTGTGAAAGTCCAATTAAGCGTCTTGATCTATCTCTATAGATCTTGATGCCCAATATGTAAGTAGCTTCACCAAGGTCTTTCATCGAAAAACTCTTGTTCAAGTATCCCTTTATGCTATCCAGAAATTCTATATCATTTCCGATCAATAATATGTCATCTACATATAATATCGTAAATGCTACTGAGCTCCCACTCACTTTCTTGTAAATCTGAGGCTTCTCCATAAGTGCAGATAAACCCAAATACTTTGATCACACTATCAAAGCGTTTATTCCAACTCCGAGATGCTTGCACCAGTCCATAAATGGATCATTTGGAGCTTGCACACTTTGTTAGCTCCCTTTGGATCGATAAAACCTTCTGGTTGCATCATATACAACTCTTCTTCCAGAAAACCATTCAGGAATGCGGTCTTTACATCCATTTGCCAAATTTCATAATCATAAAATGCGGCAATTGCTAACATGATTCGGACGGACTTAAGCATCGCTACGGGTGAGAATGTCTCATCGTAGTCAACCCCTTGAATTTGTCGAAAACCCTTTGCGACAAGTCGAGCTTTGTAGACAGCAATATTACCGTCAGCGTCAGTCTTCTTCTTGAAGATCCACTTGTTTTCTATTGCTTGCCGACCCTCGGGCAAGTCAACCAAAGTCCACACTTTGTTTTCATACATGGATCCCATCTCGGATTTCATGGCCTCAAGCCATTTTATGAATCTGGGCTCACCATCGCTTCTTCATAGTTCGTAGGTTCATCATGATCTAGTAGCATGACTTCCGAGAACAGGATTGCCGTACCACTGCAGTGCGGATTTTATTCTGGTTGATCTACGAGGTTACGTAGTAACTTGATCTGAAGCTTCATGATCAACATCATCAACTTCCTCACTATTTGGTGTAGATATCGCAGAAACTGGTTTACGTGATAAACTAATTTCAAATAAGGGAGAAGGTACGATTACCTCATCAAGTTCTACTTTCCTCCCACTCACTTCTTTCGAGAGAAACTCCTTCTCTAGAAAGGATCCATTTTAGCAACAAATGTCTTGCCTTCGGATCTGTGATAGAAGGTGTACCCAACTGTCTCCTTTGGGTATCCTATGAAGACACATTTCTCCGATTTAGGTTCGAGCTTATCGGGTTGAAGCTTTTTCACATAAGCATCGCATCCCCAAACTTTAAGAAAGCGACAACTTTGGTTTCTTGCTAAACCACAGTTCATAAGGTGTCGTCTCAACGGATTTTGACGGTGTTCTATTCAGCGTGAATGCGGCCGTCTCAAGAGCATAACCCCAAAACGATAGCGGTAAATCTGTAAGAGACATCATAGATCGCACCATATCTAGTAAAGTGCGATTACGACGTTCGGACACACCATTGCGTTGTGGTGTTCCGGGTGGCGTGAGTTGCGAAACTATTCCGCATTGTTTCAAATGTAGACCAAACTCGTAACTCAAATATTCGCCTCCACGATCAGATCGTAGAAACTTTATTTTCTTATTACGATGATTTTCAACTTCACTCTGAAATTCTTTGAACTTTTCAAATGTTTCAGATTTATGTTTCATTAAGAAGATATACCCATATCTGCTTAAATCATCTGTGAAGGTGAGAAAATAACGATATCCGCCACGAGCCTCAACATTCATTGGACCACATCCATCTCAGTATGTATGATTTCCAACAAATCATTGCTCTCTCCATAGTACCGGAGAACGGGGTTTTAGTCATCTTGCCCATGAGGCACGGTTCGCAAGTGCCAAGTGATTCATAATCAAGTGACTCCAAAAGTCCATCAAGATGGAGTTTCTTCATGCGCTTTATACCGATATGACCTAAACGGCAATGCCACAAATAAGTCGCACTATCATTATCAACTCTGCATCTTTTGGTTTCAACATTATGAATATGTGTATCACTACTATCGAGATTCATTAAAAATAGACCACTCTTCAAGGGTGCATGACCATAAAAGATATTATTCATATAAATAGAACAACCTTTATTCTCTGATTTAAATGAATAACCGTCTCGCATCAAACAAGATCCAGATATAATGTTCATGCTTAACGCTGGCACCAAATAACAATTATTTAGGTCTAAATCTAATCCCGAAGGTAGATGTAGAGGTAGCGTGCCGACCGCGATCACATCGACTTTGGAACCATTTCCCACGCGCGCCGTCACCTCGTCCTTTGCCGGTGTTAAGCAATCTGTAGTCCCTGTTTGAGTTGCAAATATTAGCAATGTAACCCGATTATCAAATACCCAGGTGCTACTGCGAGCTCTAGTAAGGTACACATCAATAACATGTATATCACATATACCTTTGTTCACCTTGCCATCCTTCTTATCCGCCAAATACTTGGGGCAGTTCCGCTTCCAGTGACCAGTGTGCTTGCAGTAGAAGCACTCAGTTTCAGGTTTAGGTCCAGACTTGGGTTTCTTCACTTGAGCAGCAACTTGTTTGCTGTTCTTCTTGAAGTTCCCCTTCCTCTTCCCTTTGCCTTTCTTCTTGAAACTAGTGGTCTTATTGACCATCAACACTTGATGCTCCTTCTTGATTTCTACCTCCGCAGCTTTCAGCATTGCGTAAGAGCTCGAGCATAGTCTTTACTAACCCTTGCATATTATAGTTCATCACGAAGCCTTTGTAGCTTGGTGGCGGTGATTGAAGAATTCTGTCAATGACACAATCATCCGGAAGATCAACTCCCGGTTGAGTCAAGTGATTGTAATACCCGGACATTACGAGTATGTGCTCACCGACAGACTCCATTCTCCTCCATTTTGCAGCTATAGAACTTATTGGAGACTTCATATCTCTCAATCCGGGCATTACATTGAAATATCAACTTCAACTCTTGGAACATCTCATATGCTCCACGACTTTCAAAAGCGTCGTTGAAGACCGGTTCTAAGCCGTAAAGCATGGCACACTTGAACTATTGAGTAGTCATCAGCTTTGCTCGCCAGACGTTCTTAACGTCGTCGGTTACATCGGCGAGCACTGGCACCTAGCGGTGCATCCAGACGTAACTCTTCTGCGCAGCAATGAGGATAATCCTCGAGTTACGGACCCGATCCGTGTAATTGCTACCATCATCTTTCAACTTTGCTTTCTCAAGGAACGCATTAAAATTCAACGGAACAACAGCACGAGCCATCTATCTACAAGCAGACATAGACAAGCAAGATACTATCAGGTACTAAGTTCATGATAAATTTAAGTTCAATTAATCATATTACTTAAGAACTCCCACTTAGGCAGACATCTCTCTAGTCATCTAAGTGATCACGTGATCCAAATCAACTAAACCATAACCGATCATCACGTGAGATGGAGTAGTTTTCAATGGTGAACATCTTATGTTGATCATATCTACTATATGATTCACGCCGACCTTTCGGTCTCCGTGTTCCGAGGCCATATCTGCATATGCTAGGCTCGTCAAGTATAACTCGAGTATTCTGCGTGTGCAAAACTGGCTTGCACCCGTTGTAGATGGACGTAGAGCTTATCACACCCGATCATCACGTGGTGTCTCGACAACGACGAACTTTGGCAACGGTGCATACTCGTGGAGAACACTACTTGATAATTTTAGTGAGAGATCATCTTAAAATGCTACCGTCAATCAAAGCAAAATAAGATGCATAAAGGATAAACATCACATGCAATCAATATAAGTGATATGATATGGCCATCATCATCTTGTGCTTGTGATCTCCATCTCCGAAGCACCGTCGTGATCGCCATCGTCACCGGTAGCGACACCTTGATCTCCATCGTAGCATCGTTGTCGTTTCGCCATCTATTGCTTCTCGACTATCGCTACCGCTTAGTGATAAAGTAAAGCAATTACAGCGTTGCATTTCATACAATAAAGCGACAACCATATGGCTCCTGCCGATTGCCGATAACTTCGGTTACAAAACATGATCATCTCATACAATAAAATATAGCATCACGTCTTGACCATATCACATCACAACATGCCCTGCAAAAACAAGTTAGACGTCCTCTACTTTGTTGTTGCAAGTTTTACGTGGCTGCTACGGGCTGAGCAAGAACCGTTCTTACCTACGCATCAAAACCACAACGATACTTCATCAAATAGACTCCGTTTTAACCTTCTCAAGGACGGGCGTATACTTTTCGGTTCAACTAAAGTGAGAGAGACAGACACCCGCCAGCCACCTTTAAGCACGAATGCTCGTAGCGGTGAAACCAGTCTCGCGTAAGCGTCTGGCGTAATGTCGGTCCGGGCCGCTTCATCTCACAATACCGCTGAACCAAAGTATGACATGCCGGTAGGCAGTATGACTTGTATCGCCCACAACTCACTTGTGTTCTACTCGTGCATATGACATCAACGCATAAAAACCAGGCTCGGATGCCACCGCTTGGGGAACGCAGTAATTTCAAAAAATTTCCTCGCACACAGGACCATGGTGATGGCATAGCAACGAGAGGGAGAGTGTTGTCTACGTACCCTCGTGAGACCGTGGCGGAAGCGATCACAACGTAGAGGAAGTAGTCAACGTTCTCCTCGCGATCCTGCCGATCCCAGCGCCGTTACTCCGGCACCTCCGAGTCGATGATGACGTAGAGGAAGTAGTCGTCGTTCTCCTCACGATCCAGCCGATCCCAGCGCCGTTACTCCGGCGCCTCGAGTTCTTGGCACACGTTCAGCTCGATGGCGCTCCACGGGCTCCGATCCAGCGAGTTCCGGAGAGAAGGAGTTTCGTCGACGACGGCGTGGTGACGATCTTGATGTTTCACCGACGCAGGGCTTCGCCTAAGCACCGCTATGATATGACTGAGGTGGAATATGGTGGAGGGGGGCACCGCACACGGCTAAGGAACGATCTCAAGGATCAACTTGTGTGTTCTAGGGTGCCCCCCCTCCCCCGTATATAAAGGAGGGAGGGAGGAGGTGGCCGGCCCAAGGGGGAGGCGCACCATGGAGGGGGAAACCTACTCCTAGTAGGTTTCCCTCTTTTCCTTTTCTTATTTGGAGGGAAGGAAAGAGTACTAGTATTAGGAAGTAGTACTAGTAGTAGGAATAGGAAGAGGGGAAGGAGAAAGGAAAGGGGCGGCCCCCTCCCCAGTCAATTGGGCTTGGGCGCGCCCCTCCTTGTTCCTTCTCCTTCCTCCTACATGGGCCCAATAAGGCCCATATACCTCCCGGGGTTCCGTAACCTCCGGAGCTCCAAACTTCTCCGGAACCTTTCCGGTGTCCAAATATATCCGTCCAATATATCAATCTTTATGTCTCGACCATTTCGAGACTCCTCGTCATGTCCGTGATCATATCCGGACTCAACAACCTTGGTACATCAAAATACACAAACTCATAATATAACCGTCCTTGAAACCTTAAGCGTGCGGACCACTGCGGTTCGAGAACAATGTAGACATGGTGAGACACATCTCCGGTCAATAACCAATAGCGGGACCTGGATGCCCATATTGGCTCCTACATTTTCTACGAAGATCTTTATCGGTCAGACCGCATAACAACATAATGCTTGTTCCCTTTGTCATCGGTATGTTACTTGCCCGAGATTTGATCGTCGGTATCCAATACCTAGTTCAATCTCGTTACCGGTAAGTCTCTTTACTCGTTCCGTAATACATCATCTCACAACTAACTCATTAGTTGCAATGCTTGCAAGGCTTATGTGATGTGTATTACCGAGAAGGCCCAGAGATACCTCTCCCAATCGGAGTGACAAAACCTAATCTCAAAATACGCCAACCCAACAAGTACCTTTGGAGACACCTGTAATACTCCTTTATAATCACCCGATTCACGTTGTGACGTTTGGTAGTACCAAAGTGTTCCTCCGGTAAACAGGAGTTGCATAATCTCATAGTTACGAGGAACATGTATAAGTCATGAAGAAAGCAATAGCAACATACTAAACGATCAAGTGCTAGGCTAACGGAATGGGTCATGTCAATCAGATCATTCTCCTAATAATGTGATCCCGTTAATCAAATGACAACTCATGTCTATGGTTAGGAAACATAACCATCTTTGATTAACGAGCTAGTCAAGTAGAGGCATACTAGTGACACTGCTTGTCTATGTATTCACACTTGTTTTATGTTTCCGTTTAATACAATTCTAGCATGAATAATAAACATTTATCATGATATAAGGAAATAAATAATAACTTTATTATTGCCTCTAGGGCATATTTCCTTCATCTTCATGGTTTATGGAGCAGAGGCGGTTCTGCCAAGTGACATCCATCATGACTCGCCCCGCGTGGCGGCTTATGTTGAAGCTAATAACCAACAAGCCCGTCAGGATGCACTTGACCTGTTGGATGAGCAGCGTGACTTAGCAGCAGCCCACTCAGCGATTTACCAACAGGACATGCGTCATTATCACAGCCGTCGGGTTAGGTCCAGAACCTTTCAAGAAGGTGACTTAGTGCTCCGGCTCATCTAGGATCAGTCTGATGCGCACAAGTTATACCCACCTTGGGAAGGGCCTTTTGTGGTCAGTAAGAACTTACACAACGGGTCATATTACCTCATTGATGTTCGAGAGCACAAAGACTCACATAAGTCGGAAGAAGAGACCCGCCGGCCGTGGAATATCGCTCATCTTCGGCCTTACTATACTTGAGCCACCGTCTCTCATGATGTACATATTTTGACGATGTATCTATTATGATAAGCAATAAAGCAGGACCTCTGTCCTTTTCATCCTCAAAAGTTTATATGTCTTCACTATTATATTTTTAAAACGACCAACAGGGAGTTGATCATATTTAGAATCTGGCTCTCCTTTTGGTCTGGCTCATGATCATATTCGAATCTAGTCGTTAAATATCATGATCACTAGGGGGCTTCCTGTTCAAACATAGGTCGTATTCGAACCAAAGAGAACATAGCTATCTATACCCTTTTGATTGGCACGCTGCCAAACCCACTAGGGGGCTTCTTGATTGTATCCGAATCATAGCTCAACCCCTTTGGGTCCAACGTGGATCGTATTTGAATCAGCGTCGTTAAACAACTCTCAAGGTCATTTGGGGGCTTCCTGTTCAAACATAGGTTGTATTCGAACCAAAGAGAACATAGCTGTCGGTACCCTCTTGATCAGCAACGCCAAAGCCACTGGGGGCTATATGATTGTATTTGAATCTTAGCTCGACCCCTTTGGAACGGTTTATTGATCGTATTCGAATTAGAAGCCTCAAAATTCTATGTGTTACTTGTTAGTTTTGCAATCACAATTATTTGACTTTGTTTTGAGACTTTTTTTATCATATTTGAAAGCATCTGGTGAGTGGTGTTTATTCCACCTGGCTTAATCTTGGTCAATAATTTCTCAAAGCACATAACAAACATCATATGTGCCGGTTTCTACAAGATTGAGTTGTCACCCTTACTTTTCGGGTCACAGAAAATGGTCGTAAATCAAAGGATCACAGGTATGATGTTATGGTTATATTTCAAAGATATAACTGACAGCCGGCTTATCTATGACTCTTGTTCATATTTCAGGTTATATGTAAGATATATGACCCGCCATGCGGTAAGCCGCCAAGGGACTTGTGATTTGTTCTCTATGCAGGACAGTTAAAAAGCTTTCTTAGACATAACGAAAACAGATGATCAGCACAATATGGAGGAATATAATATGGCGGCTTAAGCGGTTTTGAGCGCCAGACATGTGCACGGTGGCACGACAAAACCAAGTGTTTTTTCTACCCTATTACATGACTCCCCGAGTCCAAATGATGAAACATTATTTTTTTTAGCAAAGCGTAAATATGAGCCACCAGATGGATCAATTGTGTTGTTGACCTGAAGCTTCTGGATCATCCCTTTCCGCTCCTCCATCTTGTTCCCTGTCCTGGAAGGTTGCGATGACCAGTCAATGCCACTCAAAGCTCCAAATTCAGCTTCATCATCAATTAATCTGGCCGGGTCAACTTCAGGGGCAAAGGTATGCTTACGAATTGGAGGGATCAGGCTGGTCACTTCGTAATGTGGCGTTGGAATCCTCTGGTTTTCAGCGTCATAACCCGGACGATACTTGGTAAGATCCGTGTCATTAGCAATCAGGGTGGCCACAGGGCGGATTTCCTTAACACAAGTGGTGAAGTCCTCCTGTCCAAACGGTGTGCCGTCCTCTTTTAAGCTTTGATACCCGATGGCGATGTCGGCTGGGTCTCGATCCGGTAGCCACGCCTTGGCCCGGCTTAATGCAGTTACGGCTCCGGCTCTTGCAGAAGATCGCCTTAGCTCATTAAACTGCTGAGGTTACACAGCAAGCCGCTTTAATACATCTGACAGGAGGGTGGGAACTTCATTTGACAAAGCCACTGCAGCTAAGGCACGCTGAGACCCGGCGTAAAGTTGCTCCACCAGTGTGTAAACTGCCTTTAGTTTGATCAGCATGCTCTGGTTAAGATTTGAGCTCCTGGGGCCTGTATTACAATGTCAGGTGTGTTGATAACAATTGATATGCTTATTAGAAAGATTTACATATCTAACACATGCAAAGTGACTTACCAAAGATTGTTGAGACCATCTGAGATATATGGCATTTTAAACCGGATAATTCGGCTGTTGCTTCTGCAAGAGCCGCCTCTGCCTTCTCAGTCCGGTTGATCAAGACCATCTTTTCATCAGCCCAGGCCTTCTTCTCCGCTTCAAAGTCTTTTTTTAGTTTTTCTTGTTCAGATACACTGAATTCAAATTTGGAGTTGGCTTTTTGGGTTTCAATCTCATGTGCTCCCAGGCGGTTCTTCAAGTCAGATATTTCTGATTCAAATTGACTAATGGTGGCCTGTACAAATGTCGGGTTACAATCAGGATTATCATGATACAACATTAAGTCCCAACCACCTTGCAAGCAAAGATACTTGACACTTAGGGGCTAATGTATGTTGAAGAACTCTGTTTACAGTGGCGGTTCATGCAAGCAAGTCCCAAGACCTTTGCAGGCAAAGGTACTTGGCACTTGGGGGCTAATGCATATTGTTGTTCCAAGTACTTCTCGATTAAAACATGATAAGGACCGGTTCAAACATGCTGCTTAAGCTGGCCCTTGGGGGCTACAGGATAAGCCGGAGTTTTATGTGTATTACTAAGCTGGTTTTAAGTCTATAGCATATTCCATCATAAGCAATAGACTTGGGGGCTGGTATGGTAAGAATAAATGAAGTACAGAAAGAGTTATACCTCAGATTTTTGGTGCATCTGCTTCACCATGTCAATTTCCATGTCACGGCTGGTGTGCACTTGGCTCATATAGCCAGAGAAGATTTCTCCAATACTAATGTGAGTATAATCAGTGACATCCAGTTTAGCCCTGCGGCGTTCCAGAAGTTCTTCGTTGGCGGAGCACTTGGCCAGCACGGTCGGTCTTCCCGGTTCAACAAATCCGGTCTTGATGATTTCAACATCGGGGTCACCTGTCTTGGCCGAGCTAGGGATCTTCGGGTTTTTAGAACCATCAATGGATTGCTCGACAGGCGGATCAGCAGTAGGCGTTGGAATATCATGGGCTGGTTCAGGTGGCGGCTCACGAGTAGAGGTGTCAGGAGCAGCCGTTCCGAGCTCCGGTTCATTTAAGATCGGTTCTTCGGCCGGCTTGTTCTTCTTCGCCCTTTTGCTGGGCTTTGCTTGTCCACTGCATCAAATCAAAAAGTCGGTACAAGAGTAGCAAATGAAATTAACATAGGATAAGCAGGTTATCATTACCCTGGAGCGGTTTTGAAAGCCGGCAAATTGGACTGCATTGACTCGCCGGAGGAAGGAGAAGTTCCCTGGAAGATTTGAGTCGGAAGAATTGAGTGGTTGACGAGTGAGACCCGCCAGGGGATAAAAGGAATGTAAATCGGAGGTGACCTCGTTCCGACGTTTCCTTGGTGTATTGGGTAAGCCGGAGGAGAGTTCCGCATCTTTGCTGGTCCGAGTCTGCCTCCGGCTCTCATGAATCTGACGCTTCAAAAGAAATTGAGGATCTTGGTAAGCTAAAGGATGTGAAAATCTTACTTTCCGGGTCACTCTTTGGACTTTTTGTCTTGGCAAAGGCTCGGAGTCGGAGGAAATGACAGTTACCTCTTCAACCGCTGCGTGACTCGCTCATGTATCCTCCTGAGGATAATCAGTGTCAATAAGATGGTTAAAAAAGGAGCCTAGAGAATCAAGAGCTACCTCCGATTCAGAGGTGTCTTCTAGCCGGAGCATATCAGAGGCGCTGGGTTTATGTCCTTTCTTCTTGGCGGCGGTTCTCCTGGCGGCTTTCTTAATTGTTCTGGCCTTCTTGGCAGCCTCATGATCATAGTTGGCTTTCCAAAAATCGTCAGTGGCCTGTGAATTTCAACAAGAGTTTTTGAGTAAAGGTAAAACCTCAAAAGGTGAGAGTATAAAATAAAAGTGTTTAAATTACTAGCTTACCGCTGGAGCCGGGTTAGCTTTGCAGAAAGTGCTTTTGTCCTATCATCAATAACATCATCAGGTAAATCGTTTGGGCTGTGCCGCAGAGGATCATTCTTCTGGCCTGTATAGTCACACATCAAACCAGGGCGGCGGCTCAACGGGATAACCCGCCAGGCAACCAAACCCGGACCAAATCAATAACATTCAAACCACATTCCCCGGAACATCTTTGATTTTGCTCATGGTAGGGGCAAGTTTCTGGCGTTCAGCAGCAGACAGCTTATCTGGTAAAGGATGAGTAGACTCGAGGCGCAGGGCGCGAAAACGGGGCAGAGGGTTTTCACCAGCCGGAGAAGTATCTTGAAAATAGAACCATGTCTGGTTCCAGTCTTTGGGGTGACTCGGTGGATCGGCATACGAAAAAATGCAGTCTCTTCTTCGCTGGATTGAGACCCCACCAAGCTCCAAGCTAGGCCCATTGGCAAGTTCATTCTGGCGGTTCAAGTAAAATAATTCCCTGAAGAGCAGCAAGTTGGGTTCCTCTCCAAGGTACACTTCACAGAACACTTGGAAATTGCAGATATTTGACACGGAATTGGGCCCGATGTCTTGAGGTCGGAGGTCAAAAAAGTGCAAAACGTCTCTGAAAAACTTTGAGCCGGGTGGAGAGAAGCCCTGGTTCATGTGATCAGTAAAGACAATGACTTCCCCCTCTTTGGGTTGAGGTTTTTCCTCTGTTGGATTAGGAGCACGATAAGACATGATTTCCTTCTTTGGCAGGTAGCCAGTTTTCTCAAAATCAGCAAGGGCGCTTTCTGTGACGATGGATTTGACCCAATTGCATGTAACGGGTGATTTGGGTGCTTTTGGCGGCATTATGGAGATGAAAGCCTAAGACAAAGCAAAAATACCGGTTTAAGTTTAAGACGGAGGAAATATTAAAATACATATTTAAGATGGCGGCTTACAAAGGGGCCTAATGATATATGGCTAATTGTGACAGATTGTTTAAGCCGCCATGAGCAGTTAAGTTATTTAAGCCGCTGGGCGTGGTTCAAGTTATTTATTGAGCATCTCAAATTAAAGCCGGTGGTGTGAGCCGCCATGGCGGAGTGGATCTATCAAGATACATGCATCGACTAAGTGTACAAAAACAGTTTTCACAAGTCGCAGCTATTAATTTGGATCAAATGGTTGTTCAGAAAAGAAAATATTCTAACCTAAAAATCTAGTGCAGATGAGCTCGTGTTCTGATGAGGCCTCTGAACTAGAAAAAGGGATCTACTAGCATCTGAAATGGATGCGAAACAACCATCGTGTAAGTTTAGTACTTCTTTTAGATCAAAAGAGGATGCAATGAAGAAACCATGAAGAATCCGTGATGAACAGCGGAGAACACGGAGGAACTCGCAAACCCTAATGTGGATCTGAGGTGCGGGAAGACAAAGACTTACAGCTGCAGATCTACTGCGGAGGGTCGCCGCCGTTTTCTGGACTAATTCAGGTTGATGCAACGGTCGAGGTCGATGAAGACGAGGTACTCGGCGGCGGCGGCGGAGCTCGAGCAGCAGCGGAGTCGCGAGAGGAAGAAGACGACGGAAAGGGGGAGAATGAAGAAAGACCTGGTCGTGCTTATTTATAAGGGAAGACTGACAGAGTGGGCGCGAGAAACGAGGAGGCCGAAACATGGTTATCCAGCTACTCAGACGCCTCGATTCTCGGAATGGTCATTAAAGATAAGGATTCGTTGGGATATGATTGAATAAAAAATGAATTAAATAGCAGATGACGTCACGGCGGGTTACCATGAATCCAGAAGATGACATCATGGCGGGTTATAAATTCTCGCACAGGTGGAATACAGAAGACTTTTTCTTTAAGTGTTGAAGATTGACATGAACCGGTTCAAATCAATCTCGGGCCTAATGTTGGGAATATAACTATTAGCGTAACCCGCCCAGGAGGGGCCGGGTTATGCCTATGACGAGTCATCATATGAAGCCCAGTATCAAGCTTGAAGATGGTGGTTCAGGTAAGGGCCCAAGGCCCAAAGGTGACTTAAGGCCCGTAGTGATAAACCGCCATAATGGCATGGCTTGTATTGTAAGGCGAGATTAATTGGTCACCGGGCCGGACACTGTTTATGAGCCGGCCGGGACTCTATGAGCCGCTGGACGCGCTACTGCTACATATGTATCTGTAGCGCGGTTTTAGCCAACGCGCTACTGCGAGTTAGCACTAGCGTGCTTTTCTAACAAGTGCTACTGCTAAAGTACTGTGTATAACGTTTTCCCTAGTAGTGGATGGCTACCCGGTGCATCCCGAAACCCTTCCGGTGTCGGAATAACATCGTCCTATATATCAATCTTTACCTCTCGACCATTTCGAGACTCTTCGTCGTGTCCGTGATCTCATCCGGGACTCCTAACAACATTCGATCACCAAATCATATAACTCATATAACACTATATTGTCAAACGAACAAGCGTGCGGACCCCACGGATTCGAGAACTATGTAGACATGACCGAGACACCTCTCCGGTCAATAACCAATAGAGGAACCTGGATGTCCATATTGGCTCCTACATATTCTACGAAGATCTTTATCGGTCGAACCGTTATGACAACATACGTAATTCCCTTTGTCCATCGGTATGTTACTTTCCCGAGATTTAATCATCGGTATATCTATGCCTAGTTCAATCTCATTACTGGCAAGTCTCTTTACTCGTTCCGTAATACATCAAATACATCACCTGGTAACTAACTCCTTAGTCATTTGCTTGCAAGCTTATGATACGTATTACCGAGAGGGCCCAGAGATACCTCTCCGATACTCGGAGTGACAAATCCTAATCTCGATATATGCCAACTCAACAAACACCTTCGGAGATACCTGTAGAGCATATTTATAATCACCCAGTTACGCTGTGACGTTTGGTAGCACACAAGGTATTCCTCCGGTATCTGGGAGTTGCATAATCTCATAGTCGAAGGAATATGTATTTGACATGAAGAAAGCAATAGCAAAAAACTGAACGATCAATATGCTAAGCTAACGGATGGGTCCTGTCCATCACATCATTCTCCTAATGATGTGATTCCGTTATCAAATGACAACACATGTCCATGATTAGGAAACCTTAACCATCTTTAATCGACGAGCTAGTCTAGTAGAGGCTTACTAGGGACATGGTATTTGTTTATGTATTCACACATGTATTTAAGTTTCCGATCAATACAATTCTAGCATGAATAATAAACCTTTATCATGAATAAGGAAATATAAAATAACAACTTTATTATTGCCTCTAGTGCTTAGGCGAAGCCCTATGAAGATCACTTCACCATCACCATCACCACGCCGTCGTTCTGACGGAACTCATCTACTACCTCGACGTCTTGCTGGATCAAGAAGGCGAGGGACGTCACCGAAGCTGAACGGTGCGTAACGCGGAGGTGTCGTGCGTTCGGTACTTGATCGGTTGAAGTGCGAAGAAGTTCGACTACATCAACTGCGTTGTGAAACGCTTCCGCTTACGGTCTATGAGGGTACGTAGACACACTCTCCCCCTCGTTTCTATGCATCTCCATGGATAGATCATTGCGTGTGCGTAGAAAATTTTTTGTTTTCCATGCAATGATTCCCAACAGTGGCATCATGAGCCAGGTCTATGCGAAGATGATATGCACGAGTAGAACACAAAGAGTTATGGACGGTGATAGCTAGTCATACTGCTTACCACCAACGTCTTATTTTGATTCGGCGGTATTGTGGGATGAAGCGGCCCGGACCAACCTTACATGTCCACGCACATGAGACCGGTTCCACCGACTGACATGCAACTAGTTTTGCATAAAGGTGGCTGGCGGCTGTCCGTTTCTCCTACTTTAGTTGAACCGAATTTGACTACAGCCGGTCCTTGAAGAAGGTTAAAACAGCAAACTTGATGAATCACCATTGTGGTTTTATGCGTAGGTAAGAACGCTTCTTGCTAGAAGCCCGTAGCAGCCACATAAAACTTGCAACAACAAAGTAGAGGATGTCTAACTTGTTTTTGCAGGGCACGTTGTGACGTGATATGGTCAAGACATGATGTGATAAACATTATTGTATGAGATGATCATGTTTTGTAAGATATCAGGCAACCGGCAGGAGCCTTATGGTTGTCTCTTTATTGTATGAAATGCAAACGCCATGTAATTGCTTTACTTTATCGCTATGAGTTAGCAATAGTTGTAGAAGCAATAGTTGGCAAGACGACCACGACACAACAATGGAGATCAAGGTGTCGAGCCAATGACGATGGAGATCATGACGATGCTTTGGAGGTGGAGATCAAAATCACGAGATGATGATGGCCATATCATGTCACATATTTTGATTGCATATGATGTTTATCTTTTATGCATCTTATTTTGCTTAGACGGTGGTAGCATTATAAGATGATCCCTTCACTTAATTTCAAGATAAAAGTGTTCTCCCTGAGTATGCACCAATGCTACAGTTCGTCGTTTTGAGACACCACGTGATGATCGGGTGTGATAGACTCTACGTTCACATACAACGGGTGTAAGCCAGATTTACACATGCGGAATACTTGGGTTAACCTTGACGAGCCTACCATGTACAGGCATGGACTCGGAACACTGAAAACGAAAGGTCGAACTCTCTACCTTCGGGATTAGTGTTGGACCTAAATAAATATTATTTGGTGTTTGCGTTGAGCATGAATATGATTGGATCATATTTATTGCGATACGGTTATTCATTCAAGTCAGAGAATAATCGGAACGCGTGGATACCTCCATAGGAAGCACAACTTTGCTTCCACAAGAAGCACATTTGTGCTTACTGAAAGGGAAATGCACAACTGTGCTTTCACCGTTGTGTTTTCCAAAAGAGAAAATTATAGTTGTGCTTTCATCGAAAAAGGAAAAAAAACACACAACTTATGCTTCCATGAGAAGCACAGCTTTTCTTCCGTGGGAAGCACAACTGCCCTTCCTGCTACTCCCGCAGGAGTCGTTGAGTTTCCCCAAAATGGAAGGGTGAAATAGATAGCAGCAAAGCTTTCCTTCAGTTAAGAACTAAGGTTTATCGAACTAGTCTTAAGTTTTGAAGAAAGCTTTAGAAAGAAAAAAAATGCTCTAATTTCTCTGATTATCTTCACGTGATTTGTCATCGTCTAGATTGGTTCTCTCGAACTTAACCACAAGGTTCAAACTCCCTATTTCATGTACATCACATATTCACATGCAGTCCTCGACCACACCAACGTTGTCGCGCCAGGCGGCTCAATCTCGGTATTGTCATCACTCGGTCTCCACCATCGTCGCCACAGCTAGCCGCATCTTCTCGAACTCCGACTCGGCCCGCCGCCGCTGCAGAAGCTAAATGGGCCAGGCCCGTCACCACGGTAGGTACGTACTATAGCTACGTTGACACAGGCAATGGGTGGTGGTGGGAAAGGTAAAATCCACCCGCTTGGGCTAGCGACCGGCTTGGTTCAACGCAGACGCAGCAACCGAGCGCTCAAATGCCCGCGTCGTCGCATGAAACTATTGCTCGCCAGCATACGAGTATGTTATTAGTGAAAAAAAAAAGACAAAACAGGCAAGACACCAAATCAGCGATGTTCAATTTCTTGACTATTGCTATGGTGTTTAAATTCTTGATGACTATTGTTATGGTCAAATACAGTATCGTTATCACCAATCAAACAAACCAACAGTAATGGTTATGTAGCCACTATTACAACCAGTTACAAAGTCAGTGGAGCAGAGCTCCAGGCACGAGTTAGACGATGTCATGTGTAACACGGATCCAGAGACATACCAAGATCATTTCCCCAGAAAGCAGAGACATATTCTCTACATGCAGACAGGAAGCAGGAGCTGCTTGATAATCTCGCAACCTTGGCTCATCTCATCTCACTCACCACACAGGAGAGAGGCACCATAGACTGACGGGTCGGATCAGCCAATGCACCCGTCTCTCCTATTAAGGCTTCAGCGGAGATGGAGATCTCAGTGATTACCACCGACAAGTTCCCGCAATCACTTCAATCTCGTGCACATAGTCCGTCAGCGCTTGCTTCACTACCGGCGGGCAATCAAGAGAGCAAGATGCAACATTTTCTTCTGACAAAGCTTGTGTGGGTTTTTCAACATTTTAATATTTGCCATCTTTTCGCCAGACACCATGACACGGGCGATGCTAAAATCATCCCCCTTTTCCAGTGCAAACTGCCATTCCCTCGCTGTGATGTAGAACCAGTTTTTGTTCGAAGTTGTGGTTGCCTTCACCTCCACATACTCTATCCGATTATCTCCATGGTGATGATAATATCGTAGGGCAGTCCGGTTTCGGTGTCTGCATTCACCCACCTGACGTTCTTGGCCCCTAGCCGCTCAACCAAATGTTTGTAGGCTACAGCTTCACCAACCCTGCCAGTTTTTAGTAACTGGGCTGCGCGGAGCCTTTCCCTGCCTTCTGAAGTATTGGGCATTTTGTCACTGAAATCCATTACCTCAGTCTCGCTAGGTGAACCGGTCCCCAGGTCCAAATAAGCAGGTGCACCGTCCGAGTTAATGGACATCACCATCTGAGGCTCGTCCGATGTTGCCACTGTGCTTTCTGTGTGTAAATTACTTTCTAGACTCGTATCCTCTTCTATAACCCAATCCTCGTCGAGCTGAACAGGAAACCAATTATCTTCTGTATTTGTGAGCTCAACATCATTCACCTCTGTATCTTGCAGGGGTCCAGGAAGCCAATTATCATTATTCACCTTTGTATCTTGCAGGGGTCCATGCTGACTTCTGCGGGATGTTCTAAAATCAGGAGCTGTTCTCCAATTATTAGGTGGCCAACTTGAAACAGTTCCGTCTGACCTCTGATGTTGTTTGTGAATATTGAGAACACAGGCAGATGAGGTTTCAACCGGTTTGGAATCAACACCTTGATCGGGTACAAACTCTGGCACAAACGAGGAAGAAAAGGACCAAACTGCTTCATCTTCAGGCAACGCAGGCACATTCTGATTATTAACGACAAAAGACTCAACCTGTTCAGCTGAGGTGCCAGATTCTGCCATGGTTTTGACCATGTGCAGAAAATTAGCAAAGTGCAGATCAGGGGATCCATCAAAGAAAACTCTAGAAGTTTCCAGAAACAATGAATGTGAATCAGCTTCTTGCGTGGCATACAGAATATTTCCCTGAAAATAAATAACAGATCAAATCATATGAACTTTAAAGCTCATGGCAGATGACATAACAGAGCAAGCCTTAATCATCAAGTGCATCAAGCATTCAAGCAATGCCTCGGTTGCAGGAACTTCTAAAGGTCTTAATTTTGCATACAGTCGACAAAATGTAAGAAGGTCGATACATGGCAGTACATTACACTTAATTTAACTATTTATCAGATATAATTAGCAACCGAAGTTGGAGATTGCCAGTTATAGCATTATTCGGATGCAAAGGTGCATCAGTATATTCAGTGGCACATCACTATATGCTTCAGCGGTGTCATAGGAGAGGGACCTGAGAATAAACCATCTAACTAAGCAAGCAATAGTCCATCGTAATTACCTAACAACTATGCAGTTAATATTTGGAAACTAAAGATTAGCAAGGAGGTAATCACTCACACTAGTTACCATAAAGGCAGAACAGAAACATAGGTACCAACCTGCAGAAGACAATGGCATTTGAATCTTTTCTTAGAAGAACTCTCATGTCCTTTAAGCATATACTTGTGGAACAACTTTTCAACAACAATAATCTGAAGATTGCTAAGCTTCATGATCTCATTTTGCTGAAAGTTGATATATGCATCTCTATGTGTCTTATAGATGTAGCGTTGCATATATGGTAACAGTCCACAAAGCAAAGTAGCCTTTTCCCTGTTGTCAGCCGTGCCATAGAATATTGCTTCACGATGCACAACCTATACAAAAGCAACAAATGAATGAGAACAATACTTAAGATGGACACAAATTCAGGATATGCCACTCCATAAACCAAAGTTCTGAAAAAATAACCTAAACTTAATATGCAGCTCGCGCAGTTGCGGAAATGGTAAATAAAGTACTATATACTTTAAAATATGACATGTACATATTAAGTACTCCCTCCGTTCCAAAATATAAGTCTTTCTAGAGATTTCAACAAGTGACTACATACGGAGCAAAATGAGTGAACCTACACTCTAAAATATGTCTACATACATCCGTATGTTGTCCATTCGAAATGTCTAAAAAGACTGATATTTAGGAACTGAGGGAGTATGATTTACAACATATAACCTTCAAATGCTGCTAGCCTATTACTAGCAGATATGAGTGAAATCATAATGTGACCCTTGCAGTCAATTTTGACGACTGTGATGAAGTCATCATCCCCAACAAGGCTATAAAGAACTAGTATGTGTATAATGTGGAAGTGGTGGAAAGTTGAGTAACTTTTTCTAGTTAAAAATAAAGAAAAGAAAAGAAGCACGTGCGACAGTAGCCCTTTCCCTATAACAAAAATGTACAGTTTTACCAAATTTCTCGTCAATTATTCTATTATAGATGGAATCATAGGATGGAGATTTCAGAATTTTACGTTCAGAAACTTGTGGGAAATTCCAATTGACTTTGCAGTTTCAACAGCATGACACACACCATTACAACACCTTCCACCCTCATTTCTCGCTACTACCACTTGCAGGATGGGTAGTGGTTCTAGTGGATGGTAGAAATTAACATTGTGAAGCACATGAAAAATTCACTTCTACCATAAAGAATTGCTTTAATTTATTGCATCACTCTATTTCCTTGTTGCCTTAACCTTCTACTGTAGTCTTTTAAAAAAATCCCAAGAAGGTGTCACTTCCTACTACCCATTTGTAGGATGAGTAGCGTACGGTAAAATAGTCGAAGGGCTGAGGCCAATCTTTATTAAGATCGGAGAGAACATTTACGAAGCAGCGAAGGCCGCCAAGGGTACAAGCAGGCGAAGCTGTAGCACAGCCTCATGACCAAACACCACAAACACACAACACCACGACCACGTGAGCACCAGCAGCTACAGGTAGTGACACATGCCAGACACACACCAGCAGCACAGCAAAAGCACGAGCAGCCAGCTAGAAGGCTGCAGTGGTAGCAAAATACCCTGCCTCCCACCAGGGTCTCAGCTCCTCAATGATCGTGTCCACCACTCCAGCCGGGGTCAATGAGAGGCCGTTGAAGATTCATGCATTGTGCTCCAATGCACCAGAATCACCACTGTATCAAAGTCCCTCCTAAGTAGCTTAGGGGCAAGCTTTCCTCGCGCGCAGCCATACGGTATAAATAGTAGTAGTGAGGCGCATTAAAATCTGCTTGTACCATAGTAAACTTTATTTACCAAAACATTGCTTTTTATGCTAACTTCCATTTTCCGGTTCTCCTAGTCATTAAATAGACAGATATGGGCCTGGTAAAGCAGGCAGCTGATATAGTAGCTGTCAGGCGCCCACAAACTGGCCACTCTGTTCGGTTGTGATGCAAGCGACTGTTAGTTGTTACAGGCCGCTAAAACCCGCTACAGCATAGTTTGCACTGTGCAGCAGCATTTTGGTGCAAATACATTGTGTATTTTCGTATAATTCATTCGTTACATATTACTCAAGATGTGAAATATGCCCTGATCCAAATAACCAAAATACAAGATTTATGTTTCTGCAAACACAGTCAAGCACTGTTTCTAATGGATGCAGAACATGAAGCATGAGATTGCATCTAAATTAGGCCAATAGCGCATAGCAAACTTTACTAATCTTCTAATCCGTATTACTTTGCACAACTTTGCAGCTAAATGATGAATTACATACAACATTTCCAGCATGAAGACTTGGCTGAATGTAGGAAAGAAGTCACCAAAGATACCATAAAACAAGAAATATATTACCTTGGATAGGGCTGGGATACCTAGGCTTTTCATCAATGCAGCAACTCTTCCATACAAGATTTGCATGTCCTCAGAAGAAAGTTTACCAAATTGTATGAAGTCAACATCAATACAGTTCTGAAAGTGTTGTTTCAACTCATCATCATCTGACCAGCAAACGAGGCCAAAAGATGGATGGAGAGAGACCCATTTATCAACCAGGGTTGGCAATATCGTTGTCTCTAGCTTCTGAAGAGAATCTTTCACGTAAACTAGATCGTTCTTGTCACTCACAAAATGGGTATCGGTAGCCCATCTCACAAATACACGGAAGACCTATGTAGAATGTGGAAACAAAAGTTCATATTTTAAAGGCATACAGCCAACAGTTGAGGCAATGAGAAATAAGAAGACATAACTTTAGGTACTCCATGCACAAAAGCAACTTACCTGATGGGCTACTTGTGAAGGCAGTGCAACTTTAGATAGCCGTAAGAGCATCTCTACATAATCAGCTGTTGTTGGAACTTTTGGTACACCACATGCTTCCGTAAAGAATTCACAAAGGTTTGGATAGGTTGAGCACAGCATCCTTCTTGGGAACATTCTATTCTTCACCAAAACGAATTCCTCTGTTGTTTCAGAACAACCTGTTGGGTCATGCCAATAGAGGTCTTTTGGGGATAAAAATTTACCATGGACGACCTCACTAGATCGAGCACGGATTAGTGGTGTAAATATAGATGAGCATGACGTGAACTCCCGTTTGATGTCAACCTTTGCATCAGCTGCACCTTCTGACACGAAGGTATAGAATTTGCACATCTGGTCCACACTGAAGAAAGGGCAGGTCAACCATTAGAAGTTATTTGAGAAAAAAAAATTGCAGGGTAGTGTGCGGTAAAAACTACTACATGCCGGTGGGATTGATCTGAAATGTTCATATTAGTTCTTAAGCACATACCCACATTTTAAGCAACCACATGTATAGATTAAAATGGAAACATGGTAGTGTTTAGACTAGTAATCTTTACAGTTGCTTCGCATCTAAACATGGAGATCAGATTTTTTTTTAATGAAATACCTTGCGCTGAACGGAACTTGTGATGTCATCCATAAGTTCAGGGTCATTAAAGCGTCACTGTGGGATACATTTGTTTTGAATCCAATATCCTTCCTTAGTGACCTGCTGGATACCTGTTCCACAGAAATGAAGTTTCCAGGTGAGTGGTCGTACATGTTGGTAAGGATAAATAAACACTTTCTTTCTATCGGCTGGTAGGTAATAATAAAAACTACAAACCTGAGGTACAGCATATGGGGCCACACCACCAAGCAGGGAACGCACGTTTTCACAATCATAAAACAAATCCGTTGCATTATGAAGGTCATAATCCACAGTTGACGCTATCCATTTGAAGCTTCTGATACATTTCATAAAGGATGACTCGACTGTTCTGTTTCCATCACAACTGGTCCCGCTTGTGAGACACCAAGCTTTTGCACTATAATGATCATCCCAGAAACTGTCAAGAACCTCCAGAAGATATATGCAATTTTCTCGGCAATTTTTTGAAGAAAATGATGATAAAATGTTATCCAGCTCTGGTGACTCCCAGTCATACACTGTACAGGATGTTCCAGAAACACCACCTTGCAATATTCTTCCTGCTATCGAAGAATCAACTTGGGATATGTTTTTCTCAACTTTCGTTACATGCACAAAATCAGTCACACCCATCTCCTCAAAAAATTGCCTCCAACTTTTCAGCACAGATGGCAACAAATCTGAACCATGATTCATCAAGTAACCGCTATCAAGTTCTATCCATCTGATTTCAACATTCTGAAGTAGCTTGCCTATGTCCACAGGACTTCCATATTCTTTATTGAAGTGAATTGGTTCATCAGCGGGGCACTTGTAGCCATGGTTTGTAAGTAAGATGGGTCTACCTCGTAGTTCTGACATTATCTCTTCCTTCCCAGAATTACAGCTTGTACATGGAGACTGAAGATGAAGCATGATAAAACTCACATACTCTATCATCATCATCTTATCAGCCTTCTTAGCATCTGTACCATTTGGCAAGGATGCAAGGATGTGATTTTTGATAATTTCATGTCCAGACAACTTTCGCACCCCGATTTTCAGAAGAACATCCGTCAGGTCATTAGCTCTCATTTCTTCTATAAGGTATTTATTTTTACCGGACACAGAGAAAAGCAATGGACTAACAAATCGAAGGTTGCCATACAGAATTGGGAAATCCTTCATGCTACCTTTGCAGTCAGGTGTGGAACTGAGAATATCATGAGGCAACCATATAGGGCCATCTGCTACAGAACTAAATGAACCATCTGAAAGCGGAATGCATGGTAATTTCCTGAGAGCACATAAAAGATCACCTTCCAGACTTGTTGTCGAGGGAATATTTTGAAAAGAACGTGACAGCGCCAAATGAAGATTTACAAACCAAGCACATAGCCATTCCATCCCCAGTGACTCAATGCAACCCTCAGTTCGGCAAATTGATGATACCATATCAATAAAAACATTTGGTCCATGATCGTGAATACCTAGGGCCCTTGATAACGTATCAGGTATGATGATATCTTTTGACAGATAACCAAGACCAAGATGCTGATGAAGTAAGCCATCAGAAAACAGCATTTTAGTCTGTTCATCCCAACCCCTTAATGTGTTGCATGGATAGACCCATTGCGAACTAGAACCCTCCAAAACCATGCACCTATTCAGACGTAACTTGGAAAGGATTAAGTGAGGGAGCTTGCAAAAGAATCCATGAACTTCTCCTGCTAGAGGAACAAAACTCATGAATGCTGTAACAGCCTTTCCAGGGCAACTCTGGAAGCAGGGAAGGGAACAAAAGGATTCTTGCGCACTGACAAACAAAGAGGGGAATTCGGATAACAACCACTGGTTCCATGCATTATCTGCATCCACTTCCTCTCTGGAAGAAGGTAAAACAAAATCCCCTTGAAGAATGAATTTAAGACCATAGTTCCTTAGAGGTAGAAAAGCGAACACAGGCTGTTGCTTCAAGTAAGGTTCATACTCTCCTTTCTCAGTCTCCTGCAAAGTAAATGCCAGAGCTATCTCTGTAGTGTGCACATCATGGCGTACAAGTGTGCCCTGTAACTTCTTACTAACTACCAACCAACTCATTATCTCATTCCCATGTGAAATCCTCACAATGCCATCACCAAGAGCCTTTCTTCTCATAACCAGCAGTGTGTCATTCACCACATTCTTAAACTTGATACAATTTAGTCGGTTAAGGAACAGAAGCAGAGATGGGTGGAGATCTGAAAACATGGATGCAATGGAGCACATGCCAGTGTCATCCCTGAATTTAGATCTGAAGGGAAGTAAAATGCAAGTATTCCAGCGGGAACAAGCGTCCTTGTCATCTTCAACAGATAACATTCTACTCAAAGAGCTAGTACTGTAGGGTGGAACTGCAGTTGGCAATACAAAACCAATCTGGCCGTCGGTAATGTCAAATTTCACATGGAAACCATTTGAATGGATCTCTGGAGCATCAGTTACCTGACATATTAGACAGAACAAAAATGTGATTTTTCCCCTAACTCGAGATTCCTACCAGAAATAGTAGATGGCAAAAAATCGAATGACTGATACAAAAAGAAATTCATGAAATCATAGGCACGCAATAGTAAAATCATTATGGCTTTATGGTGGTAATAATTGGAAATGATTCTATTGAACCTACCCGAAATACTGATTTAAATCCAATACCCTTATTTCCAATATAACCCCTATTGGCTCCTTTCTTTGTTGAGTTACCAATATCACAAAGAGCTCTAATGTTCTCAGCAGAAAAGCCCCTCTCGTTGTTGAGAACAACGATACCATTATCCTGAAGAACGAATGCTAATGTGGGTTCAACATCCTCAAGATAAGTATTATCGTCAGCATTCTGTACCTGAATAGAGTACGCAGATGTCAGCAAAAAACTGATCTTCGCACCAAACAAGCACAAAAAATGAACGAGTGCACAGAGTTAAGCTTACCAGCTCAAGAAGTAGGTGAGAATCCTGAGAGTATAATTCTTGTGAAAGACAATGCAGTGCTCGGCCAAGTCGAGCATGCTGCTTTGTCAACAAACTATTCTCGGTGCAGCTTAGAGCCTGATCCAAACCAAACTCATCACGTCAGATAGTCTCAATAACTAGAGCTGCTTCCTCGAGATTAATTTCTCCCCTCACGGGAGATTGGTTTGTATTCAATGCAGTTTCTGCCTTGACTCCAACAGGATTTAACATGTTCTGGTTTTCCTTATTATTCATAGAAAGGACTTGATCCTTTCCGCCAGGAAATGATTTAGTACTGTCATTCACCATATCAACATCATGAGGAATAAGCATGTTAGAGTTTTCAAGTGTAGGTCCTTCAGATACAGCTGATGTATGCCCAGAAGAAGAATGTGTTTCTGTCTTTGCACGACCTTCTTCAGCTAAACAGAATTCACGATAATCTTCGACCCACTCGGTAATTCCAAGTGACAACCCAACATCATGAAGCATGCAAAGCTGCCAAGTTTCTGTGGCTTCATGTAAGATGACTGAATAGCAATTTTTGGTAACTGTCCGAAGTCCGGACAATAGTATATCTGCTGCAAGACTCCGAATTCAGAAGGCAGATGACCAAGACAATCAAGGAAAAATTTGGCAACAAAATGAATAGTGCTGTCAATGTTTGTTAAGACATCAGACATGACATTTCTTGCAGAAGACAGCTGAGAGCTTTCTTGAACATGGCCAACAAAATGAGGAGAGCTGTCATGCTGTTCAGCACTTAGATTATGGGATCCCTCAGTCACAAATGGTTTGCCTTCAGAACTAGTGTTCATTGGGTCCTTGTTGTTGTTCATTATGATACCTATTGCTCACAGTGCATAACACTTCAGTAAGGAAATTGGAGTATTCACAGAACCATTGTAAATGTGCAGCAAGGAAAGCAGCTTCACTGCCACTTGAAATGGTGAGCATTGAATAATGGCTTCTAAAAATTGGTCAACCGTGGCTGATGGATCTACTCTTATAAATCTACCATCTGTGGTCACGATGCAAGCTAGCTGTTGAACTGGACCTGCATTCAGCAGCCAGTGTATGAAGGAACCCAGTGACGGAGCAAACAACATATCCCAATGTGACCAAAGAAGCAGATCTGACAACATTGGAGCCTTAAGTAAACAGTTAGTTGCTTCTCGTGAAGAAACTGTTTCAGAATAATAAGTTTGTTCAACAGAACTGTTCCTCTGCCCACCAACAGTATCATGCTCGCCTGGAGACATTCCAGACCACCGTTTCTCCAACAGAGAGATAGAAAACATGATATTATTTGTGTGTGTGCTCCTTGTCTGTCTCTCTATAGAACCTTTAAGTTCTTCCCCAGATTTGAATTGTGCAATATCAAAACTAATTGTCGGGAACTGCCTTTTGAGAAGCATAAGGAAACTATCCCCTGAAAAGTCGCCATCTTCTAGCCAGTTACCCTCGGCTTGGCAGAGTAGGACTTCAATTTGTTGCCGCAGTACAGAAACTTCCAGAGACGAAGAATCAGAGTTCCCCGCTTCAACAAACTACTCAACTTAGGGGAAGTGATCACCATGTTTTCCCAAAAACTCAAGGAAAGTCCCATGGCCAAGAGAAGTAAATTGCTTGGCAGAAAATTGAGTAGCTACCCATATTTCACAATCATGAAGTGTCTTCAGGAACATAAAATTTTCCACTTTCAAAGCCCCAGCTCTCGAAACCCCACTGTTGGATTCAAAATATTCAGTAATTCTCCTGATGACATCATCAGCTGTGACATCTGCATGAACAAACACAAATGATAAGGGGGTATTTCTTTGTGTCAACTGTCAAGTGGTGCAGCAGCTGTTAGAGGTTGGTTCCAGTTCCATATCACAGAATTTGATTGAGTGCAAACAACTGAGACGAAAGAGAGCGAGTGAGAGTGAGAGAGTGAGAGAGAGAGATTACTGGGTCCAGGCTGATTGGCTCCTTTAGCAATGCATTTAGTATTTTCTTTACTCGGGGGCTCAATTTCCATAACCTCCGTTGTGGTGTTA
This sequence comes from Aegilops bicornis, assembly GCA_021605145.1. NCBI lineage: Eukaryota > Viridiplantae > Streptophyta > Magnoliopsida > Poales > Poaceae > Aegilops > Aegilops bicornis. The sequence goes on from CM038673.1 coordinate 726,762,631, forward strand.
GGAATAGGACTTGATGACAATTTACTCTCACTAAAGACATGGATCGCATCATAAATACTATCCAGCAGACCACAGGCCATAGATCTAACCTGCATATACATGACACAGGACATTAAATATGATCACAAAATGCTACCAGAACTTTTCAGCAACAGATACAGAAAAAATAAGGAAGAACTGCAAGCTACCAATCAGGACACAAGCTATCCTCTCGAGAATGTATCCCTAGAAACATAACTAACAAAAAAAACTGAATTTTTTAAGACATAGCCAATACACATCTACAATGTCACAAAATGTGAGGTCCAAATTTGAAATACAGCTCAAAAATCAAAAAACAAATTTAGCTCTGATAGTGCTAGTGGGCCCAATTCACGGCCCAATTCGAAATACGTTCATAAAATAATTTGCCTTATTTGTTTCTAGCTGTGGGCCAAATTTGAGTGTGAATTTTTGTTTCATGGTAAATATGTGCCGTTCTCCATGCTGAATTATTTTCAGATTTCTTTTACGACTTTTAGCTTGTGTTTTCACCTTGAGCGAACCCACCATAAGACTTGGTGCACCGGATGCATTCACACCTGCAGATCTATTGGCTCACATCAGGAAATTTATGCTACCGAGCCTAACTAATCTCAACTTTGAAGTGCATTCTATGTGTAGCAACTAAAAAGAATGAAGCCGTTTTGCACACAACATATCTGGTTAGTAGATCCAATTGTAATGTAGGAGTTGGCTGAAAAAGGAATCAACTCACTGCAACATTTAGGAAGCCAATGCCTGGGTATTGCGAGAAGAAATTTATCATTTTCCTCTTTTCTTCTGGTGTTTCTGTATAGTAATTTGCTATCAATTCCAAAACCTGCATCAATGAGAAGTACAAAATAAATTAGATTTGGAAATAGTAAAAGGCCCTACTGAAACTGAAAACACCTATATTCTGCTGAAATTGATGGTATTGTTCGAATTTTAGAGTTAAGATGAAGAAATTGTATCCAGAAAACATCGAAGGAGTAAGAAAAATATCAGAAAAAAATGATAGAAACTAGGGAGAGGGGAGCTAACAAGTACTCCCTCCGTTCACAAATACAAGATGTTCTAAGTTTTTTCTGAATCAGATGTATATAGACATGTTTTAGTGTGTCTGTTCACTCATTTCAGTCCGTATGTAATCCATACTGAAATATCCAAAACATCTTAGATTCAGAAAAAGGTTAGAACATCTTATATTTGTGAACCGAGTGGTTAGCATTTTGTAAAGCATAAAATAGTTGAGGTCCATCCAGCCAAAATATATGCACTGTTTTTAACACCAAAAGACTCGTGATCTGACCAAGCACAAATAGAATTAAGATGTGCCGCCCAGATTTGAATACCAGGATTGAAACAGTTGGAAAAATATTGGTTCAATCTGTCTGACCAAGGACAACAAACTCCAGGCCAAAATATCATGAATGTAAACCATCAGCAGAGAAAAAAAACACAAATAGACACAAATAATCGGCAGAAAGACAAGACACACAGTCTTGCAGGTTTCCATGGCATATCTCGGCATCCACCAATCATCCAACTACCAGGCTGGATCGAGGAGGAGGGATGGCCAGATCCAGGCATGGTAAGGTGGGGATCTGGCTTTTCCCGAGCTCAAGCGCGGCAGCATGGACCACGATGACCCCAACCTTAGTGGGGATATTTGGCGGGGGTCTCCCCCACCCCAAATATAGCTCTCGCCATCGAATCGCCGACACTGCTGCAGATGTGCCAAACCGTGTTTATCGATGGAGCAAAGAGGAACATGAGAGAAATCAGTGCCTCGGTGGAGTGTTGGATCACTTCCTCTAAATTGAGTAGACCCACATGCTATGTATTCTGTTGGTATTTATGTTTGTATTTGTAGCAAAAGAGAAAGCAAGCACAGATTTTTTTTATGCATATGCAGAGCCCAGATTCCAAGCTCAATGGGGCTTTAGGGCTGAAAATCCACTCTGATAAATGTAACTATAGTTCACAACTATTCAGAGAACAAGGATTTGACCATAAGTGAACAGCTAGCAAGCATACCTGTTGAACTGAATGTTCACGGCATGCTTCTTTCCAGGTTGTTATGAATTTCTCCAGCTTACCTGTACTTAGGAAGCAATTAGGCGATACTTCTTTCTTTTTTATTTGCATCTTTTGCCGCTTATTGGGCTGTTTGCACAAAGAGCTAGGAGTCCCGTTTTCCTCATATTTCCTTTTGTTTCTTGAATGGACATTTACTTCATTCGCTTTTACCTTGCTGCTCACTATAGCTGGTTTTTTACTCTGTTCTGATTTCAAACCAAGACGTTTAATTTCTTCTGCTGTCGAAGGATATGGGCAGCCACTGACACTTTTATCAGCATCCTTTCTGTCAACAATATAACAGCTATCTTCGCTCTCACTCTCCTCCACGGCATCCTTCGAACTACTACCGTCATCAACTTCATCACCGGCTGAATCAAAACGAATATGCTTATTGATGCCTGGTAATTGCTTTATACGGCTAGTTATATCATCGAACCTCTTGTCCAACTCCTGCTTCCCAGAATGAAAGTCTGTCTGTTTTGGTAGATCCTTCTCACAAGTGCTATCACGAGAACCACTGGTCTTGCCTAGATGTTTAATTGCAGCAACTTCATTTCTTCTGGCCTGTCGGAGGAAGGAAATGTGCAACCTACAAAACCCCCACAAATCAGAAAAAATAAATATTCTGGTGCAAAGTAAGAGACAAAATAGTACTCCCTCCGATCCATATTACTTGTCACTCAAATGGATGTACCAAACACTGAAATATGTCTAGATACATCCATTTCAGCCACAAGTAATATGGATCGGAGGGAGTAGCAGGAAGGCTGAAGGAAGTAATTTCAATCTCTAAGTACACACCAGTACCAACGTTGGAGCACACAAGGAAAGTGAACAAGTATGTGCCTAAAAGAGAAGGTACATACCCCAAGCTCTGTACGCCAAGACACCGAAGTTTCTCCTTCCCAGAGACCGACTTTTGTTCCGCGAGATAATCCAAGAAGCTTTCCGCTGTGACTTTCTCCTTAGAATTATCTATAAACTTCTGCAGGCAACTGATAATCTCCTCGCTACTAAGCTTAGGCACCTTGGATAAATCAGCAGGTACAAAAAAATAATGTGCAACAAGTGGGTGCTGAAGAAAAGGGCCCAACCCCAGCTCTTCGAACTGACCAATACCCTCGTTCTTGCATATCTCAACCTCCAGGTCATGAATAGATACGATTTTTCTTGCTGCAACATAACAATGGATGAATGTGTTCACCTGACAAACAACAAACCAAGTCCATGTAAAGTCAAACAGCAGATAACCATGTGCAGTTGTCCAAAATATACTTAGTGATGATTTGACCATTAGAAAGAGCTCTGCACGCTTTATGCTGCCGCAGAAAATGAGCAAAAAAGAAGCATTCTGGCACTTGTTACAAAATGAGCAAGCATTTAAGCAGCGCTGTCTACAGAAAATGAGCAAAAAGAAGCATTATGGCGCTTAATTTAACATGAGCAAACTAACTTTGATCATTTACCCAACGGTTCAATTATTGCAAGAAGAGCCATAGTGAATTACAATGCTATGCTATGGCAAGGGAGCATATTAGTTAGGTTTCCTTTTCCTTACTCTTCTGTTTCCACATACTAGCAGAGCAGAAGGTGCTGTGGAGTTTAGCACAGTTAAATTATCTGATAAGATGAGAACATGTAACGAAATTAACATAACAGGCATGGAACGTGCACAAGTCTGGGTGCAGTGCACTGTGCAAACATACTCGCAACTTCACCAAACACAGGGCAACAATCTCAGCGCCACTTGTGTTTACAAATGAAATCAGAACAGAGTACTGCACAATATCCGGCATGAGACGAAGGCCTATATAAGCATGACAAAGCTAATAAAAGAGGGAGAGCAGGGCATAGAGCACACGGCTGCGCCGCCCCCTGTCAGTTTGCCTCATGGTGCCAACACATGGCAGTTCAATTATGAACTGGAGCGCAGAAGCAGCAGAGTTTGCAGGGTTAACAACGTGTTTTCTCAACGAACCAAGCTCCAGCAATTGCAGATGAAATCACTGTAAATTCAAAACAGAACATGTACGAGCCTTGCGAGGTCACGTAGTCGCGTACGGTGCGAGCTACCGCGATCTCAGCCGAGCAGGTATACTGACCTTGCCCTCGATACTGAAGAGTTCTCGCAGGACGGGCACGTCGTGGAGCTGGACGCCGAGGGACCCCCACGAGTCCGCCTTGAGCGCCACGAGCGCCGCCTGGGCCACCTTCCACCCGGTGACGGCCTGGCCCGCGTGCGTGAGCTCGTCCCTCGCCTTCGTCGCCGCCGCCTGCGCCCTCTCGAGCGCCGCGGGGTTGCGCGGCGGCGGCGGCGGCTGCTGCTGCTGCTGAGGCGGGGCCGACGCGGGCGAGGGGTTGGGCGGGCGGTGCTGGACGTTGGGGGTGGTAGGGCTCTGGGCGTAGCCGGGGGAGGGGAGCGGCGGCGGCTGCTGGTACTGCTGCTGCTGATGCTGATGCTGCTGGAAGTGCTGCTGGTGGTGGAAGGCCGCGGCGAGGGCGGCCTGGTTCTGGAGGAGGAGGTGGGGGAGCATGAGATGGAAGGGGTCCTGCCCGAACTGGGGGTTAGGGGTGAAGGGGTAGGGGTTCACGGCCGCGGCCGCGGGGTCGGAGGACGAGGCTGCGCCGTGCCACGCGGCGGCGAAGGCGGCGGCGCGTGGGTCGTAGCCGTGCGGCGGCATCTGGGGATTGCCGCGGCCCCTCATCGGGGCGGCGGCGGGTTTCGAGCGGCGCGGCTAGGGTGGGTTTGGGGGTGGAGGCGGCGCCGATGGCGTGAGGTGGAAGAAGGGGAAAGAGGAGGAGGAGGTGTGACCTCCGTGGACACGCGCGCTAGGGCGGCTTGGGCTCAGGGATTTTATCTTGGTTTACACCTCTGCGTTGCGGGCTTTTCGGGCTGGGCCGGTCACAAAAATCGGCCGCCTGTCCTTCATGGGGTTCCCACAACACATTTTTTTATTCTTATTAAATCCAAAAAAAACTTTTTTACTTTCCTTTTTCTTATGAAAACATATCTTCTAGGAGTAATAGCTGGCCCCATTAACTTTTTTTAAAGCACATGAAACTATGATAGCGCTGTGATACACTCACAACCCTAGCTATTGTGCCCATAACTTCCTTGCACGTCGCCGCCTGCGTTCCCCTCCTCTTCCACATATGGCGGCCTCGTCGACGATGAGAGGAGTTGGGGGGAAAGGGGGGCATCTTTCTTGTTTTCCTTTTCTTATATTTTTTTCCCTGGCAACATCAACAACGTGGTGGCGGCGATGGTTGTTGGAATAAGGTATCTTTGTTTTTTTTCCTACCTCGCCGACGCCTGATTCGGTGTAAGGAAGGGCATGTAATAGTTCGTGTCCCTAGATTTGTTTATATATTGGCAATTGTTGCATCTTTTAAGGAGAGCTACTTGGCCGACTTTTGATTGCAAGTCCGTATTGTGTCGGATGATTCTTCAACCGACATTGCTTCAGCGATTTTTAAATCTCACTCACGGGCGAATGGTTATTGTTGTCTTCAAAGGCTGGTATGGTTATTGCAAGGTTCGCAGGGGCCTTAAACATTCAAAGACTTGTGCTCAAATGTTATGCATCGACAACGAAACCGACTCAAGTAAGAGAGCATCTATGTGGTAGGTAACTAAGTTTTTTTCAGTTTCAGTCGATTGATCCTAGCCGTTCGATTCAGGCCAATGGCTGCCTCACGTTATTCTTTCGCGACGTATTCCCCCTGGCTCCCCTCCCTCCCTTCCCAATGGCGTTGGGGTTGGCCACCACATCCCCATATCAAGATCGACTGCCATCTAATCTAAGTCGTAGTTAGAATGAAAGCCCCCACCAACACTTCTGAATCCTCGTCCCAATCTCCGACGTGGTCCTAGCTTGGTCTCGCCATTTGCAACGCGGCCAGCCATGTCGCCTTCGTCTAGCCTCAAAACTCCGCACTACATCTACTAAAAAATCGACCAATCTGAAAAATATTCTCAGATGCCTAAGGAATAACAAATCCGCTAAATAACAATTGGTGATGTCACTATGTCCAGCTCTCCAGACTGGCTGACTTGATGCGGCTAAGAGCAACTCTAACTAAGTTATCATATTTGTAGTCGTCATATTGCATATAGAGCCTAATCTATAATATTTTGAAAGATGGTCAGGTGACATGCAAACTTGGAGTCACCATATATCAGCCTTCATAATATACTTTTTCGTATCTTTATTCAACCACTTGAATTGAATCCAAAAGATCATATTATTTCAAACGTAATTATGCATATAATTTTAAACGAATAGCATGAAGAAAAGCATTGGAGTTAAATCGACATGTACAAATCACATGTTGTTGGCGTGTGCACCGTCCCCTTATCTGGTATGTGCATCAACCCCGTCTCCTCTGGCGTGTGCACCGTCCAGCTCTGGCATGTGCCCTTGCTTCTTGCTTCAAAGGACCTGGAACATATGATCGTCATCCGCATCTTCACCAAAAATGATCGCTCACTGGATTCATGGTGTTCAGATCCAACATGATGAACTGATTCTCCTCGGATGTCTGTTTATTTGTCACCCGACGCTCCTCAATTTCAAGCGTATGTGCCTCCATCTCTTCATGGCGTCGCCGGCACTCTTGCATAGCATCCCACCTCGTCGTCTTCTCTTGGAACTTCTTCTCCTTCATATCGAGCTTTTCTTACTTCCTCTTCTCCGCATACTCGTTCCTTGTCCTCATCGAGACACTAATCTTTCTTTTCATCACCTCCACCTCTCCTTATCTCTTGAGTTTCTCCTTTGTTACCTTCCTCTCGTCGGGACGACCCGTGTTAGAGGCCAGAGTGGGACCTCTAGGCACCCTTTCCTCTCCATCACCATCATCATCTTCACCATCGTCCATCTCATTAGCAGAATTATGCACTCCAATTTTTGGAGAACCGTCATCATTCCTCGATTTCTACTTCTCGTTGCCTTCCAAGAGATTTCAACAATGTAGGAGGCCAATGCAATTTGCGCTTTGACTTGGCCACATGTTGTGCCTCTCCTGGGCTATATAATCCTAAAAGATACAAATGTTCAAATCGATGTGAATGCTCATTAAAATGCAAATGTGGCAATAAAAAATTAACAAGATTGCTTAGATATTGCTCAACGGTGACACTGCTAGATGGCTTCGTACCCCATCCGTTTATGAGAGATTTGAGGGTACGTTTCGTTGGATGCCCAAGGTGATGTTTGAAATGCTCCTCGATGCGCTTTCAATACTTTGTACTTATTTGATCTTTTCCGGCAACCACTCGAGAGAGATCTTTTGTCACCCCCTCAAAACAACAATATCATCACTCGCGGTGTAGCTTTCAGCCAGGATTGCTTTCTTCCTTGATAAACTGGAGGGTTGGGATTGATCAAATTTTGTGCCTCGGTTGTCCGCATCCATTTGATCTAACTGCGATGCGCCCACAACATCAAAATCATTTGTGCCACTGGACTCACCCATCATACTCTCAATAAATGATTCATCCTTGATGGTCGATCCCCCCAAAATCATAAAATCCTCGCTAAATCACAAACATTGCACATTTGCCAACCTTTTTCCACAATCATCTCACATTCGATTGAACAAACAAAATACAAGCAAAGTATCGCTTTTTTACCTCCATCGTCGTTTCGCCCGCTTTGGACTGGGAAGGCGCCCGAGTTTCACCCGCCGCAGGGATGAAGAGAGGAGGGGCTTGAGCATTGTCCGACGTCTTCTTCTTATATTTCTTCATTGATGGTTGTGCGACGCAAGTGGGGGGAAGGCCAATGGATGCAGTGGCATAGGGATTGTCAACTCTAAGCTTGACTCGTCACCGACAGGATGGACGAGGTATTTGCCTAGGTGGCGGTGAACCGCAGGCAAAGGCGCAACGATCGTTGAAGTCGCGGGATCCGACTCCAAGCCAACAGACTAGGAAGCGGGGGTTGAGGCAGCATCCATGGCGTTGTTAGTGGACTGGGGATGGAAGGAAGCGGCACAGGTGGCGCTATGGCTAGGAAGGGGAGGTGGCAGCGCACGCGGGAAGAGCGGATGGGGAAATGTCACTCGCGCCAAACCATTTTCGAGATGTAATGCGCCCTAAATACCCTCTCCCCGACTGTCAAATATGGAGGCTTGTAGGCACAATTGGAGCTGTCTCCAAAAGTTATGCCAGATGGCGACTTTGCTAGACCTCACGGTTTTAGCCAGAATTGTTGTGATCGGGCACCTATGGCAACTCTACTAGAGTTGCTTGCTCTAGGTCAGCTAACCTGTATGAGCTGTCAAATTCAATATCGGCCGACTTGAAGTTGGCAAGTCAGCAACGCTAACTTACCTCTCTATGAGTCGTCAAATTTCAGACAAGGACATGCTACAGTGCATACCTGCGGATGCATGGCGCAGGATGACCAGGAGAGCTGTTGCAGTGTTGAACAGGTCGTGTACAGTAAAACGATCTGGACCACTCCATTTAGATCCGGCGGTTCAGAGTGAACCAAGTTACCTGTGACCTTGGCCACACAAAGTCGGCCAAGCCGAGGCCGTGCTAGACTAGTGCCGACAGAAAACAGTGCCATGTTCATCGGCAGAGACAGATACTGCAGCACAACAACGTGCAAGTCCCACAATGACATGCCCACTAATTGGTGGGCCAAATTCATGGCAAAGACAATGACTGAAACCAACTCACTAATTGGTGTAAACTCGCAAGATTGCTCTTCTGTGCCTGATGGGTTGTTCGCGACCATTAACCACAATCAGCCACTCAAAAAGTAATAGTAGTATCATTTCATCTAAGCTTTTCTACCATTAACATTTACAGCTGAAGTTCTTGAGCAGTCAGAAATTCTATATATATGGGAGAAAGAGGAGCACCACAAGCCAATCCAGAAGAGTCCCCACAAGCTGCCAGTTCGTTCATTCCCTCGGTCGTTTCTAGCTGAAACTCGGCCCGTGTCGTCTCTACCAAAATGTAAAATTTGCCACCACAAAGTACTCCTTCAATCTCGGGCTCGGGACCATCAGCAGCAGATATGGATGATTAGTAACACCAAAAAGGGGTCAGGTGCCACCGGTTCCCTCATCGCTATCTCATGTTGCAGCACCGTGGTCTCCCAGCCTGCAGCTTGTCCCACAAACACAGCATCTGCCTCGGTGATTGGTAATGCGCGGTGTAGTAGTTGTCTATGCATCCGAATTGACAGAACTTGACGCTGTGCACGTATTCGACGGGTCTGGTGTGGTTGAAACGCCCCACCCACATTCCCATGCTCACGTCTTCCATTTTGAAGAGCTGCACAGCAAGCAAAATGTGAATTAGTCATCTTCTTTTTATTACCAGAAACGAACTAGTGGTCTGTCCACGTTTTTATGTCCAGATTCTCTCCTTTCCAACCCGGTTCAAGTTATCTTGTGCTTGGAAATCTGCAGAGTTTTTTAATATGGTTTTACGGCTGCTCCACTGGGAGCACGAACATAATCTGGTGAAATTCTGGTTCGTTCTGGTGGTATCTAAATTGTTGACTAATTTCTGTAGCATGCGGGCCAGAAGCATTTGTCTGATCTTACCCTTAATTTATGATCTGTAAATTCTGAAACAATGGAATCTGCGATATCAGCAGATATAACATATCCAGGACCATTTGCATATGTTGGATAATCCTCTTCTGGCCACTCCTGTCAAGTACAACAGAAAAGCAGAGATAAGAAATATGTGCATTTACTGCAGACACCGTACGCTGCTTTTGGTTAAAGGGGTAATTTGATTGGAACTTAAAGTGGAAAAGCATAATAGACGTGTCTAGAATTCAGATAGTACTACCTGTTGAAATTCAGAGTAATTACCTACTGGAAAATATGAAATTATGACAGGAAGTCTGAGGCAGCACACAATAACTTTGAGAGTAAAGTTGTGTGTTCTTCCTACAGATTTATTCAGGCTCTAGCAAGCAACAAAGCAAACTGTCCTACTGGCAGGAACTAATGACTGCATCTTTTATAGCAACTTTGGCTCATACATAAATTACAGCTACGAGAACTCATCTATTTTAAATAAGAACAGAAAGTTAAATAACTTCTGGACTGTTTGCTACAGCAATGTAGTGAAGCACTAACTTAATAAACCGATGAAAGAAAAAAGGACAATCATTATGAAATCAACTCTTCAAGTTTACCTCGTAAGTAACAGCCCATTTCCCAATGCGCAATGGATTGTGGCGATAATTCATGTTCCCTATATAAAAACTTCTACCGGTCGGTATTTTCTTAACTTCAGCCATTACTGCATCGAGTCTAACAAAAGTATCATCATCACACTTCATTATATATTTCGCAGAGACAGCACGGACCTGAGAGAGAAAGGGTTCATTGGTGGCAAATAGTCAAGACAGCGACTTAATTAGCAAATTTGAAAATGGGTACTAGCTCTTACACATACCCCATATTCGCATATCGCAACCGTCTTCAGAACAACCAAATCATAGCTGTCCATGAATGGCACGATGACAATGTCCCCAAAATATTCTGCTTCCTTTTTCAACTCTAGATTCACTTCCTTTCTGGCATGCTGCAGAAAAGATAATTCAAAAGCTCAAGCCCATAGATAGTGGAGTACACAGCTAGGAATTACTAAGCCATAGATTGAGTCAACAAAAATTACCAGCGCAACAAAAAATCGAGCGACGACATTTGAAGTCTTCTGGGCAGCAGACATCCATGTCTTCCGAGCAGCCATACGCTCTGCAAAATGGTTGCCTGCTGACAGGATGCCGATGAATATCTCGGCTGGTTCTTCTGGTAGGGGAGGGGCCTGCCAAGCTGGAAACATCTCAAGGTGTTTCTGCGGTGCAAAGCTAGGATGTGTAGTGGGCAAAGTCCCCGCAAACACTGATTGCACATCAAGGTCCCCATTCAATGATAGGCCAGTAGCATCCTCAAGCCCAAACCCCTGCAAACACCACCAGAGACAAAAGTTAGCCACAGTGCCCCACCATTTTAACATCTAATTATGCTTCTCATATCTTGATGAGCAGAGAGTTGGCACTTACGATGCGGTACGGGAATGACGTCACATGCCGGCCATCAACATTGACATGATATCCCTCCAATCCAGCGGTGAGAGTAAGAACAAAGAGGCGGTCCTCCACAAATGGGTATGGCCAAGAACTAGAAACCTTCTTGGTCCGGCCAATGAGGTGATTCAACCACCATGTGGTCTTGGACTCGTTGGAGTGATCTTCATCCTGAATCCACTTCTCACACTTGACCATCCCATCCACTGAACAACAATTCAATCAATTTTATCTATCGTACAGCCAAAATAATCAATAACAGAGTAGCTAAACAGTACTAGTATTTCATCAGTCAGGCAACAACAAAGAAAGAGAAACAGGGTGTACTACCATACCAGTCTCCTCGTCGGCACGGGACATCCAGCCCTCGCATCGGATGGAGGTGCCCCACTGCATGCGGTAGCAGGTGTTCTGCTCGATGACAGGCTTGCCGCTCCAGTCGCCGCGGAGGCGGGGGTTGAAGTGGAGGATCCTGGGCGGGTCCTCGCCGTCGACGGTCTTAAGCCCCTGCAGCTCCATCATGAACTGCGAGACCATGAGGGGCTCCTCCCCCTCCCTGAGCTGCGCGATCTTGGGGTCCTGCTCGGGGTGCGCGGCGTACGGCGTGGCGGCGACGGTGATGTAGGACCCCAGCGTGAGCCCGCAGGGGAGCTCCACGGTGCGCCCCCGGGCCCGGAACTCGTCGCCGGCGAGCACGATGGAGTGCGGGCACTTGGCCCTGTCCTCGTCATCCAGCGGGTCCGGCAGGGAGGCGCCCCCGAGGGCGTAGAGGTCGGCGAAGACGCGGGCCCCGGCGGCGGCGGCCTCGGCGGCGACCTTGCGCAGCGAGCCGCCGGCGCGGGAGGAGTTGAGGCGGCCGAGGTGGAGGCCGGAGACGATCCCCGACGGCGCCGCCTCGAGGGCCTCCCGGTGCGCGCGCACGGAGGGGCGCGCCGGCGCGGCCCGGCCGGCCGCCGCGTCGACGTGCAGGTGGCGCGCCCGCCCCGCGGCGCCGGGCAGGGGCAGAGAGGGCGGCGAGGCGAGGAGCACCTGGAAGAGCGCGTAGGCGAGGATGAAGAGGGCCGCGAAGCCCTGGACGGCGCGGCGGCGGGAGGGCGCCATCCCCCTCCGCATTGCAGGCAAGCCCTAACCCTAGCTATCTGGGAGGCGAGCGGGGGGCGGCCGGAGCCGCGGGTTCGGGTCGGGAGGGGAGCGAGCCGGGCGGGGGCGGAGCAGAGGCGGCCCACGGAGGGATGATGGGTGGAAAGGGGACGGGAAAGCCGAGGCCGCGGGACGGGCGTACGTAGTAGTACGTGTCCGCCCGCCGCGGTGTTGTGAAGAGAAGAGAGATGATCGACGGTTTCCGCCTCGTTCAAACCGATGCGGGTCGCATTATTCTAGCGCTATTTTATTTCTTCTCTCTCGCCCGCCCGCCCGCCCGCCTTGTGCTTGTGAAAAGCAGCGCGCCTAATTTACTCCGTTGCGCGCACAGGCACAGTGGTGGGTTCGGCAGGCGGGGGGAGGGGAGGGTGGCGTCGCGTGGGCCGGGTGCACGGTGGATCGGCCTGCTGCCGTGCCGTGTACGTGGGGGCGCTGCTGTGCGTGGCGCTGTGGACTGAGCGCGTGGACGACGTATGGGTGGGGTAAAGCGGCGCGCGCCGGCGCTGGGGTGGGGCGGGCGAAGCATCCCGTGCGGTGGGGGCGCGGGCTGGGTTGACCGGTGCTCACCTGGGTCGGGCGTTGAACATTCGCTGCTACATCCAAACGGAATGATTCCATGGAGCGATACGGTCCCGGAAGGTTTACATCTTGCTCTTGGGATTGGACGGCCGGCCGTTTTTTTTTAGCATCAGTACAGACACAAGCGCTGATATACACGCGCATACACTCATCCCTATAAATACACACACGCACACCCTACCCCTATGTGCACCTTCGAGAGACTGAGCCGGCATATCATCTTGAGATTTACTAGCCCCCGTTTTGTTTGTTGCTTCTTTGCCTCCCTACACTCTGTTGCAAGGAGTGTAGATGGTATGTATGCCTTCGATTCAATTTAAGTTAACCAAATGTGGGCTTCCAAGTGTTTCATTAGAGTAGCCTATGTCATTGCTTGTTAGTGAAAGATTAGGGCGATGGCGGCGCTTCGGTGTCGTGTCCTTTTTGAAGGTGTCATCTTGGAGCGCATAGCTCGTCAACTTCAAATACACCCCTTCATGTTGTGTTCGCCGTGAAGCACTCCGGCGGCTTCGAAGCGATGCTTTGTGTCATTCTATAGTTCTTCGAGTCGTTTGGGGTGTTGTAGTTGGTGGTCTTTGGCACCTACGTATCTTTGCCTTGGTGTTGGGGATATTGCCGCTGGGCGTAAACCGGCCAGGAGAGGCCGGGTTAACCCTAGGGCCCAAACTTGTGTAGACATAAACCGGTTTAAGGTCATGAAGCCCATGAAGATAGACGGTGACACTTTATGAAGGCCCAGGGCCCAAAGCCGGTTTAAGGTCTGTAGACATAAACCGGTATTGACATGTAAATTTGTGTTGTAAGATAGAAAGAGCGGAGACCGAGCTGGACACGTTTGTGAGCCGGCCTCGGGATTTCAGAAACCGACCAAGGCCAACCCATGTATATAAGGGGACGACCGGCGGCGTTCAGTGGACAACAAACAACAACTCGAGACTCAGGCAAAGCGTATTCGCTCCCTGGTCATCGAAACCCCAACAATTCCATCACAACTAGATGTAGGCTTTTACCTTCATCGTAAGGGGCCGAACTAGTATAAAACTCTCATGTCCCTTGTCCGGTTTAACCCCTTTAAGCTAACCCGTAGCGATGGCTCCACGACTAAGTCCTTTCACGAGGACATCTGCCGTGACAAACCCATGACAGTTGGCGCCCACCGTGGGGCTATCGCACATTGGTTTCAGGTTCTTGGAGGGCAGCTTCGAAGGACTCAAGGGTTACGCGGTGGGCCGGATGACCAAGAGTCGTCGCGGCAAGCTCTACATCGACGATGCAGGCTGGGGCCCCGAGGCCGGCTAAATCAAGTACGGGTACCGGGTCCCCTTTGGTGGCATACACGCTTTCATTGGCAAGATCGGCGAACCGGTCCCGAGCCGACATCTACACCGACCTCGTCGAAACGGCTCAAGATGCGAGATCTGCCCGGTCAAGCTCGCCATGAATCGTGCCTTCGTGGGAGTCATCCATGGAGGAATCGAGGACGGATCGAATCGTGGTGAAACCGTCGTTTATTCCGGCGACGAGTCATCGACCGGAGAGACCGAGTCGTTATACCAGTTACAAGACGGCCGGATTGGGGGCTGTTCCGATGGCGACAGTATTTCGGATCCCTTTGATCTACCAAACCGGGTTGCGATCTTCATGGTCGGTACGCAACCGGCGCTCGACTCTTCGACCGCAGCGGCGATGATTTCTGGATCGGCGGTAACAATGCCGGGCAGAGGCCTGTCGACCGCCGGCTCGAGTTCTATCTCGATTTGTTTGACGCGTTGGCAACGCCGATGGCGGAGGTTAACCCGGCGGATCAGGATGCACACAATGCGGAAATCGAAGGTGAAAGATCGATCACCTGTGCCAAAGCCGACTTAGCGGTGAGGATACCAGGATGGCCGCGAGCGGGCCGCTGGATGCACAAAGCTACCGGATTATGCTGGATCGTGAGGCCGAACGAAGTTCAAGAGGAGGTACCGATCTACGCCGCCGCCGTTTATGACGCTAGAAATCTCTTTAACACCCCAGGAGCAGGGACCAGTAATCCACCGGTGGTAAACCGGGCGGAGGCGCCTGGAGCAGGGGCGCCGGTTCAGCCACGTTTGGTGGATCCACCTCGTCAGAACAACATTGTAACAGTGATGTCCCAACGCCACCGGGTCATTGCTCTAACCCGATGGACAACATTGTCGCTGCCGCTTCACGGCTGGCGGCCATCCCGATCGAAGGCGATTCTCCGGTGGCGGTCGAGACGCGTCGGGTTAAGGAGCTTCTTCAGTCAGCCTTGGTTCAACAGGAGGCTTATTCATATAGTCGCGATCGGATTCATTCCACTCCCCGTCCAAGCGGGAGTTACAGCAGGCCTATGGATGAACCGGCAGTATCAAGCAACACGCGGAACCGTGATCCGCCCCGTGGCAATAACCCAGCAGTTGGTGCTGGTGATGCTCAGGGGGTGGTGGACCGGGCTCGGGCACGCAGAGAGGCCAAGTTAGCGGCGTAGCATGATGCCCGTCAGCTTACTCCGGTTCGTCCAACCACGTCGGTGGAACCAGGAGTCACTTCTAGTTCTTTGGGAGTACCATGTCTCGTCCCAGCGTTGCGCAATGTGCGCCTGCCCAAGGATTTCAAAGGCCCGCGCAAGGTACCGAATTACACCGCCAATTTACCCCCTGAGACATGGGTCGAAAGCTATGAGATGGCCATGGAGATGCTGGATGTGGATGATGCGGCATGTGCGAAATACTTCACCATGATGCTAGAAGGGACGACCCGCACTTGGCTAAAGAGCTTGCCGGCTAATTCTATCGTGTCATGGGCCGAGTTGAGAGCCCGGTTTATCCAGAATTTCAAGGATACATGCAAGCAGCCCATGTCAATTGTGGACTTAGCTGCTCGTGTCCAGAGAAAGGAGAGTCAACAACCCGTTGGGTGCGCCGGGTTTCGGAAATTTTGCATTCATCGGACCGCATCAACGCTGATACCGCAGTTTTAACATTGAAAGGCAATTGCCGGTTTGAACCCCTGAAGTTGAAGTTGGGACGGCTCAAACGTCATTGTAATGACATGGGAACCCTCATGGCTGCTCTTGTTAAGTATGCCGACTCTGATAGTACCAAGGATCCCGAGTTTGACGATGATAAGACAGGGAAGGGAAAAAGGAGCGGCAATGCAAAGGGGCAGCACCACAACCCGGCGGGTCATGGAAACGACGGCAAGCGTAAAGCGGACCACGGCTTAGACTTTGTGGCTAATACCAGCACGTAGGACAAGGGCCAACGGCGTAAGGGTAAACCGCCCCAGCGCGGTGGAGGACCAAGTCCTAAT
Source organism: Aegilops bicornis (assembly GCA_021605145.1). Classification (NCBI taxonomy): domain Eukaryota; kingdom Viridiplantae; phylum Streptophyta; class Magnoliopsida; order Poales; family Poaceae; genus Aegilops; species Aegilops bicornis. Next base: position 726,778,845 of record CM038673.1, read on the forward strand.
CCGGACCGCTTGTCTTATCTGTTGAACCAGCCTTGCCCGAAACATGGGATGAAGGAGAATCCATCCACACACCTCTGGAAGGATTGCTACATCATGCAAGAATTCAAAAATTCTAATCCTTTCCGGCATGATCATGGACTGGGTGGCAGTTCAGGCCCCGGGTCTCATGGGCCGGGTTATGGTGGAGGCGGTTCCGGTTCCGGTTTTCACGGTAACCAGAGCGGGCATGGCAATCAAGGCAATCAGGGCAACCAAGGTGGTTATAACAATCGTGGAATCAAGAATAACAAGATAGCAATGGGTTACCAGAGCAACCCGAAGCAGTTGAATAGCGGACAGTATCATGTCTTCACCACTAGCCTGGACAAGCGATCAAAAGCTTCATAAAAGGGCAGTGAATGCCGTTGAACCGGCGGTGCCCCGTTATTTGCGCTGGTCTGAGCAGCCGATTGTGTGGAGTAGAGAAGATCATCCGCCCCGGGTTGACAATCCGGGTCATCTGGCACTGGTGGTGGCACCTCAGGTGGGAGGTTATAAGTTCACTAAGCTACTCATGGATGGAGGGAGTAGTATCAATATCATTTATTATGAAACTTTCCGTCGCATGGGGTTAACAGATAAAAATCTTAAATCGTCCAATACGGTGTTCCATGGTGTGGTGCACCGTAAATCGGCATATCCTGTTGGTAAGATAGCTCTGGAGGTGGGTTTTGGAGATGAGCATGACTCAAGATCAGAAACTTTGACCTTTGAAGTGGTGAAAATCAAAAGCCCGTATCATGCCCTGTTTGGACGGCCAGCTTATGTTAAGTTTATGGCACGGCCTTGTTATGTCTATCTGCAGCTCAAGATGCCGGGTCACAAGGGAACTATAACTGCATGGGAGCCGCAAGATCGCCTCGAGTGTGAAGAAGGTGATGCGGCTTATGCCGAGTCGGTTTGTGCAATGTAAGAGTTGAAGTTTTACAAAGACAATGTTGATCCGGCAGATATGACTTCATTGAAGAAACCAACTACAGAGCATGATTCGCCCTAAAGTTTAAATCGGCCGATGAGACTAAGCTTGTTGACTTCGCGGTGCTGGCGATTCGTCCAAGCAGCTTTAGCATCGCCGCTTAACTTGGATCTGAAACAGGAAAGCACGCTCATCGAGTTCATCCGTGAGAATCGGGACATCTTTGCATGGAAGCCTTCTGACATGCCAGGTGTACCGAGAGAACTCACTCAACACACTCTCAATGTTGATCCCAAGTATAAACTGGTCAAGCAGTTTCTCCGCCGGTTCAATGAAGAAAGACGTAAGGCTATTGGAGAAGAAGTAGCCAGGCTCTTGGTGGCTGGATTTATCGTTGAAGTATTCCATCCTGAGTGGTTGGCTAATCCGGTGCTTGTCCTTAAGAAGAACGGCACCTGGCGTATGTGTGTGGACTACATAGATCTCAACAAAGCTTGTCCAGCAGATCCTTTTGCCCTCCCCTGTATTTATCAAATTATTGATGCTATGGTGGGTTGCGAGTGTTTAAGCTTTTTGGATGCATATTCTGGTTATCATCAGATCAAAATGGCAGTTAAGGACCAGGAGAAGACAGCCTTCATAACTCCCTTTGGAGCCTTCTGCTATGTGTCCATGCCCTTCGGGCTCAAGAGTGCCCAGGCGACTTATCAACGGTGTGTGCAGAATTGTCTTCATAAACAGATCGGCCGCATGTTCACGCCTATGTGGATGATATTGTGGTGAAATCAAGGAAGAAGGAGACGTTGATTGATGACTTGAGGGAAACCTTCGATAACCTGCGGGTTTACAAAATGATGCTTAATCCGGCCAAGTGCGTCTTTGGTGTATCTGCAGGCAAGCTCTTGGGCTTTTTGGTGTCTAACAGGGGCATTGAAGCTAATCCCAAAAAATTCAAAGCCATCACCTCCTTGGCCAAACCGAAGTGTATCAATGATGTTCAACGCCTGGCGGGCCGGGTTGCCGCGTTGAGCCGGTTTATCCGTTGCCTTGGCGAGAAGGCCATTCCTTTGTATCAGATGCTGAAGGAAACCGATAACTTCATCTGGAGTGACGCCGCTAATGAAGCATTTGAGGACTTAAAGCGGCAGCTGGCTAATCTGTCGGTTCTCGCTGCTCCAGTTGACAAGGAGCCATTGTTGCTGTATGTGGCTGCTAACGCCTGGGCTGTTACTGTGGCTATTGTGGTGGAGCGCAAGGAGGCCGGAAAGGAATATCCGGTTCAGAGGCCGGTTTACTATATCAGTGAGGTACTTATTGAGTCCAAGCAGAGGTACCCGCATTGGCAGAAATTGGTATATGGAGTTTTCATGGCAAGCCTAAGCTTAAGCAAGATTTCCAAGGTCATCCCATCACAAAGGGTCACTCTGCTCCTTTGGGGATATAATCCGTAGCAGGAAGCAATCGCCGGATTGCTAAGTGGGCTATCGAGCTCGGGCCTCACGGGTTAAAATACATACCGAACGGCGATCAAATCTCGTGCACTTGTGGATTTCATCAATGATTGGACAGAGCTACAAGCCCGTAAGAGAAGCCGAATCATACTTATCGGACTATTCATTTTGATGGGTCCAGCAATTGAGGGCTCGGGGGCTGGAGTCGTATTAACTTCCCCACGAGGTGATATGTTTTGTTATGTTCTCCGTTTAATGTTCCCTTGCACTAACAATGCAGCTGAATATGAGGCTTTGCTCCATGGTCTTCGGATGGCTAAGGAGACGGACCTGAGCCGAGTTAAGTGCTTCGGTGACTCGGATCTGGTGGTGCAACAAGTGTCCGACACTTGGGATTCCAAGGACCCACTCATGGCAGCATATCGTCGTGAGGTGGATATTGTTGCAGGTCACTTTAAAGGTTATCAGGTGGATCATGTGGACCGGCGGAAGAATGAAGCGGCGGACGCTTTAAGCCGCCTGGGTTCCCAACGTAAACCGGTTCCACCTAATGTCTTCCTGGATGTTCTGCATAGTCCGTCCGTCAAGCTCCCTGGTGAAGAGGATTTGGCTATTCCTGACTCGGAAGCTCAGTTGGTGGCGGCTCTTTATGTTATCCCGGATTGTACGGTTCCATATCTGGCGTATATGAACCGGGCGAAGTTACCTGTGAGGATGAGACTTTGGCCAGCAGATAATCCGCGGTCCAAGTCCATGACTATTATCAATGGAGAGTTACATCATTGCAGTGTGATAGGGGCGTTTCAACGCTGTGTGTCTCCTGAAGAAGGCCGTGAAATTTTGCGTGAGATCCACGAAGGAGATTGTGGTCACCATGCCGGTTCAAAGTCTTTAGTGGCTAAGGCATTTCATCACGGTTTCTATTGGTTAACAGCTCATGCTGATGCTGAGGACTTGGTCAAAAGATGTGATGGCTGTCAGAAATTCTCAAGGTGCGCTCATGTACCGGCTCAAGAATTGAGGATGATTCCAATCACCTGGCCGTTTGCAACTTGGGGGCTGGATATGGTTGGGCCTTTCAAGAGGTCCAAGGACAAGAAGACCCACCTTTTGGTGGCGGTTGATAAGTTCACGAAGTGGGTGGAGGCAGAGCTAGTTAGTAAGTGCGACGCAGCCACGACGGTTCAATTCATCAAAAAGGTGATCTTCCGGTTTGGCTTTCCACACAGCATTATAATAGACAATGGTACCAATCTGTCAAAGGGTGCCATGAAGGAGTTCTGTCAACGTGAGCACATCCGGCTTGACGTGTCCACAGTGGCTCACCCCCAGTCCAATGGTCAAGTGGAGAGGGCCAATCAAGAGATCTTGAGAGGCATCAAACCCCGACTTATGGTTCCTTTGCAACGGACACCGGGTTGTTGGGTTGAGGAGTTACCTTCTGTGTTATGGAGCATCAATACCACACCCAACAGATCGACATGATACACACCGTTCTTCATGGTTTATGGAGCAGAAGCGGTTCTTCCTAGTGACATCCGTCATGACTCACCTCGTGTAGCGGCATATGTTGAAGCTAACAACGAGAAGGCACGACAGGAAGCTCTTGACCTGTTAGATGAGGAGCGTGACATGGCGGCAGCCCGTTCGGCGATTTATCAGCAAGATCTGCGTCTTTATCATAGCCGCCGGGTTAGAACCAGAACCTTTCAAGAAGGTGATTTGGTGCTTCGACTCATCCAGGATTAGCCGGATATGCACAAGCTATCCCCCCCTTGGGAAGGACCCTTTGTGGTCAGCAAGAATCTACACAACGGGTCGTACTACCTAATTGACGTTCGAGAGCGCAAAGACTCATGTAAATTGGAGGAGGAGACCAACCGGCCATGGAATATTTCTCATCTTCGGCCTTACTATACTTGAGCCATAGGCTCTGCTTATGTACATATTATGACAATGTATATATTATGATCAATATAATAAACCAAACCTCAAATAAAGCGGGGTATCTGTTGTTTTCTTATATCATGTGTGGTTACATGGAGCTTACGCTTATAAAGCAGCGTCCGGTTTACCTTGATTTAGCTTCTCAAAGCTTTATATTACATCACTTGGGGGCTTGGTCATATCCGAACCATAGCTACACCTCTTGATCGGCGCAATGCCACAACATCACTTGGGGGCTTGGTCGTATCCGAACCATAGTCACACCTCTTGATCGGCTCAAAGCCAAATCAATCCGGGGCCAAAGAGAGTGTTGAAAAACAACAACTCAAACATAGGCACCCACTAAGCACAACTCAAAATATTACTTGGGGATTCTTTGCCGTCGAAATGAACTAAGAATCTACACTTGTAATAGGCTATCAAGCCATGTCTTGGAAGCCTGGTGTATACACCTAAAACCCCGGGTTAGCCTGCCTATTTAAGTAAGTCACTACGCCCAGGTAAACCTGGTATGACCCTTCGAACTTTGACAAGTTACTCTAAAATGAAGACCCTGAACTTGTCAAGTTAAAATGATGATTGGTTAAGGATTGAGGACCATCTTAAAAGGCTTTGCAAAAATGGTTTAACTCAGTGGCTTGGCAGCCCATGAAAAGCCTCGAATTTGGGGCCTGGCAGCCCGTGAAAAGCCTCGACTACGACGGTTTTTATTTGCCTTTTGCTAAGTTTTCTTTGTTTTCATAAGATTTGTGATGTTTTTTAAACCGGTGTTTATCAACCCGGTTAGGCTGTCAACTACAAGTTGTCAGTACACGATCAAATTATAATCTGAAGACTATCAGCCCGGTCCGGTTTTGACTCAAAGTTACCAGTACGGAATAAACCAGTGTTTATCACAACCCGAAACGGTTTTATTGTAAACCGGCATCATATAACAGGAGTTACTTATCCTCCAGAGTAGGGTTATGACCCTCACTACAACGTTGGTCAGCCAACATTATGCCTAAAGGTCACAGGTATTATATATTTCCATATTTGGTTATCTTTTACAACCTTGGTCATAATATATATTTGGGTATCATGACCCGCCCGGGGGTAAACCGCCAGGGCGCTTTAAGCTTCTTATCTGCAGGAACAACTTGAATAAATGGCTATGGATTATGAATATCATATCTTAAGCATGTCGGATTAAGCAAGCATCAGCCGCAGCTAAAAATGCACGAAGGCATACCAGACCAAGTATTTTTACTAGCCTATTACAAGGCATTTCCGTGCCCAAAAGGATAATTGTTTTCTCAAATACATGTTGCAGCATGTAGAAGACTAAACCGGCCTCCAGTTCATGATTGGTCACCAGCTTCGACGGCGGCTGCGGATCATCTCGCGCTGGTTCAACTCCCTCCTCTCTACCCAGTGGCTGGAAGTCAACAGTTGCCCAGTCAATCCCAGTTAGGGCTTGGAATACAACTTCATCGCTTATAAGCGTGGACGGTTCAATGTCAGGGGCATAAGTGTGCTTACCGATTGGTGGGATAAGATTTTGCGCTTCTGGAATTGGTGCAGCAGCCCGTCTGTTCTTATCATCGTAACTTGCCTGATAGTACGAGAGATCCGCTTTTTCAACCAGTTGACAAGCCAATGGGCGTACTTCCCAGTTTATGATTCGGAGATCATCATTGCCAAATTCTGTTCTGTCTTCCTTCAAATTGGGATAGCCTTGGGCCGCTTCCACTGGATCAAAGTCAGGTACCCATGCTTTTGCCCGGGTTAGTGCGGCCAAAGCGCCCATTCTTGCGGCAGACTTTTTTAGCTCGCTCACCCGGCAGAAGCATAGATAACCTTTCTAAGGTATCCTTGATCAAAGTGGGAGGAGGATTATTGTGTGAAGCAGTATAGATGATCCGCTGTGCACCGGTATACAACTGCTCTATCAGAGTATAGGCCGCTTTCAATTTCTTCTGTACATCTGAGCGCAGATGGCTAATACGAGTTCCTGCACCATTATACACATCAGTAAACTGACAACACATGGGAAGATACGTTGGAAGTATTAAGGAAAAGATGTTTACCGAACACAGCAGCAGTCATGGCATGAATCTGCCGCTTTACGCCGGTCAGTTCATCAACCACCGGTTTAAGAGCAGCTTCTGCGTTTTCAGCCCTTTTTATCAAAGCGGATTTTTCATTCTCCCAATACGCCCGCTCCTTGTTGAAGCCCTCTTTCAGTCTCTCCATAGCGCCTAGAGCACTGGTCAACTCTTCCTTGGCTTTGGAGGTTTCGGCTTGCTGGGATTTGAGGTTCTCTTGCAGATCGGCGGTTTGGCTTTCCTTCTTGCTCAGTTCAGCCTATAAGAGACAGATATATAATGAGTTGATAGTACATATTTGAAGTACCAAGCACATAACAAGTTATGCCCTTGGTACTTGGGGGATAGTGCATATTTGCTCTTTATCAGAAATTTTTACAAGTCCCAAGCACAATACAAGTATTAAGCTTGGCACTTGGGGGCTAATGTGTATTTGCTCATAAATTGCCGATATGGGAATTCTTCTACAAAGTCCCGGTTCATCTTTATAAAGTTAAACCGGCCCTTGGGGGCTACATCAGTGAAGTTAAGATGCATTGTTGCAAACATGAAATTGTTACTAAGTCCCGGTTTAGATTGGTATCTTAAACCGTCACTTGGGGGCTGATACGTCTCCGTCGTATCTACTTTTCCAAACACTTTTGCCCTTGTTTTGGACTCCAACTTGCATGATTTGAATGGAACTAACCTGGACTGACGCTGTTTTCAGCAGACTTTCCATGGTGTTATTTATGTGCGTAAACAAAAGTTCTCGGAATGACCGAACTCCACGGAACGCCTTTTTCGTAAATAATAAAAATCCTTGCCAAAGATGAAGACCAAGGGGCCCACACTGTCCCACGAGGGTGGGGGCGCGCCTCACCTCGTGGGCCTCTGGAGCTCCTCCGACGCCAACTCCAACTCTATATATTTGCTTTCGAGAGAAAAATCAGGAAGAAGAAATCATCGCTTTTTACGACACGGAGCTGCCGCCAAGCCCTAAAACCTCTCGGAGGGCTGATCTCGAGTCCGCTCGGGGCTCTAGAGAGGGGATTCGTCGCCGTCGTCATCATCAACCATCCTCCATCACCAATTTCATGATGCTCACCGCCGCGGCGTGAGTAATTCCATCATAGGCTTGCTGGACGGTGATGGGCTGGATGAGATCTATCATGTAATCGAGTTAGTTTTGTTAGGGTTTGATCCCTAGTATCCACTATCACTACAAAAAAATACACTTCCGTGATGATACGTGTTTGTCACAGTAGGTCGCATTTTTTTGTCATGCATGTACATCCATGACGATTTTATGACAGAATCAAGATAGTCATACGGTGTCGTCAGAGAAGTGTTCCATGACATTACCAAAATTATCATCACGGAAGTGTCCACTTCCATGACGATAAATCCCGTCCACGTAAGTGCTTTCGTCAAGGGTGACCGACATGTGGCATCCACCGTAACGGAATGCCGTTAAGCTATCGGGTCGGGTTTTGGATCCGATAACCCGTTATCACCGACCAATGGGGATTTTCCACGTGTAAAATCATCATTGGTCGGAGGAAACACGTGTCACTCATCGTTGGGATGTATGTCATCCACTATTGGACGTATAGGCGCCTATGATACGTCGACACGTGGCACGGCCCAACAGAGGCCCATTCCTGTGAAAAGGCCGACCCGTTTGACTTGGTCCAAAGGTGGCGGGCCGGCCCATGGAAAGCCTGTTAACGGCTTGTTCGCATATAGCCCATTTACATCCCGCTAACCAAAGGCCCGTTACGCCCTATCCGAATTAGGCTAGCGTCATCTGGGCCACCCAATATGATTCCAAATTGCTTACTTCGCCCATGTATGGCCCATGACGCCTTTCGCCCATATGAGGCCCTATGTAACTCTTGGCCTATTAACGGCCCGTGGTGAAATCGCCCGTAATGAACAAAGGTATCACTTTATACCCATTAACGGCCCGTTATTCTCATAATGCTTCAGCCCATGTTATCTTTCGGCCTTCCCGAGCCCATTTATTCTTGGGCTCATTTCCGGATTCGTTTACTTACGGCCCGTTCTTGCTCATTTTTTGCTTGTGGGCCAAATTCTGCCTGTGGTTACAGTCGGCTCATTTGTGGTCCGTTAATAGTTGGGACGTTTTCATAGCGTCATGAAATACGGCCTATTAACGATGGCCCGTTATGGTCGGCCCATGAACGGACGATTCCAACTCTAGCCCGCTTACACCATAATGCGGCTGTTATTGGCCCATGTTATCATCTTGCCCGTATAAGGCCCATTGATGATAATGACCGTAGAAGGCCCATTGTTTCTATGACCAGAGGAGGCCCATTGTTTCTACGGCCCGTAGAAGGCCCATCGCTTTCTACGGCCCGTAGGAGGCCCAAAGGTCACTACAAAGAATATTAGCCCATGGTTATTGTAGCCTAGTTTTAAAAAATAGGTTATTGCAGCCACTAGCAAACCGCGGAAAAGAATCGCAATAACTACAAGCAAACAAATAAACAAGACAACAAGGAAATAAATAAACAAGCAACTTACGCTTAGGCTATCACGGCTATCACATATTACATCCATCGGGCATCAAAGTTCGCCACCGGTGCAAATAAATGCACCGACAAAAGAATATACAAACTGAGAGCACTTCGTAAGGCACTAGGCCCGGCAAGCTCGGGCCCCCAAGCAATTTGAAGAAGCTGAGTAGACCTCAGCCAGTCAACGATAGATGCATCAACACTAGATTTAAGGCATGATGGTGCGACGGCAGTCCTCCGACATCTTCATTGCATCTTTGACTTCAAGTCGGAGCTGAAATGAAGCAAGCCTTTCCGCTTTAAGTTGAGACCAAGAAGTCGAACTGATTGAGGCAGCGACTGCATAGAGGTTGTCTCACACGTGCTGGTGAGTAGCTTCAACTCACTGTCTTCATCAAGACAGGACCTTGGGGTCATCTCGCTATCCTCAAAATGGTTTGGCTCACTATCTTCCCTAAAGTTCTGCCTGGCGTAAGAGATACGACTCTGAAAGAGAAACAAGGAGACACGTAGCAGGTTTCACAATTATATAAGAAAATAAATGGATCTATTCTGCATAAGGAACATGTTTTTACAACTACAATTTGAAACTGGTGGTTGTTGCAAACATCCAATTGTTGGGGAACGTAGCAGAAATTCAAAATTTTCCTACGTGTCAACAAGATCTATCTATGGAGAAACTAGCAACGAGGGGAAGGAGAGTGCATCTACATACCCTTGTAGATCGCTAAGTGGAAGCGTTCAAGAGAACGGGGTTGAAGGAGTCAGACTTGCCGTGATCCAAATCACCGGAGATCCTAGTGCCGAACGGACGGCACCTCCGCATTCAACACACGTGACAGCCGGTGGCGTCTCCCATGCCTTGATCCAGCAAGGAGAGAGGGAGAGCTTGGGGAAGACTCCATCCAGCAGCACGACGGTGTGGTGGTGATGGAGGAGCGTGGCAATCCTGCAGGGCTTCGCCAAGCACCGCGGAGAGGAGGAGGACTTGGGAGAGGGGAGGGTTGCGCCAGGGCAAGGGTGCAGCTCCCATGCGCCTCCCCACTATATATAGGGGTGGAGGGGATTATTTCTTGCCCTCCAAGTCCATTGGGGCGTTGGCAAAGGTGGGAGGAAAGAAATCCCACCCTTTCCTTTCCCCATCGATTGTTATCCCCCTTTTTAGGATCTTGATCTTATCCTTTCGGATATGATCTTATTCCTTCTAAGGGGGATCTTGGTGCGCTGACCAGGGGTGTGGGGCCTTGCCCCCACTACTCACGTTCATGTGGGTCCCCCATGCAGGTGGGCCCCACTCCGAACCTTCTAGAACCTTCCCAGATAATACCATAAAACCCTAACATTTTCCTCGGTGGCCAAAATAGGACTTCCCATATATAAATCTTTACCTCCGGACCATTCCTAACACCTCGTGTTGTCCGGATCTCATCCGGACTCGAACAACATTCGGTAACCACGTATATCTATTCCCTATAACCCTAGCGCCATCGAACCTTAAGTGTGTAGACCCTACGGGTTCGGGAACCATGCGAACATGACCGAGACGTTCTTCCGTCAATAACCAACAGCGAGATCTGGATACCCATGTTGGATCACACATGTTCCACGATGATCTCATCGGATGAACCACGATGTCAAGGACTCAATCAATCCCGTATACAATTCCCTTTGTCTAGCGGTATTGTACTTGCCCGAGATTCGATCGTCGGTATGCCGATACCTTGTTCAATCTCGTTCTTGGCAAGTCTCATTACTCGCTCCGTAACACATCATCCCGTGATCAACCCCTTGGTCACATTGTGCACATTATGATGATGTCCTACCGAGTGGGCCCAGAGATACCTCTCCGTTACACGGAGTGACAAATCCTGGGCTCGATTCGTGCCAACCCAACAGACACTTTCGGAGATACCTGTAGTGCACCTTTATAGCCACCCAGCTACGTTGTGACATTTGGTACACCCAAAGCATTCCTACGGCATCCGGGAGTTGCACAATCTCATGGTCTAAGGAAATGATAGTTGACATTAGAAAAGCTTTAGCATACGAACTACAATCTTTGTGCTAGGCTTAGGATTGGGTCTTGTCCATCACATCATTCTCCAAATGATGTGATCCCGTTATCAACGACATCCAATGTCCATGGTCAGGAAATCGTAACCATCTGTTGATCAACGAGCTAGTCAACTAGAGGCTTACTAGGGACATGGTGTTGTTTATGTATCCACACATGTATCTGAGTTTCCTATCAATACAATTATAGCATGGATAATAAACGATTATCATGAACAAGGAAATATAATAATAACCAATTTATTATTGCCTCTAGGGCATATTTCCAACAGTCTCCCACTTGCACTAGAGTCAATAATCTAGTTCACATCGCTATGTGATCAACACTCATAGGTCACATCTCCATGTGACCAACATCCAAGAGTTTACTAGTGTCACTAAACTAGTTCACATCATCATGTGATTAAGACTCAATGTGTTCTGGGTTTGATCATGTTTTGCTTGTGAGAGAGGTTTTAGTCAACGGGTCTGCAACATTCAGATCCGTATGTACTTCGCAAATCTCTATGTCATATTGTAAATGCTACTTCCACGCTCCACTTGGAGCTATTCCAAATGGTTGCTCCACTATACGTATCCGGTTTGCTACTCAGAGTCACTCGGATAGGTGTTAAAGCTTGCATCGATGTAGCCCTTTACGTCGAACTCTTTATCACCTCCATAATCGAGAAACATGTCCTTATTTACTCCAAGGACAATTTTGACCGCTGTTCAATGATCCATTCCTGGATCACTCTTGTACCCCTGCTGGACTCATGGCAAGGCACACTTCCAAAGGCGGTACACAACATAGCATACCACGAGCCTATGTCCGAAGCATAGGGACGACCTTCGCCCTTTCTCTCTCTTCCGCCGTGGTCGAGCTTTAACTCTTAACTTCATACCTTACAACTCGTGCAAGAACTCCTTCTTTGGTCGATCCATCTTGAACACCTTCAAGATCATGTCAAGGTATGTGCTCATTTGAAAGTACCATTTAGCGTTTTTATCTATCCTCATAGATCTTGATGCTCAATGTTCAAGCAGCTTAATTCAGGTTTCCTATTGAAAAACACTTTTCAAATAACCCTATATGCTTTCCAGAAATTCTACATCATTTCCGATCAACAATATGTCATTCACATATACTTATCGTAAATTCTATAGTGCTCCCACTCACTTCTTTGGAAATACAAGTTTCTCACAAACTTTGTATAAACCCAAAATCTTTGATCATCTCATTAAAGCGTACATTCCAACTCCGAGATGCTTACTCCAGTCCTTAGAAGGATTGCTGGAGCTTTGCATACTTGTTAGCATCTTTCAGGATTGACAAAACCTTCTTGTTGTATCACATACAACCTTTCCTCAAGTATAACGTCGAGGAAACAATGTTTTGACATCCTATCTGCAAGATTTCATCAATCATGCAAGAATTGCTAATCCAATTCCAACAGACTCTTAGCATCGCCACGCAGTGAGAAAGCCTCACCGTAGTCAACTCCTTGAACTTTTCGGAAAATATCTTTAACGACAAGTTGAGCTTTCTTAATGGTGATACTTACCATCATTGTTCTGTCTTCCTTTTAAAATCCATCTTTACCCAACGTCCTGACGACCATCAGGTATTTCTTCCAAAGTCATGGATCCCCTCTCGGATGTTATGGCCTTGAGCCATTCGTCGGAATCCGGCCCACCATCGCTTCTCCATAGCTCGTAGGTTCATTGTTGTCTGGCAACATGACCTCTAAGATGTGATTATGCGTACCACTCAAGTAGTACGCGTCCTTGTCGACCCTCACGAGGTCCCAGTAGTGACTTGATCCGAAGCATCATGATCACTATCATCGCCTTCCACTTCAATTGGTGTAGGTGCCACATGAACAACTTCCCGTGCCCTGCTACACACTGGTTGAAGTGATGGTTTAATAACCTCATTAAGTCTCCACCATCCTCCCACTCAATTCTTTCGAGAGAAACTTTTCCTCGAGAAAGGACCCGCTTTCTAGAAACAATTACTTTTGCTTCCTGGATCTGAGATAGGAGGTGTACCCAACTGTTTTGGGTGTCCTATGAAGATGCATTTTTATCTGCTTTGGGTTCGAGCTCATCAACCTGAAACTTTTTCACATAAGCATCGCAGCCCCAAACTTTTAAGAAAGCGACAACTTAGGTTTCTCCAAACCATAGTTCAAACGGTGTCGTCTCAACGGAATTACGTGGTGCCCTATTAAAGTGAGTGCGGTTGTCTCTAATGCCTAACCCATGAACGATAGTGGTAATTCGATAAGAGACATCATGGTACACACCATATTCAATAGGGTGCAACTATGATGTTCGGACACACCATCACACTATGGTGTTCCAGGCGGTATTTATTGTGAAACAATTTCCACAACGTCTTAATTGCGTGCCAAAGCTCATAACTCATATACTCATATCTATGATCATATCATAGACATTTTATCCTCTTGTCACGATGATCTTTAACTTCACTCTGAAATTACTTGAACCATTCAATAATTCAGATTTGTGTTTCATCAAGTAAATATACTCAACATCTACTCGAATCATCTGTGAAGTAAGAACATAACGATATTCATCAGATGCCTCAAAGACTCATTGGACTGCACACATCAAAATGTGTTACTTCCAACAAGTTGCTATCTTGTTCCATCTTACTAAAAACGAGGCTTTTCAGTCATCTTGCCCATGTGGTATGATTCGCATATCTCAAGTGATTCAAAATCAAGTGAGTCCAAACGATCCATCTGCATGGAGTTTCTTCATGCGTATACACCAATAGAAATGGTTCGCATGTCTCAAACTTTTCAAAACGAGTGAGTCCAAAGATCCATCAACATGGAGCTTCTTCATGCTTTACACCAATATGACTTACATGGCAAAGGCCACAAGTAAGTGGTACTATCATTACTATCTTATATCTTTTGGCATGAAAATGTGTATCACTACGATCGAGATTCAATAAACCATTCTTTTAGGTGCAAGACCATTGAAGGTTTTATTCAAATAAATAGAGTAACCATTATTCTCCTTAAATGAATAATCAGACATGCGATAGACATAATCCAATCATGTCTATGCTCAAAGAAACACCAAATAACAATTATTTAGGTTTAACACAAATCTCGATGGTAGAGGGAGCAGGCGATGCTTGATCACATCAACCTTTGGAAACACTTCCAACACATATCGTCAGCTCACCTTTAGCTAGTCTCCGTTTATTCCGTAGCTTTTATTTCGAGTTACTAACACTTAGCAACCGAACCGGTATCTAATACCCTGGTGCTGCTAGGAGTACTAGTAAAGTACACATTAACATAATGTATATCCAATATACTTCTATCGACCTTGCCACCTTCTCATCTACCAAGTATCTAGGGTAATCACCTTGATGTCTGTTCCTCTCATTACGAAGCACTTAGTCTCGGGTTTGGGTTCAACCACAGGTTTCTTCACCGAGCAAGAATCGATTTGCCGTTTCATGAAGTACCCCTTCTTGCCCTTGCCCTTCTTGAAACTAGTGGTTTCACTAACCATCAACAATTGATGCTCCTTCTTGATTTCTACATTCGCGGTGTCGAACATTGCGAATAGCTCAAGGATCATCATATCTATCCCCTATATGTTATAGTTCATCATGAAGCTTCTAGCAGCTTGGTGGCAATGACTTTGGAGAAACATCACTATCTCATCGTGAAGATCAACTCCCACTCGATTCAAGTGATTGTTGCACTCGGACAATCTGAGCACAAGCTCAACGATTGAGCTTTTCTCCCTTAGTTTGCAGGCTAAGAAAATCGTCGGAGGTCTTATACCTCTTGACGTGGGCACGAGCTTGAAAAACCCAATTTCAGCCCTCGAAACATCTCATATGTTCCGCGACGTTTCGAAATCGTCTTTGGTGCCTCAACTCTAAACCGTTTAACTGAACTATCACGTAGTTATCAAGACGTGTATGTCAGATGTTCGCAACATCCACAGACGATGTTCGAGGTTCAGCACACCGAGCGGTGCATTAAGGACATAAGCCTTCTACTGTCCGCATAATTGCTACTGTCAACTTTCAACTATATTTTCTCTAGGAACATATCTAAAACAGTAGAACTAAAGCGCGAGCTATGACATAATTTGCAAAGGGTTTTTGACTATGTTCAGGATAATTAAGTTCATCTTATGAACTCCCACTTAGATAGACATCCCTCTAGTCATCTAAGTGATTACATGATCCGAGTCAACTAGGCCGTGTCCGATCATCACGTGAGACGGACTAGTCATCATCGGTGAACATCTTCATGTTGATCATATCTACCATACGACTCATGCTCGACCTTTCGGTCTCTTGTGTTCCGAGGCCATGTCTGTACATGCTAGGCTCGTCAAGTCAACCTAAGTGTTTCGCGTGTGTAAATCTGGCTTACACCCGTTGTATCTTGTATGTGAACGTAAGAATCTATCACACCCGATCATCATGTGGTGCTTCGAAACGACGAACTTTCGCAACGGTGCACAGTTAGGGGGAACACTTCCTTGAAATTTTAATGAGGGATCATCTTATTTATTACCGTCGTTCTAAGCAAATAAGATGCATAAATATGATAAACATCACATGCAATCAAATAGTGACATGATATGGCCAATATCATTTTGCTCCTTTTGATCTCCATCTTCGGGGCTCCATGATCATCATCGTCACCGGCATGACACCATGATCTCCATCATCATGATCTCCATCATCGTGTCTTCATGAAGTTGTCTCGCCAACTATAATTTCTACTACTATGGCTAACGGTTAGCAATAAAGTAAAGTAATTACATGGCGTTGTTCAATGACACGCAGGTCATACAATAAATAAAGACAACTCCTATGGCTCCTGCCGGTTGTCATACCCATCGACATGCAAGTCGTGATTCCTATTACAAGAACATGATCAATCTCATACATCACATATCATTCATCACATTCCTTTTTGGCCATATCACATCACATAGCATACCCTGCAAAAACAAGTTAGACCTCCTCTAATTGTTGTTTGCATGTTTTACGTGGCTGCTATGGGTTTCTAGCAAGAACGTTTCTTACCTACGCAAAAGCCACAACGTGATATGTCAATTGCTATTTACCCTTCATAAGGACCCTTTTCATCGAATCCGATCGACTAAAGTGGGAGGCGGCACCCGCTAGCCACCTTATGCACCAAGTGCATGTCACCGGTGGAACTCGCCTCACGTAAGTGTACGTGTAAGGTCGGTCTGGGCCGCTTCATCCCACAATATCGTCGAAACAAGATTGTACTAGTAACGGTAAGCATATTGAACAAAATCAACGCCCACAACTACTTTGTGTTCTACTCGTGCAAAGAATCTACTCAATAGACCTAGCACATGATGCCACTGTTGGGGAACGAGCGTAAATTCAAACTTTTCCTACGTGTCACCAAGATCTATCTATGGAGAAACTAGCAACGAGGGGAAGGAGACTGCATCTACATACCCTTGTAGATCGCTAAGCGGAAGCGTTCAAGAGAACGGGGTTGAAGGAGTCGTACTCGTCGTGATCCAAATCACCGGAGATCCTAGTGCCGAACAGACGGCACCTCCGCGTTCAACACACGTACAGCCCGGTGATGTCTCCCATGCCTTGATCCAGCAAGGAGAGAGGGAGAGCTTGGGGAAGACTCCATCCAGCAGCAGCACGACGGTGTGGTGGTGATGGACGAGCGTAGCAATCCTGCAGGGCTTTGCCAAGCACCGCGGGAGAGGAGGAGGACTTGGGAGAGGGGGAGGGCTGCGCCAGGGGCAAGGGTGCAGCTCCCATGCGCCTCCCCACTATATATAGGGGTGGAGGGGATTATTTCTTGCCCTCCAAGTCCATTGGGGCGTTGGCAAAGGTGGGAGGAAAGAAATCCCATCCTTTCCTTTCCCCATCGATTGTTATCCCCCTTTTAGGGATCTTGATCTTATCCCTTCGGATATGATCTTATTCCTTCTAAGGGGGATCTTGGTGCGCTTGACCAGGGGTGTGGGGCCTTGCCCCCACTACCCACGTTCATGTGGGTCCCCCCATGCAGGTGGGCCCCACTCTGGAACCTTCTAGAACCTTCCCGGTACAATACCAAAAAATCCCGAACATTTTCCGGTGGCCAAAATAGGACTTCCCATATATAAATCTTTACCTCCGGACCATTCCGGAACTCCTCGTGACGTCGGGATCTCATCCGGACTCGAACAACATTCGGTAACCACGTATATCTATTCCCTATAACCCTAAGCGTCATCGAACCTTAAGTGTGTAGACCCTACGGGTTCGGGAACCATGCGTAACATGACCGAGACGTTCTCGGTCAATAACCAACAGCCGGGATCTGGATACCCATGTTGGCTCACACATGTTCCACGATGATCTCATCGGATGAACCACGATGTCAAGGACTCAATCAATCCCGTATACAATTCCCTTTGTCTAGCGGTATTGTACTTGCCCGAGATTCGATCGTCGGTATGCCGATACCTTGTTCAATCTCGTTACCGCAAGTCTCTTTACTCGTTTCGTAACACATCATCCCGTGATCAACCCCTTGGTCACATTGTGCACATTATGATGATGTCCTACCGAGTGGGCCTAGAGATACCTCTCCGTTACACGGAGTGACAAATCCCAGTCTCGATTCGTACAACCCAATGAGACACTTTCGGAGATACCGTAGTGCACCTTTATAGCCACCCGCCACGTTGTGACGTTTGGTACACCCAAAGCATTCCTACGGCATCCGGGAGTTGCACAATATCATGGTCTAAGGAAATGATAGTTGACATTAGAAAAGCTTTAGCATACGAACTACGATCTTTGTGCTAGGCTTAGGATTGGGTCTTGTCCATCACATCATTCTCCAAATGATGTGATCCCGTTATCAACGACATCCAATGTCCATGGTCGTGAAATCGTAACCATCTGTTGATCAACGAGCTAGTCAACTAGAGGCTTACTAGGGACATGGTGTTGTTTATGTATCCACACATGTATCTGAGTTTCCTATCAATACAATTATAGCATGGATAATAAACGATTATCATGAACAAGGAAATATAATAATAACCAATTTATTATTGCCTCTAGGGCATATTTCCAACACCAATCAGATGTAAACAACAAAGCAAACAGCGGTGGAGGAAATGATACCTATCCAAATCTGTACTAGAACAAAGTTTGAAGGCTTGAGAAGGATGAACTTACACTACATGTTAACACGGGCTGGACAAAGCCCTTCTCCATGTTCATGGAAGGATAATTCAATAAATTCCCCAAATAAAATTCTTTATAAGCGTTGCCATTATTCTACATTTTGCAAAGAGTAAATATAGGTCAAATAATATTGGAAGAAACAGAGGATAATGAAGCTCAAAAGTGCATCGATGATACATAATCAAATAGCAATTAATTAAGTACAGACATTACAAGGCAAAAGGAGAGAGAGGTATCGATCGTTGGGGAACGTAGTAATTTCAAAAATTTCCTACGATCACGCAAGACCATGGTGATGGCATAGCAACGAGAGGGAAGAGTGTCCGCCCACGCACTCGTGAGACCGAAAGCGGAAGCGTTATAACAACGCTGTTGATGTAGTCGTACGTCTTCACGATCCGACCGATCCAAGCACCGAACGACGGCACCTCCGAGTTCTCGCACACGCTCAAATTTCGATGGCGATCCCGGGCTCCGATCCAGCAAAGCGTCGGGGATGAGTTCCACAAGACGACGGCGTGGTGACGATGATGATGCTCCACCGACGCAGGGCTTCGCCTAAGCTCCGCGACGATATGACTTCTCCCGGCAGGGCTTCGCCTAAGCTCGCGACGATATGACCGAAGTGGAATATGGTGGAGGGGGCACCGCACACGGCTAAGGAACGATCCGTAGATCAACTTCGTGTATTGGGGTGCCCCCGCCTGTATATATAAAGGAGCCAAGGGGAGGTGGCGGCCCTAGGGGAGGCGCACTAAGGAGGAGTCCTACTCCCCACCGGAGTAGGACTCCCCCCTCTCCTAGTTGGACTAGGATTGGAGGAGGGAAAGAGGGAAGGCGCCGCCCCCTTCCTTGTCCTATTCGGACTAGAGGGGAGGGGGCGCGCAGCCCACCTTGGCCTGCCCTTCCTCTTCTCCTATGGCCCATTAAGGCCCATGGACCTCCCGGGGTTCCGTAACCTCCGGTACTCTGCAAAATCCCGATTTCACCCGGAACACTTCCGATGTCCAAATGTAGGCTTCCAATATATGAATCTTTATGTCTCGACCATTTCGAGACTCCTCGTCATGTCCGTGATCACATCCGGGACTCGAACAACCTTCGGTGCATCAATACTTATAAACTCATTATGAACTGTCATCGAAGCGTTAAGCGTGCGGACCCTACGGGTTCGAGAACTATGTAGACATGACCTAGAACCATTCTCGGTCAATAACCAATAGCGAACCTGGATGCCCATATTGGTTCCTACATATTCTACGAAGATCTTTATCGGTCAAACCGCATAACGACATACGTTGTTCCCTTTGTCATCGGTATGTTACTTACCCGAGATTCGATCGTCGGTATCCAATACCTAGTTCAATCTCGTTGCAGTAAGTCTCTTTACTCGTTCCGTAATACATCATCTCACAACTAACTCATTAGTTGTAATGCTTGCAAGGCTTAAGTGATGTGTATTACCGAGAAGGCCTAGAGATACCTCTCCGACAATCGGAGTGACAAAACCTAATCTCAAAATACGCCAACCCAACAAGTACCTTTGGAGACACCTGTAGTACTCCTTTATAATCACCCGATTACGTTGTGACGTTTGGTAGTACCCAAAGTGTTCCTCCCAGAACGGAGTTGCATAATCTCATAGTTATAGGAACATGTATGGGTCATGAAGAAAGCATTAACATACTAAACGCGATCAAGTGTTAAGCTAACGGAATGGGTCATGTCAATCAGATCATTCAACTAATGATGTGACCTTGTTAATCAAATAACAACTCCTTTGTTCATGGTTAGGAAACATAACCATCTTTGATTAACAAGCTAGTCAAGTAGAGGCATACTAGTGACATACCGTTTGTCTATATATTCACACATGTATTATGTTTCCGGTTAATACAATTCTAGCATGAATAATAAACATTTATCATGATATAAGGAAATAAATAATAACTTTATTATTGCTTCTAGGGCATATTTCCTTCAGTCTCCCACTTGCACTAGAGTCAATAATCTAGTTCACATCATCATGTGATTCAACACTAATATTCACATCTGTATGTGATTAACACCCATAGTTCACATCGTTATGTGACCAACACCCAAAGGGTTTACTAGAGTCAATAATCTAGTTCACATCGCTATGTGATTAACACCCAAAGAGTACTAAGGTATGATCATGTTTTGCTCGTGAGAGAAGCTTAGTCAACGGGTCTGTCACATTCAGAGCCGTATGTATTTTGCAAATACTCTATGTCTACAATGCTCGGCACGGAGCTACTCTAGCTAATTGCTCCCACTTTCAATATGTATCCAGATTGAGTCTTAGAGTCATCTGGATCTGTGTAAAAAGCTTGCATCGATGTAACTCTTTACGACGGGCTCTTTTATCACCTCCATAATCGAGAAATATTTCCTTAGTCCTCACTAAGGATGTTCTTGACCAATGTCCAGGATCTACTCCTAGATCACTATTGTACTCCTTGCCAAATTCAGAGCAAGGTATACAATAGGTCTTGTACATAGCATAGCATACTTCATAGAACCTAAGACAGAGGCATAGGGAATGAATTTCATTCTCTTTTCTATTTTCTGCCGTGGTCGGGAATTGAGTCTTACTCAATTTCATACGCTTTGCAACACAGCAAGAACTTTTCTTTGACTGTTCCATTTTGAACTACTTCAAAATCTTGACAAGGTATGTACTTATTGAAAAACTTATCAAGCGTCTTGATCTATCTCTATAGATCTTGATGCTCAATATGTAAGCAGCTTCACCGAGGTCCTTCTTTGAAAAACTCCTTTCAAATACTCCTTTATGCTTTGCGAATAATTCTACATAATTTCCGATTAACAATATGTCATTCACATATACTTATCAGAAATGTTTTAATGCTCCCACTCACTTTCTTGTAAATACAGGCTTCTCCAAAAGTCTCAGATAAAACCATATGCTTTGATCACACTATCAAAGCGTTTATTCCAACTCCGAGATGCTTGCACCAGTCCATAGATGGATCGTTGGAGCTTGCATATTTTGTTAGCTCCTTTAGGATTGAAAAACCTTCTGGTTGCATCATATACAACTCTTCTTTAATAAATCCATTAAAGAATGTAGTTTTGACATCCATTTGCCGATTTCATAAAATGTGGCAATTGCTAACATGATTCGGACAGACTTTTAAGCATCGATACAAGTGAGAAAATCTCATTGTATTCAACATCTTGAACTTTGTCTAAAACCTTTTTCGACAAGTCTAGCTTTGTAGATAGTAACACTACTATCGCTGTCCATCTTCCTCTTGAAGATCCATTTATTTAACATGGCTTGCTGATCATAGAGCAAGTCAATCAAAGTCCATACTTTGTTCTCATACTTGGATCTTATCTCAGATTTCATGGCCTCAAACCATTTCGCGGAATCTGGGCTCATCATCGCTTCCTCATAGTCCGTAGGTTCATCATGGTTTAGTAACATGACTTCCAGAACACGATTATCGTACCACTCTGGTGCGTATTTTACTCTGGAAGACCTACGAGGTTTGGTAGCAACTTGATCTGAAGTTTCATGATCATCATCATTAACTTCCTCACTAATTGGTGTAGGAATCATCGAACTGATTTCTGTGATGAACTACTTTCCAATAAGGGAGAAGGTACAATTACCTCATCAAGTTCTACTTTCCTTCCCACTCACTTCTTTCGAGAGAAACTTCTTCTCTAGAAAGGATCCATCTTAGCAACGAATAATTTGCCTTCGGATCTGTGATAGAAAGTGTACCCAATAGTTACCTTTGGTATTCTATGAAGACGCACTTCTCCGATTTGGGTTCGAGCTTATCAGGTGAAAAACTTTTTCACATAAGCATCACAACTCCAAACTTTTAAGAAACGACTTAGGTTTACTGTTTAAACCATAGTTCATACGGTGTCACCTCAACGGATTTAGATGGTGCCCTATTAAACGTGAATGCAGCTGTCTCTAATGCATAACCCCAAAATGATAGTGGTAAACCGATAAGAAATATCATAGATTGCACCATATCCAATAAAGTGCGGTTATTTACTTTCGGACACACCATTATGCTGTGGTGTTCCATATGGCGTGAGCTGTGAAACTATTCCACTTTGTTTTAATTGAAGACCAAACTCGTAACTCAAATATTCATCTCCACGATCAGATCGCAGAAACTTTATTTTCTTGTTACGATGATTTTCTACTTCACTCTGAAATTCTTTGAACTTTTCAACTATTTCAGACTTATGTTTCATCAAGAAGATATACACATATCTGCTCAAATCATCTGTGAAGGTCGTAAAATAATGATACTTGCCACGAGCATCAACACTCATTGAATCGTATACATCGGTATGTATTATTTCCAATAAGTCAAGAGCTTGTTCCATTGTTCCGAGAACGGAGTTTCACTCATCTTACCCAAAAAGGCACGGTTTTTCGCAAGCATCAAATGATTCATAATCAAGTGATTCCAAAAGTCCATCAGCATGGAGTTTTCTTCATGCGCTTTACACCAATATGACCTAAACGGCGGTGCCACAAATAAGTTGCACTATCATTATTAACTTTGCATCTTTTGGTTTCAATATTATGAATATGTGTATCACTATGATCGAGATCCAATGAACCATTTTCATTGGGTGTGTAACCATATAAGGTTTTATTCATGTAAATGTAACAACAATTTATTCTCTTACTTAAATGAATAACCGTATTGCAATAAACATGATCAAATCATATTTATGCTCAACACCAAATAACACTTATTTAGGTTCCACACTAATCCCGAAAGTATAGGGAGTGTGCGATGATGATCATATCAATCTTGGAACTACTTCCAACACTCATCGTCACTTCCCTTCAACTAGTTTCTGCTCATTCTGCAACTCCCGCTTCAAGTTACTACTCTTAGCAATTGAACCAGATCAAATACCGAGGGTTGTTACGAACACTAGTAAAATACACATCAATAATCAGATATCAAATATACCTTTGTTCACTTTGCCATCCTTCTTATCCGCCAAATACTTGGGGTAGTTCCGCTTCCAGGGACCAGGTCCATTGCAGCAAAAGCACTTAGTCTCAGGCTTAGGTCCAGACTTGGGCTTCTTCACTCGAGCAACTTGCTTGCCGTTCTTCTTGAAGTTCCCTTTGCCCTTTTCCTTGAGACTAGTGGTCTTGTCAATCATCAACACTTGATGCTCTTTCTTGATTTCTACCTTCGTCGATTTCAACATCACGAAGAGCTCGGGAACCGTTTTCGTCATCCCTTGCATACTATAGTTCATCACGAAGTTCTAGTAACTTAGTGATGGTGACTAGAGAATTCTGTCAATCACTATCTTATCTGGAAGATTAACTCCCACTTGATTCAAGCGATTGAAGTACCTGCACAATCTGAGCACATGCTCACTAGTTGAGCGATTCTCCTCCATCTTTTAGCTATAGAACTTGTTGGAGACTTCATATCTCTCAACTCGGTATTTGCTTGAAATATTAACTTCAATTCCTGGAACATCTCATATGTTCCATGACGCTCAAAACGCCTTTGAAGTCCCGATTCTAAGCCGTTAAGTATGGTGCACTAAACTATCAAGTAGTCATCATATTGAGCTAGCCAAACGTTCATAACGCCCGTGACCGCTTCCTCGCAATAGGTCCGCTACCTAGCGGTGCATTAAGGACATAACTGTTTCAGGCGCAATGA
Source organism: Aegilops bicornis (assembly GCA_021605145.1). Lineage (NCBI taxonomy): Eukaryota > Viridiplantae > Streptophyta > Magnoliopsida > Poales > Poaceae > Aegilops > Aegilops bicornis. The sequence continues at coordinate 726,802,849 of CM038673.1, forward strand.
GGATAAACCTCGGATCACGGATCCAATCCGCATCATTGCTACTAACATTTTTCAATACAATTTTCTCTAGGAACATATATAAAAACATAGGGAAGCAACAACGCGAGCTATTGATCTACAACATAATCTGCAAAATACTACCAGACTAAGTTCATGATAAATTAAAGTTCAATTAATCATATTAACTTAAGAACTCCCGATTAGATAGACATCTCTCTAGTCATCTAAGTGATTACGTGATCCAAATCAACTAAACCATGTCCGATCATCACGTGAGATGGAGTAGTTTCAATGGTGAACATCACTATGTTGATCATATCTACTATATGATTCACGCCGACCTTTCGGTCTCCGTGTTCCGAGGCCATATCTGTTATATGCTAGGCTCGTCAAGTTTAACTCGAGTATTCCGCGTGCAACTGTTTTGTACCCGTTGTAGATGGACGTAGAACTTATCACACCCGATCATCACGTGGTGTCCGGGTACTGAACTTTGGCAACGGTGCATACTCAGGAGAACACTTCTTGATAATTTTAGTGAGAGATCATCTTATAATGCTACCGCCAATCAAAGCAAGATAAGATGCATAAAGGATAAACATCACATGCAATCAATATAAGTGATATGATATGGTCATCATCATCTTGTGCTTGTGATCTCCATCGCCAAGCACCGCCATGATCACCATCGCCACCGGGCGCCGACACCTTGATCTCCATCGTAGCATCGTTGTCGTCTCGCCAACTATTGCTTCTATGACTATCGCTACTCCTTAGTGATAAAGTAAAGCAATTACATGGCGTTTGCATTTCATACAATAAAGCGACAACCATTTGGCTCCTGCCAGTTGCCGATAACTTGGTTACAAAACATGATCATCTCATACAATAAAATATAGCATCACGTCTTGACCATATCACATCACAACATGCCCTGCAAAAACAAGTTAGACGTCCTCTACTTTGTTGTTGCAAGTTTTACGTGGCTGCTACGGGCTGAGCAAGAACCGTTCTTACCTACGCATCAAAACCACAACGATACTTCGTCAAATAGACTCCGCTTTAACCTTCTCAAGGACCGGGCGTAGCCACACTCAGTTCAACTAAAGTGAGAGAGACAGACACCCGCCGTCACCTTTAAGCAACGAGTGCTCGGGCGGTGAAACCAGTCTCGCGTAAGCGTCTGGCGTAATGTCGGTCCGGGCCGCTTCATCTCACAATACCGCTGAACCAAAGTATGACATGCGGTAGGCAGTATGACTTGTATCGTCCACAACTCACTTGTGTTCTACTCGTGCATATGACATCAACGCATAAAACCAGGCTCGGATGCCACTGTTGGGGACCGTAGTAATTTCAAAAATTTTCCTACGATCACGCAAGACCATGGTGATGGCATAGCAACGAGAGGGAAGAGTATCCGCCCACGCACTCGTGAGACCGAAGCGGAAGCGTTATAACAACGCTGTTGATGTAGTCGACGTCTTCACGATCCGACCGATCCAAGCACCGAACGACGGCACCTCCGAGTTCTCGCACACGCTCAGCTCGATGACGATCCCCGGCTCCGATCCGGCAAAGCGTCGGGGATGAGTTCCACAAGACGACGGCGCAGGACGATGATGATGCTCCATCGATGCAGGGCTTCGCCTAAGCTCCGCGACGATATGACTTCTCCGGCGCAGGCTTCGCCTAAGCTCATGACGATATGACCAAGTGGAATATGGTGGAGGGGCACCGCACGGCTAAGGAACGATCCGTAGATCAACTTCGTGTATTGGGGTGCCCCTGCCTCAGATATAAAGGAGCCAAGGGGAGGTGGCCGGCCCTAGGGGAGGCGCGCAAGGAGGAGTCCTACTCCCACCGAGTAGGACTCCCCTCTCCTAGTTGGACTAGGATTGGAGGAGGGGAAAGAGGGAAGGGGCGCCGCCCCCCCTTCCTTGTCCTATTCGGACTAGAGGGGGGAGGGGGGCGCGCAGCCCACCTTGGCCTGCCCTTCCTCTTCTCCTATGGCCCATTAAGGCCCATGGACCTCCCGGGGGGTTCCGGTAACCTCCCGGTACTCTAGAAATCCTCGATTTCACCCGAACACTTCCGATGTCCAAATGTAGGCTTCCAATATATCAATCTTTATGTCTCGACCATTTCGAGACTCCTCGTCATGTCCGTGATCACATCCGGACTCGAACAACCTTCGGTGCATCAATACTTATAAACTCATTATGAACTGTCATCGAAACGTTAAGCGTGCGGACCCTACGGGTTCGAGAACTATGTAGACATGACCTAGAACCATTCTCGGTCAATAACCAATAGCGGAACCTGGATGCCCATATTGGTTCCTACATATTCTACGAAGATCTTTATCGGTCAAACCGCATAACGACATACGTTGTTCCCTTTGTCATCGGTATGTTACTTACCCGAGATTCGATCGTCGGTATCCAATACCTAGTTCAATCTCGTTACCGTAAGTCTCTTTACTCGTTCGTAATACATCATCTCACAACTAACTCATTAGTTGTAATGCTTGCAAGGCTTAAGTGATGTGTATTACCGAGAAGGCCTAGAGATACCTCTCCCAGCAATCGGAGTGACAAAACCTAATCTCAAATACGCCAACCCAACAAGTACCTTTGGAGACACCTGTAGTACTCCTTTATAATCACCCAGATTCGTTGTGACGCTTGGTAGTACCCAAAGTGTTCCTCCGGTAAACGGAGTTGCATAATCTCATAGTTATAGGAACATGTATGGGTCATGAAGAAAGCATTAACATACTAAACGATCAAGTGTTAAGCTAACGGAATGGGTCATGTCAATCAGATCATTCAACTAATGATGTGACCTTGTTAATCAAATAACAACTCCTTTGTTCATGGTTAGGAAACATAACCATCTTTGATTAACAAGCTAGTCAAGTAGAGGCATACTAGTGACATACTGTTTGTCTATATATTCACACATGTATTATGTTTCGGTTAATACAATTCTAGCATGAATAATAAACATTTATCATGATATAAGGAAATAAATAATAACTTTATTATTGCCTCTAGGGCATATTTCCTTCAATCGACAAGAGCAATGCAGAGCCCATTATTGTTTTGAGATCGTATGATCCTTTGAGCAAGGAGATTCATCTGAAATTAGTTTTCATACAAGAGAGAAGGTAAGGCACAAGCAGAAATTTAGGAGTTCAAATTTTGAATTGATATCATAGACAAGACTGACAGCCGGGCTCCCAAGCAGTTCTAATAGGGGTTTGGCCACCGAGTAGGGGTAAAGTGTGGTACATTTGGGCCTGTGTTTTCTGTGGCTGCTGATCTATCTGATTTAACAGGTATCACTACCTTTTCCAAATACCTAGTTTGTACTCCTTGAGGATCTGCACTCACCCTCTTCCTTTTGGACATCTATTACGAAAGAACAACATTCGACTCGAAAAACATAGTGTGACGACACATGGAGTAGGTACAAAAAATGGATAGGTATGGCATGTAATAATATATGATGCTTAAACTAAGCAGATGGTGTAACAAAGTAGAAGTAATGCAAGAGGTCAGATGCAAAATATGTGCGACCAATACAACTTTGCAAAGTTAGAGCAAGCACCTTGATGGGTGAATAAGATAGGCCATCCTCCACCATGCCAAGTTTGTTAGCCAAAGGATCGTTCATAATATTCCTCTCGTATGCGCCCATTCTCATATTCATTTTGATAATGTTCAATATCCGACATGCATGAAAACATAAAAACAAGTGAGATTTTCTTTGTAATGCGTAAGTGATTCTTATCCAATCGCCTCCTTGTAAACCCCTTTGTGCTATCTCTGCAATTCTTTTAAAAGATGCCATGCATGCTGTACTTTTTGTGTGCATTAATATAATGTGGCCTACTACTCAAAATATGAGAGCTCCGTAGTGATGACACTTCAGAGATGATAGCTTCAACATATAGTAAAGAAGAACAAGTCGACTGACCGATGATTCAAAATATACTAAGGGAGAACAACTCGACCTGACCAGTCGACCGCAAGAGAAGAGTATCATCTTAAAGAAGAGCAGAAGAGAAAGCAGATTGAAGATATTACAAGTCTTTCAATACAATGTCGGTTGGCCACCCATGTTGAACCAGAGCACACAGAGAAATACTATTCTTTCCGGTCTCTCCATATGTGGCTCACATGCATTTCAAAACTAAAGTAGGAACATTTAGCTCACCAATTAAACATCTCTCAGTTTTACTAATATCAACAATAATATCATATATGAATTTGTACAACTAAGCTTGTTTAGCTCGATGGGTGGAGCAGTGCTATTACGACACGAACCACGTAGCTGATTGTGGTCATCATAAAATGGGGAAAACATAAGCATGATGAGTACAGTGTTGACCGTGGCACTAGATGGCAGATCTGAAGTCGCAAACCGCGCAAGAAGGGTAGTTAGCAACCGATGTTTGCTTTGAAATAACAACTAAGATTTGGTATGGACAAGAAAGTACGGTCAACAAGTGACAAAGAAATGCAATTATGTTGTCTCTCTATATGTCGCGACATGCATTTGGAAACTCAAGTGGGACCTTTAGCTAACCAATTAAATGTGTCGGTTAACTAATATCAGTATCATGTCACAATCATATTTGAACAACTAAGCTTTCGAATTCTGAGTGTTGTGTTGTTTAGCTTGTAGGGTGGAGTAATGCTAGTACGACAGAAAGCACCTACGCAGATCATCGTAGAGTAGATAAAAGGGGAAAACCCTAAGCATCAAGAGAAAAATCAGGAAAGTGGAACTAGCTGGACCAGTGGGTGGCGCACATGCTTTTCGAAACGAATATAGGAACATTAGGTGGCCAATTAAATGTTCTCTGTTTTAGTGATATGAGCATCATATCAGATTCGTATTTCAACACGTAAGCTTTGGGTTGAGGTCTTGAGGAGCAGTGCTAGCACGACACGAAGCACCTACGATGATGGTAGTGAATATAAATGAAGGAAATATGCCCTAGAGGCAATAATAAAGTTATTATTTATTTCCTTATATCATGATAAATGTTTATTATTCATGCTAGAATTGTATTAACCGGAAACATAATACATGTGTGAATATATAGACAAACAGTATGTCACTAGTATGCCTCTACTTGACTAGCTTGTTAATCAAAGATGGTTATGTTTCCTAACCATGAACAAAGGAGTTGTTATTTGATTAACAAGGTCACATCATTAGTTGAATGATCTGATTGACATGACCCATTCCGTTAGCTTAACACTTGATCGCTTAGTATGTTAATGCTTTCTTCATGACCCATACATGTTCCTATAACTATGAGATTATGCGACTCCGCCACCGGAGGAACACTTTGGTACTACCAAACGTCACAACGTGAATCGGGTGATTATAAAGGAGTACTACAGGTGTCTCCAAAGGTACTTGTTGGGTTGGCGATTTCGAGATTAGGTTTTGTCACTCCGATTGTCGGAGAGGTATCTCTAGGCCTTCTCGGTAATACACATCACTTAAGCCTTGCAAGCATTACAACTAATGAGTTAGTTGTGAGATGATGTATTACGGAACGAGTAAAGAGACTCAACCGGTAACGAGATTGAACTAGGTATTGGATACCGACGATCGAATCTCGGGTAAGTAACATACCGATGACCAAGGGAACAACGTATGTCGTTATGCGGTTTGACCGATAAAGATCTTCAGAGAATATGTAGGAACCAATATGGGCATCCAGGTTCCGCTATTGGTTATTGACCGAGAATGGTTCTAGGTCATGTCTACATAGTTCTCGAACCCGTAGGGTCCGCACGCTTAACGCTTCGATGACAGTTCATAATGAGTTTATAAGTATTGATGCACCGAAGGTTGTTCGAGTCCCGGATGTGATCACGGACATGACGAGGAGTCTCAAATGGTCGAGACATAAAGATTGATATATTAGAAGCCTACATTTGGACATCGGAAGTGTTCCGTGAAATCGGATTTTACCGAGTACCGGGAGGTTACCGGAACCCCCCGGGAGGTCCATGGGCCTTAATGGGCCATAGGAGAAGAGGAAGGGCAGGCCAAGGTGGGCTGTGCGCCCCCCTCCCCCCTCTAGTCCGAATAGGACAAGGAAGGGGGGGGGCGGCGCCCCTTCCCTCTTCCCCCTCCTCCAATCCTAGTCCAACTAGGAGAGGGGGAGTCCTACTCCCGTGGGAGTAGGACTCCTCCTTGCGCGCCCCTAGGGCCGCCACCTCCCCTTGGCTCCTTTATATACGGGGCAGGGGGCACCCCAAGACACACAAGTTGATCTACGGATCTTTCCTTAGCCGCAGGCGGTGCCCCCTCCACCATATTCCACTTCGGTCATATTGTTGCGGAGCTTAGGCGAAGCCCTCGCCGGAGAAGTCATATCGTCATGAGCTTAGGCGAAGCCCTGCGCCGGTGGAGCATCATCATCGCCACCACGCCGTCAGGTCGACGGAACTCATCCCCGACACTTTGCTTTGGATAGGAGTCCGGGATCGCCATCGAGCTGAACGTGTGCGTAACTCGGAGGTGCCAGACGTTCGGTGCTTGGATCGGTCGGATCGTGAAGACGCATTTACTACATCAACCGCGTTGTTATAACGCTTCCGCTTTCGGTCTACGAGGGTACGTGGATCGACACTCTTCCTCTCGCTGCTATGCCATCACCATGGTCTTGCGTGATCGTGAGGAAATTTTTTGAAATTACTACGTTCCCCAACAAAGGGCATCCGAGCCTGGTTTTATGCGTTGATGTCATATGCACGAGTAGAACACAAGTGAGTTGTGGACGATACAAGTCATACCGCCTACCAACATGTCATACTTTGGTTCAGCGGTATTGTGAGATGAAGCGGCCCGGACCGACATTACGCCAGACGCTTACGCGAGACTGGTTTCACCGCCCGAGCACTCGTTGCTTAAAGGTGACCGCGGTGTCTGCCTCTCACTTTAGTTGAACTGAAAAGTGGCTACGCCCGTCCTTGAGAAGGTTAAACGGAGTCTATTTGACGAAGTATCGCTGTGGTTTTGATGCGTAGGTAAGAACGGTTCTTGCTCAGCCCGTAGCAGCCACGTAAAACTTGCAACAACAAAGTAGAGGACGCCTAACTTGTTTTTGCAGGGCATGTTGTGATGTGATATGGTCAAGACGTGATGCTATATTTTATTGTATGAGATGATCATGTTTTGTAACCGAAGTTATCGGCAATCGGCAGGAGCCATATGGTTGTCGCTTATTGTATGAAATGCAACGCCATGTAATTGCTTTACTTTATCACTAAGGAGTAGCGATAGTCGTAGAAGCAATAGTTGGCGAGACGACAACGATGCTACGATGGAGATCAAGGTGTCGCTACCGGTGACGATGGTGATCATGACGGTGCTTGGCGATGGAGATCACAAGCACAAGATGATGATGACCATATCATATCACTTATATTGATTGCATGTGATGTTTATCCTTTATGCATCTTATCTTGCTTTGATTGACGGTAGCATTATAAGATGATCTCTCACTAAAATTATCAAGAAGTGTTCTCCTCGAGTATGCACCGCTACAAAGTTCAGAGTACCCGCACACCACGTGATGATCGGGTGTGATAAGTTCTACGTCCATCTACAACGGGTGCAAAACAGTTGCACACGCGGAATACTCAAAGTTAAACTTGACGAGCCTAGCATATAATGATATGGCCTCGAACACGGAGACCGAAAGGTCGAACGTGAATCATATAGTAGATATGATCAACATAATGATGTTCACCATTGAAACTACTCCGCCTCACGTGATGATCGGACATGGTTTAGTTAATTTGGATCACGTGATCACTTAGATGACTAGAGAGATGTCTGCCTAAGTGGGAGTTGATTAATATGATTAATTGAACTTAAATTTATCATGAAACTTAGTACCGATAGTATTTTGCTTGTCTATGTTTCATCGTAGATAGATGGCTCGTCTTTGTTGTTCCGTTGAATTTTAATGCGTTCCTTGAGAAAGCAAAATTGAAAGATGATGGTAGCAATTACACGGACTGGGTCCGTAATTTGAGGATTATCCTCATTGCTGCACGTAAAAATTACGCCCCGAAGCACCGCTGGGTGACAGGCTCGTCAGCAGATGCCGAGCCGAAGTTGTGAACGTCCGCAAAGGTAGCTGATGACTACTCTATAGTTCAAGTGCCATGCTTTACGGCTTAGAACCGGTCTTCAACGACGTTTTGAACGTCATGGAGCATATGAGATGTTCCAGGAGTTGAAGTTAATATTTCAAGCAAATGCCCGGATTGAGAGATATGAAGTCTCCAATAAGTTCTATAGCTGCAAGATGGAGGAGAATAGTTCGTCGGTGAGCACATACTCAAAATGTCCGGGTATAACAATCACTTAATTCAGCAGAGTTAATCTTCCGGATGATAGTGTCATTGATGTAATTCTCCAATCATCGCCACCAAGCTACAAGAGCTTCGTGATGAACTATAATATGCAAGGGATGACTAAAACAATTCACGAGCTCTTCGCGATGCTAAAAGCTGCGGAGGTAGAAATCAAGAAAGAGCATCAAGTGTTGATGGTCAACAAGACCACTAGTTTCAAGAAAAGGGCAAAGGGAAGAAGAAGGAAACTTCAAAAAGAACAGCAAGAAAGTTGCGATCAAGAGAAGAAACCCAAGTCTGGACCTAAGCCTGAAACTGAGTGTTTTTACCGCAAGCACGGACACCGGAAGCGGAACTGCCCCAAGTATTTGGCGGATAAAAAGGATGGCAAGGTGAACAAAGGTATATGTGATATACATGTTATTGATGTGTACCTTACTAGAGCTCGTAGTAGCACTGGGTATTTGATACTGGTTCTGCTGCTAATATTTGCAACTCGAAACAGGGACTACGGAATAGACGAGCACCGCAAAGGACGCAGGTAACGATGCGCGTGGGAAATGGTTCCAAAGTCAATGTGATCGCGGTCGGCACGCTACCTCTACATCTACCTTCGGGATTAGTTTTAGACCTAAATAATTGTTATTTGGTGCCGCGTTGAGCATGAACATTATATCTGGATCTTGTTTAATGCGAGACGGTTATTCATTTAAATCGAGAGAATAATGGTTGTTCTATTTATATGAATAATATCTTTTATGGTCATGCACCCTTGAAGAATGGTCTATTCTTGTTGAATCTCGACAAGAGTGATACACATATTCATAATGTTGAAACCAAAAGATGCAGAGTTGATAATGATAGTGCAACTTATTTGTGGCACTGCCGCTTAGGTCATATCGGTGTAAAACGCATGAAGAAACTCCATACCGATGGGCTTCGGAATCACTTGATTATGAATCACTTGGTACTTGTAACCGTGCCTCATGGGCAAGATGACCAAAACGCCGCTTCTCCTAACTATGGAGCGAGCAACTGATTTGTTGGAAATCATACATACCGATGTTTGTGGTCCAATGAATGTTGAGGCACGCGGCGGTATCGTTATTTTCTCACCTTCACAGATGATTTGAGCAGATATGGGTATATCTACTTAATGAAACACAAATCTGAAACATTTGAAAAGTTCAAAGAATTTCAGAGTGAAGTAGAAAATCATCGTAACAAGAAAATAAAGTTTCTACGATCTGATCGTGGAGGAGAATATTTGAGTTACGAAGTTTGGTTTACATTTGAAACAATGTGGAATAGTTTCGCAACTCACGCCACCCGAACACCACAGAGAAATGGTGTGTCCGAACGTCAGAATCGTACTTTCATCGGATATGGTGCGATCTATGATGTCTTTTTCCGATTTACCGCTATCGCTTTTGGGGTTATGCTTTAGAGACGGCCGCATTCACGTTAAATAGGACACCGCCAAAACTGCTGAGACGACGCCTTATGAACTGTGGTTTGGCAAGAAACCAAAGTTGTCGTTTCTTAAAGTTTGGGGCTGCGATGCTTATGTGAAGAAACTTCAACCGTATAAGCTCGAACCCAAATCGGAAAAATGTGTCTTCATAGGATACCCAAAGGAGATCAAGTACACCTTCTATCACAGATCTGAAGGCAAGATTTTCGTTGCTAAATTCGGATCCTTTCTAGAGAAGGAGTTTCTCTCGAAAGAAGTGAGTGGGAGGAAAGTAGAACTTGATGAGATAATCAGATTCTGCTCCCTTATTGGAAAATAGTTCATCACAAGAAATGGTTCCTGTGACAACTACACCAATTAGTGAAGAAACTAATGATGATGATCATGAAGCTTCAGATCAAGTTACTACTGAACCTCGTAGGTCGACCAGAGTAAAATACGCACTGTGAGTGGTACGGTAATCCTATTCGGAAGTCATGTTACTTGACCATGGCGAACCTACAAACTATGAAGAAGCGATGGTGAGCCCAGATTCGCAAAATGGCTGGAAGCCATGAAATCTGAGATGGGATCCATGTATGAGAACAAAGTATGGATTTTGGTTGACTTGCCCGATGATCGGCAAGCCATTGAAAATAAATGGATCTTTAAGAAGAAGACCGACGATGGTAATATAATCGTTTACAAAGCTCGACTTGTTGCGTAAAGGTTTTCGACAAGTTCAAGGGGTTGACTACGATGAGACTTTCTCACCAGAAGCGATGCTTAAGTCTGTCCGAATCATGTTAGCAATTGCCGCATTTTATGATTATGAAATTTGGCAAATGGATGTAAAACTGCATTCTTGAATGGATTTCTAGAAGAAGAGTTGTATATGATGCAACCGAAGGTTTTGTCGATCCAAAGGGTGCTAACAAAGTGTGCAAGCTCCAACGATCAATTTATGGTCCGTGCAAGCCTCTCGGAGTTGGAATAAACGCTTTGATAGTGTGATCAAAGCATATGGGTTTGCTGCATTTTTGGAGAAGCCTGTATTTACAAGAAAGTGAGTGGGAGCTCAGAGCATTTCTGATATTATATGTGGACGACATATTATTGATTGGAAATGATATAGAATTTCTGGATAGCATAAAAGGATACTTGAATAAAAGTTTTTCAATGAAAGACCTCGGTGAAGCTGCTTACATATTGGGCATCAAGATCTATAGAGATAGATCAAGACGCTTAATTGGACTTTCACAAAGCACATACCTTGATAAAGTTTTGAAAAGTTCAAAATGGATCGAGCAAAGAAAGGTTTTTTACCAGTATTGCAAGGTGTAAAATTGAGTCGACTCAATGCCCGACCACAGCAGAAGATAGAGAGAAAATGAAAGATGTTCCTATGCTTCAGCCATAGGCTCTATCATGTATGCAATGCTGTGTACCGGACCGACGTATGCTTAGCTGTAAGCTTGGCAGAAGGTACCAAAGTAATCCAGAATGGATCATCGGACAGCGGTCAAGAACATCCTGAAATACCCGAAAAGGACTAAGGATATGTTTCTCGTATATGGAGGTGACAAAGAGCTAGTCGTAAATGGTTACGCCGATGTAAGCTTTGACACCGATCCGGACGATTCTAAATCGCAAACCGGATACGTGTTTTTATTAAACGGTGGAGCTGTCAGTTGGTGCAGTTCTAAACAAAGCGTCGTGGCAGGATCTACATGTGAAGCGGAATACATAGCTGCTTCAGAAACAGCAAATGAAGGAGTCTGGATGAAAGAGTTCATTACCGATCTAGGTGTTATACCTAGTGCATCGGGACCGATGAAGATCTTCTGTGACAATATCGTGCAATTGCCTTGGCAAAGGAATCCAGATTTCACAAGAGGACCAAGCACATCAAGAGACGCTTCAATTCCATTCGGGACCAAGTCCAAGTGGGAGACATAGAGATTTGCAAAATACATACGGATCTGAATGTTGCGGCACCGTTGACTAAGCCTCTTCCACGAGCAAAACATGATCAGCACCAAGACTCCATGGGTGTTAGGATCATTACTTTGTAATCTAGATTATTGACTCTAGTGCAAGTGGGAGACTGAAGGAAATATGCCCTAGAGGCAATAATAAAGTTATTATTTATTTCCTTATATCATGATAAATGTTTATTATTCATGCTAGAATTGTATTAACCGGAAACATAATACATGTGTGAATATATAGACAAACAAAGTATGTCACTAGTATGCCTCTACTTGACTAGCTTGTTAATCAAAGATGGTTATGTTTCCTAACCATGAACAAAGGAGTTGTTATTTGATTAACAAGGTCACATCATTAGTTGAATGATCTGATTGACATGACCCATTCCGTTAGCTTAACACTTGATCGCTTAGTATGTTAATGCTTTCTTCATGACCCATACATGTTCCTATAACTATGAGATTATGCAACTCCTGCCATCGGAGGAACACTTTGGGTACTACCAAACGTCACAACGTAATCGGGTGATTATAAAGGAGTACTACAGGTGTCTCCAAAGGTACTTGTTGGGTTGGCGTATTTCGAGATTAGGTTTTGTCACTCCGATTGTCTGGAGAGGTATCTCTAGGCCTTCTCGGTAATACACATCACTTAAGCCTTGCAAGCATTACAACTAATGAGTTAGTTGTGAGATGATGTATTACGGAACGAGTAAAGAGACTTACCGTAACGAGATTGAACTAGGTATTGGATACCGGCGATCGAATCTCGGGTAAGTAACATACCGATGACAAAGGGAACAACGTATGTCGTTATGCGGTTTGACCGATAAAGATCTTCAGTAGAATATGTAGGAACCAATATGGGCATCCAGGTTCCGCTATTGGTTATTGACCGAGAATGGTTCTAGGTCATGTCTACATAGTTCTCGAACCCGTAGGGTCCGCACGCTTAACGCTTCGATGACAGTTCATAATGAGTTTATAAGTATTGATGCACCGAAGGTTGTTCGGAGTCCCGGATGTGATCACGGACATGACGAGGAGTCTCGAAATGGTCGAGACATAAAGATTGATATATTGGAAGCCTACATTTGGACATCGGAAGTGTTCCGGTGAAATCGGGATTTACCGAGTACCGGAGGTTACCGGAACCCCCGGGAGGTCCATGGGCCTTAATGGGCCATAGGAGAAGAGGAAGGGCAGGCCAAGGTGGGCTGCGTGCCCCTCCCCTCTAGTCCGAATAGGACAAGGAAGGGGCGGCGCCTTCCTCTTTCCCTCCTCCAATCCTAGTCCAACTAGGAGAGGGGGGAGTCCTACTCCGGTGGGAGTAGGACTCCTCCTTGTCTTGCCTCCCCTAGGGCCGGCCACCTCCCCTTGGCTCCTTTATATACGGGGCAGGGGGCACCCCAAGACACACAAGTTGATCTACGGATCTTTCCTTAGCCGCAGGCGGTGCCCCTCCACCATATTCCACTTCGGTCATATTGTTGCGAGCTTAGGCGAAGTCCTGCCGGAGAAGTCATATCGTCATGAGCTTAGGCGAAGCCCTGCGTCGGTGGAGCATCATCATCATCACCACGCCGTCGTCTTGTGGAACTCATCCCCGACACTTTGCTGGGATAGGAGTCCGGGATCGCCATCGAGCTGAACGCGGTGCGTAACTCGGAGGTGCCGTGACGTTCGGTGCTTGGATCGGTCGGATCGTGAAGACGCACGACTACATCAACCGCGTTGTTATAACGCTTCCGCTTTCGGTCTACGAGGGTACGTGGACGGACACTCTTCCCTCTCGTTGCTATGCCATCACCATGGTCTTGCGTGATCGTAGGAAATTTTTTGAAATTACTACGTTCCCCAACAATAAAGGGGGGAAACTATAAGCTTTACGAGTATAGTGCCCGTGCCATGGCGGATATGAAGGTGCAAACCGGACAAAGCTACTTCGCAACCAATGTTTGCTTTCAACTAGCCACTACGATTTGGTACGTACAAGAAAAGTACAGTAAACAAATTACGATCTATTTTCCAGGTGAGATCAATAACTTAGGCACATATGGAAGAGTACCACCTCTCTTGAGAAGCCGTATAGGCCTATGCTGATACATTGAGGGTGCTGCGGGTGCGATGGCTGTCGGCGGCGGGGAAGAAGTCTTTAGACGGCCGACAGCCGGGTTGAGGGATATATCCTGTTGCCGTGGACGAGGCGGTCGTAGGAGCGGCAACGGCAAGGTGGACGACATCGCCGATGAAGCGAGAGGAGGCGATGAAAGGATCCTGGTCCAGTGCCGTGGATGAGAGACGTCCATCTCTTGCAGTGGACGATGGCGTAGGGGCAGCGGCTCCAGCAAGGTGGAGGAGGGTGTGTCGGACAGAGGAGGTTGGCGCAGGCGGAGGTTGTCGCTACGCCGACGGTGTATGAATGGGGAAATGGAGGAGGGGGATCTCAAACTTTGGGACGCGCTTCTCTGAAATGGGGGAAAGTTACGAACTTATCCCCCGTTTAAAATTTCGGACATCGCGTCGGTTGGGGATAGGACGGTAACCTCGCATCTCCCAAATATTTTCCGGTAACTATATCGGGCGAGGAGAGGGTGTTTTGCATACGGTTGGCGCCCATGGTGTATGAATGGGGTTGACAGGTAGGGCGGTTGTGTCACGTCTGATGGAAGTTACACATCTGCCCCTATTTAAAATATTAGCCTACATCAATTTCGGATGAGGAGAGTTTGTTTTGCCGCCCACCGTGTATGAATGGGGAAATGGAGGAAGAGACACATGGCTTTCGGACGAGCTTGAATCAAATGTGTTTTGCCGCCCACGTTTGGCGCCCACCGTGTCTGAATGGGCTCAGAGGCCGTCGTGTCACGTATGATTGAAGTTACTAGTCTACCCCTATCGGACAAAGTGTAAATCCGGTCGATAAGGATGTCAAGTGTCGGATAGACAGTAATTTCCATCTCGCAAACACTTGCTTCGGGCAGCCCACAAATTATAGTGGGTGTTTAGCCGCTTCGTTCAAAACTTGGGAGAATTAGCATTCACGTTTGCCCTGGGACCAGGCAAACTAAATTCAATTCCAATTTGTATTCGATTACGAATATCCGTTGGTAATTGTACGTTTTGTTATTTATTTCTTCAAAACCACAACAAAGATTTATTCCACCTTTATATATGATTATGATTTAGAAATGCCGTGATCTTTGAATTCAGTAGGTTGGATACACTCTGATTCAAACAGTTATTTCATCCAATACAATATGCTCACACGAAAAACAGTTCACCTTATGTCAATCATACAAGTACTGAGGATTACCTCGCCTAAAAAATTCGGATCATTACAACACATGGACAACATAGGGGGTCTTGCAACATAATCCATTCAGAGACATGACACAACATGCAAGTACAATAATCTAATGACAATTTCAACTGGTGTCTAAAGAAGAACCGGGATTACCTTGGGCTTTAGATAGCAGAAACAGCAGGACCTCCTCCGTCTTCAAATGCAACATTCTTACTTCCTCCAATTCTTGGGTTGCTTGCATAATGCATGCCGCTAATTCCGTAATTTCCAACCTCAAGATAAAGATTACCTCATTCATGGCAGCCACACCGTCTCTTTCTGCCTCTAGTAGAGCCTCAAGCACTATAATATCTGTGCTCAGACAGCTCTCCGGCGGTGTTGCCTCTGAACTGCTACCATCTGGTAACATGGATGGCACACTGCTTCCACAAATAGATTCTGGGGTTGTGCATTGTGTCCTAGTGTGAACGACATCCTGAAAGGTTTCACCGGACATAAGTAAGAGATAGTTATCGTATGATGCAAAGTAAGCTTACATGGTAAATGATGTATTTAATTATTGCCGAGCATGACAGACTATATTTAAATGGTTCGAAGTAGCATCAGCCGAAAAGAAATTAAAATGGTAAGATGAAACTAGGGATGTAAGTGGCAAATAAACGACATCCGCTAGTCCCATCTAGTTAGTTTTTGCTACCTCCCTAGTTCATTTTCCTCAAAAAACAAAAACTCTTTTGAACTATCATACCACTAGTGGACTTTAATCGGGATTAAATGGGACCCAGTTGGCATCAGGGAGTGTACAACCGCTATATTTAAGTTCCCAAGGCATCTAAGCAGTTGAAATAATCTGAGAAAGCACTTAACAGTGTGGCCTCATATAAACTATGAAGACCGTCTTGTGATGAAGTTGAGAGGAAAAGTTAAGGACTCAAATGAAATAGGCATGCATTTCTTTACGATAGTACAACAGTAATCGCCGACATATTGGCCAACTCTGTATAGCGTAACAACAAACAAGCATTCAATCAAGCAATACAAAGCAAAGCGGACAACCGAACTATTTGTAATTCGGTAGGATTACACGTTGAGGGCACAAGCCAAGAAAGCAGCCCACTCGCATTACATTTCACATGTACTAAAACACACTGGCTTACCATATGTTGCTGTGAAGCCTAGCTGTTGTTGCAATGTTCTTTGAAGATATCGTCAACATCCTGTGGTTGCAAATCTAGTTGTTGTAGTTTATTCTGCACCATCTATTTAGGTAAATTTAATTTTAATCGCATGCACTGGTCCGAATTGATCATCAATGGTTCATCTAAACTAATGAAAGAAGGGTGTGTGCATACACGACAATATATCTGCTTCCCTCTATTTTTATGCTTGTTCGAGGTGCCAGCCCAAAAGAAGAAATATTTTTCTTGATGGGGTTGGCAGCTCCATAATTAATAGAAGCATCAAATTAGTCATGCAACTTGGGAAGATCAAGAACACACAAAAAAGTAATGAACAGAGGCTCGGAGCAGTGATGTAATAGCTAGCATCAGAAAATGTAGGGTAAAACAAACAAAAAGCAGCGGAACCACATGCTAGTTTGCTGATGTGTAATTAAGCAGTCTGATGGAACCAACATGTGGCATCAGAACAAAACTAAAGCATATTAACTATATGTGCACTGGTATGTAATTTAGCACATGTAACATGTTCACTGCCAGAAGTATGGCCCTACAGGTGCAAGCAGAATAACGCGTCTCATGAAAAACTGAATGATGCCCTCAAGAAATTCAAAGGTGCGGTGCTTATGCTAGGAAAGTGAACGTAGGCGCCGGCCGTTGGATAATAGTACCTGATTCTCGGTGGCGTATGGGTATCGTTGTCATACTTGATAGCTAAGGATCGTCGATGGTGCTCATGTAGCGGTTGAGTTTGGGCCGACTATCACCGTCGCTGAAGCGGCTCCGATTGCTTTCTGATTGCGGCGCCTGTCGACATACAAGAAAGCTCATCTGTGGTAAGTGAACAGTTGCACGATAAAGAGAAAAATCGAAGGAGTACAAATTGAAATAACCTGATGAGGCTGCGGCATCGGTAAAGCAGGGCCGGTGGAGTTGAATATGGCGTCCGTGGAGCGGGTCCGGTCTGATGGGCGAAGGCTTGGTGAGCGCATTATGCATGCTTTTCGGTGAGGCGGATCTGTTGCCGCGAGCGAGTGCTTGTATGAAGGGCCAGTGAAGGGGCGGACGAGGGAGTCAGTGAAGGGCCTACGCTGTGGTGGACGAGGGCGCCGGTTAAGCAGATCCAGTGCGGTGGACCATGAAGGCGGTCAAGGAGATCTAGAGCGGTGGACAAGACAGTCGCTGAAGTGGCTCCGGTGAAGTGGTGAGTTGGGAGTTGGGGGTTCCAAGGTGCGGAAGGTAGATCCGGCGGGGTGTGAGGTCCACCGCTGCGGCGGAGGACTAGATTCAGCGGCTTGCCATGGTTGGGTGGGTCGGGGAGGGAGGAGGGCTCTGGGAAGAATGTTGGGGGCAAAGAGGGAAAACAATGGAGTTACCAAAGCAGCCCTTTTCCGTTCATGTGGCAGGGTAAAACAGGAATATCGCAGGGCTAAACTTTCGGTAGCGTGATATTTCGATGTGAGCGGAAGTTTGAAAGCTTTTACGCCTAAAATTATAAGTATTCTGCTCTCGTGACGCCGACTATGATATCATGGCCGACAATTTGTTTGTTTTGCACGCAAAAAAATGTGCAAGTTTTGAAAATCAATGTCTCCAACTCGAAACCTAGATTGTCCATTCAATTCAAATATGGATCATTGAGCTACTACAAGCAAATACCATCATACGGTCCAATTCAAATGAAATTCCAAATGTTTTTATCCTAAATATGATGACAAAAGCAAAAATGTGTATGTGTATGAATAAAGTGAATGATTATAAAGTTTGAACATGCCCGTATGTGTATATCTCTAGGTTTGATATATGAATTTGAAATCATGAAATCCCGGCTTAAAAATGTACCTCCGTTTAAATGAATTACAAAAGCTAATGATGGAGTGGAATTCCAAAATTCCAATCTTAGGTTTGTAATTCTGGTACATCAAGGTATATCACGCATGTTCAAAAGTATCGTTATCTCATAGTACAAACTGTGAAACAAATTGATCAACCATGAGTGCATAATATTTCAATTATGCTAAAGTCCCTCAAATATAGACACCTCACTGTTTATCTAAAGTCAACCCCCCCCCCCCCACCACCACCACACACACACATAGAGAAGTCGTTCTCTCCCCCAAACACCAACACACGAGCACATTAACACCCCTCTCTCTTGTAAAGTCCGGACCCCAACATAGGTCTCTATCACTTTGTCTCTCGGGCATGCACACATCTCTTCCCTCACTCTCTAGGTCTCCCGCTATCTCTCTTACCCAAGCACACGCACTATGTAGAGTGTATATTTCCCATACACACAAAACGTCGCCCCCAAACGTATTTCTCCCTAGTTATGTGGTTCTCGCAAGACTCACCTCACACACCACCCCCACTGCAAACAAGCACACTTTGTCTCCTTGTGCACCACTCTCCTCTTTCTATCTCTCCCACATGCGGACCCGCCCAGCTCCTTCCCCTGTATACATATATGCCGTGACTCTTTGCATAGCTCCCTAATGTATAATCGTTCTCGATTTCGCACATTGTTCCTCTACACCATCTATTCAAGATCTCTCATGAAGTCCCTATCACACACACGATGACTCGCTTCCCTTGCGTCTCCGTTCATAGGACAATTTCGGACAACATCAACATTGTCTCCCTATCTATACGCCATTTATGGACACAAACGACCCCTCTCGCCCCCTCTCTTCCTCTCTCTCTCTCTCTCTCTCTCTCTCCATCGCTAGCTCTCTCTTTATCTCGCTCTCACGCCCCTCTCCCACACACACACACACACACACTCGATGTCTCTTCCAAATAGTCTGCTCCCCCCGCCCGCACCCGTGCTATCTCGCTACTACACATGTCACACCATTCCCCCTTCCCTTATACTAGGTTTACATCATCAGTGGTCTCTCTACTCCACATAAACTCTCTCCCCACACACACAAACACGTGCACAAACACACACGTACACGCACAAACACCCATTTATCTGGATCCTCATCTCTCCCCATGTCCGCATGTGTATCTAACACACTCACTCTCTAATTATGTATATGTGTCTCCACGTTACACAACACAAAGCCCCATGTACATGTCTCTCTCTATCCTCCACACACATAGACACAAAGAATCTGTTATCATTGCCTCGGTCTCTAACATATCACACACGCACATCTCTCTCTCTCTCTCGCAAACACGCTCAACAAGGGTTTCCTCGTGAATAACTTACCGCCTATTCATCAACAATCGTGGCGATCTGGCCGAACATGAGACGTGAAAAGAATAAATCTACACGTGCTTAGACCACCTAGTATGACTACTAGGACTAGAGCAAGCCAAAAAACGCTACCAGTAACCCCTCCTTGTCGGCGACGGGAAAATCTTTGTTTTACACAAATGAGAAGTCATTGTGCTAAGGCCCCACATGCCGAGGCGTTGAATAGAATGTAGATGCTAGTTTACGGAAGCAAGTATCGATAATACGTTTGTATCTCCATACTTATATTTCTTCTCTTATAAAAAACCGACTTGGTGATGATGGTACGTGTGCCATCTTGCAATATAGACCGTCCGATATATATCTGACGGATGTAAATTAAACTAAAAGATACCCGCATCCCTCTCCACATTTGCAGACAAGGCCTTCCCTCGTTCATCCTTATCTCCAACAAACCTCATTGTTGAGAAATTAAGAAAGGAAGCCTCTGGAACAAAGCGGCACAGTGGCTGGCCACGGCGTCGTCAATCCCCATGCCTCCGCTCAGTCCGACCACCAACCACCACCACAGCCCACTCCTCTTCACCTTATCTCATATTTCTTGAGATATCATTAGTTTTACACATGGGATTACTCCCAAGGGTCAATCACAACAAGTGTTTTATAAAAAATGCATCTTGATGTTCCATGCAATGCACGGATCTTGCTAGTACTCCTACACAAGACTAAGTTGGTGATGCTTTGGTGTATGCGCCATCCGTCGCTTCGACCATTAGATCTACATCTAACGATTGTGAGGTAAGTTGTTGCCTTTTCTCACCAACATCCCACTTGTCTACCAATTTGCAGAAAAACCCATAATTAGTATCTTAAAACCAACCACATCCCTCCTGACCTCACCAAAACAGCCCAAGGAATATATTCTAATTGAAACATAATATATCTCTAGTGACATATGTATATCAAAATTAGGGTGTTTTGTACCAAGTTTGTGAATAAGTATCTTATATTTACTAATTGGATGCACCATACGAGGCTCCACGTTAATTCTAGAGAAATAACAATAATAACCGTAGGATTGTGAAATATACTACTAGGATCAAAAGAGATCTATAACGTGTCCACAAGTAATGTCCTAAATAAACACGCTACCCTCCACCAGAAAAAACAAAAGAAAACGCCCCCACACCAATGCACGTACAAGAGTCCCCAATGCATAAGTTCAAGTTGGAAACAATAAAAAAATCCACTTCGTAATAAATAAATAAATAATATGCACAAATGAGAAGTCCCCAAGTCTCACGTTAGGAATGGAATCCCACAAAAACAAAAGCCACGTGCATGTTCCCTTGAAAAAAAGGACACATACAATTTATTGAGGGAACACGTACAAAAAAATGCCCCTGAAGCCTTATGTTTAGAAAAGAAAGAGTCTATGCCTAAATGACAAATTTTCAAACTATTAGAAAAGAATATGTGCACAAGATTAAAAAAATAAAAGAGATCAAACAAAAATCTCCCCCTAATAGATTCCAAATATTAACACTTCCATGTTCATTAACTTAATATGTGAAATCATCTGATGTTAACATAATTTGTAAAAAAATATATAAATTTTCACGCACCAAAACTTCATTTTTAATGCTCTATTGGCACTATCGTCTGCAATTTCCACACTCCAAATACTTAGTCTGTCATTTCTAATTAACTACGGCCAGTCCATAGTCCACAGAGACTATGAGAAAGTCGTTTAATTGCTCTAAGAATATTCAAAATTAGTGCTCTCTCTAGCTCTGTACTACTAAGTTGTTGTATTTTCAGGAGTAACTTTTTTAACCATGAATTCATAAGTTAGCATGTTGTGCTTAATAAGATAGTGTTCTGTGACATATGTGCCTACTAAACAATTTTACTCATGTAGCTTAGTGCTTTTTTGTGTTGTTTGCACCTTTGTGGACCAAATTTAATTTTAGGTTATGCCATGCATATTTAAGGTTCCTGTTAAAAGTCTGCCATACAATGTAGTTTTATCTATGTTCATCTATTTTTTTCAGATCTATGTCAAGTAGGTATTCCATAAGGTAATAGTGAACTTTGGGATTGAGAGGGGGCATACATTTACATGGATGGATAGCAAGACACATGGAGCATATACATGCACCAAAGTAGCAATTCTTTGGTGATCTTGGGCTCATTTGTGAGTTATTTAATAGATTTTAAATTTTTGTAATGCATAATATCTATGTTCTCTAAATGCTAGCCCGTGGAGGTAGCACGGGTTGATGACTAGTTATTCTAATTATGATTCGTTGCAACGGACATGAACATTGCTAGTATTTCCAACCATGCATTTTTTTCCTAGTATTCCATAGTTTCGAGTTTTCCATCAAGATATTAGTCACTCATGGTTGATATTTACTTTCAATCATGTACACATATGCACTATGCAACTAGCCTTGCTTATTGGCTTCCAAAGCTTAACTTTCACTCCTACTTACAATATGTAGAGTATTTAACAAAAAACTACCACTTTCAACCAGCCCTAGGAAGAATCTATTGTACAAAAAATAGCAAAAACATACCCAAAATTTCTTAATCCATGCCAAAAACTACTACTTAGTACTCCTACCGATTAGGTTCGTTTAAACCCATTTATGACTGGGTTGGCCCACACGTCCGTGCTGATGAGGCAGCTTAAACCAACACATTTTGTTTGACCGTTGACACGAGGGACCCACATCTGACCTTCTATCCTGTTATTCCCCCTCAAATCATTATTTTTCCTGAACATTACTTCAAACAGTACTGATGCGTGTTCGTCGGTGGCACCGGTGATGAGCGAGTTGGCCGCCGCTCCGTCGGACGGGCCGGACGCGGCGCTGGCCTCCGCATGGGTTGGCAGGCTGGCCTGAGCGTGACCCACGAGCGAGCAAGCCGCCGCGCTGGCCTTCGCTCGAGCCAGATGGCTGGCCTTAGTGCGGCGCGCACGAGCAAGACGCGTCATACGCCGTGCCAATCTAGCTAGCAAACCTTGGAGACAAGCAATGGACGGAGCTATCTTGGCTAGCTAGCGGCCATGAAGCGCCGGACGGAGCTGGCATCCGGGCTGCCGCAACATGGGCTCCGCACCGCCGGCGGTTTTGACCCCGCCTTATGCCAGCGGCGGTAGCTGCGTCCCATGGCCGAGGATGACTAGGTGGACGGGCGGGAGGTAGGAGGTCACTCGAGGATTTTTTTTGGTAAGAGCATGTACAATGGTTGATAAGGTAGTCTTATCTTAAGTCTGCCATGTATGCAAGTGGTAGTAGTTTCTTGGCATTTTAGTGGTTTCTTGCATTATTAGGGGTTTCTTGTAAGGAACAATGTACGTACTACTAGCGACAAAAGGCGATTCTAGGTTGCGTTGTACTCCAACGAGTACTACTAGTGGTCGCGGGAGTGTATACCTCGTTTTGTGGGTTCGATCCAGGCCGAACGAACGATGGCATTTTTTTAAAAAATAGTACTACTACACTTCGTTGAGAGCCAATATTTTACACGGGTAGTTTGAGTTTTGAAGTCAAACGGACGTGCGGCCCCACAATCTGGGTGCACTGGACAGCCTAGCCACGTGAATGGGTTTTCCTTCCCAGCATCCCGTGGCTCGTGTGCTCGCCCTAACCGCACCTCGCTTGCAGCTTCCTCATCAGCTAGTAGCATATTTAAACTACTTTTGAGTGTTCCTACACTATATGGAAATTTCTTGAGGAACGCTTTCCAAATTATTCCTTGAAAAATCTAGATGAGATTCTCTATAAGTCTATTGCCTTGATTAAGATGAATACTAGTGATCCTATGTTTGGTGATCGTCTATTTGAACTTACCGACCTTATGCGCTAAAGGAGATGTTGGAATTATTGGTGATATTATTTCGAAGCTATAAGAATTCATAAGCAAGATCATTGTCAAACTCACTCTAACAAATTACCCTCTCTAGGACTTGATCCACCACATGACGATGTTGAACATGGATACTATGATGAGGATGATTATAGTGACTTCGATCTTGATGATGCAATGAGACATTTTGGTCTTATGGCAAATATTCGGGGATATGTTTGCTTTGCATTTTCAACATCCAATTCATTGCATGTCATTTAGAAAATTCCTTGCAAATCTTTGTGAGATCTTACTAGTCTAGTGAGTTGAGGTGACAAGAGTTTTCTCTGTGATGGACTCGGTTTCACCGATTTTTTGTTTTCGGTCCAACCAAATCCTTTCGGTACAACCGAAGCACACCACTCGGTGCCACCGACTTCACAACAGGAAGAACAGTTTGCCACTTGTTCTATGTTTCTTCTGATCCAGCTCCACTCAATGAAACTTGCCCTCTACAAGCATCACAATTTTATCCAAAGGCTTTGTGTCGTGACTCAAGGACCAAACCCATTCACAACAAATTCCGTAAGACCCTTCTTGGAAATTGATGTCAAAGGGGAGAGAGAGAGATCACATCAAAGCTTATCACTTAGAGAGATCACATCAGAAAGAGTATTAAGGGGGAGAAAGAGGTCTCCAGGGGGAGAGAATACTCAAGTAGAAAGTATTTCTCAAGGATCCCAGATGCTTGGTGTTCAAGAGGAGAGATGCCACATGTCTTTTTGGGGGAAAGACATGTTCTTGTGTGCTTATTTGAATTAAGCTCTGTTCATTTATATTTTTCAGCTCTGATTTTCTGTTCCCTATCTTCTCCCAATATCCCATGCTAGATTGTGGGGAGCAAGACATCTAAGGAAAGGAATCATTCCAATTCATTGCATATCTTTACTCTTGGGGACATGTCTAATCCAATGTGGTACTCAAGACTCACTCTCTACATGTCATCCCAGTCTTGGTATTCTTGTGGTTTCTTACATTTGCTCCCTAGTAGATGTACCTGTGTTATCTAACCTTGTTCGTGCAGGTTCATTTCACCCTAAGCCAACTCAAGACTACAAGGTAAGTATATGCATCACACTCATGTGTATGAGGAATTCTTGCTGATGTACATACTGTTTTGCAAGAAGGACTCATGAGCATGAAGGTATTTTCTTTAATATTCTTTGCTCGATGCATATGGCCAAGATACATGTAACACATTGCCTACTCTATCATGGTTATTGCTCTCACATGTTTCTATATTCCATATTCACATGATTGCATACATATAGGGGAGCCTATGCTTGTTACATGTCTTTCGAAGCTTTACTTGCTATTCTTTATATCCTTACCTAAAGCTTTGATGTATGTTGCCATCAATTACCAAAAAGGGGGAGATTGAAAGCACAAGTGCTCCCTAGGTGGTTTTGGTAATTAATGTCAACATATCTCTTGTTGTACTAACACCTTTATCTAGTATGTTTCAGATAAGTTCAACAATGGAGTGGCATGGACTAAAAGATGTGGGAACTCCTTCAAGATGTTAAGGACAAAGGATTGGCTCAAGCTTCAAGCCCAAGACTCTTCATTTTACATTTTAGTGATCCAAGATCACATTGAGTCTATAGGAAAAGCCAATACTATCCAGGAGGGACGAGGTGTTTTGCTTAATGAGCCTTTTGCTTCATGTGCTTAGTGATATGCTCCAAAACCCTCCACTACTTTCTCACTTCCACACATATGACCTAAACCTAAAGTCAAACTCGGCCCTACCGATTCTTTCTATCCGGCGCCACCGAGTTCAGATGTCATAGCCACTGCCACAAACCCTAGGCAAATCGGTTTCACTTATAGGGATCTCGGTCTCACCGAGATGGGATTGTAATCTCTCTGTGTATGTCCATCACCAAAATCGGTCTCACCGAATTTGTGTAATCGGTACTACCGAGATTACAATGCAAACTTTCTGGTTAACTTATTACCCAAAATCGGTCCCACCGAGTTTGAGTAATCGGTCTCACCGAGTTTGCCTGACCAACTCTCTGGTTAGCTAATTACCAAATTCGGTCTCACCGAGTTTGAGTAATCGGTCTCACCGAGATTATGTTATGCCCTAACCCTAACCACATCGGTCCTACCGAGATGCATGTCAGTCCCATCGAAAACCCTAACGGTCACTAGGTTTACTAAATCGGTCCGACCGAGTTTGATGATTCGGTCCCACCGAGTTTGGTAAATTGTGTGTAACGGTTAGATTTTGTGTGGAGGCTATATATACCCCTCCACCTCCTCTTCATTCGTGGAGAGAGCCATCGTAACAAGCCTACACTTCCAAAGTATCCTATTTCTGAGAGAGAACTACCTACTCATGTGTTGAGGCCAAGATATTCCATTCCAACCACATGAATCTTGATCTCTAGCCTTCCCCAAGTTGCTTTCCACTCAAATCTTCCTTCCACCAGATCCAAATCCTATGAGAGAGAGTTGAGTGTTGGGGAGACTATCACTTGAAGCACAAGAGCAAGGAGTTCATCATCAACACACCATTTGTTACTTCTTGGAGAGTGGTGTCTCCTAGATTGGCCAGGTGTCACTTGGGAGCCTCCGATAAGATTGTGGAGTTGAACCAAGGAGTTTGTAAGGGCAAGGAGATCGCCTACTTCGTGAAGATCTACCGCTAGTGGGGCAAGTCCTTCGTGGGCGACGGCCATGGTGGGATAGACAAGGTTGCTTCTTCGTGGGTGGAGCCCTCCGTGGACTCGCGCAACCTTTACCCTACGTGGGTTGAAGTCTCCACCAACGTGGATGTACGATAGCACCACCTATCGGAACCACGACAAAAACATCTGTGTCTCCAATTGCGTTTGAATCTTCCAAACCCCTTCCTTTACATTCTTGCAAGTTGCATGCTTTATTTTCCGCTGCCTATACACTCTTTGCATGCTTGCTTGTTATGTATTGAGAATGTTAAACTTGTGCCTAAACTCCACTTAAACCTAAAAGAAGTTAAAAACTGCAACTTTGGTACTTAGTGTCTAATCACCCCCCTCTAGACACCTCTTCTCAAGATCCTACAAGTGGTATCAGAGCATTGGTCTCCATTGCCTTGGTTTAATCACCTTTGGAGGAAGATGGATGGGTCTACTTCGGGGAGTCTTAGTCATAGAGTGCCTATTCTTGATGGAGAGTATTTTTATGAGTGGAAAAATGAGATGCTTGTAATTTTCAATCAATATCAATTAAACAAGTACATTGCTAGCCCTTGTGCACCTCATGTTGATCCTATGCATCCTACCGTTGATGAATCTATTGACATGACTAGAAATCTTAGAACTGTTAATCTTATCACTAGAGGCTTGCCTAGAAACTTGATTAGAATCTTGCCTACTTTTGAGTGTGCCTACACTATATGGAAATTTCTTGAGGAACGCTTTCCAAATTATTCCTTGAAAAATCTAGATGAGATTCTCTATAAGTCTATTTCCTTGAGTAAGATGAATACTAGTGATCCTATGTTTGGTGATCGTCTATTTGAACTTACCAACCTTATGCGTGCCAAAGGAGATGTTGGAATTATTGGCGATATTATTTCCGAAGCTATAAGAATTCATAAGCAAGATCATTGTCAAACTCACTCTAACAAATTACCCTCTCTAGGACTTGATCCACCACATGATGATGTTGAACATGGATACTATGATGAGGATGATGATAGTGACTTGATCTTGATGATGCAATGAGACATTTTGGTCTTATGGCAAATCTTCGGGATATGTGTCGAGGAAAGGAATGGGTTCTTGACAGTGGATGTACCGATCACATGACCGGAGATAAAGACATGTTTCGTGAGCTTGCTGAAAATGATAGTCCTCGAAAGTATGTCACTTTCGGTGACAACTCAAAGGGTAAGGTGGTTGGCCTTGGTAAGGTGGCCATCTCACATGATAGCTCCATTCAAAATGTCATGCTCGTTGAGTCTCTTGGCTACAACTTACTTTCAGTATCTAGACTTGCTGATTTCGGTTTAAATGTCCTATTTACTGAAGTAGATTGTCAAGTGTTTCGTCGAGACAATCATAAAATGGTCTTTACCGGTATACGTAGCGGTGATCTTTACATTGTTGATTTCTATAAAAATGCACAACCTAAAACTTGCTTCATTGCTAAATCCTCAAAAGGTTGGTTATGGCATAGACGACTAGGTCACGTTGGCATGAGAAACCTTGCCAAGCTTATTAAAGGAAATCATATCCTTGGAGTTAACGATGTCATATTTGATAAAGATAGTGCAGTGCTTGTCAAGCAGGTAAACAGGTTGGAGGAAGGCATCCCGTGAAGAACATCATGACCACAAGGAGGCCACTCGAGCTACTTCATATGGATCTCTTTGGTCCCAACGCCATACAAAAGTCTCGGTGGAAATTCTTTTGGTCTAGTTATAGTTGATGATTTTTCAAGATTTACGTGGGTGTTCTTTCTCGATGATAAATCGCAGGTCCAAAAGATCTTTAAAAACTTCTCTAGGAAGGCCCAAAACCAATTTGAAGTGAAGATCAAGAAGGTTTGCAGCGACAATGGAACGGAGTTCAAGAACGCAAATGTGGACACCTTTCTTGATGAAGAAGGGATTTCACACGAGTTCTCGGCTACGTACACACCTCAACAAAATGGAGTTGTTGAGAGGAAGAACTGGGCGCTCATCGAAATGGCGAGAACGATGCTTGATGAGTACAAGACGCCGAAGCAGTTTTGGGCAGAAGCGGTTGAGACAGCTTGCCATGCAACAAATCGCTTGTATCTTCACAAGCTACTCGGCAAGACGGCATACGAGCTCCTCACCGGTAACAAACCCCAAGTTGGATACTTTCGAGTATTCGCTCAAAGTGCTACATTCTTGATAAACATCGCTGCTCAAAATTTGCTCCTAAGTCTCATGAAGGTTTCCTACTAGGTTATGGCTCAAACTCTCACACTTACCGTGTCTACAACAATTTCACCCGAAAGGTTGAAGAGACGGTAGATGTGAAGTTTGATGAATCTAACGGCTCACAAGTAGAGCAATTGCCAATTGATGTAGGAGACAAAGACCCTTTGGAAGCAATCCAAGACTTGTCTATTGGCAAGGTCCGTCCAACGGAGGTGAAGGAGAGTACCTCGTACGTTCAAGTGGAAGCTTCTACTTCACGACAAGGGGAACCAAGAGTTGATACGGAAGCATCCACAAGTGGAACACACCAATATGAAGAAAACGAGGAAGAACATCACGAACGTCAACAACCTCCTTCTCCACCTCGACAAGAAAACGACAACACCAACAATGAAGATGATCAAGAAGAAGAAGAACAAGATGAAGAAGATGTTCAACCGAGACCCAAGCAAAAGCTTTCACGAGTTCGAGCAAGAATTGCTAAAGACCATCCTGTCGAGCAAATCTACAATGATATTCAAACCGGGAGAATCACTCGCTCTAAAACTCGTTTAGCTAACTTTTGTGAAAACTATTCTTTCATCTCTAGCATTGAACCTATGAAGGTCGAAGAAGCATGGGAAGATCCGGATTGGATAAATGCTATGCATGAAGAGCTACACAACTTTGAGGGAAACCAAGTTTGGACATTGGTTGAGAAGCCCGACAACAACCACAACATCATCGGTACCAAATGGGTGTTTCGCAACAAGCAAGATGAAGATGGACAAGTAGTTCGCAACAAAGCACGTCTAAATGCGCCCAAGGCTACACACAAGTCGAAGGTATGGACTATGGTGAGACTTATGCTCCTGTTGCTAGACTTGAGTCCATTCGCATCTTACTTCCCTATGCTAATCACCATAATATCACCTTGTACCAAATGGACATTAAAAGTGCTTTTCTAAATGGTGAAATAGAGGAGGAAGTTTATGTTAAACAACCTCCCGGCTTTGTCAATCCTAAGAAACCAAATCATGTTTACAAACTTCACAAAGCTCTTTATGGTATTAAACAAGCTCCTAGAGCATGGTTTAAATGCTTGACCAAGTTTGTTCTTGAAAAAGGCTTTGAAATTGGGAAGATTGATTCCACATTTTTTACTAAAAGGGTTGATGGAGAATTATTTGTATGCCAAATTTATGTTGATGATATCATATTTGGATCAACTAACCCTCATTTTAGTGAAAAGTTTGGAAAGCTAATGTCGGAAAAGTTTGAGATGTCAATGATGAGTGAAATCAAATTCTTTCTTGGGTTGCAAATCAAGCAAACTAAGGAAGGTACTTTTGTGTCTCAAACGAAGTACACTAAGGAATTATTCAAGAAGTACAATATGCAAGAATGCAAAGGTATGTCTACACCCATGCCTACTAGTGGACATCTTGATTTGACCAAAGATGGTAAACCCATTGACCAAAAAGTTTATCGCTCTATGATTGGTTCATTGTTATACCTATGTGCTTCACGTCCCGATATTATGCTAAGTTTGTGCATGTGTGCAAGATATCAAGCTGCTCCTAAAGAATGTCATCTTAAGGCCGTAAAAAGGATAGTGAGATACTTAATTCATACACCAAATTTTGGCATTGGTATCCTAAGAGGGCCTCTTTCGATCTTGTTGGCTATTCCGACTCGGACTATGCCGGAGACAAGGTTGATAGAAAGTCCACTTCGGGTACTTGTCAATTTCTTGGTAGATCTCTTGTGTCTTGGTCCTCCAAGAAACAAAACTTGGTATCCTTATCTACCGCCGAAGCGGAGTACATTGCCGCTGGTTCATGTTGTGCTCAATTACTTTGGATGACCCAAAATCTTAAAGATTATGGGATATATGTGAGACATGTTCCATTGCCTTGTGACAATGAAAGTGCTATCAAAATTGGACATAATCCCGTACAACATTCTCGAACTAAGCATATTGAAGTTCGTCATCATTTCATTTGAGATCATGTTGCTAAGGGTGACATTAATCTTAAGCATGTTCGCACCGAAAAGCAATTAGCGGATATATTTACTAAACCCCTTGATGAGAAAGTGTTTTGCAGGTTGAGAGGAGAATTGAACATCATTGATGCTTCAAACTTGGAGTAGAAATTCCATTGGATACATGCAAGACATGAGCTTATGACTAATCCATGATATCTCTGTTATGATGAATATATTATATCTTGGATATATTTGCATCTTGCATGTTATCTAACCCATGTAGGTACTTGGTTGAATCAAATTCCATGAGATTGTAATCTACTCACATCTTGAGCAATCTCTACATCACCAAGTCTCTACCCTATGGTGGATGAATACAAGGAAGCACGAAATCACTCAAACATATCCTTTTGGCAAACTCTACGTTGAGCTTCATGATTGTCATTTTGGATACACAAGTGCTCTTCCTTGCAAGAACTAACCCATGTAGGTAGATGGACTCAAATTCCAAGTGGTGCTCCCAATTCTTGATGAGCTACATCAACCTTGAGCAACCCACACAAGTTCAACTACATGGACAACACCACCAACCAAGGTATGTTATTCCATCTTAGAGAAGCTTTACTCCAAGTCATGAGCTAAAGCAACTCGACAAGATGTGAATACATCAAGATGCTTAAAGCGAAAAATGGTAACCCCATTTTGAGCTTAAACGATGAGTATGACCCATGATCAAGTGATCTCACTTGACTCCTAAGTCAATATACTCTAACATAGGTGACTTTGTCACCGACCATCTCTAGATGAAGTTCTCTCGTGTTCTTATTTGTGTTTTTGCATTTGTCTCATGCATATTTGTTTCCCCTTTCAAAAAAAAATTCATCTAGATTTCATTCTTTTCTTTCTGTTTGCTCTGCATTTTCAACATCCAATTCATTGCATATCATTTAGAAAATTCCTTGCAAATCTTTGTGAAATCTTACTAGTCTAGTGAGCTGAGGTGACAAGAGTTTTCTCTGTGATGGACTCGGTTTCACCGATTTGCTGTTTTCGGTCCAACCAAATCCTTTCGGTACAACCGAAGCACACCACTCGGTGCCACCGACTTCACAACAGGAAGAACAGTTTGCCACTTGTTCTATGTTTCTTCTGATCCAGCTCCACTCAATGAAACTTGCCCTCTACAAGCATCACAATTTTATCCAGTGCTTTGTGTCGTGACTCAAGGACCAAACCCATTCACAACAAATTCCAGAAGACCCTTCTTGGAAATTGATGTCAAAGGGGAGAGAGAGAGATCACATCAAAGCTTATCACTTAGAGAGATCACATCAGAAAGAGTATTAAGGGGGAGAAAGAGGTCTCCAGGGGGAGAGAATACTCAAGTAGAAAGTATTTCTCAAGGATCCCAGATGCTTGGTGTTCAAGAGGAGAGATGCCACATGTCTTTTTGGGGGAAAGACATGTTCTTGTGTGCTTATTTGAATTAAGCTCTGTTCATTTATATTTTTCATCTCTGATTTTATGTTCCCTATCTTCTCCCAGTATCCCATGCTAGATTCAGGGGGAGCAAGACATCTAAGGGAAAGGAATCATTCCAATTCATTGCATATCTTTACTCTTGGGGACATGTCTAATCCAATGTGGTACTCAGTACTCACTCTCTACAACTCAACCCAGTCTTGGTATTCTAGTGGTTTCTTCTCTATGCTCTGGCTAGTAGATGTACCTGTGTTATCTAACCTTGTTCGTGCAGGTTCATTTCACCCTAAGCCAACTCAAGACTACAAGGTAAGTATATGCATCACACTCATGTGTATGAGGAATTCTGGCTGATGTACATACTGTTTTGCAAGAAGGACTCATGAGCATGAAGGTATTTTCTTTAATATTCTTTGCTCTGATGCATATGGCCAAGATACATGTAACACATTGCCTACTCTATCATGGTTATTGCTCTCACATGTTTCTATATTCCATATTCACATGATTGCATACATATAGGGGGAGCCTATGCTTGTTACATGTCTTTCCAAAGCTTTACTTGCTATTCTTTATATCCTTACCTAAATCTTTGATGTATGTTGCCATCAATTACCAAAAGGGGGAGATTGAAAGCACAAGTGCTCCCTAGGTGGTTTTGGTAATTAATGTCAACATATCTCTTATTGTACTAACACCTTTATCTAGTATGTTTCAGATAAGTTCAACAATGGAGTGGCATGGACTAAAAGATGTGGGAACTCCTTCAAGATGTTAAGGACAAAGGATTGGCTCAAGCTTCAAGCCCAAGACTCTTCATTTTACATTTTAGTGATCCAAGATCACATTGAGTCTATAGGAAAAGCCAATACTATGAAGGAGGGATGATGTGTTGCTTAATGAGCCTTTTGCTTCATGTGCTTAGTGATATGCTCCAAAACCCTCCACTACTTTCTCACTTCCACACATATGACCTAAACCTAAAGTCAAACTCGGCCCTACCGATTCTTTCTATCCGGCGCCACCGAGTTCAATTGTCATAGCCACTGCCACAAACCCTAGGCAAATCGGTTTCACTTATAGGGATCTCGGTCTCACCGAGATGGGATTGTAATCTCTCTGTGTATGTCCATCACCAAAATCGGTCTCACCGAATTTGTGTAATCGGTACTACCGAGATTACAATGCAAACTTTCTGGTTAACTTATTACCCAAATCGGTCCCACCGAGTTTGAGTAATCGGTCTCACCGAGTTTTCCTGACCAACTCTCTGGTTAGCTAATTACCAAATTCGATCTCACCGAGTTTGAGTAATCGGTCTCACCGAGATTACGTTATGCCCTAACCCTAACCATATCGGTCCTACCGAGATGCATGTCAGTCCCACCGCAAACCCTAACGGTCACTAGGTTTACTAAATCGGTCCGAACGAGTTTGATGATTCGGTCCCACCGAGTTTGGTAAATTGTGCGTAACGGTTAGATTTTGTGTGGAGGCTATATATACCCCTCCACCTCCTCTTCATTCGTGGAGAGAGACATCAGAACAAGCCTACACTTCCAAAGATCCTATTTCTAGAGAGAACTACCTACTCACGTGTTGAGGCCAAGATATTCCATTCCAACCACATGAATCTTGATCTCTAGCCTTCCCCAAGTTGCTTTCCACTCAAATCTTCTTTCCACCAGATCCAAATCCTATGAGAGAGAGTTGAGTGTTGGGGAGACTATCACTTGAAGCACAAGAGCAAGGAGTTCATCATCAACACACCATTTGTTACTTCTTGGAGAGTGGTGTCTCCTAGATTGGCTAGGTGTCACTTGGGAGCCTCCGACAAGATTGTGGAGTTGAACCAAGGAGTTTGTAAGGGCAAGGAGATCGCCTACTTCGTGAAGATCTACCGCTAGTGGGGCAAGTCCTTCGTGGGCGACGGCCATGGTGGGATAGACAAGGTTGCTTCTTCGTGGACCCTTCATGGGTGGAGCCCTCCGTGGAGTCGCGCAACCGTTACCCTACGTGGGTTTAAGTCTCCACCAACGTGGATGTACGATAGCACCACCTATGGGAACCATGACAAAAACATCCGTGTCTCCAATTGCGTTTGAATTTTCCAAACCCCTTCCTTTACATTCTTGCAAGTTGCATGCTTTATTTTCTGCTGCCTATATACTCTTTGCATGCTTGCTTGCTATGTATTGAGAATGTTAAACTTGTGCCTAAACTCCACTTAAACCTAAAAGAAGTTAAAAACTGCAACTTTGGTACTTAGTGTCTAATCACCCCCCCCTCTAGACACCTCTTCTCAAGATCCTACAACAGCGATGGTTCTAGAGAACAGTAGTACCCTCCACTTCCAACTGTAGCTCCTTGTCCCTGAGATTCAAGAGTTCAAAACTGGTGCACTATACTAGACTAGACTAGAAGTACAGTACATCGCACTACTAGTTGAGAAAAGTAGTACTAGTACTGCTACTGATGCAATCGTACTCCTCCGTCACATAATGTAAGACATTTTTTGACACTAGTTGGCGTGTACAAAAAATGGCAAAAACATACCCAATATTTCTTAATCCACGCCAAAAACTACTACCTAGTGCAAAAAATTTCTTACTAGTGCTATTATTTACAGTATAATGCAATCCCATAACGTTCTATAATGCTAGTACTTAGTAGTAAAAAATAGCCTCACCCCTTCGCTGAGGAACGATCTACAGTTGGAAGGGACGAGGCCCTGCGGTTACTACGCTCTTATCTCCTCCTCGCCAGTTCCCCTCCCCCCAAAGAGAAGGCAGTTCTTCACTGCTCCCATGGATTCGCCAGGCGGTTCTCCTCCTCGTCGGGGCTGGGAGACCTTGGACGACGATCCTCTAGGAGAAATCGCACGCCGCTCCTACGTCCTCACCGCCGCAAGACTCGGTGCTTCCTGCACCAACTTTTTCAAGACGCTGCTTAAATAGGCTTGGGAAAAGGCCATGCTTGTTGGTCTTCCATGCGTCCTCGAGGAGAAGGTTCTTCTATGGGACAATCCTTCGAACAGTCCACCGCTCCCTGGCCATGGTTGCACGTTGACTCCGCTAGAGTTGCCGAGTTGAGAGGTAGTCGGATTTGTCCGATGAGCAGGCCAGTAATGGAGTTTGATCATGTAGTACTTAGTTATTCCATTTCCATCCCGTAATTTCTCCGCTGCCCACCGTCTTATATATAGGTCTGGGTCGGTGCCAATGAAGATTGGCTTGCATACCTCCGGCCGGATACCACCATCATTTTGCACAACATCCACAATAAAGGCGGCCGTTCCGGTAGACCCCTTCTCCACCATTGGGATCAGCCTTCTGGACTGGCTGGGCTTGAATACGTATGATGATGCCTACATGAGATTGAAGAAGATAGCAATTGTGGACCCGCCGACAAAGCGACGCGGCTACGATGATTACTATCTCATCGCGGTGTTCGACATAAGGATTGCCATCAATGCAAGAGGCAGTAACGGCAGAGGCTGGCGCATGTTGGCGGCGGCAGATTTGTACCCCTACACGTTCGAAGATGCCGTGCGCCATCTAGGCTGCATCTTCACGGTGACAAGCCAGGGGACTTGTTTCATCTGGTTGCCATCCTACGACACGGGAGATTACAAACGAAATGCACAAACCATCATTTGCATCCCTAACGGTACTCCATTATTTTGCAGGGACTAGTCATCCCCCGATCAAAATAAGATTGCCGATCCTGGATGTGCATTTGCATCCGCGATTCGGTCTAACCTGGAATGTTGTAGCTGACTTTGGCATATTGGGATCAACTATCTTAGCAGTCGTTACCCATGGTACCACTGATGTGCAACATGGTCACACAATCTACCACGATCGGACCGTCACCATCTACCCAGGTATTCCATTTTTAACCCTCTCGCCTTTCTCTTTCATTGTTGTACTAGTAGTATACTTAGTAGTACTAGTAGGAGTACTTTTTACCTTGGAGGACGCGTATAGCTAGCTAGGACCTTGAAGACTTGAACCCACTAGCTGCCACCATTTTTGTTTTTCCATGTCTTACTATCTCATCCATGTAGCCAAGAGTGGCTATATATAAGAAGCCAGTTATTTTACTTCCTCTATACCGGAGTAGTACTATTTGCTGCACAAGACATCGACCGCCATATTTGAGCACAACATTATTATGCATGGACCTTGACTATGTACGTCACCATGTGTCCAGATCTGGGATGCCGCGTGTACCAGATGAACAGCGCCGAGTTCGACCCCTGTGATGCTACGTGGGTGCCGAGGAACATTCTTGGAGAGTACTCGATTTTCATCGGGGACATCTACCCCATTGTGAAGCGGATGCCACCTTCCGTGCACGACATGGAAGGCCTGCCGTTCATGAAGCATGGTTGTGTCTTCAGTGCGCACCGCCGGATGAACGACATTCTGGGACACACTATCCCTGATTTATGCCGCTTCAGCTTGGATGAGTCTCCATCGTGTGGAACCGGACTAGAAAGCTGCGACAATGATTCCCATTGCCCACCTCTATGGATCGTGCCATCCATGAAGAACACCTGGGACTGGAACCTAGAGGGAGGACATGTAGCCCATCTATAACGTGTAAGTGGAGTACGGTAATTGTGAACGGTAGCACTGTGAATATATGTATTAGTCGTGCACAAATTTATCACATGAATTGGAGATGAACTTGTGTGGCATACTGGCATTTGTCCTTTAGAATTTAATACTAGTAAATGTGTTATGTGTACGTGCAACTTGTGTGGTTGTTGCATGGGCTCCAACACGCTCTTTGAAAAAAAAAGGTGGCACAGCTTTGGGTATACGTGACGTGGCGGCATCATACAGTAGCATCGTTCGCTATAGTTGTAGTACACTCCTACTAGGACGACAACTCCTATAAAACCTTGCGCTTGGCTCTTTGCCTCTTCGGTAGGTTCAACAGTTCGTACTCGTGTGAACCTTGCACTTGGCTCTTCGCCTCTTCGGAAGGTCCAACAATGATGATACTACAGTACAACATGCTTATGGCAATCTGACACCGATTGAACTGCTGCACGTCCACCGCGAGGGCGAGGGCGAGGGCGAGGGCGAGGGAGAGGGAGAGTGTCGGTGTCAAAACTGGCGGATCTCGGGTAGGGGGTCCCGAACTGTGCGTCTAGGCGGATGGTAACAGGAGACAAGGGACACGATGTTTTTACCCAGGTTCGGGCCCTCTCGATGGAGGTAATACCCTACTCTTGCTTGATTAATATTGATGATATGGGTAGTACAAGAGTAGATCTACCACGAGATCAAGGAGGCTAAACCCTAGAAGCTAGCCTATGGTATGATTGTTGTTCGTCCTACGGACTAAAACCCTCCAGTTTATATAGACACCGGATAGGGTTAGGGTTACACAGAGTCGGTTACAATGGTAGGAGATCTACATATCCGTATTGCCAAGCTTGCCTTCCACGCCAAGGAAAGTCCCATCTGGATAAGGGACGAGGTCTTCAATCTTGTATCTTCATAGTCTTGGAGTCCGGCCACGATGATAGTTCGGCTATCCAGACACCCCCTAGTCCATGACTCCCTCAGTAGCCCCTGAACCTGGCTTCAATGACGACGAGTCCGGCGCGCATATTGTCTTCGGCATTGCAAGGCGGGTTCTTCCTCCGAATACTTCATAGAAGGTTTTAAACACAAGGATAGTGTCCGGCTCTGCAAAACAAGTTCCACATACCACCGTAGAGAGAATAATTTTTGCACAGATCTGCTGACGTATTCTGTGGCGTGAGATCACACCACGGCCAGGCCTTTATATGAATCGTTTTTTAATGTTCCACCTTAGCGCATTTAGCGAGGCAGTTTCCTTGGCACGTCTTATCAAAGCATAGATCGTGCCCCCTTATTCCGGGATTCCCATCAATACGGACGTGGGTAACCCATCCGCGCCATTGATTACGGCGCTTGGGAGATAAGCGAGTTTTACCAGGCTGGTGGGGGACGCATAGCTTCGTCCGTCCATTTAAGGGGATAAGGATCCACCTTTCACCTACGCCTTCTTCCTCCTTTGCTTATCCATTTCCGCGCACTCGAGCTCCAGCACCCAAGTCCGCACATACCACCTCAACCTTCTCCAACTATGTCCGGAGCGGGAGGCAGGTGGATGGCCTCCTCCGTCACGAAGGGGCACATCACAAAGCTGCGGGAGGCCGGATACTTGTCCGGCGACATCGCGTGTCGGCTCCCCAACAAGGGGCAGCTCGTCCCCACTCACATGCCCCATGAGAGGGTGGTGTTCCTCACCCACTTCCTCCGCGGACTAGGTTTTCCACTTCACCCATTTGTCCGGGGGCTCATATTCTACTACGGCCTGGATTTCCATGATCTGGCCCCAAACTTCATCCTCAATATCTCGACGTTTATCGTGTTGCAAGGCTTTCCTCTGCATCCAACCCCACTTCGGTTTATGGTTGAAGACCTTTAGCGTCAAGCCAAGATAGTGGGCGGCCGACAGGCGGAGTGCGGAGGCGCCATGGCGGGCAGGATGCCCAATGTTCTATGGCTCGAGGGCTCCTTCGTGGAGACAGTAAAGGGGTGGCAATCGGGGTGGTTCTACATCACCGAGCCGCGCGACTCTCAATTGGCGGCGGCCCCCAAATTCCGATCTGGCTTCCCCACACGGCTCTCATCATGGAAAGAGACGGGCCTGACATGGGGGAATTCGAACGAGCTGTCCGGACTCAAAACCTGCGTCCGAAACCTGGTCGACAAGAATCTCAGGCTTGTCAACGTAATCCAGGTGATGCTCATCCGCCGAATTCTCCCATGCCAACAACGGGCCTTCAAATTGTGGGAGTTCGATCCGGCACAACACTCAACGCTGAAAAGGCTCTTCGACACTATGGACGAAGATGCCTGGAAGGTGCTGTTCAAGGGCGCCGAGGCTCCCACATCCGCCATCAAGATCGCGGATTCAGCTCGCTGCGTCAAGCCAGCGGGTAAGTTATTTTATCCTTTATGGGACTCTTTTTTCATAGTTTGACTCTATGCGGGATCTAAAACTCCCTAACCTTTAACAGACTGGTGAAGACGTCCGACAGGTTAACTGTCCGGCTCCTTTGCCGAAGACCAGCGGACGCCCGATTGACAGGGCTGCTGGCTCCGGTACCTCACGTGGTGCCGGAGAAGAAGGCCAAGAAGGAGGCCACGGGAACTCGAAAGAGCTCCCGGCGCCAGGTGCTGTCGGACTCACCGCCCGACAACTCTGAGGTGGAATCCTCCTCCGAGGAAGAGGAGGAGGAAAAGGAAGCCTCTCCCCCAGCGGGGAGAGAGAAGAAAAGGAAGGTCACTCCAACTGGGGAGGCCGGAGGGTCCAAGAAGGGAAGGACCCTTCATCCGGACTTCTCCACCAACGCCGACTACGACGAGGAGGAGTGGCCAACAAGGGCTAAGCCCCTGGCGAGATCGTAAGTGTCCGGATACCCATGGTTTTTTTCATTGCATAGTGTTCTCTAATGCCGAACAATCATGCAGCCCGCCCAAGGACGAGTTCGCCGCTTCGTCGAGCGGGTCCCTGAATTCGTCGGAAGTGGAGAGTACTTCACTTCCGGCCGCCTCCTCACCTCACGCTGCGGACGACGCCAAGGTGGGGCCCCGAGGGGGGCCTGGTCAAGAGGAGGTGGCGCAGGAGGCGCCGCACGGCTACCTCCCGGACTCCAGGCGCGTGGGGGGCGAGATCCCCAGGGGCTCTAAGCCCGACCCTCGTCCGGACTCCATATCGGAACCTTCAACGGTTCCAAAGTCCGGCAAGCGATCCCTTCGTAGGAAGGGTAAGACGCCGGTGTCCTCCGTCCAACCGGAGGCACCAGATAGCTTACTGGAGGCGCTTAACAGCGCCTCCATCGAGGAGGAGCACCGCCTTTGTTATGAGTGTGGTGATCCAGAAAGTTCAGTCCGCCAAGAGCGGGCTGGTAAGCGTGTACCAGCC
The DNA here is from genome assembly GCA_021605145.1 of Aegilops bicornis. Taxonomy (NCBI): domain Eukaryota; kingdom Viridiplantae; phylum Streptophyta; class Magnoliopsida; order Poales; family Poaceae; genus Aegilops; species Aegilops bicornis. Next base: position 726,842,639 of record CM038673.1, read on the forward strand.
TTCTAACAGGCTTTGAGGTAAGTTTAGAATATGTAAAAATATTACCGCATAGACAGTAGTCCCTGATGCTTAGTTCGGTGTTCGGAAAGAAAAGCTGGACTAAGGATCTAAAAAGATATACGCAGGAGTCTAACATAATTATGTCAATATACGAATGCAGGCTGCGTTGCTGACCTCTGCCGCACTGACTGTGGAGGTCAATGCATTGAAGCAGAGCCTCGAGCGGTCCGAGAATGAGCTCGGCCTTGCCAAGAAGCAGCTCGAGGACTAGGAAGGTAAGTAATACCTTATTAAATAAATACCTTATAGAAAGGATTTGGTTGCAAAAAATAACAGGAATAACGTGGGTATTGTAGGGGCCACGAACGAGGTGGCGACCCTGAAGGAAGCGGTGTCCGCGGCCGAAAACAAAGCGGCCGTGGAGCGCACCGAGCGAGAGAAGCAGGAGGAGCGGGTGGCGGAGGTGCGGCAAGAGCTCCAGGCTCTCGTGGAAAAACACGAGAGTTTGGAGCATGACTCGAAGACTCGAGAGTCCGAGCTCGCCTCGGCTCTTGAGAGTGCCAAAGCCGCTAAGGCCGAAGCCCAAAAAGCCCTCTAAGAAATTGAATCATTAAAGAAGATAGCGGCGGGTAAGACATTCTTTATGCAAAGCAAGCATGTGAAAGTGAATTACCTACCCGGATTCGGAGCTTTCCAGGAGCATTCGCAGATCTGCCCCATAGTGTGTCTGATGCTGCCGCGTTCTACCGCGCCAAGGAGGGGAGCTCGACGGAAAAGGTGTTCTGGTCTCGATGTCGAGGCGGACATCCGTGCCCCTAAGCGACCAGCTGAAGCAATGGTTGAGCTCCACAAGGTCGCCGAACAGGCCATGAAGGGCCTCATAGTTCGGTGTGGCCATTGGAAGCCATGCACAGGAGCTACTTTGGGCTAGTCTGCGGCTGGTGGGCCTTTGTCCATGGATTGAAGTCATCAAGCGCTCCGTCTGCATTGAAGGTGCCCGTCGGGCCCTTGCTCGTGCTAAAGTGCACTGGGGCAAGCTGGATGTGGAGAAGCTTGTGACGGACGGGCCACCGAAGGGCAAGGAGCATCGCATGTCCGAAATGTACTATGAGGGCATCCTGAAGGGTGCCCGCCGTATAGCGGATGAGTGCTCCAAAGATGTAATTTTTGAATAGACTCGCATTTGTTATCCTGTACGCTGAAAACTTGTTCATATGCGCTAAGCAACGCTTGTTAATTTAAAATATTACCTTCTATGCGGCCGTTTATCAAATTTGAGAGATGGCAAGTCGTTGGCTTCAACCCCCATGCCACGAGTGCTGGGGTGTTCGCGATAAACTTGAGCGCTCTTGTTCCCATTCTTGGGTCCATCGAGGGAGGCGCTCAACGCAACAAACAAGGCAACCAGACTTATAATGCTTAAACACTCTCACTTAGCCATAGAATTCTATAATTTTAAATTTCGGCGAAGCCCCTAGTATTCGGAAGACCGAGTTCGGGGCGCTATCCACGCCTTGGACGGACAATGCCGGTTCCTCGCTCTAAGCGGCATAAGTCTTTAGGGACCCGGAAAAAACCTCTCAAACAGCGACCGGCTCTCGCCCCATCATGACGGCCAGTTTTAGCTTTCTCCACTGAGGTGCTCAACCCAGCTCAACCGGGGCACAATCGCAGTGGTTCTCCTGGTGCCGTGTTAGCCGATAGAACGGAACGTAAGGCAGCAAAACACAGGAGCCGGGCAAACCCAACTATTGACCCAAGACATGATTCGGAGCTGATGCATATAATGCTATAAGTTCGGGGTGCCGCACTCGTGAGAGTGTTCGGACTTCTAACACCATATTCTGGGGAACTTAAGCCCCTGGTGTATTGGCCGTACCAAAGTGTACGGGTGCAACATGTCATGAAATGACCATATATATATAGATAAAGAAAGGAGTGCAATAATAGGCAAAAGCTATTTATTGTTTATTCAAAAAGGTACTGCAATGAAAGCAGAACGATACAAATAGGCGATAAGCAAGGGATGGGACTATTTAACATGTCCCCCTCCAGGGGTAAGCTGTGGGATGGTATGTAAAACAGGTATAATGCTCGTAATAGAGACCACCTGGACACTCGACGTAGCTTTCTGCTTCCTTGGCTGTTGCATCATGAGTTCGGCAATTCAAGTGCCGGACAGGGCTTTTGGAAAACGGAGTCCTGAAAGTAAGAAAAAAGAAGAAAGAAAAAGAATGACACAATCGGGAGCCCCTGGTGCGGTTGAGCCGCACTCTGGGCTTGCCGTGGTCGTGCCCCTCCCCTTATGCCCATGGTATCTCCAGAGCGTAGTTATGTACGCGTAGTACTGGCTTCGCAATTTCGCGAGGGCTGGGGTTGGGGCCGGATTGCTACGCGTGCTTGAATCGTGCCAGGCGGTCTTGTTGTAGGTTACTCCGGGCGCGCTTGACGGTGTCCGGACGTTTAGTGGCCGGACTCGAGAATTGCTGTGAGAGGCTGCTTTGCACCTCCGCCGCGAGGGCCGCCGTGTGCTCCTCCGTTCGGAGAGAGCGTTCGGTGTTTCCATTTACCATGATTACTCCTCGAGGGCCTGGCATCTTGAGCTTGAGGTATGCATAGTGCGGCACCGCATTGAACTTTGCAAATGCGGTTCGTCCGAGCAGTGCGTGATAGCCACTGCGGAACGGGACTATGTCGAAGATTAACTCTTCGCTTCGGAAGTTATCCGGGGATCCGAAGACCACTTCGAGTGTAACTGAGCCCGTACAATTGGCCTCTACACCCGGTATGACGCCTTTAAAGGTCGTCTTTGTAGGTTTAATCCTTGAGGGGTCTATGCCCATTTTGCGCACTGTATCCTGATAAAGCAGGTTCAGGCTGCTACCGCCGTCCATCAGGACTTTGGTGAGGTGAAATCCGTCAATAATTGGGTCAAGAACCAATGCGGCAAAACCGCCACGACGAATGCTAGTGGGGTGGTCCCTTCGATCGAAGGTGATCGGGCAGGAAGACCATGGGTTGAACTTTGGGGCGACTGGCTCCGTCGCATATAGGTCCCTTAGTGCATGCTTCCGCTCCCTTTTGGGTATGTGGGTTGCGTATATCATGTTCACCGTCCGCACTTGTGTGGGAAAGCCCTTCATCCTCTATTGTTCGGCGGGGCTCTTCCTCGTCATCGCTATGCAGCCCCTTGTCATTGAGTTCGGCACTTAACTTGCCTGCTTGCTTGAACACCCAACAATCCCTGTTGGTGTGGTTAGCTGGTTTTTCGGGGGTGCCATGTATCTGACACAAGCGATCGAGTATTCGGTCCAGGTTGGATGGGCCCTGGGTATTTCTTTTGAATGGCTTCTTCCGCTGACCGGGTTTAGAGCCTCTGAATCCGGCATTGACTGCCGTATCTTCATCATTATCGCCGTTAATGCGGCGCTTGTTCTTGTTGCGACGCGACCTGCCATTGCTGTCCTTGGTATCCGAACTACCAGGGTTTTTGGTCAAGTTGTTACTACGAGCTAGCCAGCTGTCCTCTTCCGCGCAAAAGAGGGTCATGAGTGTGGTGAGGGCTGCCATGGATTTCGACTTTTCCTGTCCTAGGTGCCGGGCTAGCCACTCGTCGCGGATGTTATGTTTGAAGGCTGCAAGGGCCTCTGCATCCGGACAGTCAAAACGATTTGATTCTTCTTGGTTAGGAACCGTGTCCAGAATTGTCTGGCCGATTCTTCTGGCTGCTAAATTATGTGGCTGAGGTCATCGGCGTCTGGTGGTCGCACATATGTGCCCTGGAAGTTATCAAGGAATGCGGCTTCCAGGTCCTCCCAACAACCAATTGATTCTGGCCGCAAGCTGTTGAGCCAATGCCGAGCTGGTCCTTTAAGCTTGAGTGGGAGGTATTTGATGGCATGTAGATCATCACCGCGGGCCATGTGGATATGGAGGAGATAGTCCTCGATCCAGAATGCAGGATCTGTGGTACCATCGTATGATTCGATGTTTATGGGTTTGAAGCCCTCAGGGATTTGATGATCCATTACTTCATCTGTGAAGCATAGTGGGTGTGCGGCGCCTCTGTATTGGGCTATATCACGATGTAGCTCATATGAGCTTTGTCTACTGTGTTCGGCCCGGCCGGAGTTGATGTATCCGGCGTGACGGTTATCGTCATATGTCGTGGGGCGCCCACGCGATCCGTAGATCGGTCTTGTATGCCTTGCCTTGTCCTCCAATAAGTCTCGCAGGTCTAGCGCGTTTCCCCGTGCCTTGGTACTTTTCGAACGCCTGAGTGCGGCTTGAATGGAGGGTCTTGAGGACTCTCTGTCACGACCACGGCGGGGGGGGGGGGGGGGTCGGCCGCATCATGCGCGGGTGATGTAGGTTTGGGTGCTGCTTCCTCTAATTGGGGTAGCAGCCTGCGTTGGGGTATCTCTGGAGGGGCATTCGAGTTCATACTCTTCGCCGCAAGGACTTCACCCATCTATCAGCTAGCAGGTCTTGGTCAGCTCTAAGCTGTTGCTACTTTTTCTTGAGGCTTCTTGCCGTGGCCATAAGCCCGCGTTTGAAACGCTCCTGTTTGGCGGGATCCTTAGGCACGACAAATTCATCGTCGTCGAGGCTTGCCTCATCTTCGGAGGGAGGCGCATAATTATCGTCCTCTACCTCTCTTTCTGCCGCACTGTCGTGCGGTCTTGCTTCTCCCTCCTCCTGCGCTGAGTCCTGTTGGAGGGGGTCGTCTTCGCACCTTTGTCCGGGTGTTATTGTCTCCCGTGTCGGAATCACCGCTTTTCTTGTGGAGGGATTTAGAACGCGGCGCCGACGTCGGCGTTTGGGTTGTTTCTTGGAGGGTCATCCTCCGCCGTTCCATCGCCATTCCATCTTTTGGGATGTCCACCATGTATATGTCATATGACGAGGTGGCCTTCCGATTGCCCTGTAGGTCTTTGGGTCTTGGTAAATCTCCGGCATCGTCGTCCATACCGTCGATGTCTTCGGAGTCGAAGTCGAGCATGTCGGTTAAATCGTCGACAGTGGGTACAAAGTGGGTGGTGGGTGGGCGTTGAATTTCTTTGTCGTCCGCATCCCAACCTTCCTGTCCGTAGTCTGGCCAGGGCTCTCCGGATAAAGTGAGAGACTTTAGTGAGTTCAGGATATCGCCAAAGGGTGAGTGCTGAAAGATGTCCGCGGCAGTGAACTCCATAACCGGCGTCTAGTCGGATTCGACTGGCAGGGGTGCGGGAGGTTCGGAGTCCGGAAAGGAGTCCGGCACCTTGGAGTCACGGTCTTCGCAAAGGACAGGGATGGAGTTCGGCTCAATCGCCGTTGAGATCCTAGCCCCCGAGGCGTGTCCAACCACTCGTCCTCGATCGGGGAATCCGGCTCCGGATTAAGGGTCGGAGCGGATGCTGATGCGGCCTGCAGGGCACTGTTCGGCGGCAGAGCTAGATCATGCCCATCGAGATAGTGCGGCGTGCTTGGCTATGGCTCGGATCCGTCGAAGATCAAGTCTCCGCGGATGTCGGCGTCAAAACCGGCGGATCTCGGGTAGGCGGTCCCGAACTGTGCGTCTAGGCGGATGGTAACAGGAGACAAGGGACACGATGTTTTTACCCAGGTTCGGGCCCTCTCGATGGAGGTAATACCCTACTCCTGCTTGATTAATATTGATGATATGGGTAGTACAAGAGTTGATCTACCACGAGATCAAGGAGGCTAAACCCTAGAAGCTAGCCTATGGTATGATTGTTGTTCGTCCTACGGACTAAAACCCTCCGGTTTATATAGACACCGGATAGGGTTAGGGTTACACAGAGTCGGTTACAATGGTAGGAGATCTACATATCCGTATCGCCAAGCTTGCCTTCCACGCCAAGGAAAGTCCCATCTGGACAAGGGACGAGGTCTTCAATCTTGTATCTTCATAGTCTTGGAGTCCGGCCACGATGATAGTTCGGCTATCCGGACACCCCCTAGTCCAGGACTCCCTCAGAGAGGGAGAGGGAGAGGGCGCTGTAGTCAAAACCCTCTCCTCGTCCTGCGAACCACCACGCGCGTGGGCGAGGGAGAGGCGTAGTAAGCAAGCTTCTCCTCGTTCGGCGAGTTGACGGGACACATCAAAGCAGTACTAGTACTAGTAGTAGTCCATACTGCATCCTTTCCGATTAATATGGCTTAATTTGAAACGAGAAAAATACACTGGCGGTCAACGTATGTAACAATACGCTCTTTACGGTCACTATATATAGTTTTGCGTCGATTATACGATCACTAGCTCATCGTAGAGCACCGTATTGCACCCTACTGACCGTCCATATAGTCGACGTGGCAGTTTGTTGACTGGTTAAATTGTCACCTGGTTTCTGGGTCCCACCTGTCAGTTGGCAGAGCAAAGAAATCAGTTAAACAAAACTTTACCAGGCGCGACACGAGTCCAACCCTTGCGCCCGAACCGCCCTAGCTGTGTTTGTGAGTTCATGAACGTGTCCTCCCTCGGTCTTCCAACAAAGAGTGTACATCGGCTATAAAATAAAGAGTGTAGTAGTACATGATGTACATCTACACTTCCAATGCATTTAGCCTTTAATCTAAATCGATATTGATTGACTAATGCACCAACTTGTGCTGTCGGTATAGGCTACATGTCTATCCTTAATTACAGCATGCAACGTCCTTCATTTAATCTTCTTATCTCAATGGTCGCATGCACACATAAGTCTGCTACTTTTGGGCGTTAATTATACCCTGGTCAATGTGTAAATCTCTAAATGTACAGTCTTTCACGGACGTAGGGAGTAGGTTGAGCACTTGAGCGTGAGCTTGTGTGTTGCGTCGTGTCTTTGTGTCTTTGCATGGAGTGCGTGAGTGTAGCGTGCGTCCATGTGGAGTACGTGTGCGTGTTGCATGATGCATGCATGCATGCATGCATGGGGCTTACTCCCTCCCATTGACATGTTCATATTTCAAGCTTCCTCTGTTCCCTCCATATGGTGATACTCCCTCTGTTCCCAAATAGTACGGAGTAAAAGCCTCCCTCTGTTCCCAAATACGGAGTATTTGTCTTTCTACAGATTTCAACAAGTGACTAGGTACGGAGCAAAATGAGTGAAGTGAGCGTAGAGGCATTGGGATACAGTATAAAGGAAGTCCTCACGATTCATTATTCCCCATCTCGGTCAGAGAGAACTATTCAACTAGTCTTCGCAGTGAAGTGACAATACACGCTGCAGCAGATGGGACACGTAATTAATAAGTTGAACCAGCGTGTTGGTGTTACTAAATCAGCCTTACCCAAGATCGCCATCATGTTTGCCAAGAGAGCACGCTCAAGAATACGCACACGCACCTCTGTCCTCCATTAACCGACATATGGGCCCTCTTGTGGTAGACCCACATGTCATCGGTGTAACTATTTACACTCCAAGGGCGGTGCCTTTATCCTAGTAGTAGTACTAGTAGAATTGAGATTTAATGCACTTTCTTCCCGTCTTCCACTCTTCTTCCTCCTCTCTTCTTCTTCCTCCTCTCTTCCCCATCGTCGGCCGCACACCCTTTCCACCCGCTCACTGCTCGCCCGCCCACGCTATCGTCCTTGGTAGCTCGCGCGTACCATATCCCCCCGCTCACTGCTCGGCCACACGAGGAGAAGCTTCTTCGCTCGCCCGCCCGAATCCACTTCCCCGCTGGCTCGCAGGCACCGAAAACCCCAATGGTAGAACCGACTGACACGCAGAGCCGCGATTGGAATTCCCTCCCCGATGTTCTCTTGGAGCAGATCTGTAGTCGTATGGACCTACTCAGCACCGTCCATCTGGCCGCATGCTCGGTGTCTTTGTACCGTCTACTCGTCTGCAACCGGCCGGATCTTTTCAAGACACCTGCTTGCTGATGCCCGATCCTCGCAGGTGGCCCAGACACCGACTTGACGATCCTACGAAGGTTGCCGTGGTGCCCCTCGACATGCTACCACTACCCGTCCACCTGTCCTTCATGCGCGGCCACTACTGGGCGGGCATGAAGGCCAACTGGATCGTCCTCATCCACCACACCGGTAGTCCGTGGCGTCTCGTGGATATCTACACCCAGCGAGAGATCACCCTTCCATCGTTGGATACCGCCGCCATCGAGCCTTGCGGCCCGCCGGACACTCCTGCCTACTACGCACGAGACGCGTCAAGCTTTTGGCTCGACCTCTGTTTGCAGAAAGTTGTAATCTGCGAAGTTCCCACACCATCAGAAGACTACATGGATTACAAGCTCATTGCCTTGTTCAACATGGGATTAGTCTATCTGGAATCCGGTCGCCATACATGGTTATGGCTCATCATCAATCCTGTTGAGGCAACATTTACATACGATGCTATAGTGCATGATGGCATCGTTTACGCGATCGACGCCCAGATTGGCTGCCTATACTTTGGTGGAATCTATAAATGCGTGTAATTGTTCTATCTCATCTCATCTTTACCTTATGAATATGACTGCCTGTTCATTTTTTACAAATTTAGAATGCATAGCATGTCTATAACCACACCATTCCTAGATTTTTATGACCACACATGTTATTGTTAGAGTTGATATGAGAAAAATTGGCATCTAATGATTGTTAGAATACATATTATGAGCATAACATCATGATTGCTATACGTTACTCTCATTTACAAGATTTTTATAACAACACATGTTATTGCTTAGAGTTGATATGAGAATAGTAGTAGTAAGTGCTATGGTAGAATATGAGTAGGCGCTGTCATAGCTATTTTCCTCTCATTGTTACATGATGTTTTAACCATGACATGTTGCTAGAATATGAAAGCCATTGGCTTATTTTTTTAACTTGGGGTATGATTATGACCACGACATTGCAATTCTCTGTCTATGATATGTGTCACTGTTATAATAATCTTAATTCCACACATACTTTGAACATGATTGTTTATTTTTGTCCTTTTGGTCTCCAATTTGAATTGTTGCAGCAGACGCAAATATGCTGGCCTTCATGATTCCAGGACCTGGAATCATACCAGCCGATGGGTGCTGGTTTATCACTCGTTCAGCTGACGGCGGTCATTTGATGCCCATTCGCACGTACCAAATTAACCAAACCATTACATCAAACCACATGCAGTACAATGCGTGGGGCGTTCGTGACATTGATGGCTATGGCTGCTTCGTGTTCGAGAAAGATCCCAGCTCCGTTGGGCCAGGCGTATTCAACTGGAGGCGGTTTTACAGCCTCGGCAACCACTCCTTGTTCCTCGGGCTCAATTATCCGATCATCCAACCAATCATCGATCATATCACCGGTGATGATTACTATGCTATGCAACTTCCATTCGCGAGGGGGGCTGTGTTTACACATCATACCATGGGTTTCATGAATCACCATATCCAGAGATTCGTCGACACAGCTTGTTGCCAGATAATCTTTAGTGTGTGAAAGGCATCAAGCTTCCATGCGATGGATGGCTTTTGCAAACCCGACATGCGGCGATGTGGTTCATGCCAACAGCAAATATGCACAACTTGATTCGTCGATATCTAGATCGAGCCATGTATTACGCTGCTGTAGTACGACCCTCTTTTGTTGGATATTATGTAATGTTGTTAGTTTGAAGCACTCCTCTGATTTGAAGGATAGATACCTTCACGGGATCAAGTGCATCCTAGCTCCCTGTTTAGGATGTCTTGATAATGATGATGGAGATGCTTTGTATGGAAGCCATATATATATATATATATATATATATATATATATATATATATATATATATATATCAATTAGGCTTCAAGTGCGTACTTGTTAGTTACACCTATGTATAAATTGTGACTAGTAAGTAGTACAGTAACAGTACTAGTATACGTCGGTCAAATTATTCATCATGTCCACACATTGAATTGACGTGACAACACGCTGCGCGTGAGGTGACACAAGAATCCCTGTGGCGTGTTCGGGTATTCTGGACTTCAGATTTGGAGTACCACTTATCTGTCGAAATCTTTCATCATTCACTTAAAACAGTCGATTGATCATACATTGAGTACCATATAACTGGAATTACTGATGCAAGTCGAAGAAGGATTGGCCGGTGCTGTCGGCTGGCGTCAAGTTTGATCCCACGGATCAGGAGCTGATCGAGCACCTTGAGGCCAAAGTGAGTGCTGACAGCATGAGATTTCAGTCTCTTATCGATTTGTTCATACCAACCATCGACAGCGAGCATGGCATATGCTACACCCAACCTGAGAAACTTCCAGGTAAGACACGGATCGGCCGTCTACTTGCACAAACATATTCCTTTCTTTATAGCTCTATTTTTCTTTTTAGACGTAGACCTGGTGAAGCAATTACAATTTGACAATTAATAAAAAGTGAAACAAGTGACTGCAACATGCCAAAGATGTTATGAAAATGCCAACTAGGTACACTAAAACTTGTATTCCACAATCATGGGTATCACATCGAGTGGCCTAAGGAAGCATTTCTTCCAGCGCAATTCCAGGCGTTCAAAAGGGAGCACGCGATGTCTGGCGTCGCAAGATAAAGTCGGAGTGCGGCATGCACGGATGTGGCACAAGATCGGCAATACCTTGCCGGTGATGGTCAACGGCGTGACGAGCATCAAAGGTTACGGTGCTGCACACCAACAAGAACTTCGACTAGCAAAGGACCAACTGGGCGATGCACCAGTACCACCTCGGGGACCTGGAGCAAGAGAAGGAGTGGGAGCTGGTCCTCTGCAAGATTTTCTACCAGACGAACACTAGGGCCAGGAGTAAAAAGATTATAAGTTAGTTTGGTATTGGTAGTTGTACTACGTTGTCGTCCGCAAGTTGGTATTGTTGTTAACGATCTTTTGGTATGAACTTGCATTTGCTTCCAACCATCATGCCAAGGGTCGACGTGGATATAAAGCTGAATCATTTGTTTCGAAACGAATTCTCAGGCACCTGATTTTTATTTGATGGGTAGCATAAGCACCCGCCGTTCGAATTCCCAGTTCTGCAGTTTTTTTGAAACAAGTGCATGCACTTATTATCATGATAAAAAACAATATCCGTGCTGCATCCCAGTTATCAGTCTGTGCTTGCAGAATTCTCTCGTTTATTGAGCACGTATATTGTTTTTTTAGGTCGAGCAAGTTTCAACTGGGCTGTAGACTGCCTAGGGTTGGTTTTGTTTTTAACAGGCCCAACCCATGACGAGAACGGGGCACAAAGATCCAGCAGGTATCTACTGGCCTCTGGCCTGCCAGCGTTAGTTATATTTTGTCTTACAACATCCGCATGCAGTTTTTTTACTAAATCAAACACACAACCCAGTTCTATTTTCCTCTTGAAACACATGTCCTACATCCGTATTCTAATCTCTACCTATAGTTTTACTAGTTCATATACACGTATCATTATACTGAAAACACATAAAATTCCCTTTTCATATTTACATCCTTATTTTTGTTGTTTTTTCCCACCCAGCGCTGATTTTTTTACCACTGGTTTTCCCTTAAACCAACTCAATTGTCCCACGTCTTATTTGCTTACAAAAACAAAACGATTTTTGGCAAATCAATAAGTTCTTAAAAATGTTTATCATTTCGGGATTACAACAGTTTGGACTCCACCGAAATATGCAAAATAAGGTTGAACTTTTTGACCGTGGTCCTGGGCAGAAAATGGGCTGTAATAAATTACTTAAGAATTAGCAAATGGGCTGCAAATTATAAAAAATAGCAAAAGGGCTTTATGTTGTCTGCAACAGATTTGGAGGCTGACTTGTGGGCCTACTCAAGGTTTCTTAAAAAAGAAACTTAGTCAACAATCGACTCTACCAGCGTCAGACCGTTAGATGTCAATTTAACGGCAACCGTGCTTCTTGATCTCGATCTTCCTGCCCGCCCGCCCAAACCAGCGCCGTCGGAACCGCTTTGCTCCCGCCTCCCGTGGCGGCGGTCTTTGCCGGGCAGGCCTCACGGCCCCATCATACTCGCATCCCTGGCCTGTCTATCCCTCTACTCACCCACACCTCCTGTTATTTTCTGACGACGGCAGCCGAACCAGTCAACTCTCTACTCTCCACCGCGTGGGCAGCCACTGCCGTGTCTTCGCCGGCTCCGTGTCGTTCCCTTTGTAGGCCTCGCCATCGTCCACCACCCTGGTGCTCTCGGCACGGCGTGGTCAACGATGTCCATCCAACGGCCGTAGTGCTTATTCAACCTCTAGTCTTCTTGCCCCAGCCGCCCAAAGCAGCGCTGGTCGTGCCGCATTCTCCCCGCCTCCGTGGCCGGGTCTTTGCCGGAGGCCTCACCGTCCCCATACTACTCCCACCGCTGGCCAGGCCATCCCTCCACTCACCCACTCCCCCTGTTATTCTGCGGCGACGGCAGCCTCACACGGCAGCCGAACCAGTGAACCCTCGTACTCCTCTCCACGTGGGCATCCACTGCCGCGTCTTCCCCAGCTCCGCGTCATCCCTTTCCTAGGCCTCGCCGTCGTCCACCGCCCTGGTGCTCTCGGCGCGGCGTGGTCAATGTGGTCAACGACCGACTTCCATCAGAAGAGTACTGTATGTGGAGAGGCTGACAGCTGGGTCCATGGCAGCCGCAAGGAAGTGCCTCCTTATTACGCGCAAAATAATTATTCCTCCACCTATCAGCAGGGACCCACCGGACGGGCCACCAGTATTTCGCGGAAAAAAGTTTCCCCCTTGACTGTTGTGACCCACCGAACGGGCCACCGTATTTCGCGAAAAAAACGTTTGCCCCTAACTGCTGGGACCCTGCGGACGGACCACCGTATTTTGCGAAAAAAACGCCCCCTGCTGTCAGCTTGGACCCACCGGAAGTGCCTCCTTATTACGCACAGAAAAATGAATACTCCCCCTGCTAGCTGGGACCCACCATGGTGGGAGGCTGACTTGTGGGCCTACTAAGTTGACGGGGACGGAGGGCTTTGTCAACTTAGTCAATATGAACGATTCTAGCTCCATGGACCGTCTGATGTCCATCCAACGGCCGTCGTGCTTCTTCAATCTCTGCTGTTCCTGCTCCCGCCGCTCAAACAAGCGCCGTGGACTGCTCGTTCCTCCTCCCTTGGCCGGGTCAGGTTGCTGCCACAGCCTAACCGCCCCACCGTACTCCCATCGCTGGCCTAGCCATCCCTCTACTCACCCACACATCTTTGTTATTCTCCGTGAGGCGGGGCAGACGATATAACCTCGTGATCGTACTCCCCTCCGCGTGGGAAACAACTGCCGAGTCTTCCCTGCCTCCCTGTCGTTCCTTCCTAGGCCTCACCGTCGTCCACATACAGTGCTCTCGGTGTGGCGTGGTGAACGTGGTCAAGGAACGGCTTCCATCGGACGTGGACTGTACGTGGAGAGGCTGATAGCTGGGTCCACGGCCGTGATGTCTACTACACAACCTTCTTCTTGTAGACGTTGTTGGGCCTGCAAGTGCACATGTTTGTAGGACAGTAGCAAATTTCCCTCAAGTGGATGACCTAAGGTTTATCAATCCGTGGGAGGCGTGGGATGAAGATGGTCTCTCTCAAGCAACCCTGCAACCAAATAACAAAGAGTCTCTTGTGTCCCCAACACACCCAATACAATGGTAAATTGTATAAGTGCACTAGTTCGCGAAGAGATGGTGATACAAGTGCAATATGGATGGTAGATATAGGTTTTGTAATCTGAAAATATAAAAACAGCAAGGTAACTAAGGATAAAAGTGAGCGTAAACGGTATTGCAATGATAGGAAACAAGGCCTAGGGTTCATACTTTCACTAGTGCAAGTTCTCTCAACAATAATAACATAGATAGATCATATAACAATCCCTCAACATGCAACAAAGAGTCACTCCAAATCCACTAATAGCGGAGAACAAACGTAGAGATTATGGTACTGCGATGCGAAACCACCTCAAAGCTATTCTTTTGGATCGATCTATAAAAGAGTTCGTACTAGAATAACACCTTAAGACACAAATCAATGAAAACCCTAATGTCACCTAGATACTCCATTGTCACCTCAAGTATCCGTGGGCATGATTATACGATATGCATCACACAATCTCAGATTCATCCAACCAACATAAAAGTACTTCAAAGAGTGCCCCAAAGTTTCTACCGGAGAGTCAAGAACGTGTGCCAACCCCTATGCATAGGTTCATGGGCGGAACCCGCAAGTTGGTCACCAAAACATACATCAAGTGGCACATGATATCCCATTGTCACCACAGATAAACACGGCAAGACATACATCAAGTGTTCTCATAAAAGACTCAATCCGATAAGATAACTTCAAAAGGGAAACTCAATTCATCACAAGAGAGTAGAGGGGGAGAAACATCATAAGATCCAACTACAATAGCAAAGCTCGGGATACATCAAGATCGTATCACCTCAAGAACACGAGAGAGAGAGAGAGAGAGAGAGATCAAACACATAGCTACTGGTACATACCCTCAGCCCTGAGGGTGAACTACTCCCTCCTTGTCATGGAGAGCGTCGGGATGATGAAGCTGGCCACAGGTGAGGGATCCCCCCTCCGGCAGGGTGTCGGAACAGGGTCCCGATTGGTTTTTGGTGGCTACAGAGGCTTGCGGCGGCGGAACTCCCGATCTATCTTCTGTTCTGGAAATTTTAGGGTACGTAGGTATATATGGGTGAAAGGAGTACGTCGGTGGAGCTACGAGGGCCTCACGAGGCAGGGGGGCGTGCCCGGGGGGTGGGGGGGGGGGGTGGGCGCCCTCCACCCTCGTGAGCACCTCCCGTATCTTCTGACGTGGGGTCCAAGTCCATCAGGTGGGTTTCCTTCCAAAAATAACTTCTCCAGTTGATTTCGTTCCGTTTTGACTCCGTCCGATATTCCGTTTCCTCGAAACACTGAAATAGGCATAAAACAACAAATTTGGGCTGGGCCTCCGGTTAATAGGTTAGTCCCAAAAATAATATGAAAGTAGATAATAAATCCCAATATTGCCTAAAACAGTAGATAAAGTAGCATGGAGCAATCAAAAATTATAGATATGTTGGAGACGTATCAAGCATCCCCAAGCTTAATTCCTGCTCGTCCTTGAGTAGGTAAATGATAAAAAAGAATTTTTGATGCGGAGTGATACTTTGGCATAATTTCAATGTAATTCTTCTTACTTGTGATATGAATATTCAGATCCGAAACATTCAAGACAAAAGTTCATATTGATAAAAGAAATAGTAACACTTCAAGCATACTAATCAAAGTAATCATGTCTTCTCAAAATAGCATGGCAAAAGAAAGTTCATTCCTACAAAATCATATAGTTAGGCTATGCTTCATTTTCGTCACACAAAGATGTTCCCAAATTCTATACCCCCGATGACAAGCCAAGCAATTGTTTCATACTTAAATAATCTCAAACTTCTTCAACCTTCACGCAATACATGAGCGTGAGCCATGGATATAGCACTATGGGTGGAATAGAATATGATGATGGGGATTGTGTGGAGAAGACAAAAAGGAGAAAGTCTCACATTGACGAGGATGATCAACGGGCTATGGAGATGCCCATCAATTGATGTCAACATGAGGAGTAGGGATTGCCATGCAACGGATGCACTAGAGTTATAAATGTATGAAAGCTCAACAAAATAAACTAAGTGGGTGTGCATCCAACTTGCTTGCTCACGAAGACCTAGGGCACTTGAGGAGGCCCATCATTGGAATATACAAGCCAAGTTCTATAATGAAAAATTCCCACTAGTATATGAAAGTGACAACATATGAAACTCTATATGAAAAACATGGTGCTACTTTGAAGCACAATATATGAGACTCGCTATATGAAGAACATGGTGCTACTTTGAAGCACAAGTGTGGAAAAAAGGATAGTAGCATTGCCCCCTTTTTTTTATTTTTTATTTTTTTGGGCCTTCTTTTTTTTCTTTGGCCTTTCTCTTTTTTTTGGGACAATGCTCTATTAAATGATGATCATCACACTTCTATTGATTACAACATAAGGATTACAACTCGAAACTAGAACAAGGTATGACTCTATATGAATGCCTCCGGTGATGTATCGGGATGGTGCAATGAATCAAGAGTGACATGTATGAAAAATAATGCATGGTGGCTTTGCTACAAATACGATGTCAACTACATGATCATGCAATGGCAATATGACAAAAGTAAAGTATGTCATGATGATGATGAACGGAACGGTGGAAAGTTGCATGGCAATATATCTCGGAATGGCTATGGAAATGCCATAATAGGTAGGTATGGTGGCTGTTTTGAGGAAGATATAAGGAGGTTTATGTGTGATAGAGCGTATCGTATCACGGGGTTTGGATGCGCGAAGTTTGCACCAACTCTCAATGTGAGAAAGGGCAATGCACGGTACCGAAGAGGCTAGCAATGGCAGAAAGGTACAAGTGCGTATAATCCATGGACTCAACATTAGTCAAAAGAACTCATATACTTATTGCAAAAATTTAGAAGTCATCAAAAATCAAGTACTACGCGCATGCTCGTAGGGGGATAGATTGGTAGGAAAAGACCATCGCTCGTCCCCGACCGCCACTTATAAGGATGCACAAGCTGGTACACTTCATGTTTCAAATTTGCTACACAACTTTAACCATACGTGCATGCTACGGGACTTGCTAACTTCAACACAAGCATTCTTTAAATTCATAATCACCCAACTAGCATGACTTTAATATCACTACCTCCATATCTCAAAACAATTATCAAGTATCAAACTTCTCTTAGTATTCAACACACTCATAAGAATTCTTACAAATCTTGTATGCTTAGCATATTAGGATTATTTAAGCAAATGACCATGCTATTTAAGACTCTCAAAATAATATAAGTGAATCATGAGAGATCAATAGTTTCTATAAAACAAATCCACCACCGTGCTCTAAAAGATATAAGTGAAGTACTAGAGCAAATGACAAACTACTCCGAAAGATATAAGTAAAGATCAATGAGTAGTCGAATAATTATACAACTATGTGAAGAATCTCCCATTTAATAATTTCAGATCTTGGTATTGTATCCAAACAGCAAGCAAAGCTAAATAAAATGACATTGCAAGGATAGCACAACTCATGTGAAGAAGCAAAAACTTAGGCTCAACCGATACTAACCGATAGTTGTTGAAGAAGAAAGGTGGGATGCCAACGGGGGCATCCCCAAGCTTAGATGATTGATACTTCTTGAAATAATATATTGGGGTGCCTTGGGAATCCCCAAGCTTGAGCTTTTGCGTCTCCTTAATTCCTCTCATATCATGGTTTCTCTTTTTCTCAAAAAGCTTCATCCACACCAAACTCAACAAGAACTCGTGAGATAGGTTAGTATAAACCAATGCAAAACCTTATCATTTTCTACTGTAACAAATCACTAAGATCATTATTCAACATTGCATACTAAATGCCTATGCATATTTAATACTCCTATCCTCAAATAGAATCATTAAACAAGCAAACATATGCAAACAATGCAAACATAACAGCAATCTGTCAAAACAGTATAGTCTGTAAAGAATGCAAGATTCATCATACTTACCTAACTAAAAAAATTATGAACTAAACTTCCCACTGTAATACATTTATCAGATCTCAATATGCAAAAAGATTCAATATTATACCACTCTCTGACTTTTCTAGGGAATTTTTGCAACAGCGGTAAACTTTCTGTTTTCAAACAGCAACATGTATAGTAGCAAAATAAGCATGGAAAAGGCTATCCTTGACTTTTTTTTATTGAAACTAAATATGAAAAACACTAATCTAAATAAAAGCAAGCAAATACTAACAAGATAAAATGACGCTCCAAGCAAAACACATATCATGTGGTGAATAAAAATATAGCTCCAAGTAAAGTTACCGATGAACGAAGACGAAAGAGGGGATGCCATCCGGGGCATCCCCAAGCTTATGCTCTTGGTTGTCCTTGAATATTACCTTGGGGTGCCTTGGGAATCCCCAAGCTTAGGCTATTGCCACTCCTTATTCCATAGTCCATCGAATCTTTACCCAAAACTTGAAAACTTCACAACACAAAACTTAACAGAAAACTCGTAAGCTCCGTTAGCAAAAGAAAACAAAACACCACTTCAAGGTACTGTAATGAAATCATTATTTATTTATATTGGTGTTAAATCTAATTTATTCCAACTTCTCTATGGTTTATAAACTATTTTACTAGCCATAGATTTATCAAAATAAGCAAACAACACACGAAAAACAGAATCTGTCAAAAACAGAACAGCCTGTAGTAATCTGTAACTAACGCAAACTTCTGGAACTCCAAAAATTATAAAAGAAATTGTGGACCTGAGGAATTTTTCTAGTAATCATCTGCAAAAATAATCAACTAAATATCACTCTCCAGTAAAAAGTTGAAGCTAATCTCGTGAGCGCTAAAGTTTCTGTTTTTTACAGCATGATCATAAAGACTTCACCCAAGTCTTACCAAAGGTTCTACTTGGCACAAACACTAATTAAAACATAAAACCACATCTAAACAGAAGATAGATGGATTATTTGTTACTAAACAGAACCAAAAAGCAAGAAACTAAAATTAAATTGGGTTGCCTCCCAACAAGCGCTATCGTTTAACGCCCCTAGCTAGGCATTATGATTTCAATGATGCTCACATAAAAGATAAGAATTGAAACATAAAGAGAGCATCATGAAGAATATGACTAGCACATTTAAGTCTAACCCACTTCCTATGCATAGGGATTTTGTGAGCAAACAATTATGGGAACAAGAATCAACTTGCATAGGAAGGTAAAACAAGCATAACTTCAAGATTTTAAGCACATAGAGAGGAAACTTGATATTATTGCAATTCCTACAAGCATATATTCCTCCCTCATAATAATTTTCAGTAGCATCATGAATGAATTCAACAATATAACCAGCACCTAAAGCATTCTTTTCATGATCTACAAGCATATAATTTTTATTACTCTCCACATAAGCAAATTTCTTCTCATTCGGAATAGTGGGAGCAAACTCAACTAAATAACTATCATGTGATTGAAAATTAAGATCAAGATGACAAGTTTCATGGTTATCATTATTCTTTAAAGCATACGTGTCATCACAATAATCATCATAAGTAGCAACATTGTTCTCATCATAGTAAATTTGCTCATCAAAGCTTGGGGGACAAAAAAATATCATCTTCATCAAACATAGCTTCCCCAAGCTTGTGGCTTTGCATATCATTAGCATCATGGATATTCAAGGAGTTCATACTAACAAAATTGCAATCATGCTCATCATTCAACGATTTAGTGCCAAACATTTTAATGCATTCTTCTTCTAACACTTTGGCACAATTTTCCTTTCCATCATACTCACGAAAGATATTAAAAAGATGAAGCGTATGAGACAAACTAAACTCCATTTTTTTGGTAATTTTCTTTTATAAACTAAACTAGTGATAAAACAAGAAACAAAAAGATTCGATTGCAAGATCTAAAGATATACCTTCACTTACCTGGCCTCCCCGGCAACGGCGCCAGAAAAGAGCTTGATGTCTACTACACAACCTTCTTCTTGTAGACGTTGTTGGGCCTGCAAGTGCAGGTTTGTAGGACAGTAGCAAATTTACCTCAAGTGGATGACCTAAGGTTTATCAATCCGTGGGAGGCGTAGGATGAAGATGGTCTCTCTCAAGCAACCCTGCAACCAAATAACAAAGAGTCTCTTGTGTCCCCAACACACCCAATACAATGGTAAATTGTATAGGTGCACTAGTTCGGCGAAGAGATGGTGATACAAGTGCAATATGGATGGTAGATATAGGATTTTGTAATCTGAAAATATAAAAACAGCAAGGTAACTAAGGATAAAAGTGAGTGTAAACGGTATTGCAATGATAGGAAACAAGGCCTAGGGTTCATACTTTCACTAGTGCAAGTTCTCTCAACAATAATAACATAGATATATCATATAACAATCCCTCAACATGCAACAAAGAGTCACTCCAAAGCCACTAATAGCGGAGAACAAACGTAGATATTATGGTACGGTACGAAACCACCTCAAAGCTATTCTTTCGGATCGATCTATAAAAGAGTTCGTACTAGAATAACACCTTAAGACACAAATAAATCAAAACCCTAATGTCACCTAGATACTCCATTGTCACCTCAAGTATCCGTTGGCATGATTATACGATATGCGTCACACAATCTCAGATTCATCCAACCAACATAAAAGTACTTCAAAGAGTGCCCCAAAGTTTCTACCGGAGAGTCAAGAACGTGTGCCAACCCCTATGCATAGGTTCATGGGCGGAACCCGCAAGTTGGTCACCAAAACATACATCAAGTGGCACATGATATCCCATTGTCACCACAGATAAACACGGCAAGACATACATCAAGTGTTCTCATAAAAGACGCAATCCGATAAGATAACTTCAAAGGGGAAACTCAATTCATCACAAGAGAGTAGAGGGGGAGAAACATCATAAGATCCAACTACAATAGCAAAGCTCGCGATACATCAAGATCGTATCACCTCAAGAACACGAGAGAGAGAGAGAGATCAAACACATAGCTACTGGTACATACCCTCAGCCCCGAGGGTGAACTACTCCCTCCTCGTCATGGAGAGCGTTGGGATGATGAAGCTGGCCACAGGTGAGGGATCCCCACCTCCGGCAGGGTGCCGGAACAGGGTCCCGATTGGTTTTTGGTGGCTACAGAGTCTTGCGGCGGCGGAACTCCCGATCTATCTTCTGTTCTGGAAGTTTTAGGGTACGTAGGTATATATGGGTGAAAGGAGTACGTCAGTGGAGCTACGGGGGCCCCACGAGGCAGGGGGCGCGCCGGGGGGGGTGGGCGCCCCCCCACCCTCGTGAGCACCTCCCGTATCTTCTGATGTGGGGTCCAAGTCCATCAGGTGGGTTTCCTTCCAATAGTAACTTCTCCAGTTGATTTCGTTCCGTTTTGACTCCGTCTGACATTCCTTTTCCTCGAAACACTGAAATAGGCATAAAACAGCAAATCTGGGCTGGGCCTCCGGTTAATAGGTTAGTCCCAAAAATAATATAAAAGTGGATAATAAAGCGTAATATTGCCTAAAACAGTAGATAAAGTAGCATGGAGCAATAAAAAATTATAGATACGTTGGAGACGTATCAGGCCGCAGCAAGGAAGTGCCTCCTTATTACGCGCAAAATAATTATTCCTCCACCTGACATCTGGGACCCATCGGAAGGGCCTCTGTATTTGCAAAAAAAACATGCCCCCCGCTGACATGTCGGACCCACCAGCTATCTTCGCACACAAGGAAGTGCCTCCTTATTATGCACAAAAAAATGAATACTCCCCCTGCCAGCTGGAACCCATCATAGTGGGAGGCTGACTTGTGGGCCTACCAAGTTGACGGGGATGGAGGGCTTTGTCAACTTAGTCAATATGAATGATTCTAGCTCCTGTTACCGTACGATGTTCATCCAACGGCCGTAGTGTTTCTTCAACCTCTGGTCTTCTTGCTCCAGCCGCCCAAACCAGCGCCGGTCGTGCCGCGTGCTCCTGCTTCCCGTGGCCGGCTGTGCTGCCGCGGAGGCCTCACCGCCCCTACCTCTCCCACCGCTGGCCAGACCATCCTTCTACTCACCCACCCCCCTGTTATTCTACGGCGACAACAACCTCACACCGCAACTGAACCAGTGAACCCTCGTACTCCTCTTCGCGTGGGCATCCACTGCTGCGTCTTCCCCGGCTCCGAGTCGTCCCCTTCCTAGGCCTCACCGTCGTCCACCGCCGTGGTGCTCTCGGCGCGGCATGGTCAATCTGGTCAAGGAACGACTTCCATCGGACGTGGACTGTACGTGGAGAGGCTGACAGCTGGGTCCACGGCCGCAGCAAGGAAGTGCCTCCTTATTACGCGCAAAATAATGATTCCTCCACTGACGGTGGGGACCCACCGACGGCCACCGTATTTCGTGAAAAATGTTTCCCCACAGCTGGGACCCACCAGCTACATCTTCGCACACAAGGAAGTGCGTCCGGGCAAAAAGACGATTAAGCCCCACAGCTGGGACCCACCATTACATCTTCGCACACAAGGAAGTGCGTCCGGCAAAAAACGATTCGCCCCGATCATTGGGACCCACCAGCTACATCTTTGCACGCAAAGGAAGTGCGTCTGGGCAAAAAAAAAGATTCGGCCCTCTGACTGCTGGGACCCACCAGCTACATTTTCGCACGCAGGGAAGTGCCTGACAGTCGGGACCCACCTGGTCAAAGCGTACATAGCATTGTCATTCTGGTCGCGAATGTGTACGTACATACTGGTCGTTGTAGAGGCGCGCACGTGTCGTAGTAGAGGCGCGCACGTAGCATGTACACGCACGTATAGCGGCCAGGGTGCAAGAAAGAAAATCTGACCCGCGTCATTACATCTGGGCAGGGTCTCGAACGCCTACTCGCGCATACGCACGGGCGAGGGCTCGTGTACATGGCTGGGTCGGAACGGAGAAACAAAGATCGTCGTGTTCATGGGGAGGCAACGGAATGCGTCATGTTCATGGGGAGGCAACGAAATGCGTCGTGTTCATCGGGAGGCAACGAAACGCGTGGGAGCCAACCGGCTTGGACAGAACAGGCGATGGAAACGAGGCCTGGCGTACCGCAGAACGAAGGAAACGGCCTTGTGTTCGACTGGCCACGTTCGAAACGGGATCCTGTTCATCGGGAGGGGTCTGGCGTACCGCAAAACGGAGGAAACGGACCTCGTACGGTCGAAACGGGGGTCCTGTTGATCGGGAGGGGTGTGGCGTACCGCAAAACGGACGAAACGGACCTCCTACGGTCGAAACGGGGGTCCTGTTCATCGGGAGGGGTGTGGCATACCGCAAAACGGGACTCCACGGGATACTGTTCATCTCCACCGTCGACCTCCTCCAGCCTCCACGGGCTACCGTCGACCTCCTCTAGCCTCCACGGGCTCCTGTTCATCCAGCCTCCACCGCGCGCTACTCCACCAGCTACTGTTCAACCACCCCTCCACCGTCTACTGTTCATCCAGCCCTCCACACCACGGGGTCCTGTTCAACCACCCCTCCACGGGCACCCTCCACCGTCTACTATTCATCCAGCCATCCGCACCACGGGGTCCTGTTCATCCAGAGGCAAATGCCACCACTCGCTGTTCCTCCAACCCCCCGCAACACTCACTGTTCATCCCGAGGCAGCATCGATCGGCTTCGATTAGCGGTAGTAGCGGCGAATCGCTCGATCAGGTTTAGTTAACAGCCATCGATCGATCGCTTGGGTTCAGTAATGCGTAGCCTGCAGTAAAATCGCTCGGGTTCAGTTAGAGCCCAACGCCTCGCTCGGGTTCGATTAGAATAACGCCTACGCTGCAGCGTGTACGTGTCTGAGAGAAAGCAGCGCATCGCTCGGCCCCCGACCTACCACCGTAACAGGCAACTCCCCAAAATTTTCCTCTCCCTCGCTTCTACCACAGTTTTTTCCGTCATGGACGGCCCAAAGAATGTCATGCAGCTGCATCTTTGTAACACCCCAAATTTCCTATTTGGAATGTTTTACAATTATAGCTAAGCATCTATGCATTCTGTTTGAATTTGAGTGGCATTTGAAGTTTCTGAAGTTTTGGACTTGTTGGCATTTGAATTCAAATTTTGGCAAATGGAAAATCATTTCAAAAACTATGCCTGATAAATACTTGAGAAAAAGTATGAGAGGAGTAGACATGACACTCCAAAAATATCAGAGGAAAAACATTGCCAAAAAGTTTGAATTCAAATTTGAGTTTTATTTGAATTTTGAAAAAAAATGATTTTTTATAAAGTTTGGATTTTGCCCCTGGAAAAATGTTCAAATGATAGGGAATATTCCCCTGATCATTTTGATATATATATATATATATGTCCTATATAAAATATTTATATTATATATATTTTACCTCTGTTTTTATTTTTTTTTAAAACAAAAAAGGAAAAAAATACCCAGGCGCCAGCCAGCACCTGGGCGACCCACCAGCCAGGCCCAGCCGCGCCAGCCGACGGCCCAGCCGAGCCCCTCGCCCGAAACCCTTCCGCCTCGGTCACCCGCGCCGACGCCCCCCTCCCTCTCTCACCGACACCCCAGCCCCACCCCTCCTTCTTCCCCTCGCCCACGCCAACCCGCAGCGCCACCGCGTCGCCGTCGCCGGAATCCCAAAGGATCCGGATCCTCCCGATCGCCTCCCGATCCGCCTTGCCCAAGTCGAGGCCCCTATATATACTCCACCCCTCGACCCGTTCCCCGTTTTCCTCGCCTAACCCCCTCGCCTGCATCTCTCAAGAGCCCGGCGCGCCCGCGCCATTGCCACTGCACCGGCCGCCTCCGAACCACCCGAGCTCCACCGACTCCACCCCGACTTCCTCGCTCCGCCCGCACCCGGAGGTCTCCGCCGTCTTCCCCGACCACCGGAGCCGCCGTCGTTGCCGCCGAAGCCGCCGTCGCCGTCGACCACCGCGGTGAGTCACCGGAGACCCCACCACCGTTCGATCTAAACCAACGGTGTAGATTAGATCCCCGAAGGGGTATGGTTTTTTTAAATAGATCCGGTTTTAGTTCCGGTTAGATCGGTTTAGTTAGGGTTTAGTTGAACCGGCCGACTCGGTTTAAATACCAGGGCGTAGTTTAGTTATTTAACGCCGAAGCGCTAGATAGGCCCATTAAGCGCCGGTTTTCGTTTTAGTTTTATTTTTAGTTTTCTGTTTTGACAGAATAGTTTCAGTTTTGTAAAATTCATATCTTTTAATCTAATTAATATTTTTAAGTGATTCTTTTTTTGTTGGTTTGCAAATTTCTTGTAGTTTCTGTTGAAAATATAATTAGCTATGTTAAAATTATTTAGAATTGCTTTATTTTAGATTTAAACAGAATAGTAAATCTGCTATAAAGTGAGTTAGGAAAATTATTTTTTAGTGATTCTTTT
The DNA here is from genome assembly GCA_021605145.1 of Aegilops bicornis. Taxonomy (NCBI): domain Eukaryota; kingdom Viridiplantae; phylum Streptophyta; class Magnoliopsida; order Poales; family Poaceae; genus Aegilops; species Aegilops bicornis. Next base: position 726,867,592 of record CM038673.1, read on the forward strand.
TGTCACAACTTTGTTTTGACATTACCTAACCGTAGGAATTTATTTGGACATTTTAGGATTAATAAAAAATAGTTTTAATCAGAATCATGTTATTCTTAATTAATTAACTAGCTACTGTTTTCCTATTGTTTTAGTTAGCAAATAAATTTATTTTTCATATGTGATAGATTATTCTAGGTTAGTTTCTGTCACTTTAGAGCATGAACTTTTATTTATAATAAATAAAACTTTTATTTTATTTTTCCTACTAGAATTTGCTTTAGGCCTAATAGGAGTTTTATAATAGATTTTAAAGTGATTCTTTTTGCTCCTAGTTGCTTGATGAATCCTTTTCTGTTAGGTAGCATAAACCCATGCTTAGGTTCTGTTAAGAAAATTTTTGTTATGTAAAACTATTTTTAATTGTTGCTTGAAGTAGGAAAACTTTTGATTTGGTTTCTTTGAGTTTCCTTTGGGTTTTGATTCGTTTGTTTTGTTTGTTTCATATTACTATGCTGTTATGTAAGTGATCATATGTTGTATGCTTATTGTGGTTATTGTTTGCCTCGGTAGAATTTCCTGAGTGCGGCTTGCTACCACGAGTCCCTAGCTTACGAAGATCGTCAAGAAGGCAAGTCATTGATCATGTTTCTTTACAATACCTATGATTTTTATTGCATTAGAATTACCTCCCACCATGCATGCAGATGGGTGAAATTTTGAAGTTATGTTCTTGAGTAGTATCATGAGGTAGGATGAACCAATTCCTTGTTACCATGACCCGGGGCCGAAGTAGTTTATTTTTGCTATGCTCGTAGAAGGGGTTGGTTGAGTGAATTCATAAGGGAGATGTGAGAGTCTTAAAGATGATGACAACCCCATGACTTCAAGATCAAGATGGACTTCAAATTCACTCTTTGGGTGGAGGACGGTTGGCGGGCACCTGGAGAATCCAGTGGTTGGCGGGATGCATGGAGAAGTGCCATGACATCTTCAAGGAAAGCTTCACCCAGCCACGAAGAGACGGATGGATACCCCATTGACCGGAAGCTTACTCATGCAGCCGCAAGCCATTATGGGCTCTGGCTTGGTCGACCCTAGTTGTGACTCGGCGGACGGTGCTACGAGATGTAGAAGAACGGTAGGATTGGATGGGCACCGGCAAGGCCTGAGGAACTCTTCTAAGACCCTGTTTGCTCGTCCCGTCTTCAAACACTCTGAAGTAGACTTAAAAGGAGGGAACAATTCTTGCGGGTAAAGTGCGCAAACCTCTGCAGAGAAAAGATCTAATCGATTAGCCGTGTCCTCGGTTACGGACAATTTGAGCCTCTGGAACTTGGAAGTATTCGGAAATCTCAACACTGAAATTAATAATTAATTGAGGGGTTTATTTAATAATTGGGAATGAGACATTGGTTGGCGGAACCATCTCAATAACTACCAACAATTTTGTAGTATTTGCAAGCAAGTCCTTATTGTAGGGAAAAATCTGGCTTTTTGCAAAATGATGAAACTTAGAGCCCCACAGCCAAATTGCATATAGTGTTAGTAATTATATTATTGTTCTCTCTTCATGACTTGCCAGCATATTCAAAATGCTGACCTACACGGCTGCAACGTCTTATGTTGCAGAGGAGTATTCCGATCAGGATTGAGGCTACGATCCACGCTTGGCGATTGCCCTATGGAGTCGGATGGACTCGCTATTCTTCTACGCTTCCGCAGCTTTACTTAGTTTATTTCTCATGAGTTGGCCTTCGGCGAATTTATTCTATTGTAATAAAGACTCGATATGAGAATCGTGTAATAAATTCAGGTGTGATTGAACTTTGTTTATTTCATCATCGTCTTGTGAGTGCCGCATGATCTTGCGATGGTACGCATACGTAGACTTGACCGATTTTGGGTCAGTCGCTCTGAAGATGGTATTCAGAGCACACACGACCGTGGGGACGTAACCCCTAGGATCGAAAAGCCATAGGAAGAGACTGTTTATTTTATGTCCTTATCATTCCGTAATTCTCCTCGCTCATTTCTGACTCCTCTCCGATTTTCAACATTTTAGATGGCCGCCGAGTTCACCCCAGTTCTGCTACCGGAGTTTTGCCAGCCAGATGAGACGATGCCCTTCGGCAAGAAGCTGGTCCAGATCGTGAAGAAGCTGAAGATTGCTCTGCCCTCGATCGCTGTGAAGCCTACCAATGCACTTCCGACGGATACCCGCTACATGATCGAGGTGCACATTACATTGAGAACCTTCGGATGACATACATAGCCTATTGACTTTGAGTTTACCGACTTCAACTGGATCCTCGGAAGAGACATGGCGATTTATCATGCACTTGGACATCTCCGAGAAGAGTACAGGCCGAGCTCGATCCATCGACCTCGCCATGGTTTCTCGCAGAGCAAGGAATGGAGATATCATCCGTCTCAGTGAGGACGACTCCATTCTCTCGTATGTCCAAGACTTGGAGTGTCTCCTCAGAAACGGGAGATCGAGACTGCCAGAACTTCGAAGGTACACAGGAGGCTGTTGTTCCGTGAACTGAACCGGAAGAGAAGGCACACGCAGACTTCCTTGACCATGAGGAAGAAATCGCGGACTTCATGGAGAGAGTCGACGACACGAAGATGAAGGTTGCCGCGTTAGAGGAAAAAGATGGACTTGGGAGAGGACCTTTTTCCGCGTGGAGATGACGGACCTCTCGTGAGCAATGATCAGGATTATGAAGGGAGTTCCACCGGAGAAAGCCGCAAGAGGAGGCGCCAGATCGAGGACGCCCCACCGGAGGACATCGCACTGCAGGACGCAAGGATTATTGATGAAGACATTTAGCCGACCACCATGTTATTTTATTTTCCGTTGATCGCTTAGGGCCGTTATTTTCGATTAGTCGTGAGATATTTTGTAATCGAGATTGAACCATGTTTGAGTGGAATGAATAAATGATTGGTGTGTTTATGATTGTGCATTCATATGGGTAGTGATATTTTCTCATTAGACCCTTGTTCTATTCTAAGTTTCTCATCCACTCCAAAACACCAGATGCCTCCGAGACGTGACCCCGGTCTCAACTTCCCGCCGGAGCTCACCCAGCTGATTCAGCAGCAGAATGCCCTCATGCAGATGCTCATCCAGAACCAGAACAACAACAACAACAATCCACCGCCACCACCCCCCTGTTGACAACTTGACTCGATTCCTAAGGCTTAATCCGCCAGTGTTCTCTAGCAGCACTGAGCCGATTGTGGCCGATGATTGGCTCCGCAAGGTCGGAAGGGAGTTAGTCACTGTTGGATGCACTGCGATGCAGAGAAGGTGCGCTTTGTCCACATCAACTTGATGGACCTGCAGCTTCTTGGTGGGAGAACTACACCGCCACTTATCCCATCGGCACCATCACGTGGGATCAGTTCCGGCAGCCTTCCGACCGCTCATGTCTCACCCGGAGCCATGAGTCTCAAGAAGCGTGAGTTCCGCAACTTACGCCAGGGAACCGCATCGTGGGGCGATGTGGATGAGTTCAGCAAGTTAGCTCGCTATGCCCGGATGATGTGGCCACAGATGCCGCAAAACAGGAGAAGTTTCTCGAAGGACTCAATGATTTAGCGGGGATGCAGCTTATGGTGGCTACCTTCACCAACTACCGGGAGCTAGTAGACAAGGCCACCATACTTGAAGGCAAGCAGCAGCAGATTGATAGTCGCATAGCGGAAGTATGGCCAGGGGAAGTACAGCTCAGGAGCTCAGCAGAAGCCCCGTTATGCCCCATACTCAGGAGGGCATACCCATCACAACCATGGAGGACATAACCATGGAGGGAATGGGAACAACCGCAACCAGGACAACAAGTCAGGCAATGGGAATGGCAATGGAAATGGCAATGGTAACCAGCATCGTCCTGCCCCGGCCCAGAAAGATCTGAGTCACATCACCTGTTTCAAGTGCCAGAAAACAGGGCACTATGCCACCGACTGCCCGGAGGCCAAGCAGAGGAATGGAAACGGCAATGGAAGCTCAGCGAAGAAGCCCAACCCTTTCCCTCGTGCACAGGTGAACCACATTGACGTGGAGGACGTCTATGATCAGCCAGACACTGTGGTTGGTAAGTTTTTATTGAATTCACGTTCAATATTGGTACTCTTTGATTACGGTGCAACGCATTCATTCATATCAAGGGTAGTTGTGGAAAAGTACGGGTTGCCCACTAAAACCCTTAGAAGCCCCCTTCGCGACAGTTCCGCAGGAGGAGAAATGAAGGCAGGCTTAGGCTATCATGCAACCCTCAACATCGGGAACCATAAATTTCCCGCAGACCTCATAGTGGTGGAAACCCAGACCTGGGATGTAATCCTAGGCATGGATTGGTTGACGAAGTTTGAAGGAAACATAGATCTGCCTCAGAAGTCAATTCTGCTCACCACTCCGGAGCGTAAGAGGATCAAGTATGTATCCGCATCGTATCCCGATGAACTATCAGTGCATTCCCTCACGGAGTTGTTCAGAGGAAGTGCCAAGAGTGCAAGATTTTCCCGATGTGTTTCCGGAGGAATTACCAGGAATGCCACCGGACAGGGACATTGAATTTTTGATTGAGTTATTGCCCGGCACAGCCCCAATATCCAAGAGACCTTATCGGATGCCCCCGAACGATTTGAAAGAGATCAAGAATCAAATGAGCTATTGGATAAAGGATATATTCGGCCAAGCTCATCACCTTGGGGAGCCCCAGTTCTCTTGGTAGAGAAGAAGGATGGAACCTTGAGAATGGTTGTTGATTATCGTTCGTTGAACGACGTGACTATCAAGAACAAGTACCCTCTGCCGATGATTAATGACCTGTTTGATCAGCTAGTTGGAGCCAAGGTATTCTCCAAGATCGATCTTCGATCAGGGTATCATCAGTTGAAGATCCGTGAAAAGGATATACCCAAAACAGCATTTACCACTGTGTATGGTTTATATGAGTATACCGTCATGTCATTTGGATTGACTAATGCTCCCGCATACTTCATGAATTTGATGAACAAGGTATTTATGGAATATCTGGACAAGTTTGTCGTGGTGTTCATCGATGATATACTGATTTTCTCCAAGAGCGAGGAAGAGCATAAGGAACATTTGCGTCTAGTTCTGGAGAAACTTTGAGAACATCAGTTGTATGCTAAGTTTAGCAAAATGTGAATTTTGGCTGAAGGAAGTCGGATTCCTCGGACATGTTATTTCAGGAGAAGGAATAGCAGTTGACCCCGCCAAGGTTGAATCAGTCACCGATTGGCAATCACCCACCTCAGTCAAGGAGATTCGCAGTTTTCTCGGACTCGCAGGATATCATCGGAGGTTTATTGAGAATTTCTCGAAGATTGCCAAGCCCATGACTGAGTTGTTGAAAGAAGGAAGCCAAGTACATTTGGACCGAGGATTGTGAAGCCCGTTTCCAGGAATTGAAGAAACGTTTGGTTACAGCCCCAGTACTGATTTTGCCGGACATACACAAGGATTACCAGGTATATTGTGACGCTTCTCGTCAAGGACTCGGAGGAGTACTCATGCAGGAAGGAAAGGTTGTAGCTTATACCTCCGCATAGCTACGACCACACGAGATGAATTATGCCACACATGATTTGGAGTTAGCGGTAGTAGTGCATGCACTCAAGACCTGGAGACATTTTCTTATCGGAAATAGTTGTGATGTTTACACTGATCATTAGAGCTTGAAGTACATTTTCACGCAGAAAGAGTTGAACCTCGAGGCGGAGGAGATGGCTAGAGTTAATCAAGGACTATGACATGAGATTGCATTACCACCCGTGAAAGGCTAATGTTGTAGCAGATGCTTTGAGCCGTAAGAGTTATGTGAATACTCATATAGCGGGAGGATTACCCGTGAGTTAGTCGATGACCTCAGAGATCTCCGACTGGAGATAGTTCCGAGAGGATATGTTGCAACTCTGGAAGTTCAGTCCACCTTGACCGAAAGAATTCGTGAAGCCCAGAAGTCGGACAAGGAAATTGATGAGATAAAGAAACGGATGAATGAAGGAAAAGCTAAAGGGTTTCGTAAGGATGAATACGGAGCTATATGGTTCGAGGACCGTATTTATGTACCCAATGATCCCGAACTCAGGAAGCTAATTCTTCAGGAGGCTCATGATTCACCATACTCGATTCACCCCGGTAACACCAAGATGTACCTGGATTTGAAGGAAAGTTTCTGGTGGACAGGTATGAAGAAGGATATCGCCGAGTACGTAGCGATGCGATGTTTGTCAACGAGTAAAGGCGTAACATCGAAGCCAGCAGGGTTACTTCAACCTTTGCCGATTCCCGAGTGGAAATGGGAAAAACTTGGAATGGATTTTATCACAGGATTACCCAGACCCGTTCAGGTTATGATTCCATCCGGGTAGTGGTTGATCGATTGACCAAGGTAGCTCATTTCATTCCCGTGAAGACTACCTATACCAGTGCTAAGTTGGCCAAGATATACATGACCAGGATCGTATGTCCGCATGGAGTTCCGAGGAGTATCGTGTCGATAGAGGAACACAATTTACCTCAAAGTTTTGGAATCGGTTGCATGAAACTTTGGAGTACGAGGCTGGAGTTCAAGACAACCTTTCATCCGCATGACAGATGGATGGACCGAGAGAGTCAACAAGATTCTGGAGGACATGTTGAGAGCTTGTGTGCTAGACTATGGGTCTAGCTGGGATGATAATTTGCCATACGCAGAAGTTCTCATACAACAATGCTTATCGACCTGCCTCAAGATGGCCCCTTTCAAGCTCTATCACGGAAGGAGATGCGAACACCCTTTGTGGGATGGTGTTGGAGACCGAAAACTTTTCGGACCCGATCTTATCAGAGATTCCGAAGAGAAAGTCAAGCTGATTCGAGATAGACTCAAGATAGCTCAGTCGAGACAGAAGAGTTATGCCGACAGTAAACGCAAGGAAGTAACTTACGAAGCGGGAGACCGAGCATATCTTCGTGTGTCCCCACTTCGTGGAATCAAGAGGTTCGGTGTCAAAGGAAAGTTAGCACCCCGATTCATTGGCCCCTACAAAATCCTCGAACGTCATGGAGAAGTTGCTTACAAGTTGGAATTGCCGGAAGGATCGTCCGGAGTTCATGATGTCTTCCATGTTTCTCAGCTGAAGAAGTGTCATGCCGACATGGCTGATATTCCGTTGAGAGACACAGTGCCCCTAGAGGCCATACAGCTCGACAGTGATATGACTTATGAGGAGAAACCCGTCCGAATTCTCGAGACTGCGAACAGAGTCACCCGCAGCAAGATCATCAAGTTTTGCAAGGTGCTGTGGAGTCATCACTCCGAAGAGGAAGCCACCTGGGAGCGAGAAGAAGACCTCCTTCGAGACCACCCGCACCTATTTGCTAGCCAACCCGAATCTCGAGGGCGAGATTCATCTTAAGGTGGGTAGGTTTGTAACATCCCAAATTTCCTATTTGGAATGTTTTACAATTATAGCTAAGCATCTATGCATTCTGTTTGAATTTGAGTGGCATTTGAAGTTTCTGAAGTTTTGGACTTGTTGGCATTTGAATTCAAATTTTGGCAAATGGAAAATCATTTCAAAAACTATGCCTGATAAATACTTGAGAAAAAGTATGAAAGGAGTAGACATGACACTCCAAAAATATCAGAGGAAAAACATTGCCAAAAAGTTTGAATTCAAATTTGAGTTTTATTTGAATTTTGAAAAAAAAATGATTTTTTTATAAAGTTTGGATTTTGCCCCTGGAAAAATGTTCAAATGATAGGGAATATTCCCCTGATCATTTTGATATATATATGTCCTCTATAAAATATTTATATTATATATATTTTACCTCTGTTTTTATTTAAAAAAAACAAAAAAAGGAAAAAAATACCCAGGCCGGCCAGAGTCGACCGGCCCACACTGGCGACCCACCAGCCCGAGCCAGCGCGCCCGACGGCCCAGTAGAGCCTCGCCCGAAACCCTTCCGCCTCGGTCACCCGCGCCGACGCCTCCCTCTCTCACCGACACCCCGGCCCCACCCCTCCTTCTTCCCCTCGCCCACGCCAACCCGCAGCGCCACCGCGTCGCCGTCGCCGGAATCCCAAAGGATCCGGGATCCTCCCCGATCGCCTCCCCGATCCGCCCCCTTGCCCAAGTCGAGGCCCCTATATACTCCACCCCTCGACCCGTTCCCCGTTTCCCCTCGCTTAACCCCCGCCTCGCCGCAATCTCGCTGAGCCCGCCGCCACGCGCCATTGCTCTGCCCCGGCCGCCTCCGAACCACCCCGAGCTCCACCGACTCCACCCCCGACTTTCCCTCGCTCACGCACTCACCGGAGGTCTCCGCTGCCTTCCCGACCACCGGAGCCGCCGCGTCGTCGTCGCCCGAGCCGCCGTCGCCGTCGACCACCGCGGTGAGTCACCGGAGACCCCACCATCGTTCGATCTAAACCAACGGTGTAGATTAGATCCCCGAAGGGTTATGGTTTTTTTAAATAGATCCGGTTTTAGTTCCGGTTAGATCGGTTTAGTTAGGGTTTAGTTGAACCGGCCGACTCGGTTTAAATACCAGGGCGTAGTTTAGTTATTTAACGCCGAAGCGCTAGATAGGCCCATTAAGCCGGTTTTCGTTTTAGTTTTATTTTAGTTTTCTGTTTTAATGTAATAGTTTCAGTTTTGTAAAATTCATATCTTTTAATCTACTTAATATTTTTAAGTGATTCTTTTTTTGTTGGTTTGCAAATTTCTTGTAGTTTCTGTAGAAAATATAATTAGCTATGTTAAAATTATTTAGAATTGCTTTATTTTAGATTTAAACATAATAGTAAATCTGCTATAAAGTGAGTTAGGAAAATTATTTTTTAGTGATTCTTTTTGTCACAACTTTGTTTTGACATTACCTAACCGTAGGAACTTATTTGGGCATTTTAGGATTAATAAAAAATAGTTTTAATCAGAATCATGTTATTCTTAATTAATTAACTAGCTACTGTTTTCCTATTGTTTTAGTTAGCAAATAAATTTATTTTTCATATGTGATAGATTATTCTAGGTTAGTTTCTGTCACTTTAGAGCATGAACTTTTATTTATAATAAATAAAACTTTTATTTTATTTTTCCTACTAGAATTTGCTTTAGGCCTAATAGGAGTTTTATAATAGATTTTAAAGTGATTCTTTTTGCTCCTAGTTGCTTGATGAATCCTTTTCTGTTAGGTAGCATAAACCCATGCTTAGGTTCTGTTAAGAAAATTTTTGTTATGTAAAACTATTTTTAATTGTTGCTTGAAGTAGGAAAACTTTGATTTGGTTTCTTTGAGTTTCCTTTGGGTTTTGATTCGTTTGTTTTGTTTGTTTCATATTACTAAGCTGTTATGTAAGTGATCATATGTTGTATGCTTATTGTGGTTATTGTTTGCCTCGGTAGAATTTCCGGAGTGCGAAGCTTGCTACCACGAGTCCCTAGCTTACGAAGATCGTCAAAGAAGGCAAGTCATTGATCATGTTTCTTTACAATACCTATGATTTTTATTGCATTAGAATTACCTCCCCACCATGCATGCAGAGGGTGAAATTTTGAAGTTATGTTCTTGAGTAGTATCATGAGGTAGGATGAACCAGTTCCCCTTGTTACCATGACCCGGGACGAAGTAGTTTATTTTGCTATGCTCAGTGAAGCGGGGTTGGTTGAGTGAATTCATAAGGGAGATGTGAGAGTCTTAAAGATGATGACAACCCCATGACTTCAAGATCAAGATGGACTTCAAATTCACTCTTTGGGTGGAGGACGGTTGACGGCACCTGGAGAATCCGGTGGTTGGCCGGGATGCATGGAGAAGTGCCATGACATCTTGCGGAAAGCTTCACCCAGCCACGAAGAGACGGATGGATACCCCATTGACCGGAAGCTTACTGGCAGCCGCAAGCCATTATGGGCTCGCTTGGTCGACCCTAGTTGTGACTCTGGCCGACGGTGCTACGAGATGTAGAAGAACGGTAGGATTGGATGGGCACCGGCAAAGGCCTGCAGGAACTCTTCTAAGACCCTGCTTCGTTTGTCCCGCCTTCAAACACTCAAGTAGACTTAAAAGGAGGAACGATTCTTGCGGGTAAAGTGCGCAAACCTCTGCAGAGAAAAGATCTAATCGATTAGCCGTGTCCTCGGTTACGGACAATTTGAGCCTCTGGAACTTGGAAGTATTCGGAAATCTCAAAACTGAAATTAATAATTAATTGAGGGGTTTATTTAATAATTGGGAATGAGACATTGGTTGGCGGAACCATCTCAATAACTACCAACAATTTTGTAGTATTTGCAAGCAAGTCCTTATTGTAGGGAAAAAACTGGCTTTTCGCAAAATGATGAAACTTAGAGCCCCACAGCCAAATTGCATATAGTGTTAGTAATTATATTATTGTTCTCTCTTCATGACTTGCCAAAGATATTCAAAATGTCTGACCTACGGCTGCAACGCCTTATGTTGCAGAGGAGTATTCCGATCGAGGATTGAGGCTACGATCCACGCTTGGCGATTGCCCTATGGAGTCGGATGGACTCGCTTATTCTTCTACGCCCGCAGCTTTACTTAGTTTATTTCTCATGAGTTGGCCTTCGGCGAATTTATTCTATTGTAATAAAGACTCGATATGAGAATCGTGTAATAAATTCAGGTGTGATTGAACTTTGTTTATTTCATCAATGTACTGTGAGTGCCAGCATGATCTTGGGATGGTACAGACACAGAGACTTGACCGATTTTGGGTCAGGTCGCTACAATCTCCGGCCCGCCCAAGACGAAAAGTCCATTTTCTGTCATGATTTTTTGTCATAGAAGTAGGATCCCACCACATCTATGATAATACCGGGTTTTGTCACAATTATCATCATAGAAGTGTCATATGTATGACAGATAAAAGTTTCGTTCGGCCCAAAATACGGATATGTCCTTTTTTGTAGTGTATGTTCTGAGGTTGATGTTGCTATGACTTTGCTATGCTTAATGCTTGACACTAGGGCCCGCGTGCCATGATTTCAGATCTGAACCTATTATGTTTTCGTGAATATATGTGTGTTCTTGATCCTATCTTGCAAGTCTATAGTCACCTACTATGTGTTATGATCCGGCAACCCAGTGACAATAATCGGGACCACTCCCGGTGATGACCGTAGTTTGAGGAGTTCATGTATTCACTATGTGCTATTGCTTTGTTCCGTACTCTATTAAAAGGAGGCCTTAATATCCCTTAGTTTCCATTAGGACCCGCTGCCACGGGAGGGTAGGACAAAAGATGTCATGCAAGTTCTTTTCCATAAGCATGTATGACTATATTCGGAATACATGCCTACATAACATTGATGAATTGGAGCTAGTTCTGTGTCACCCTATGTTATGATTGTTACATGAGGAACCACATCCGGCATAATTATCCATCACTGATCCAATGCCTACGATCTTTTCCTATATTGGTTCTCGCTTATTTACTTTTCCGTTGCTACTGTTACAATCACTACAAAAACATCAAAAATGTTACTTTTGCTTCCGTTACTTTTGTTACCGTTACCACTACTATCATATTACTTTTCTACTAAACACTTTGCTGCAGATATTAAGTTATCCAGGTGTGGTTGAATTGACAACTCAGCTGCTAATACTTGAGAATATTCTTTGGCTCCCCTTGTGTCGAATCAATAAATTTGGGTTGAATACTCTACCCTCGAAAACTGCTATGCGACCCCTATACTTGTGGGTTATCAAGACTATTTTCCGGCACCGCTGTCGGGAGCATAACTCTATTCTTTGAGTCACTTGGGATTTATATCTGCTGGTCACTATGAAGAACTTGAAAGACGCTAAGAAAACCATTTATCCCTCAACTACGAGGGGAGGTAAGGAACTGCCATCTAGCTCTGCACTTGATTCACCTTCTGTTTTGAGTAAGCTTGCGACACCTAAACCTGCTTCTGCTATTTGTTCTGATATGTCGCATGTTATTGATGATGCCACTTCTGCTATGCATGATACTTATGATGAAACTACTTCTATGCTTGATACTACTGTGCCCCTTAGTGAATTTCTTGATGAACAAATCGCTAGGGCTAGAGAGAAAGAAATTATTGAAACTGATTATATTGATGAAAGTGATGATGAAGATATGCCTGTTATTCCTGAGGGTTATGTTTTTGATATGGAAGCTTCTGCAGCTATTTTAGCTTGCAAAGATAGATATGAGCTCAAGAGGTTATTAGTTAAATGGAATAAGCAATCTCTTAAAGATAGAATGAAACCTGACCCTGCTTTTGCTACTTGACCTATTTGTGTTGCCGATAAGGATTATGAGTTCTCTATTGATCCTGATATAATTACTTTGGTTGAATCTGATCCTTTTCATGGCTATGAATCTGAAACTGTTGTGGCACATCTTACTAAATTAAATGATATAGCCACCCTGTTCACTATTGATGATAGATCTCGCTACTTTTATATCCTTAAAATATTTCCGTTCTCATTAAATGGTGATGCTAAGATATGGTTTAATTCTCTTGATCCTGGTTGTGTGCGTAGTCCCCAAGATATGATTTATTACTTCTCTGCCAAATATTTCCCTGCTCATAAGAAACAAGATGCTTTAAGGGAAATATACAACTTTGTGCAAATTGAAGAAGGGAGTCTCCCACAAGCTTGGTGGAGGCTTCTCAAGTTACTTAATGCTTTGCCTGATCATCCTCTTAAGGAAAATAAAATACTTGATATCTTTTATAATGGACTAACCGATGCTTCCAGAGATTACCTGGATAGTTGTGATGGTTCTGTTTTCAGGGAAAGAACACCGGATGAAGCTGAAATTCTATTGAATAATATGTTGACAAATGAAAATAATTGGACACTTTCTGAGCCAGCTCCTGCTCCAATTACTGAGCCTATTCCTAAACCTACTCCGAAGAAGAGAGGTGTTCTATTTCTCAGTCCGGAAGATATGCAAGAGGCAAAGAAATCTATGAAAGAAAAAGGTATTAAAGCTGAAGATGTTAAGAATTTACCCCTTATTGAAGAAATACATGGTCTTAATTTACCGCCTGTTGAAGAAACATATGATCTTAATCCATTACCTATTGAAGAACCTCCTAGTCTTAATAACCCGACACAGGTAGTAAAGGTAAATTCTCTCTATAGATTTGATGAAGGTGATATTCCTCACTACAAGTCTCCTAGACAATGCTTAGAAGGGTTTGATAATTTTATTGTTAAACAAGAAAATTTTAATTCTTATTTTGGTAGACAATTGAAATACAATTCCGGTATGCTTAAACACTTGGGTGATTATATGGCTTATGTTAGAGGTGAACTTAAACTCGTTAGCAAACATGCTTCTATGGTTACCACTCAAGTAGAACAAGTACTTAAGGCTCAAAATGATTTGCTCAATGAAATTAATAGTAAGAAAAATGATTATGCTGTTAGAGTGGCTACTAGAACTGGTAGAATGACTCAGGAACTTTTGTATCCTGAAGGCCACCCTAAGAGAAATTGAGCAAGATTCTCAGAGAAATAATATTGATGTACCTAGTTCTTCTAAAAGGAAGAAAAAGAAAAATGATAGGACTTTGCAAACTTCTACTGAACCTATTGCTGAATCACCTGAGAATCCAAATGATATCTCTATGTCTGATGTTGAAACACAATCTGGTAATGAACATGAAGCTAGTGAAAATGTTAATGATGATGTTCATGATGATGCTCAACCTAGTAATGATAATGATGTAGAAATTGAACCTGCTCTTGATCTTGATAACCCACAATCAAAGAATCAACGTTATGATAAGAGAGACTTTGTTGCTAGGAAACATGGTAAAGAAAGGGAACCATGGGTTTAGAAACCCATGCCTTTTCCTCCCAAACCATCCAAGAAAAAGGATGATGAGGATTTTGAGCGCTTTGCTGAAATGATTAGACCTATCTTTTTGCGTATGCTATTGACTGATATGCTCAAAATGAACCCTTATGCTAAATATATGAAAGATATTGTCACTAATAAAAGAAAGGTACCGGAAGCTGAAATTTCCACCATGCTTGCTAATTATACTTTTAAGGGTGGAATACCAAAGAAACTTGGAGATCCAGGAGTACCTACTATACCATGCTCCATTAAAATAAACTATGTAAAAACTGCTTTATGTGATCTTGGAGCCGGTGTTAGTGTTATGCCTCTCTCTTTATATTGTAGACTTGATTTGAATAAGTTGACACCTACTGAAATATCTTTGCAAATGGATGATAAATCAACTGATATACCTGTCGGTATTTGTGAGGATGTGCCTGTTGTGGTTGCAAATGTTACTATTTTAACGGACTTTGTTATTCTTGATATTCCCGAGGACGATAGTATGTCTATTATTCTTGGAAGACCCTTTTTGAATACTGCAGGGGCTGTTATTGATTGCAACAAAGGCAATGTCACTTTTCATGTTAATGGTAATGAGCACACGGTACACTTTCCGAGGAAACAACCTCAAGTTCATAGTATCAACTCTACTAGCACCAATCCCGGACTTGGAGACAAGAATTGGATACAAGAGATGAACTAGGGTTTGGAGATGAGATGGTGCTGGTGAAGATGTTGATGGAGATTGCCCTCTCCCGATGAGAGGAGCGTCGGTGATGATGATGACGATGATTTCCCCCTCCGGAGGGAAGTGTCCCCGGCAGAACAGCTCTGCCGGAGCCCTAGATTGGTTCCGCCTTGTGGCGGCGGAGTCTCGTCACGAAAGGTTGCTTAATGTTTTTTTCTCATCGAAAGACTTCATATAGGAGAAGATGGGCGTCGGAGAGCCACCAGGTGGCCCACGAGGTAGGGGGCGTGCCCCAGGAGGGGAGCGCCCCCACCCTCGTGAGCAGGGTGTGGGCCCCCTGGCCTTCATCTTTGGCGACGATTTTTCTTTATTTATTTTAAGGTATTCCGTGGAGTTTCAGGACTTTTGGAGTTGCACAGAATAGGTCTCCAATATTTGCTCCTTTTCCAGCCCGAATTCCAAATTTGTCGGCATTCTCCCTCTTCATGTAAACCTTGTAAAATAAGAGAGAATAGCCATAAGTATTGTGACATAACGTGAAATAACAGCCCATAATGCAATAAATATCGATATAAAAGCATGATGCAAAATGGACGTATCAACTCCCCCAAGCTTAGACCTCGCTTGTCCTCAAGCGAAAAGCCGATAACAAGAAATATGTTCTCATGTTTAGAGGTAGAGGCGTCGATAAAAATAAAATACGGACATGAAGGCATCATGATTATTCTCATAACAGTAGCATATATAGATTTTGTCATATGATTACTTATGTTCAAGTGATGATCTTTTCACACTGCGAAAGTATGAATCAGATATCTTATTGAGCACCAACAAATTATAACCTCAGTCATTGAAACAATTGCAATTTATCATAACATCGGAAAGAGTCTATGTCAGAGCTTAAAAGCAGGTCCACATACTCAGCTATCACTTAGTCCTTCATGATTGCTAACACTCACGCAATACTTGTGGTTATGGAATTTTAATCGGACACAGAGAAAGATAGGGGCTTATAGTTTTGCCCCACAACCTTTTACCTCAAGGGTAATGTCAACAATAATAATTCATGCTCCCCTACATCCAATTAGATATATATATCATGTTCTTTCCAACATGCTGGGCTTGCCAAAGGATAAAATGAAAAAGGAAAGGTGAAGAGCACTGTGACTCTTGCATAAGCTAGAGGATAATAATAAAAGATAGGCCCTTCGCAGAGGGAAGCAGAGGTTGCCATGCACTTTTATGGTTGGATGCAAAATATCTCAATGCGAAAGAACGTCACTTTATATTGCCCCTTGTGATATGAACCTTTATTATGCAGTCCGTCGCTTTTATTACTTTCACATCACAAGATCGTATAAAGCTTATTTCTCCCACACCAATCAATCATACATGTTTAGAGCAATTTTTATTGCTTTGAACCGATGACAACTTACTTGAAGGATCTTACTCAATCCATAGGTAGATATGGTGGACTCTCATGGCAAAACTGGTTTAAGGGTTTATGGAAGCACAAGTAGTATCTCTACTTGGTGCTGAGAATTTGGCTAGCATGAGGGGGAAAGGCAAGCTCAATATGTTAGAGGATCCATGACAACATACTTTATCTCAGATATAAGAAAACATAACTCATCATGTTGTCTTCCTTGTCCAACATCAACTCTTTAGCATGTCATATTTTAATGAGTGCTCCCAATCATAAAAGATGTCAATGATAATATATCTATATGTGAAACCTCTCTTTCCTTATTACTTCCTATTAATTGCAACAATGACCAAAGCTATGTTTGCCAACTCCCAACAACTTTTAATCATCATACTCTTTCTATGTGAAGTCATTACTTTCAATAAGATCAATATGAACTCTTTGATTCTTTTTATTCTTTTTCTTTTATTCACCCAAGATCATGGCAAAATAATCAAGCCCTTGACTCAACACTAATCTTTATTATATAGCTCACGGACTCGATTACAAAGAGAGATCATAAAGCAAAACTCAAAACTAGATCATGCCATGACTTTATTCTACTAAATCAAGATACTACTAAAAGGATCAAACTAAGAAAAAATGGTAAAGATAGGAGTTGTGATGGTGATACGATAACGGGCACCTCCCCAAGCTTGGCGATTGAAGGGGAGTGCCCATACCCATGTGATTATGTCTCCTTCTTTGTCGGTGAAGGTGGAGGTGTTGTTGATGATGCAGGCTTGTCGTCTACCTTCCATGGCATAAGCTCACCATCATAGAAGGATGATCGAGTCTCCGGAATCCTCAAATCTGCAGCCAAACTCATCCTTTTGAATCTATATTCATACTCACAGTTTTGATTTTGCAGATCATATATTTGGGCTTGGAGGTGCTCGATCTTCTCATGTAGCTTGAAGATGGCCTACTCGGTGTTCTTGGCATCCGGCTCGTAGTTGTTGGTGAACTCCGCGAGCATCTTGTGGGTAGCGTTGATTCCACGCTCCACCATCCCCTGTCACTTGAAAACTTGTTGCTCTATTGCTTCGAGCCTCGACTCCACACTTCCGGTTCCCTTGGGTCCCTCAACATCGCGGATGTGCAGCAACCCATCACGCATCTCAATGGTTTGAGGGTGTCGCAGGACCTCCGTGAGGTAAGGGTTGATCACCTTCTCGAAGAACTTGTCCTTGGAAGCACTTGGGGACGTCATGATGATCTGGACCTGTCAGAAAAACAGCTCGAAACAAGAACATGAGAGATTTGCGTGATACGGGAATCAAAACCTTCGGGAGAATATATAATGAATTTTTACCGACCAAAATACGTATCGTGCAAGAAAACGGAGTCCGGAGGGCACACGAGGTGCTCACGAGGTAGGGGGGCGCTGGGGTAGGGCGCGCCACCACCCTCGTGGGGCCCTCGTGTCCTTCCCGGACTGCTACTTATTTTTCTATTTTTCTAAATATTCCAAAACAGAGAAATATTGACTTAAAATTGTTTTGGAGTCGGTTTACTTACCGTACCACATACCTATTCCTTTCCAAGTCCTAAACAGTCACGGAAAGTGTCCCTTATGTATTCCTCCGGGTTACGGTTTCAATAATATTGGTTTCAACATTTATGGGATTACCTGAGATATAATGTTTGATCCTTTGACCGTTTACCACCTTCGGATTTGTGCCTTCGAAGTTGTTGATTTTTATGGCTCCGGAACGATAGACCTCTTCGATAACATAGGGACCTTCCCATTTAGAGAGAAGTTTTCCTGCAAAAAATCTTAAACGAGAGTTGTATAGCAATACATAATCACCTACATTAAACTCACACTTTTCCTTTTGTCATGCCATCTTTTAACTTTTTCTTTAAACAACTTAGCACTTTCATAAGCTTGGGTTCTCCATTCATCAAGTGAACTAATATCAAATAACCTTTTCTCACCGGCAAGTTTGAAATCATAGTTGAGCTCTTTAATAGCCCAATATGCCTTATGTTCTAGTTCGAGAGGTAAGTGACATGATTTTCCATAAACCATTTTATATGGAGACATACCCATAGGATTCTTATATGCAGTTCTATAGGCCCATAATGCATCATCAAGTTTCTTGGACCAATTCTTTCTAGACCTATTAACAGTCTTTGCAAAATTAATTCGAGCTCTCTATTGCTCAATTCTACTTGGCCACTAGACTGTGGGTGATATGGAGATGTAATTCTATGATTAACATCATATTTAGCAAGCATTTTACGGAAAGCACCATGAATAAAGTGTGAACCACCATCAGTCATTAAATATCTAGGGACTCCAAACCTCGGAAAAATAACTTCCTTAAGCATTTTAATAGAAGTGTTATGATCAGCACTACTAGTTGGAATAGCTTCTACCCACTTAGTTTCGTAATCAACAAAGAACCAAAATTTGTGTATATCCATTAGACGCAGGAAAAGGTCCCATATAATCAAAGCCCCAAACATCAAATGGTTCAATAACAAGTGAATAATTCATAGGCATTTATTGACGTCTACTAATATCACCAATTCTTTGGCATTCATCACAAGACAAAACAAACTTACGGGCATCCTTGAAGAGAGTAGGCCAATAAAAACCGGATTGCAATACCTTATGTGCAGTTCTATCTCTAGTGTGGTGTCCTCCATAAGCTTCGGAGTGACACTTGCGTAGGATTTGTTCCTGTTCATGCTCAGGTACACAACATCTAATAACACCATCTACTCCTTCTTTATAAAGATGTGGGTCATCCCAAAAGTAATGTCGCAACTCATAGAAAAACTTTTTCTTTTGTTGGTATGTGAAGCTAGGTGGTATAAATTTAGCAACAATATAATTAGCATAATTAGCATACCAAGGAGTGCTACGAGAAGTGCTTATGGCATTTAATTGCTCATCAGGAAAGCTATCATCAATAGGTAGTGGGTCATCAAGAACATTCTCTAACCTAGATAAGTTATCCGCAACGGGGTTCTCAGCTCCTTTTCTATCAACAATATGCAAATCAAATTCTTGCAGCAAGAGAACCCATCTAATAAGTCTAGGTTTTGCATCTTTCTTTTCCATAAGATATTTAATAGCAAGATGATCAGTGTGAATAGTTACTTTAGAATCAACAATATAAGGTCTGAATTTATCACAAGCAAATACAAGCGCTAAAAGTTCCTTTTCGGTAGTAGCATAATTTCTTTGAGCATTGTCTAGAGTCTTACTAGAATAATGGATAACATTTAATTTCTTATCAACTCTTTGCCCTAGAACAGCACCTACAAGCATAATCACTAGCATCACACATAATTTCAAAGCGTAAATTCAAATCGTGTGGTGAACAACAAAAAGAGACTAATGCTTTCTTAAGTATTTCAAATGCTTCTACACAATCATCATCAAAGACAAATGGTACATCTTTTTGTAATAAATTAGTCAGAGACCGAGAAATTTTTGAGAAGTCCTTAATGAACCTCCTATAAAATCTGGCGTGACCAAGGAAACTTCTTATACCTTTGATGTCCTTGGGACATGGCATCATTTCAATAGCGTCAACCTTGGCTTTATCAACTTCAATACCTCTTTCAGAAACTTTGTGCCCCAAGACAATACCTTCATTAACCATAAAGTGGCACTTTTCCCAATTCAAGACAAGATTAGTTTCTTCACATCTTTGCAAAACTCGATCAAGATTGCTCAAGCAATCATCAAAAGAGGATCCATAGACAGAAAAGTCGTCCATGAAAACCTCACAAATCTTTTCACAAAAGTCAGAGAATATAGCCATCATGCATCTTTGAAAGGTAGCATGTGCATACATAAATCAAACGGCATACATCTATAAGCAAAAGTACCAAAAGGGCATGTAAAAGTAGTCGTTGATTGATCTTTGGCCGACACAGGTATTTGAGAGAAACCAGAATAACCATCTAGAAAGCAATAATGTGTATGTTTGCATAATCTTTCTAGCATTTGATCAATAAAAGGTAAGGGGTAATGATCTTTCTTAGTAGCTTTATTTAATTTGCGGAAATCAATTACCATCCTATAACCTGTGATAATTCTTTATGGATCAATTCATCTTTATCATTAGGGACAACAAGAATACCTCCCTTCTTAGGGACACAATGGACATGACTTACCCACTGACTATCAGCAATGGGATAAATTATACCTGCCTCCAGAAGCTTGAGTATTTCTTTTCTTACCACTTCTTTCATTTTAGGATTCAAACGTCGTTGAGGCTCACGAATTGGTTTGGCATCCGCTTCCAAATTTATTTTATGTTGACATAGAGTGGGACTAATGCCCTTAAGATCATCAAGAGTATATCCAATAGCAGCACGGTGCTTCTTCAGAGTTTTCAATAATCTTTCTTCTTCATGCTCAAAGGTTAGCACTAATAATAACAGGATATATTTTCTTTTCATCAAGATAAGCATATTTAAGATTATCAGGCAATGGTTTAAGCTCAAACACGGGATCACCCTTGGGTGGAGGAGGATCCCCTAGGATTTCAACAGGCAAATTGTGTTGCAGAATAGGTTCCTGTTTAAAGAATACTTCATCTATTTCCCTTCTTTCATTCATGAACATATCATTTTCATGATCTAGCAAATAGTGTTCTAAAGGATCACTAGGAGGTACGGCAATAGAAGCAAGACCGATAATTTCATCCTTACTAGGCAATTATTCCTCATGATGTTGTTTACTAAATTTAGAGAAATTAAACTCATGAACCATATCATCCAAGCCAATAGTAACAACATTCTTTTCGCGATCTATCCTAGCATTAACAGTATTCAAGAAGGGTCTACCAAATATAATGGGATAAAAGCTATCTTGTGGAGAACTGAGAACAAGAAAATTAGCAGGATATTTAGTTTTCCCACACAAGACTTCAACATCTCTAACAATTCTCATTGCAGATATAGTATCTCTATTGGCAAGTTTAATTGTAACATCAATATCTTCTAACTCAGTCGGTACAATTTCATGCTTAATTTCTTTATATAAATCATAAGGTATAACACTAGCACTAGCACCCATATCACATAAGCCATGATAAAAATGATCTCCTATTTTAACAGAAATAACAGGCACGCCTACCACAGGTCTATGTTTATCTTTAATGCTAGGTTTCGCAATTCTAGCAGATTCACCACAGAACTGAATAACATGCCCATCAATATTATCAGACAAGAGATCTTTAACAATAGCAATATTAGGTTCTACTTTAACTTGCTCTGGAGGTGTATAAGTTCTAATATTGCTTTTATGATCAACATTTGAAGCTTTAGCATGATCCTTTATTCTAACAGGGAAAGGTGGTTTCTCAACATAAGAAGTGGGAACAATAGGATCATTATAAGTGACAGTCTTTTCTTCAACTTTAATAGGTGCAGCTACTTTTACTTCTATGGGAGGATGATATTTAAACCACTTCTCCTTGGGGAGATCAACATAAGTAGCAAAAGATTCACGTAAAGAAGCTACTATCTCAGAGTCAAGTCCATATTTAGTGCTAAACTTACGGAAAATATCGGTATCCATAAAAGATTTGACACAATTAAACTTAGGTGTCATACCTGACTCCTTACCTTCGTCGAGGTCCCAATATTTAGAGTTGCGTCTAATTCTATCCAATAAATTCCACCTGAATTCAATAGTCTTCATCATAAAAGAGCCAGCACAAGAAGTATTGAGCATGGTGCGATTGTTATCAGAAAGCCGAGCATAAAAATTCTGAAGGATTGTCACTCTTGGAAGCTCATGATTGGGGCATGAATATAACATTGATTTAAGCCTCCCCCAAGCTTGAGCAATGCTTTCTCCTTCACGAGGCCAAAAATTATATATATAATTGCGATCACGGTGAACAAGATGCATAGGGTAATACTTTTGATGAAATTCCAATTTCAATCTTTTATAGTTCCATGAACTCGTATCATCACATAGCCTATACCATGTCAATGCGTCTCCTTCAAAGATAAAGGAAAACCTTCTTCTTAACAACATCATCGGGTATAACTGCAAGCTTAAATAGTCCACAAACTTCATCCACATAGAGTAGATGTTCATCAGGATGCTTTGTTCCATCTCCTGTAAAAGTGTTAGCTAGCAGTTTTTCCATCATACCCGAAGGAAATTCAAAAGGAGTTTCATTTTAAATAGGTTCAGTAGGTTGAGGAGCAACTCTTTGCTCTACTGGACGGGGTGAAGATACCCCGAACAAGCCCCACAGAGAATTACTTTCCATAGTAACAAGTGACAGTAAATTTCAGCACACTATATAAATTTTTCCCTACCAAATTCCACCTACCAAAGGCGGTACACTCCCCGGCAACGGCGCCAGAAAAGAGTCTTGATGACCCACAAGTATAGGGGATCTATCATAGTCCTTTGGATAAGTAAGAGTGCCAAACCCAACGAGGAGCAGAAGGAAATGATAAGCGGTTTTCAGCAAGGAATTCTCTGCAAGTATTGAAATAAGTGGTAACAGATAGTTTTGTGATAAGATAAATTGTAACGAGCAACAAGTAACAAGAGTAAATAAAGTGCAACAAGGTGGCCCAATCCTTTTTGTAGCAAAGGACAAGCCTGGACAAACTCTTATAATAGGAAAAACGCTCCTGAGGACACATGGGAATATCGTCAAACTATTTTTCATCACGGTCATATGATTCGCATTCAGTACTTTGATAATTTGATATGTGGGTGGACTGGTGCTTGGGTGTTGTTCTTACTTGAACAAGCATCCCACTTATGATTAATCTCTATTGCAAGCATCCGCAACTACAACAAAAGTATTAAGGTAAACCTAACCATAGCATGAAACATATGGATCCAAATCAGCCCCTTACGAAGCAACGCATAAACTAGGGTTTAAGCTTCATCACTCTAGCAACCCATCATCTACTTATTACTTCCCAATGCCTTCCTCTAGGCCCAAATAATGGTGAAGTGTTATGTAGTCGACATTCACATAACACCACTAGAGGCTAGACAACATACATCTCATCAAAATATCGAATCTAATACCAAATTCACATGACTACTAATAGCAAGACTTCTCCCTTGTCCTCGTGAACAAACGTAACTACTCACAAAGCATATTCATGTTCATAATCAGAGGGGTAATAATATGCATAAAGGATCTGAACATATGATCTTCCACCAAATAAACCAACTAGCATCAACTACAAGGAGTAATCAACACTACTAGCAACCTACTAGCACCAATCCCGGACTTGGAGACAAGAATTGGATACAAGAGATGAACTAGGGTTTGGAGATGAGATGGTGCTGGTGAAGATGTTGATGGAGATTGCCCTCTCCCGATGAGAGGAGTGTCGGTGATAATGATGATGATGATTTCCCCCTCCCGGAGGGAAGTGTCCCCGGCAGAACAGCTCCGCCGGAGCCCTAGATTGGTTCCGCCAAGGTTCCGCCTCGTGGCGGCGGAGTCTCGTCCCAAAAGGTTGCTTAATGTTTTTTTCTCATCGAAAGACTTCATATAGGAGAAGATGGGCGTCGGAGAGCCACCAGGGGGCCCACGAGGTAGGGGCGCCCCACCCTCGTGAGTGGTGTGGGCCCCTGGCCTTCATCTTTGGCGACGATTTTTCTTTATTTATTTTAAGGTATTCCATGGAGTTTCAGGACTTTTGGAGTTGCAGAATAGGTCTCCAATATTTGCTCCTTTTCCAAATTGCATTCCATTTGCCGCATTCTCCCTCTTCATGTAAACCTTGTAAAATAAGAGAGAATAGCCATAAGTATTGTGACATAACGTGAAATAACAGCCCATAATGCAATAAATATCAATATAAAAGCATGATGCAAAATGGACGTATCGTTCATCGAGCCGAAGCTCAAAGGAAAAGCAAAATGAAGAAGCACAGAGGCCCAAATTTAATTTGCCTCGTACCGCGGAGGTCCAGAAGTGTGAATGGCCTTCCTATGATTTCTTGAGAGCAGCCGGGATTTATGATGATTTCTATTCATTGGCTGAGAATGCTGGCCTCACCGACTTCCTCCGCGACCAACGTCAACAGTATCTCTTACTCACCAATAATTTGTGCAAAACTTCTACTATTTTCCTAAGGAATCACCTCCTGCAGTTGAGTTTCATTTATATGATGTTGTTAAGAAGATGCCATTAGCTGAATTTTGCAAGGTTTGCAAAATACCCTTTGAGGGTACCTTAGATGAACCACACCATAAAGATGTGGAAGAATTTATTGACACCATAACTATGGGAGAAACCAGGAAGGTTTCCGATGCAAGAATCACTAGCATACATTTTCCTGTTTTACGCTACTTTGCCATATTTGCTAGTCGTTGCTTGATTGGTCGCGGAAACTGTGGAAACCTTAGTGTTCCTGATATTATCATTTTGTTCCATGGTTTATTCCGCGATAACACTGTTAGTATGGGCGGAATTATTGCTAAACAGTTAAGTTTGAACCGTACAAAGGGCCCCATCTTTGGAGGTATTTATGCTTCACGCCTTGCTGCACAATTTAATATACCAATTAGGCTCTATGAGAAAGAAGAAAAAATGCTGCCTAGTGCTTATTTAGATTATAAGAGTATGCTAGCGCATGACTTTATTGTTAAGAATAGGGAAGCGGAGCTTAAATATAAATTGTACTTTAATAAACATCACCCTGAGACTATTACCTTGCCTGCTCCTTCCTTGTTTAATTTATCTGAAGGTCTCAGATCTCGCTCCATGGGCGGCCGCCTGCTTCACCGAACCCTACACCAACTCCGGAGCCGGAACCACAATTTGAGCCTCCTTGACAGTCTAATTACCAAGAGGATCTGGAGATGATTGCCAGCCAAAGGGCCAGAGCCCTCTTCAACAAGAAGACGACCCTTACTACACCCTACGGGTATCCGCCTGGCCATCCTTGGCAATGAACCAACTTAGGCCAAAAGCCTAAGCTTGGGAGAGTACGTATTTCCCACCGACATTACATTTATGTTCACACACACTTATTACTAGATGTCGGTGCTCATACTCTTTCACTGTAATATCCATGCTAGTTTATTTTCTTTTTCTTGCTTTCTTCTTGTGTGTTTGTTAAACTTTAAGAAAAACCAAAAAAATTAGTAGTAGTTTACTTTTCTTGTTGTAGTAGTATTAATTAAAAAGAAAACCCAAAAATATTTCCCGTTCTTCTTTTGCTTGTTGGGAGCTTTCGCGTGTAAATAGTTTTATTTCTTTTCTTTTCTTTGGGGGTCGATAGGAGAAGACCATGATTAAATTGTTGAAGTGGGTCTTATATGCATTATTGTTGATTTAACCAAGAGACCATATTGCCTTGTCTTCTCCTGTTTATTGAATGCTCGCAGATTCCAGCTTAGTCCAATGCACGTGCACTCTTATTATTATTCACTTCGTTCAGTCGTGCAAGTGAAAGGCAATTATGATGATATATGATGGATTGACTGAGATGAGAAAAGCTGGTATGAACTCGACCTCTCTTGTTTTTGAAATATGATGAGTTCATCGTTCGTGATTCAGCTTATTATGAATAAACATGTTTGCAATGACAATTAGAGATCATAGTTGCTCGTGCCATGCTTGATTAGCTATGAGTTATAATGGTTTACCTTGCGTGCCAACATGCTATTAAAATGGTTGTGATGTGGTATAGTGGGGTGGTATCCTCCTTTGAATGATTTAAGTGACTCGACTTGGCACATGGGTTCACACATGTAGTTGAAACAAATCAACATAGCCTTCACGATATTTATGTTCATGGTGGATTATATCCTACTCATGCTTGCATCCAATGTTTATTAATTTTAATGCATGTTCATGATTGTTGTCGCTCTCTAGTTGGTTGCTTCCTAGTCTTTTGCTAGCCTTAACTTGTACTAAGCGGAATACTGCTTGTGCATCCAATCCTTTAAACCCCAAAGTTATTCCATATGAGTACACCATACCTTCCTATATACGGTATCTACCTGCCGTTCCAAGTAAATTTGTATGTGCCAAACTCTAAACCTTCAAATAAACATTCTGTTTTGTATGTTCGAATAGCACATGTATCAACTAGGGCTGCCCTTATCTTCCATGTTAGGCGGGTTATTCTCAAGAGGAGTGGACTCCGCTCCTCATTCACGAGAAAATGGCTGGTCTTCGGGATGCCCAGTCCCATGCTTTATGCAAACTAAATCAAAATAATTGCAAACAAAACTCCCCCTGGGACTGTTGCTAGTTGGAGACACTCGTTGTTTCGAGCAAGTCATAGATTGATGCTTGTTGGTGGAGGGGGAGTATAAAATTTACCAGTCTATTTGGGAACCGCCTATAATGTGTGTATTATTTCTCTCTATTTCAAAACCGAGCTCTGGCACCTCTACAAATCCCTGCTTCCCTCTGCGAAGGGCCTATCTATTTACTTTTATGTTGAGTCATCACCCTCTTGTTAAAAAGCACTAGCTGGAGAGTGCAGCTGTCATTTGTATCCATTACTATTAATTTATATTGGGTATGACTATGAATGGGTCTCTTTTACCATGAATTACAATGTCTAGTCAGTCCTTGATCTTTAAAGGTGCTCTGCATTTATGTTTTGCGGTCTCAGAAAGGGCTAGCGAGATACCATCTTGTTATATTATATCATGATTGTTTTGAGAAAGTGTTGTCATCCGAGATTTATTATTATTGCTCGCTAGTTGATTATGCTATTGATATGAGTAAAAATAAGACCTAGGAGTTATTGCAAATGTGGTTAGTCATAATCTTTGCTGAAAACGTGAATGCTGGCTTTACATATTTACAATAACAAGAGCAAACAGAGTTTGAATTTTTTTTTCTTTATCACTTTTAGTTTATCAACTGAATTGCTTGAGGACAAGCAAAGGTTTAAGCTTGGGGGAGTTGATACGTCTTCATCGTATCTACTTTTCCAAACACTTTTGCCCTTGTTTTGGACTCCAACTTGCATGATTTGAATGGAACTAACCCGGACTGACGCTGTTTTCAGCAGACTTTCCATGGTGTTATTTATGTGCAGAAACAAAAGTTATCGGAATGACCTGAAACTCCACGGAACGTCTTTTCAGAAATAATAAAAAATCCTTGCCAAAGATGAAGACCAGGGGGCCCACACCCTGTCCACGAGGGTGGGGGGCACGCCCTCCCCCCTAGGGCGCACCCCCTACCTCGTGGGCCCCTGGAGCTCCTCCGACGCCAACTCCAACTCTATATATTTGCTTTCGGAGAGAAAAAAATCAGGGAGAAGAAATCGTCGTGTTTTACGATACGGAGCCGCTGCCAAGCCTTAAAACCTCTCGGGAGGGCTGATCTGGAGTCCGTTCGGGGATCCGGAGAGGGGGGTTCGTTGCCGTCGTCATTATCAACCATCCTCCATCACCAATTTCATGATGCTCACCACCGTGCGTGAGTAATTCCATCATAGGCTTGCTAGACGGTGATGGGTTGGATGAGATCTATCATGTAATCGAATTAGTTTGGTTAGGGTTTGATCCCTAGTATCCACTGTGTTCTGAGATTGATGTTGCTATGACTTTGCTATGCTTAATGCTTGACACTAGGGCCCGAGTGCCATGATTTCAGATCTGAACCTATTATGTCTTCATGAATATATGTGTGTTCTTGATCCTATCTTGCAAGTCTATAGTCACCTACTATGTGTTATGATCCGGCAACCCCGAAGTGACAATAATCGGGACCACTCCCGGTGATGAACGTAGTTTGAGGAGTTCATGTATTCACTATTTGCTAATGCTTTGTTCCGGTACTCTATTAAAAGGAGGCCTCAATATCCCTTAGTTTCCATTTGGACCCCGCTGCCACGGGAGGGTAGGACAAAATATGTCATGCAAGTTCTTTTCCATAAGCACGTATGACTATATTCGGAATACATGCCTACATCACATTGATGAATTGGAGCTAGTTCTGTGTCACCCTATGTTATGATTGTTACATGATGAACCGCATCTGGCATAATTATCCATCACTGATCCAATGCCTACGAGCTTTTCCTATATTGGTTCTCCCTTATTTACTTTTCCGCTACTCAATATAATCACTACAAAAACACCAAAAATATTACTTTTGCTTCATTACTTTTGTTACCGTTACCACTACTATCATATTACTTTGCTACTAAATACTTTGCTGCAGATATTAAGTTATCCGGTGTGGTTGAATTGACAACTCAGCTGCTAATACTTGAGAATATTCTTTGGCTCCCCTTGTGTCGAATCAATAAATTTGGGTTGAATACTCTACCCTCGAAAACTGTTGCGATCCCCTATACTTGTGGGTTATCAGGGGCTACTGGAGTTGATAAGCTGCAATTAAATATAAGAGAGAAACACTTATGAAGTTACCTCATATCGATGTTTCATCAAATTTACCAAACCGGCTTCATAGTCATGGCTGGTGTACAGACGGTTCAGGAAGCCGGAGTGAAGGTCTTGAGCATTCAGATGGGCATAATTTGACAAATCGGCGTTCCATTTGCCTTTCCAATTGCAGAGAGCTCGTCTTTGGCAGTATGCTTTGACAAAGCGACAGGATTGCCAGGAGTGGTATGGCCGATGCGATAATCATAATATCATCATCTTTGTCATCGGTATTGCCATCCTTTGGGGTTGGCGGGTTGTCCGTATTTTTAACTGGACTGGCCGGTTTATCATCAGTTCGGACATGGCTGGTTGGCTGGTCAGCATGTCTTGCGGTGTAAACTTCTATCTGCTCAGCAACAAAGTCATGATCTTGAGGCGGTGGGTCATTCAGTATGGCATCAACGTTGGTTTCTTCAGGATCTCGAGTTTTTTCCGGGTCAACAACCACATCATCATCAGCCGGTTTATTCAACTGAGCCTTCTTGCTGGGTCTGGGCTTGGCGCTGAGAAAAATAAACATGAGGATCGGTATAGTATATCAAAATAACATATCAAGGATAAAAACAAGTGTATAGCTCACCCAAGAACTGTTTTGAGGGGTGGATGTTTTGTGGCCGACGACTCGCCAGAAGATGAGTGAGAAGTGCCCTGATAATTTGAATCAGACGGGTTAAGAGGCTCGCGGAAACAACCTGCTTTGGGGCATGAAGTGTCAAGGGGATAAGAGACCTCTGATCGGCGTTTCCGAACCGAGCTGTTCGATAAACCGGCGGAGGTAACTACCTCGCCGCTGTGCCGGGTTGTGCAGCGAGCCTCGTGCTGCTGTGTCTTCAAAATAAAGTTTGGGTCCAAGTAAGCAAGGGGGTGAGAAAATTTTACTTTCCGGTTTGCTCGACGGATTTTTGATGCTGGCAGAGGATCTGAATCGGAGGAAAGAATGGTTACCTCTACATCATCAGCGTGACTGCCTTCAGCGTCGTCCTGATAATAATCATTGTCAATGAGGTGTATGAAAAATGAACCAAGAGAGTCAAGTTCTACCTCTGATTCCGGGTTACCCACATCGTCATCAGCTGGTAGCTCGGAGGATGCAGTGGTCCTTTTCTTGCCAGGTTTTTTAACAACCTTGGTCTTTGGGCGAAGTGGCTTGGCCGGTTTGTCTTGAGGCTTTGCCGATTTTTCTTGTGGTTTCTTGTTCCAGAACGGATCATTACCCTGTCAGAAGATAATCACAATTTCAGCAAATATTTGGACAGAAGCAACTTCAGATAAAAAGATTATGTGATTCTTACAGCTGGCGGTTTGTGGAAGGCGCAGAAAGGGAGCAGTCCGGTTTGGGCACAGACAGCCTCCGGTTTGTTCAGCATCTTCTTTACGGCCTCAGTAACTTCCGCATCTGTAAGCTGAATGTCAATGTGTCGTTGAGCATCCTTCAAACTCCCCGTGTACTCACACATCAAACCGGAGCACCGGCTTAAGGGCAGAATACTCCAGCTTGGGGTGACTGTGGAGCTTAGGATGAGGGAAGGTGACTTCTTTCCTTTTCTGAACCGCCATTCCGCCCAATTCAGTATTGGGTCCATCCGTGAACTCTGTGCGACGGTTTAAGTGAAAAAAATCCCTAAACAGTTCGACTATAGGTTCCTCTTGCAGATAAGCCTCACAGGAGACTTGGAAGTGGCAGATGTTGGTCACAGAATTGGGACCAGTGTCTTGAGGGCGCAGCTGAAAATTGGCTAATACATCTCGGAAATTTTTTGAACCGGGAGGGCTAAAACCTCGACCCAGATGATCAGCAAACACGACTACCTCTCCGTCCTTGGGTGTAGGAGGATTTTCCGGGCCAGGGACCCTCTAGTGGATGACGTCTTTCTTGGCTAAAGCGTCCGTTTTAACAAGATTGTTTAACTTCTCTTCGGTTACTCGAGAAGGAGCCCAATTGCATTCATAGACTTGCTTGGCCATGGCAATGAAAGATCTGAAAAATGACTATAGCCGGTTTAAGATTTACAGTGGACAATTATAAAGATGTATAAGGATGTAAGCATATTCTTAAACCGGAGTTGGTTATTTGTGAACCGGAGTCTGATGACGGAGAGAGTACAATAATGAGTGCATTGGCGGTTCAACAGGGGACTAATGGTATCTATTGGTTCATCATTTTTTCTATGAAGTTAAACCGCCTAATCTGGTATAAATGTAAAGATGTATAAGTGAAGGAAAAACAAGTTTCACAGTTTGGCATGGGAATTTCAGATCTGCCGTGCGTTGGATAATCAAGATATATTCTGGTATAATCTCGAGCGCTCAAAAGGTTCAGTAAGTTCAGATGAGTTTGATATCAAGCAGATGCTTTAACAAGAAGAAAGGAGTTTAAACTACAAAAGGCGCTGGAAACAATCAGATCTAACCCGCCATTGGTATTACCGAAGGAAGAACAGCTTCAAGATATGAAGAGCACCGAACCCTAATGGCGGATCTAGGGCGAGGAGAAGAGGAACTTACTGGTGCAGGAGGAAGCAGCGGAGGATCACCGCGTTTCTCTGATAAGATCAGGTTGATGCAGCGGCCTTTGTTGAAGCAGAGGCGAAGGACGACGGCAGCGGCATAGCTTGAGGGTCGGTCGGCGTGAGGAAGACGACGACGCGAAGAGGCATGAGGGGGAAAAGTGAAAGTGACCCCTCGGCCGTATTTATAAGATGAATGGATGAAAGGCAGGTGCGAGAATCGAGGAGCCCAAAAAATGGGGTGTGTGACAGCTTTGTTGCCTCGATCCTCGGAGGCCCATTAATGAAGATGGGTTATACACAGTTTTACAAAACAAACGACGTCATGGCAGTTTACCATGGTCCTGGAAGGTGACGTCATGGCGGTTTAAAAGATTATGTGAAGATGTTGAAGACGAAGTTTTCTTAAGTACTGAGGATTGACATGAACCAGTTCAAATCAATTTGGGGCCTAATGTTGGGGATATTACCGCTGGCGTAAACCGGCCAGAAGAGGCCGGGTTAACCCCATAAGTAGTTCATTATATCTGAAGCCCATGAAGATAGACGGTGACACTTTATGAAGGCCCAGGGCCCAAAGCCGGTTTAAGGCCTGTAGACATAAACCGGTATTGACATGTAAACTTGTGTTGTAAGATAGAAAGAGCGGAGACCGAGCCAGACACGTTTATGAGCCGGCCTCGGGATTCTGTAAACCAACGGGCATCAACCCATGTATATACGGGGACGACCCGACGGCGGTTCAGGGACAACAAACAACAACTCGAGACTTAGGCAAAGCGCATTCGCTCCCTGATCATCGAAACCCCAGCAATTCCATCACAACTAGACGTAGGCTTTTACCTTCATCGTAAGGGGCCGAACTAGTATAAAACTATCATGTCCCTTGTCCGGTTTAGCCCCTTTAAGCTAATCCGTAGCGATGGCTCCACGACTAAGTCCTTTCACGAGGACATCTGCCGTGACAAACCCACGACACTTGGGGCGAGTGTTTGTGTTGTTGTGGTATCTATGGTGTGCATTGGCTTGTATGGTTGTGTTGCTTTTATATATAAAGCAGGGTGAAAGCTTTTTCGGTAGTGGAAGATTAGATCTGTTGTAACGGTCTCATGTTTACGTTCATCATTGCTATTGCACCACCAGTGGACCATTGTACATGACTGCCTTTGTGTCTTTCATTCTTGAGTGTCATCTTCATGGTTGGCGGCAGGAGGCGGCATATCTCCATCCATGAGATAAGAATAATTTTAATATGAGATACCAAACCCTCTTGAAAGGATCAGTATAGTCGACTAGAGGGGTGAATAGGAGACTACAAAATGCAAGCTTAATTGCCAACTTTAGGAATATGTGGATAAAGCAGGTTCTCTAGAATGTGGTGTGAGGAGGAGAGTGTTAGAAAGATGGCGTCGTCGAGGTTTTGATGCCTTGACTTGATATGAGCAAAAAAGGTAGTGCTGGTGCGAGGGAATGAGGCATTGATGGTGAGTGCAGTGAGGGTGGACAAACATTGTTGGTAGAGCGAGGGATGAACCGGAGGAGGTGGCGGTGGAGTTGGACGTTGAAGATGCACAAGCAGAGCGACATCTTCATTGGTAAGGCTCGGAAATACGAGTTACGATCTAGTCTTGCCACTTGTCAATTTAATGCGACCACTATAATGTTGTGTTCTTTTTCAATATACCAAGGAAACTCTTTGCCTCTCAGAGTAAAGAACTCTCATCAGAAACAAAAATGTGAAATAGAGTACACATGTTCATCATAATTCTTATAGTTTCTCTTTTCTAGCATGCCCTCCTTCCTTTTTGGTCGTTGCTGCATGTGTTGCTTCTTTGCCTCCCTACACTCTATTGCGAGGAGTGTAGATGGTATATATGCATTGGATTCAATTCAAGTTAACCAAATGGGCTTTGATAGGTGTTCCATTGGAGTAGCCTATATCATTACGTGTTAGTGGAATATTAGAGTTGTTGTAATGGCATCGTCTTTACGTTCATCCCTACTCATGCACCACATGTGTGGGCCATGGCACACGGCTTCCTTGTGTCTTTCACAATTGTGTATCATCCTCATGGTTGGCGGCACGAGGCAGCAAATATACATCCATACATCCATAAGATAACAAGATCTCTATTGAAAGAATCGATACAGTCGATTAGAGGGGCGGGGGTTGAATAGGTGACTACAAATTTTAAGCTTATTACCAATTTTTAGGGATATGTGGATAAAGTAGGTCCTCTAGAATGTGGTTTGAGGAGGAGAGTCTTAGAAAGACGACGTCATCGAGGTGTGTCTTACTTCCTAGGAGCAAAAGCGGTAGTGTTGGAGCGTCGGAATGAGGCACTGATGGTGACGTAGTGAGGGTGTGGGAATATTGCTGGTAGATCGAGGGATAAACTGAGGTGACGGTGGTGGATTTGGATGTGGAAGATGCACAAGAAGAGCGACACCGACATCGGTGTTCACTGGTATGGCTGGGAAACAAGAATTACGATTTAGTCTTACCTCTTGTCGGTTTAATTCGACCACTATAATGAGGAGATGTTGTGTTATTTTTCAAGATACCAAGGAAACTCTTTGCCGCCCAGAGTAAAGAACTCTCATCAGTAAGAAAAATGTGGTAGAGTACAGACCGATGTGGATTAGAGTACAACCGTCCATTGTCTTAAATATTCGCTATTTATGTTTAAAAATATTTTTTATGATTCCTTACATTATAGATTCTAAATATTTTATACATTATGTGAACAACTGAAATATTGATCATGTACCCCGTTAGGGTTTGTATTTCCCTCTCTCGTCTTCTGTGGCTAGGGCACTTATTCCGTCCAACCTTCGCCGGCGAGCCCATGGATCCACCTGTTGTCTGCCTGTAGTTCATGCGACCGGCGGGGCGAGGGTGACCCAATGCCTTGGCTCCGGCTAGTAGTTTAGGTTAGGTTTTGTTTTCTCACACGTGCAGCGTTCAGTGGATAACAATGCTTCATCTCCGAGTTGGTCTTCCGGGCTCCGATCCTCCTCGAGTCCGTCCATTGAGACCGATTCAATGGTGCTCCAGCGTAGATTCCTGTCGTTTCCTTGGGTTGGCAAGGTTAGGGTTTCTCGTCGTGCGTGCGCGCAAACAAGATTTGTTGTTAGACGCTTTAAATTGATTCGATGGTTCAATGGCGACGAATGCGCCTCTAGGGCGTTGGTTTTTAGGAGCACGTGCACGAAGATTTCTCGACTGTCATTGACAAGGTCAAACCGGCTTCGGTAGGGGAACGGCGACAAGCGGCTTGTTCTAGGGCAGTAGTGGTCATTCGGTGGTACATGATCGTCGATGCAATTTTTATTAGATGTTTTGTTCTTCTTATGAACGTTTAGAATAGATCGGAGTGTTTTTTTTTTTGCAAAAAGTAATATTGATCATGTGTGAAACTACTATGAACAACACTGAACAGATTAGATATTACGTGGCCAAGCGTTGATCTTCCCTTTCAAATTGAGGACAAATGGTGAAATAAGCAGTTTAGTTTGTTGGTTTAAAATAATATTGCAACTTACATATTTGTTTTTGACAACTGAAACAATCAATTTCCTCACTTGCTTTGTGGCATCTTACATCATTTGGTGCTGCATATATAAACTTGTGAACCAATGTATATGAATATTTGGATATGATGAAAAAGAATATTAGGTTTCTTAGTAGGCAAAGAAGTATATTGTAGTAGAGGATTTGTATCTGCAAAGCAAACAAAATTATGAGAATGTAAAGGAGAAGTGCCTGCAAAGCAAAATAAAATAAAATCATATATGTCTTCTTTGTGGTTTCTAATGTACATGTACAATTATTTTTTAACAATCTCAAGTTTTCAATGCGAGAAGAAGTGAGTTTCTGTCCGTGTTGTAGATAGGAGGAAAAAAATCAGTATACTATAAGAAGGCAAGATATTTTGTCCCAACAATGACCTTTCTTTATGCGCAAAAAAATAATTATCTTTTTTAGAACAACTTATCTTTCTTTGCACGTGCTATAAAGCTTATTGTTTTTGCATGAACATCTGCAACATCTACTTGCAGTTAGATGACTCAAAATATCTTGACATATTTACACGGTGGAAATTGTTGACACTGCAAAATGTGTTCTCCTTTTCACATTAGAATTTCCGACCGTAGGAGGAAAACTACATTTTCGTTTTATCTGTAGACTGTAAGAGCATCTACAACCGGACTCCCCTTATCTACCCGATCACTGACCAGACATGAAATTGCCAGCCAACCGCAACTTGCAAATCTAGCCCAAATGTCCGGACTGACCAGCACTCCCCATATTTGGCCCATAACCGAGGCAAATATAGGGATGTTGCCCGGACGCGCCCGCCACGTAGGATTGACAGCAAAGACCTGCATCAATTTGCCCATATCCTCCCTCAATTTTTTCCTCATATCCTCCCCCTTGCCTGAGCAGCCCTCTCCTCTTCTCTTTTGGTCTTGTCCGCACAGCTGTCACTGGAGTTCCGGCATCATCGTTGCTCTATCGTCATTCCCAACCCAGGGCTTTGCCACCGGAGACCCCGAACCCACAACGCGCCGACCGTGCCGCTATAGGTCAAGGTCACCGCCACCGTATGCCGCCTCAGTACGTCAACTAACACGTATATACACCTCGCACTCTACGTATTCGATGAAATGTCCGAGCTGGTTTTTTCTTTTTTTGGTCATTACTTCTAGGTCACCGCAGAAGTATAGGGCCCGGATTAGATAATTCGGTTTGTAGATGCTTTAAGACCTTGTACAATGCTAGATGTTTAGATAAATAAACCGAATATTTTTCAAGCACCGGTGCCTATTGCTACAGAAGAGATGCCTAATTAAGCGTTTACCTTGTACAAATAAGCACCAGTGCTTAAAAAAAATCTAATTTATTTTTCTAAGTACCTCCCGTAAGCACATTGAATTGTATAGAATCCAAGGATGATTTAGTCGTGACTACATGAGCTAGATGATGTGATGGCGGGGGACTTGAATTAGCCCGGGTCTGTGACGATGGCGACGGTCCATTATGACGCTTTGGGTCTTGGGAGTATCTACGGCATTAGGCCAACTCCACCGCGCGACCCTATCCTGTCCGGCTCCGTTCGTTTGTGGTAAAAAGGACAAAAGAGGCGGCCCAACGCACGGCTTCAAACAGACAAATGTCCGGATTCCGTCCGTTTTCGACCCATCCTCGGCCCAAACTTGCGCTCGACTTGGGGTGAAACGGACGCGCGCGGACGGCCGCGACGCACGCCCTTGTCCTCCCCGTGGCCCGCCTGTCGGGGACACTAGCAGTCCCTCCGCTCCCAAAACTTCACCCTCTCTCCCCGCCCCGCCCCGCCGCCGGCGCCGCCCCTATTCTCTGGCCGCCTCCTCACCGCGCAGCCCCCCATTGTCCATACCAAACCACGTCTCGACATGGCCGCCACTACGCCCGCGCTTCCGCCGTAGTTTTGGTCGTCTATCGGGGGAGGTTTGGCCGTCGCCGTCCTTGCCGGTGGCGGAGGGGACACGACTGCCTGCGACGGACCACGGCGGCCGAGGCAGATTTCGACGAGAGCTCGAGAGCGGCCAGTAGCCGGCCGGCAACCACCCCTGCTGCGTCGAGGTGATTATCGCAGCCTCTTCGCCACCACGACCGCAAAGTGTTCGACCTTTTGCCAACAAAGGTATGGACAGTGGAGACGAGTTTTTCTTTCATCACTTTCTTTGTTCATCGGACGATTCGTTGTCGGATGGTGAAGATCTTGTGGTGGCTGCACTGGTCGTTCACGACCATATTCAACAGCAGCTTCCTCGGTACAGGGGGTCACTCCCTGGCCGTGCTCCCAACCTGAACCGCAACAGGGAGAGAGGCCACACCCTGCTCTATGCCGATTACTTTGCCAACACCCCGCTCTTCAAGCCGGATAAATTTCGTCGCCGTTTTCGTATGACAAGGCATGTGTTCAATCGTATCCGAGAGGGAGTGGTTGCTCATGACCCATACTTCGAGTGCAAGACGGATGCCCTTGGCAAGCTTGGATTCTCCTCTTACCAGAAATGCACCGCGGCCATCCGCATGCTTGCATATGGTATTCCAGGCGATCTGGTGGACGAGTATGTGCGTATCTGTGAGACAACATGTCTGATGTCAATGTACAAGTTTTGCCAGGCTGTGATCAAGGTGTTTGGCCCAGAGTACTTGAGGCAGCCAACTGCCGCTGATACAGAGAGATTGTTGGCGACCAACGCAGCTAGAGGCTTTCCAGGCATGCTTGGCAGTATAGATTGTATGCATTGGAGTGGAAGAACTGTCCATTTGCTTGGCAGGGCCAGTACAAGGGGCATGTTAACGGGTGCACTGTCATATTAGAAGCGGTGGCATCACAAGATCTTTGGATATGGCATTCTTTCTTCGGCATGGCAGGTTCTCACAATGATATCAACGTGCTGCAGCGTTCTCCAGTCTTCGCGAGGCTTGCAGAAGGCCACTCCCCACGTGTCAACTTTGAGATCAACGACCACCAAAGACAACAAGGGATACTATCTAGCGGATGGTATATATCCTCGATGGTCAACTTTTGTGAAGACAATCTCGAAACCCCAAGGTGAGAAGAGAAAGAGATTTGCCCAAATGCAAGAGAGTGTTAGAAAGGATCTGAACGTGCTTTTGGTGTGCTTCAATCCCGTGGGGTATCGTTCAAACCCCTGCCGCCATGGGATGAAAGGAAGCTTTGGGAGGTGATGACTGCTTGTGTGATCATGCACAACATGATCGTCGAGGACGAGCATGATGAGAGTATCTTCGACCAAGGATTTGATTATCAAGGTGAAAATATTGAGCCCCTGCACCAAGGACCCGACCACATTTAAACAGTTTGTCCAATTCCACCGTGAAATGCGTGATTGGCACACTCATTTGAATCTTCAAAATGACTTGGTTGAGCACGTCTGGGATCACATTGGCAACCAGTAGATGTATTGATCCAATTTATGTTCAGTCAAGACAATTTCGATTTGGTTGTAAAACTATTTTATTGAAGACAATTTTAATTGGGTTGTAAAACTATTTTAACTTTAAGACAAATATTTAGGTTGGAAACTAATTTTGATGCAAATTTGGGCATTTTTAGCACTGGCGGACAGGATGGGGTAAATGGATGTGGCCGCACGCTGGACGCACGGCCACCGCATCCCAGAGCAGGCCCGGACACGACCCAAATCCCTACCCAAACGGACAGAAACTGGACAAAACAGACGTCCGTTTGGGATCGCGCGGTGGAGTTGGACTTAGAGAACGACCGCATATAGAACCATCGCGGAAACTTAGGCCAAAAATGTGGAGAGAACGAAACTACAACTGCACGAAAGCACGGGGAAGGGGGAACGAAAAGGTCACCACGATCTTTTACATGTAGCACTGAGCTGCGAGCAGGCGGAGCAGCCACCACTCGTCCCGTACACACACCCACTTGATCAGGGCGAGAGAGAGAGGAGAAACGTCAACCCCGTCCCCATTCGGCTGCTTGACTCCGGCCCCGTACGTGTCCGCTTGCCCCCGAACAGCGCCACCGGCGGTCGAGCATGGCGACGAGCGTGACGGGATCGCCGGTTCCTTCTCCACGGGAGGTACTGTACGCGGTCGCGGCCGCGGCCATCGCGTGGTGCGCCGTGCGGGCGCTGGAGTGGGCGTGGTGGCGGCCCCGGCGCCTGGACCGGGCGCTGCGGTCGCAGGGCCTCCGCGGCACGGCGTACCGCCTGGTGGCCGGCGACGTGCAGCTGAGCCAGCGGCTCAACAAGGAGGCGAGGTCCCGGACCATGCCGCAGGGCTGCCACGACGTCGTGCCGCGGGCGATGCCGCTCCTCCACCAGGCCGCCAAGGAGCACGGTACGTGCTTCTTTACCTTCGAAACTTCTCTGGTCTTATCACACGCTCGTCTTTGACTGGATTCATTTTGTTTGGGGTGCACGATGGTATTTAAGAGTTCAACTCAACTGTACTGCAAGCTCGCGTAACCGAACTAGAACAGCCAGAATTGCAGAGTACCTGGACATGCACGTGTAGATGATGTTTCTCTAAACACTTTTATATCTTATTAGCATTTTTCTCAGTTCATATGAATTTGTTATGAATTTTTTAAGTAATGGTCTAACTACTTTCACTAAGCAAGAGGGCATTCTTGCGACCTAAAATGCTTTTTAGAGGCAAATTTGAGCATAGTGAAAAATTAGAGGTAAATTTAAGAGTGGATGCAAATTAAGCGGAAAAATGTAAATGTCCCAACTTTTTACACTGCACGAATATTTTGAAATTTTAGGTTAATGTTTTTGAAGTTTTAATTAAAGTACAACTAGAAACATATACACACATATATATCCAAAATTTAGAAGAAAAAAACTAAAAAAACCAAAACAAAAATAAAAGTAATTTTTCTCATGTGTGTCACATATACGAGGAGAGCAACCAACGCTAGTTTCCTTCTAGAGTACTTCCGCTGGAGCACCCCTATTTGAATTTTCTTTTTGAACAAATAGCACCCCTATTTGATGCACCGAGGTTGGCGCACGTCTATTTCCCGCTAGTTGCAACCACTTCTGAGTCTCACTCTCTAACGCTGTAACTGGGCCAGCCCAGTAAAACTGAAGCCACCTCATCGGCAAGCTATGTACTTCGTATTATGGAATCCAAACTCTTAGCTTCCAAACTAAATTATTATCTCTTTGAAGAACAATGTTAATTACAACTATTCATTACACGATACCATGACACTTATGTGTGGAACAAATGAAATAGTTTAATGTTCATGTATTTGCAAACAAAGATGTTCACGCATATAAAGACAAATGCTCATGTACTTCTATAAAATGTATTGTGCACGAAAAGAAGTGTTCATGTGTTGTAGAAAATGTTCACATATACAAATTTAATTTTCTTCATGTTGAAAAGTAAAACGGCCACGTGTTAAAAAAAGTGTTCATGTAGCTTGTAAACAATAAAGTGAATTTGAAAAAGTTTGTTGTGTGTTTAAGAAAGAAAAATTAAAATGCAAATAAATAAATAAAATAAATATGCAAGGTAAACGAAAAATAAAAATTAGTAAGTAAATGTTCATTATTTGGAAAATAATCACACATTTTAAATATGTCAGTGTATTTTTAAAACAAACAAATGAAAATAGGAATTTTTTTTGTTCAATGTGTATTTGAAAAATGTAACCAGGATTTTTTTAGCACTTATACATTAGTCTCCTGCACTCAACTAATGGATTGATGTACTCCCATATCCCCACTTAAAAAACTAGGGACTAACTAAAAGTGGTTGCCCAAACCATTTGACAGGTAAAATGTCCTTCACCTGGCTTGGACCGGTGCCTAGAGTGACCATCACCAAGCCCGAGCTGGTGCGCGAAGTTCTGTCCAACAAGTCCGGCCACTCAGAGAAGCTCAACCTCGGCCGACTCCAGAGGATGCTTCACAACGGCGTGGGCGGCCACGAAGGCGAGAGGTGGGCAAAGCACAGGAGGATCATCAACCCCGCCTTCCATCTGGAAAAGCTCAAGGTGATATTCTTGATCCTTGACTGAAATGGCAGAGCCCCATGCGAGTTGTAACAAATCTTCTTGTGTTAAACTTTCAGCGGATGTTGCCGGCTTTTGCCGCGTGTTGCACAGAGCTGGTGAGCAGGTGGGAAGGTTTAACTGCAGGCGATGATGTGGCGTGCGAGGTGGATGTTTGGCCCGAGATGCAGAGCCTGACGGGAGACGTCATCTCCCGCGCCGCGTTCGGCAGCAGCTACCTCGAAGGAAGGAGAATCTTCCAGCTTCAGCGGGAGCAAATCGAGCTCGCCATGTTTGCCATGAGCAAGATGCACATTCCTGGTTACTTGTGAGTTCTTTGTTGATTACTCGCCCTTCCGAGGACGTGGTCAGAGAGTTCAGACTGCAGACGCAGACTGTACCGATGCATCATTTATTTTGCGTGCAGGTTCTTGCCTACCAAAGCCAACCGAAGGATGAGGCAGATCGCCACGGAGATCGGGAGGATCCTGAAAGGCATCATCGCCAAGAGAGAGAACGCCCTGAGAGCCGGCGAAGCCACGACCGACGACCTTCTCGGGCTGCTGCTGGAGTCGAACATGGCGCACTGCAGGGGAGCAGATGGCGACTCGAGCGCCGCCGGCATCACGACCGACGACGTGGTCGGGGAGTGCAAGCTGTTCTACTTCGCCGGCATGGAGACCACGGCGGTGCTGCTCACGTGGACCATGGTCGTGCTCTGCATGCACCCGGAGTGGCAGGACCGCGCCAGGGAGGAGGTCATGCAGGTCTTCTCCGCTGACACTACTCCAGATTACGATGGCTTAGGTCGCCTGAAAATCGTAAGTAGCAGCACAATGTTCGTCTTACCATGGTGCTAACGCTGCATAAGATCCCGTAAGTTATGATCGCATTTGCAGGTAACCATGGTGCTGTACGAGGTGCTGCGGCTGTACACGCCGCTGACGGCGCTCCAGCGCAAGACGTGCAAGCCAATGGTCCTCGGGGGCGTCAGGTACCCGGCGGGCGTGGTGCTCATGCTGCCGCTGCTGTGCGTCCACCACGACAGGGAGGTCTGGGGCGCGGATGCCGACGAGTTCAGGCCCGAGAGGTTCGCCGAGGGGATCTCCAAGGCGTCGGCAGACGCGCCGGCGTTCTTCCCGTTCGGGTGGGGCCCGCGGACCTGCGTCGGCCAGAGCTTCGCGCTGCTCGAGGCCAAGATGGGGCTCGCCATGATCCTGCGGCGCTTCTCCTTGGAGCTCTCCCCGTCCTACGCGCACGCGCCCTTCCCCGTCGGCATGCTGCAGCCAGAGCACGGCGCGCAAATCAGGCTCAACAGGCTCCATTGAGCTGCATATTACAACTGCGTCGATAGGCTGTTCATTGTGAAAAATAAATCGGACTAGTTAAAACACATCTATATTTCGTCTATATACATCCATATATGATAGTCTATTTGAAATCACTTATATTTAAAAAACGGAGGGAATATAACATTGATTTTACACGAAAATTCTTGTGGGTATTTTTCTTAATACTTGATCGTGTCATTTAAATGTGCAATAATTAAGGCACATCTAACTGAACTGTGTGGTTTTAAATCGTACTACCACGTCCGGGTTTTTGTTTGTTTGAATTATTTAGATCGCTTACCATATGATGTGGTTACTATCTCCGTCCGGGTTTATGGGACCGTTTAACAACAAAGCCACATGCTTTTTTATTAGGCCGCTTCCCTCGGTTGTCGTTCTATTTTTTTTTGAGTTACCTTGGTCCGGTGGATTCGGTCGGACGACGTATAATCCCGAACGGAGATAGTAACCTGTAACATCTTTTTTTGCAACATTCTTTGTTTTCTGTAGATACAAAGGTCAATCAGAATAGTTTTCTTTGAAAGGAGGATTACCCTGGTCTTTGCATCTGGGTGATGCATGTGGCTATTTTATTGATTATTTACAAAGACCTTACAAATTAGTATATCAGGTGGTCTGAAACCATCATAGCAACATCTGTCGCTACCTCTATCCATATAATGAAGGGGTGCCGATAGTACAAGCCTAATACCAAACAGACATCGCAGAAATGCCTAACATCAAAAGCTAGAGGCCCCAACCAAGCCACATATTGGGTTTGGGGCACAAAACCGGTCCGACGCACTCTCATGTGTTGTTGCCGTCATCTTCCACCAATCCATCTTCAGAGCAAACTAACGCACCGACCTTGCCAGGCTTCTCTGCCATCGACGCTACCATGACGCCAGACAACATCCTCCTCCTGCCTGAGTCCATCTCCGCATATCGAACGCCGAGTCTCCACAGCACCACGCACCGAGATCCATCGCAACAATGTGTAAGATGAAGCACCGCTCCACCAAAGAAGCCGTCCTCCGGTCCCTCGAGCCCGTGTGCACCTCCAAAAATGACGCCCCCAAG
Source organism: Aegilops bicornis (assembly GCA_021605145.1). Taxonomy (NCBI): domain Eukaryota; kingdom Viridiplantae; phylum Streptophyta; class Magnoliopsida; order Poales; family Poaceae; genus Aegilops; species Aegilops bicornis. Next base: position 726,910,482 of record CM038673.1, read on the forward strand.
GGGGAAACGACACCAGAGAGCCGCCATCATCCGACCTACTGGTCTAGGGTTTCCTCCGGAGGTAGCAGAGAGTGGCCTTAAACTTCTCCACGACGATGCCTTCAGGAAGGGAACGACGCAGACAGCGCCGCCCCCGCCGGCGTTGGCGATAGCCTATGACAGGTTTTCACCCAGATCTGTGTTGGAAATATGCCCTAGAGGCAGTAATAAATTAGTTATTATTATATTTCCTTGTTCATGATAATCGTTTATTATCCATGCTATAATTATACTGATAGGAAACTAAGATACATGTGTGGGTACATAGACAACACCATGTCCCTAGTAAGCCTCTAGTTGACTAGCTCGTTGATCAATGTATGGTTACGGTTTCTCGACCATGGACATTGGATGTCGTTGATAACGGGATCACATCATTTGGAGAATGATGTGATGGACAAGACCCAATCCTAAGCCTAGCACAAAGATCATAGTTCGTATGCTAAAGCTTTTCTAATGTCAAGTATCATTTCCTTAGACCATGAGATTGTGCAACTCCCGGATACCGTAGGAATGCTTTGGGTGTACCAAACGTCACAACGAATCGGGTGGCTATAAAGGTGCACTACAGGTATCTCCGAAAGTGTCTGTTGGGTTGGCACGAATCGAGACAAACGGAGAGGTATCTCTGGGCCCACTCGGTAGGACATCATCATAATGTGCACAATGTGCCCAAGGGGTTGATCACGGGATGATGTGTTACGGAACGAGTAAAGAGACTTGCCGGTAACGAGATTGAACAAGGTATCGGGATACCGAGATCGAATCTCGGGCAAGTACAATACCGCTAGACAAAGGGAATTGAATACGGGATTGATTGAATCCTCGACATCGTGGTTCATCCGATGAGATCATCGTGGAACATGGGAGCCAACATGGGTATCCAGATCCCGCTGTTGGTTATTGACCGGAGAACGTCTCGGTCATGTCTGCATGGTTCCCGAACCCGTAGGGTCTACACACTTAAGGTTCGGTGACGCTAGAGTTGTTATGGGAAATAGTATGTGGTTAACGAAGGTTGTTCGGAGTCCCGAATGTGATCCCGGACGTCACGAGGAGTTCCGGAATGGTCCGGCGGTGAAGATCGTTATATTGGACGAAGGGTATTGGAGTCCGGAAGTGTTCCGGGGGTACCAGGCTATGGCCAGCATGACCGAAAGGTGTTTCGGGAGCCCCGGCAAGTGTTGGAGGGCCTCATGGGCCAAAGGGAAGGGGCAAACCAGCCCACTAAGGGGTGGTGCACCTCCCAGCCCCTCTCACGTAACCAGGAGAGGTGGGGCGCCTCCCTAGGGCAGCCCTTTCCCGGCTTGGGGGCAAGTTTCCTAGGGGTGGGGCGCCCAAACCCATCTAGGGTTTCCCCTGTGGCCGCCGCCTCCCCTAGGGAACCCTAGGCGCCTTTCTCCACCCCTTTACCCCTATATATAATGAGGGAGAGAGAGGCAGCCGCACCTTCCTCCGGGCGCAGCCCCTCCTCCTCCAACACTTCCTCCTCCTCCGTAGTGCTTAGCGAAGCTCTGCCGGAGAACCACGAGCTCCATCATCACCACGCCTGCAGGTTGTCGGAGTTCTCCCTCAACTTCTCCTCTCCCTTGCTGGATCAAGAAGGAGGAGACGTCCCCGGCTGTACGTGTGTTGAACGCGGAGGTGCCGTCTGCTCGGGCGCTAGGATCATCGGTGATCTGGATCACGACGAGTACGACTCCATCAACCCCGTTCACTTGAACGCTTCCGCTTAGCGATCTACAAGGGTATGTAGATGCACTCTCCTTCTCCTCGTTGCTGGTTTCTCCATAGATAGATCTTGGTGACACGTAGGAAAATTTTGAATTTCTGCTACGTTCCCCAACAAAGGGCATCATGAGCTAGGTCTATTGCGTAGATTCTTTGCACGAGTAGAACACAAAGTAGTTGTGGGCGTTGATTTTGTTCAATATGCTTACCTTTACTAGTCCAACTTGTTTCGACGGTATTGTGGGATGAAGCGGCCCGGACCGACCTTACACGTACACTTACGTGAGACAGGTTCCACCGACTGACATGCACTTGGTGCATAAGGTGGCTAGCGGGTGCCGCCTCCCACTTTAGTCGGAACGGATTCGATGAAAAGGGTCCTTATGAAGGGTAAATAGCAATTGGCATATCACGTTGTGGTTTTATGAGGTAAGAAACGTTCTTGCTAGAAACCCATAGCAGCCACGTAAAACATGCAAACAACAATTAGAGGACGTCTAACTTGTTTTTGCAGGTATGCTATGTGATGTGATATGGCCAAGAAGAATGTGATGAATGATATGTGATGTATGAGATTGATCATGTTCTTGTAATAGGAATCACGACTTGCATGTCGATGAGTATGACAACCGGCAAGAGCCATAGGAGTTGTCTTTATTTATTGTATGACCTGCGTGTCATTAAACAACGCCATGTAATTACTTTACTTTATTGCTAACCGGTAGCCATAGTAGTAGAAGTAATAGTTGGCGAGACAACTTCATGGAGACACGATGATGGAGATCATGATGATGGAGATCATGGTGTCATGCCGGTGACGATGATGATCATGGAGCCCTGAAGATGGAGATCAAAAGGAGCAACATGATATTGGCCATATCATGTCACTATTTGATTGCATGTGATGCTTATCATGTTTATGCATCTTATTTGCTTAGAACGACGGTAGTAAATAAGATGATCCTCATTAAAATTTCAAGAAAGTGTTCCCCTAATCGCACCGCTATGTAAAGTTCGTCGCTTCAAGCACCACGTGATGATCGGGTGTGATAGATTCTTACGTTCACATACAACGGGTGTAAGCCAGATTTACACACGCCGAAACACTTAGGTTAACTTGACGAGCCTAGCATGTACAGACATGGCCTCGGAACACAAGAGACCGAAAGGTCGAGCATGAGTCGTATAGTAGATACGATCAACATGAAGATGTTCACCGATGATGACTAGTCCGTCTCACGTGATGATCGGACACGGCCTAGTTGACTCGGATCGTGTAATCACTTAGATGACTAGAGGGATGTCTATCTGAGTGGGAGTTCATAAGATGAACTTAATTATCCTGAACATAGTCAAAAACCCTTTGCAAATTATGTCATAGCTCGCACTTTAGTTCTACTGTTTAGATATGTTCCTAGAGAAAATATAGTTGAAAGTTGACAGTAGCAATTATGCAACAAGAGAAAGCTTATGTCCTTAATGCACCGCTCGGTGTCTTTGGACCTCGAACGTGTTACGTGAATGTTGCGTAACATCCGACACACACGCTTTGATGACTACGTGATAGTTCGTAATGTTAAACGGCTTAGAATTGAGGCACCAAAGACGCTTTTGAAACATCGCGGACCATATGAGATGTTCCGAGAGCTGAAATTGGGATTTCAGGCTCGTGCCCACGTCAAGAGGTATGAGACCTCCGACGAGTTTTCTAGTCTACAAACTAAGGGAGAAGATCTCAATCGTTGAGCTTGTACTCAGATTGTCTGGGTACAACAATCACTTGAATCGAGTGGAAGTTAATCTTCCAGATGAGATAGTGATGTTTCTCCAAAGACATTGCCACCAAGCTACTAGAGCTTCGTGATGAACTATAACATATCAGGGATAGATATGATGATCCTTGAAGTGTTCGCGATGTTTGACACCGCGAAAGTAGAAGTCAAGTAGGAGCATCAATTGTTGATGGTTGGTAAAACCACTAGTTTCAAGAAGGGCAAGGGCAACAAGGGATACTTCACGGCAAAACAGTTGCTGCTCTAGTGAAGAAACCCAAGGTTGAACCCAAACCCGAGACTAAGTGCTTCTGTAATGAGAGGAACGGACACTGAAGCGGAACCACCCTAGGTACTTGGTAGATGAGAAGGCTGGCAAGGTCGATAGAAGTATATTGGATATACATTATGTTAATGTGTACTTTACTAGTACTCCTAGTAGCACCAGGGTATTAGATACCGGTTCGGTTGCTAAGTGTTAGAAACTTCGAAATAAAAGCTACGGAATAAACGGAGACTAGCTAAAGGTGAGCCGACGATATGTGTTGGAAGTGTTTCCAAGGTTGATGTGATCAAGCATCGCACGCCCTCTACCATCGAGATTGGAGTTAAACCTAAAATTGTTATTTGGTGTTTGCGTTGAGCATAGACATGATTGGATTGTGTCTATCGCAATACGGTTATTCATTTAAGGAGAATAATGGTTACTCTATTTATTTGAATAAATACCTTCAATGGTCTTGCACCTAAAAGAATGGTTTATTGAATCTCGATTGTAGTGATACACATTTTCATGCCAAAAGATATAATATAGTAATGATAGTACCACTTACTTGTGACACTGCCATGTAAGTCATATTGGTGTGAAACGCATGAAGAAGCTCCATGTTGATGGATCTTTGGACTCACTCGTTTTTTAAAAGGTTGAGACATGCGAACCACGTCTATTGGTGTATACGCATGAAGAAACTCCATGGGGATGGATCGTTTGGACTCACTTGATTTTGGATCACTTGAGATATGCAAATCAGACCACATGGGCAAGATGACTGAAAAGCCTCGGTTTCAGTAAGATGGAACAAGATAGCAACTTGTTGGAAGTAACACATTTTGATGTGTGCAGTCCAATGAGTGCTGAGGAATGCATTGAATATCGTTATGTTCTTACTTCACGGATGATTTAAGTAGATACTGAGTGTATTTACTTGATGAAACACAAGTCTGAATTATTGAACGGTTCAAGTAATTTCAGAGTGAAGTTAAAGATCATCGTGACAAGAGGATAAAATGTCTATGATATGATCATAGAGATGAGTATCTGAGTTACGAGCTTTGGCATGCAATTAAGACATTGTGGAAATTGTTTCACAATTAATACCGCTCGAACACCATAGTGTGATGGTATGTCCGAACATCATAGTTGCACCCTATCGATATGGTGCGTACCATGATGTCTCTTATCGAATTACCACTATCGTTCATGGGTTAGGCATTAGAGACAACCGCACTCACTTTAATAGGGCACCACGTAATTCCGTTGAGACGGCACTGTTTGAAATATGGTTTGGAGAAACCTAAGTTGTCGTTTCTTGAAAGTTTGGGGCTGCGACGCTTATGTGAAAAAGTTTCATCGTGATAAGCTCGAACCCAAAACGGATAAATACATCTTCATAGGACACCCAAAACAGTTGGGTATACCTCCTATCTCAAGATCCGAAGCAAAAGTAATTGTTTCTAGAAAGCGGGTCCTTTCTCGAGGAAAAGTTTCTCTCGGAAGAATTGAGTGGGAGGATGGTGGAGACTTGATGAGGTTATTGAACCATCACTTCAACTAGTGTGCAGCAGGCACAGAAGTTGTTCTGTGGCGCCTACACCAATTGAAGTAGAAGCTGTGATCATGAAGTTTCGGATCAAGTCACTACCGTACCTCGTGGGGTGACAAGGATGCGTGCTACTTGAGTAGTACAGTAATCATGTCTTGAAGGTCATGTTGCTAGACAACAATGAACCTACGAGCTATGGAGAAGCGATGGTGGGCCTGGATTCCGACAAATGGTTAGAAGCCATGAAATCCGAGATAGGATCCATGTATCAGAACAAAGCATGGACTTTGGTGGACTTGCTCGATGATAGGCAAGCCATTGAGATAAATGGATCTTTAAGAAAAAGATGGACGTGGACGGTAATGTTACAGTCTATGAAGCTCGACTTGTGGCGAATAGTTTTTCACAAGTTCAAGGAGTTGACTACGGTGAGATTTTCTCACCCGTAGCGATGCTTAAGTCCGTCGGAATCATGCTAGCATTAGCTGCATTTATGAAATCTTGCAGATAGGATGTCAAAACATCGCTTCCTCGACGATATCCTTGAGGAAAGGTTGTATGTGATACAACCAAAAGGTTTTGTCAATCTGAAAGACGCTAACAAGTATGCAAAGCTCCAAAGAACCCTTCTAAGGACCGGAGTAAGCATCTCGGAGATGGAATATACGCTTTGATGAGATGATCAAAGATTTTGGGTTTATACAAAGTTTATGAGAAACTTGTATTTCCAAAGAAGTGAGTGGGAGCACTATAGAATTTCTGATGAGTATATATTGTTGACATATTGTTGATCAGAAATGATGTAGAATTTCTGGAAAGCATATAGGGTTATTTGAAAAGTGTTTTTCAATAGAAAACCTGGAATAAGTTGCTTAAACATTGAGCATCAAGATCTATGAGGATAGATTGAAAACGCTAAATGATACTTTCAAATGAGCACATACCTTGACATGATCTTGAAGGTGTTCAAGATGGATCAGTCAAAGAAGGAGTTCTTGCCTGAGTTGTAAGGTATGAAGTTAAGAGTTAAAAGCTCGACCACGGCAGAAGAGAGAGAAAGGATTTAAGGTCGCCCCTATGCCTTAGACATAGGCTCTAAAGTATGCTATGTCAAGTACCGCACTGATGTGTGCCTTGCTACATATCCGCAAGAGGGTACAAAGGTGATCAAGGAGTGGATTACCAGATGGCGGTCAAAATTATCCTTAGAGGAATAAGGATATGTTTCTCGGTTATGGAGGTGATAAAGAGTTCGACGTAAAGAGTTGCGTCGATGCAAGCTTAACACCTATCCGGATAGCTCGGAGTAGAGATACCGGATACGTATAATGGAGCAACAATTTGGAATAGCTCCAAGTGGAACGTGGTAGCAGCATCTATGATATGACATAAAGTTTTGCGAAATACATAGGGATCTGAATATTGCAGACCCGTTGACCACAACCTCTCTCACAAGCATAAACATGATCAAACCCAGAACTCATTGAGTGTTAATCACATAGTGATGTGAACTAGATTATTGATTCTAGTAAACTCTTTGGATGTTGGTCACATGGCGATGTGACCTGTGAGTGTTAATCACATGGCGATGTGAACTAGATTATTGACTCTAGTGCAAGTGGGAGACTGTTGGAAATATGCCCTAGAGGCAATAATAAATTAGTTATTATTATATTTCCTTGTTCATGATAATCATTTATTATCCATGCTATAATTGTATTGATAGGAAACTAAGATACATGTGTGGGTACATAGACAACACCATGTCCCTAGTAAGCCTCTAGTTGACTAGCGCGTTGATCAACAGATGGTTACGGTTTCCTGACCATGGACATTGGATGTCGTTGATAACGGGATCACATCATTTGGAGAATGATGTGATGGACAAGACCCAATCCTAAGCCTAGCACAAAGATCGTAGTTCAGATGCTAAAGCTTTTCTAATGTCAAGTATCATTTCCTTAGACCATGAGATTGTGCAACTCCCGGATACCGTAAGAATGCTTTGGGTGTACCAAACGTCACAACGTAACTGGGTGGCCATAAAGGTGCACTACAGGTATCTCCGAAAGTGTCTGTTGGGTTGGCACGAATCGAGACTGGGATTTGTCACTCCATGTAAACGGAGAGGTATCTCTGGGCCCACTCGGTAGGACATCATCATAATGTGCACAATGTGGACAAGGGGTTGATCACGGGATGATGTGTTATGGAACGAGTAAAGAGACTTGCCGGTAACGAGATTGAACAAGGTATCGGGATACCGACGATCGAATCTCGGGCAAGTACAATACCGCTAGACAAAGGGAATTGAATACGGGATTGATTGAATCCTCGACATCGCTGCTCATCCGATGAGATCATCGTGGAACATGTGGGAGCCAACATGGGTATCCAGATCCCGCTGTTGGTTATTGACCAGAGAACGTCTCGGTCATGTCTGCATGGTTCCCGAACCCGTAGGGTCTACACACTTAAGGTTCGGTGACGCTAGAGTTGTTATGGGAAATAGTATGTGGTTACCGAAGGTTGTTCCGAGTCCCGAATGTGATCCCGGACGTCACGAGGAGTTCCGGAATGGTCCGGCGGTGAAGATCGTTATATTGGACGAAGGGTATTGGAGTCCGGAAGTGTTCCGGGGTACTGTGCTATGGCCAAGATGACCGAAAGGTGTTTGGGAGCCCCGGCAAGTGTTGGAGGGCCTCATGGGCCAAAGGGAAGGGGCAAACCAGCCCACTAAGGGGTGGTGCACCCTCCCAGCCCCTCTCACGTAACCAGGAGAGGTGGGGCGCCTCCCTAGGGCATCCCCGCCTTCCCGGCTTGGGGGCAAGTTTCCTAGGGGTGGGGGCGCCCAAACCCATCTAGGGTTTCCTGTGGCCGCCGCCTCCCCTAGGGAACCCTAGGGCGCCTTTCTCCACCCCTTTACCCCTATATATAATGAGGGAGAGAGAGGCAGCCGCACCTTCCTCTGGCGCAGCCCCTCCCTCCTCCAACACTTCCTCCTCCTCCGTAGTGCTTAGCGAAGCTCTGCCGGAGAACCACGAGCTCCATCATCACCACGCCGTCGTGCTGTCGGAGTTCTCCCTCAACTTCTCCTCTCCCCTTGCTGGATCAAGAAGGAGGAGACGTCCCCGGGCTGTACGTGTGTTGAACGCGGAGGTGCCGTCCGTTCGGCGCTAGGATCATCGGTGATCTGGATCACGACGAAATACGACTCCATCAACCCTGCTCACTTGAACGCTTCCGCTTAGCGATCTACAAGGGTATGTAGATGCACTCTCCTTCCCCTCGTTGCTGGTTTCTCCATAGATAGATCTTGGTGACACGTAGGAAAATTTTGAATTTCTGCTACATTCCCCAAAACAGTGGCATCATGAGCTAGGTCTATTGCGTAGATTCTTTGCACGAGTAGAACACAAAGTAGTTGTGGGCGTTGATTTTGTTCAATATGCTTACCGTTACTAGTCCAATCTTGTTTCGACGGTATTGTGGGATGAAGCGGCCCGGACCGACCTTACACGTACACTTACGTGAGACAGGTTCCACCGAACCGACATGCACTTGGTGCATAAGGTGGCTAGCGGGTGCCGCCTCTCCCACTTTAGTCGGAACGGATTCGATGAAAAGGGTCCTTATGAAGGGTAAATAGCAATTGGCATATCACGTTGTGGTTTTGCGTAGGTAAGAAACGTTCTTGCTAGAAACCCATAGCAGCCATCAGAAACATGCAAACAACAATTAGAGGACGCCTAACTTGTTTTTGCAGGGTATGCTATGTGATGTGATATGGCCAAGAAGAATGTGATGAATGATATGTGATGTATGAGATTGATCATGTTCTTGTAATAGGAATCACGACTTGCATGTCGATGAGTATGACAACCGGCAGGAGCCATAGGAGTTGTCTTTATTTATTGTATGACCTGCGTGTCATTAAACAACGCCATGTAATTACTTTTACTTTATTGCTAACCGTAGCCATAGTAGTAGAAGTAATAGTTGGCGAGACAACTTCATGGAGACACGATGATGGAGATCATGATGATGGAGATCATGGTGTCATGCCGGTGACGATGATGATCATGGAGCCCTCAAGATGGAGATCAAAGGAGCAAAATGATATTGGCCATATCATGTCACTATTTGATTGCATGTGATGCTTATCATGTTTATGCATCTTATTTGCTTAGAACGACGGTAGTAAATAAGATGATCCTCATTAAAATTTCAAGAAAGTGTTCCCCTAATCGTGCACCGTTGCGAAAGTTAAAGTTCGTTGCTTCAAGCACCACGTGATGATCGGGTGTGATAGATTCTTACGTTCACATACAACGGGTGTAAGCCAGATTTACACACGCGAAACACTTAGGTTAACTTGACGAGCCTAGCATGTACACACATGGCCTCGGAACACAAGAGACCGAAAGGTCGAGCATGAGTCGTATAGTAGATACGATCAACATGAAGATGTTCACCGATGATGACTAGTCCGTCTCACGTGATGATCGGACCACGGCCTAGTTGACTCGGATCGTGTAATCACTTAGATGACTAGAGGGATGTCTATCTGAGTGGGAGTTCATAAGATGAACTTAATTATCCTGAACATAGTCAAAAACCCTTTGCAAATTATGTCATATCTCGCACTTTAGTTCTACTGTTTAGATATGTTCCTAGAGAAAATATAGTTGAAAGTTGACAGTAGCAATTATGCAACAAGAGAAAGCTTATGTCCTTAATGCACCGCTCGGTGTCTTTGGACCTCGAACGTGTTACGTGAATGTTGTGAACATCCGACACACACGTTTTGATGACTACGTGATAGTTCGGTAATGTTAAACGGCTTAGAATTGAGGCACCAAAGACGTTTTGAAACATCGCGGACCATATGAGATGTTCCGAGAGCTGAAATTGGGATTTCAGGCTCGTGCCCACGTCAAGAGGTATGAGACCTCCGACGAGTTTTCTAGTCTACAAACTAAGGGAGAAGATCTCAATCGTTGAGCTTGTACTCAGATTGTCTGGGTACAACAATCACTTGAATCGAGTGGAAGTTAATCTTCCAGATGAGATAGTGATGTTTCTCCAAAGACATTGCCACCAAGCTACTAGAGCTTCGTGATGAACTATAACATATTAGGGATAGATATGATGATCCTTGAAGTGTTCGCGATGTTTGACACCGCGAAAGTAGAAGTCAAGTAGGAGCATCAATTGTTGATGGTTGGTAAAACCACTAGTTTCAAGAAGGGCAAGGGCAACAAGGGATACTTCACGGCAAAACAGTTGCGCTCTAGTGAAGAAACCCAAGGTTGAACCCAAACCCGAGACTAAGTGCTTCAGAATGAGAGGAACGGACACCAAGCGGAACCACCCTAGGTACTTGGTAGATGAGAAGGCTGGCAAGGTCGATAGAAGTATATTGGATATACATTATGTTAATGTGTACTTTACTAGTACTCCTAGTAGCACCGTGGTATTAGATACCGTTCGGTTGCTAAGTGTTAGTAACTCGAAATAAAAGCTACGGAATAAACGGAGACTAGCTAAAGGTGAGCCGACGATATGTGTTGGAAGTGTTTCCAAGGTTGATGTGATCAAGCATCGCATCGCTCCCTCTACCATCGAGATTGGAGTTAAACCTAAAATTGTTATTTGGTGTTTGCGTTGAGCATAGACATGATTGGATTGTGTCTATCGCAATACGGTTATTCATTTAAGGAGAATAATGGTTACTCTATTTATTTGAATAAATACCTTCAATGGTCTTGCACCTAAAAGAATGGTTTATTGAATCTCGATTGTAGTGATACAAATTTTCATGCCAAAAGATATAAGATAGTAATGATAGTACCACTTACTTGTGGCACTGGAATGTAAGTCATATTGGTGTAAACGCATGAAGAAGCTCCATGTTGATGGATCTTTGGACTCACTCGTTTTTTAAAAGTTTGAGACATGCGAACCACGTCTATTGGTGTATACGCATGAAGAAACTCCATGGGGATGGATCGTTTGGACTCACTTGATTTTGGATCACTTGAGATATGCAAATCATACCACATGGGCAAGATGACTGAAAAGCCTTGGTTTCAAAGAAGATGGAACAAGATAGCAACTTGTTGGAAGTAACACATTTTGATGTGTGCAGTCCAATGAGTGCCGAGGCATGCAATGAATATCGTTATGTTCTTACTTCACGGATGATTTAAGTAGATACCGAGTGTATTTACTTGATGAAACACAAGTCTGAATTATTGAACGGTTCAAGTAATTTCAGAGTGAAGTTAAAGATCATCGTGACAAGAGGATAAAATGTCTATGATATGATCATAGAGATGAGTATCTGAGTTACGAGCTTTGGCATGCAATTAAGACATTGTGGAAATTGTTTCACAATTAATACCGCCGGGAACACCATAGTGTGATGGTATGTCCGAACATCATAGTTGCACCCTATCGATATGGTGCGTACCATGATGTCTCTTATCGAATTACCACTATCGTTCATGGGTTAGGCATTAGAGACAACCGCACTCACTTTAATAGGGCACCACGTAATTCCGTTGAGACGGCACTGTTTGAAATATGGTTTGGAGAAACCTAAGTTGTCGCTTTCTTGAAAGTTTGGGGCTGCGACGCTTATGTGAAAAAGTTTCATCGTGATAAGCTCGAACCCAAAACGGATAAATACATCTTCATAGGACACCCAAAACAGTTGGGTATACCTCCTATCTCAAGATCCGGAAGCAAAAGTAATTGTTTCTAGAACGGGTCCTTTCTCGAGGAAAAGTTTCTCTCGAAAGAATTGAGTGGGAGGATGGTGGAGACTTGATGAGGTTATTGAACCATCACTTCAACTAGTGTGCAGCAGGCACGTGAAGTTGTTCCCTGTGGGCGCCTACACCAATTGAAGTAGAAGCTGTGATCATGAAGTTTCGGATCAAGTCACTACCGTACCTCGTGGGGTGACAAGGATGCGTACTACTTGAGTGGTACAAGAATCATGTCTTGAAGGTCATGTTGCTAGACAACAATGAACCTACGAGCTATGGAGAAGCGATGGTGGGCCTGGATTCCGACAAATGGTTAGAAGCCATGAAATCCTAGATAGGATCCATGTATCAGAACAAAGCATGGACTTTGGTGGACTTGCTCGATGATAGGCAAGCCATTGAGATAAATGGATCTTTAAGAAAAAGATGGACGTGGACGGTAATGTTACAGTCTATGAAGCTCGACTTGTGGCGAATAGTTTTTCACAAGTTCAAGGAGTTGACTACGGTGAGATTTTCTCACCCGTAGCGATGCTTAAGTCCGTCGGAATCATGCTAGCATTAGCTGCATTTATGAAATCTTGCAGATAGGATGTCAAAACATCGTTTCCTCGACGATATCCTTGAGGAAAGGTTGTATGTGATACAACCAAAAGGTTTTGTCAATCCCGAAAGACGCTAACAAGTATGCAAAGCTCCAAAGAACCCTTCTAAGGACTGGAGTAAGCATCTCGGAGATGGAATATACGCTTTGATGAGATGATCAAAGATTTTGGGTTTATACAAAGTTTATGAGAAACTTGTATTTCCAAAGAAGTGAGTGGGAGCACTATAGAATTTCTGATGAGTATATGTTGTTGACATATTGTTGATCGTAAATGATGTAGAATTCTGGAAAGCATATAGGGTTATTTGAAAAGTGTTTTCAATAGAAAACCTGGAATAAGTTGCTTAAACATTGAGCATCAAGATCTATGAGGATAGATTGAAAACGCTAAATGATACTTTCAAATGAGCACATACCTTGACATGATCTTGAAGGTGTTCAAGATGGATCAGTCAAAGAAGGAGTTCTTGCCTGAGTTGTAAGGTATGAAGTTAAGAGTTAAAGCTCAACCACGGCAGAAGAGAGAGAAAGGACGAAGGTCGTCCCCTATGCCTTAGACATAGGCTCTAAAGTATGCTATGCTGTGTACCGCACCTGATGTGTGCCTTGCTACATATCTGGCAAGAGGGTACAAAGGTGATCAAGGAGTGGATTACCAGATGGCGGTCAAAATTATCCTTAGAGGAATAAGGATATGTTTCTCGGTTATGGAGGTGATAAAGAGTTCGACGTAAAGAGTTGCGTCGATGCAAGCTTAACACCTATCCGGATAGCTCTGAGTAGAGAGATAATGACACGATAATGGAGCAACAATTTGGAATAGCTCCAAGTGGAACGTGGTAGCAGCATCTATGATATGACATAAAGTTTTGCGAAATACATAGGGATCTGAATATTGCAGACCCGTTGACCACAACCTCTCTCACAAGCATAAACATGATCAAACCCAGAACTCATTGAGTGTTAATCACATAGTGATGTGAACTAGATTATTGATTCTAGTAAACTCTTTGGATGTTGGTCACATGGCGATGTGACCTGTGAGTGTTAATCACATGGCGATGTGAACTAGATTATTGACTCTAGTGCAAGTGGGAGACTGTTGGAAATATGCCCTAGAGGCAATAATAAATTAGTTATTATTATATTTCCTTGTTCATGATAATCATTTATTATCCATGCTATAATTGTATTGATAGGAAACTAAGATACATGTGTGGGTACATAGACAACACCATGTCCCTAGTAAGCCTCTAGTTGACTAGCTGCGTTGATCAACAGATGGTTACGGTTTCGACCATGGACATTGGATGTCGTTGATAACGGATCACATCATTTGGAGAATGATGTGATGGACAAGACCCAATCCTAAGCCTAGCACAAAGATCGTAGTTCAGATGCTAAAGCTTTTCTAATGTCAAGTATCATTTCCTTAGACCATGAGATTGTGCAACTCCGGATACCGTAAGAATGCTTTGGGTGTACCAAACGTCACAACGTGAATCGGGTGGCTATAAAGGTGCACTACAGGTATCTCCGAAAGTGTCTGTTGGGTTGGCACGAATCGAGACTGGATTTGTCACTCCATGTAAACGGAGAGGTATCTCCGCCCACTCGGTAGGACATCATCATAATGTGCACAATGTGGACAAGGGGTTGATCACGGGATGATGTGTTATGGAACGAGTAAAGAGACTTGCCGGTAACGAGATTGAACAAGGTATCGGGATACCGACGATCGAATCTCGGGCAAGTACAATACCGCTAGACAAAGGGAATTGAATACGGGATTGATTGAATCCTCGACATCGTGGTTCATCCGATGAGATCATCGTGGAACATGTGGGAGCCAACATGGGTATCCAGATCCCACTGTTGGTTATTGACCGGAGAACGTCTCGGTCATGTCTGCATGGTTCCCGAACCCGTAGGGTCTACACACTTAAGGTTCGGTGACGCTAGAGTTGTTATGGGAAATAGTATGTGGTTACCGAAGGTTGTTCGGAGTCCCGAATGTGATCCCGGACGTCACGAGGAGTTCCGGAATGGTCCTCGGTGAAGATCGTTATATTGGACGAAGGGTATTGGAGTCCGGAAGTGTTCCGGGGTACTGTGCTATGGCCAGCATGACCGAAAGGTGTTTCGGGAGCCCCGGCAAGTGTTGGAGGGCCTCATGGGCCAAAGGGGAAGGGGCAAACCAGCCCACTAAGGGGTGGTGCACCCCTCCCAGCCCCTCTCACGTAACCAGGAGAGGTGGGGGCGCCTCCCCTAGGGCAGCCCCGCTTCCCGGCTTGGGGGGCAAGTTTCCTAGGGGTGGGGGCGCCCAAACCCATCTAGGGTTTCCCCTGTGGCCGCCGCCCCTCCCCTAGGGAACCCTAGGGCGCCTTCTCCACCCCCTTTACCCCTATATATAATGAGGGAGAGAGAGGGCAGCCGCACCCTTCCTCTGGCGCAGCCCCTCCCTCCTCCAACACTTCCTCCTCCTCCGTAGTGCTTAGCGAAGCTCTGCCGGAGAACCACGAGCTCCATCATCACCACGCCGTCAGGTTGCCGGAGTTCTCCTCAACTTCTCCTCTCCCTTGTTGGATCAAGAAGGAGGAGACGTCCCCGGCTGTACGTGTGTTGAACGCGGAGGTGCCGTCTGCTCGGGCGCTAGGATCATCGGTGATCTGGATCACGACGAGTACGACTCCATCAACCCTGCTCACTTGAACGCTCGCTTAGCGATCTACAAGGGTATGTAGATGCACTCTCCTTCCCTCGTTGCTGGTTTCTCCATAGATAGATCTTGGTGACACGAGGAAAATTTTGAATTTCTGCCACGCTCCCCAACAAAGTGGCATCATGAGCTAGGTCTATTGCGTAGATTCTTTGCACGAGTAGAACACAAAGTAGTTGTGGGCGTTGATTTTGTTCAATATGCTTACCGTTACTAGTCCAATCTTGTTTCGACGGTATTGTGGGATGAAGCGGCCGGACCGACCTTACACGTACACTTACGTGAGACAGGTTCCACCGATCGACATGCACTTGGTGCATAAGGTGGCTAGCGGTGCCGCCTCCCACTTTAGTCGGAACGGATTCGATGAAAAGGGTCCTTATGAAGGGTAAATAGCAATTGGCATATCACGTTGTGGTTTTATGAGGTAAGAAACGTTCTTGCTAGAAACCCATAGCAGCCACGTAAAACATGCAAACAACAATTAGAGGACGTCTAACTTGTTTTTGCAGGGTATGCTATGTGATGTGATACGGCCAAGAAGAATGTGATGAATGATATGTGATGTATGAGATTGATCATGTTCTTGTAATAGGAATCACGACTTGCATGTCGATGAGTATGACAACCGGCAGGAGCCATAGGAGTTGTCTTTATTTATTGTATGACCTGCGTGTCATTAAACAACGCCATGTAATTACTTTACTTTATTGCTAACCGTAGCCATAGTAGTAGAAGTAATAGTTGGCGAGACAACTTCATGGAGACACGATGATGGAGATCATGATGATGGAGATCATGGTGTCATGCCGGTGACGATGATGATCATGGAGCCCTGAAGATGGAGATCAAAAGGAGCAAAATGATATTGGCCATATCATGTCACTATTTGATTGCATGTGATGCTTATCATGTTTATGCATCTTATTTGCTTAGAACGACGATAGTAAATAAGATGATCCCTCATTAAAATTTCAAGAAAGTGTTCCCCTAATCGTGCACCGCTATGTAAAGTTCGTCGTTTCAAAGCACCACGTGATGATCGGGTGTGATAGATTCTTACGTTCACATACAACGGGTGTAAGCCAGATTTACACACGCAAAACACTTAGGTTAACTTGACGAGCCTAGCATGTACAGACATGGCCACGGAACACAAGAGACCGAAAGGTCGAGCATGAGTCGATAGTAGATACGATCAACATGAAGATGTTCACCGATGATGACTAGTCCGTCTCACGTGATGATCGGACACGGCCTAGTTGACTCGGATCGTGTAATCACTTAGATGACTAGAGGGATGTCTATCTGAGTGGGAGTTCATAAGATGAACTTAATTATCCTGAACATAGTCAAAAACCCTTTGCAAATTATGTCATAGCTCGCACTTTAGTTCTACTGTTTAGATATGTTCCTAGAGAAAATATAGTTGAAAGTTGACAGTAGCAATTATGCAGTCAGTAGAAAGCTTATGTCCTTAATGCACCGCTCGGTGTGCTGGACCTCGAACGTGTTCTGTGAATGTTGCGAACATCTGACACACACGTTTTGATGACTACGTGATAGTTCGGTAATGTTAAACGGCTTAGAATTGAGGCACCAAAGACGTTTTTGAAACATCGCGGACCATATGAGATGTTCTGAGAGCTGAAATTGGGATTTCAGGCTCGTGCCCACGTCAAGAGGTATGAGACCTCCGACGAGTTTTCTAGTCTACAAACTAAGGGAGAAGATCTCAATCGTTGAGCTTGTACTCAGATTGTCTGGGTACAACAATCACTTGAATCGAGTGGAAGTTAATCTTCCAGATGAGATAGTGATGTTTCTCCAAAGACATTGCCACCAAGCTACTAGAGCTTCGTGATGAACTATAACATATCGTGATAGATATGATGATCCTTGAAGTGTTCGCGATGTTTGACACCGCGAAAGTAGAAGTCAAGTAGGAGCATCAATTGTTGATGGTTGGTAAAACCACTAGTTTCAAGAAGGGCAAGGGCAACAAGGGATACTTCACGGCAAAACAGTTGCTGCTCTAGTGAAGAAACCCAAGGTTGAACCCAAACCCGAGACTAAGTGCTTCAGAATGAGAGGAACGGACACCAAGCGGAACCACCCTAGGTACTTGGTAGATGAGAAGGCTGGCAAGGTCGATAGAAGTATATTGGATATACATTATGTTAATGTGTACTTTACTAGTACTCCTAGTAGCACCAGGGTATTAGATACCGGTTCGGTTGCTAAGTGTTAGTAACTCGAAATAAAAGCTACGGAATAAACGGAGACTAGCTAAAGGTGAGCCGACGATATGTGTTGGAAGTGTTTCCAAGGTTGATGTGATCAAGCATCGCACGCTCCCTCTACCATCGAGATTGGAGTTAAACCTAAAATTGTTATTTGGTGTTTGCGTTGAGCATAGACATGATTGGATTGTGTCTATCGCAATACGGTTATTCATTTAAGGAGAATAATGGTTACTCTATTTATTTGAATAAATACCTTCAATGGTCTTGCACCTAAAAGAATGGTTTATTGAATCTCGATTGTAGTGATACAAATTTTCATGCCAAAAGATATAAGATAGTAATGATAGTACCACTTACTTGTGGCACTGGAATGTAAGTCATATTGGTGTAAACGCATGAAGAAGCTCCATGTTGATGGATCTTTGGACTCACTCGTTTTTAAAAGTTTGAGACATGCGAACCACGCCTATTGGTGTATACGCATGAAGAAACTCCATGGGGATGGATCGTTTGGACTCACTTGATTTTGGATCACTTGAGATATGCAAATCATACCACATGGGCAAGATGACCAAAAGCCTCGGTTTCAAAGAAGATGGAACAAGATAGCAACTTGTTGGAAGTAACACATTTTGATGTGTGCAGTCCAATGAGTGCCGAGGCATGCAAAGGAATATCGTTATGTTCTTACTTCACGGATGATTTAAGTAGATATCGAGTGTATTTACTTGATGAAACACAAGTCTGAATTATTGAACGGTTCAAGTAATTTCAGAGTGAAGTTAAAGATCATCGTGACAAGAGGATAAAATGTCTATGATATGATCATAGAGATGAGTATCTGAGTTACGAGCTTTGGCATGCAATTAAGACATTGTGGAAATTGTTTCACAATTAATACCGCCTGGAACACCATAGTGTGATGGTATGTCCGAACATCATAGTTGCACCCTATCAGATATGGTGCGTACCATGATGTCTCTTATCGAATTACCACTATCGTTCATGGGTTAGGCATTAGAGACAACCGCACTCACTTTAATAGGGCACCACATAATTCCGTTGAGACGGCACTGTTTGAAATATGGTTTGGAGAAATCTAAGTTGTCGTTTCTTGAAAGTTTGGGGCTGCGACGCTTATGTGAAAAAGTTTCATCGTGATAAGCTCGAACCCAAAACGGATAAATACATCTTCATAGGACACCCAAAACAGTTGGGTATACCTCCTATCTCAAGATCCGGAAGCAAAAGTAATTGTTTCTAGAAACGGGTCCTTTCTCGAGGAAAAGTTTCTCTCGAAAGAATTGAGTGGGAGGATGGTGGAGACTTGATGAGGTTATTGAACCATCACTTCAACTAGTGTGCAGCAGGGCACAGGAAGTTGTTCCTGTGGCGCCTACACCAATTGAAGTAGAAGCTGTGATCATGAAGTTTCGGATCAAGTCACTACCGTACCTCGTAGGGTGACAAGGATGTGTACTACTTCAGAGTGGTACAGTAATCATGTCTTGAAGGTCATGTTGCTAGACAACAATGAACCTACGAGCTATGGAGAAGCGATGGTGGGCCTGGATTCCGACAAATGGTTAGAAGCCATGAAATCCGAGATAGGATCCATGTATCAGAACAAAGCATGGACTTTGGTGGACTTGCTCGATGATAGGCAAGCCATTGAGATAAATGGATCTTTATGAAAAAGATGGACGTGGACGGTAATGTTACAGTCTATGAAGCTCGACTTGTGGCGAATAGTTTTTCACAAGTTCAAGGAGTTGACTACGGTGAGATTTTCTCACCCGTAGCGATGCTTAAGTCCGTCGGAATCATGCTAGCATTAGCTGCATTTATGAAATCTTGCAGATAGGATGTCAAAACATCGTTTCCTCGACGATATCCTTGAGGAAAGGTTGTATGTGATACAACCAAAAGGTTTTGTCAATCCTGAAAGACGCTAACAAGTATGCAAAGCTCCAGCAACCCTTCTAAGGACTGGAGTAAGCATCTCGGAGATGGAATATACGCTTTGATGAGATGATCAAAGATTTTGGGTTTATACAAAGTTTATGAGAAACTTGTATTTCCAAAGAAGTGAGTGGGAGCACTATAGAATTTCTGATGAGTATATGTTGTTGACATATTGTTGATCGTAAATGATGTAGAATTTCTGGAAAGCATATAGGGTTATTTGAAAAGTGTTTTCAATAGAAAACCTGGAATAAGTTGCTTAAACATTGAGCATCAAGATCTATGAGGATAGATTGAAAACGCTAAATGATACTTTCAAATGAGCACATACCTTTACATGATCTTGAAGGTGTTCAAGATGGATCAATCAAAGAAGGAGTTCTTGCCTGAGTTGTAAGGTATGAAGTTAAGAGTTAAAGCTCGACCACGGCAGAAGAGAGAGAAAGGACGAAGGTCGTCCCCTATGCCTTAGACATAGGCTCTAAAGTATGCTATGCTGTGTACCGCACCTGATGTGTGCCTTGCTACATATCCGCAAGAGGGTACAAAGGTGATCAAGGAGTGGATCACCCGATAGCGGTCAAAATTATCCTTAGAGGAATAAGGATATGTTTCTCGGTTATGGAGGTGATAAAGAGTTCGACGTAAAGAGTTGCGTCGATGCAAGCTTAACACCTATCCGGATAGCTCGGAGTAGAGATACCGGATACGTATAATGGAGCAACAATTTGGAAGAGCTCCAAGTGGAACGTGGTAGCAGCATCTATGATATGACATAAAGTTTTGCGAAATACATAGGGATCTGAATATTGCAGACCCGTTGACCACAACCTCTCTCACAAGCATAAACATGATCAAACCCAGAACTCATTGTGTGTTAATCACATAGTGATGTGAACTAGATTATTGATTCTAGTAAACTCTTTGGATGTTGGTCACATGGCGATGTGACCTGTGAGTGTTAATCACATGGCGATGTGAACTAGATTATTGACTCTAGTGCAAGTGGGAGACTGTTGGAAATATGCCCTAGAGGCAATAATAAATTAGTTATTATTATATTTCCTTGTTCATGATAATCATTTATTATCCATGCTATAATTGTATTGATAGGAAACTAAGATACATGTGTGGGTACATAGACAACACCATGTCCCTAGTAAGCCTCTAGTTGACTAGCTCGTTGATCAACAGATGGTTACGGTTTCCTGACCATGGACATTGGATGTCGTTGATAACGGGATCACATCATTTGGAGAATGATGTGATGGACAAGACCCAATCCTAAGCCTAGCACAAAGATCGTAGTTCGTATGCTAAAGCTTTTCTAATGTCAAGTATCATTTCCTTAGACCATGAGATTGTGCAACTCCGGATACCGTAGGAATGCTTTGGGTGTATCAAACGTCCACAACGTAATCGGGTGGCTATAAAGGTGCACTACAGGTATCTCCGAAAGTATCTGTTGGGTTGGCACGAATCGAGATCGATTTGTCACTCCGTAAACGGAGAGGTATCTCTGGGCCCACTCGGTAGGACATCATCATAATGTGCACAATGTGACCAAGGGGTTGATCACGGGATGATGTGTTACGGAAAGAGTAAAGAGACTTGCCGGTAACGAGATTGAACAAGGTATCGGGATACCGACGATCGAATCTCGGGCAAGTACAATACCGCTAGACAAAGGGAATTGAATACGGGATTGATTGAATCCTCGATATCGTGGTTCATCCGATGAGATCATCGTGGAACATGTGGGAGCCAACATGGGTATCCAGATCCCGCTGTTGGTTATTGACCGGAGAACGTCTCGGTCATGTCTGCATGGTTCCCGAACCCGTAGGGTCTACACACTTAAGGTTCGGTGACGCTAGAGTTGTTATGGGAAATAGTATGTGGTTACCGAAGGTTGTTCCGAGTACCGGATGTGACCCCGGACGTCACGAGGAGTTCCGGAATGGTCCGGCGGTGAAGATCGATATATTGGACGAAGGGTATTGGAGTCCGGAAGTGTTCCGGGGGTACCAGGCTATGGCCAGCATGACCGAAAGGTGTTTCGGGAGCCCCGGCAAGTGTTGGAGGGCCTCATGGGCCAAAGGGGAAGGGGCAAACCAGCCCACTAAGGGGTGGTGCGCCCCTCCCAGCCCCTCTCACGTAACCAGGAGAGGTGGGGGCGCCTCCCCTAGGGCAGCCCCCCGTCCCGGCTTGGGGGGCAAGTTTCCTAGGGGTGGGGGCTCCCAAACCCATCTAGGGTTTCCCCTGTGGCCGCCGCCCCTCCCCTAGGGAACCCTAGGGCGCCTTCTCCACCCCCTTTACCCCTATATATAGTGAGGGAGAGAGAGGGCAGCCGCACCCTTCCTCTAGCGCAGCCCCTCCCTCCACCAACACTTCCTCCTCCTCCGTAGTGCTTAGCGAAGCTCTGCCGGAGAACCACGAGCTCCATCACCACCACGCCGTCTTTGTCGGAGTTCTCCTCAACTTCTCCTCTCCCTTGCTGGATCAAGAAGGAGGAGACGTCCCCGGTTGTACGCGTGTGTTGAACGCGGAGGTGCCGTCCGTTCGGCGCTAGGATCATCGGTGATCTGGATCACGGCAGTACGACTCCATCAACCCTGCTCACTTGAACGCTTCCGCTTAGCGATCTACAAGGGTATGTAGATGCACTCTCCTTCCCCTCGTTGCTGGTTTCTCCATAGATAGATCTTGATGACACGTAGGAAAATTTTGAATTTCTGCTACGTTCCCCAACAATCTGTTCGAAGAACCTCCATCTCTCCTGCACGGACCGCCGCCATCCCTGTCGTGATCAGGACGATCCAGGCCGCCGCTGCCAGATCCCAACAAGGAGTAGCCCCCATCGAGACCCGCCGGCTGAACCCGGGAAGGTCAAGCCCGCGCCCGCAGGACCAGATCCGCGCTGGAGCCGTGCCTGCGCCGCCGCCCCGGAACCAACCCCACGCGCGCAGCCGCCATAGCCTGGTCGTCCGCCTGCGTCGCCATCTGGGCGTCGAGCCGCCCGACGCGTCTGCCCGCATGAACGCCACTCCTCCGCCGCACCGCCGCATCTCGCGCTGCAGCCATGCGCTGGAAGGAGAGAGAGGCTCTGCCTCTGCCGCGCACCAGGCTTCTCCCGGCAGTTCTGACGACGGCGCGGGGAAGGGAGGTCGTAGGAGGCGGCCGCGGGATGTAGGTCAAGGGTTCCCCCGACGCCGCCCGCGAGAGCGACGCGCCTCCTACGACCAGGCAGAGAAACAAAAATAAGTTGCATGATCACAAGAGTTTCTATACCTGCAAGCAAAAAGGAATCGTTAACACGCTTTCAACAGGCTGAAAGATATGCCAAGGAGTTTGATTTCTATTCTTGTTGCATGCTACTTTTGCCGTATTCTCCTGTAATGGCCGTATGGTTACGCTAATGAAACCATGAATCTTTTGCTAATGTCAAAATTAATTATTTGCATAATTACAGTACAATTTCGCATGTAATCTCTTTGTTGAACACCTCAGCGTCACGACCGGCGCCATTCATGTCAGGCGGCGCCTAGAGCTAGAACTTGGCATATAGCAGGCGCCGGAAGTCGTCCAGGATCGCGGCCTCCGTACAGACAACGACGCGCACGCTGCCGGCGCCCTGCGCGCCGTCCATCAGGTAGATGAACCCGGCGCGCTCCGCCTCGGCGCGCAGCATCGCCAGCGGCTTCCCCCACCCGAAGTCCGCGTCGTACACCGGCATGCCCAGCCAGCTGATCACCCTCAGGTCCGTCTCCGCCATGCGGCCCGGCGCTGGCTTGCTGTCCGCCTCCGCGGTCAGCTCGAAGTAGTCGATCGCCGAGCGCACCAGCTCGTCGTCCATCCGGCGGACGGCGCCCCTGATCCGGCCGGCCGCGGAGGCTAGGCCATCCGAGGAGGCGACGTCCCGGACCTGGCCGGCGGCACCCAGCCAGATGATCCCGTTGCCGAAGTAGCCGGCCGGGAGCGGCGGTCTCAGGCTGCGCCGGACGCTGGCCGGGAAGGTCAGGCGGGTCGTGGCGTCCGGCGGCAGCCTGCGCGCGGCGCACATGCACCGCCACACGTGGGCGCTCACGGCGCAGAACGTGCTGACGCGCCCGCCGTCGCCGCTGACGCACGCACTCTTGAGTGCGGCGACCTGGTCCTTGGAGATGTCGAAAGGCTCGCTGACGACGGGCCCCGTCGACGGCTCGGTGGACAGGTTTAGCTTGGGGCAGAAGACGGTGAGCGCGTCCGGGTGGACGAACGGCGGGGAGCGCGCGCGGAGGAGTGTGCGGTCGTGGAACGGGGGCTCCAGCGCCGCCACCGATGCGACATCGTCCCGGGAGAAGGCGGACCACGTCTGGAAGAAGTGGAACGCGCTGATGGCGTCCGCGGCGACGTGGTGCAGCGCCGTCCCTAGTGCCACCCCGCCGCACTTCAAGAAGGTGACCTGGACGGCGCACATGACGGGAGGCGAGTAATCGTCGACGCGGGGAACAAAGAGCCTCCTTAGCTCCGTCGAAGGCTTGAAACCGCTGAAGTCGTCGACGGCGAGTTCCGAGCGCGCGACGACGAAGAGCGCGCCCTGACCGGCGCAGTCGATCACTAGCCTGCCGTCTCGGCCGCCCACGCCGAGACGGTGTTGGCACAGCCCGAGGAAGAAAAGACTCTCACACACAAAGGTAGAAGAACATACACAGAGGCTTGGCACCGCACATAACTTGTGCCCTTTTCTTTTATATTCTGACACTTGCAATGCAATTACATGATGGCTTTAATAGCCGGAAGCACACGGTTAAAACGCAGCCACTCACCCACTAACTCCATGCACACACACGCACAGGCCACAACTGTCTGACCCGGTTACTACTCAACTAACTCACGTTTTGTTTGAGTCACTTCCAAGTTTCTGCAGATCAACTAGGAGTTCACGCAGCCGGCGCATGCCACAACTGATTTTGCCCGCTTCTTTCTCCATCTCTTTCTGCTACACAACTCGGCCGCTTGGACTCCACGGAACTAGACGCATGCAGCTGGCCTATCCATGCAAACTACAAACAAACTCAACAGGACACACTACTGACTTGCATACACACACATAATCTCTTCTTTACGTGAGTACATGCCCACAGCCAGATAGGTTAGGCGTGACAACATGCATGACACTGCTAAATAAACATGATAAAAAACTAGACAACAAGGTAAACTCTATCAGACGGCCGGCCAGGGGGTAGAAGGCCACCAGAGCCTTGGCCATCGCCGCCTTGAGCCTGGCCACATCGAAGAAGTCGCCGGACTCGGAGCGGTAGAAGTAGACGGTGGGGGTGTGGCCTCTGCTGGCCAGCACGAGGTCGAGCGGGGAGAGCCACAGGCCGTGCCTAGGCGTCTGCGCGCTTGGTGCCACCATGCACGACTCCACCACCTTCACCTCCTGCACCACGGCATCACTTTTCCTTCTCTTTTTCTTTGACAGCACCGCACCCATTTTTCTCCTGCTGATTTAGAGAAGGTGAGCTCGAGTGAAGAGATGTCGAGTTCTTCCCTTTTGTAGTCTATATAGGAACAGCGCACGCAGTCGAGTGATCACTTTCATTAATAACTAAAGAATAAGCCAGCCATGGAGTCCAATATCGAGCTTCAAATTCCTGAAGTTCTTGCAAAGAGAATCAGATGCTCGATCGAAATATTTCTAAGAAAGGAGCATCCCTATCAATTTTATTTCGGAAGTCGATGCTTGCTGGAGAATCGGATGCTCGAGTTGAATGCTACTCCCTCCGTTCCTAAATATTTGTTTTTCTAGAGATTTCAACAAGTGACTACATACGAAACAAAATGAGTGAATCTATACTCTAAAATATATCTATATACATCAGTATATGATAGTCCATTTGAAATATCTAAAAGACAAATATATATGAACAGATGGAATAGTAATGAAACTAAAGCAGGGGTATCCTCTGCAATTGCAAGAAGAGGGTCCATTGGCTATCATGATACATATTGCTGGTAGAGTACCTTATACCCCCTCTGCTAATTTAGCGGAGGTGAGCTCGAGTGAAGAGATGTCGAGTTCTTCCCTTTTGTAGTCTATAGGAACAACGCCATGGAGTCCAATATCGAGCTTCAAATTCCTGAAGTTCTTGCAAAGAGAATCAGATGCTCGATCGAAATATTTCTAAGAAAGGAGCATCCCTATCAATTTTATTTCGGAAGTCGATGCTTGCCGGAGAATCAGATGCTCGAGTTGAACAAGTGACTACATATGAAATAAAATGAGTGAATCTACACTCTAAAATATATCTATATACATCAGTATATGATAGCCCATTTGAAATATCTAAAAAGGCAAATATATAGGAACAGAGGGAATAGTAATGGAACTAAAGCAGGGGTATCCTCTGCAATTGCAAGAAGAGGGTCCATTGGCTATCATGATATATATCGCTGGTAGAGTACCTTACTAGGTAGGAGATGCGGCTTGCCGCACCCGACAGCGGTGCTGTCGGGTATAGTCATATCCCACCCGATAATACAATAATTGAAGCATTGTAAATATGAAAAATAACATAATGCAGTTGTGTTTATCAATCTAAAACACGCATTCGCACGCGGTGCCGGGCTCACTAAGCATAAGAAATTCATACAATGGCTGATTAGAAAGAGAAAAGATAGTGCACTCTAAAATTTCTGACCAGACATCCCATTTTCTTCAAAAGTGCCTGGGCTATTAATATAAGAATGGTTTTTATACAATGACGAACATACCAACTCCTAATAAATACTCCCTCCGTTCCAAATTACTCGTTGTGGTTTTAGTTCTTGAACTAAAACCACGACGAGTAATTTGAAACGAAGGGAGTAGCTACCATATATCCAGATAAAACTCCAAATGAAATATGCGAGTAGATGAAAGAAAATAAATTTACACTGATAAGGAAGAAAAAGAATACAAAGGAAATCAGGACTGTAATGGAGATATGGAAGGTACACCACGCACAGGAAAAGCAAAGAATGCATGACAGCCCCAAATAATCATGCATATTCAGCCTCTTCGGTCTTGACAAAAATAAGAGACCCATAACAACATAGCTATACCTCCACCAATAGCATGATATAACTTCTAGGGACAATAGTTTGTAAGATATATATGCATAAAGGAAATATCCCAAAGAAATATCTAAAATGTTTGAAACAACATGATCATGAGCATGCAAGAAGAAGATAGAAAAGGTTGCGGATGGACCAGACCTGCCAACTACCAAAAAAATCTATACAACAATCCAGATATCAAACAATCGAGGTGGTCTTATGCTCCCAGCAGTGGCAGTGAGACTCTCCTTGTGCGTTAAGGCAATCTGCAAATTGGTAAGCTAGTCAAAAAATTGTTTCGATCCTCCAATCAAAATACCAGTAAAGAGCTTGATTCTGAAGTCTACTTCATCAATTACACATCTATAACCAATTATAATTACAACAAAATGGCATGGAAGTGAACTCTACATGTTTTCACTCCTACTAATTATGATTAGTAAATATATAGCAATAAAGCTAAACATTGTGCATGAAACCAAAACTGAGATGGAATGGTTGGGATATATAGCGGAGAGGATGAGGCACCTGAAGGGATGTGGAATCAAATATCAGTCACAAAAAACATTGGTATTATTATTGTATCAACCCAGCAAGAAACGAAAAATGCACCACACGTAAACCAAACATATACGTAAGATGAATATGTTGAACCATGATAAATAGCCACTGAATCTAAATCGGGAAGAGGTACATATTTTGATAACATGGAGACTGATAATTGTACAACACGGAGGGTGACTTGATTATAAAAATGACTTAAACTCAAGTTCAGTTACATAATGAGAACAAAATTTCTAAAGGAAGAATAATCGTATTTTGAACAAACATAATATAATTTCTGAAGGCATAATAATCCATACTCCTGCCAAGTACAGATGGAGGACCATTCAAATTTCAATTACTCTGTCAAAATTCATTTAAATTTTCTTAAGATTATTTCCATAAAATTTGCTTCAGGACTAATTTGACACAACAACTGACACTTTAAGTTACTCTTCTTCAAAATATTGTTAGATGGACCGCAATAATGGCCAAATTTATTGAGCACACATTCAGTAGCTACACATCCAGTACTTTCACTTTGACTGAATTTGTTGAGTATGTACACATTCAATACTTTAACACTTGATTGAATGTTTCAGAATTCAGTTCACTGGAAGACATGATTATAATAGGAAGAGGGTGTACTGTGAACAGGGTGTAGTTTTATAATTCAGATCCTACTACTCCATAATTCAGATCCATTGTGCAATCTTCAGTCAACTTATATTCAGAATCACAAGCACAAGCAACTTCAGTCAAAATCTTCAGTCAAGCAACCTTACGGTGCATCGGATGATGCCGGCACAAGCAACTTCAGTCAAAATCTTTCAGTATTGACAGTCAAAACAATAATAAGTAGGCCTCAAGCCTTGCAATTTTTGAGAAGCATTGTCCAGTGTGAGATGAGCTCAGTTAACAATGAACCTGAATCTATGTCTATGGTGAAGGGACAGAGAGAGAAAGATGGGGCTTTGAGGAGGGAGGGAGAGACTGACAGGGCGATCCAGAAGACGCCGACGAGGGGGCGACGCCCCAGAGCACCACCGCCTGCCGGATCCAGTGCACCACGTCCAGCAGCTGGTCCAGCAATCAAACCTGCAAGCACGCAAAGGCAAATTAGAGAATCCCATGGAGTAGCGATGCAGGTTTTGGTCGTTCAGGAGCTAGGAGACACGCCGACAGCAGTAGCAGTAGAAGGCACCGACGAGGCGGAGGTGAGCGGCAGTGCGGGTGACGCGACGGAAGCGAGCGGCGGTGCGGGCAACCCAGCGGAGAAAGCGGGCCGTGGGCGGCAGAAGCGAGAGAGTGGAAGTGCGGGCGGCCTCGCGCGGGCGTCGAGAGAGGAGGCTGGTCACTAGAGGTGCGGCCGACGTTTCCTACGCTCCTCCTGTCGGCCGTGATGCGCCAGCCCCGCCTAGCGCACCTCCTTCTCCTCCCCGTCTCTCACTTTCCTCTCTCACTCGCAGAGGAAACCGTCGGCCGCCGCTGTGACCTCGTCGGATCCGCAGCCCCACACCGCCTAGCGACCGGATCCGCCCGGATTTATCCATGTCCGAACGTTGCTAAGAGTGCGGCGTGCTCGACGCGGAGAGCAGCGGCGGCCAGCTCAGTGGCGGGAGAAGAACGGCGAGGAGGGAAGAACGGGAGGGAGCACGGCATGGAGGAACGAAGGAGAGAGGCGTGATCGCGAGGGGGAGTGGCGGCTAGGGTTCACCCAATCGAGCAACTCGCTCGTCTTTACACCGCGACCAGCCAACCATGGACCGCCACGCAAGCAGGACGACATGGAATGATGAGTTTGCCCTCGACGGGCTGCCAATTTTACAAGCGGTGGCACGAACCCTACGCCTATTTAAACCAGCACCGGAAGAACCCGCCCCCGCAACCACCAATTGAGGCGGCCCGCCACGCCTGGGACCCATCTGTCATGGAGAAGTAGGGCGCTAGCTCGGTTGCAAAAAGATGGGCAGTGTCCGCCTCGATCCGACGGCCAGGATTGCTTAGATGAAGATGCGGCGGTCCAGATCGTTTTGGTCAGCTAATCCGACGGCCAAAAATCCAAACGCACGGAAGAGCTCCATTTTGCTTCGGACTCTAACAAGGGGATAGTTGCTAATCAGGCGTATAGTCATCTTCAAATCGATGGAATTGTTTGATCACGAACATACTACTTTGGTAAAAGTAAAAATTCACCAGTGTACAGTTTGTCTGTTTCTATCCCATAATTACATTGTGATCTTGATCTTCTGTTCCTTAATAGCTCACCCTAGCTATTTTTTCTAGCCATGCAAACCATGTCATATAAGTAATTTATGCCACTTTAGCTACACGCAAGTCACCTGAATTTTCAATTTGGGTCAGTCAATTTGTTGCCCGTTGATTCTCGCTATGAGATTCGTACTATGTAATTTTTTCCTGGGCTGTTCTATGAGCTGGTTTGGGCTATTAGTTTGGGTTAGTCGAATTGCTATTGGACTGAAGCCCATTACCTGTACCTCTCAGCCCCCCTTTTTCCCTTTTTTTTCTTTCTGTTTCCTTTTTGTTTTTGTGTGTTTCTCCTTTTCTTTTTCATTATTAGTTGTTTTTATGGTAATTTTTATATGTTGGGTGAGTATAAATGTATACACACAAATACTATGCAATATGTGCAAAGTTAAATTATTACTCCCTTTGTCCAAAAATAAGTGTCTCAAGCTTAGTATAACTTTATTCTAGAGCTAGTATAAAGTTGAGACAGATATTTTGAGACGGAGGGAGTATATGATTGTATTTGCATACTACAAAAGTGTAATTTTAGCGCAAAGTTGTGTGCAATTTTTTTAAACCTTTTCAATATTTTTTTTCTTAAATACTCCCTCCGTCCCATAATGTATGACGTTTTTTGACACTACACTAGTGTCAAAAAACGTCTTGCAGTATGAGACGGAGTGAGTAGTAATAATACCTATGGCACAAATTCATTGTTTCTTATACAACTTGCCTTATTATTTTAATTTTGATTTAGCTATTATTTTGTTTTATTTCTTCTTTAAGGGTAATATCCATGCCACTAATTCATCCATTCTTAAAAATATATTTTTTTGTAAAAAATTTCACTATTATTTGCTTATTCTTGCATATTTTTGGAAAAAATGCAACTTTTGTGTATATCATGTGCAAATTTTGTCATTGTTTGTTTTAGTTATCTTTTCATTTCCTTTCTTCTTAAAGTGCAATACCAATGCCACCAATTCATTCATCCTTAGAAAAACTCATTATTTTGATTTTTAGTTTTTATTTTATTTCTTTCTTCTTAAAGGATAATACTCGCAACTGGGTGATGATGACCTTCAGATCATACCCGGCACGCATGCGAGTGTCCTCGAGGTTGAACCCAACCACCTTGTAGTTGTCCTCCCTTAGAAACCGCTCAAACATGGCGATGATGCGGTTCACCGACCATGGCTCGTCGATGTACACCACTGTGAGGTCTGTGGTGCTGTAGGACCTCATGGTCAACTGTGCGTATGTCTTTATGAATATTTCAACTTGTGTTGACTTTCTAGCCAACTTATTATGGCTGTGTGTGCAACTTTCTAGTACTACATGGTGGAGGATGAGAACAAAGCGGGGTGCAACACCACCGCCTCACTGACATGGCTCAAAGCAAAAAAAAAAGAAGTTGTGCAACTTCTGCTTATTTTTCAACCAACACTAGCATTGGTTGTTAGGAACTCCTACTATTCCAGAACAAAAGTGAGCCATCATACCACTCACGGTGCAATTCTAACTACTGCAGTTGCCAATAAATGTGACTATGAATGAATCAACTTGTGCATACCTTCTCTAGCCAACTTTGTATAACCATGTGTGCAACGTTCCGGTACAACTTCAACATGTGCTAGTTCTATGACCAATTTAGTATGACTGTGTGCACAATAAACATGCTTGTATTTTGCTGAGGAGTGTGGTCACCTCGATCACCCACTTCAATTTCGCCGAGGAGAGAGTGCTGCCTCGACCGTCATCTTGGACAGTGGCGGAGCTTGAGATGAAATTAATGGGGGGGGGGGGGGGCATACATGATTGCTTTTGGCTTATTTTATTAGTAAATTAGACCAAATATTAAGGCATACATGCATGTTTTCCTATGAGCTGGGGGGGGGGGGGGGGCATGGCCCAGGTTGGCCCCCAAGTAGCTCCGCCACTGATCTTGGATCAAGCCCCCCATGACCAATGCCTCTTGGCGACTTGTGGGCCTATGTGCGTCGCCCCGGCCAGATGCCACCTGGCGCCCCAAATGCAATGCGGGAGATTGTGCGACCAGGAGGCCATGCGTTCGGCACGCCTGAACTGTGTAGTTGCATTGAAGAAAAAAATTACATGGATTTTGCTTGTCACGTAGATGATCGGATGCTAAGGGAGGTGAATGATCTTGTAAATTTTGCATAGATGAAACTGGACAATATATTAACGATGGCCATATAGTACTTTGGTTGTGAATATAATATAATGCATATAAAGATTTATCCAAAAATCAGTACCCAAATAGATGCAAAGTTACGTAATAGTAATTTTGGATTTTTATAGGGAAATGTGAAGGTGTTTTTTGAGAAGGTGTTTTTTTTAAGAAATTGCAAAGATAATAAATGAAAGAAGTTACAAAACTGGGCCGTGGAGGAGTCGAGGGAGGCCGAATAAGCCCAAACTGGCTAACTCAAACTAAAAAAAAAGGTTGTCTCATAAAAAAATTGACAATAAAAAAGGAATTTCTCAAAAAAAAAGCAATAAAAAGGAATGTCTAAAAAAAGCAATAAAAAAGGAAACCGACGTTTGCTCCTAAAAAAACGAAACCGAGGTATATAACTCCAAATCCAAATCCAAATCAGATCGGAGGCCGGTGCGCCTCCATATATATATACGAGATCAATCGATCATCAATCAACGCAAGCAAAAAAAGTCGCCACGAAGGCACGAACGATGAAACCAGGAAGCAAAAAAAGCGCGGCTTTGATGGATCCAGCGACGACGATGGCCCGGCCGCGCAAGAAGTCGCGGCAGTCCGGCTCTGGCCTGGCTCGTCCGCGCAAGAAGTCACGGCAGTCCGGCTCTGCCCGTGTTGGCCAACCGAAACAGAGGGATGCACTCAAGGAGCAGAGCTTACCTGCCACTGCCAGAGGATATGAGTTGCCGGTGACCAAAAACCCGTCGGTGCAGTTGGATGTAGTAGGGCCGACGGGGAATCCTGCCTCCAGCGGCCTGGCAGCGCTCGCCGTCGGGCTCGCGAGGCGCCTTGCCGAAGGGAGCGTGGACGACAACCTAGTCTTCTCGCCGCTGTCCATCTACACCGCTCTGGCGCTACTGGCCGCCGGCGCCCGGGATGCCACACTGGACGAGATCCTCGGCGTGCTCGGCGTGCCTTCGCGCAGCGAGCTCGAGTACTTCGTGTCGCACATGGCGGCGGACGCACTCCAAGACAGGTCCGCCTCGGGCGGCCTCCGCATAGCATTCGCGTGTGGCATCTGGAGCGACCTGACGCGGCGTCTGAAGCCGGCCTTCCGTGAGGCCGTCGTGGGCACGTACAAGGCCGAGGCCAACAGCGTCGACTTCCGCGGCGCGCCGGAGGCAGCACGGAGGCAGATCAACGCGTGGGCAGCTCAGGTGACGAGGAACCTCATCGACTCGGTCCTCCCGCCGGGGTCGATAAGCCCGGCGACTCGTGTCGTGCTCGGCAACGCCATGTACT
This sequence comes from Aegilops bicornis, assembly GCA_021605145.1. Classification (NCBI taxonomy): domain Eukaryota; kingdom Viridiplantae; phylum Streptophyta; class Magnoliopsida; order Poales; family Poaceae; genus Aegilops; species Aegilops bicornis. Next base: position 726,943,514 of record CM038673.1, read on the forward strand.
TCAAGGGCAAGTGGGAGGACCAGCCGTTCGACAAGATGGACACTGCACACAAGCCATTCCACCGGCTCGACCGCAGCCAGGTCGACGTGCCCTTCATGCAGAGCTGGGAGTCACAGTTCGTCGCCGTGCATGACGGGTTCAAGGTACTCATGCTCCAGTACAAGATGGCGGCGCCAGATTACCAGGAACAGGCGCCCTCTAACTCCGATCATAGCGAGCATATGCAGTTCTCGATGTGCATCTTCCTCCCGGACGCCCATGACGGCCTGCTGGGGCTTCTGGACACGATAGCGTCCCGGCCTGGGTTCCTGCAGGACCACCTGCCGGAGGTGCAGATCACCCTCAGCGAGTTTCGAGTGCCAAAGTTCAAGCTGTCCTTCCACAGCAGCGTCGTCGCCGTCCTCAAGAAGCTGGGGCTCGAACTGCCATTCTGCCTGGAAGGCGACCTATCTGACATGGTGGAGGACGACGGCTCTGGCTTGCCGATTGTAGTGGAGGATGTCATCCACAAGGCCGTCGTCGAGGTAAACGAGGAAGGTACTGAAGCCGCCGCAGTCACTATGGTCAGGAAGGGTCTTGGATGCGCACCAAGGGGGAGGAGGCCGCCGCCTCCAGAAGTGGATTTCATTGCCGATCATCCGTTTGCTTACTACATAGTGGAGGAGGCGACCGGCGCAGTTGTCTTTGCGGGGCATGTCCTCGACCCCTCCAAGGAGTAATAAATTGCTAGCTGTTGGGTTCAACGAATACATTCTATTTTCCTAATTTTGATTTCAGAACTGCTTTTTATACGTGCGCTACTTGTGCTATGATGAATTTATACGGATGAATATTTATCACCTCATGAAAATCTGCTTTTTGCTTTCTTGAAGTGTAATTGTTCGTGTGAGTTTCATTGGTTTGTTAATCTGTTTAGCAACTAGTAGTATTTTAGCTGAAATTACCATAGTTTCAGTTTTCTTTAGCTCTGTCCTCCTACAGATTTATGGTTACTGTCCAGAGTCCAGATGCAGAATTTTTCGTGCGTAGCCGTAGCTGACTTGTGAGATTAACCAAAACAAAGAACTGCTCATAGAAACCTGCAAACGATCCTGGAAAATAGCAATGAGATGTGCATTTTTTGTCTAGCCACTTCACATTTTATATTTTCAGTAGGCGACTGATGATTGTATTATTACTTGGCTGAGAGCAATTTTTCGTGTGAGATCCGGATTGTTTAGTAGAGTAATTAGTTCCGCCTTTTTTTGGCGTAAATATATTTTTTGCTTGAAGTGTGAGATCAGTTATGCAAGTGAGTTATAGTTCGTTGTCAGAATTGACGCCTGCAGGGGCAGCATGTGTGTCGTTAGAGAGTTTGTTTTCACCTGCTCATTTTTGTGAAGGTTCAGTCATTGATGTGTACGGATGTTTTTGTTCAGCTAGCACTGGGAGGGGGCCGTGTTCTTCTCCCAGGAATGTTTATGTTTCTTACACTTATTTTACGCTCCAGGCAAGCACAGAACCTTTTTTTTTTCATTTTCATCTTTTGAGGCTGAAGATGAATGCAAGCTAATGACCATAAGCCTGAAACTCTAATTCCTGTTGAGACAAGCTACAGGCTTTTATGAATTGGTCAGGTCTGAAATTTTTAGTTGGGTAGACATAGCTATCTTCAGTTTTTTTTTCATCTTTCTTTCTTCGGTAGGTCTAAGCCGTTGTCTTTTTCGATATTTCTTAAGTCTATTTTAACTCAGCCTTTAAGTTTGCACCATTCTTCAGTCTATCAATCCTGAGAGTTTAGTTATCTATCAGTCTTTAGACCTTCAGTTTTATTTTCCAATATGTTCTCACTCTGTGTTTTTCTTTGTTCCTCGGTCTACCAATTTTATTAAATTATCTTCATTTATTTAGTTCATCATCAGTCAATTAAAAGTAATGTTTGTCCGTTTTACCTTGTGTTGACTTTCTTACCAACTTAGTATGGTTGTGTGTGCAACTTTATAGTACTACATGGTGGAGAATGAGAACAGAGGGGCGTGCAACACCACCACCTCGCTGACATGGCTCAAAGGCAAAAAAAAGTTATGCAACTTCTGCTTATTTCTCAGCCAACACTAGCAGTGGTTGTTTGAAACTCCTACTACTATTCCATACAAATACAACAAAAAGAGTGGGTCATCATACACTCTCTATGCAACTCTAACTACTGCAGTTGCCAACAAATGTGACTATGAGTGAATCAGCTTGTGCATACCTTCTCTTGCCAACTTTGTATAACCATGGGTGGTGCATCTTTCCGGTACAACTTCAACATGTGCTAAATTATACGACCAACTTATTATAACTATGTGCACAATAAACATGCTTGTATTTCGCTGAGGAGAGTGTTGTCGCCTCGACCACCCACTTCAACTTCGCTGAGAGAGTACCACCTCGACTGTCAGTTTGGATTTTGCCGGAAAAGAGAGCGGCTGCTTCCAACTTCGTTTGGATTTTGCTGAAGCGAGCATCGCCTCAATTTCCCGTGGATGGAGGGAGAGAAAAGAGGACGACCTCCGCGACATGAATATATTTGTGGAAACATATAATGAGATTTCCTAACAAACCTGTTGATGCTGCAAGGACCATATTTCATTATCCCTTCTCGTACTAAATCGTGGCTGGTGCATCCAACCTCCCGCATCGAATGCTCATAGGACCACATGTGCCATCATAAACCTCTTTTTCTTTTAGTTATGTTTAATCAAGGTAGTAAAAAAAGAGAGGGGAGGAAAACACGACGGGGTACAATGTTCATATGATTGTGAGCAAATATGATTGCTTGGCTGGATTGACGCCGCCGCCACCATCTTTCACGATGCCTCCACCAAATCTGCCAAGCGCTGACATCTATCAGGTTGTGAAACCCTCACTGTGAAATATACCGTTATATCGTAGTTGTCACTTTTAAAGGTTACATTGACCTTATCCATGCTACCTAATCGTCTGTTTGTTTCAAGTACATGCATTGCCACCGGTAGCAACGCACGGGTATTTTCCTAGTTGATGCAAAGATACGTAATATTTTTTTTATTTAATTGGGAAATGCGAAGATGTTATTAAAGAAATTGCAAAGATAATAAATGAAAGAAGTTAGGAAACTGGGCCGTAGAGGATATCGAGGGAGGCCGAATTAGCCCAAACTGGCTAACTCAAACTAATTTCACCTAAAAAAGGCAAACTCAAACTAATCCTTTATTAGCAATAAAAAAAGGTGCCCCTAGAAAAGAGCAATAAAAAAGGAAACCCTAAAAAGGACACTGATAAATGCCACACGTGTGGCACAATGGACATCCGCCCACACGACCCTGTGTGGCATACCCAACAGGCAGCCCACACGATTGTGTGTGGGCGAATATTTAACTGCCCACACGTGTGGCAGGAGAAGCATCCTACCACACGATCCGTTAGGTACGAGGGGATCGATCCCCCGCACAAATTTGTTCGGCAGGGGGAACCCATAGCCCGCACGCCTCCATCACACCAGGCCCTTTCCCTTGTGACAAAAAGGAACAAAAAGCCCACTAACAACGAATTAAATGAAAAGGCCCAGATTTTTTTGTGACAAATAAAAGCTCAGGTTTTGCTGAGCTACTAAAGAAATGCTATCAACTTCGAAAATAGCAGAAAAATTGTCATTCGAGTTTGAGAAAACTAATTGCCATTATATTGTTTTTAACAAATCATAAAGGTTTATAAACACATATTTAATACCCCCAATGAAATATGGCAAATCTGCCATGACAAAAAAATCAATATTGCCATGTGAAAAAAACACAAATAGTTGAAAAATTCATGTGAACAAAAACAAAAAATTGACAGGACAATAAAAGGTAAAAATTAAAATGGCATTTTTAATTAAAATTGCCATAAATTTTTAATTAGAATTGCCTTGTTTTGAAGGAGGATTTTGCGATGTCTGAGAAAAAACACAAAAATATGAAAATCAAGTATGAACAAAGAGATTTGCCATGGCAAATTGTACCAAGAATTGCCGCATGTTTGAATGATAAATTTGCCGTGTGTGAAAAAAACACAAAAAGATAGAAATCAAGTATGAACAGAGACAAATGCCATGGCTGATTCGTATCAAAACTTGCCACGGCGAAATTCACGTAAACTAAATTTGCCATGAACAAGAAAAATTGCCGTGGCAGATTCATGTTGAAACTTGCCATGTCAGCAAAACTCATGTAAACTAAATTGCCATGATTTGAAAACTAAATTTGTCATGATCAATAAACTAATTTTCTAGGATTTGTAAACTAAATTTGCCATGAAGCAATAAACTAAAAATTGCCATGATCAATAAACGACATTTTTGTATCAAAACTTGGCATGGCAGATTTGTATCAAGAATTGTCGTGTTTTAGTATGATGAATTTGCCCTGTGTGTAAAAAACACAAAAAGTTGAAAAACAAAAACGAGATAATTGCCACGGCAAATCCATATCAAGAATTGCCGTGTGTTTGTATGATGAATTTGCCGTGTGTGAAAAAACACAAAATGTTGAAAGTCAAGTATGAACAAGAAAAATGCCATGCCAGATTCGTATCAAAACTTGCCACGACAAAATTCACGTAAACTAAAACTTGCCATCATTTGAAAACTAAATTTGCCATGAACCAAATAAACTAAATTTGACATGATCAAATAAAATCAGTTTGCCATGGTCAATAAACTAAATTTTCCCTGGTCAATAAACTAAATTTGCCATTATCAACAAACTAAATTTGCCGTATTTAAGTAAGAAACAAAAGCATAAAGAATGTGGTGGGCGTGTTAAAAAACACTAAATTTGCCATGGAAAATAAACATGACATTTTTGCCATGGCAAACTTTGAAAAATAGGTCATAGGAACATTTTCTAAACTTGTTATATGATCAAATCCAGAAAAATTGGCATGCTATGTACGCATATTAAGTTGACATGGCAAGTTTGCCATGTTTTTGAACGCCTAGAACTTTGACATGTTTTTGAACGCCTATAACTTTGACATGTTTTTGAACATCTATAGCTTTGACATGTTTTTGAACCAATAAACTAAAATTTGCCTTGGCATGGCAGATTTGTATCAAAAATTGTCGTGTTTTGGTATGATGAATTTGCGCCGTGTGTAAAAAAACACAAAAAAATTGAAAATCTAAAAATATGAACAAGAAATTTGTAAACTAAATTTGCCACAGCAGTTTCGTACCAAAACTTGCCATGGCACATTCGTATCAAGAATTGCCTTGTGTTTGAATGATGAATTTTCCGTGTGTGTGAAAGAAACACAAAAAGTTGACAATCAAGTATGAACAAGAAAAAATGCCATGGCAGATTCATATCAAAACTTGCCATGGCAAAAATCACGTAAACTAAAATTTTCCATGATTTGAAAAATTTGCCATGACTAGTAAACTAAATTTACCATTGACCAAATAAACTAAATTTGACAAAATCAAATAAAATCAGATTACCGTGATCAATAAACTAAATTTGCCATGACAATAAACTAAATTCACCATTATCAACAAACTAAATTTGTCGTGGTTAAGTAAGAAACATAAGCATAGAAGATCATCGTGGGCATGTTAATAAAAACCTAAATTTGCCTTGGCCAATAAATATGACATTTTTGCCATGGCAAACTTTGAAAAATAGGTCATAGGAACAATTTCTAAACTTACTATGTGATCAAGTGTAGAAATTGTCATGCTATGTATACATAGTGCAACAACTTTTAAAAAATAAGCATGGCAAGAACATGAAAAAAGAATTGCCATGAATAGTTTACAGCTAACAGGAAACCTACTTGCAATTGCCATAACAGAAACATAGCTAAAAGAAGTTTGTACTAATTGAACAAAAACTTAAGTAGTCAATTCAAATTTGCCATGGGCAGTACTACTCGCACGGCAATTAGAAAATAGAATACAAAAGAATTTGGCATCATCCATTTGCCATCTAAACATTGATAAATTTGGCATGGTCAGTAGAAAATAATTTGCCATGGTCAGTACAGTAGAAGCGACCGTCAATGCAATAAATTTGCCATGGCAAATACAATAAAGTTCACCATGGTCAATGTAATAAAAATGCCATGTTTCATAAGGTAATTCGCCATGCTAAAGGCAATAAAATTGCCATGTCAATGCATATTCCACAATGTGTAGCATTTCAGTTTTCACTGAAAAAAAGAGGCACTGAAAAACTACAAATGAATTTGGCATGGTCATTTTGCCGTCTGACCATTTGTGAATTTCACATGGCCGGTGAAAAAGTAATTTGCGATGGTCAGTATGAATAAAAGTGCCAAAAAAAACAGTAGAGCTAGACATCATCTGAGGTTAACGATTGTAGCCATGGGAATTGACGAACAACATCTAAGCTTAATCATGGTTGCCACTCATACAAATCTTTTGTTGTGGGAGTAATTTCAAAAGGATAGTTATGATGAAACATGGCAAAAATGACATAAAAAGTAACCATGGCTCAGTCGATGTAAGTTGCCACACAACATATGATAGAATTTGCCATGTTTGTGAGTTAGAGGACCTAGACATCTAGAAAGTGTGATTTATCAGAAAAATGCCATGCTACTGCTCTACCACACACCCAAGGATTGACTAACACAAAACGGTACGCTACCCATACTCTCCCTAGAGCCAGACCCGCAGCCTCTGTCAGTCGCCGGAAACAATTGACGGATGAAATATGGAACTCACTCACCTAGCAGCCCACCACTTATACGCCGCCGTGGAGCTGCACTAGGTCTGTTTCGTCGCGCTGGTCGAAGCAGGAAAGGCATCGAGCGCGGGAGGCAGGAGCACCGACCTGCTACCACGACGCTCGCGCCAGGCGTGTTGCAGGTCTCCATCGACAGGCTGCTGCGCCTAACGCTGGCGAGCCAGGATCCCTGCTCCTCACACCGACGACGCGAGCGGCCGACAACAGGAGTGCTGACTGCTGAGTAGGAATCCAATGATGGACGGGTGAGGGTGGCGTTGCTTCAAGGCGGGCGAGCAGAGGCCGACAAGTACCTAGAGACACAGGCGGAGGCGCGCGAGCTGCAATTCCATGGCCATCGGATCCGGCACGTGATGCAGATTGGCGGAGCTGCAGATGAGAGGTCGCCATGGGAAGCAGGCTGGGGCACCACGCATATCCCCATCGTCAACGGCGACCAGCTAGTCCCCGGCCTCCCCCACCAACCTCGGTGACATGGAGGTGGACGGGGAGGTGCCGACTCCCGCCCTGACGCGGCGCGCGCGCCCGACCAGCGCTCCAGCTCGGCGGTTGGAGACCTCGTGGCGCAGCCTCTGCTCCCTGATGCCGTCGTCTCCAGACCCTAACTTCCGAACCGAGGCTCTTTCGTCTTGCTTTGTTTTTGGATCGGCAAGTACCCCTTGGAATCCTTCAAGATCGTCAAGTGAACGACTACCACACCGGAACGCCAACTACATGGATATGCCAAGTTCCTCTCCGAACGTGTACGAATACGCCCGGCGGTGCGACAAGTACCTCTATCGCCGACCCCGAACATCTACGAAAACGTGTACCACTATCGTCGCCGAAGACCAGTGTAACGGAACCGTCAAGTTCGACTACCTTCGTGTGTACCACTACTTCCCTCGACGATTTTGGACCGCCCCGAAATGCACACTTCGAAGGTATAACCCCGAGATGATGCCCGTGAACGAATGCACGTGTGATGTATGAAATGCCGTATTTGCACCGTGTCCGAGTTGTCCCTGCACGTTCCTCCTTGTTTGCCATGTCGTCGACCCGTGGGAACCCAGTAACCGGGATCACCCCACCATCCTTTCATGACTTGCTCCGCACATTTGTTCTTTTGCACCGGTATCTCAATGAGTTGTTGGATCAGCTGAATATTACCGTGGCACCATTTCCGTTGTCGTTGCCGTGGCACCCATTTCGCTCCGCCACGGTAACAAATGCTTCATATCATGCTCATGCCAAAAATTTCATAAAATTTCATAAAACTTGCATATGTCATCCGCATCATGATAACAACATTTCAAATGCTTAAAATTGTTGCTTGCATTAAAATTGCTAAATGACATACACTACTGGAATTAGCTTATGCCGTCAGCTGGCTGACGGTAAAGAAGGTCTTTACCGTCCGCTTACAGAAAACGGATGACACAGAACTGGCTGATGGCAAAGAAGGTCTATGCCATTAGCCATTTCTTTGCCGTCTGCTAGCGGACGGCAAAGAATCTTTGCCGTCAGCTGGCAGACGGCAAAGAGAGAGGTGACCCCCACTAACGAGCTGATTAGAAAAAACTTAACGGCCCCCCTCAGACGGCAAAGAGAAAAAAAGCGGACGGCAAAGGTCTCACGGACGGCAAAGAACTAACCTAACTAACAGCCGAGCCCCACCCCACCCCTCCATCTCTCTGTTTCTCTCCCTCTCTCCTCCATGACGACGACAGCCACACCCACCGCCGCCCCCGCCGCCCGCCGCCGCCCCCGCCACCCCACCACCCGCCCACCACCCCGGCGCCACCGTCGCCCCCGGCGCCACTGCGGCCCCATCGCCCCCGCCTCCCTGCCGGCTCGGCGCCGCCGCTTACCGCCCCCCTGAGCTCCACCGCCCCGGAGCCCTGCGGCCCCCATCGCCAAGGACAAACATGCCCAAATGGAAGGTGTGCCACACCATCAAGGCAGCTCCAACTTATATCAGTTCGAGCGGAACTGGGTATGTGGTTTGCTTCATGATTCATGCAATTCATTCATCATGCTAGCTTGAGCCCTTTAATTACTAATTTACTTTGTTTCTCACTTTCAGGCACGCTACAATAAGGTGGATAAGGTGCCAGAGGTGTACGACCTCTATGCCATGGCCCATACTGCCTCTTACAAGAAAGTCAAGGCATTCTCTCCGTCTGACCTCGATGATGCAAACAAATTCACCAACATCTCCTCCCACGACAAACTCGTGAAATATAGAGATCAGGGGAAGGCGAGGAAAGGGGAGGACTTTAACCCGAGCCAGGGTCCCATTGACCCAGAGTTGGTGATGATAGCTGGTGGCGGGAGGTCCCATGGCTCGATAGCCATTGGGGATGGACTTATCCATTGTCCTAGCACTCTCCCCGAGATCAAGGCGCGCCAGTCGAGATCCGCTCCTAAGATAAGGCCTCGTGAACTGCCAGTCCAACTCGCCTTCAAGGTTAGTTATACGTACTCAGCTATTTTTTACCATTACATTGTGTGCGCTTCCATCAATGATTACAAATGCTAACGAGGAGTGGTGTTGCAGGCTGCTATACAGAGTGAGAGAGATAGAACGGAGAAACTTCTGGCGGAGGCGGCGGAGAGGCAGCGGGAGTTGGAGGAGAGGACGACAAAGATGTTGGAGGAGGAGAGGGCACGGAATGACATGCAGGCAAGGGACATGTACGAGCTCCTTATGGTAAGTTTCTTCTGCTGATTAGCCAAAACATTCATGTAGTGTTTGTCTCATTACTAACTAGTATGACCGAGTCGTCAAAACCAAATGTGCAGTCTGTGTGCGAGAAATCTGGTCAGACCGATCCGCCGATGCCAGAGATTGCTCCTGGGACCACGGTGAGTTTAATTTGAATGGACATTACTTGCTAGTTTTAACATTTGAGTGTCATCATGCTAACGAGACATTGGAAATGATCTTTGGTGCAGCGTAACTCCAGACAAGCATCGCACGGTCCTTCTCCAGCTACCAGCATGAGCCAGCCTGCTTCCACACCTCCATGATCACGGTAAGTTTCTCTAGTGTTTTGCTTAACAAATGCATAAAGACCTAGACTTAGCTTTATTTCCTCCAAAATGACTTAATAAGCTTACTGACCTCCGAAACCATCCATTTTACCTAAGTTAGCTGTAAAACGATCTATACTTAGCTTTGTTTCCTCCAAAATGACCTAAGTTAGCTCTAATATGCTTAGTTAACTAGGTTTGCTCAATAATGACATGCACTTGGCTTACTTATGTCAAAAATGGCATAATTAGCTTAGTTAGCTCATAAACGATCCATTTTACCTAAGTTAGCTCTAAAATGATCCATTTTACCTTAGTTAGCTCATAAACGATCCATTTTACCTAAGTTAGCTCTAAAATGACCCATTTTACCTTATTTAGCTCATAAATGATCCATTTTACCCAAGTTAGCTCTAAAATGACCCATTTTACCTAGGTTAGCTCCAAAATGATCCATTTTACCGAGGTTATCTCTAAAATGACCCATTTTACCTAGGTTAGCTCCAAAATGACCCATCTTACCTAGGTTAGCTCTAAAATGATGCAATTTACCTACGTTAGCTCATAAACGATCCATTTCACCTAGGCTAGCTCATAAACGATCCATCCTAAGTTAGCTCATAAACGATCCATTTCACCTAGGTTAGCTCATAAACGATTCATTTCACCTAAGTTAGCTCACAAATGATCCATTTCACCTAGGTTAGCTCATAAACGATCTATTTCACCTAAGTTAGCTCATAAACGATCCATTTCACCTAACTTAGCTCATAAATGATCCATTTCACCTTAGTTAGCTCATAAAAGATCCATTTCAACTAAGTTAGCTCATAAATGATCCATTTCACCCTAGTTAGCTCATAAACGATCCATTTCAACTAAGTTAGCTCATAAATGATCCATTTCACCTAAGTTAGCTCATAAATGACATATACTTCTTCTTCTAGTCTTCTTCTTCTAGTCACCTTTTTTTCTAACTTTCTAATTTGCCATTTTGCAGATTTCATTCACTTCACGGAAGCTAACTTGCTATGATGGATGAAACTTATGTGCTGGATATGTCATATGTTTGCTGTGAAATAGCGCGGTGAAATATATTTATTTATCATATATATTTTCTGTGAAAATTTTTGGATAAAAAAACAAAAAAAGAGGCAATGCAGGCTCTTTGCCGTCTGCCACCGACGACAACGGGCTCTTTGCCGTCCACCGCGGACGGCAAAGAAGCCACGTGGAAGCCACCTGTGTTTCCTTGAAGCTGGCCTATTTGGTCAGTTTGCCTACAGCGGCAGACGGCAAAGGATCACCGCATTTGCCTATAGAGGTGGACGACAAAGCCTTGGTGGGCAGTGACGTCCAACTGACGTCATTTGGCCGACGGCAAAGGCCTGATACTCTTTGCTGTCAGCCGTGGACGGCAAAGACTGCCGTTAGCCACCTAACGGACTAACAACGAATTTATTGCCGTCGGCTTTCTTTGCCGTCAGCCGCTGATGGCAAAGGCCCCGCTTCAGAAAGTAGACGACAAAGAAGGTCTTTACAGATCCTATCTTTGCCGGCGCCTTTTGCCGTCCGCGACAGACGGCAAAGGCCTTTGCCGTCCGCGGTCCATGCCTTTGCCGTCTGCCTTGGCGGACGACAAAGTAGCTGATTCCTGTAGTGATATGGGGATTTTCCGGAATTGTTGTTTGTTATTTCCGGCCTCTTTTAAACTTGCCTAAATAGTTAGTTTATGATGCTTCACCTCTTGCCATGTTTAACAACATTTAATATTGTTGGGTAAATAAACGGGGGAGAACTAAATAAATGAATGTGGTGTTTTGTCAATATGCAACTCGTTGCATATTGAGCTCCACTTAATTTGTAGTATTGTTTGTTGCACTTTGCCATGCATGCCTCTTTAAACCGGACATGCATCATGCTTGATTGTGCATCATGCCATGTTTATGTGATGGTTGTTTACCATGTTGTTTGCTTCTTTCCGGTTGTGCTTCTTCTTGATAGTTCCGGTCACGTTGCAATTGTGAGCACCTGTTCGTCTACGTTGGTTCGTCTACTTCATGGATTTGGTCTTCTTCCTAGCGGGATTTCAGGCAAGATGACCGTCACCTTGGATCTCACTACTATCTTTGCTATGCTAGTTGTCTCAATGCTATCGCTATGTCGCGCTACCTACCACTTGTTTATCGAGCCTCCCAAATTGCCATGATAGCCTCTAACATTTTCACCCTTCCTAGCAAACCGTTGTTTGGCTATGTTACCGCTTTGCTCAGCCCCTCTTATAGCGTTGCTAGTTGCAGGTTGTTCCATGTTGGGACATGCATTTTCTTGGGATATCACAATATCTCTTATTTAATTAATGCACATATATACTTGGTAAAGGGTGGAAGGCTCGGCCTTTTGCCTGATGTTTTGTTCCACTCTTGCCTCCCTAATTTCCGTCATACCGGTGTTATGTTCCTTGATTTTGCGTCCCTAACACGGTGAGGGTTTATGGGCCCCTCTTGATAGTTCGCTTTGAATAAAACTCTTCTAGCAAGGCCCAGCATTGGTTTTACCATTTGCTCAACATAATAACTAAACCTGATAATTAATTAATTAGCATAGGGGGTCGCGTCCCCGAGGATTCTTTTCCACATATAGGGGGGTAGTGCTGATGGTGCTGGTCCAAACTAGAGTCTTGTGCGGCTTCCCCCGGGGCAACTCGGGTCTCAGTTGTTGTACGCTGCGCTCATCCGGACGTGGCCTGAGACGAGATACGCGCGGCTACTATCAGAGTGTCGGCACGCCGGGAGGTCTTGCTGGATTAGTTTTACCATTGTCGAAATGTCTTGTGCACCGGGATCTCGAGTCTGATCGGATGTCCCGCGATGGAGGTTTGTCTCCGCGGATCGTGAGCTTGTCATGGACTAAGTTGGGACACCCCTGCAGGGTTTAATATTTCGAAAGTCGTGCCCGCGGTTATGTGGCAGATGGGAATTTGTTAATATCCTGTTGTAGAGGACTTGAAGTGAACTCGATTAAAATACAGCAACCGCGTTGCGTAACAGTGATTGTCTCTTTTTGGGGAAGTTTGAGAGGAGAAGACGGTTGGGTTCTGTTTGAACATAAGTAGTTCATGATCACTTATAGATCATTACTAGTTTGCGACCGTTTGCGTAGATTATCATCTTACTCTTGTACTTGTATGTTAGCCACCATATTTGCTTATCCGCTTGCCGCAACCTCACCAATTATCCTTTCCATACCCATTAAGCTTTGCTAGTATTGATACCCATGGTAATGCGATTGTTGAGTCCTCGTGGCTCACAAATTACTACACCAACAATTGCAGGTACAGGTTCTGCGATGATCATGACGTGAGAGCGATGTTTATTGTGTTGGAGTTCTTGTTCCGCTTCTTCTTTGTTGAGGGATAGGTTCCTGGTCGGCACCCTGGGCTAGCATGGTGGATGTTGTTAGAGCTTTTGTTTGCGTTTCATCTGTAGTCGGATGTTGATCTATGTATGATGTATTGATGTATTCTTGTGGCATTGTATGCCTTTGGTATGTATCCCCATCTATCATGTAATGGTTTGATGTAATGATATCCACCTTGCAAAAGCGTGTCAATATGCGGTTCTATCATTGGTGGGACCTTCGAGTCTCTTTAGGATAGTGTCGCATATTGGGCGTGACAAGTTGGGTGGGCCAACTGTAGGAAGTAACTGTTGGGTTTGTGTTTCATGGCCCAAAAATACGTATACACTATAGGGAATCACATGGGCTGGGCGGCCCGCGGCCCATTCGGCCTTGCCGTAGCTCCACACTTCATCATACCACTCTCTGTGCAACTCTAACTACTGCAGTTGTCAACAAATGTGACTATGAATGAGTCAACTTGTGCATATCTTCTCTAGCCAGCTTTCTCTAGTCAGCTTTGTATAACCATGCGTGCAACTTTCCAGTACAACTTCAATATGTGCTAAGTTCTACGACCAACTTAGTATGACTATGTCCACAATAAACATGCCTTTATTTCGTCGGGGAGAGTGTGGTCGCCTTGACCATCCACTTCAATCTCGCTGAGGAGAGAGTGCTGCCTCGACCGTGAGCTTGGATTTTGCCGAGAAAGAGAGAGGTTGCTTCCAATGCCGTTTGGATTTCACCAAAGCAAGTGTGGCCTTCATCACCCGTGGATGGAGGAGAGAAGAGAGGACGACCGTCGCGACATAAATTTTGAATCTAAGACCCCCACGACCAATGTCACTTGCCGACTTGTGGGCCTATGTGCGTCGCCCTGGCCAGATGCCACCTGGGCGCCCCAAATGCAATGTGGGATATGATACGTCTCCAACGTATCTATAATTTATGAAGTATTCATGCCATGTTTACAATAGTTTTATATGATTTTGGTA